>CM074722.1:322861792-324359292 GCA_037306005.1 Rhinophrynus dorsalis
GCTGCAGTTATGCCCCCCCATATTGTATGTGTGGTTGCTGAAAATCTGCTTAAGTCTTGGAATGAATTTGGGTTTTGGCATTTGGTAGACTGAGGTGAGGGGAGTCTAGTTTGTGACTAGGCTAAAACAAACTATTATAACATGGCCATATGTGAATGTCTGTAGGCATCCGACACAACATCTGGATCTGTGCAGCTTGACTTGGCTCACCTGATGTTAGTAATGCTTTAATCATCGCCAGTTCTTCAAGGGCAATGCTAGAGGATAATTACTGGGGAAGTTGAATATTTCATTAGGTATGACATGTCCTTGTGCACTCATAAGACTTTATTTTATCAACTTGAGGATCAAAGGGGTGTGCAAAGCATTGCACACCCCTCTGGACCTCAAGGGTTTAAAAGGACAGTAGGTATGATGAAAGATTTTATTCTGCAATTATTTTATTAACCCTTTGAGTACCAGAGGGGTACATAGCGCATTGCTCTTCAACCTGCTTCATACCCCTCTGACACTCAGAGGGTTAATATGTTGAGTTCCAGGGGTAAGGTCAACATATTGCAAAGCTGTGCAATCAGCACCCTGTCACTGAAAGGGTTAATCTACTATTGTAATTCATCTTCATATAATAAGTCACAGCTTTATTACAGATGTGGTCTAAAAAAAAAAAAATAAAAGCCTGAATATTTAATTTGATTGGTCTAGACTGATTCCCCTCTAACATCCGAGGGGATTATAGACACACACAACATCTTTAACCCTTTGATTGCATTCCGTACCACTCTGGCACTCAAAGGGTTAAACTGATACAAAATAACATCACCATAACGAGCTTTATAGGAGTAGTAATGTTGTATTTAAACAATACATTGAATCCCCCACTCTTTCTTTTTAGTCCAAATGTGGGGACACAGGGACTGTGAGGTAAAATGTCCTCCACGTGGAGGCTGGGCGCTTAACAGTAAAATTTTACTGCTAACTCTCTCCTCTAACCTATCATAAAAAAAAAAAAAAAAAAAATAGTGCTCCAGGAGAAGGATTCTAGGGTTTCTTCCTCTGTAAGATTTAATTTTCAATGCATTATTCAAGGGTGGCCATATAGGCAGTGAAAAACTGTTCCCTGGACAGCTTCCTTCACTTGCTCAAATATGTATATCCCAGATCTGTGGATAAATGGATAAAGCCTCCCCTGGTAGATGTGTCAGTCTCCAGATTACACAGAAACTTGCTTGTCCTGGTACAACGTGCAAGGACGTGACAGATTAAAATTCAAAAAATGAATCATACCTCAAGATATTTTCAGGTACTGAAGAAACCTTGAGACTCATTGTTGTGGCAGCATGGCCAGAAAGAGCCATAAAATCATAGGCTGAACTGACTCAAGCAATCCAAAATAAACTGGAGAATTACTACGTATAACCAGTCTTTACAAAAAGTCCATTCTTTTTGTAGTGAGGCAGTTTTACAAGTTGCCAAAATGACTGTTAGGTGTTCAGCTAGGTCAGTAGCAGTAAGATCACTGTGGCTTATGAACTGGTCAGCTCAAACATCACTTCCTCCTCTGCTGAAAATTTTAACTAATCACAGCTCATATTTCCAACTGCAAAATTAAATATGAAAAGTCAGAAGCCATGAATGTGGTGATTCCAGAATGCTCTTTGTTCCTGGGAGGCTTCCTTTCTGTTCAGATAGGCCTCAACAGTGAAAACTTGCATAGGACTTCTAACTCCTAATTTCTCTGAAACACTCTAGTTAAATGTCAACAAACTAATTTGGATGCTAACACAGGAGTTGCGTACAATGAATGTGCTTTTTAGCTCCTGGTTCTGTCGTGAAAACCGTTTAAAAATTATAGCGTTACCCCAAATACCATACTTATGCACTACCCTACCACTGACTATTGCAGGTCTCCTTAATTCACTCACGTTTACTTTGAAGTTGTGTGGCATTACAAGTGGCCTTGGTTAGAATCCAGGGGTATGGGAAGGATAGAGGTGAAACTTATATACCATTCATCCACCCTCACGCTCTTGTTTGACTATGAATCAGTTGATAGAGCCTGGATTCCAGCTATGACTATTCATATTCCATCTGTTGTGCTGCACAATATTTCCTTAGTTGGCTGAGAACTGTACAACCCACACTTTCTTTCGGTGTGGGGTGTAGTTTCTCAGCAGTTCCAAATAACTTACTACCCCTCTCCACTCTTGTCTATTTACAGGCACCCGTACTTTTCACCTGGTACAGTGCATGGTCCGTTTGCACTGTGGAAACGGCTGAATGTCCACATGCTGGATACCTTGATTTCGGACTCTGTCCTACTTGCATTTGAGGAAATGACATGGAACTACCAACTACCTCCTCATCAACTGCAATACAGACCACATTCTCAATTTCCTTTAGATGTACTAGTGAAAGGTTACATGAGGAGACCCCTAACTACTTTTGAGGCTGTCCTCAGTAAAGGCCTCTTTGCCTCTCACTTGTTAGCTAAAAATCCTTCCTTCGATTTCTCATTAAAGATTGATTACACTCCAAGCTACAGTTTCTACACCAGTGGGAGACTGAACTGGTGACCACTTGGTCGATCCCAGAGTGGATGAGGATATATCAGCATCTGGTCCATAAAGCCCCAACATGTCTTCAAGGGAGACAAACTTTAAGTTGCTGACTAGATGGTGGTATTCCTACCGGACTAGCAAAAAAAAAAAAATGTTGAAGGTGTTTAAGGGAGGAGAGCACCGTGATTCACATTTGGTGGTCTTGTCCCTCTCTCATTCCAAGTGGTAGATGTGATAAATGCTATCCTACATTCCGCACTACCATTGGACCTTATTCCTACACATACCACCTGCGCATACCTTGTCTGCTGATATAGTGCAAAACAACTCATACCGTTACATTGGAAATCACCTCTTATCCACACCCACCCACAGTTCATATCACGGTGCCCTGCTCCTGGCTGCGGGCCGGCGACATAATCACTTCCTTGTTTTGATTGCTGCATTCTTATGATGTCAGTAGTCGGTGCCCTTTCGTGGTGTACCTGAACCTAGAGCTAGTTCCTGCTGCTGCTGCTCTGTGTATGACCTGGCCTGACTCACAACGTTCCTGCATATCCTGATCTGTTCCGAATTAATTGCTGACTGATCTGGCTGAGAACCCGCTACGTTGCTGACTGATCTGGCTGAGAACCCGCTACGTTGCTGACTGATCTGGCTGAGAACCCGCTACGTTGCTGACTGATCTGGCTGAGAACCCGCTACGTTGCTGACTGATCTGGCTGAGAACCCGCTACGTTGCTGACTGATCTGGCTGAGAACCCGCTCCGGTGCTGACTGATCTGGCTGAGAACCCGCTCCGTTTCCGACTGATCTGGCTGAGAACCCGCTCCGTTTCCGACTGTACTGGCTCTAAACCCGTTTATGTTGCCGACCTTTGGGCTGAGCACTCGCTGCTTCAGCCGCTCATACTGGTATCAGCCTCCTCTGGCGGTGTGCACATACGGAGTGCCAGTTTCCGTGCTGTCAACAGTTCGGGCTGTGTTACTCATTACTTTGATTACGTGTCCATCGTTACCACTGCCACTAGCAGGGCTCACTCCCTGTGGGGAGTTATAGGCATTCCTCTGGGCGCATTACTGTCCGTGAACCTTGTTGTACCTAGGTATTCTATGTCCGGTTCACTGTCTAGTCCTGCCTAACATCCGCTGTAGCCTTAAGGGCTCAAGAGCCAGCTGTAAGGTGGTGTTCCTGTCCCTGTACTCTACGTACTTTGGACACCTGTTGCCTCCGATTCACCCCTAGCGTTCTAGGGTCTCTGCTGCCAGTAGATGTATGTCTTGGGCCTCCCATTACCCTAGCGTTCTAGGTTCCTAGCTGCCAGTATTCAAAGTCTGGGCCTCTGAGTCTAGGTCTGAGTTTGACAGTTGTGAGCCTTGGGACTTCTAGCGTTCTAGGGTCCTCGTTGCCAGTACTCGTGGTCTGTGTGCCTTTGTCTACCCTAGCGTTCTAGGTTCTCGGTTGCCAGTATCCGTTGGTCTTGGGCTTCCATTAACCCCTAGCGATCTAGGGTCCTTGCTGCCAGTAGTCAAGAGTCGTGGGCCTCCGCTATACCCTAGGGTTCTAGGGTCTCACTGTCACCATCAGCAAGTCGCTGCCTCCTCCTCACCCTAGCTCTCTAGGGGACTTGCTACTTGTCTGTACATTGTTATATTGTGCCTACCTAACCATTGTGTATTGTAGACAGTACTTGTACTGTCTTCTTCTGGGCTTGTATGGGTGTGAACATTACTGCTGTTTGTACTTTATTTTCAATAAAGTTATTTTAACCTTACAAGTCTTGTCTGAGTGTTCATCAAAACTGTGACACTGCAGGAGTGGCAATGTCTGGTGGAGAATCTTTTCAAATTAGAAAGCACTTATGCCTTGGTTAACCACAAACTTGATTCTTTCCACCAAACCTGCACCTGTCTGGTGGAGAATCTTTTCAAATTAGAAAAGCACTTATGCCTTAGTTAACCACAAACTTGATTCTTTCCACCAAACCTGCAATGTTGACAGTTGGAGGATTGACCCCCCACCTTTTCAACACAGCCTGGTGTAGTTCCAAGGGCGGGAAGGCTAGTACCCCGGTGCTGGTCTTCACTCTGGGTCAGACACTTTCCACACAGTTTATACCATTTAGCTGGCTCAGTTGGGCACTGCTATTATGGGGGACTGTGAGTGGGTGGGGTTCCGGCCCTCTGGCTGATGGTCTGGGCACGTTCCCTATTCTTTTTCTGCTCCTGTTACTCAGAATTGGGTCTGTGCCGCCCTCCTGGGTGTATGCACCCCCTTGGTGCTCCCTTATAACTGGCCGTCACACTACCTCTTCATGACCCATTCCTCCTTTCTTAACAGTGGCATCTTGTGCTTTCTCCTATCCGGGCCTCTTACTTTTTTAACATACCTGAATTTTGCACTTTTTCTGATGCATTAGGACTGAGTCCACAATTGCTATAATTGTTATTCAGTAGATGCAGGCAAGTTTGTATTTGGATCGTGGACTAATTTGTGATAGAAAAAAATGCCATGCGTTACAGTTGGCTTGACACATTTCTTTTGCATGGTTATTATAGCGAATTTCTATAATAAAGCTTTAAAAAAAATAAAAGAAATTAAAAAAACTGAAAGCCTGGCTCGAAACATCATTCAGGTAACAGGGAAAAGGCACTGGAATGTTTGATCCATGCTAGATGAATTGTAGTTTTCATTTCAATATGGATTCCAGAACAACCACATTCAAGCAAATACTCCTTCCAGAACACTGTTGTTAAGAAAAATACTCTGGTCTTCCTGAAAGAGGAAAAAACACGTAGAAGAGCTCTGCATCCAAAAGAAGACCTAGAAGACCTTCCCTCGGGAGGACGGTTAAGACCTTTTCATCTATAATGGAGGAAATCTATTGAAAATGTGGTAAAAAAACAAACTAATATAATATTCAAGTCCAAACCTCCCTTTTTCTTATTTCAGGAAAATCTCAGTATTTGCCTTCTTTCAAAACATTTCAGGTCTGATCAGAGCTGGAATATTCAAACTTGTCGCCAAAAATGCAGGGATTCAATTGTTTTTATACAAGCATCTTTAGAGTATCCAAGAAAGATGTTTCATTCCGTGAAATAAAAAAAAAAAAAAAAAAAACTGAAAAAGTTCAAGATGGAATCCAAAATATCTGTTATAAATGCCTTGTAACTGGATGGGTCTCAACATAATTGGATATCAAAGATGCCTGTCTACACATCAGTAGAGATACATCACCAACAGTATCCCAGAACTGGGCAGAACAAAATGTTCCAGCCATATCAGTAATTTTATATTTCAGGAATAGAAAAGGGAAGCCATTATCTCAGCTGGAAGACGATTGAAACAGATAGGGATGGGTGAAAGTTCCTGTGAAAAAATTAGCAAAAACCACGTCCATTTTAAAAACAGTTTAAAATCTTCGCATTCCTAGCCCATTCGTCACTATTTTTTTTCCAATGACTAGAAAGTTTCCACCCATTGATTTGTGTTTTTCACCTTTTCGCTATAAAAGCTTACTCAAGGAAGGGAAACCTATTGGAAGCATCTACAGAGCGAGTTAGACATGCTGTGCTGTTCTGCTATGATCTTGTTTCAAAATTGAGGCTCATAGAGACTCACTATGAGTTTAAAAATAAAAAGAAGCACTGAAAGGACCCTTGTGTACAGAGTCTGAGGAGGAATTGAGCACTACTGAACCAATGTTGTCCAGTCCCCCTAAATCACCCTTAAGGATCCTGGGGAATTTAATATCAAGGGAGGAAGATGGTTGTAGTGAGCAGGACGGGTCAGCTGCCTGCTCCTGCTGCCACCAGTTTGTCTTGTAATACTCGGGAAGGGGGAAGGAGATGATATGATGCCAAGCATAACAGGGGACCCCAAGTCACACTTGCTATCACCAAGCAGTCCAGTGAGTGGTAGTACTACTACGAAGAAAGTCCAGCAGCTTGTTAGCATTAGGAGTGAAGTTGGGGGTAATCATATTACTCGGGGGCAGAAATTGATGTGGTTGGTGTTAGTACTAGTAACTGTGATGGTGAAGCAGCTCGTGGGACTAGTGTTAGGGGAGTGTTAGAAGAAGCAATTGAGAACATCCAGACTAGTCAAGGGAGCCCGTACCATTCTCCTGACCCTGGGAGTCCCCTTCTCCCCATGGCATTGTCCATGTGGAACATGATCCTGAAGTAGGCAGAATTGTTACCACTGCAATAATACCACCACCAGGAGCACATATCAGCTGCCTGTGCCTGCTACTAGTGCTGCCAGTCTGCCTTCTTCAGGCGAGTGTGACATTATGGAACCCTATGTCACATTTCTCATCACCACCTCCAACCAGCAGCGAGATGTTTGTAATAGAGCAGCAGCACGGAGGGACTGGTGGTGGTGGAGATGATGGTGGAAAAGCTGGGGTCTAAGACACTGATGGTCTTTTTAGCCCAAAATGAGAAGGAATGGGAGACGGGGATGGGCATCACAGTGGGAATGGGGTCAGCAAGTGATGCAGGACTAGGACCGGTTCCACTTGCCAGAAGCAATACTCTTGGTTGCAGTGCTTATTCTTAGGAAGTAGCAGCAACATCATCCTCTGCCCCAACCAGTGAAGGGGAATGTGAAGGAGAAAGAGGCCATTCTTCTCCACCTGTTCTCTATCCCATGTCATGGGTGTGGGGCTATTTTTCTATTGGGGCAGGCACAGTGTGGGCTAAGCCTGTATCTGGGAGCATCCATCATTACTATTAAACGGTCAGCAAGTTGTCATGTGTCCTCAGCGGGGTCTGGACAAGGGGCATAGTGACAGCAGCAGTACTTAGGTTCTGGTTTCATGGTGTTTGGATACAGTTGTGCCCCCAGATATTTACCACACACTGTGCACATTTCAGTTGCTGAGAGGCACAGTTCCTGCCCTCAAGGGAAACATTTCTACTCTAGTAACACATCCATGATTTTGGAGGAAGGGCAGGTGGAGAAGAATTATTGGCCAGCTTCTTATCGCCACATGCACCAGCAGTGGTGGGGGCTAGTTATGGTGCTGCTACTGCCTTAGATGCATCACTGGAGCTTGTCATGGAAAGGTGAACCTTCATCATTCACCCATGTTACTGCTGCTGTTGATCCCATTCCCTTTTGATCTGCCTAATCATCCTGCTGCTTAAACAACTCTGCAGAAGTGCCAAGAACAGCAGTTGCAAAGTCTGCATCTACATCAGGGCATTTGACAATGGCCAGTGGCCACTGGCCAACTCAACATGACCTGCTGACACTAGGCCATTAGGGCATTTTTTTCCTCCGGATTTGTGAGCAAAAAACAAACAAAACATAGACCTACAAAAAAATTAACAAGTTTTGGGGGTTTGTTTCTAACAAGCATAAGGCCTACAAATCAATGGGCTTGGGCCTCTAACAATAAATCTTAACTCATCCTCTACAAAAGACTCTATCACATCAAGTATCAGTCTACCTCCATGGCAGCTTGTGTCAGGTGGTCCCTGTCTATCATGTTACATACAAATTTCTTATTTTATTTTTAACTGTCCCCCCAGTACCAGTCAACAACCCCCGCCCAAAACAAATCCCCTGTTCAACTGATTCTTTCTCCAGACTCCACCAACACAAACATCCTCATCCCCCTTTTATGCTATGCTTTTGGGAAATAAAATAACATGTGCTATGTGTTGTGTAAGTTCAATGTTCCCATTTTTTTTCAATGGAATGAGTTAGGTGAAAAAGTGGAAAAACTGCAGTTTTCGTGGGAAATTATTCACCAAGCACCATTGTTTGCAGATTTGTTTGAGGCAAAAATATTCGTCCATCCCTAGAACCAGGTGAATGGGAACTAAAACAGGAAATGTTTGAAATATTGGTTATAAAATGGGGTTTCCCAGAAATAGATGTAATGGTATACAAATTCAATGCAAAACAGTGTTCTGAGTGAATATCAAAGATCCCAAAGCAACATCTTAAAAGCAGTGATAATTTCATGGAAGTAACATTCCCATAGTCCTTGCGAAGATCAAAAGGGACAAAGCTAATGTCATTCTTATAGCCCCAGTATGGACAAAAAAATGGTTTCATGCTTGAGACTTGTCCAGCTGAAAACCATGGCACCTTAAGGTAATTCTGAATCTCTCTCAAGGCCCATCACTTCATCCAAGACTGGACAGTGTCCTTAATGGTATGTGACTTGAATCAAACACCCTAAAGCAAGTGTTTTTTAGATTGTTATTCAAACTATGCTAAAACAAGAATACAGTCTCTACCAAGATTTATCAAAATGTGTGGAATATCTATCACAACTTCTACCTGTCTTGATTTAAACCCCAATGAAGTTTATATTACTTTATACAACAACCCAGTTTGTATGGTTTTTCAGTAAAGGTCTAAAACATGTTTGGATAAAGCTCTAAAACAGAGATCTTTAAAAATACAAATTTTACTTCAACTTAAATTCTAAAAATGTATACTTTCCCACAAGGAGGTAGCCCAGGTAAATCTACCATTCTGGGCACTTAACCTTCCATAGAATTGTAATTTAGTTCTGAAGTACTACAGGATTATCCATTTTGAATAATTATCAAATATCTCACATACAAGGCAGACCTCCTAACTAATATCTTCAGCAAGAAGAATATCGGATCTATGTAAACTCTTGTAGATCTCCTTACGTGTTTCTCCAAAAAGATGAAATTTTCAATTCCTGAATTTCAACCAAAAACTTTTCACATGAATCAGAAACTAGTATTGCATTCATTACCAAACCCATCTTCTACAAAAGAACTGTTTTGTGGATGTGGTTTGGTGCCTTGAACAATTTGTCCAAACCACAAAATCCTACAGATTGTCTACAATATTCCAGAAGGGCCAAGAAAAGACAAACCCACTTCAAAATAAACAGTTGCTTCATGGATAAAATGGACTATAAAGCAACCCTGTAGTCTTAGACTGAAACCATTTTTTTCACATCAGTGATCACAGTTGATCACCCACTCCTCCTCCAAGCCCTCCACTCCCTAGGTCTCTGCGACACTGCACTCTCCTGGTTTTTATCTTATCTCTGCAACCACTCCTTCAGTGTTTCCTACTCCGGCTCCACTTCCCCACCCCTCCCACTGTCGGCATGCCTCAAGGATCAGTACTGGGACCCTTGCTCTTCCCAATCTACACTGCTTCCCTTGGAAAACTAATAAACTCCTTTGGGTTTCACCATCATCTCTATGCTGATGACACCCAATATATCTTTCCTCCCCAGACCTCTCCCCTTCCCTCCTGTCCCGAGTATCTGACTGTCTGTCTGCTGTGTCTTCCTGGATGTCCTCCCGTCAATTCAAACTTAACCTTGGCAAAACTGAACTAATTCTCTTCCCTCCATCTACAACCAGCCTTATCCCAAATATTACCCTCACCGTTAACAACACTTCCATCACACCAACCCCTACAGCACGCTGCCTGGGGGTCACATTTTGCCCTATCCTTCATTCCTCACATCCAGTCAATCTCCAACTCATGCTGCCTCCACCTCCAACATCTCTAGAATCCGACCCTTTCTCACAGAAGACACTACCAAACACTCGTCATGTCCCATCTTGATTACTGTAACTCTTTACTATTTGGCCTTCTTCTCACCCGACTAACCCCGCTACAGTCCATAATGAACTCTGCTGCAAGACTAATCTACCTCACTCATCACTTCTCTAACACCACACCCCTCTGTCAGTCCCTACACTGGCTCCCATTAGCATACAGAGTAAAATTCCAAATTTTGGTGTTAATGTATAGAGCACTCACTAACACTGCACCCCCCTATATTTCATCTCTCATTTCCAAATATACTCCTGCCCGCCATCTTCACTGTGCACACGACCTTCTCCTCTCCACAGCTCTTATCACATCCTCCCACTCCCGCCTACAGGACTTCTCCTGTGCTGCACCTGAGCTGTGGAATTCCCTCCCCCGCCCCACCAGACTCTCCCCCAGCCTTCAAATCTTCAGACGCTCCCTGATGACTCACCTCTTCAGGGAAGCCTATCAACTGCCTCCATAAACATCATCACCAAGATTCACCCCTTGCACGGAATACTGCACTCAATGGCACTTCTCACTCCCACCCACTGACCGGCAGTTCATATGGCAGGAGGCACTTAAAAGCAATAGCACTTACTCCTTCTGTGTCAAACCTACCTTCCTCTAGACTGTAAGCTCTCACGAGCAGGGTCCTCTGATCCTCCTGTTCTCCACATCTGATTGTACTATTTAATACCTCTGTATGTCTATTCCCAATTGTACAGCGCTGCGGAATTAGTTGGCGCTATATAAATAAAGAATAATAATAATTCCCCAAGATCTGTAAACCTATCATGGGCATAAAAGAATCCAGCTTCAGCAGAACAAATTTGCAGAGCACAAACTTGGTCTTCAATGCATATGTTAACATTTTTTTTTTTACTTTATTTTCTTATTCCATTGGGCATCTCTCCCAGACACACTTTTTTTTTTTTTTTTTGTGGGATTCAAGGGATGCTCTACCATTTATTTATTTTATGGATTAATTCATTTTAAGTGTAAATTAATGATTGACCAGAGGGGAGGTATAAAATTGCATAAACATGTGTTTTCATTTGCTTAAATATTTAAATGTTAAGTGACTGGCATGCTTTTTACACTGCAGTCCTTGTGTTGCCAATAGACTCAGAGAGAAGTGTGTATTAAGTTAAAAAAATATATCTTTACACTTTTTGTCTTTGGTTCCTTTTTTCTGCAGTCTTTGAAAGTTTTCTGTTCCTTAGCAGTATTGGAATTCACACTTTTTCTGTTCAGTTGCACATTTGGTACATGGAAAATGGGACCTCAACCTAGTTTAAGGCAGGACTTCTAGAACACATAATTTGTCCCTTATATTTTGTTTGCTTCAGAATTACTCCACTTAACACATCGGCCTCACAAGCTCTTCAGACTCCAGATAGAGGGCACTAACATTGTGGAAGACAGAGGAACTGAAATGTTAATTCAATATAAATGCATAGAATTTGAGAAAAAAGTAACGTGGCTAAACAAGCTAGCATATCCTACTAAAATGAAAGCTAAAATTTAATCTTACTGTTTAAGTTCTCGTGAGGGAGGTTGATGAACTGAAGAAATTCTGGGACAAACCAACTGAATAAAGAGGCAAGTAAAATTTTCCATTGATTTAAATTGCTTTTTTAATGCATTTGAAGAACTCTCTAGAATGCAAGACTTTGAAATTGGGATTTTAATTACTGGGAAGTTTTCTCCTGCTTCGGTACATGGTACAGTTGGCATCTGTTTCAGTGACTACTACGTTGTCAGATTTAAAAGCAAAGAAAATGTTAGAGTATCAACTGATGCGTTCTGGCATGTGCCCTAGTATGTTAGATACTCAGGGAAGTTTCTAATGCTCAGTAGAGCCATATGTAGCATTCAGTGTGCTTAAAGTGAACCTGTTACCTGATCCGAAAGCCAGTCACTTGACCAGAGGGATCACGATGAGGGACGTAATTGTGTCTATAAGTACATCGGAAACCCTGCCCCCTTGATAAAGCGGGGCAAGGTTTTCCTCATACTGACACAATATTGTCCCACTATCACGGTGCCCGTGATTGCTGCCTTTTCCTGTCAGTTACCTGAATGGGCTCCCCATTGGCTGCCGGCCCAGTATTGCCTATTTAGACTGGGCTTGGGCACCCTTTGGTTGCCCTTTCGTGGTGTCTGTCGCCTGCACCTGCACTGTTTTCCTGAGCTTCCTGGGCCGTTTCTACACTACTGCTCTCCAGTGATCGCCTGAGTTACTGCCTGACAGCTTCCTCTGTTCCTGCTCCCGTTCCTGATCTGGTTTGGGCTGTGGTTCCTGCTGCCGTTCCTGGTCCAGTTGGCTGCCGTTGCTGTTTCCTGTCCTGTACCAGCTGTGTTCCTTCTCCTGGATCGCCTGCAGAGAGTGCCTCATCCTTCTAATCGCCTTTGGCGACATTTTCATCTCTCATTGATTTGTAACCCAGTACTCAGGTACTGGTTCATTCCATGTATAACCGGCTGCTTGCTGCGTTCCATACAGCACCGGTAGAGATTGTGTAACCCAGTACGCGGGTACTGGTTCGCTCCATGTATAACCGGTTGCTTGATGTGTTCCATACAGCACCGGTAGAGTCTTGTCACCCAGTACGTGGGTACTGGTTCTCTCCTAGTATACCGGTGGCTTGCTGCATTCCATATAGCACCGGTGATCCTTGTCTGTTCAGTACGCGGGTACTGGTTCGCTCCATTATTACCGGGTGCTCACTGACACCTATACAGCCCTGGCAAGACCTCTGTGTGCCTAGCATAAGAGACTGGTTTACTCCAACTATATGCCAGTTGCTGAGGCCATCTGTTTGTGCACCAGTACTTGTAGTCTCATGGTTTAGCGAGGCTGCCTTGCCCAGTATATTGGCAAGGCCGGTAGAGCCACCTCTCTCGTTGTACCGGTCTCAAGGCTGCCTTGCCCAGTATATTGGCAAGGCCGGTAGAGCCTCCTTCCTCATTGTATCAATCTCTAGGCTGCCTTGCCTGGTATATTGGCAAGGCCGGTAGAGCCTCCTTCCTCTGTTGCAAGCCTCCAGGCTGCCTTGCCCGGTATATTGGTAAGGCCGGTAGAACCTATTCCATCTCGTGCCAGTCTAAGGTTGCCTTACCTGGTATTGGCAAGGCCGGTAGAGCCTGTCTCACATTCTCTGTACCACTACTCACTATTGCCGTGTACAAATTTAATGTTGTGTGTATGCCTAACCCGCGAGGGTTCTCTTTAAACTTTTCAATAAAGTTGTGTTTTTATCTCAACTCTGAGAGTCAAAACAAACCGTGACACCCTCATTTGCAATCGGTCTGCACCGGCTATTAGATATTCCATGACTTAATTTAAAGGGGGGAATCTTTTAAAATAAAATTTAAAGAATATGAAGGTAACACAACTTTAAAATGTGCTATGTGTTACATGAGCATCCGGAGGGGGGGCAAAGGGGGGGGCACTTGCCCCCCTACAATTACCCCCTCCATATGAACAAAGGGGCTGGGTGGGCTGCCCTAGAGGTCATATTATGGCTTTGCCCCCTCCTGGAAAAATGTCTAAGGACACCCCTGATGTGTTAATTCGTATGCTGTTTTTTTTTTTTTTTTTTTTTTTTGGATATTACAATCTCTTTAACATATCAAATGTTACTAGTACCACACGGGTATCATTATTGGCATATAGAAGCAAGCATGTATATCTACTAAACGGTATATTTGTTGGTCTTTTGGCTAACATGACATATAGGCAGTTTCTAATGCAAACTTGAATCAGGGGGACATGTCCACTTTAAACATTAATCTGGGAATTGAAATACACACGTCCACTTATGTTTTACTGTAGTACCTCTATTTGTAGGTCAATTGCAATACAAATGTAGATTCTACATTATTGTAAATACTAAGTGGCTATTAAAATGTAATTAGCATCTCTGTACCATTTTAATGTGTGTGAAGTGTGCACTAAAATTACAGGTGCTTCTGTGCAAGCTGATGTAATTGGATACAATTATATACTTGACACTGGAATCTATTAAGCTATAGTAACCCCTCCTATTAATCCAACTTTATGATAGTTGTTCAGAGATATTTTTACTGGGGGGTAGGCAAAGTCATAGGCACAAATGTACTTGCAAGATGAATGTTTATGAAAATGCATTGTGTACAGCTGAATTTGAATCCAATGCACCATGACACCCTGCAGCATTTTGATTACCTTTTTAACTGTGGGAGATGAATTTCAGGGCATACACTGGTCCCAAAAACATCTTAAAGGGATAGTAAGGTTTCATAATAAAAGCAGCTCTAAATAATCATCATAGTATTTGGACCTTGGAGAGTGTTATTGAAATTCTGTCAGTTGTAGTTCAAGAGTAATTCAATTACAAATGATCCCCTTCCCGCCCCTTTTACTGATGTAACACTGTTCGGCCAGATCAGAAGGGAGGTACCCAGGTAGATTGCAGAGAGGGACAATCTTCAATTAAGATAAGGGAAAAACCTGAAAAACTTGTCAAGGGGGCAGTGCTTTTATTGCTCTCATAGGAAGAAGATTGTCCCCTTCTGTTATCTGTCTGGTCTTACAACCAGATTCCACATCTGAGGAGAGATGGCTTACACTAGGTAAAAGGGGTGGGAGGGGAACCTTTGCTTGTGGATATCTCTCAAACCATAAAGGTTTGAGAGATAAGACTTATATCGTTCTTCGTGTTTTTTTTAATGACTACAAAATAAAATAAAGGTAAAACAAAGTATTACTCTCCCTTTAAAAGTACTTTGGAAGGCTCTTCAGAGCTTGTAATCTATAGAGGGACTGGTCAAAAACTCTAAAATATTTAGAACTGAAAAACAGATCTTGTAATCTATACAATAACTTAAAATCGTTGGAGGAAAAAAGCATTTTTGTTCATTTTTGCAAACGGATCCTTAAAATGTCCTTATTATGAGTGTTGGTATTTATAAAGTATTCTAGGTACACTTATAAATGTGGTGACCACAAAAATAAACAGGTCAGACATGTCCTTCAATATTTGGTGAAAATTGTAGCAAAATTCTAAAATACCTACATTTCTTTACTAATTTGCTGCACCACTTTTTGCAAACAACCTTTTGCCATTTCAGAAAAAATGTGCATACAAAATGTGAGCGGCTTCAAAGGATGAACAAATGGCAAAATTGCCAGTTCTAAGGCTAGTCACCGATCATAAGCATTGCATTTTAGCTCTCTAGTGCAATTACACGTCTGGTGTGATAGCTCTGTGGTAACTACCCTGACTTCAGAGCCTGTTCAAACCTCAAGGTTGCAGGTTCGAATCCTGGCAGGGTCATCTCAGCACTTCATACTTCCCCCCCACTACTCTGTGCAAGGTGAGGTGACTCCCCAGAACTCTGTTTATTCCCCATTGTTTGTCCCCTTGTTTTTTCCCCTGTCTTTCCCTCTGCCCCCCCTTCTCATGATATTCTAGGATACTCATCAGACTCTGGAGTTCCATAGTCCTTGCCCATCACTTGATCGAATCTCCACTACCTGGCAACTTGTTGTACATCTCCATGCCAGTGAATGATGGTGGTAGTTTTATGTACTTTGTTGCCTGTTCATTATAATAACATTTACAGCTTATCTGTGAATCTTGCTGTTACAAAGTTTACTGTATAGTATACGATACCTTTAACAACTCACAGCAGGTATTAATTATCAAAATGTTTACCCATTCTATGTATACAACTCTCTGACACTAACATCTAGACTCTTTCCAAATACCACCTTGATTTAGCTTGTTTCCTCCACCCTGCATAATGCAGGTGGCTGCTTATAATGTCATTTTGGGACCAGTTTCCTGACGACCCCCATTACTTTCCCTCATGTTCGTTACCTGACGTCATGCAGTGGACTGGACCAATTACCTTAGCTGGGATCTGGACCGCTCCACTGTTCTTGAGGTGGTTCCATCAGCCTGGTTATCGCTCCATACTGGCTCTTGTTCGTAAAGTTCTATTGAATTGTTAGGCCCATGGTCATTCTCATTAAGTGTCATAACCGAATGTTTAACATAACATTTTCAAGCTGTGGATCGCAGTTTGAGAAAGGCTGTTGGCCCCTCTGTAACGAGCTGTACCTATTGGGTCCAGCCTGGTCAACCCCTGATTCCATGTAGTAGTACTGACTGCCTGACTGTGACCTTCAGACTTTTCCCAGCATATTCTCATCAGTGTTACCCTTTTCTTGCTGGACCCATCATAGCCCTGACGCCTTCCCTCCACACCCACGGACTTGGGGCCTTGATTGGACCCTATAATTCCCATCCCTCCACTCTCCTGGACTACGACAAAACTCCATCAAGAGGTCCTTAATAGACACACATGCTCCCCCCTTCTGACTGACCCCTTGACAAAGACCTCACACCTCAGCACTGCACCCATGTCTCCCCCATCTCAATGGTGAACCCAGGTCCCGTGTTTGGGTTCATATCACTACCACAATATCATGATGGATGTCATTTTAAATATGTTTGCATTATGTGGGGCCCCTCACTTGCACATCTAACCCCTGTGACCCCGATATGTAATCCTGGGGGCCCAATTGTTAACGTGTAGTCATGCCTAACACTGCAATGATGCTGTTTTTATTACTCTAATGCTTTTTAAAATATATTATATTGCATGCCCTCTTGTATGTGGTTCTTTCCCCCAACAAAATATTTGTACCGCTTTATGTGCACCTCAGGCTCTTTCCACCCTGAATGGCATGGCCATCAGGACTTATTCCTGACCTTCGCCTTCTTCCCGATCTCCTTGCAACCCATTGGTGGGGTCACTCCACGTTCCCATGCCTAACCCGTACCTGCGTCCTTTGCTACAGGCCTCTTCCTTTTACCTCCCTTATTGTACCCTGTCTCCTGACACGGATCTAAGCTTCTACTACCCCTCTTCCCCTCCTACTCTATTTCTTAATATTTTCCTAGACTTTTATAACTGCTCTTCCTGAGCTTTTCTTTGCTCTCCATAAGCTCGGATGGGACCATCTCCCATTTTCTATTTTGAATTGGCTGAGGTGCCTTCCCCCAAAGGCCCTTTGGCACTACCCGTGATCTTCTTCCTACTTATTACTTTGCCTTTCTGCCACCACAGTGTATTTCCCTACTCTCTTTTCCTCTCTCTTTCTTTTTCTCACTTCACCCCCCACTCTTTAACTTGCCCCCTCTCCCCCCCCCTTCCGTCATAGACCAATGGCCAGCCCAAGCCCTCCCTTCACTTTTGTCTGTCAGACATTAACGTTGTAACAGTGAATGCCAAGGGGCTAAATACCCCAGAGAAGAGAGCAATGATGCTCCATGACCTCAACAAGAGAGCTGTGGATATTATACTAGTTCAGGAGACCCATTTCTCTTCCGTCTCTAGACCAAATTTCTCCAATCGTTTCTTCCCCACTACTTATGCTTCAGAGCCGGAAAAGAAAAAAGGTGTTTGAATCCTTATCCGGGCTTCCCTACCATGGACGCTGCGTGATGTGCATGCAGACCCCGAGGGTAGATATCTGATGGTCACTGGTCTACTTTACAACAAACCTGTTTCCATTCTGAATGTTTATGCTCCAAACACGTCTCAGATTTCATTTCTAACCAAAACTCTTTCCCTACTTGATACTTCTCCTGATGGGAGACTAATTATGGGTGGCGATTTTAATATTGCACTTGATCCGTTATTGGACTCTTCGTTGGGAAAATCTCCTTTCAAACTATCTCAACTTCGACATTTTAAAAAGCAGCTTTCTGATCGTCACCTCCTGGACACCTGGAGACTTCAACACACACTTGACAAAGACTACACCTTTTACTCCTTCCCTCATTCTGCATATAGTAGAATAGACTATCTTCCTTTCTCAGTTCCTCCTACTGCATCCGAAGAAAGTTATCATCAATCCTATCTTTTGGTCGGATCATTCTATGGTCATGCTAACACGCTCTAATGTCTCTACCACTTCCTTTCCTGGAACTTGGAGACTAAACAACCTCACCATTGCCGACCCAGCCACTCAAGACCTTTTAACTTCACTTATTGATGAATACTTTCGGCTTAATTCCACTCCTGATATTCCTGCTCCGACAGTCTGGGAGGCGCACAAGTGTGTCCTTCGTGGTAATCTTATTAAAATTGGGGTCTTCCACAAACAGAAAAATTGGAAGTGGATTACAGACCTGTTAAACGAAATCTGGACCAAGGAGGCCTCCCACAAATTGTTGCTCTCCCCGGTCGCCCTGTGGGACCTTCAGATTCTTAGAAGTGACTTCAACAAACTCCTGATGGAAGATACTGTGAAATCGTTCATGCGGCTCAAATATGAAAAATACATCTCTGGGGACAAGTGCGGCAAAACACTGGCTAGGTTTATAAAAAAACAAGACGTGCAATCAATGTGTACAAAATCTCTTCTCCTAGGGGCGCTTCCTTCCATGAATATCCGCAAATTGCTGAAGCCTTTTGTGACTTCTATGCAAAACTCTACAACTTAGATCCCCCTCCTACTCACATCACGAAGCCATTTGCGATTTCCTCTCACGTTCTAAAGTCCCCTCTCTGTCCAAACTGGAAGTGGAATCCATCGAGCAACCTATAACGGAAACTGAACTCTCCGCTGCACTTAAGACCATGCCTTTAGGAAAGAGTCTGGGACCAGATGGATTTACCTTACCCTATTATAAAACCTTCATCACTTCTTTCTCCTTTTCTTCTATCTTCTTTCAATGCGGTCTTGCAGGGCCAGCCATTCCCATCGCAGTCCTTGGAATCACACATTGTGGTCATACCAAAACCACAAAAGGATCCTACTCAATGCGGGAGCTAACGCCCAATGTCTTTTAAATATAGAGCTGAAACTGTTCACTAAGATACTAACAATCCGCTTATGGCCCTTTCTTCCCTACCTTATCCATCCAGACCAAAGCGGCTTTGTTCCAGGACACGAGTCCAGACATAACATCTCCAGTCATCTCTCTTGCTGACTTCACCCTATCATGGAAGATTCCCACTATTTTTTTTTTTTTCATCTGATGCTGAAAAGGCTTTTGATAGTCAACTGGATTTATATTAAAGAGACTCTGAGCAATATAGGTCTGGGGCCACTTATGTTGCAAGGTATGAGTATATACACTTCACCCTCTGCTAAAGTACTAGTCAACGGGACTCTGTCCTCCTCTTTTCTCATCACTAATGGGACTTGTCAGGGTTGCCCCCTGTCGCCCGTAATCTTTATCCTTACACTTGTACCCCTTCTGCATCTGGTATCCTAACAGGCTCCAAACATTTTAAACTGGCCGCTTTCGCTGACGATATTCTATTTTTCATATCCCACCCCTCTTCCTAGCTTCCTCCTTTATTGGAGGTACTCACCGAATACTCCAATGTCTCGCAAGCATTAATAAACTACTCCAAGTCGGAAGTGCTTAACATTAATCTTGACCAGTGTATGGCAGAATCACTTAGGAATAGGTTCCCTTTACAATGGTCCAATAATTCCATAAAATACTTGAATACATATCTCTCCGGACCTCTCTTCCCTTCCTACCCGAAACCTCTCCCCATTGAGTGACCCAATAAAATCTGACCTATCTTCCTGGGATTTAATGTTTATATCTTGGTTTGGCCGCATCAACGTAATTAAACTGATGATCCTCCCTAAAGTCCTTTATGTTCTGAATGCTCTCCCGATCTCCTCCCCCAAACATTTAACAAATACGATCTCTTCACTTACCTCTTAGTTCATTTGGGCCAAGAAGTGACCAAGACTTGGATACAACATCCATACCTCTCCGGTTATGCAGGGGGGTTGTCACGGTTTGTTATGACTCTCAGACACAGAGTTAGGTAAAAACACAACTTTATTGAAAAGTTAAAGAAATGAGATACAGGCTCTACCGGCCCTGCCAATACCGGGTAAGGCAACCTTAGGTGGCACAAGATGGAAAAAGGTTCTACCGGCCTTACCAATATACCGGGCAGGGCAGCCTGGAGACTAGTGAAACGAAAAGAAGGCTCTACCGGCCTTGCCAATATACCGGGCAAGGAAGCCAGGAGACTGAGACTGCAAGTAATAAGGCTTTACCGGCCTTGCCAATACCGGGTAAGACAACCCAACAAGGAATAGAGAGGATTAGGTTCTACCGGCCTTACCAATATACAGGGCAAGGCAGCCTAGACTGCTGAGAAGGATAGCAGCACTGGTGGCCTTGGTGACTGGTTAGGTGGAGAGACCAGTCACCTGAGATGACAGAGTGAGGCCCATAGGATATACAGAATGGAATAGACTGTCAGTCATACAGGAATGGATCAAATACGAGCAGTGTAAACTCGGTCACAACCGGTGCTTACAGATGTTGCAACTAGCGACCGGTTTATACAGGGAGCAAACCAGTACCCGCGTACTGGTGGAAACCTTCAATCTGCCAGGCTGTCTAGGACTGAACAGCCTCCGGTTAATGTGGAGCATACCAGTACCTGCGTACCGGGATAACCAAATGACTCTACCGGTGCATCAGCAGCTGGTTATAGTGGAGCAAACCAGTACCCGCGTACCGGGATAACCAAATGACTCTACTGGTGCATCAGCAACCGGTTATAGTGGAGCAAACCAGTACCGGAATAACCAAATGACTCTACCGGTGCATCAGCAGGACCACAGGAGGAAACACCCAGTAGACGATACAAAGCAGGAACCCAGCCGAGGATGTAGAGGAACAGCCCTGCGGACGGTCAACCGGATCAGGAACGGCAGCAGAAAGCAGCAGCAGGAACAGCAACCCCAACCGTATCAGGAACGGATGCAGGAACCAGACGACTTGAGAATAGGAACTAGATGACCACCAACAAGCAGGAACAGCGAAATGGCTCAGGAACTCAATGCAGGTGCAAACAGCATAGAGACAACATGAAAGGGCACCCAAAGGGTGCCCAAGCTCAGTCTAAATAGGCAATGCAGGGCGGGCTGATGGCAAGCAGCCAATGGAGAGCCCCCTACAGGTAACTGACAGATAAAGGCAGCAATCACGGGCACTGTGATAGGGGTCTAGGCATGCCTGACTTCCACAAATATCACAAAGCCTCCACTCTGGCAAAAATATTTAATTATATCTCTGCCCCACCTAAGAGATGGACTATGTCCACCTTGCATGCCCTAGAGGGCTTAGGTCCTATCAAACTAATCTAGGTCCAAACCTCTTTGATTCCAGTGTGTTGCAAACATCATATTATCCTGGGCCACATTTTACAAACCTGGGATCAGATGAACTCCTCACTTCATCTTGCGCCCTCTCCCTCCCCTCTGCAAAACCCTACATTCACAGCTGCATTGTCTGGACCCATGGCAACCAGATGAAAAGAGGCAAATCTTCACACACTGGGTTCTCTCACTGAAGATTCGCAGTTCCTCCCATTAACCGCCTTCTCAGACAAACTGGGACAGCGTTTCTCTCCGTGGTGGCTTTTTTCAGGTCAGGCACTGGTATAAATCAAGCTGCGTTACTGTATCTCCAGACAGGTTGCTTACTAGTTTCAAGACGGCAATTGCCAACACCCCTGCCTCTTTGCAACCCTTGTCCTTCTGCTACTTGTTCTTCTGCCCTTGGATAACCTCAAAACCCTTTTATATTAGACGTTTGGAATCTGAACTTGCTGTTTCATTAGAACTGACACAATGGTTGTATATCTTGAGATCCATTTTCAAACTACACAGATACTAAATCAAGAGAATTAAACCACAAACTCATTACAGGATGGTATAGAACTCCCTCACTTCTGGCCAAGATCCACCATATGGCCTTTCCCATTTGTTGGAGATGTCTTCAACAGGTTGGCTCTCTTTCCCATATCTGGTGGAGCTGCCCATTGATACAAGCTTATTGGTTGCAGATCCTGTCACACTTGGACTCTGTTCTTCAAACCTCTCTTCCTCTTGACCACTTACTATGCTTCTTTTTCTATAAAGGACATCTCTCCCAAAGCATATCTCCCTCTCAATGGTGGATGATCCCCCCCCCCTTTTAAATATAGCTAGATCACTTATCCCACAATATTGGAAACAAACTGCTATGCCCACCTTAACTCAATGACTCTTTAAAGTTGATTCCTTTATTGAACTTGAGAGACTGCATGCTCTAGCGACCCATTCCCTAATTTAGTTCACATCCATTTGGTCTGGATGGCAGAGAGGGGACGTCTCCTTTACTTCCTCCATCGTGTCGGACAACGGACCACATTAGCTTCCCTCCTGAAGTATCTCTTATCCTCTTGGCACTCGCTGTTATATACTGGTTATAAAATGTTCCTGTTCATGTGAACCCTGCTTGAATTTGAAAATTTTGAGCTGAATTCTCCCTGCTGGACTTAACAGAATTACCCATTCCCCCCTTATCTCCACTCTTCCTCCTTTCATTCTCTTCTTTCCCCCTACCGGCCTTTAAAACTATCTCCTATCTTCAGTATCTTCCCTTTCCCTCCCTGTTTTCTCTTTTTATACCTTCTCACACTTAAACTCCTGTTGTTGTCTATTGGAGATCTAGCTCTCATGTCACCCTTGTTCCCACTCTGAGAACCAGATAATAATCCCGCAACTCAACACTGACTTTCATACTTCTTGCATGTTCAATACTTACTTTGATTCCCATATATCTAACAGCACATACACTTATCCTAAGTTGTTGTAGTCAGGTTACGGTTTGTTTGAAACTACTCCTATACTACACTTGATATTTTTTTGTATTAGTGTTTTTCTATCTCTCCTCAAATGGTCAATGTCATTCTGTTTGATGTATTGTTTTGTTCATGAAATCAATTAAAAAAAAAAAAAACCAAACATATTCAATCTCTCAAATACATCCACATCCTGTTAACATTTCTGGTGCCACAGGGATGAATACATTCCTTGCAATGTGTTGATCACTGTCATTTTAAGGATTAACCCTCTGAGGGCCAACCACATGTAGCTGCAAAACCTATGTATTTTAACAGATCCTCAATTTCCCTTCCATTTACCTCTTCACCCCCCCTTCACCACTTCACCTCCCTCTCCCTTCCATTCACTACTTCATCCCCCTCCCTTTCATTCCCTGTTTTGCCTGCCTCACACTTCCAGAAAAAAAATCTGACCTGGTGGGGCATCAGGATCTCTCCAGATGCCACACAGCTACTGATCTAGCTGACTTGGCTGGGAAATCAATAGAGGGGATGCAGGAGAGAAAGAGAGCTCCCCTGCTTTCATTCTACCCAGAGTACTGGGTAGGAGTGGGCAGGATTGCCAAACCCTCACGTCAATGAAGGAAAGCCTCCATTGTCATGAGGATTTCCCATTCCCAACCACTCCTACCTGGTACTCTTGGTACAATGGAAGCAGGGAAGCTCTTGCATCCCTGCGTCACCTCTATTGATCACCCAGGCAGCTAGGAGAGCAGTATCTGTGGGGCATCGGGAAGGATCTTGATGCCCTGCCATTAGGTCTGAAATAAAAAAAAAAAAAAAAATTCCAGGAACTCATGTCTGCCTTCATGGACATAACACCCAGGACTGATTCGCTTGAACAAAGGCACAAGGGCAAATTTCATAGGGGTCACTTTTTAACCAAGGTGATTGGGAGGTTATTAGGTGTTCTCCTTTAATACTTTATGTGGCACACTGATGAGGTATGACTGTACAAGTGGGTTATTTTTCTCCTAAATGAGTGTTGAAATTCATTGAATCTGGAGGGCCGAATGTTCTTTAAAAACTTTTGAGGACTGACTTTACTCAAATTATTTGCTTTTCATATTATTGATAGTAACTCACAATTTTAATGCAGCGCTGTTCTTTAGCTCATCAAACAAACTCTAAAATTGGCTCTATATATCATGTTATGTCCCAGTGATTTGTCTGATTTCATGTATTTGTAAAGCTTGACTGAGTTGACAAGGCATAGCCACTTAAAATATTTCTCTGGTCTCCACAACAGCCAAATTAATTCTGTTTTTCATCTATTCCTGAAAAGCCAATGAATGCTTTTTCCTCTCACCACAATTAACTTAAATTGTCTCTCACAAATCTAAGCTAATGGTGATTAAATCCTTTAATGGTTTGTTGTGATTTCTGCTGGAGAGCCGAATTCTCCATATGTATTCCTTACAGACAACCACCCAGCAAATATTTAATGCATCTCTTGTTAACACTTAATAACCAATTAAAGTATATCAAATTTACTAGGGATGAGTAGATGGTTTCAATTTCCTTCTTCCAAGAACATCAGAATTTCCGCCTCGAGTGTATTGCTTTACATCTCATCAGCCCAGGAAAGTCTGCAATATCAGATTTCATATTTCCCCCCCTCATTCCTACTGTTGCTGCTTCAGAAAGACATTTCTCCCAACCCTGGCCCTACTTATACATGTTCTCTCTGGCCAAATAACTTATAAAATCCTCATTCCCATACTCCTATCCTAACAACCTAATCCATATTTCTCTCCTTCCCTTCATCCCCTTTTCCTCTGCTCTCAGGAATGCTTGTTCTGTCTGTAGTCTGTAACAAATGTATTGCCGTCCATGATTTATTCCTCTCCAACTGCCTCAGCTTTTTGGCCATTACTGAAACATAACTCCCCTTCAGATCCTGAATCACCTCCCCACCCAATGCACACACACACTGCATTCTCCTTTAATGTAGTATTGTTTACTTATGACCCATGACCTGCTGAAAGGCAAGGAGGGGATGTAAGTATCTTACTGTCTCCTTGTTCTGCAGTACATTTCAGATTTTACCTACTGTCACTTCATTCTCAAGCTTAAAGACTGTCTTCTCTCCCCTCTGAGTTGCTGATATCTACTGCCATGCAGGAAAGCATTATAATTTTTAGACCATTTTGCTGCTTGGCTCCCTCGTTTACTGCTCTGTTACCTTGTTGACTTCAGTGTTTCTATTGACATCAACACCTCTTCTGTCACTTCTTATTTTCTCTCATTACTTAGTAACATTGTAACATAGTAAATTAGGTTGAAAAAACACAAGAGAAATTAAAATTTATATAAGCTTTCCTGCTGCCAGATAAGTCAGTCTTAATCTGAACTTCCTGTTTGCATGACTTTAAACTTTCTCACATTAAATTTCATATTCCATTCTTTTGCCCAATCTGCCATTTTATGTAAATTCCTATGTAGAGGAAAAAAATAGTGTACTAAATGTATTACCTTGAAAAATTTAGTGTTTTCTGCAAATATTATTTTGCTTTATATAGCTATTTCCAGGTCCTTTATAAACATGTTAAAAAGCAGTGGACCAAGTACTGAACCCTGAGGTACTCCACTCTCAACTTTAACTGTACTGGAGAATTTTCCATTTACAACCACACACTGTTCCCTATGTTTCGACCAGTTTTCTATCCATTTGCAAAGGTTATCCCCTATCAACAATTTCCTTATTTTATACCCCAATCCTCCTGTGTGGCACTGTATCAAATGCCTATGCAACATCTAGTTATACATCTACTGCTTTACCATTATCTAGGTTGCTTCTTACTACTTCAAAGCTCAAAAGACTTGCTTGACATGACCTATTCCTCATAAAACCATGTTGATTCCTGATATTTTCTGTGGTGTAAACCTAACTAAAACCCTTATTATCCCTTCAAGCATTTCTCCCACTACAGAGGTCACACTCACAGGTTTATAATTCCCAGGTTCTGTTTTAGTTCCCTTCTTGAATAAAGGTACTATGTTGGCTTTTCGACAGTCTTGCGGCACTGAACCTGTGGTGAGAAAGTCTTTAGAGTAAAAAGAGGGTTCTTGCTAACAATGCACGGAGTTGGGGAATAACTTCATATCTGATAATGGTATTGTTTTATTGGTTACTTTTTGTAGCTCTTCTACCATTTCTTATTCCCTGTTATGAACCCATACCAAGAGAGCGTTTAGAACATCAGCCTTTTCCTTATCCTCTCTAATAAACTCTCCCAGCTCACTTCTGAAAGATCCAGTGCTCTCCCTCTTAAGTGTTTTACTATTTATGTATTTGAAAAACTTTTTGGTATGTCTTGCTTCCCTTTAAATTAGTTTAATTATCTATTTATGCTAACCTAATTGCCTTTTTGCAGCCTGTTGCACTCCCTTTCAAGAATTCTGTTCCTTCAGACTTAAATTGTTTAAATGCCTTTTTCCCTTGCTATCATTCTTTACATTTTCATTTAAGCACATTGGCTATGATCGACTTGTTTTGCATTTGTTCCCCACTGGTATATACTTTTGAATACAATTCTGCAACCCAAATTTAAATTGACCATTTTCCTCCATATTTTTGCTTTAAATAATTTCTCAGTCTGTTACATTGATGTTCTTAACATTTTGAAGTTGGCTTTTGGGTGAACCTACACCATTTTGCTTTGTCAGACTGATCTCAAGTGTAACCAAGTTGTGATCAGATGTTCTCCTACCTTAATTTTGCACACCATATCTGTTATAGTAAATAACATAGTAACATAGTAAATTAGGTTGAAAAAAGACACAAGTCCATCAAGTTCAACCTTCGCTTCATACCTCAGTAACTAAGAATTTTATAGCTTTCCTGCTACCAATTAAATTAGTCTTTATCAGACCTTCCTGATCTGCCTACTGATAAACAGTATAACTCTGTATGTTCCCTTTTGAAAGAAATGTATCTAATCTTCTCTTAAATGTGTCCATTGTATCTGCCATAACTACCTCCCTGGGCAATGAATTCCACAATTTGACAGACCTTACAGTAAAAAAACCCTTCCTCTGCTGAAGTTTAAACCTCCTTTCCTCTAATCTCAAGAGGTGTCCCCTGGTCACCTGAGCAGGCCTTGGAATAAATAGCTCACCGCAGAGATCCTGGTATTGACCTCTCATATACTTGTACAATGTGATAAGGTCTCCTCTTAGTCGTCTTTTCTCTAGAGTAAATAAACCAAGTTTGTTTAGTCGTTCCTCATATGTCAAGTCCTCCATTCCCTTAATTAATTTTGTTGCTCTCCGCTGTACCCTCTCTAGTTCTAGTATATCCTTTTTCAGAACCGGTGCCCAAAATTGCACTGCATACTCAAGGTGAGGTCTTACCAATGATTTGTATAATGGCAAAATAATGTTATCCACTCTTGCTTCAATACCTCTTTTTATGCAAGACAGGACTTTGTTTGCCTTTGCTACTGCTGTTTGACACTGGTCACTGTTTCCAAGTTTGTAGTTGACAAGGATACCCAGGTCTTTTTCTAGCAACGAGTCACCTAAAATTATTCCATTAAGTTTATAAGTAGCCTTGGGATTGTTTCCTCCCAAATGCATGACTTTACACTTCCCCACATTAAACTTCATATTCCACATGTTTGCCCAATCTGACATTGTATGTAAGTCCCTCTGTAGAGAGAAAATATCCTGTTCTGAATTAATGACTTTGCATAATTTAGTATCATCTGCAAATATTGATATTTTGCTTTCTATATCTATTTCCAGGTCATTTATAAACATGTTAAAAAGCAGCGGACCCAATACTGAACCCTGAGGTACTCCACTCTCCACTTTAACTATACTGGAGAATTTTCCATTTACAACCACACACTGTTCCCTATCCTTCAACCAGTTTTGTATCCAATTGCAAAGGTTATCTCCTAGCCCCAATTTCCTTATTTTATACACCAGCCTTCTGTGTGGTACTGTATCAAATGCCTTTGCAAAGTCTAGATATACTACATCTACTGCCTTGCCATTGTCAAGGTTGCTGCTTACCTCCTCATAGAAGCTGAAAAGATTAGTTTGGCATGACCTATTCTTCATAAAACCATGTTGATTCGTGCTAATGATCTTATTTTTTGTGTTGTAATCCTGAATATAGTCCCTTATTATGCCTTCTAATAGTTTTCCCACTACAGAGGTCAAACTCACTGGTCTATAATTCCCAGGTTCTGTTTTAGTTCCCTTCTTAAATAGAGGCACTATGTTAGCTCTTCGCCAATCCTGTGGCACTGAGCCTGTGGTAATAGAATCTTTAAAGAGTAAATATAGGGGTTTTGCTAACACTGCACTGAGTTCCTGAAGAACCCTTGGATGTATACCATCAGGACCCGGTGCTTTGTCGGTCTTAATTTTGTTCAGTCTTCCCATGACATCTCCTTGAGTTAACCCAATATCTATTAATTGTATTGTTTTATTTGATACTTGCGGAGGCTCTTCTACCATTCCTTGCTCCCTTGTATATACTGATGCAAAGAAAGTGTTTAAAACATCAGCCTTTTCCTTATCCTCACTAACCAACTCACCCATCTCATTTTTGAATGGTCCAATGCACTCCCTCTTAAGTTTTTTGCTATTTATATATTTAAAAAACTTTTTTGGATTAGTCTTGCTTTCCCTTGCAATTCGAGTTTCATTATCTATTTTTGCTACCCTAATTGCCTTTTTGCAATCTTTGTTGCTCTCCCTGTATTTTAAGAAAGATTGTTCAGTTCCTTCTGACTTAAATAATTTGAATGCTTTTTTTTTCCTTGCCATTTCCTTCTTTACATGTGCAGTTAACCACATTGGCTGTGACTTACTTCTTTTGCACTTGTTCCCCATTGGTATATACAGTTGGGTACATTTCTGCAACCTAAATTTGAATTCTGACCATTTTTCCTCAGTATTTTTGCCTTTAAATAACATATCCCAGTCTATGTGTTGCATTGAGGCCCTTAACAATTTGAAGTTTGCTTTTTTAAAATTAAGAGTTTTGGTTGAACCTATACATTTTTGCTTTGCCAGACAGATCTCAAATGTAACCATGTTGTGATCACTGTTTCCCAAATGTTCTCTTACCTTAATATTGGATACCAATATTACTAGGTCCAATACATTATTTCGAGTTGGCACTTCCACCATTTGTGACATGTAGCTATCCCTAAGCATGCCCTCAAACCTGCTTACCTTGGCATTCTGACAGGTATCATGTTCCCAGTTGATATCAGAAGAGTTAAAATAGCTAACATTCTCTACTCTTAGTGGCTCTAATCTCCTAAATGCAAAGATAAGCATTTTCTAGACTTTAAGTAGGAGTGTGCACCTCTAAGCTTTAACAATGATACATGAAATACAGGCAAGTGGAAATATAATTTCTAGAGGCACAAATCTGTGTATGAACGTAATATTTAGCTCCCTTTCCAGTCCTCTGCATGGAATAACCCTGTATACCAAAACCATGAGTAGTGTCAGAGTGTCAGCCCTCGGCAGATTGGCTCAGCGGGATTACCTTTTGGTGGCTTGGGTGGTCTCTGCCTGTGGGGCTTCGGCACTTTTCTTCCTCCCACCGGTCTCCTCATTGGCTGAACAGAGTTTTTAGGGAGAGTCAGCCTTAACGCCCGTTCTAGATTATTGAGCTTGCTCAGTGTTGCGGCTAGTGTATCCCTGTTCTGTTGACCTCGGAAGTTTCTCTTGCTGTTCCGGTCCCGTGATCCCTGGTCCAGTCTGACGTTGCTTCCTGATCCTCTCTGTGGCGCTCGGCGCTCCTGTCTCCTTGTTAGCCTACATTTCTTCTGCTTGTCCAGTGTGCCTTGCTCTGCCTTTCTCTCTTTTTCAGCCTCACGTTCCTGCAGCTACGCTCTGGGGACTTCTCCTCCGGCGGTCGGTCGAAGAGCTGCTTCTACCCGTGAGGAGTCTGGGCTTCTGGAGTGGCTGGAAGCAACATGCAGGTGGGTGTCTCCGGGGTTCCCTCCTTCCCTCTCAGGGCTCTTTCCCTTGGCGGAGCAGGTGGTGAGCTCCTCCTGTACTGTTGCTGGTCCGCTACTCTTGGCCCCAGTCAGTCTCGGTCCGCTCAGCTGGCAGTTCGCCAGATGGCCTATCTCCTCTGCCGTGGGTTCTGTGGCAGTTCGCCCGCTTCCCTGAACTGCCTGGTCCCTTCTCCCTGAGGCTTGTGAGTAGGTCCGTTCTGCTAGGCTGTCTTAGGCCTTGCTTCTGACCCAGTTTCTCTGGGTGACGGCTGGCAGGCCTTCTTGCCCTCCTCTCTAGTGGGTTCCTCTCCACTGGGGATTCAGGCTATCCTGGGCTCTGTGGCTTCTTGCCAGTATCCCCCCCTCACGCTTCCTGGGTTCCTGGTTACCCTTTCTAAAGGGGGGAATTGGGGGGTCTTTTGGCCCTGTTGGGACAGGAGTTGCTGCCTCCCTTGGTTTTGGGGATTAGGATCCGTTCGATTTGGGGCTTTGGGGTTCGTGCCTTCTCTGGGCACTGGTTCCCCAGCTACCCTGGCTCTTCCTGGGGTGGCAGAGGGCTGGTGTGGTGTTCGAGCCTCCCAAGCGGGTCTGGCTCCCTTGGTCCGGGTTACTGGGCTAGCCTGTAGGTCCTTCTCCTTCACTTCCTGCTCCGGTTTCCCTTCTTCGTGACTTCTGGCCTCCTGACTTCTTGGGTTCCTGGTTCCAGTTGGGGTCCCCGAGCCTACCTCAGATTCCCCCTACTTCCATCCTGGTCATACCCCGGCTCAACTGGGGTGTGACGATCTGGCCTTGCTGCCAGCACCTTTACTCCAGCCTACGCTGCAGCAAGGAAGTAGGTGTGGGACTGACTACGCGCTCCAGCTTCGCCCTCTAGCTTCGCTTGTGGGACCGATCCTGACACCAAGGTCAGCATCCTCTGAGGCAATCTTAAAGTTCAAGCAGTGTTGCTCAGCGGGGCAAAATAACTTACGTGTTTTGTATTTAAAAACTCATTAAAAAGTCAGTGGGAACATTTTCATGGTGCTTTTAACCTTCTCCATGTTTCTAATGCATTGTAAAGCATATCTATAGCATCAAAGGGGTTACACTTGGAAACTTTGACTATCGTACTGTAATCCAGTACAACTGTTATTTTGCATTGTGAGTGCCCTGTTTGGAGTACTTCTGTTCTCAAACGTACCCTATTCTTGCATTGCCCATCAGATGAATGTGTAAAGCATATTCCATGCTATTCACGTGCCGGAATCTAATAGGAGTCACTGCACCAGCCTGATGTAGTAAGCTGCATACACCAAAAATTATCCCTATGACATTTTCACCACAGGAAGTTGGTGTCACGGTTTGTTATGACTCCCAGACACAGAGTTAAGATAAAAACACAACTTTATTAAAAAATTTAAAGGGAACCCTTGCGGGTAGCATGCACATTCGACATTTAAACACAATACACAATAATAGAGAGTAGAGGTAGCAGAATGTAGGACAGGCTCTACCGACCTTGCCAATACCGTGTAAGGCAACCATAGGTTGGTACAGGATGGAATTGGTTCTACCGGCCTTACCAATATACTGGGCAAGGCAGCCTGGGAGGCTAGTATCATGAGGAGAAAAAGGCTCTACCGGTCCTGCCAATGTACCGGGCAGGACAGCCTTGAGACTGGTACAACGAGTAGTGAGGTTCTACCGGCCCTGCCAATATACCGGGCAAGGCAGCCTTAAGACTGATAAAACGAGTATAGAGGCTCTACCGGCCTTGCCAATACCGGGTAAGGCAACCTTAGACTGCACAGGATAGGATAGGTTCTACCGGCCTTACCAATATACGGGGCAAGGCAGCCTTAGACTGTAAGACTGACACATAGCAAAGATGACCTCAGCGAATGGCCTAAGATGTAACAACCAGTTGCATATGATGGACAACAGAGGCCTGCTGGGCTGTCAAGCTGTAATAAGCTCCCAATGCAACAATGGAGCGAACCAGTACCAGCGTACGGAAGTGACCACCTCTACCGGTGCAACAAGCAGCCAGTGTACTAGGAGCGAACCAGTACCCGCATACTGGAGAAACACAATCTCTACCGGTGCTAACAGGGCACAACAAGCCACCGGTGCGAATGGAGCGAACGAGTACCCACGTACTGGAGAGACACAAACACCACCGGTGCTGTCTAGGACTGAACAAGCAGCTGGCTTGATATGGAGCGAACCAGTACCCGCATACTGGAGTGACAGAATCTCTACCGGTGCTGTCTAGGATTGAACAAGCAGCCTATTTACATGGAGCGAACCAGTACCCGCATACTGGAGTTACATAACCTCTACCGGTGCAAACAGCAGCCGGTCGTACATGGAGCGAACCAGTACCCGTGTACTGGAGAGACACAATCTCGACCGGTGCTATTAGGGACTGAACAAGCAGCCGGTTAACGTGGAACTAACCAGTACCCGCGTACTGGAGTAACACAATCTCTACCGGTGCTTTTAGGGACTGAACAAGCAGCCGGTTAACGTGGAGCTAACCAGTACCCGCGTACTGGAGTAACACAATCTCTACCGGTGCTTTTAGGGACTGAACAAGCAGCCGGTTAAGTGGAGCAAACCAGTACCCGCGTACTGGAGTAACACAATCTCTACCGGTACTGTTTAGGACTGAACCAGCAGCCCGTTTACATGGAGCGAACCAGTACCCGCGTACTGGGGTAACATGACCTCTACCGGTGCAACAAGCAGCTGGTTGTAGATGGAGAGAACCAGTATCCGCGGACTGAAGTGCACCTTCAAGTGAGTGAAAATGTCGCCCAAGCGACAGGAGGAGAGAGAAGCTCTGCAGGCAATCCAGGAGCAGGAACACAGCCGGTCAGGACAGGAACTGAATCACCATGGCAGGCAACCGGATCAGGAACGGCAGCGGGAACAGCAACCCCAACTGGATCAGGAACGGAAGCTGGAACCGAGGAAGCAGTCAGGCAGTAACTCAGGCGATCACAGGAGAGCAAAGTGGTAACACGGCCCAGGAAGCTCAGGAACACAATGCAGGTGCAGGCGACATGGAGACAACACGAAAGGGCAACCAAAGGGTGCCCAAGCTCAGTCTAAATAGGCAATACAGGGCGGGCTGTAGGCAGGCAGCCAATGTAAAGCCCCTTCATGTAACTGACAGAGAAAGGCAGCAATCACGGGCACCGTGATTGTTTCAGTGCATACCTTTCCTCTACACTTGGCTTAGGCCAATGTACAAAGAAAGGCATAGAGTAAAATGGTGTTGGTGTATGCTATTTCCCAGTGCAGGTTGTGGCTGAAATGTGGGGCATTATGTCTTCCACTATGCAATACAGTGCCTATGCCAAGTCATTCATACCCTTTGGTTCAGCCACCTGCATTGGAGCTCATTCATTTTGACTGACCACATATGCTTAATTGGGAATATCCATAAATCCTAGTCTGTTGGTAACCCTTTAGGACTCCCTGATTATAGGCTGTAGATCACTCACACAATATCTTCTACTCCAGCATTTTTCCTCTCTGCAATTACTTAAATCTGTACTGTGTAATCCTCGGGTTCTATAGACCATTTGAAAACCAATACCATAGTGAACTAAAGCTGTGCAATAAATAATTTGATATGCAAGACTACTGTTCTTAAATAGTGGTAACCCCTTTTTTGTTTTTAAACCTTCTTCATATGATTAATATGTAAAGTCAAATAAATAAATATATAATATATTTTTGTCCCAGGCCTTTAGCTTACTGGATCTGTTTCCAGAGATTTCTTCTGGGAACGAGAGAAGGTATATTGATGTAATGTAAAAGAGGTGGCATACAGAGTACTCGGTGCTTCAAGGAGTCTTACTTTGATGGTTGCCATGAAAACTCTGTAAACAGAAGTCCACAGAGCTTACAGGGAGACAAGTGTATGAAAAGTGAAAATAAAGTATTTTATTTGACTTCACGTATTAAGCAATAGCAGAATCTGTAATGTAAAAATAAATTAGGTTTACTGTCTCTAACAATGTTCATTTGTTAAAGTAAAAGGGTTTGGTTTAACAGATATAGGCTTTTGTAACAATGCCATTTGTAGTTTGTAAAGAACCAGTGAGTTCCCAGACAGTCTTGGTTCAGTAATTCGGAACAGTCACAATCCAATTTCAGGACACAAGGATGATCTTTAACTGCTCTTTTGGAGTGCAGTTTTCTCCATAAGTTGCTGGCTATCTGTGTCCAATTGCTATGAAAATTACAAGTTTCCACATATGTGCAATGAAATGGTTAAAAGCAGTTGGCAACTAATGGGGGGATTGTGAAAGATATCAATGGCCTGAAAAGTTAGTGACACTATTGCTACTCCATCCTATGGAGGTTTATGGTCAACTTACCAGAGCTGTCCATAGGATGGTGTACTAACAGCCCAAGTTTTAGATGAAATGTATTTTGGATAAAACACCTCTCAGCAGTGGGAGTAACATAGTAACATAGTAAATGAGGTTGAATAAAGACACAAGTCAATCAAGTTCAACCTTCCCCTCATACCCCAGTAACTGAGAATTTTATAGCTTTCCTGCTACCAATTAAATTAGTCTTTATCAGACCTTCCTGATCAGCCTACTGATACAGTATAACTCTGTATGTTCCCTTTTGAAAGAAATGTATCTAATCTTCTCTTAAATGTATCCATCATATCTGCCATAACCACCTCCCTGGGCAATGAATTCCACAATTTGACAGACCTTACCGTAAAAAAACCCTTCCTCTGCTGAAGTATAAACCTCCTTTCCTCTAATCTCAAGGGGTGTCCCCTGGTCACCTGATCAGGCCTTGGAATAAATAGCTCACCGCAGAGATCCTTGTATTGACCTCTCATATTTGTACAATGTGATAAGGTCTCCTCTTAGTCGTCTTTTCTCTAGAGTAAATAAACCAAGTTTGTTTAGTCGTTCCTCATATATGTCAAGTCCTCCATTCCCTTAATTTTTTTGCTCTCCGCTGTACCCTCTCTAGTTCTAGTATATCCTTTTTCAGAACTGGTGCCCAAACTTGAACTGCGTACTCAAAGTGAGGTCTTACCCATGATTTGTATAATGGCAAAATAATGTTATCCACTCTTGCTTTGATACCTCTTTTTATGCAAGACAGGATTTTGTTTGCCTTTGCTACTGCTGTTTGACACTGGTCACTGTTTCCAAGTTTGTAGTTGTCAAGGATACCCAGGTCTTTCTCTAGCAATGAGTCCCCTAAAATTATTCCATTAAGTTTATAAGTAGCCTTGGGATTGTTTCCTCCCAAATGCATGACTTTACACTTCCTCACATTAAACTTCATATTCCATATGTTTGCCCATTCTGACATTGTATGTAAGTCCCTCTGTATAGAGAAAATATCCTGTTCTGAATTAATGACCTTGCATAATTTAGTATTATCTGCAAATATTGATATTTCGCTTTCTATATCAAAACAAGTATCCTTGTTTTACTCTGGACGAGTACTTATAGATATGATATTGTTACATATGAAGTGTTACTATACCTTTTAAGATAGTTTGGAGATGGAAAATGCTCTTATGTAGCAGTGACTATCACTCTTGCTATATTACTAATTTCCCTATTTCATGTGGAAATTGAAACACATTTTCAAACAAACTTGCAACACTTTTCTAGGGAGAAGAAAATTCAAGTGTATTATAAGATTTCTGTGTGAAGACATAATATACAGCTAAGACAGTCAACTGCTGCTGACTCCTAGGGGAGCACATCAGGGCAATCACTGATTTAACCTGCCAGACATGCTATCAAATCATCTTTCAGTATGGGAATAGTGAAAGAGTTAATAAAAAGTGGGAAAATCGGAGAATGTTGTCTACAGGATCTTGGTAGTGCTATGTCCTATTTGTTTTATAATTTAAATGCCAAGGGTTAACCCTTTGAGTGCCAAAGGTATCCTATGCATTGTTACATCCATTGAATGCCTATCCTAACTGTTGTGCATCTAAATGAAGAAGCCTAGACCTCATTTAAGCCTCTGGACTGAATGTCCACAGCTACACACACCTATTTGTGGAACAGTACAATGGTGTTTCTATGCTGTAATTTTTTTTATGGTGTCCCCATATTCACACTCTTAAACACAGTAGTTCTTCCAACATAAAGAACACAGCATATTGATGTAATTAAATGAAACAAATTTGTACCACAATTTATAAAGTTGTATGGAGCACCAACATCTAGTGGTGATTCTTACAAAATCACTGTCGATCATACATTAACAGTTCTCACATCTTGCAACACTGGAGAAAATCCCAGACATTTTTATCAAAATTAGCCAAACCTGTTTGGGCATCATGTTTATTTTATTTTTTAGGTCTGCTTGCTTCACAGTATCCTTGGTTTTCTTTTCCTTCTGGAGATTAGCCTGAACTGGAACCTCTTTAACAATAGGTCTTGGCATAAAATTCCCCAATTACAGTGGGCTACTTGTTTAACTTTAGGGGCAAACATACTTTTTGTAATCAGTGAAGTCACACACAGTGGCTTTTCCTGTCCATGACTTTTTAATTTGTATTTACTTTTTTTTTTCTCCCATCAAATGCCTTGTCTATTAAATTGTATTTATCTTGTGTGTAAAGTTTTGTTCAGGGCTAGAAAGTCCTGCCTGTCACTGAAATTTCTGTGCAGCCTATGGTACTGATCAAACAGGATATTGCTGTATATTGATTTGAAGTAGACTTCCTAATCGTATTGGCAATACAACCTTCCTGAATTACCCCAACTCATTATTCTTGTCCTTAATGGGACCTTTCACTTAACGTACATGTAAACTGCAGGTCTCATCTGGATTAAAGTGGAACTTTCACTCAAATTAAAGCGCCCCCCAAAAATTAATTCTCATAGCTATATGCATACCAATATTTGTATGATCCTGGATAAGTCCAGCATTATTGAGGAATCCACCTTTTTCGGAGACTGGCAGGCATCAGTGCAGACATCTTGCCTCTTCTGCATCTGTTCATCTGCACTGTCTGTCCTGGTCTCCTCTGTTTTAAGAACATTTTGTTCCCCATCCCATACAATGATTAATATAAATCTTCCATAGTGTACCAGTGTCAGCACCCCTATTCAGATGCAAGGGGTAGAGAGAAGGATTAGGAACCCTAGGCAGTCTATAGGAAACCTGTACAGGTGGTATTCCAAGGAGAGGGAGCAGAACAAAGCACAGCATGCAATATTATAATTATATGCAGAGTACACAAGTGCCATACAAATATTTTGCATTTTGAACAAGCATAGGGAGTAAAAATATAGATTACCTCAACAGGAAAGCATGCTCGGGAGCGTAGCAGATAACACAGGGTTACCTGGGTGGTGTAGCTGGAAAGCATGGCAGGGTATGAGGTACAAATGTGGAGAATCAAAACAGAAAAACGTGCTTGGGAGAGTAGCAGGTAGTACAGGGCTTACCTGGGTGGTGAAGCTGGAGAGCGTGGCAGGATAGTGAGTCTGACAATACAGAGCTTACCTGGGTGGTGAAGCTGGAGAGCATGGCAGGCAAGAGACAGGGATGCTAGAGCAGGCACTAGAGCAGAAGGAGGAGGAGGTCCAGGTCAAAGCCAAAGTTCATAGGTAGGCAGCAAACAGAATGGTCAAAACGGTCCAAGGGTCATGGACTGGCAGAGATCAAGCAGGAGTCAAAACAAATTTTGGTAACTTTAAGGAGTAATAAGGAAGAGGCGAGGAAGCAAAGTCAGGTAGGCCAAAGTCAAAATCCAGAGGAACAAACTGGAATACACAGAGTAGTATCTAGAGGCACAGACTCTCAATAACTGAGCACCGGACTAGGTTCGAACGCTCTTATATAGGCCTTCCTGGAGTGATGTCAGGGCGCCGACGTTGATGTGTGACACCGGCGCGTGCGCTACAGCAATGCGGAAGCTCGAACTGGCATCTGATGCTTCCGTTTTCGGCCTGTGGTGACCGAAAGGTACCGACAACCAGGTTCACCCACCCCTTGCCTTCAGGCCATATATATGGACTTCCAATAGCCTAAAATAAATTGGTATTGAAAAGGGTGAACCTTGTACCCATGAATATAGCTTTCACCTGCAGATAGTGTTCTCCCTGAAATGTATATAAATTATTGTACAGTACAAAGAAAATGATCTTGACAAAAATTCCTCTTCTAAAGTGACTTTCCATGTCCTCATCAAAAATGGCTACTGTTTGAGGTCCTAATTTGTATCCTATGGAGCTATATAATCACACTGTTTCCTGCTGCACTAAGTGTAGTGTGTATACCGAGACATTCAGTCCAAAAATGAGCAAAAATTGGAGGACTGCTTATGTTTAGGAGGAATCCTCTAGTAGTAGCACAAACAGCAATGGAGCTCTGAGCCCATCAGGAACGCCAGCAGATTTTGCTACCATCCCCACCTCATCCCTAGGACACTGTTTCCGTTTTTAAGAGGGAAGCATGGTTTTGTTAAGTGGATAGTATCGCTGCACACATAAGTTACAATCATCTCAGCCTGGCCCCTGAGCCTGTGCACCACCTACACCAATGCTACACTTATTACCCTCAGCACCCCCATCCACAAGAAAGGAGTTCAAATCTGGTGTTGCTGTTTGGCACTGATGAATGTAATTCAGTGATTAGAGATTTTCTAGCTGACTGTACAGGAATGGGAAACTGAGATAATAGGTATCCTCAGCAGTCAAGACATTGTTTACTGATGTAACGTGCACACAGACAAGTTATGAAGAGCGGAAAGGAGAGAGCAACTGTCCCCAAAGAAAATTATTGGGTGCTGCAGTCATGGGCCCCCAGTCCTTCCAAAAGATGTGAACATGGCACAAAAAAATCCCATAGTATGAGGCAACACCACCTCCTTTCCTCCCAAGACAAGAATATATACAACATTGTCTAGTGCTGAGTCCATGCTATTACTAATATCCTATTTGTCCTCTTGGCACCCACAGTGTCCTCCTCCATGGTACTGTCACAGGCAAATTTACCACAACCATTACCACCAGCAGGCACTGTTTCTGTAGATTTAAACATTGTGGTACAATAACCATATATGACAATGTGGTGGAGACCAATAGAATGCAGGGAATAAGGGAGTATCTGCATAATGTCCATTCTGCAGAATATTCCAGGCTTATAATGGAGGGGGTGGACTTTAAATTGTTTACTCGTTCCAGTGACCTATGGGAAGTGGGTCGCCCACCAGTAAAAAGTTTTTTTTTTTTTTTGTTTTTTTTTTGTGGGACTGGTAAGATAGTGATGGTCACCACCAGATTTCAGGGCAGTTTAACGTTAACATGTTTAACTAGAGCAAATGCACCATGGTGTGTGATTCCAGTCCTAGTTGTTATGAACAGTCACTCCCTGATCCCATGAGAATATTTTCAAACAACCATGATTTTTGAGGCAATGGAGGAGAAGAATGTTAGTGACTAGTGATGATCGAGCACCCCAATGCTCGGGTGTTCGGGTGCTCTGGCCGAGCGCCCCCGGAGGCTCGAGTGCTCGGCCGAGCACCCGAGCCCCATTGAAGTCAATGGGAGGACTCGAGCATTACACCAGGCACCCCCTGCTCTGATGAGGGGAGGGTGCCTGGTTCATAGGGAAAGGTCAGAAAATGATGGAAACACCACAGAATTGGTTCAGGGACAGCATAGGGAGGATGTCTGGATGCATCTTGGACTCCAACGTCGCTGCTGGGAACGATGTTTCGCCCGTAGTACGCCATTTTTACAGACTGACCGTAAAACACACAAAAAGGAACACACTTCCCCGTCCCTTTTTACCCGCCTTCTTCATATTAAACGGAATATATGCCGGTAATCTGCGGCTAGGCACACGAAACAGAATGTGACGCTAATCTGCGGCTAGGCACACTAAACAATATGTGACGTTAATCTGCGGCTAGGCACACTAAACAATATGTGACACTAATCTGCGGCTAGGCACACGAAACAGAATGTGACGCTAATCTGCGGCTAGGCACACGAAACAGAATGTGACGCTAATCTGCGGCTAGGCACACGAAACAGAATGTGACGCTAATCTGCGACTAGGCACAGTGAACGGAATATGTGACGTTAATTTGTGAATTTGCACACTAAACAGAATGTGACAATAATCTATGGCTAGGCACACGTTTAAAATGGCCCTTTTTGTCGCTGCGTTGTACAATATTTGTCCCTGTGCACCTAGTACAATGTCACCTTACTAATATCCCACCATCAAAAAAAAAATGAAATTGTGCCCCCCCAAACAAAATATAAATGCTGCCCCCACACACAACAGTCCTAAAAAGGACTTTTGGGTCTTGAAAGAATACCAATACTACCAACACTTTTATTCTCCCTACACTGACTTTCCCTGCCTGATCGCATCTCTCCCTGGCTGAGAATGAGCAGAACTCGCGAGTCGGGTGCTATACAGCACCCGATCACGGGTTCTGGCCAGCCAATCAGTGTAATGCCAGCAGCCAACATGGCTGCTGGCATTACACTGATGTCAGAGCCTCCCCGCACGTTTATTGGCTGCGTAGCAGCCGCGAAACGTGCGGGGAGGAGACCCGAACATGGCGGGCGAGCACATGCGGTACTCGTACGAGTACCGCCATGTGCCGAGCAGAGCGATGCTCGAGCCGAACCGAGCTTCGGCCGAGCATGCTCGCTCATCACTATTAGTGACTGGAAAATTTCTTCTCAGATGTATCTGAAGTAGAAGTGGCTTGTTGAGTTGTTCCTGCTGCCTCACCACTAGGGCTAGTAGTAACAACCACCCTTTGTCCCATGTCCCTGCTGGTGCCACTGTGTGTAGGGATAATGATGGCATCAACTCTGTTGCGGGAGGGACTGCAATCAAAAGCCATGATGGAAAATGTCAGTGGCTATGCACTTCAGATGGCAGCAGAAGCACTGATAGCTAGTTATGGTTGTTTATAGTATGTGTTGCTGCTTAGTCAACAGTCTTTAATGTGAATGGATAAGGGTTGGAAGCAATGATGCTGATGATAAAGGTGATTGTGTAATTTTAGGCATGGTTTTTTACTTGTATAGTATGTGGTGGTGATACACATTGGCACAGCACTTTGTCTAGCTTCTAAATACTCCTCAGTGGCAACAACACTAGAATTTGCCTTTTCATAATATTTAGTGTTAAAAGGTATATTACAACTGGTGGTGACTAGAACTCTTCATATTTTTTATAAACCACTTCCTCAGGAACATCATAGTGTACAAGTAGCAGCAACTGTAGCCATGGACAACTTTTTTGTTTATGGCCTTACCATCACCAAAACTTCCATGCACCATTCTTACTCCTTTCCCCTAGCATGTTTTCTCCTGTATGTATACTTTTTAATGTCAATATAGTTGGAGTGGATGAAGGTAATTAAAAATTGTCCCCTTGGATCTTTAATTGTTGTTTTGGGGAGGATGCTTACCCAACACATTACTGGCTATACTTAACTGGTTTCTAAGAAAAATACAAAAAGCAGCACAATCTGAGCACCTGCTCATTTGAATGTCTGCTTTATGAAAACTTGGGAAAATGTCTACACATAAAAGGAACTGGTCTGCTTTTTTTGTATTTTTCGTCAAAACTGGACACTGGTAGCCAACAAGCAACACTAATTATAGTTTTCAGACTTGACTTCACTGGTTACCCAATATAATTCTTTTGGCCCTAAAGTTAAACATATAGTCCAGCAGAATTGGGGCATTTTAGGTTAAGAGTCATTGTAACAAGAATCCAGATCAGATTGGTCCTTTTCAGAAGGAACAAACCCCCAAAGAGAAGTTTGGCTAACTTAATTAAAACTGTAGGGAATTTTGCTGTAATATTGCAAGATGTGAAAATTGCCAATTGAAGAAAAATCTAAATATAGCGTTTATAAGCAACCTCACTGAATCGAAGTACCCCATCTCCCCCACTTGACATCAGCCCTGAAAGAAAACAAGAGTTTTTTTAAATCTAGTCGCAAATCATGTTATGTAACAAGTATGCAAACAATTAACTTGTGTGATGTTTACTATTCTTGTATTTAATACATGGATAAATAAATTAGTAAGGTATATATTACACAACTTCTTTACGGACCTTTCTTATTTACAAAATTGCATTTACATTTTTATGCAGTCTTGATTGACTGTACATTTTATACATAAAGTCCCTAAATCTGACAGAGTAGATGACTGAATCCAAGAGCTCAATGCATTTGGTAAATACAGGCTAAAAATGGAATCTAAGTGGTCAGTAATACCTCCCATGCTGCTGCTCGTATGGTTGCAGAGTGACTATTCAAGCACCTATTAATATCATGGTTGTTAATCATGAACCAGATTAGTAGGGATGGGTGGAACATCTATATATCTTTTCCCATGGGGATTTTCATGGAAAACAATAAATTTCCCATTTTTTTTTCCACCAAAAAAACATTAAATATCCACCTTTTCAATAACCTAAAGACATTTCCTGTAAGAACTGTGAAAGTGGGTTTGTTTTTAACTAGAAAAGAGGCATCAATAGGAAAGATATTCCTGAATAAGTATATTCACGTCAATACAAAGACCTCTGGGGAATTTTTAATCCAGAGGTTTGAATGAAAAACATGGAAGCACCCATAACCATTATTGTAATGGCGAATTCAACTATAACAAAGCAGAGGTGGTTTGTTTTTCTTCCCTCTTATGTTAAATTCAGTAGAATTCCTTGCTTCAGGACGCTGTTAGCAAATTGGTATTGATGATGTAAAGTATTGAATGTGCTTTTTATAGCAAAGAACAAAATGGAAACTTATCACAACTGGTTTCAGCAAAGACTGGATTCCGATTCAGGGAGAAATCAAATTGTGATTTTTGTTGAAAAATGTGTGTGTATATATAATTTTATATCTTTGAGACAAAGGTCCTTACTGTGGATTAAAATAAAGTCATGATGGTCTTCTTCCTCATCTTTACTTTGTAACAAAAATGGCCCGAGGATGCTGAGAAGTGACATTGGCTTCAGAGATGGCGCCAGTCTTCAAGGGTAATTTTTGTGTCCCCCGTTTCATACACCATTTCACTACAATGGGAAAAAAAATCACAAGAATACAATTTAATTTAGTTCTCTACACTGGGAAAGTACAGCTCCTATATCAACAAAAGAAGCATTAGATTCAAATGGGTTTCATGTGTCAAGATTAAAACCTTAAGGGCAAAAGCAGATTTTGTTTTCATGAAGATTAAAATATTCCTATGGCAAATTTTAATCGGTTTCCTTTCTCTGTTAGAACTGGGGCCACCATCTAGGATAAACTGCACATGATGAAAATGGCAATTTCTATAAACCACTGTTTAAAAGTATAACTCCTCTTAGGGCAGGATTGAGATAAGTAGACTTGCACGTGAATGGGGAAAAGTAAATTCTATTTCTATCCATAATTGTGTATTTTTTTTGTCCAATTTAATCAACATAAAAAAAAATATATATATGAAAACAGTTTAACATGCTGCTTGTGTTGCTGTGGCAAGGGTAGGGTATTTTCATTTCTAGTTAGGGAATGTAATTTACGTAAACATCAGCCACTCCCCTCACCTCATTCAGCTCCTTTGTTTCCTTCAGGGAGCCAACCTTTGAGCACTGATGGGTTTGGATGGGGATGAGAGGATGAAAATAACTTTGAGGCCCCAAAAAGAGAACACTGAAAACAGTGTATATTAGTGTATATTAGAACACTTGGGTGTGTCGGATGCTTCCCAGAGCTAAATGTATTAATGTATAACTTGTCAGCAGTGTTCCTTTAAGGCCGGTTAACATTGATTTGAAGACTACAGAGCTAAAAGATTGCATCTGGTTAGAAAGTGGTGCTTTAGAAGTAGTTGACTGGATTAGTAAAGAATCTCTGACCCTCACTTTGCACTGGTTATAATAAACTAAACTGGGGTCTTCCATATTAACTGACCAGTAAAGAGGCCCCAGGTCATGTTAGAATGGCTTCAGATTGGTGTGGCATTGTCAATTCATGTGTTCCACCAGCAATAAAATAGCTCATTGAGACAACTGCAAAGCATCCATGTGGTTTATGGATGGTAAGATGCAGTATTATTTCTAAAACCAGATTAGACAATTGAGTCAACAATATTAGGATTTGTTTAATGCAATGTAATATAAAATGTGGTCTGTGTTCAGTTTCACTTTTTTGAAAAGTTCCAGTCCGGTTTCCACTTATATTGATAACATTTTGAAAGAAGTCTTGCTTAATAGAGAAATGTGTTCATTGTAATTTGAGTGATTTTCACTGTGGGACTTAGGAATTTGAATACCACAAGCTGATCAAAATCAAATGTGGTTTGAGTAATGGCTTGATAATTGTGCTCAAATGAAGTCTGGTCGGTAGAAAATCAAATTGCATACGATCATATAACAGTACTAAGAGAAATCTTCACTCATCAAGAGGATACAGTAATTTTCTGAAAATATAAGCTTCATTTTTCCCACTGGGACAAACTAGATTTGTTTGTCAAAACTGCTGTTCTCTGATCTATGAAGCACCATAGGGAATGAAGTAAAACAAAGCCACAATCAGGTGAAAAGAAAAAAAAATGAAAATTTAATTTTACAAGAAGACAGAAGAATATACTGCATGAAAAGGATGACAATTTAATTAAAGGGCTTAATGGAATGATTATTTTGTAAGGTTCTGTTTAGCAAAACAAGCTTCATAATTGCCCTACACGTAATGTAAACTCTCTTTTGCAGTGTGCTAATTTGTCTGTAGTAAAGGGTTTGTTTGGGGCTGCAGATATAGGAATTTGCATCTTGGAAGCTTGTTTGCAATGGCTAGAGCCTAGAAGAGAGGATGCATTAAATGATGGATGTTTTATAAATCTATTAAGCATCCATACAATATCTCTTAAAGTGATAGTAATGTTTCATAATAAAAGCAGCTCTAATTAATCATCATAGTGTTGGGACTTTGGAGAGTGTTATTTCAATTCTGTCAGTTGTAGTTCAGGAGTAATTCAATGACAAAGTATCCCCCTCCCGTCCCTTTTACTGATGTAACACTGTTCAGCCAGAGCAGAAGGGAGGTGCCCAGGTAGATTGCAGAGAGGGACAATCTTCAATTAAGATAAAGGAAAAACCTGAAAAACTTGCCAAGGGGGGGGGGCAGGGCTTTCTTTGTTCACTTAGGAAGAAGATTGTCCCCTGCTGTTACCTGTCTGGTCTATGGACTGCATTCCACATCTGAGAAGAGATGGCTTACACTAGGTAAAAGGGGCAGGAGGGGAAACTTTGCTTGTGAATATCTCTCAAACCATAAAGGTTTGAGAGATAAGACTTATATAGTTTGTTTTGTTAATGCCTACAAAATAAGATAGATACAACGAAGTATTACTATCCTTTTAATAGCTATGAATAAGTGATTATATGGTGTGCACCATATTCCCTTAGCTATTCTGGTCTGTGTAAACCAGATTTATGAATGAGTAGCTAAATTTACTGAGGTATGGTAAGGCACAGAAAATATTGCTCCTTAGTTGCTATGCATTGGAGACTGCTTTAGTTTCAAAAGGGTTAAATAGCCGTGTAAATTTGGTACACTAGCTACCAAAACTAGAGGCATTGATTTAAAACACAAATCTCAGAATATGGAGGCACCCCTTAAAACCTAGTGCTGTAGTTGGTTAAGTATTCCAGCAGGTGGCCACCTCGAACCAATCAAGATTGGTTCAGCATTGGGCTCTTCAGTTTGTTCTACACCTCTAAATAAAACAATGTTTGTTTTGTTTTTTTGGGTTTTTTTGTCCCCTGGTTAAAAAGGAAGTAAAGTGCTTGTGTTCAAATGGTTCTGATTTGAAAAGTATAAACCTGCTGGCTGAAAGCCTTTGCTCAGCATACATTTTTTTTTGTTATGTTCTTGCTTTTACTCTTCTTGATCTACTGCCTTCCCTTGTTCTTGCCTTTGCTCCTTGCAGGGCTGGATTTCCCAATAGGGAGAAAATGTAACTGCCTAAGAGCTCCAAACGTTGAGCCTGTACTGGCCACATCCACGTTCGGAATTTTGGTTGTGGTCAGAACAATTTGTGTTCCTTAACCAGTTTTGTTATTTATAGGTTATTTAACCCCTTGGATGCAAAAGAGCTTAAAGCTCTATCTAGAAACCAAGGGGTCATTTATTTTTTTGTCCTTGCTTGTTCTGGGTCAAGGGTATTCTGTAAGCCAGGAAACTGTGAGATTGGGGATTGGGTCATTTAAGGAGTGAGGGTGTCATCATGAGTGGAGCTAAGGGCACATAGAGTACCTTGCCTAAGTCATCTGGGATGCAGTTCTGGCCTTGGCTACTACTTTGTGTATCGTTACCAAATTGGTGGCTCTTGTACTGCACTTATGTCAGAAACGTGATAAGGAAACAATTCCAGATGGTCTCCACGTTTTCAGCATCTATACTGAGCATTCAAGAGAAGCTTCTTAGTGTTGCCAAAACTGATGCATTTGATCAAAACGGTCCTCTCTAGAAATTCACAGCAACCAGTTTTCAACTACTATATACCTGATATATAATTATTAAAACGTTTGTCAGAAAAACGTGAATACATAAACATATCATATCATTAAGCTCTGTGGTGGTAAAGACCTGATGTATCTGATAGGGATATTGAATCTTACAAAGCTGGTATCCTGTATGCAGCTGATGGCACTGGAGCTCCTGGACTTCAAACCAGATGTTAGTGAATCTCACTAAGATTATCAAGTATACTATGCCTATACTGATTTTCTTAATCTATATTTTTACATTTTTATATCCCTGACTTTGTGCTACCCGGATCTGTTTCCAGAGTTTTTTGGTTGCTGGGCCATCAAAGCAGCAAGCAATACAGAGCTAGTCCGTGGCACTGAGATGAGTTATGTGCATTCCAAGATTGGTATGGACTGTGCTTATATGTGGTTTGGTGTATGGGTGAAAGTGCTGGTCAATGGTGCTCAACTAGGTATAAGCCTGCTACAGATTTTTAGCACAAGGCCCAAAAAAGTCCAAAACATACATCTGGGATTGGCTGCTTCTCTTGTTCAGAGACTAATTGCCTGGCACTTTGTGGCTGAATTTTCATGTTGGCAGGATCGGTAATGATGTTTTCTCTCTGTAAAAGGCACTAGTGAGCTAAAAGATTTCACGCTAGGAAAGACACCACTCCTACAGAGCCTGCTAAATTTTATAGTAGGTTGGTTCTTAGTTGGGTGTGTCTGACCAGTAGTTTTGTGTATGCAAATTATCCTTTATTTGGTAACTCTAAGGGTAACGGGAATCCAGATGTGGACCTCTTGCTCAGTGTATAGAAAGATCAGTTATACCTCACTAAAGAGACCCAAAAAGGCCAAAACCTACATCTGGGGTTAGATGCTTGTCTTGATCAGGGGAATAGTCTGGCACTTTGTGGCTGGACTGTTGTTTTAGCTGCTATTCCCGCTCTGTGAAAGGGACTAGTGAGCCAAAAGAATGCACCCTGGGTAGGCCACCATTCCTCTTGAGCCTACTAAATTATTTGACATGTTTATTCCTAGTTGAGCTTTTCTGACCAGTAGATTTGGTGTTTAGGTGTCCTGGGTACCATCAGAGGGCACACGTGAGTGTTTGATCCCCCTTGCAATGTTTTTATACATTTAAGTGCAACTTTTATAGATCGGACTATTAATAAATATATTCCTAAGTAGCTCCTTGTTTGTAGTTTGATCTTTTTGCAAGTAGAACAATTTTGTTGCCTGTCAACAGCTTGTACTTGGCATAAAACATTCTTCTTAACATCCTATATAATAATTCGCTAAATCGTGTGTAACGCCACTACATGCGCAGTAGACACTGCTACGCGTGCTGCAGTCATGCGCAGTAGAGACTGCCCATGCCGCGGCTGATACAGAGCTGGGTGCTCCGAAGGTGGCTGTGACACTGTGGCCCGTGTAATGGGCTGTTCAACTAGTAGCTTTATAAAATGCTAAAGGAATCTGTATTTCTAAAAAGTAGACTGTAGACCCGGTCTCTTGGCCATGATATGGTCCAATCCTGTGATTGGTTTCAGTGGTCACCCTTCCCAAAATCACAGAAATATTGAGCTGTCATCAAGATAGAGGTACAATTTTGGAGCAAACCAAATGCGTTGTATGATTTAAATTGTGTTTTTACCCTTTGAATGCCAGCAGGGTATACAATGCTTTGCAAAACCTCTGGTTCTCAAAGGTTAACTCCTTGAATGCCAGAGCTCTCCAAAGCAGAATTCTAGCATTCAATGGGTTAAAAACACCATTTAATTCAGTAGGAGTGTGACCCTATAGCGCAGCTGGTTTTGCTTCAGAACTGCATCTCTTTAGCTTAAATGGATAGTAATGTTTCATAATAATAGCAGCTCTAATTAATCATCATAGTATTTGGACTTTGGAGAGTGTTATTTCAATTCTGTCAGAGTTGTAGTTCAAGAGTAATTCAATGACAAAGTGTCCCTCTCCCGCTCCTTTTACTGATGTAACACTGTTCAGCCAAAGCAGAAGGGAAGTGCCCAGGTAGATTGCACAGAGGGACAATCTTCAATTAAGATAAGGAAAAAAACCTGAAAAGCTTGTCAAGGGGGGCAGGACTTTCATTGTTCTCATAGGAAGAAGAGTGTCCTCTGCTGTTATCTGTCTGGTCTATGGACTGCATTCCACATCTGAGAAGAGATGGCATACACTAGGTAAAAGGGGTGGGAGGGGGAACTTTGCTTGTGAATATCTATTAAACCATAAAGGTTTGAGAGATAAGACTTATATCATTCTTCATGTTTTTTTAATGCCTACAAAATAAAATAAAGTTAAAACGAAGTATTACTATCCCTTTAATGAATAAGGGCCTGTATGCTCAATATCTCCACTCTGCAAGCAAATGGGGGGGAAAACACATTCCGTGCTGCTGTAATTATAAATCCATTTTATTCTAGACAAACATGGTAAACACGATCAACTTTATCTAAGAAACTAAAACGAAGCCATTCTGGAGAAAAACAGTTATACCATAGAGGAAAATAAAACTACCATTTACATGTAAGGGATCCTTTCAAAATATTGAGTGATTGAAGTCTCTAACAAATTTTGATGCAATTGCGCAGGATTACTAATCTGTTCTTGCACATGGCCCTGAATTAGTGACCTATAGTAGAAAAGCCACCTGCTGAGGTTTCTACTATATCAAATTGCACCTTACTTTGCAATGCCATATTCCTGTTGGTTTGTGAAAGTAAAATAGCCAAACTGCAGAGGCTTGAACCCATGCAGCACCTAAAAAGGGGAATAAAATGCTTACAATGTCCCTGAGATTTCACTTTTTCTACTCCTGGAAAGCACACTATTACAAAACTGAAGATCTTGTATCAGCATCAATGAGTTAACGTCTCTGGAGCCTGAGAAGACTTAAAAACTGCATGGTAAGACAAATATTTAAATAGGATGAGGTAAATTAATATTTAAAGAGACAAGTTATTCTGTCAATATACTGCAGCATTTATTCCAGCCAATTACATAGCTGTATCTAGTATGGTATGAGACTGGTGCTTACTTACAGTGAAGGAAATAATTTATTTTACTGACATTAATAGATTGTAATTAGATTTAAAACACTGTTTGTTTGCAGTCCATAACTGGACAAGTAAAGCTTGGTAATGCCAGACATTTTTCCTCTGGGTTTCCATTATGACTAATTAAAGTGATAGTCAACCGCTTTCAATTGACATATTCTGCAACCAGGGGCATAACTGGAACCTACTGGGCCCTGGCATGAATAATGAAGAAAAGAGAAGGGTCTCATCAATGTGTCTGATCCTACTGTGAAGCCGCAGCTGTGTGTGATGTCAGCTGCTGCCAGTCAGTATATAGGAAACCGGGCTGATTGTAAGTGATTATTGCAGACTTGATGCAGTGGCTCTGTCTTCTATATCAGGCACCTGGTTAAAAGGAGCAACTCCAACACCACTTATAGAATTGCAATCGCAGTATATTCCAGGCAAGGATAATGAGTTAATCTGCTAGATAGGTGAAAAATGGGAGCATACCTATCGGCTCCCAAATGTAATAATGTGAGGCTTGGAAAATTCTTGCACGCTTATTCCACAAAAACAGAAAAAAAAAAAATTCATAAAACCATTATTTATTTATTCATTTAAAGTACCTGAAGTCATTGGCCATATACTAAGACAAGGAGAGACTAGTGTAATATAGGCACTCAGCTAGATGAAAATCCACATCTTAAACAGATCCACACGCTTCGTGCAAGAAGCGCTTACTCATGATCTCCGAGATCGAGTAAGTGCTTCTTGCACGAAACGTATGGATCTGTGCAGAGCCAGTGAGTCCACTTGAATGATGGACCTTGTCACAACTGCACTCTGAACCCCCTGTGGTGACTCTCCTGCCTGCCAGTATATAGTATATAAGTTTAAATTGACTAATTTTCAGTCTTCAACAATATTTTCTCTTTTGTGTCCCTGACCAAGAGCTATTTGAATCTTTCAGGAAGCTTTCTTTATCGGATTGTGAAAGCACCAAGTAGAATGATGTAATAAAGATACAATTAAAGGTGCAGAAAAGCTTTACACTAAACCTTACAGATCACCCTGACTCTGAGCTGCTGGGAGACTGCAACATTTTATAAATCTCTGATTCCAGAGTACCTTCTGTCAGGGACTGAAAACAGGAATTTAATGAGCTGCCTGTCAGTCATAAGTATCCTAAAACAATAATTAAAACATGCATAAAGTATGTGTAATTTTTTGTAACTGTGGAACACCTATTTCCCTGACAAAGGTGAAGATAAATATGGGCAGTCTGACTTTAAAGGAGCAGTAAACTTTTTTTTATGAAAACACATTTTATAGAGCTTTTCCTGCTGAATAAAACAAGGGTACTCCAGTCGCTGTCAGGTGTTTTATTCAAAAATTATAGTAGTTTAAATAATCAGGAAGTGAATTTACTGTGTTTACTTCCTGATAGTTCTAACTGACAGGAAGTGACAGGCAGTTTCTGTCACATTCTATGGAGAACTGTTATGTCTCTGACTTTTCTGACTTTCCTCTCCATTAGAATTTAACAGGAAATCTAATTAGAATTTGACCACTAGAGGGCACTGGTAGTGTAAAAAAACATGGGTTTAAACTGTAATAACTCTGGAAATATAAATCTCTCGGCAGTGGGAGTAGCCTTATTTTACTCAATAGGAAAATCCCTACAATATATATTTTTTCATAAAAAAAGTTTACTGCTCTTTTAAGTATTTTGAAGTGCATAGTATGTAAAGTCAAAAAGGAGGCTGCCAGTTTATAAGAGGAATATTTAGACTTTTTTTTTTTTTTTTTTTAATAAAATTGCATTTCTAGTTCTAAATCCCATTCTGTGTCAGAAGGGACACAACTTCATGCACTGAAAATTGTCATCTTCCCAGATACCTGCTGACTGGAGTTGTTGGAGTTAGTTTTCCACACCTGGAGGGATGCCCTCAACTGGTCTTAAAGCTTTCAACTATGCATAATTTAATCCTTTGAATGCCAGATGGGTATCCCACAGACACCTTGCAAGGTTTAACTGTCATTTTAATAGCATCAGAGATTCCCCAGGAACAGAAATCTTTGAACTTTACTATTCTGTCCTGTCAAACGCATTGAAATTCTTAGCAACTGAATCAGACTATAAAATTGTTACCAAGCAGTATGGAACACCAGAACCTGTTTACCCAGTAGTACGCGATAGGTGTTGGAGATAGGAGTTGGTAATATGAAAAATGTGGTGGTAATGCAGTAAAATAAAGGACTACTGGGGGGCGATGCACTAAGGAGTGATACAGAGGTGAAGCGGAGAGAACTTCTCCAGTGATATCGCTTCTCAAATTCCTATGTTGTTATATTAAGCCTATGCTTTAAGATTTCCCCAATGTTAGAGATCTTAGTGCATAGACTTTATAGAATAACATAGGAACTGGAGAAGTGATATCACTGGAGAAGTCCTCATCACCACTTTATCACCTCTTTATCACACCTTGGTGCATAACCCTCCTGTCATGATGTAACAAGTTATCTAAAGTTGTAGGTTTTAATCATCCTATATAATAATTCGCTAGGATGTTTGTCACAATACAGTCATGCGTAGTAGAGACTGCCTGTGTTGAGCGAGTATTTTAATCGCCTTATTTTAAGCGTTTTTTCCCGCACAAAAGTTGACAACCTTGTGTTTTTTTTTTTTTTGGTCTATTTTTGCAGGAGCACGACTGGGCCTTTCACCCACCCCTAATCTGCAGAACGAACTAATGTTTTATCAGTCCAAGATTCACGCCAGGGGAAATAAAATTAAAGAGCAGGGGTACAATAAGTGAAACACACAGACCATTACCATAAGTGACAACCAGAGGTGCCTGATTTTAAGTTGCACTACAGGCTCTCATTTAGCCCCTCCAGACTTATGGTGCACAGTCTGTGAATCTAAAATGCCTTGTTACTGTTTAATCATTCTATCATGGTGAACTGAAGAAAAACCTGTTCAATAAGGACAGTCAGACAGGCTGGATCCTTACTATGCTTAATTAAGCAAAGACAACACAGATTAAATGTGTAGTAATCAGAAGTCACCAGCAGCAGTCGATCGAAACTCTGTAGCCAATGTGCAATAAAACTGCAAGTAAGATTTCTACTAATACCAGACCTGTAAATTACATGAATACACTTGTTCTTCATCATTATATTTCTGTTAGGGCTTCTTCCATGACACAATCTGCTGGGTGCTGACATTCTCAGTTTGTGCTCCCCTGAATGCTTTATAGGAGAAAATCCTCTATTGAGCTCTTCAGCAGGAGATTCATCAATAAATCATTCAAATGTCTTAAACACCTTTAATACGTCTCCTTTTTTGTTACTTGCTGTTCTGGTATGCAGTATGTGGGTCATGCCGCACATAATATAAAGGAGAAATTTGAGCAAGAAAGAATTTCGGATTTGCCCTTCATGAGCTATCTCGTAGTTGCTTAATCATGCGTAATAAGAATCTGTCCTGTTTGACTGTGGCCACTATTGAACAGTTTTCAGTCAGCTATGACAGATTACCGTGATTAAACAATAGAGGTATTTTAGATTCGCAGACTGCACACCATGAGACTAAAGGGGCTAAACGAAAGCATGCCATTTAACTTCCTATGTATCTAGTAGTTATGGTGTAGGTCTGCATGTTCTTCACTGTCTCCCTACCCTATAGTTTTGTTACATAAAATATATTGCTTTTTTACATTTTTTTTTTCATTAGGGTTAGTGTCAGTGTGTGTGTGGCCTTGTGCACTTGTGTCGCTACTTATGTGGAGACTTCTCAATAGTCTTCAGAATTTTATTTTGTTCTTTGTGCTTTCTTTTAGATAGATCCTTGGCAAATTCTGCCCTCCTGATGGACATTGAGACCTATCCTCTTTATATTTAGTTATATAGGTTCTATTCCTTTTTTAATTTGTTTTGATGACCATAATTTTCCATATCCATATGGGTGGTTTGTCGTGTGTGTGTTTGTGCGTGCTTGGCCACCTGCATATTGTGCACCAGGGAGGCCTACTGTCTAGGGATATGATCTCTCACCATCTCACATATTTCTATTTTTACACATGCTTGTGTTCATGTCTATTCCATTTCTGTGGACTTGTGATGTTTGTAGTGGTGGGGCAGGATGGGAGTGTGTGTATACATAGACATATCTCTCATCTCGCTTCGCTATGGCATCTGAACATCTTGTTACACGATCGTTCATTATAGTTGTGTATTTTTTTTTATAGTTTGTGTATGGAGCACTTCAAGATATGCCACACAATTTCCAACTCCCCCCTCCCCCATCCCCAAAAGGGTGAAGTGGTGTGTTGTGCACTCCCTAGTCCTTGGTGGGTTATTCTTTATGTATTTGTGATTTCAGAGCCGGCTTTTTGTTTCCTCAGTTTTGGTTTGTTACCTAAACATCCTGTAACCTCAACTGGTTTGAGACTCTTGTGGGAATGTCTGCATTTTCTTATTTATTTTACAAATCATTTGCCATTGGCTCGTTTGGAGATTTATTTAGGCTGCTTCTCTTCCAAACCAGCTTGTCCATTTGATCTCTTGATAAAATGGTCTTGGTACAATGATGTGCATTGACTGTGTTCAGCAATACTGTTTCTAGTTATAGATTTTAATTATATTTCAGATGTATTACTATTTTTTGTGTGCTGCATATTATTATAGACCAAAGGCTAAACAGATAGCAGAGATTTTTTTTTTTCAGTGCGCATATGACAGTGCATGCAACATTGATTCCCTTTGTACAACCAGCACAAATGGAAGTCTGAGTATAATTGTACACTTTCTTGTATTATCACTTTGAATTTATACTCTAGTTGCCTCTGGAGTCTGTGCATATGGATGAGTTATCGCCCCTATTCTTTCAATTCAGTGTGATGGTGTTAGCTGAAATCACCACAGCGGTAAATTGAAAATGGATCTGTACACCTATAAACAAATCTTGATCCTGAAACGGCTTTCAAAATCACATGTTAAGCCATTTTTTTTAGTTGGAAAACATATTTGAGTTTCTTAAATTGATTAAAGTGTATCATGCAGACATTTCATACCTTAGCTTTACATTACCCCCACTTGGTTACACTAAGGTTTCAGTGATATGGCACCTGGCAATGCATTGCTGAGCAGTGTCAGTGAGTGGGGTGGTAATGTAGGGCTAAGAAAGGAAGTGCTGTATGTTCAAAAGAAAAGGGGAGGAGTTATGGGGCAAACCACCTGTACTATAGATGAGAACTACAAATCCCGAAAATCACCATTGGGGTTTTAACCACTTGAATGCTAGAGGTCTCCAATGTATTTCAAAGCAATGTGTTGGAGACCTCTCTAGCATTCAAGAAGTTACATTCACATTTAAATCAATGAGAATGTTTAGTTCCCCCCTATAGTGTGAAAGTCTTGCCCCAGAACTCCTCCAATTTCCTTTTAGAGTTATGGCCCATAAATGAAGTGTTGCAGTTCTTTCCCCAGATTTGTATCTGGTCTTAATATGAGCCTCTGTTTTTCCAGTTAAACCGCCAAAAGAATGACACAACTGAAATCAATAACAGATGATTTAGAGCAATTTCAGGAAGTAGGAAAGAAGCTGAAAGACAAGAGGAAGAAAGGTGAACGGAAATCTGAATCAAAATCCAAGAAGAGAGATGGAAATGACTCATTTAATGGGGAAATTGTAAAGAAAAAAGGAAAAGCGAGTGAAGACATTGAAGTCTCTAGTGAGATGAAAATAAAACCAGATAAGAAAAAAAAGGAAAAAGATGGGAAGAAAAGAAAGGTACAGCATTACATTACATATAAATGAACGCGAGTGCATTGTGGCATTTTGTAGCTCCTGTGTCCTAACCTCCTCTTTATTTTAGTCCAAGAGCCAGTCCGAACCTCATGAAGTAAAGCTGGAAGAAGACTTGTCAAGGTAATTTAATGGAATTATGCCAATGCTGAGCAAAACTCAGTGCAGCTTTTACAAAAAAAAGAGAAATGTATCAAACGTTGCCAAAGTTTTTTGACTTTATATAGACCAGGGTTGGACAAACTCTGCTCAGTTTAGCTGGTCCTATTATCCCCTTCCACCTGGAAGGCTGTAGGTTGGTTACCTTTGGTATTGTCAAGTACAAGAGCAGCAAATTTGTCATTATCTGAGTAGTAAATCTGTCTCTGACCTAAAGCAACTGTTATGAAATACAAGGTAAGGGTTAGGCACTGGTGATCATACACAGTGATACATATAGAAGGGGTTTCTCAGGGCTTTCTCAATGCAGTGAATCAGTTACAAGTTTATTTGGACAATATTTTCTCCATCACCATTCCATACAAAAATTCTTAATGTGATGAGACCTCTAGAATTCAATGGGTTTAGCTTACTGCATATAGTACAATATTACATTTTAATTTTAGTTTAGTGACTGTGAAATTGGAACCTGAAGCAGATCAAGACTTTGCACCTTTAAGAAAAGAGCAAAAAGGGAAGAAGAGACTAAGGCAAGAAGATCCTGAAGCCAAGGAGTGCTCAAAGTAAGATTATTCCATTAAGACAATAGGTGCTGTAAAGTGGATCTGCCACTTTAGAATAATTTTTTTGAAAGCACTTTCAAAATAGTATAGTATGTTTGTGTAAATAAAAAGCTGACAACCTTCATAATAACCATCTATCCCCTTCTATACTTTTCTCCCTCACTCCTTTTTTTTCCTTCCTTGCGCATGCTCTTCCTCCTTCCTTCCTCGCGCATGCTCTTCCTCGCACATGCTCATCTGCCTTCCTTCCTTGCGCATCCTCTTCCTCCTTCCTCCTCCTTCCTCTCTCTCTTCAATAAATTATCCAAAACTTATCGTAATGTGAAATGTAACCCCCTTAGATACTAGCTCCCCAGTACATTGCATCTCAATGCACTGGAGAGGTTTGCAAAGTTGATGCAGTACAGGCAATTCATGATTTGGTACATTTTGATTGCCTTTAAAATTGTGTGCTTTTTCTTACCAGAGCAAAGAAAATAAAAGTTGAGGAAGGTGAAGAACAATCAAGGAATAAAAGCAAGGAAAAGCATAAAGGAGAGGTTTGGCTCTTTCATTCTATAAATTGTTAATGCATGCATATTTAAGTATTTGAGGGGGGAGATAGGAAATGGGGTAAATGAAAATGGCTCTGGTGGTATCTGGGGATATCTTTAGCATGCAAAGGGATAAAACAGGATATTCAATCTTTGAACTGCCCTCTGTTGGGTACTACCCTCCCCAACCAGCCACTGGATCTTTTTATTAGGACAAGTGTCAATTTAAACCATTCTCTACCTGTTAGGAGATTGTAATGGCTGTGGGAATTTAAGTACCATGTTTTTAAACCTTTATATTTCTTCTCCTTGATCTGCAGGGCTAGGTGATGTCAGTGCTAGGGAGGAGCGAAGCTTTTAACATCAAACCTTTTAACCTCCTGTTATGAAATAATCTTGTCAATTGAGATAAATTATGCTTCTTACCCCCCGCCATGGAGTTTCCCTCAAGAATTCCTGCCACACTAATAAAAAGGGGTCTGTTTTTACCCTGTGCTTGGGAGAGAGAAGTAGCAGCTGAGTTTTTATGAAGGCTAGTGTAGACAAAGGCAAACAGTGATCTGAAGTGGCTTGATAGGAGTGTTGGTTGTAGCCACTGCCAGGTCTCTGGGTGTGACAGGAAAAGAGTTTAAAAAAAAAAAAAAAAAATAAATAAATAAATAAAAATAAAAAATAAAATAAAAAATAAATATTTTGACTAAGTGAGACAGCCAGGCTGGTGATTCTTCCTGCATGAGCTGGGTGAGTCTCTGTGACTGAGTGACAGATACTACAGTCAATCAATACTTCATACATTCAAGACAAGCCAAACAGACAAGGGGTACAACCCAATTCTACAGTTCAAGGTTGCAAATGAAGTAGAGAGAACAATCTAAAACTAATGTCTTTATTTCAAGAACAAACTGCAAGTGTAACCATTATACTTACAAGAATAAAATATAGTAATCGCTTATCTGTCTCTCCTGGCCTTTATAACCACGAAACTGCTTCAGTCTATTTTTTTTTCTCCAGCGCTGTCCGGTCCAGATGGAATATGAGTTTGACGTTCTGCCAGCTCTCCATATGGTTCAGAGGGGAGCTTTGGGGGCTGAAAATTGACAAAGGTGGTATAACCAGGAAAGTCTACAGTTCAAAAAACCTCACTCTTTTAACAAGCTAATCTGTCTGCTTTCCCAAGAGTGCTTAGTCGTCTGTTAAGGTGTCCTTTTATATTGTCTTGTTAAAACCTAAAGCAACCATATCAGTGTGGCTTTACTAATTTCGGCACATACTATCAATTTTATGATTTCTAATCACATAAAAATTCAACAGTTTTATAAGAAACCAATTTTTGATTTTAAAACCAATGTAAACAATAGCTCACCTGAAAAAATCAAATCAAACCAACTGCTTCCAACTGCAGCCATTCTATACAATACCATCTGGACTGGACAGCGCTGAAGGATAAAGAAAAAAGATGGTGTGAAGCGGACCCCACTTTTTGGTGTAATGGTTACAAATGAAGTTCATTCTGAAAATAAAGACCTTACTTTTAGATTGTAGAGTAAAGAAGAGGGGAGAGAAATACCACAAGTGCCCCTTGTGCAGAATCAATCAGGCATCAATAGCCACTATCAACACTCCTGGGTGCATACTCACAAAAATGGCATATACCAATTCCAGCCAAATAAACCGCTGAGGATTATCAACTGCCCTCAGACGCAGTATAACCAGTAAAATTCCACACTAGTTTTGGCTGCTCCAAAGGTACACACACTCCGAGTGGCAGTGAAATCCCAAGATCATACAAAACAAAGAGCGCCCAATAGTGTAATACTGTCAATTGATAAGGAATATAAATATTATTAAAATCAATTAGTCATGTGTCCATACAGTCAGGTAGCTGATACCAGCTAAACTGACATTAGAGAGTGTGGAGGACTTTACACCCATCTCCACTCAGGGGGAGGATAATCCAGACCTCAAAATTCAGAGAGATGAAAAAAGACAGCTGCTTCCAAATACCAAAATAATTTTAATCAAAAATAAAATATAAGATCAATAAAATTTTATATGCTTAAATGCTTAGGTATTGATATCGGCTACCTGACTGTATGGACACGTGAGTATAATTGACTTTAATATTTATATTCAATATCAGTTGACAGTATTACACTATTTTGTATGATCTTGGGATTACTTTTAGTTGATTATTTTTGTTTGCGCCCTTGTACTGTATAATTGTGCTGAGACGTGTGGATGAGGCCATATACAAGGTGCAGCAACAAAATAGAACAAATGAGTTAATATTGGAAAACATTTATATTAATTACATACTTATCCCCATCTCACAATCTGTTTATCATCCATTCATCCTATCAATCATCCATTTCATTCTTTCATAAACTCATTAAATCATTTTTCATGTGACCTACATCTAAGTGAACTATAATATACAGATTATTCCTTAAACTACAGTGACTAAGATAAGGACTCATTAAGTTTGTATTAATGAACTAATTTGATTACTTTTATATACCATATTACTATTTAGATTTGCTAAGTGGTTTATGCTCTCTAGCAATATAGGGAATTTTTGGTTCTTTTAGTTTCAGTGATCTAAGATATCTAGCTCATTTATTATATCCTAGATTGTACTCCTGTTTTATTCTGCTTTTATGTACCTCAGTCATTGAGAAGGTTTGGTATATTTTTTTTACCCAAAATACACATACCTGATCTAGTCATAGGCGCTTTGGTTTTCTCTGAACTTTTAGTACAAGAGTTACACCTCTACATAGAAATAGCTCCTCTATGTAGTGGCATATGTTCACACTGAGACACAGCCAGAGAACTCTGAATACTGTAAGTTCTACTGAAATGTCAGTAAATAGGGAAACCCCTCTAGGAATGCCTCACTAAGGATAGACTAATACCAATACATGCAATCTAAAAAAAAAAAAAAAAAAAATAGAAATAAAAAAACCTAAACAGTATTTAAAAGGTCAAGCGATCCACTAAATATTTTTTGTGCAGATTCAATTCTTGGTAAATAAGCAGGATATCCTAGAAAGAGGAGCTGTAGAAATAACCTTCAGATTATAGGGCTTTCAGAGTGCATCACAGGAAAGGAGCTCTGAGACTTCTTGAGTACTGATTTACCCAAACATTTGTTCCCAGACAAGGAAAATCCCAATGTTTGTTAGTTTAGAAAGAGCCCACAGAATAGTAATGCATTTTTGAAACCGAAATCCAGACTAGTAAATTTCAGGGTGCTGAACTATCTAATCAAGGAAAGATGGTCCGCCACCTTCCTCAATCTCCAAAGTATTTGGAAACTACTGATTTTTCAAAACTTTTCTGCAACAGTTTCTCTTAAGGGCTGGAGTTGTTAGAGATCTATAAAATACTATTTCAAAAGGAAAACAAGTTGTTCTAGTGTTCCTACTATAATACCTCTTCTATGGTTCAGTACACCTGGGGATGCTAAATTCTTCCTAGGTAGGTTTCAGGCTGGGGTTCTGAGACCACCATCAACCTTATGTATTGCATTGTACCTATGTAATCTAAATTATGCACACTTGGACACTCTTGATGCCCTCTTCAGCTCAGTCACCTTGTGGGGTTGATGAATAGATTGATTCTGCAACCTATGCTCAACTATGAGCCTGATAAAATGTTATTCTACCAACTAATTGGGAGAGATGCTGACTCCTCTCCCCCTTCCGCCTCTTTTCCTTAAGTCACACTTTTGTCTTCAGAGATGAAAGCCGGACCGGATGGATTGTGACCAGGGACAATCTTATGACAGTATAAAGAAAAACATGCTCTTATTTGTTAAGGGAGGCAGTTTTTTTCATATACTAATGGACAGAAGATTGTCCCTTGTTGCAATCTGTCAGGTCCTGTGACTGGATTTCAGATCTGAGGAGAGGCGGCTTAAAATATTGAAAAGGGGCAGGAGGGGGACGCTTTGCTCTAGTTTCTATGAAATTATACAATAATGTCAACATTGCCAATGCTGGAGAGAGTTAAAATACACTAAGGAATGATGTATCAGGTTATAATGAGCCATTATGAGCTCTTTCAGAAACAGACCTGCTGTAATTTCAAAACTTAAGAATACAGCAGGCTGGCAAAGAGGGATGTATATGCATATAAGGGAGAACAGAATTTATAGCAGGAGCTCCTAGGCTACTTAATAGACTCTCAAAAAAATAAATAAAAAAAAAAAAAAACACACACCTACTGAGATGAATTTGACAGTGCTTAGTGTTCTTGGATAGTTCTAAAAAAGAAAAGGCCATTATTAAGGAAGAATACACATTTGTTAATGAGGTTCTCTCTGTAACGGTGTTGTCCTCCATCCCACGCCTCTGCCTGCTATGCCTCTCGCGCTCCTTCCACAGCCTCTTCTGGCTACGCACCTAGCAGCGGATCACGTGGTCCGCAGTGCTTTCTTCTGGGTAGCGGCTATTTCAGGATGCTCTCGGTGCATGTTGGACGCGTTTGTATAGCGTCCCTGGTCTTTTCTGCTAGTCCTCTTTGTTGTGTTTGTTCTAGCTTGCCTCTAGCCAGCCCTCCAGCTTGCTCCTTGGTTCAGCCTGATTCCTGTATATGACCTGGCTTGCCTCTAGACTGCCCTCCAGCCTGCTCCTTGGTACCTTGTCTGCTGTTTTCTACCTGATTCCTGCGTATGACCTAGTTTTACGTCTAGACCTCTCTCCAACCTGCTTCCAGTAGGATTTCTTTTGTATGAACTGGCTGAAATTGGACTGATCCTGTACCTACTTCATCAGTGTTCCTGCTTCTACCTCCTACATTGGTCTGAGTGAGTACATAGTTCCTGTTGGGGTTTGTTTTCTCCCTGGGGATAGGGGTAGCTTAGCTTGTCTGTTGGGGGTCATCCTGGGTCTCCTTCAGTTCAACTGAAGGGGACCAATTTAGCTTTGCGGCTTTATACGGCTAGATTTCCTGTAAGTAACCTCCGTTCCTGAGCCTCGTACCCCAGCATCGCTCTCTAGCATCTAGCTCCCACATCCCTTGTTGGAGTCGTCTGACCTTTATCCTCCAAACATTAATGTAATGGCTGCAGGTAATATGCTTGAAGCATGGATTGGGATGATTACATCTGGGTAACCTGTGATATTAAATCATTTACACCAGTATCACATAAATTAGATGTAGATTTTCAACTGACAAGGTTTGGCTGAGCTGCACTAACTCTGCTGCTTGATTCTACCGTCTGAGCTAATCTAGTGCTCTGCTATCCATTGCTGCTGCTCTCCCTTTCCTGGATCAGGCTGAATCAGCTGACATCTGTGATTGCTCACCTGATCACTATCCGCTAACCCTCCCAGGGTATTTAAAGCAGCTTGGCTCACTTCCCGTTTGCCCTTGTGTCTGATTCTGGCTGCAAGTGCGTTCTCCTAAGTTGCTGATTATCTGTGCATGACCTGGCTTCCTCTGACATACCTTCTGGCTCCTGACTCCTGGTTTGTTCCTGACATCGTTGATCACCAAATTCCTGATCCCATCTGGGCTGAGTACCGGTCTTGGTTCCTGACCCCGGCTTGTCATTTTGGATCACGATTTTGCTTTTGTTATTTCAATAATGGAGTTTTGCATTTTATATGTTTGTGTCTGTCTAGTTCCTGGTCCCAAACAAAATACCATCTGAATAGAGATAATGTCCAGTCAGAATTACAAAATACGTTCATAAGTTTGTTCTAACACTATAACTATATTCTCCATTTATAAGGATAGCGATAGGCTGTAATTTCCCCTATCATATGAGATTTGTATATGGGTGATGGAAAATAAGCAAAGATAACCCTGTAAGACTAGCATTTCTCAAGTCACTCCCTCCTCTATGTCCAAATGTCAGGACCAAGGATTTTCAATAAAATTTTACTTTTATTGATATATATACATACCTGGGAACTCTCCGGATTTGCCCCGGAGACTCCGGTTCTGACAGATTTACCGGGTCTCCGGGGCAGAGGCTGAGTCCTCCGGATGTGGGGAGTTTCTATTGAAACTCTACCCACTTACACTCTTTCTCCCGCTGTTCCTCTGTTCCCAGCCTTCTGTGTGTCATTTTTAACCCTTTGAGTGCCAGAGTAGCACGGAATGCAATGCATTCCGTACCACTCTGAAACTGAAAGGGTTAACCCCCCCCCCCCGCTCGCGTCAAGCCCCTACCCTTTTTGACGCGATTAGCGTCATTTTTGTCACCCCCTGCCCTCAGATGGAAGTTCCCAGGTGTATATATATATATATATATATATATATATATATATATATATATATATATATATATATATATATATATATATATATATATATATATTTATTTTAAAAGAATGTGACCAGGGCTCATCACAAATACATAATACTTATAGGTATTAAAATGTATTGTCTAAAGGTGAAGTCTAACACTTGAACATGGAACATATCCAATAAATCATCAGAAACAAAAACTAACACGAGACCCATAAAATGGCGAAAAGCAGACCCTAGGGAAAGTAATTGCGTGGAAAAATAGGCTCAAAATAGAGCAACAAGTCACTGGGGAGGATTGTTTAGATCCAAATTACTCTGTGAAATGAATCGGCACTCTAACTGAAAAATTGCAAAATTAATGAACAACTCCAAATAGAATTACTCCAGTAAATGTAGTCATAAATGAATGAGTAGGAGACTGGGATGGCAGAATAGTCTCTTGGTATAACCCAATATGTTACTGGAGAGGATTAAGACTCCAGATTACTCAGTGGAAACATATGCAAATCAAATAACTGAAATAAGAGTAATTACAGGCACCTGCAATAATATACAATATAAGTTGTATCAAGGTAATGAACGAGAAACAAACTAACATTCTTAATTGGGTATGAGAGCATTCTAAAGTTTTGGGCATCAGCCAAACACTCCTAGTAATAGAGAAATATAGAACAGGGTCATGTTATAACTTAGAACTTATTTTTTGCTTTTCTCTATATTCACGACTTTTATTTATTGGTAATGTTCCATGCCTAAGTGTTAGACTTGTCATTCACTTTAAGACAATAGGAAATAAGCTTATAGCGCTAACTCACTATAATATATACATTTAGTGACTAAAATAAAAATGATAAATGATAACTGGCATCTGGATAGCAGTGACGGATGAGAGGATTCACCAGAACCCCCGAACATTTCAGATAATACATAATTAATACCTGTAAATGTTATGTATTTGTGGCAAGCCAGATATGCCCCGGTCATTTTTAATATAGATCAATAAAAGTTAAAGGGATAGTAATACTTCATTTTATCTTTATTTTATTTTGTAGGCATTAAAAAAACACAAAGAACAATATAAGTCTTATCTCTCAAACCTTTATGGTTTGAGATATATTCACAAGCAAAGTTTCCCCTCCCGCCCCTTTTACCTAGTGTAAGCCATCTCTTTTCAGATGTGGAATGCAGTCCATAGACCAGACAGATAACAGAAGGGGACAATCTTCTTCCTATGAGAACAATGAAAGCCCTGCCCCCCTTGGCAAGCTTTTCTGGTTTTTTCTTCATCTTAATTGAAGATTGTCCCTCTCTGCAGTCTACCTGGGCACCTCCCTTCTCCTCGGAAAATATACAAAACTGCTGGATCGTATACATTATAACATAGGATTAATTAACTTCCAACATGCAGATTAAAGTGATTTTTAGGTATGCTTTATCAGAGACAAAGATAGCTGTGAAAAATGACATGCATCCAGTGGTCACTATAAATGATGGATTGAGTATAATCCATGTGGTCTGCTACAAAAGATCAGAAGTAATCTGTACTACAGAAGAATATTGAGAGAAGCAGAGGTGATTATTGAGAAGTTTATGGATAAGGGATATGATTCTAAACTAAGAGAAAGCATACACCAAAGCAAAGAATACAAGTTATATAAAGAAAAGTGGTTTGGGTCTCCTACACTACAATTTTTGAAATGTTAAGTGAAGATAACGCATCTTAAACAATTACTGGTTCTTGATTAAAAATGATCTCATTGTAGGACTGGTAATGGCAGAGACAGAGGGTAGTTTTTTAGTTAAAAAAATCCTTGCTCCAAATTTTTCTGAGAAAACCCATGGGAAAGTATAAATGTGGGAGAAATGCTTGTATCACATGTCAACACATACCAAATTAAGAAGGGAATAAGAAATGTAGATCCACCAAGAATATAAAATATAATTTAAGCAGCAACTTCTATGTTGCATGTTTAATGGTTTGTAATTGTGGGCTGCACTATGTAGTATGCACCGCAAGAAAACTAAATACAAGATTCAACAAATAAATATTGGCAGTTGAGACATATTAATGAGAATCATTGTTGTGACCCCAATAATATATAGGCACGAGCAATACATAAAGTACCTGCTCATAAAGAGCTAGTAAGCTATTAAGTCTAAGGGCACTTGAACCCAATTGGATAAATGAATTAAGCACTTTAACCCCTGGAGGTATTATTGATTTGACAATAATTATAGACTGCTAATCCGTACATATTATCCCCCCAGTGTGATATTTTATCCAGATTACGAATATGGTTATTACCTAGGAAGAAAAGCTGAAAGGAATTGTATTGTAAATGTATTTTCATATGTGAATGAAGATGCATACATGTGCCATAATATGTAGATTAAAAACACACCTTTTACAGAAAAGATAAGTATATTAAATATGTCTGATCATAATGAATGGTCAAGATTCAGTGGAATTTATCTTTTGTGATTTCAAGAATATACAGTACATTTTGATTTGTTTTATGCTCCTCCTTTCAGACAACTTGACACACAGTGTAACTCACTCCAACATGTACAACAAGAGGAACAATCCATATACTGAGGTGTGGTGAGTGCTGTATATCACAGTATCCCTAGGCAGCCTAGCTCTCTCCTGTGCTTCCTACCTCTGTAAGACCACCGGGTGGCATGGCCTCCGGCCACTTCCTCATTCAGGTAACGGGCACAGGCGCCTGTTTATGGGCCTATTCTGGGTGGCCTAATTGGGTCCCACCTTCTGCTCCTTTATAATCCTCCTTGGGGCTAGGACTCATTGCCCTTACGTAGTGTCCCTGTTATTCTTGTGCTCCGTTGTGACCTGTACTTATCTGAGAATCCGCTCTGTGTATGACCCCGGCTTGTCTGACTACCCACATCGTTTCTGACCTGTGGCTCTGGCTGACTACTCACTCTGTACGCTCCTATTCTGTCTGACCGTTAGCCTCTGTGTCCCGCGGCTCTGTCCGACACTCGCTCCCTATTGGCTTTAGTCTCCGGTACTTCGCAGTAGTGCAGTGCGTAGCACAGTGTGCAGCTCCAGGTAGGAGCTTGGACTCTATCATCCGGTGGTCTGGGGTTGTGTGGGATATGATCATCGGTATCTCACTGTATTATCACTGTATATTCTAATAAAGGTGGTTATATTTTATTACTGTGTCTGTCCTTCTTTGCCTGATTACTGTGACACTGTACCAGCTGCTGTGTATTTTTTTCTTTTATTAGAAGCTGGTGTTGAATTTGTAGCTAACACAATTCTATCCTATATTGCAAAAATTAATATTGCTGTCCTTGGCGGTGTGGAGATAATTTTTATTCTAGCTAGTAATACAGAGACAGAAACACAAAGTAGGAGAGCTGGAGTTCCTTCTGGTTGCAGAGTGTGTGGGTGTTTGTAGAAGTAGACAGATGGGACAGCTTAAAAGAAAAAGTGAAAAAAATGTTATTGATAGGCAACCAGCAGTAGATTCTTCTGACTAGCGCTCACCTTATATTGGACTAACTACAATATAAACCTGTAAGGAATGAGATGTAAAATCCAAGTTATGAAGTAAATATAAGCAGATAAGTTGTCCCATATAGTTTGTTCAAAGAAGTGGGTTGGGTACTATGGAAAATGTTCTGGTTTGTATTTTTCCAAATACTATATAATAAATATTAAGCTCTCTAATCCAGACTTGTGTGTCTTCTTGGGATATAAAGTACAGGAGTAATGGTAAAAGTTCACCTTCTAATTTAACTCCACAATAACAAAAAAGAAGAAAGGAGAGGGCTCCAAATAGTGTAATTCCTTAAAACACTTGGTTACAAAGTATAAAAGGACTATACTCAAGTTTTATCAGTCAGATGACTGATATCAGGCAGTCTGACATCCAGGCATATGGAAGATCTTAACCTGTCTGTGTTCAGGAACATATCTTCCTTTTTCATCCTAAGAATGACTGAAGCAGGGACTTCCATTTTCATCAGTATAATACAAATTTATTAAAACCGTTTAAAACAATAGAGGCTTGAACGCTATGCCTGAAAATCAGACTGCCTGATATCAGTCGTCTGACCAGTACAATTTGTGAGTAGTGTTGAGCGAGCATGCTCGGCCGATGCTCGGATCGGCTCGAGCATCGCTCTGCTCGGCACATGGCGGTACTCGTACGAGTACCGCATGTGCTCGCCCGCCATGTTCGGGTCTCCTCCCCGCACGTTTTGCGGCTGCTGCGCAGCCAATAAACGTGCAGGGAGGCTCTGACATCGGTGTAATGCCAGCAGCCATGTTGGCTGCTGGCATTACACTGATTGGCTGGCCAGAACCCGTGGTCAGGTGCTGTATAGCACCTGACCAGCGAGTTCGGCTCAGTCTGAGCCAGGGAGAGCTGAGGATAGGAAGGGAAAGGCAGTGTAGGGAGGAAAAAAACAAAAATTGTGAAAAAAAAAAGAACCAAAAGTCCTTTTTAGGACTACTGTGTGTGGGGGCAGCAGGTTATTTGGTGTGGGGGGAAAAAAACAAAAAAAAAAAAAAAAAATATATATATTCTGTTTAGTGTGCAAAGTTGCAGATTAGAGCACATTCTGTTTAGTGTGCACAGTTGCAGATTAGAGCACATTCTGTTTAGTGTGCAAAGTTGCAGATTAGAGCACATTCTGTTTAGTGTGCAAAGTTGCAGATTAGAGCACATTCTGTTTAGTGTGCAAAGTTGCAGATTAGAGCACATTCTGTTAAGTCTTCAAACTAAAATATCAAAGTCACGTATTCCATTCAGTGTGCGTCGCCGCAGTTTAGCAGCACATTCTGAGTACTGTGCAGAGTTGCAGAATAGGAAGAAATACTGTTAAGTCTTCAAACTCAAATATCAAAGTCACATATTCCATTCAGTGTGCTTCGCCGCAGTTTAGCAGCACATTCTGTGTACTGTGCAGAGTTGCAGAATAGGAAGAAATACTGTTAAGTTTTCAAACTCAAATATTAAAGTCACATATTCCATTCAGTGTGTTTCAACGCCGTTTAACAGCCTATTCTGTGTACTCTGCAGAGTTGCAGAATAGTAAGAAATACTGTTAATTTTTCAAACTCAAATATCAAAGTCACATATTCCATTCAGTGTCTTTCACCGCCGTTTAACAGCCTATTCTGTGTACTCTGTACAGTTCCAGAATTATAAGAAATACTGTTAAGTTTTCAAACTCAAATATTAAAGTCACATATTCCATTCAGTGTGTTTCAACGCCGTTTAACAGCCTATTCTGTGTACTCTGCAGAGTTGCAGAATAGTAAGAAATACTGTTAATTTTTCAAACTCAAATATTAAAGTCACATATTCCATTCAGTGTCTTTCACCGCCGTTTAACAGCCTATTCTGTGTACTCTGTACAGTTCCAGAATTATAAGAAATACTGTTAATTTTTCAAACTCAAATATTAGTCACATATTCCATTCAGTGTCTTTCACCGCCGTTTAACAGCCTATTCTGTGTACTCTGTACAGTTCCAGAATTATAAGAAATACTGTTAAGTTTTCAAACTCAAATATTAAAGTCACATATTCCATTCAGTGTGTTTCAACGCCGTTTAACAGCCTATTCTGTGTACTCTGCAGAGTTGCAGAATAGTAAGAAATACTGTTAATTTTTCAAACTCAAATATTAAAGTCACATATTCCATTCAGTGTCTTTCACCGCCGTTTAGCAGCCTATTCTGTGTACTCTGCAGAGTTGCAGAATAGTAAGAAATACTGTTAAGTTTTCAAACTCATATATATTAAAGTCATATATATCGTGTAAGATGAAGAAGGCGGGTAAAAAGGGACGGGGAAGTGGACGTGATCCTGAAAGTTCAGGGCGCGGGTCAGGACGCGGAGAAACTGTGCCTGGTGCCAGAGCACAAGAAAGAAAGACATCCACCATACCTAGCTTCATGTCTGATTTCACAGGGCGTCGCAGGACATCACTCTCGAGGTCCGACCAGTGCGAACAGGTGGTCGGTTGGATGACAGCTGATACTGCTTCCAGTCGGTTAAGCACCACCCTGTCTTCCACCAAGTCCACTCTCAGTAGCCAAGAGTCTGGTCAACATAATCCTCACTCTGATCATCCTTCCTCCCACCATACACGGTCTGGTCAAAGAAGTGATCCCACACTGGGATATAGTGATGAGCTCGTCTCATCACCAATCCTTCATTTGACCCTCTCTCCAAGCACGCTTGCAGAGGAACATGACATCTTGTGCCCTGATTCACAACCTCTAGAGGCTACCCAATCACAAGAAGATGACAGATGTGAACGGTATTTAAGGTCAAAGGAAGTAGTGGATGATGATGATGATGATGAGACACAGTTGCCATTAAATCAACCACTATTTCCTTCTCAAGACCTTGTTGAGGAGAATGTTATACAGTTGTCAATGACCGAGTATGTGGTGGGATCAAGACTTGAGGAGGATGATCAGAGTGAGGAAGTGGAGGAGGACTTGGTGGACGATGAGGTGACTGACCCCACCTGGGAAGGTGTAGAGCCGAGCGATGACAGCAGTCCTGAGGGTGAGCCATCTGCAGCACCGCAACAGGCTGGAAGAGGCAGTGGTGTGGCTACAGAAAGAAGGCGGACCGCACCAAACCGGCCCGCAAATGTTCCACGGAGCACCCCCTTGCGTAAATCTACCTTGCCAAGGGGTAGGTGTTCCGCGGTATGGCGTTTTTTTAAGGAAAGTGCGGACGACAAAAGATTTGTAGTTTGCAACCTGTGCCACACCAGAATGAGCCGAGGCATGAACACTAGAAACCTCACCACCACCAGCATGATCCGACACATGGCATCCAAGCACCGTAGTAAGTGGGAGGAACGCCTGGATCGCCCATCTGTGTCTGCAGGCCACACCACTGCCTCCTCTTCCCCTGTTTTCGGTGCCGGCCAATCGCCTGTCGAAGGCGCAGGCCCGCATACCTCCCGCCCTGCACCTGTAGCATCTGAAGCACCATCAGCGACCACATCCACTTCCCTGTCCCAGCACAGCGTCCAAATGTCGTTACCCCAGGCATTTGAGCGCAAGAGAAAATACCCAGCCACCCACCCACAGGCCATAGCACTAACCTCACACCTTTCCAAATTACTGGCCATCGAAATGCTGCCATTTAGGCTTGTGGACACTGAGTCCTTCCGCAGCCTGATGGCAGCAGCTGTCCCTCGGTACGCGGTCCCCAGCCGCCACTACTTTTCCCGGTGTGCCATCCCCGCATTACACCACCATGTGTCCCGTAACATCACCCGTGCCCTGACCAACGCAGTTACTGGGAAGGTCCACTTAACGACTGACACATGGACAAGTGCTTGTGGCCAGGGACGCTACATTTCCCTGACGGCACACTGGGTGAATGTCGTGGAGGCTGGGAGCGACTCGGACCCTGGGATGGCACGGGTGCTACCCACGCCGAGGATTGCGGGCCCTACCTCCATCAGGGTTTCCACCAGCACCTACGTTATTGGCTCCTCCTCCTCCGTTTCCACCTCCGAATTCTCTACACACACCGCCACTCCCCCATCAGCCAGTAGCTGGAAGCAGTGTAGCACTGCAGTGGGGAAGCGTCAACAGGCCGTGCTGAAGCTGATCTGCCTTGGGGACAAACAGCACACGGCCTCAGAGCTGTTGCAGGGGATTAGTCACCAGACCGAGCAGTGGCTCTCGCCACTCAACCTGCAAGCAGGCATGGTTGTGTGTGATAATGGGCGTAACTTGGTGGCGGCTTTGGAGCTCGGCAAGCTCACACACGTACCATGCCTAGCGCATGTATTTAATTTAGTGGTGCAGCGATTTCTAAAAACCTACCCCAATGTGCATGATCTCTTGACCAAGGTGCGCCGCGTGTGTGCACATTTCCGTAAGTCATCTACAGCTTCGGCCGGCCTGTTGAAGCTGCAGCAGCGCTTACAATTGCCAGCTCACCGGCTGCTGTGTGACGTGAGCACGCGCTGGAACTCCACCTTCCACATGTTGGCCCGGCTTTGTGAGCAGCAGAGGGCAGTAGTGGAGTACCAGCTGTTACACGGTCGTCGCCTCTCCGTTCAACTTCCTGTAATCAGAAGTGAGGAGTGGGAATGGATGTCAGACCTCTGCGAGGTTTTACGCAATTTTGAGGAATCGACACAGATGGTGAGCGGCGATAACGCTATTATCAGTGTAACCATCCCACTTCTGTGTCTACTGAAACGCTCGCTGCTCACAATTAAAACCGACGCTTTGCATGTGGAAGAGGTGGAAATGGGGGAGGAAGAGCTTACACAAGGTGATAGCCAGAGCACCCTCACTTCGTCTTCTCAGCGACAATTGGAGGAGGCGGAGGAGGAGGAGGAGGAGGAGGAGGAGGAGGAAGACACGGTTGCCTCCGCTACAGAGGGTAGCCATGGAACTTTAGTTCCATCTCTTCAGCGTGGGTGGGCAGAAGAGGAGGAAGAGGATGAGGATATTGAGAGTCAGCCTCCTGGTGAGGACAGCGAAATCTTGCCTGTTGGTACTCTGGCACACATGGCTGACTTTATGTTAGGCTGCCTTTCCCGTGACCCACGCGTTGTACGCATTTTAGACAACACGGATTACTGGGTGTTCACCCTTCTGGACCCCCGCTACAAAGAGAATTTCTCATCTCTCATTCCTCCGGTGGAGAGGACAAGCAAAATGGTGCAATACCAGAAGGTTCTTGTTGAAAAATTGCTCCAAAATTTTCCATCTGACAACGCTGGCGGCAGAGTACGTGCTACCTTGGCCAACCGAGAAGGGGAGAAAAGGGGAGCACACAGCAGTTCCGAGAAAGGCAGGGCAACACTCTCCAAGGCGTGGGACACCTTCATGACACCCCGCCAGCACCCTCACCCTGATGCGCAGCCTAGTGTCACAAGGAGGGAAAAGTTTTGGAAGATGGTGAAGGAGTACGTAGCAGACCGTGTCAGCGTCCTCAATGATCCCTCTGTGCCTTACAACTACTGGGTGTCCAAGCTGGACACGTGGTATGAACTGGCACTCTACGCCTTGGAGGTGCTGGCCTGCCCTGCCGCCAGCGTTCTGTCTGAGCGGGTATTTAGTGCTGCTGGTGGCATCATAACAGATAAGCGTATCCGCCTTTCCACCGACAATGCTGATAGGTTGACACTTATAAAAATGAACAAGGCCTGGATTTCCCCTGACTTCTCCACTCCACTGGAGGAAAGCCCCGGGGGAACATAAACTCACTTTATATATGTTATTTACAATGATGGGAATACTCTGTATTCCCATTCACCCCTTCCACCCCAAAAACGGGTATATGGTTGACTCTTAATGTTCTCATCCTCCTCCTCCTCTTCCATATGCCCTGGGATATAATTTTTATATAGGGCCAGCTCACCAGCGTGCCCTGGGATATAATTTTTATATAGGGCCAGCTCACCAGCGGGCCCTGTGATATAATTTTTATATAGGGCCAGCTCACCAGCGGGCCCTGTTTGCCAATTTTTATATAGGTCAGCTCACCAGCGGGCCTTCTCATATAATGTTTTATTGGGTCAGCTCTCTAGCGGGCCCTCTCATATAATGTTTTATAGCGTCAGCTCACTAGCGGGCCTTCGCATATAATGTTTAGGATGGTCAGCTCTGCAGCAGACCCTCACCCATAATGTTTTAGATGGTCAGCTCAGCGCACGTTTCCCTCTTAATCATGGCCTCAGTTCTGAAAATCAAGGAAATTTTTGGGAGAATTTGCCTCTGCGCACGTTTCCCTCTTAATCATGGCCTCAGTTCTGAAAATCAAGGAAATTTTTGGGATAATTTGCCTCTGCGCACGTTTCCCTCTTAATCATGGCCTCACTTCAGAAAATCGATGAAATTTTTGGGAGAATTTGCAGATGATATACAAGTAAATATACAGCAAATACTGTTTGGTAACAATTTTTCGCCTAAAGTCGTTTTTATTTTCCTTTTTGTGTGTTTTACGGTCAGTCTGTAAAAATGGCGTACTACGGGCGAAAGATCGTTCCCAGCAGCGATGTTGGAGTCCAAGGTGCATCCAGACATCCTCCCTATGCTGTCCCTGAACCATTTCTGTAGTGTTTCCATCTTTTTCTGCCCTTTTCCTATGGACCAGGCACCCTCCCCTCATCAGAGCAGGGGGTGCCTGGTGTAATGCTCGAGTCCTCCCATTGACTTCAATGGGGCTCGGGTGTTCGGCCGAGCACTCGAGCCTCAGGGGGTGCTCGGTCAGAGCACCCGAACATCCGAGCATTGGGGTGCTCGCTCATCACTATTTGTGAGTATATTTCTTTTATACTTTGTAACAAAGTGTTTTAAGGAATCACACTATTTGGCATCCTCTACTTCTTGTGGAATTTACGTGCCGCTCAGGGCTGGATTTTCCATAAGGCAGAGTAGGCATCTGCCTACAGGTGTACCCTACAGAGGGGCGCCTGCCATAGAAATCTATTTTATTTTTAAGTGGCTTTCCGCGCTGCACTGGGCCACCTGCCGCATGTAAGGTCTGTGCTTTCTTCGACACAGACCTGTAGCTGCTGAGCTCCACTGGCTCTTTAGTAATACGGAGCGATGGGAGATTACATTATCTTCCAGCACTCTGAATTACTAAAGAGAAGACCGCACGGGAGCTCCAGCAGCATCAGGTCTGTGCAGAAACATAGATATCGCCTGCCACTGGACCACCAGGGAGGTAGGAATTGTGGAGATGATGGGGGCAATGTGAGGGCAATATGGGGATTATGGGGGGCAAGCAATGTGGAGCTGATGGGTCAATATGAGGGCAATGTGGAGCTGATGGGGGCAATATGAGGGCAATGTGGAGATCTGGGGCTTTGTGGAAAGGGCCAATGGGGGGCACTTCAGATTTCTACAGGCTCCTGAGATGTAAATCTGGCCCTGGTGCTGCTTGGGAGAGCGTGTTGGAGGGAGCTGCCATTGAATTTTATATTGAATTTGCTGCGCTGTTTCTGGGAGCAGTCCTCCTAAATTCACAGCTGCCTGATCCATTGAAGCTGGCATAATTCAGTCTTCCAACCATCAGTTTGTGAGTTTACACACATTGGTTCTGGTGGTGGTCTACTGAATATACCTAATGATATACACAGGGCGCCCCTGTTTTGTCTCCCTTCTTTCCTGTTCCATTGCACCTTCTAATTTAAGTGTGCTAGAGGACGTCTCTCACTGTAGAAGTATAATGTTCAAATGCACAGACTGATCGAAGAATTTCTCCAACACTTCTCTATTCAGAGAACAAATGGTACTATAGTTTAGAGCTCTTTGCTGATGTCTCTACCTGGGGATATCTCAGGTGTGACACACCGAAAAAAAAGAACAAAAAAATGCACCAGAACATATAAAAGTAGTAAGTTTGTTTGGTAATTGATATAATGTCAGTGCTTGTATAGCGAAATAACCGAAATAATAAAAAATGCAAAAATGAAGTGTAATGATACTGTGCCTATGTGTTCATAGTAATACGAGCTATGAGACTCTGTACTGTCGGAGTTGAGGACCGTTGTCTGTTATACACGTTAAATAGCCTGGGTGACTGGTTGATCTAAAGGGGGTGAAGGAACAGTTATGATATGGAGATACTCACTTCATGCCCATCTAATATATAGAATGTCACAAACTGTACACAAGAATCCCTATTAGATATGTGCTTACCAGACCAATTCTTTTAAAGATGCATTGAGTGGTGTGTAGCTCAATTGATTCTCTTCTCTCCTGGAGATATTTGTTCTCAGGCCCCGTCTCTCTGGATACTGCAGCTTGCAGTCGTTTTCCTTGCTGCTGGGCCTCTTTTTTTTACTCCTCCAAACCTTCTTTCCCTCCAAACATTTACTGGCACCTCCAATTTGATGATCCATCAGCTCTCCACATAAATGTACTCAGAATATTTTAATTTCTAATTCTGATGCTGTCTGGCAAAAGCTATTCAAACAAACAAATATTCAGATTTAAAAACTGAGATCTGCAAAGTTTGAACTACTACAAATACATACTCTTCTGTCTTCATTGTCACCTCTTCCAAATCCAACCCTCACAGAGTTAGTCACTACTAAGCTGCTACATATGTCTACCTTTACAACTCATGGTGAGATTAATTCTGCTGCTGTTAGACAGTGACCTCTATTGGTAGCACTAGCACCTATAGTAATAGTAGTAGTGCCTCAGGAACCCCTCTGTCTATGAAATCTTTTCTTGATGGACTTGTTTTTTTCTTCAACCTAATTTACTATGTAATTCATTCACAAAAATGAAATATGCTATTGGTTGTCTGCGTAAAACATCAGCAGGGGGAAAGCAGTGTACCCTTTAGAATGAGAATCCACATGAAGTACAATGTAGTCTGTTTAGGATACACACCAGCCGCATGTCAGCGGTGCAGTGGCTAGCAAAAGTAGAAGAACTCCTAAAAGTCCAAGGCTTTGAGAAACTCACAATAATGTAGTAATGTCTGAGTGGGGCATTTTCTTCAGTAACAGTATAACCCATGTTTCCTACTGTTATGCAAAGTGCAGATGAGGATGGCTGAGTTGTTGGAGATGGCATGTCATAAACAAAACACTGTATCCACCATAACTAACAGTAACCATACTGTTAAAATGTTACATTCTTTTTTTGTGCTGTCAACCCACTTTTAATGAGTTCTTAAAGTCAAAATCTGCACCAAATACAAAAGTATGTAAAGGTCAGCTGCAAGGTAGCCCATACCACTTCATGCCACTTTACGCACTAGTGGGATCTACAAAACAAGAGCCCTGGTACAAAATTATTTTTAGGCCCCCAGTTCACTGCAAACTACTTAAATCCTAAACCTTTTTTGATAATCCGCATTTAAAAGGCTTCTGGAGTTGTCTGAATGCTCTGATTTGTACATTCTGCCTCAATATTGGTGCTACCCCTGATTTTATGTATGCAGAACTTTGAGACACAAACCCCCGAAGCTGTAGATATATTAAAAAAAAAACTATAGGCCATAGAAAAATGGTTTGTAAACTGACTGTCTGCTGATAATGGCTCCAATAGAATAGCTGCCTTGAGGACATCAGATATGGAGCATGTACTCTGCTTCATCATGTCCTAAATCTAATTGTTACTCAATTTCTCTCAATCATACACTCAAAGAAATGTAAAGTGTTGGTAATACTTAAAATATCTACGGACTGTCCACACAATAGAATATGCACTGTTCATTGCTGGGTGGATACATTTTTATCAATTGTTTGGTAAGGATTATAACCCATAGAAAGCCAATCACCCATCTCCAGTCACTTATGAGCCCATCAGCCCACCACCTGGGGCATTCAATGGTTAAATGTATCAATGCTGTTTTATAACCGTTCATTTGCAGAATGTTTTTCATTTTGTTTTCTTAGTGAGGACATATTATACGATGTGTTATATTAAGATTTACAAACTTCAAGAGCACAAAATATCTGGGAGGCCTTCATATGTTTACAGAACATCCTTTGCTTTGCACAAGATATTAAAAAGTTTTTTTCTGGTACAGATTAAGATATCCATAGGCTGGAAGTGATGTGCTAGAACAGAAAGGTTGTGGAGAAGTAGGCTAATTAGCCTATATAAATATAGGAGTGATATGCTGTAGTGTGAAGAGTTTTGACATGCAAGCCTGTTTGTTCTAATCATTACTGCACACATATTACTTTTAATCTGCTGGTTATATTGGCGTTACTAATATACTGTTACTACTATTTTCGATCTTTCTGCCTATCTGGGGTATATGCATGAGATACCTGTTTAAGTATACTTTAAAAACTTGCCTCTTTTTTTATACTATTGGGAGTAAGGTGAACTTGTACCAAGAATAGGAAATACCTGAGTGTATGGGAAGAGAAGTACAACCTGTAAAAACATTTTGTAAGTCTTACCTTGCAGTAGGTCTTGGCCTATTGACAGAATTACATTCCTAGTGCAGTTAACTGCTCTATCAGCAGCTTAACACGGAGGTCCCTACCATACAGCAGCATTAATGTTGCAGGGGAGATTTCCGCTGCCATATAAAGCATAGGTGGAAATTTGGTGAAACTGGCAAAGTTCTTTCAGGAATTTCATTGATCTGTTAAAAAGCAGACATTTTAATGGATTTTTTTTTAAAAATAAGGTGGGATTTCTCAAACAAGAGAAGACTAGTAACATAGTTGATAAGGCTGAAAAAAAGAAATGCTTCCATCAAGTCCAGCCTATGCCAAAAACACCTCTGTTGATCCAGAGGAGGGCAAAAAAAGCCCTCTGGAACAATTTCCAATTTATCCCCAAGTGGGTAAAAAAATCCTTCCCGACTCCAAATGAATCAGTTCTCTGGATCAACATCCTATCTGCTTTGATGCCATCTGTCATAACTTTCAATATTCTATGCTAGATAGGCATCCATTGCTTTTTTGAAAGCAGCTGAATTATCTGCAAGTACAACAACCTGAGGCAAAGAATTCCATAGAATTGTGGGCTTTAATGAAGAGGAGGATGATAGTACTTCACTCAGGGCATCTAATAGATGCAAAGTCTCACAGCTCTGCAGATCAGGTGAACCTGCAGGCCAAATGGAAAGATTGGCATGGTTTTAAGCTATGGGATCTCAATTCCCATAACTCTCACAATTATGATGACAAGCTGGAGTGCCCAATGTAAGTAGTATGCCTGGTTAAACTCTGCAGGAGAATCCTCAAGAGGTGACAGACTGCTAGACTGAGATGTAAAGCAAGAGACACAGCAACAAAATACAGGGGTAAACTGCAAAGTAGACCCCATTGGACCAGATGCTTGACAGATGAGTGGTGTTCGTTGCCGGCTTAGGCTGCCTTTCTGCGGCCTAGGCTGAAATAAAGATCCATTGTTTCACAATGTATTGAAGACATCTAGCATTCAGTGGGGTAAATTACAGAACAAAGCTTTTTGATATCCATCTGACATAGTTTTGTGTGTTTCGTTTCTCAAATCTGTGAGCACACATACAAAATAGACATTTTGGTGCAGTAGTAAACATGAGATTGCTGGTATCTGTTTCCAGTGATGTGTTACGCATCTTTACATCATAATATTGTTCTGTACATCATTGCAAGCTTTCAGACTTCAGTTATGACTGCTCTAGCTCGTAACCGTAATGGACGGATTGCTTTAGTTAGTGCAGAGCTTCTCCAATCCTCAGGACACACCAACAGGTATCCAAGTGATATTGATAATTAAAGGAGAATGAACATCTCCTAATAATCACCCGCTTAACTTCTAGTGGTCAGGACATCCCAGTAATCCCTATGAATGTTGTCCATCTTCCTTTTGTGCAGTGGATAACCTCTTTGATCAGTACTGGATATCATATCCATGGAGGATGACATGACAGCTGTTGTGTGTGGTTTTTTTTGTTAAAGCGGAACGATCACCATCATAATATTGCCTCCCAATCCTTTTACTAATGTCACGATAGGTAAAGCCATACTTTAATTATGCTGAAAAAGTCCACCTTATTAAAGAAAATCAACTTCTCTAGCACTCAGGGCACTGAGCTTACAAGAAAAACTCTGTGCCTTCAGCAACTTCTGTTACCTTAAGGTAACCAAGTAACTTCTCCACCAATCCGGGCAGTGGATGGGACATTACAGACTCAGAGGTAACTTTCCTCTAACATGTCTGTGCTGTTGTCCGATGAATGCCTGCAAACTGAAGCAGACAGGGTGCATTTTTCTGTATGAAATTATCATGTGCATTGAACAGGTCCTTCTAACAGGCATGTCCACCTTCATGGACATGCAAGCTAAACCTTTTTGAAGATGTTATTTCTTTAATAGAGCAACAAGAGGAAAGTTCATAGGGTCATTAGGATTTTCTGTTCAAACTATTAATTGTGTCCTTGAGACTGTTCTTAAACAGACCTGCAAGTGAAGCCAGACACTTGCGAATCTTGGGCTCGCTTAACATAGGTGAGCTCAGTGTTGGCTTAGTAGGACAGTTTGCTGAACTGTAACTACGGTTCATTTACAGGGCTACAAAATGCACCCCACTGGTCAACCAAAAACTGTTCCAGGAAGTTCAAACAACAGTTCTTTTAAATAAGTAAGAGTTCTTCTGTATTGCAGTATTGTGATGCAGTATGTGGCTGCCTCCTGTACAGTTAAATAGGGCATAAAAACATCCTGCCAGGAAAGAAAATGGTAACCTGCTGCAGGTTAATGAAACTGAACAATTGAAAACAGTTGTTGTGCAGATAAAGTGGCTTAATACAGTCAACTGGAACAAAAGAAAAGGTAAAATGCTTACATTTTTTTTTTCATGTAAAGAAAGCATACACAAGTAGTGATGTGTTTTTGAGACTGCAAATTGTAACTGAATTTAAACCCCTTCCTTGTCAGAGGCCAACCTGCCTTTCCTTAAATAGGTTAAACTGTTAATTTGTAAAGAAAATGGGATTTTGAAAGGTTTTAAAATCACCTATATTTGTTAGTAATTTTCCACACTGTTCCTCATCCTACCTGCAATTCCCTGCTGGTCAGAGACTAGCTCATTTGCGCACAGTGACAAATTAAGCTACATTTTCTAAACTGTTGTTGGGAACACAAATGCCACCATAAATGACTTAGAAAGGTAAGTGTTACAAAGTGACCATTCCCCTTTAAGTCAGAGGCTGGTCATGTTTTGCTCTACCACTTTAACTAAAAGATGGGTAAACCCTCCACCCCTGGGAGACTTTTTTTTTTTTTTTAAATTTAAAAGTAGTTTTTTTTTTTTTTAATTTGTTTTTTTTAAAGAATGAATGCTCATGATTGACTGTGGAACATTGTTCTGGGGATTCTTAGGGACTGCAGTTCAGAGTCTTGATTAAGGCATATTGCAAAATAAATTTACCAGTGAATCCCCCCTCCCCCTCCCAACTCTTGGGGAGGGGAGGCAGCCTTATAAGAGTCTTTCCTTTTGTAACTTAATTGCAAATGGCAGACACAGGAGCACTGAAGATTCAAGAGCAACACAGGTTAAATGTAACAATTCACGAAAGCATTTCTTCATAATTGTACTACTTTGACTTCTGCAAAACTTGCTTTCTGCTCCATTTATACCAAATTGTTTTTTCACCTTAGACCCAAAGCCTTATAATTTTCCCTAACCGTAAATGTTCTCTAACTGTGAATGGTATTGTGGTGGTGTGAGGCGTTAAGAACATGAACATTGTATATCTGCAGCTAAAGTTAATGTACATAGACAAAGATTGGTTAACCTACAAATCACACACACAGCAACCTGTTTGTGACTTCAAAAGAAAAGGCATTGAATTATTTAGCTCCTAGAATTCTTGTCATTTTAAAATTGCTTTTTAAACCAAAGATCCCAGCTGTTCCTTTCTGTTTCAAGAATTCATTTAAGGTGCAGGGATTGTGATAAAATAAAAATATAAATATATATTTTTCTTTTTGGAAAAACACACATAATAAATTTAAAATATGGGGAGAATATTTCTACAAAAATTAGAAAATTAATTCATGTGTACTAAAGCTACACTGCAATATATTGCCAACACATCTAGGAGACAAATGGTTAAAGGGACTGGTTCCCTCTTAAACTGCTTTAACCATAGGGAAGTATATTGGTGACTTTTAAAAAGAAATACCCTTTTCTGCTTCCCCATCCCTGGTGATTACCTTATATGCCATAGATATGGAATCCCGGTGAGTAGGATTAGGTCTTCAACAGCCTCATGGGGCACATCTTGTCCTCTGTAGAGTAATGGTGAGTATTTTTTGCCTGAGTGCCCAATTTTCTACCTTGAGACTAGGTTGGAGATATCAGTGTGCCAGTACTGAACATTTACCATGGAAATTTACCATATATGAAGACGGCTCTCTACAATTGTGTGCTCCCTTATTTTCAGACATATGCAATCTGTACTTAAAAACACCTGAACAAACTTCTTTGAGCTGGCATTTGTTGTGTAGTAAGAAAAGTGATACTACGGAGCTTACAAATGAAATGGAGCTACACCAGTGAAGTCCATGGAACTTGCAATTGAAATGGAGCTACACTAGTGATCCCATTCAGTTTACAATTCTATGACTGCCAGTGGTAGTCAAAGAATTGGAAGCTATGCAGTATCACTATTATAGCTATATTTCCACTGGGGCATGAGGGCAAAAGGAAAATATGAGGGCAAAGAGGGGGAGAAAGGGGTTAAAAAAAAAGGCAGAGAAAAGTCAAAAGGGGAAAAGTAAAGATGAAGGGCACAACAAAGCGAGCACATTTTAACCCAGTGCTGCCTGCTGAGCTATGTATGTGTAAAAATATCAGGCGGCAGCAAATGATCCCCACGGAAATATGGTAGGAACCTTAAGGTACAAATTACTGGTCCTTAAAGGGTTAATGCTTTGTGTGGCAAATGAGTCTTTCAAAGGGTTAACACCTTTCTAACTTTGAATATAAATACACATACGCATATAAGCTTACAACACAAATGGATCCTCAGTGCAGTTAACATTTTGTGTGTCAGATGAGTACTCCTGTTTAACCATTTGAATGCCAGGGAGCACTGCAATGCTTTGTTACTCTCCAGTACTCAGTGTTAAAATATTGACACCCCCAACTGGTACTCAAAGGGTAACATTCAGGAACAGATACCTTAAATGCAATAAAATTTACCTGCTCTGTGTGTACAGGTAGAGTGATTAAAACTTATTCCACTGTCCACTGGTAGTCACAGAACATACAGAATGTGATCACAATTTGTTCCACCGGTAGGCACAGAACCTCACATACATTGCCGGACACCTCATTCTTGTTCCACTGTCCAATGGTTGTTACAGAACCACACATACACAATGTGATTACATCCTGGACCACTGGTAGGCACAGAATCGCACACACTCTGTGCAGCTGAAGTGGAGTTTCTGTCCAACTGCTAGTCACAGGCCCACATGAACAAAATCTGACAGCCTTTTTCCACGATTCATTAGACGCCACAGAACCACACATATACATACCAGCCTTTAACCCTGTTAACTTTGTGAGCTTCAAAATAGATTAAACATTTAAGAGCAAGAGGGGTACTTTACAATAAATTTGACAACCATCCCCAATCTGATATTAACCCTTTGTGTGCCAGATGTACATGTAATGCATTGCAAAAGCAATGCATTGCATACCACTCTGACATTCAAGTGGTTAAATGCTAACCTGGAAATGTGTATGAAAACTAAGACACTGGAACTGATGTCTGCAGCAGTTGGCCAGATTAGGACTCAAACAGCCTTAGGAACTTAACAAAGTGTAGGCTGCTCACGTTACCAGGGCAGTGTCAGATAGTTATACTTCCTCTCAGGGTAAGCAAGCTGTTCACATAGATAGGAAATGTGTGGAGGAGGAGGAGCAGCTGTTTGTTTTAACAAGATCCAATGCTTTCTTGGTCACATGGACTTGCCTTCTCCTGTGAAAAGGTTCTGATCCTGCCCTATCTGCATATCTAGCCACGTGCAACCATAAAGGCCTCTGCAGACCAGTGGTGTCACGAGTGCCATAGGTCTGCCATCACTGCTCTCTAGTGGACAAGAAAGCTGTAATGTCAGTCAGCACATACTGTACATTCATTACAGCCAGTTCTGCCAGCATGTAGGACATGGCAGGCTACATATGGTTGAAGAAGTAGCACCTGAGGATGATGCCCCCTCCCCAACATGTCATACCTGTGGCATATTAGGTACATTGCGAAGGTTATAGTTTCCCTGTAACCCTTTCCATATGATCCAAGGCAGTGTTGTGAGGAATCTGCTGTGTTATTCCTGAAGGTAAGAGACACAAAATAAATTCCCCAGTCTGTTCTGTGGAGCTTCTGTACAAAGATCTCTTCAATTGCAAAAGAGGCTCCTTAGAATAACACAGAAATTGTAAAGATTCCATCCAGAGAATTTACCTTACTAACATTAGTGCATCTCCTTCCTTGTATTTGAAATTTTGGTAGCTCATGCATGAGTGCAGCAAAAAAGTATTTAGCTATCGATAGTGATGAGCGAGCATGCTCGGCCGAAGCTCGGTTCGGCTCGAGCATCGCTCTGCTCGGCACATGGCGGTACTCGTACGAGTACCGGATGTGCTCGCCCGCCATGTTCGGGTCTCCTCCCTGCATGTTTCGCAGCTGCTGCGCAGCCAATAAACGTGCGGGGAGGCTCTGACATCAGTGTAATGCCAGCAGCCATGTTGGCTGCTGGCATTACACTGATTGGCTGGCCAGAACCCGTGATCGGGTGCTGTATAGCACCCGACGCGCGAGTTCGGCTCATTCTTAGCCAGGGAGAGATGCGCTTAGGCAGGGAAAGTCAGTGTAGGGAGAATAAAATTGTTGAAACTCTTTCAAGACCCAAAAGTCCTTTTTAGGACTGTTGTGTGTGGGGGCAGCATTTATATTTTGTTTGGGGGGGCACAATTTCCTTTTTTTTGTGGGGGGGATATTTGTAAGGTGACATATAATACTAGATGCACAGGAAGTCAGTGTAGGGAGAATAAAATTGTTGAAACTCTTTCAAGACCCAAAAGTCCTTTTTAGGACTGTTGTGTGTGGGGGCAGCATTTAATTTTTTTTGGGGGTGGCAGAATTTCATTTTTTTGTGGGGGGGGACATGTTCTAAGATGACATTGTACTAGGTGCACAGGGACAAATATTTCACAGTGCAGTGACAAGCTGACATATTCTGTTAGGTGCACAGGGCCAATGATTTTACAACGCAGCGACAAAAAGGGCCATTTTAAACGTGTGCCTAGCCATAGATTATTGTCACATTCTGTTTAGTGTGCAAATTCACAAATTAACGTCACATATTCCGTTCACTGTGCCTAGCCGCAGATTAGCGTCACATTCTGTTTCGTGTGCCTAGCCGCAGATTAGCGTCACATTCTGTTTTGTGTGCCTAGCCGCAGATTAACGTCACATATTGTTTAGTGTGCCTAGCCGCAGATTAGCGTCACATATTGTTTAGTGTGCCTAGCCGCAGATTAGCGTCACATTCTGTTTCGTGTGCCTAGCCGCAGATTACCGGCATATATTCCGTTTAATATGAAGAAGGCGGGTAAAAAGGGACGGGGAAGAGGACGTGATCCTGATAGTTCAGGGCGTGGGTCAGGACGCGTAGAAACTGTGCCTGGTGCCAGAGCACAAGAAAGAAAGACATCCACCATACCTAGCTTCATGTCTCAGTTTACAGGGCGTCGCAGGACATCACTCTCGAGGTCAGACCACTGCGAACAGGTGGTCGGTTGGATTTCAGCTGATACTGCTTCCAGTCGGTTAAGCACCACCCTGTCTTCCACCAAGTCCACTCTCACTAGCCAAGAGTCTGGTCAACATAATCCTCACCCTGATCATCCTTCCTCCCACCATAGAGGGTCTGGCCAAAGAAGTGATCCCACACTGGGATATAGTGAGGAGCTCTTCTCATCACCAATCCTTGATTTGAACCTCTCTCCAAGCACGCTTGCAGAGGAACATGAGATCTTGTGCCCTGATTCACAACCTCTAGAGGGTACCCAATCACAAGAAGATGACAGAGGGGAACGGCATTTAAGGTCAAAGGAAGTGGATGATGATGATGAGACACAGTTGCCATCAAATCAACCACAATTACTGTCTCAAGACCTTGATGAGGAGGATGATCAGAGTGAGGAAGTGGAGGAGGACTTGGTGGACGATGAGGTCACTGACCCCACCTGGGAAGGTGGAAAGCCGAGCGATGACAGCAGTCCTGAGGGTGAGCCATCTGCAGCACCGCAACAGGCTGGAAGAGGCAGTGGTGTGGCTAAAGAAAGAAGGCGGACCGCACCAAACCGGCCCGCAAATGTTCCACGGAGCACCCCCTTGCGTAAATCTCCCTTGCCAAGGGCTAGGTGTTCCGCGGTATGGCGTTTTTTTAAGGAAAGTGCGGACGACAAAAGAATTGTAGTTTGCAACCTGTGCCACACCAGAATGAGCCGAGGCATGAACACTAGCAACCTCACCACCACCAGCATGATCCGACACATGGCATCCAAGCACCGTAATAAGTGGGAGGAACGCCCGGATCGCCAATCTGTGTCTGCAGGCCACACCACTGCCTCCTCTTCCCCTGTTTTCGGTGCCGGCCAATCGCCTGTCGAAGGCGCAGGCCCGCATACCTCCCGCCCTGCACCTGTACCATCTGAAGCACCATCAGCGACCACATCCACTTCCCTGTCCCAGCGCAGCGTCCAAATGTCGTTACCCCAGGCATTTGAGCGCAAGCGAAAATACCCAGCCACCCACCCACAGGCAATAGCACTAACCTCACACCTTTCCAAATTACTGGCCATCGAAATGCTGCCATTTAGGCTTGTGGAGACTGAGTCCTTCCGCAGCCTGATGGCAGCAGCTGTCCCTCGGTACGCAGTCCCCAGCCGCCACTACTTTTCCCGGTGTGCCGTCCCCGCCTTACACCACCATGTGTCCCTTAACATCACCCGTGCCCTGACCAGCGCAGTTACTGGGAAGGTCCACTTAACGACTGACACATGGACAAGTGCTTGTGGCCAGGGACGCTACATTTCCCTGACGGCACACTGGGTGAATGTCGTGGAGGCTGGGAGCGACTCGGACCCTGGGATGGCACAGGTGCTACCCACGCCGAGGATTGCGGGCCCTACCTCCATCACGGTTTCCGCCAGCACCTACGTTATTGGCTCCTCCTCCTCCTCCGTTTCCACCTCCGAATTCTCTGCGCGCAGCGCCACTCACCCATCAGCCGGTAGCTGGAAGCAGTGTAGCACTGCAGTGGGGAAGCGTCAACAGGCCGTGCTGAAGCTGATCTGCCTTGGGGACAAACAGCACACGGCCTCAGAGCTGTTGCAAGGGATTAGTCACCAGACCGAGCAGTGGCTCTCGCCACTCAACCTGCAACCAGGCATGGTTGTGTGTGATAATGGGCGTAACTTGGTGGCGGCTTTGGAGCTCGGCAAGCTCACACACGTACCATGCCTAGCGCATGTATTTAATTTAGTGGTTCAGCGATTTCTAAAAACCTACCCCAATTTGCATGATCTCTTGACGAAGGTGCGCCGCGTGTGTGCACATTTCCGTAAGTCATCTACAGCTTCAGCCGGCCTGTTGACGCTGCAGCAGCGCTTACAATTGCCAGCTCACCGGCTGCTGTGTGACGTGAGCACCCGCTGGAACTCCACCTTCCACATGTTGGCCCGGCTTTGTGAGCAGCAGAGGGCAGTAGTGGAGTACCAGCTGTTACACGGTCGTCGCCTCTCCGTTCAACTTCCTCTAATCAGAAGTGAGGAGTGGGAATGGATGTCAGACCTCTGTGAGGTTTTACGCAATTTTGAGGAATCGACACAGATGGTGAGCGGGATAACGCTATTATCAGTGTAACCATCCCACTTCTGTGTCTACTGAAACGCTCGCTGCTCACAATTAAAACCAACGCTTTGCATGTGGAAGAGGTGGAAATGGGGGAGGAAGAGCTTACACAAGGTGATAGCCAGAGCACCCTCACTTCGTCTTCTCAGCGACAATTGGAGGAGGCGGAGGAGGAGGAAGACACGGTTGCCTCCGCTACAGAGGGTAGCCATGGAACTTTAGTTCCATCTCTTCAGCGTGGGTGGGCAGAAGAGGAGGAAGAGGATGAGGAGATTGAGAGTCATCCTCCTGGTGAGGACAGCGAAATCTTGCCTGTTGGTACTCTGGCACACATGGCTGACTTTGTTAGGCTGCCTTTCCCGTGACCCACGCGTTATACGCATTTTAGACAACACGGATTACTGGGTGTTCACCCTTCTGGACCCCCGCTACAAAGAGAATTTCTCATCTCTCATTCCTCCGGTGGAGAGGACAAGCAAAATGGTGCAATATCAGAAGGTTCTTGTCGAAAAATTGCTCCAAAATTTTCCATCTGACAACGCTGGCGGCAGAGTACGTGCTACCTTGGCCAACCGAGAAGGGGAGAAAAGGGGAGCACACAGCAGTTCCGACAAAGGCAGGGCAACACTCTCCAAGGCGTGGGACACCTTTATGACACCCCGCCAGCACCCTCACCCTGATGCGCGGCCTAGTGTCACAAGGAGGGAAAAGTTTTGGAAGATGGTGAAGGAGTACGTAGCAGACCGTGTCAGCGTCCTCACTGATCCCTCTGTGCCTTACAACTACTGGGTGTCCAAGCTGGACACGTGGTATGAACTGGCACTCTACGCCTTGGAGGTGCTGGCCTGCCCTGCCGCCAGCGTTCTGTCTGAGCGGGTATTTAGTGCTGCTGGTGGCATCATAACAGATAAGCGTATCCGCCTTTCCACCGAAAATGCTGATAGGTTGACACTTATAAAAATGAACAAGGCCTGGATTTCCCCTGACTTCTCCACTCCACTGGAGGAAAGCCCCGGGTGAACATAAAGTCACTTTAGATATGTTATTTACAATGATGGGAATACTCTGTATTCCCATTCACCCCTTCCACCCAAAAAACGGGTATATGGTTGACTCTTAATCTTCTTATCCTCCTCCTCCTCTTCCATATGCCCTGTGATATAATTTTTATATAGGGCCAGCTCACCAGCGGGCCCTGTGATATAATTTTTATATAGGGCCAGCTCACCAGCGGGCCCTGTTTGACAATTTTTGTATAGGTCAGCTCACCAGCGGGCCTTCTCATATAATGTTTTATTGGGTCAGCTCTCTAGCGGGCCCTCTCATATAATGTTTTATAGCGTCAGCTCACTAGCGGGCCTTCGCATATAATGTTTAGGATGGTCAGCTCCGCAGCAGACCCTCACCCATAATGTTTTAGATGGTCGGCTCAGCAGCAGACCCTCATTCCTAATGTTTTAGATGGTCAGCTTAGCGGCATGCCCTCGCCCCTAATGTTTTAGAGGGTCACCAGCAGGCCATTAATCCTAATTTTTCAAGGGTGTGTATGATGCCCTCCTTTATGTGTAATAAAGGGTGTATTGGAGTGACATTTCAGTCTAATTTTTGGCAGCCCTTTCACTTAGTGCATAGGCTTTATGAGTGTTGGACCACTACCTGAACTATTGTACCACAATGTGAATGAGGCCCTCCATTTTGTGATATACAGGTTGTATCGGAGTGCCTCAGGTCCTCCCATTGAATTAAATAGGGCTGGGGTGTTCGACAGAGCAGAAGGTAGTTCTTGGCTTCATCCACTAAGTCACTTCGTCACTTTTACTCAATGGATCAGACCCCACTGTTCCGACTATAAATTTTGGACTTAACAAGGGCAAACGGACATGTTGTAAAACCTGTGGTAGCTGCGGCCTCCGTTCCTGAATGCTGTACCTTACCCGGGCCATAACCACGTTGAACACCTGCTTTACGCTGCGCACTTTTCCCTCTTAATCATGGCCCCAGTTCCGAAAAATCAATGACATTTTTTGCAGAATTTGCAGATGATATACAAGTAAATATACAGCAAATACTGTTTGGTAACAATTTTTCGCCTAAAATCGTTTTTATCTTCCTTTTTGTGTGTTTTACGGTCAGTCTGTAAAAATGGCGTACTACGGGCGAAACATCGTTCCCAGCAGCGACGTTGGAGTCCAAGATGCATCCAGACATCCTCCCTATGCTGTCCCTGAACCATTTCTGTGGTGTTTCCATAATTTTCTGACCTTTTCCTATGAACCAGGCACCCTCCCCTCATCAGAGCAGGGGGTGCCTGGTGTAATGCTCGAGTCCTCCCATTGACTTCAATGGGGCTCGGGTGCTCGGCCGAGCACTCGAGCCTCCGGGGGCGCTCGGCCAGAGCACCCGAACACCCGAGCATCGGGGTGCTCGATCATCACTAGCTATCGAACTAAATGAGGTTGCACATGAAGGGACTCTGAGGCAACATGTCAGAAGGTAACTTGTGTGGCCATTAGTAGGTTACAATAGATTAGCAATACTATAGGTGTATGAAATAACTGACAGGATGGCGTTGGATGCTAGTGGTCAGTTGTCCCTCATACTGGTATTTTAATTATTTTAGCCACCATGGAAGGCTAGTAGTCCACCCCATCTTCTATTATCTAAAATCTGCCAATTATGCAGATCTTGTCCCATATCTACTTTAACTGATTGGTTGACCATCCCTGTCGGTGTATAAACTGTTAGGGTGACTTTCTTCTGGTAAATACTGCCACCTCTTTATTGGTCTTAGAGGAACGGTAGGTTTCCTCTCATTCCAATATTTAAAAAAAACAAACAAAAAAAAAAACAACCTTATTTGAAGTACAGAAATGCATATGTAGGTATGTAGTGTATGTGATGGTGATTACCAATTCTAGTCCTCTATAAATGCATTACAGACTTTAATGTAAGTTTTTGTCCAGTGTGTGCCATGATAATTCTGTCAGGTCTAAATTATTTTTAGTGATGGCACTAGTGAATTGTAGCCTATTGGCATAATAAAAAAAACATTGTATCTACTGTATTAGTACAGAGTTGTGCAGTTATAGGCCTAGTGCTAGTCATTGTTCGGCTTTAATAAAGTCAATGATCCTGGTACACTAAGCAGAAATTTAGTAATTCTGGAACAGACCAACTGCACATATGGGGACAAATTTCCATTTATTTATTTGCATGGGACATTTAACCCATTGAATTTTAGACCGGTCACCAGATCATTGAAGAACAGTGCTTTTGGGACCTCTATACAATTTATGGGGTTAAAAGACTCCGTTAAATCAATGGAATTTTTGTTTGTCACCTATGGTACACATGATTTGCTCCAGAATTACGCCTGTCCTCATCAGTACACCGGCCTCAACTGGAATACCAGGAAGATATAAAAGTGGTTAGGCCCTAATTCATATGTGCTAACTAATTAGGTATAAGTTTTTTTGTTAAAATTCTAAGGTGGGTCACAGGCTGGATGCCCATGTTTTAATGGTATCCTCATACTAGCCTGTCTAGAAAGTGTCACACACTGCCTTATATTCAAACTACATATTTAAAGCATTGGTTCTCAATCAGAATAATGTGGCACTTTGGTGCACCATAAACAACCAGTTACGGTGCCATTTTGATGAAAATTTCAAAACAAATTTGGAAAGATTCAAATAAATTTATGGAAACTTAAGCACTAGATGGTGATCAATCTTGATATCAATTTTGCATATAGGTGCATGTTCCCCTTCAATATGCCCTATGCAATGTTAGGGGTGTGCTGAATTCCAGACTTTTAGCGGTGTCCCACCCCTCCCCTCCCGCAACCTCCCCTTAGATGTGAATCTGGTCCACAACCCAGACAACTCACAGCAAGGGGCACTCTTCTTACTGTGAGAACAATAAAAAACCCTACCCCCCCGACAGGTGTATCAGGTTTTTCCCTTATGCTAATTGAAGATTGCACCTCTCAGCAAGCCATCTGGACACCACCTTTCTGTTCTGAGATGAACAGCGTTACATTAGTAAAAGGGGTAGGAGGGGGATACTTTCATTCTATTACTCTTGAACACTCTCCATGGCCCAAATACTCTGAAGATTAACTGGAGTTGCTTTTATTTTGAAACATTACTATTCCTTTAAATTACTTCTCTGGTCTCTGAAATTTTTTGGGGAGCATTTGTACTGTTATAATCTGAAATCTTGAGAGGTATAGCAGTAGTTACAAATACAAATGTGATAGGTACTTTTTAATAGTTGACAAACTCCATAACAACATTCTTAGCTGCCCTACTATTGGAGGAATTGAAATCTAATTTGGAAGGCCCATTTAATCAAATCTGGATCCATCAACATGACCAAGACACAGACTTGACTGTGCTTCAGAATATCTCTCTTTAATGCCTGCCTTTTAGCAGGCCTAGATGACTGTATTGAGAACTACCAGTATATTTCACAAAACTAAAATAGATTATTAAGGAGTAATATTTTTAATGAGGCTGGATTTGTCTGTATATTATAAGTAAGAATTCCCCACCAATAAAAAAGGGAATAATGTCTGGGCTGGGGGGGAGATCAGAGAATATGATTGGAGGAAGAGGGGCTGGGGAAGAGGTGTGATGGTGAAGTTGTTATAAGGGTTATACCTCTGTGATCACTTCCTCTTTTGTGCTTCACGTGGAATCTCCCTCCCTCCCTGTAGTTTTGTGTGTGTGTGGGGGGGTTTGTTCAGGTCGTAAAAGCACCTGGGGGTTTGTTTTGTCACAGCTGTGGGGTGCTTTTGGCCCTTGCCAACAGGTTAAATGGTAAATTAATTGTGTGGGTTTTAGAAGTCACTCAGCTGCTGCAAGAGCAAATGGAGTACTAGCTTGCATAATAAGAGGTGTAGAAGCAAGAGATACTAATATTATCCTACCTCTGTATAAATCCTTGCTTAGGCCTCATCTAGAATATGGAGTACGATTTTGGGCGCCTGTTCTAAAAAAAAAAAAGACCTTACTGAACTGGAAAAGGTGCAGAGACGTGCAACAAAACTGATAAAGGGATTGGAGGATCTGAGTTACAAAGAGAGACTAGCCAAAATGGGTTTGTTTACATTAGAGAAGAGACGTCTAAGGGGTGATATGATTACCAGTTACAAATACATTCAAGGTCAATACAAAACTATCCAATTATTTATGCAAAGAGCTGAGCTAAGAACAAGAGGTCATCCATTAAGACTAGATAAAGGCGCTTTTGACTAAAAAAAGGCAGGGATTCTTTACAGTAAGGGTGGTAAGGCTATGGAATTCTTTGCCTCGGGATGTTGTGCTTGCAGATAATGCAATTGCATTCAAAAAAGCAATGGATGCCTATCTAGCACAGGACAATATTGACAATTATGACAGATGGCTTCAAAGCAAATAGGATATTGATCCGGGGAACTATTTGGCTACCAATTGGAGTCAGGAAGGAATAATTCCCCCCCACACGCACACTTGGGACTAGATTGGAAATGGCTCCAGAGGGCTTTTTTTTTTTTTTCATTCCTCTGGATCAACAAGGGTGTGTTTGGCATGGGATGGACTTGATGGATGCATGTCTTTTTTTCAGCCATATCTACTATGTTACTATGTTATGTTACTATGGTTAACAGGTGGATGTCAGGCCAATGTCACTGGCACATATTGCACCCAGACTTCGTCGCAGCTTATGGCACAGTTCCCCATTGAGCTGCACAGACCAGCTAATGGGGTGTGGTGGGATGGAGTAAAATGTGAGTTGAGCTTTCGCTCAGTATGGTGGGGCATATGTAGTATGCCTTGTTAGTTGGCAAGGGCTTAAGGCGGGGTTGTTGTAATATTTTAAATATTTAGTAAAGCTGTGGCCTGGTTTCATCCAAAAAAGTTTGTGTGTATTTATTGATCAGTACCTCATGTCCACGACCTGTCCTACTTTATGCCTTCCAAACAGAAAAAGGTCAAGAAAGAAGCAGATGAAAATAAACCAAAGAAGAAAACAAAAGAAGAAAGGGATGCAGCAGCTGCTTTGAAATTAAAGCTCAAGGAGGAGGAGGAGCAGATGCGCTGGAGATGGTAAGAATGCAAATGAGCCATGTCTGCAAGTTGGGGAATAACTATGACACAAGTGGAGTGATTACATAGGTTACCAGCCATTTGGACATTGAATTGGGAGTATATGTGCTTTATGGGATAACAGAGTAATTTTGTATAAAGGCATAGTGACCTTTTATTGTCTTTACATATGTTTTTGCCTTCTGTTCCTGATAGTGAGTCCCCTGTATCTGTATTTCCAGTGAGCTTTGTTGGAATATGTGGTGTAGAAATAGTTTTACATTGTATCCCTATCCTGCTTTCAGGGTTGATTTGACCAGAAAGTTTCCTGGAAGCAGAGATACAGGGAGCTTACGGTCAGGCGCATAAATATAACAAGAAAAATATATATAAAATATGAATGAAAAGGCAAACACTAAAATAATGGTGAACATTTCAATGTCCTAATCCAAAGTTTATAAAATCTTGAAGTACAAAAAACATGCCTACTGTATTGTGCCTTGGAATCACACACACAAATGCACAATCTTAATATGTGCAAATAACACACTTCATGCAATATAAACCCACAACACACATACAGTATGTGCTTGTCTCACTTGTGTTTAAAGTCTCCCATCCATCAGAAATATATAGCTCAAGTCCTATGCAACATCATAAACTGGGAATATGGATATCAAACATATCAATCACCATGATTCACATAATCAGATCTCTTCTGGAATGCAGATGATAGCACTCCATAAAACTGGTGGCAGTCCTGTTCCAGGGTCCAGATGTCCAAGGATGTATTTATCCTCCTGTTTATGAATCCATATGTAGACCTTTAAAAGCTTCCTCGAAGGTTTGTTGAATATCCCTTATAGTTCATAACAATCCATCAAAAGGTAAATAAACTAATACAGCAAAGACTCACTGTTCCTTGAAAACAATAGGGGCAGTACCCTTATTTTACTCAGTAGGATAAACCCTGCAATTATGTATTAGTTTACCTTTTAAAGGTGTAATAGCCTACATATATAGTTAAAATGTAATTCATAACAGTGCTTCTGTACAGTGCTTTCCAGGTTGTTCTACAACAAGACCTTTAACCCATTAAGGAACAGAGAGGTGTGTAACACATTGCTTTGGAATGTACTGCATACCCCCTCTAGTCCTTTCACGAACACCTAAAAATGAAATTAGGTTATAGAATATATTGTGCTTCCTACTAGCACTTGAAAAAATGTAGTTTTTATGTCAGATCCTTAAAATCTAATCCTAAAGTCACATTTTTAATGCACATATAGGCTAGCCTGTGTAGAAAATCTGGTTAACTGTGTACAGCTCATGCCACTAATGTACTGATATTATTGCCCACTGTTCTATTCAAAGTCTGTTACCTTGTCTCAATGTATTTAGGGAAAATGCAGAACAATCACTTCTCAGTATCAAGACTGCTATTGTAATGGAAGCCCTGGAAAAACATAAATTTCTGCATATGTAAGAGTAGATTTTAGGCCTCAAAACAATGTCTAAGGAGACTAGCATGGAGTGCAATGTATTTGTGTGTAACACCAGATCATTTTAGGTGTTGGTGTTCCTATAAAGGTCTAAGTTAATTACCTTTAGTCTGCTATTAATTTGTTTAAAATGTGTTGGTTACTGGTGTATGACAAGCTGCTAGATCTGTGCGGGTCTATTACAAATATGTGCAGACACACTGATCTAGCAAATGTTTATAAATATGATCAGAATAGGACACTACTTTTCTCAGAGACAAATCAAATCAAAATTGGATTATTTTGCCCTCCCCCCGGATGATCAGACTCTGATTTAAAAATCCTTTAGGCTTACTGAAAATTACTTTAGCATCTATAAGCTTGTGTAATTAAGGGAATTCAGTGCTAAAGTAGCCTATAGCTATTTCACACATTATAATCCCTTCTGGTCATTTCATCTTCTGAGTAGGGGTGGATGAAAAGTGTGAAATTTCCCGCATTACTTTTTGTGAAAATAAGGTTGCCACCTATATTTAAAAAAAAAATACCGGCCATGGCATTCCCTCCATATGTCATTTCTGAGTTCTCCTCTCGTGAACTCAGAAATGTTTCTCCATACTGATTTCAATGTAATGAGCTAGACACAAAAAAAAGCAGGAAATTGGCAATTCTCGCAGAAAATTTTCACCAAGTGGAAAATGCAATTTTTCACAAATTTGAGTTTGAGGTGACAGTTTTCGCCCATCTCAGCAAGCAAGTGGCAGAGTCATCACAAGAAGAAGACTAGAGTAATATCACCACTACCTACAGATAGTTACTCTGCAGGATTGAGGATCTGAAAATAAGCCTCTGCATTGCACAAAGGAAAGGAATCCTCTGCAGACTGCATATCCTGCTGAATATGCCACGGTGAGACTGGGAAGGGTACACTATTTTTATTGTACAGTTAGTCTCCCACCATCGAGACTCTTACATGTTGCTTAATGGACAAGGGCCTCAGTCAGAGACTGACAGCATGGGGGACGGTTTAACATAGCCAGTAGCACTTTGAGGTTGGCAGTAATTTGGATGTGCTTTGAGTCTTGAAGTGCCAATTGGGATATCTCAGTCCTTTCCCCTCTTCAACATTTGTTTTCAGATACTGTGCACGTTGCAGTTGTTGAGAACTGCACAGGCCATCCCTAACACAAACTTTTTTTTTTCCCCAAAACCCATGAATTTAGGGGAGTAGTAGGAGGAGGGGGGGTACTGTGTTGACTATCCCTGAAGTGGTTTGGTGTGCTGCTGCCTTTTCAGAACTAGTGCTAGTACTAAGAAGAACAATAATCGCCACCTGTCCCATGTTACTACCACTCCTCATAGGTATGATGGATACCAGAGCAGTTGGATGTAAGATACTTGAAAGACTTGGAAGCTTACACCAAAACTGCAAGTTTTAGCTGCAGGGGAATTCATAGAAATTGACAACAATCCTTTTTATATTTAAAAAGCTAGCATTACATCATTCATATTTCTGTTTACAAAATACAAGAGTACTCTGCACTCATCGACCCACTCCATCCCTTGGAAGAGCCTCCCACTCGCCGTAGGTCAGCTGTGCAGTGTACACAGGACAACTGCCAACCTCTTACAAACCCTACTGGGACCTCCGGAGCATGTGTGGAGGTTTGGATTTCTTGTAATCCTTGTAGTTAATCAGCTACTGCAGGCCAACTTGCAAACTACACCTAGTGCCTTAAATACAAGTGTTTATAGCTTGCCTGGGGAAAAGTAAATGTTAAGCTTTTGATGTCAGGTGGTGCTACAGGCTTCTCAAGCAAAACATTGTGGGCTAGTCAGGTGAGATCCTCTGGTCTCCCTAACAGGCCCATGAACACACGGGCCACCTGGTGACCTTTGATTCGCCCGATGGGAAAATCCTCCCTGTTAGAGACAACTCCCATCATCCCCAACCAGCCTTACTCTGGGTATAATGTGAGTTGTAGTCTGTAATGCCAAAGGTTGCCTAACCCTGAGCTAGTAGCTATTTCCCGTAATGCATTCAGTATCCAGCTGGCAGTGAAACAGTTTATGAAATTTTAGATATATCCTGTTTTATTCCTTTTCTTTTGTTGGAAGCAGCAGAATTTGACTCCTTTGAAGCTTCTGGGTATTGTTTCTGGATTATAAAGCAAAGGAATTATCTCTGCAGTTTCATAGCAATGCAGAGATAAAAGGCTTTCCACAGATAGAATATCAAGTCTGACAAGATAGAATCAGATGACCTGAGATCATACGGTTTGGGATGTTTTAACTTTAAATATATATATTATAATAGACAAAGTTAAGTCACTGAGCTAAAACTCCAGGTTTCATCCCTATCTTGAGTTGTGCTGCAGTACTCAGAATTGGCATGACAATCCCCATGAAAAAAAAAAAAATCATTTGTAAATGACAAAATAACATTTTGGTCTTTCAACATGATTGCATTTTTTGTTCTTCAATATCCAGTTAAAATCATGATTTGATTTAAAATTACTCATTTAACCCACTGGAGTTGTATTTTCTAAAAGGGATGGTATGGCATAATATGGTAAAATTAATTTTGTAGGGTTTTTACTGCTGAGTAAATCAATGGGACTCCCACTACTGGGAAATGTTGTTCAAACATTGCAGGCACTTAAATGTTTTTTGTGCAGTACTGGCAATAGCTGCTCATAGACCGCTACAGCAGCACCGCAGAATATCAGTCCTTGGAAGTACTGCACAAAAGTTTGAGCCTCAATAATTTTTGAAAAAAACATCTCAGCAGTGAGATTCCCCTTGTTTTGTTATAGAAAGATAAACACTGCAATATATATATTTGTATATTACTGTCCTACATACTGCTACCAATCAAAGCAGCACTGTGCATCATTTTTCATGCACGGATCCCTTTCTCCTTAAAGGCTACAATCAAGTGGTTTTTATTATATATTAATATAATATACATATTCTTTTCTTGAGAGAAAGGAGAACATAACTTGACTTAGGTCATAAGGAGTTACTAGGAGTTAAACAGTTTTCACAGCTTTAGAGCAAGTGTCTTTGGTTTTCTCAGTCAGTTAACCAATGGGACCACTCCTTCATTTAGCCATTTAAGGATAAAAGGGATGTGCTACACATTAAGCAAAGCATTGCATAAACTTGTAGTCCCTAAAGAGTGAAAGCAAATTGAAAGTGTACAGTTTTATAGCATATTTACAATTTGTGTATCTCAGTGAGTGGTAAACTTGATACGCCTAGTTTTGGAGCACCATATTCTTGCTGGAGGGTTAACGTTTTTGCTAATCTAATTTAATTTATGCTACTAGCATAAAAACCCATGTACATGGCCAAGGTCTGGTGAGGTAAAGAGGCCGGTCCTGCTCTACGTAATGCCTCCGTCTCACTGGAGGCATAAATGATGCAGTCATATGCAGTAAAGACTTACCAAACGCACAGAATGCTCCCAGCACAGAACTCCCAGCATTCTGTGTGTTCGGGCAGTCTCTACTGCGCTTGACTGCAATAGACAAACATTCTGGCCTTTTATATTATAGGATGTAATCTTTTCCTTTAAATGGTATAAGGAGGATTTTCTACTATATGATTGGAAGGAAGCTCAGTAAACACCTGGAGATGCTACTGTGATAGAGATGGAGAGCAGTGCATCTAATATGTTGCTTTTTGATGTACTAAGAAAAACAAGAGCAGTTTGGGACAAACAGACTGCACCATAGAAGACCAATAAAATTACCATCTGATTTTAAAATGGGGTTTTTAACTCTTTGAATGTTAGAGCAAATTAATTGATTTGCAGTGCATTGATGACCTAGCATTTAAGAGTTTAAAAGTCCCATATATAAATTAATTTTAGTTTTATTTTCCCCCTAGGGTGCAGTTGGTTTTCCCCAGAATTTCTTTAGTACAGTGAGTCTCCAACCCTTTACATCAATGAGATCTACTTTTAATCAATGAAAAAATACTGATCTACTGTAAAAATATATATTTAAAATAGCTTAATGTGTACATTTATAAGTGCCTCTGTCTCCAAAGCTACTCTAACGCTTTTTTTCCTTCACTTACTTTACAATGACAAAATGATGCTGCACAGGAAATAAGTGACCTTAAAAGCTCTAGGTGATAAAATCCTCATATGAGATGTATAATTATCAAAAGAAATTCATATTCACTGTATGGATTTTCTGACTGAGAATATGTTCCAATCCTTAGAGATGATAATATCAGGATATAAGGTTAAGATAGATTATTCATATATAATGAATGGTAACTTTGTAAATGTCCATATCTTAGTCTACTTGTAATTTTTACATTTCCTCCTCTTGTCTGGGCTGATTGCAACTAGGGACAATATTGTGTCAGCATAAAGAAAACCCTGCTCCCCTTCATCAAGGGGGGTTCCAAATACTGACAAAATATTGTCCCTCTTTGCGATCTGTCCGGTCAAGCAACTGGCTTTCCTATTTGAGGAGACTCTGCATGATGCAGGAAAAGGGGGCATGATGGGAAACTTTATAATAAAATTACAAGAAGAATAAAACAATATGGACACTTATAAAGGTACCAAATATAAAAAAGTATAATGAATAATATATCTTTAACTTTATATCCTGCCATTTACAATCTTTTTAAGGGACACATCCCATATTGCTATGTATATTTAAAGTTATTTGAGCAGTTTATTAAAACAATTAATACAATAGTATTGGAAACATTTCTCAATGGGTCAGTGAATATGGAGTTTCACCACTGCACTATATTCTTACCTACTCTGATGTCACATACTGCTCACAACACTTACTATACGTCATATTAAACAGCCATGCAGAGTTATCTGGAATCAGGTGGTTATTCAAGAGCTATTACATCAGTGTGCTGAAGGAAAACTATGAACGTGTCTGTAAAGCACTCTATATTACGATCAGTTCTCAGGCCACTATGGGTACCACAGATGAAAGCTATTTGAACATTTACTGTAGCCAATAGGAGAGCATATTTCAACCATTGGACCCGTCTGATTGGCCATATAGCTTGACAAAAGATTGGAGGGGTGAGCTTCTCACAAGCTAGTTACTGGAGACCCCTGATTCAGACTACTGCTCACAGGTTTAGTTTAAAAATGCAGTGTGAGCACTGGGAGTTCCATTGTTTTGCTCAGTAGGAATAGTTCTGTAAAATCTAATTTTCATTAAAGCAGCCCCAAATCCTAATTACAATAGCGATATGCATATACGTACTTGTATTTTGCAGAATAATTGCGGCTTTAGTGAAAAATAGAACTCATTTGACAGGCGGCAACAGCACAGACCTCTTGCAGAGACAGCATTTCTGAATCTGCTCTGTCCGTCCCCTTCTCCTCCAGGATTGGTGAGTTGAATGTCTGGTTACCTTAAGGCACCAGAAGGGACTGACTGCACAGAGAGCGCCTTGAACAAGACCCCTGCCGCTGCCTGTCTGCCTAAAAAGTTCTATTTTTCACTAATGCCACAATTATTCTGAAAAATAAAAGTACATGTATGCATATCGCTATTGTAATTTGGATTTAGGGCTCAGTTTAAGGTTGATAGTTCTGCTTTCATTACGCTCATTTAACTTCCTGGATGCTAGAAATATCTCCAATGCATTTTGAACAATGCATCTGAGACCTCCAGCATCCAAAAGGTTAACCGGTTTTCCTCCAGCCTAATAACAAATAATTACCACATTACTCTATATAAATTATATTTATATATTCATTTATTAAACTTTGACAGATTATAAGGGCAATTAGATTCATTTTTTTTCTGTATGAAATCACTGGTAGAAAGGGCTAAATGGCTAAGACTAGCAGTGGCTTCTAACATGGAAAAAAAAATGTAAGTAAATCAGGGAAATTGTTCTGCAGTTATTGAGATTTCAGGAAGAATCCTCCTTGATTATGACTGACAGATATGCTTGAGTGATGCCAGGGTTAATGGAGCTCTTCCATTATGAGTTTGTCTCTTTGCATGTGGGAATAAAATATATATGTAGCTTCTGTTGATGAAAAAGCAAATCTTGCCACTAGCCACTTCAAAATCTGCCAAACGATCTTCCCGGGAATTGTAAAAATATCCTGCAGATGCATCGCCGAATGAAAGCTTTAACGTTGCCCACATCCATCTTGTCTTTTTGTGAGAGGCTGTTTGTCTTGTCAATGTGTCCCAGCAGGTGTCTGCAAATGCAATAATGTTTCATATTCTTCATGGCAGGTGGGAGGAAGAGAAGTATGAAGATGGCATAAAGTGGAAGTTTCTGGAACATAAAGGGCCTGTTTTTGCTCCGCCCTACGAACCTTTGCCTCATGATGTGAAGTTTTATTATGACGGTACATTATTCTCCTAGCATATCATTTAATTCAATATAATTCTGGGGCAAACCAACTGCACTTGCACCATAGAGGATAAATAAAAACTCAATAATTCCAGCTGATTTAAATGGGGCTTTTAACCAATTGAATGCTAGAAAGGTCTCAACACGTTTCTCTGCTATGCATTGGAGACCTATTTAGCAAAGGGTTTAAAACCCTCATTTCAGTCAGGGAAATTTGATTCCCTGAGATTTGGTTTGCACCAGAATTACTCCAGTTCACCTTGGTACATTAGCCTCTCTGCTCTAAATGGGCTTAGTAATGAGATTGTGAACTCATGATTCATTTTCATATAGATGTCTCCTTTGCCAAATAAGGCGTCAGTAACAAGTAGGGTATATTTTGTGGTTGCTTTGATTTAAGAGAAAAGTAGATTTGATCATTTTGCAGTTTTTTGTAGTAATTTTCCACCACAGAAACAACTGAATGTGTTTAGCTTCTTTGATGCCAGAGGGCTCTTCTATGCATCTATTAACCCCAGGGTGCTGGAGAGAGCTGCAATATATTCTTTAATCCTTTGAGTGCCAGTAAAGGCATGCGTAGCACTCTCCTCTGGCACTTAGAGGGTTGAAAGCTTGGATGTTCTTAGCGTTCGAGGAGTTAAACGAGCAGTTTTGATTTAAAAAAAAAAAAAAAAAAAAAAAAAAAAAAATCTGTAGGTCTTACCTAATTAATAATAAACAAGGCAAACCCCAATGTTGTTGAAACTTGAATCTGTTTAATTGTAATGAAACTGTTGCCAGTAGTGTCACGTGGTTTTCAAAAGACAATTTTTGTAAATAAAAGGACAGTATGGGAAAGCTTGTGACAGACTGACCATCCATTTTGTGTGATAAAGCGCCATCTGGTGACCACATTAAAAAATTTAAATTTAAAATAATAAAAAGCTTGAGCTATTTTAACTTTTCATTGAAAAATCTCCCATTAGATGGAAAATATTACAATATGTGTTTAACTCTGAGTGCCAGAGGTGTACAGAACGCAATTCATTCTGTACCCTTCTGGCCCTCAAAGGGTTAATTAAAAATTGTACTGCTTTAAAAACATTGTTTTTTTTTTTGTTTTTTTGTTTTCTTTTTTTTGCAGTGTAACTTGGATTTTATTATGGATTTCCAATCAACTAAACAGAAAAGCCCACTATTTGCATGTACTTTTATTTTCACATACAAGGTTGAAACCTGTTCCAATAAAAGCACTCCTGCCAAGAGAGAGATTCTAGACACATTGACCTCTTCACATATAGATTGTCTGCTTGCTGTCATACTGAGAAAAGCCTCCGTTTTGGATGTTAGAGATATCCATTAATCCTTCTTAAAAATCCTTCAGATAAAGGTTCTGTCAAGCACAGAGATTTAGAACTTGTATTTGTGAGGTTAATGCCACTTAGACCAGTGGTTCTCAACCAGGCTGTCATGGCACTTTGGTGTGCTATGGGCACCATTTCAGGGTGCCCCACTTTTTCCATGAAGATTTTAAGAAAAATTTTGTTTCTAATGTATAGTTACAGAAATTATGCATAATGTTTTATCGTTCTGATTTTGTGTGTATTTCTCTTGAGAAATGATCTATAAAATGAGTGCCCTAAAAATGTCAATTTGCATGTTGGGCAGCCATAAATGAAGAGACTGAACCAGATATTGGACATAGTGTTTTGGCAAGTCACACAACAATTTTGTGAAGCTGCAGGTTTTATCAGTTGGTCACTGACATAACTTATACACTATCTATGATTCAGCTCATTGTATGACCAAATACTGTGGCCTCCTAATGAAATATATTTACACTATGAACCTAGCTAAAACAAACTGATCATGACTAATTGACCAGACATTCACTTGTTTATCGACCATGTCTTGTTGATATTTATATGGAGTCACATTCTCTTGATAAAGAAGAGTGGCAGATCATAGAAAAAGAGAATTTAAATTGGCATATCAAATAATTTTTTTCCAGTCATGTTTGTCCACTTTCCTCAAAGGGTTAACCCGGCTGTCAGCTGCAGGACTCCCAAAGTTAAATATTTCCCATCATGCTCACTCCACATTGTCTTGTGAAAAAGCCTTAAAAAAAAAAAAAACAAACGGTGTAGATAATAGGGAAACTGATTAATCCTATGAACCACACTCCTAGCTGGGAAAATTACATAACGTTAAGCTGATTTAACTTCCCTATTCACCAAAGGGTTTAACTAAGGGAGCCCTTAAGTGGGAAGCAGAGAAACCTAAAAATGCCAGCATTACCCAAGCAAAGAAATTGCATCACACCAGAACAGTTCTGAGTACTCTTCCTAAAAATAGCCAAGGAAAATGCTCAAGCTTCTAGTCTGTAATGTCTGAAGAAGGTGTAAACAAAGACCAGTTTTGTCCTGTAACTGTTCGTACAAATGAATACAATACAGGTACTTATAGGTAACAATCACTTTATTAAGCACAAATAATCAGTAAAGCACGTATCCGCAATAAACGGTAAACAATGGCATTCATATACAATGGAGCTTACGCCACTTATCAGAAGTTGGAGGCTGCCTTCATGAGAGGCACTATCTGTCTGGCCCAGAAGCAGAAATGAATGCGTAGTCTGCAGAGCCACAGGTCCGCACTTGGAAGATACCAGACTATATGGAAAGACAATCAGGAATGATAACTGTCTAAACCCCAGGTCCGCACCTGTGGGGAAACCAGACATAATTGATTGGCTGCAGTAGTAAGGAATGTCTGAGCCTAGGTCTGCACCTATCGGATCACCAGACAAACCTAAAGTGGACAAGGAACGGATAGTCAACCAGAGCTGCAGTTCTGCACCAGATTGGGTCATACACAAAGCAGGTAGTATGACAGAGCCACAGGTCGGCACCAGAATGGGTAGTCGGACAAGCCAGGTGTCATGCACAGAATAGGTAGTCAGCCAGTGCTGCAGATCTGCACCAGATTGGTTGTCAGACAAGCCTAGGGTCATACACGGAACGGGTACTCAGACAGAGCCACAGGTCAGCACCAGATCAGTTAGTCAGACAAACCAAGTAATACACAGAGCTCAGGAAACACAATTGCACTGAAACACCACGAAAGGGTGACTGATGTGGTGTCCAGGCAGTTTAAGTATCAATTGCTCCACCTCCACAAGGTGGAGCAACAGGGTACTATGCCTTTAAGGGCTGGGTTGCGATGTCACAGGGGATTCCCTTGACGCGCGCTCGAGGACTGCTGGCAAAACACAACACTGCCAAAAGCAGAAGCAAGATGCTGGCTGCCCACCAGGAAACCAGGGCAGCTGGCTACCAGGTAACAGATGCGGCAAGGAGCCACGAGGCAGCACAAACGAGACTGACCACCACAGATGCCCTGCGGCCGTCTCAGCAGGTAAGCGGAATGCTTACAAGTCCTTTGTAAATATCCTCTGAAGATGCTGTTGCCTCAGCTGGAGAGAAGTGCAGTCAATCAATGGATGAGTGGCCTTCCCAGCTAGGTGAACATTAGCTGCATTTGGCTTGGGGAGACAATAATGCACTTGTGCATCTTTAGGAGAGAAGGGGTACATAGAAAATGGCCATGATTTTCAATCCTCATTAACCCCTTAAAGACCGGTTGATCCGCGCCACGATGTGACCTAAGGACCGCAGAGCATTTTTTTTTTTTTCTTTTTCCGGTTCCGGACTCCCCGAACAGCGTGTAGCCACAGGGGAGCCCGGAACTCCATGACGGTCATAGTACATCATGGGTCATTCAGTCAGATCGACCCTTGACGTAACATGACCGTTAAGGAGTTAAGGTTAATTTCATTTAACCTTTTGTACTGGAAAACATATGCCTTTCTTCAAATATGCAAGCATTCTATCTTTTGGCAACTGTTCCACTGGATCCTGCAGATTGAGTATGGCAAACAGCCTTTTTGACAGGTTCAGCTAATGCTATGCCAAATCCTGCCATATCATCTTGGTTCTCCTCTGAAATAGCCAATGAATCTTCCTTGTCTCGTGAATCTAGAGACGACTCCTCTGATGTGGAGATGTCTTACACATCTTAAGGCCTAGACTTCGTTCTTGATTGACCGTGCAATGCTTCTTGAAGGCACATGCTAGACTGCTTGATAAGTGTCTTAGTGTCTGTAGATGCTGAGGCAGCAGTCTCGGAGGGAGCAATGTCAGCTACCATCTCTGCCCAGACGTTTTTAGATATTTTTGCCATCCGTAGCCAGCTTCACACTGTGCCCATCTCCTGCAGCTAAAGCTAAACCTTCTCTCTGGTGACCCTGGTGGAGTGAGCATTAACGTAAATGTATAACTATGGGTCTTTTCCTGACTTGCAGCTCTAAATAGGGTTAACCCTTAATAGGGTTAACCCTTTGAATGTTGATGTATCATTGCCAGGAAATAGTAATTACCCAGTTATTGATCTGCCTGTGTCTGCACTTACTGGTTGTACAGAGAAACTGCCACCTCTTCTAACCACAAACATTGTTATTTGCAGATCAGATAAAATCAGATCATAAACTGATGGGTTGTCTTTTATATAAATATGATAGAGATTGAATGTTGATTAAAAGGTGGTGAGATTCTGGCAAGACACACATTGCTGCCCATATCCCATTTATTGTTAAACATACAGTAGATTCTTTCATCAGATGAATTACAAGGCTCAAAACATTCCAAGGCGCATCAGTTGGTGAAATCCTCTAAACAATACTCATCTTTCACTGATGACATGCTCCTATTTAAAAGTAACTTGTATGCATAGATACTGACCTTTAGTTCCACCTTAACAGATTTTTAAAATTCTTGAGATTCAAATTTAATCTAGAGCAGTTGGAGGCCATGTGGTTAACTCAAGACTGTAAGCTCTCACGAGCACGGCCCTCTGATCCTTTTGTTTTAAAAGTTCCATTTGTACATACTGTCTATCCCATATTGTATAATGCTGTTGAAAAAGTTGGTGTTATAATTATCAGACCCCCTCCCATTTTGACAGTATGCTATGCCTTTTAAATGGATAATAATTCATAGCAAATTTCTAAACAGAATTCAGGGTTTCGTTTAGAATTACATGTGACCAATGTTAAACATTAAGAAATTGTCAACCCAAAACTGTAGGGGGCTTTCATTTTCCTAACATTTAACTACACAACACTCCCACCCTCCTTACATATGCCTATGATTGGCTAAATTGCACCAGCATTTACACTGACTTGGCCAGAGCTATGCCCCTTAAGTCAGCCTTTCATATTTTTGCCTGTTCTTCGTAAAAGCATACCCAGACTTGTGCGAATCGGTTCGGCCAAATTCAGACAAATAAGGGTCATTCGGCGTCACTCGGGCCAGCAGAAAGGCAAGGGTCATTCGTGTAAAACAAAAAAAAAAAAAACCCAGCATCCAGACAGCCCTGAGCCGAAAGTTCTTTGTAAATTTCAGAAATTCAGACATCTGCTTCCCGCACCTGCTGCTTTCTCTCTCCCTCTCTAGTCCAATTAGCTTCTTTGTTTCATTATGGGGGTTGGACTAATGACAGACACCCAGACAGCCTGCATTTCCTGTTAGTCCATTGTTGGAGCTCAGAGAGAGGACAGTGTGTCCAGAAAAGTGATTTTACTAGCCAGTTTAGTGCCTTATTGCCACTGTCAGGAGCTATTTTTTTAAAGTTACACAGCCAATGAGACAGTTGTCGTGTGGCCAGGCAGCTCTAGTGCCTTACTGCAACTGTAAGTCATTTTTGTTCCTGTTGAAAAAAAAAATATATATATTAGGAATTTGTGTAAACAATAATTTTCAGAGTGACACAGCCAGTCTGATAGTTGTCGTGTGGCCAGGTTTTAAAACGTTAACATTTTTATAGTACAATACCTACCTATCTGTAATGGATTTGAGTCCTAGTGAACATCCTGATGTTCCTCATCTTGGTACCAGCTGCAGTGACCCAGCAACCTCCAACACCACCACAGTGCCGTTGCTTTCAAGCAGAGCTAACAGTAGCAGGTGGCTAAAGAAGAGGACTGTACTAGTAGTCAATGTCATAGTCAGACTCAGCAGCAGCACTCCAAACCAAAAAATAGAAATAAGAAGGGATCTATGGGTCATCCTACCTCTGCTAGCAGGGTAGAGAGGTCCATGACCATGAAGCAGCTGGCATCGGTTTCTCATCAGCTTTTTTTGTGATCATCCCCCCTGCCCCCCCTCCAGAACCACCTGCACAATCAATAGTGCCACTGCCAGTTCTGTCACCACCTCCGCTACAGCCATTTCTATATACCAGGCAGCATCTAGCGTGTTTAACACTACTGGTCGGACACTGCGGGCAGTATCAACGCTGGATTTTTATAACTAACGTCTGTATAAGCAGCTCACATAGGAATTATTGCATTATTAGTATTTGGGGAAAAATTCTCCTGTCACTGCCACTGAGAGCATATCTTCTCCAAAACATTATTGAGGGAGATAGTTTACCATTTTTTTTTTCTTCTTCCTGTCCAAACCTACAAGAGGTAGAAGAAGAACGAGGGACCAAGGCCTCCTGAGCTTGATTTTCCACTGACTTTGATTTTGTTTTTTTTTCTTCTTCCCCCTGATGTCCATAGTGCTCCTCCTGTTTCTCGAGCTACAATTGTCTTCTATTGAAAACTCAGAACCTGCCTATCCAGTTCCAACTGTGTCTCCCAGGCAGGTAGTAGCTGCTAGTGTCTCCGCCACAACTGTTACTTCACTATCCTACTCCAATCCCAGTCCAAACATCCATACTGCCATGTCTAGTTCTACTAGTACCCCTGTAAAAGTATATAGAACCAAAAAGCATAATGAGGTTGCTCCGGCATGTGAAGATCAAGAAAGGGTAACATCAGTTTCTTCTCCACCACCTTCCATTTCAGCTGGCAAAGCGTGGGAGCATTTTGTGACGCTTGGCAATGGTCGGCTCGAGAAATGCAAATTGTGTGGCAGGGAAGTCAGCCGTGGGAGGGTGTTGGGTCATCTAACCACCTCTGGGGTGAACCAACACCTGAACAACTACCACAAGTCAGTGTTAAGTGCAGCAAGTGGCACTCCTACATATACCAGTGTTACACTTACCACACAGTAGGCAGGAGAGAACAGGGGGATCATGCCACATCTGGTCCTAGTAAGAGCATACAGTCACAGCCCATCCCAAAATCAATACAGGCCACACTGGAAGATTTTGGTGGCTTTCATTCAAAGGTAGATTTGCAGACAGGAGTCCCGAAAAATCACATGCCTCATAGCTGTTGGGGGTGCTATTTTTAATTTGGTGGACTTGGAGCCCTTCCAGCAACTTATGGAGGCTGTCGCACCCAGATATAAAATTCCATTCTGCACCATATTTAGTCAAACTATAGTGCCTTCACTGTACGGGTCATGCATTGGGCTTTTGAAGGACCTGCTAGGAAAGGCTGCTGGCCAGACAGTGCACTTTACCACTGACTTATGGAGTGCTCTGAGTAGCCAGCATGCCTTCCTGTCATTGAAGGCACATTGGTGGCAGCCCAATGTGTTGCGAGACACATTACCGATACCAGCAAACAAGTTCAGGTGCAGTAGCCAAGCAGGGGCACCACTCTTTCCTCCTCCATTCTGAGGTAATGGATCAGCAGCATACCTCAGATAACATTTGCAAAGCATTGCAGAACATGGTGCAGTGGCTAGGGAGCAGGCAGGCACACAGGCACAAAAGGGGTTTGTGGTTACTGATGATGCAGCTAACATGATAAAGGCTCTCGGGGATGGCAGATTTGTGGGTGTGTGCTGCTCAGCGCATGTCTTGCATCTGGTAGTTAAGGCTGATCTCGGATGGCAATAACACTGGAAGGTTGTCAGCACTTCTGGAGTCGTGCTGACAAATTGCTGGCCACTTCCACTGGAGCATCAAATATAGCCAGCTCCTCAGGTAGGAACAGAAAAAGGCAGACCTCCCAGAGCACCACCTCAAACAAGATGTTGGGACCAGGTGGAACCCCACCTTAGATACGCTAGAGCGTATCCTGGAGCAGGAAAAAGGCAATTCACGCAATGTCATGTCACCATTTCATTGGCAATAACAGAACACTAGGCAGGGCTGACTGGGCCCTGATGGAACAGATAGTGACAGTTTGCATGCCTTTCCATGCTTTGATGGAAATTTTAAGCAAAGACAACTCTAGCCTGGCAGAAGTCATTCCCTTCTTCACAGACCTCTCCTTAAAAGTTTGATATCCTTGCCCATAAGGAATGCTTGCCTGGTGCTGATGGTAATCTATTTCCCAGTGTTGCTGCCCTTTTAATGAGGCTGAAAAAGGAACTGACTCGGCGCATGGACAATCATCCCGAGTTAATGCTTGCCACAATTTTCGATCCTCGAATCAAGGCAAGATGGCACTTCCAATTCCCTCACTGCCTGGAGGGAACAGTTGATGGCGAGGGTGCGTGAGAGGCAAAGAAAAAAACAGAATGCAGTCACAGGAGGCGGGAGAAGATTCTGCAGATGAGCTGGAGGAGTGTGGTGGTCTTTGGGGACTTATCAGTAGTGGCACCAGTAGCACTTCTCTTGTTCCAGTGGAGCAGTTGCTGCTTTTTATGCTGAGGCAATGGACAGATTATGCTTCAGAATAAACAAACAGCTCTCCATAAATAGAAAAAGTGCTGAGTCTGAGGTTAAGGCTTACCTTGCGGAACCTTCTTTGCCCTCAAGTACAGATCCCTTGAGTTTCTGGGATAACAAGAGGGCTGTGTGACTTTCTTGTCCCCCCCCCAACCACTTTCCAGAGTGAGTGGGTATTGTCCATAACCGGAAATATACTTAGCCCCCAATGCTCTCAATTGGCCCCCCAGCTCATGGAGCAAATTACTTTTTTGAAAGTCAGCCTGCCAAAGCTGGGTTACTCTGCTCTCAGGATCAACACAGATTAAAAAAAAAAAAAAAAGGACTTAATCTACAATTCATAGTACCATGATATGCTTAGTGCTCCAGCTTACCCAGCTCTAGAACCGTGATAGGTTGGGCAGAGGACACCCCCCTGACTTGGTGGGACATGGGGGGAGGATTAAAATCTACATTGTTTTCCCACTATACAGGTTGTTCAGTTTTGCGCTATTGTTTTCCATCTCTTCAAAGGCTGCGGCATCGATCTACTGAGTCCTGCACCAGTGTTCTACAGTTTGCTGCTGGCTACATCTCTACAGTGTTGCTGTCATCCTGAGTCTACCTTGCAACAATCCTCCTCAGTCTTCCTTCTTCCTTTGAATTTCATTTATTTGTTCATTCATGCTTGTAGTTATCTAGCTACAGCCATACTTCATCTACTTCATCCATAGTACCATAAGGCTAAAGCTCCACCTTACCCTGTTCCACAGTCTTCATTTAGGCCCTGGAAATGGTTCCATTTATTTTTATTTAACTTTAATTTGTTATTGTATATTTTAAAGTATTTTAAATTCGGCCGAATAATTTGGACTATTGCCGAATTTTGTCTGAGTCAAACAGGTCCGGTCCGAAATGCAGATCATCCAAATGGGAAAAAAAAATTTGTCTGAAATCAAATTTTACGAAATTTGCTGTGCGCAAGTCTAGCATCCTGCTACATTGTCTATATATCCCCCTTTATATGCAACACAATAAAAGCTTGTCTAACAGCAAGGTGTCATATACACCTGCAAAAGCATAGATCTGTCTTCCTACCCCTCCTTAACAATCCTTACTTCCAAAACTAAGCCAATGCCAGGTTTACAAGCTTGGCAGTCAGGACGAAGCATGATGAGTTAACCATATGATGACTTCTCTAATGCAATCTGTGCATTCTCTGACCTAAGTGCAGTTATTTACAGTTTGTTTTAAGTTTAATTTAGTTCCTAATGAAACTTTATTCACAGGTACCATGAATGATATCTTGAATGTCCCAATTCGGTATTTGTGAGTCCTTCAAGTGTTTTATCTATCCTTTGTTTAGAACAGCCTCCTTACGGAGATGTTTACATTCATTGAATACCCCCATAATGGGACACTAGACACTGACCTGAAGGCTCATGGATGCTGACCCTCACTTTGCTTGTATAACTTACTGTACTGTATTAGATGTGGCACTGTGAAACTCTGGTGCATTACAAGCATCAAACACTGTGGCCATCCTGCTAATGCATTTGACATGTATATACTCACCTTCAAGATTATTAATAAATTGTTTTCCAATTTGTCACACAGGTTGACAACTGAAAGGGTAGCACTATGTAGTACATTCAATGTTGGGGCATATCAGCTTTTTTTTTTTTAATATACTGTGCTTCCTAATTGTATCATTTAGTCACACCTGTAGTTATATAAGCGCGTTCTTCTATACAATTCTCATGCTAAAGTTGATCAACTATAAGCACATTTTATGACAATTTTGATGGTCATGTTGTTGCCCAGCTTCTTCAGAGATGCTGCCAGACTTGGCAGGAATAAAATATTAATGGTAAACAATATTCTTAAACATTTTTATATCTGGTTAAGCACACCTATTGAGACTGCTAATCACACTGTGTCCTTGTATGGAGAAATGCCACACATGAATTTGAGGAAGGAATACACACTTACTATTAGCCAATATGCACCCACAAGTGCAGACCAGCTTATGAGACACAAAGTTGATAAACCGACCCATGTTCAGGATGAAACTAATTTCAGTGGTCCAACATTTATAAAAGCAACAGTTTTTTTTTTTTTTTGTTTTTTTTTTTTTTAAATAAAGGTTCGCCAGTGTTTAAAACCCTTGTCTATGAATGTTAGGCACTCTATATACATTATCTGGCTAATGCTACGTATAGTGGATGAAAATTGCACCCACATTTGCAGCCAGTCAGGGAGCACATTTCAACAGATTGACCAGATAGCTTGACAAATGATTGGAGTGGAGAGCACTACTCACTGGTATTTGAAGAGCTACCAGTAGCTCTCGAACTACTTGTTGAAGACCCAATGGTGTACACTATAAAACAAAACAGATTCCCTACACTGTAGGTGCGTAGCAACAGACTAACTTCTCTTCAGAACACTGGGTATCTGAAAAGACATGGCTACTCTTCCTCTCCTCATACCTGCTCCTGCAGTTCAGCTGAAAAGGTATAAACTCATTGGAGGCTGGTCTAATGTGGATCAATTGCTTATAGTAGATGGTATGGACCAAAAAGTAAGTGCTACCATTAAAAAAAAAAAAAAAATAATAAAATAAAATGTTATCATTAATACATATTAACCAACCTATTTCATTCGGTGTATATTTACACCTTTTTGAATACCAAAAGACAATTCATAAAACCTCTATCCCTTATAATAAAAATTTCAATCATAAATATTGACCTTTCATACAAATAACAAGTGAATAAATGTAATTATTATACATGTAATAATCTCTCATAAAAGGGAGTTGTTCTAATATAACTCATATAATTAAAGTGAAAATGTGACAGAGCCTAGTTTTTAAAACATTTTCAATTAATACCCATAATCATCATACAAGTTGGAGCTGCATCAGTGTTTGACATTTGAAAATTACCTTAGAGAATCATCCTTAATCCCTCCATTGTACATTCAATCCAAAGTAATACAACAATGTACCTATTACAATTATATTTATTCATATTTAATCTTTGTATTAACTGTAATTTTTAGAATTCTGAAATGTTAAATAATGTCTTCAGATGATTTTACTAATAATCTTAATTGTAATTCCAGAAAAGGATACAATATTACAAACCACCACTAATCATCTGAATCACATACTGTACATATGGGTTAAGATTCTTTATTAAAGACTAGATCATTTCTCATCCTATTTTATACTTGAATAAAAAGTTGAAGCAGATTTTTTTTTTCTTCAGTTATCTGCTCTGACTATGTGGAAAATGGAGGCATTATAACCTTCTCCAAAACATGGCAACATGACCACCTACAGTATACTTCTTCATACATCTTTGAGGCCATACAGTATCTTAATGTTTAGCAAAAATATCCAGTTTTCTACCTGGATGAGTATTTTTAACCCTTTTGTGTGAGCACTGTGACCTAAAAATGCAAATCAATGCTACTTATTTGGTTATCACATTGATTTCTGGGGATTTTCCAGATGTCCTGAATGTTTCAGTAACAATGTTTTCATATATCCACTTCTCATTCCCAAGGATCTAAGATTTAAGGACACTGGGGACAACAGAAAACAGTCTGTAGCAATTAAAAAAAACAAACTTTAATCGGTCTTTAAGCGGTCCATGTCCATTATTTCCTTTAAATTAACTATGAATCAGCATAATTTACAATGCATGCATATGTGAAAGCCTCTAACTATGGGAATGAAAAAAAAAAATAGTTTATTTGAGGTCGTATATAATCATATAGTACCACCTTCTGGAAATCTTTGTCCACACTAGCCTATAAGTAAAAATTCAAGTGACCCTTAAATTGAAGCAGCCAGTTTTAAGTTCCCAATGTATTTTCCCTTGTCTACCTTTTCTTCATATTACCATTAACACAAACATTTCATGTAGGCAAAAAACAAAACAAAAAAAAAAAAACAGCACGTGATGGATGCAGTTTAATATTCCAATCCTACACCCCCTAAGGTATGTCAACCCACCCCAAATGGGCTACCACTTTTAACAGAAAGATATCTACTGAATACACTGACATTATATGGTTTTCAGATTTTACCATCTTTGAGTAGGTGAAGATATTATAGAAGCCTGATAGGGCTGCAATAGTTGCGTTTTAACAAAGGTTCTGTGTTGACATTTTTATTTTGCCCATAACTTTGGATTGCAGATGTGAAATTATTTCTGATTGGCAATCCCTTTGAACAAGTTTCATAAAAAACGGTTGTGTAATTTTCCAGTACCAAACTGCTCAAAAACTAGCCTATGCATTCTCAAAAAAAAAAAAAAAAAAAAAAAAAAAATGACAGGGAGAAGGGCCCAGGTGGTACCTGCATGCTTTTTAAAGTGAGCAAATTGGATCAGTAAGACCAGAGATATTGGCATTAAAATTTAATAATTTGTGGCCATTACATAATTGGTGGAGAGCATGTTTTTAGGTAGGGTTCTTTAGGTTTTGATAGGCTGACATCTAGTGATGGTTGATATAATTGGTTCCTGAAGTGTTTGACCTCAATGCACTTGATCGCTTATTGTACTCCAGATAAGTTAAATTGTAGCAATAGACAAGTTTTATTATGACCAGTTAGACTCTTCATTGAAAGTGTTTAATGTGTATAAATTATGACTTTGCTGAAATGCGTATTCACATTTTCATGGTCTCAGACAGGCACAGTTGCCATTCCATCCTTGTTTCACAGATCACTGATTGCTGACCCCAAATACATTGTCCTCCTATTAGACCTCAGGCAGTCAGTGGATTAAGTCTCATTTAAAGTATTATCCTTTATTTAACCTGTGGTGCTCTTGGCTTTCACCAGCACTGCACCCTTTCTGGAGAAAATGAGCTGCACTAATTTAAACATTTTGGAAATTCAATGGCAAAAAAAATAAATAATTAATTTAAGCCACTTTTTAGTTCTCATATGAGCCGAAAAGCTGGGAAATGCAGGTTCTGTTCGTCCAACTACTAAGTACTTATGACACCAGGCATGACATCACTAATCACATTGGCTGCATCATACATCAAAGGCATCAGTGCTGCCAGGGCAAAAATCTGTAATCTTACAAATGATCTCATCAGTGACCAAGACAATTAAACTGTGACCTAACACGAATAAGTTGTAATGTCTCTGCTGGGTAATGTGCAGTGCATTGATTTAGGATTTGTAGATTTTATATTGTTTATGTAATTTTCCTGTTGATAAATTAGCATTTAAGTGCATGTTTTACCTGACCATGGTGGTGTTAAATGGAGAAATGTAAATATTTTTGTTATGAGAATTACTTTGGATTTTGATGCTGGATAAAAATGTATTGTGTTGCAATAGCAGAGTACTGTGATGTAGAGTGTTCATTGGTTTTCATGCTATGTTACTGCTGAAGGAGATCTGAAAACTGCAGTTAGTCTTTCTGGTTTTGTAGGTATAATTGTGATGTCAGTATGCAGCTGTCATTTTATTGCATGGTTTGAGGTTCTCTACATTGTTATTATGCCATTGTATGACGCAAAAGCAAATAACCAGAGAGATATAAACATTCCCGTGGGGGAATGGGGGTGTAAAACCCTTTCAATGCTAGGTATCTCCTCTGCATTCCTTTACCATGTGTTGGAGACATCTATGGCATTCAAGTGGCAAAAAATACAAATTTAAAAATACATTTTGAGAATCTTTTTTCTCTCCTATGATACAGTTGGTTTGCTCAACAATTACTCCAGTTCTTCTTGGTACGTCTGCCTTAGGGGTGACTGAAAGCTTTCTGTTTAGAGAAGAAAATGGAGCTTGGAGATTTGCTATTCACTTTTTCTATAATAAGTAGCCAGTAATCAGTGGAATTTAGAGCCTCATTAAACAGATTACTATAAATTGATGACTAAAAGGAGGAGCACAGCAATTTCAATTTAAAATGCTGATTTATGTGTTCTGGTTAGCATTATAGCATGCCAGGATAATGTATTGGCAGCACTTAAACACAATTGACTGCATAGAGAAGTAAACAACTTTTCTGAGCACCAAATAAAACAATATCCGATTCTTCATAAGAGAACCAACACCTCCGAATAGAAGAAAATCCTAGATGCTAGTAGAACCTCAAACCCTACTCTGTTTATAAACCAGAGGGGTTCTTCACCCTGATTTGTATACCACCTAATTCCTTAAAGGATTAAAGGGCCCATGCAGTCTGCCTGCTTCAGTTTTAAAGCAATGGTCATAGTTGACTGCATGCACATGACCATTCAGGTCTGACTAAAGATGTTGTTTCTTGAACCAAGGCACAAGGGTAACATCATTTGAGGTCATTAGGATTTTCTGGCCACAGTAAAATGAACGGTTGGGTAAGGGTTATTAGTAGGCTTTGATGTTCCTTTTAGGTACCATTAGTAGAATGTTGCATTTGAAAAATGGCATTTCTCTCCATGTAGGAAATTTTTCATGAAGTGCAATTTTCCCACTTTTTTCAGGTTGATCGCTGCATTGACATGAATTATCAGAATGAATTCCCCCTCCCTCAGTGAGTTCTTTCCCTTGCATTCCTGCCATGATCGTATAAAAAGAGCGTCCTGTTCCCCCAGCATGTCATTCTGTGTTTGAGAGAGAAAGCAGCATAATTCTGAAGCTACAGAAGATAGGTAGACTCTGGTGCCTGAGTGTTTTCTCCAAAATTTGGTAGCGGACAAATTGTGCTCTGTGTTGGGGCAGTCTGAAGATGCTGGGGAGTTTGAAAGCAGACTTTTTTGGTGATTATTTAGGCTGAGAAGTGAAACAGGCAGGTGATTCATGTTCCTGTCTGAGCTGGCTGAGCCTTTGTGACTGATGGATGCCTTGTAGACAGATACCTGAGAGAGAGAGAGAGAGAGAGAGAGAGAGTGCAACTTACTTGAAACTGACTCATTCAAGAAGAAGAGGGAAAAGCATATAGTGACTGAAGTGTGGCGGTGCTGCACATCTGCAGAAGCTTGTGTGACAGTTTCTCTTATTGCTAACTGCTGTTTCTGAATCACACAGGTGTATTTTCATTCTGTACTGTAAAAAATGAAAACTGCAGTAAAGTTAGGAGAGCTTCTGCTAAGAATTTTGGCACTAGCTACATGTACATGCAAAGAAGGGGTGGAGGAGTCCATTGCAAGGAGTGTGATTGATTTAGATTTTATATATATATATATATATATATATATATATATATATATATATATATATATATATAATATATATAATATATATAATATATATAATATATTTTTGACTGTGGCATGGGGACATTTTTATAAAAAAAAAAAAAAAATGCAAGTCAAAATATGAGTGACAGTCATGGACCGTGAACTGTGACAGATACTTGAAATACACCTACACGATTTATTTTGAGAAAGGTAAGCTATCACTCCATGTGAAGTTCTGTTTTATTATTTACTATAAAAATCAACTCTGCTTTGGTCAGAAAATATACTATGGCTAGGGGTAAGAGGAAAGGAGTAGGGAAGAGTACAGGGATGCGGTAGTCCAAAAACTGACCATGGTTGCTACAGACTGTACAACAATTTGACTTGTAGAAGTGGCATGAAATGTTCCACCATAGTGATATAGTTTTTTTTTATAAAACTGAATATGGGCTACAGTCTAGTGTTGCCATAGGGTGTAGCCGTAAAATCAACTGCTGTATCTGGCAGGGTAACACCTGTCCTCAGAGTAGTAGAGAATGTTCTGTAAAAGTAAAGAGACTGCAGCTTCAAAAATGCCTAAATGAATAAGAAAGTAATGGAGAGGAAGAAGTGGGCTATGTGGAGTATGACCTAATTGATGATGTAGAATATATCCCTCCACTGTTTTTCCCCTTGCTCTGATACACATTAAGTAGAGTGAGAGAAATGGTGACATGACCATGACATTTGTTGAAAGGCAAAGGCTCAATCTTCTAGCTATGTATTTCAGATTTACAATGTTGATTGATCACTGTTTACATTTACTCAAGTTTAAAACTAGGTAGCCTGAGCCACCAGCTGATGTATTTTCCTTGCCTACGTTTAACAGTTGGCACCCTATGGCAGTATTTGAGTCATACTTGTTGTTGGCTAGCAAACGTAAAGATATTCCTGTTAGCCTATTAAAATATTCTTTTGACTACTGCTAAGTTCGCTCGCATTATTTGGGTAGTAGTGTCCAGGTTGGGCCTCAATCCTTTGTCCTCTTCTGGTCATTCTTTTAGGATAGGAGCAAGAGCAACATCCGCAGCCTTGAAGAATAATATATAGTTCATATTAAGGCACCTGGATGCAACTCTTCCTGCTATGCTACTTATATTCTACAAAGCTTTACTGAAATCAGGCAGACTTTTCAGTTCTTAGTGGTTTAACACTGTATGCTGCTTTATCTCCATTATGGATTACATGTTGCACCAAGTATTGTTCAATGTGCGTTTTCTTTTTTTATCCCCTTTTCCAGACTCATTTGGATATACCACACTTCTGACCAGCTCTTACCTTTCAACCTTTTTCTCCCTGGGGGTACTCTGCCACAAGCGACAGGCTTAGTAGCCATGTTTGTGGGAGGGTGCACAGGGGATTTATATAGCACCCTCCATTACCTGGTTTTCAGATGTTTGTGCACAGGACCCACCATTTCCCAACCCTTTTTTTAATTTATTTTATCTGTCCATTATATTTTCTTTATTCATGGTGGACCCTCTTCCATGCTCACTTATCACATCTGATATGCTTATTACTTCTGACATTCTTTTTACCTTTCAACCTTTTTCACCCTGACACACACATTTGCTACAGGAAAAAACTGAGGAGCACGTCTGTTGAATCTTCCAATAATGACAACACAGACATGAACCAGTTGATGAATGGCATGTTATAATGTTTTGAGTAGCAGCCTCACATAGTATACATTAAAAACAATGAAGGATACATTTTTGCTACTTTGCTGGACCCCTGCTTTAAACATGAAATTTCTGAATGTGTCCCAAGGTGTGAGCAGCATCTGAGGAATTGGATTTTGTGAAATAATATAAAGATATACTTATGGATTGTGTAATGGAGAAAATTGAGGTAAAAAAAAAATTATATATATAGATATATAGAAATAATAGTGGCCTATTGGTGGGGTCGCAGTAGGAAATTCATGGGGCTTCCAAAAGATCTAATAGCCCTTCATATTTTTGTTGGTTCATGTAGTAGTATTATCAAATATATATCTATTGCAATACAAAAAGTAATTCACTATTTTGTATCTCTAGGAATTTTGACTAATACAGTATTTTCTACTGTACTTTTTCTAGGAAAGCATTTGCCATTGAGTCTACAAGCAGAGGAAGTGGCCAGTTTCTTTGCCAAGATGTTGGACCATGATTACACCACCAAAGATGTCTTCCGTAATAACTTCTTCATGGATTGGAGAAAGGTAACCAAAATAGGATTACCAATTCTAAATTTTACACTCCTTTGAGGCATGGAGGCTGAAGATCTCTGGGGGAAATGGGCAAAATCTGAAAGTATAGACTAGTCTGTACAATTTGATTGTACGTATTATGAATTTTTAGAATGTAAAGTAAAAATAAAGTACTGTCATTATTTTAAATCGGTTTAACATTTTAAAATGCTCTTCTTAAAGTGGAAACCATTTGGCAGATTTTGACAGAGTTTGAGGTTATAGCATTTTTATTCTGTGGTTTATGCCATTCGAATGCCATGCCATGATGAAACTACCTCCCTTACTTGCACTATACCTAACAGTACCTATATCATATTTTTCAGTAACTAGAGAGAGGGATCAATAGCACACCATCTTTTCAGACTATTAGAAGAATGTTTGTTAAATTTACATGGAGTGTGTGAACACTCCCTATCCATTAACAGTGGCTCCAGCTGCTCCACATGTGCAGTGTGTTCCACCCTGATCAACAGTATTAAATAAGCAAGTTAAAGTAAAGGGATCCAGTGGTGGTGGGGTTATTAGTCTTTATAGGAAACTTAAAGGGATAGTAATGTTTCACAATAAAAACCGCTCCAATTAATCTTCATAGTATTTGGGCCATGGAGAGTAGTATTTCAGTACTGTCAGTTTTAGTTCAAGAGTAATAGAATTATAGTCTTCTCCTCCTGCCCATTTTGCTGATGTAACATTGCTCACCTCAGAGCATCAAAACTGTCCAGATGGATCACAGAGAAGGACAATCTTCAGTGAGCATAAGAAAAAAAAAACTGTCAAGGGAGGGACAGTGTTTTCCTTATGATCATAGTAAGACGATTGTTCCTTGCTGTGAGCTGTCTGGTCCTGGACCAGATTCCACATCTAAGGGGAGGTAGCTTACACTAGGTTAAAGGGACAGGAGGGGGATACTTTATCATTCAATTACTCTTGAACTACAATTATGACAGAATTGAAATAACACTCTGTGGCCCAAATACTTTGACGATTATTTGGAACTGCTGTTTTTGTGAAACCTTCCTATAGCTTTAAGGGGAAGCAACAACATAACATGACAATGTCACAAAAAAAAACTACAATTCTTTAACTAAAAATGCTATTTTGAGCTATTCTTACTTTTGAATTGATCATTTCCTCTCAAGAGCAGTCCCCTTATTTCAGGAAAATAAATTTAAAATACATTTTATTATTGTTTTTGTCTCTTTAAAATGTATACTATTGTATAAGGATACAACTACAAAATGTCCTTACTGTACATATTTTTTCTAAACATTACCAGACAGCAGCATAATCCAGACTGTACAACCTAGTTTAGGAGCTGGAGCAGAAAGCCAATTTTCACTAGTATACGTCTGCATATATGCAAAGGTCGTCCTCTTCCACAAACTGCCTTTGTGTTACCAGCTGCAGACCTTTTTACATTCACAAATCTCTGCTATTCTTTGTCATATAAATGAAAAATATGTTCAACCAGCTGTGCAGTGAGGCTGCTTTCAAATAGGATTTTATTTTTTGTTCTGTTGGATTTCAGTTTGTTGTGTTGAGTTTTTTTTTTTTTTTTTCTGTTTGGGAGGTGAGGAGAAATACTGGATTTTTTCCAGAAGTTATACTTCAACACATGCTATGTAGTAACCCTTTAAGTGCCAAAAGGGTGCACAACACAAATGTGCCCAACACTCCTTTGGTGCTCAGAGATCTTAACTACATCTATTTGATTTTCCCATGTGCCTAAAAGATCAGTTAGCTTTTTAAAACTAGTAGCAGTCGGTCCATTCACTGCCCAATTTATTGTTCATTAGACCTTCCTGTGTTGCTACATTAATATATTCATTAGCAACCTGTTATATGATGTATATTGCAATTCTAAAAAATAACCCATTATGGACAAGAAGGGTGTGCAGTGAATTGCTTAAAGCAGTGATTCCCATCTTCAGCCATGGAGAGCAGGGAAATGATGGATCATAGAATGCCAGAAAGTACCAATCAATGATTGCAGCAAAGAACAGCGTATTTGATATTCTACCTGCAGCTTGATGCATCTCTGCTTTGCATGCAATAGTTATTTGCTACAGTTCTCCGTGAAAGTGGACCTGGCATCTCTTAGACCGGTTTAGTAAAATGTCTGTTCTTCTAGTCATTCCTTTATAAAATGAAAATTGATTTTGAGAAATTAAACTTTATTTTGGTGGTGTGCCTATTTGTGATGATCAGACTAGGAAGCGTCCAATGTGAGCTGCCTGGATTAAACTTTGCAGAGTGTAGCACAGACTACTGGATATGAATAAACAAACAACCGGAAACAATACAGAGAATACTGCTAGGTAGGGTTAAGTGAGAACAATGCTGGAGTACGCTGGATGGTGAGCTTAGCTGGTGAGTGGTGACTGCTCTTTGGTAGCCTTGCTGTGATCTAAGCTGGATAAAGGTGCTGGCCTGAAGACCAGATTAGTGCTGACCTGAGGACCCTGCCCTCACCCCGGATGACAACCCAAGAAACGTCCGCTACTTGCTGAACTGGAAACAATGTAAGCGGGAGCCTGCCAGCAATATAGTTGTCACTGTTGGCAGACTGGAAACAGGGCAGAACTTATAACAGGAATGACTGGAAATGGCGACTCTACTAGTGATTGATGGAGTCAAAGCTCAACTAATGGTTGCAGATAGGAGACCCACAGGTTTGGAGAACATGGGACATCAACAGGCCAAGTTAACAGGCGGGTAATGAAGTACCAGAGAGGAGACAGTCTAACAAGCCGGGTTCACAATCCAGTGGGACAGAGGCAGTACCAGAGAAGAGACGAAGAAAAGCCGAAGATGCTGGGGTCACAATCCAGTCAGGCACAAGCAGTACCAAAGAGAAGACGAAGAAAAGTCAAACAAGTTGTCACGGTTTGCAAGCAAAGACAAGAGTCAGACAGTAAAGTAAAATTCACCTTTACTAAAGTAAGAGTAGTAATAACGAAACTCCGAGTGGAGCAGCAGGTAACCAAGAGACAGGGATGCTATCAGCAATAGTAGTATGTCTCCAGATCCCAGAACTGCAGAGACTAAGCCGAAGCCAATGGTAGTCTCTAAGAGGGGAAGAATCAGCCAGACAGTTCTCCCTAGATGGTGAACGGAAGATGACTGACTTACGCCTGCAGTCAGCCACGAGAAGCCAGTCGCTAGAAGGAGCGGAAACTAAAGAACCCACTGACTCTCACCTGCAGTCAGTAAGGTCCGAGTCTGCCAGAGACACAGGTCTGCACCAGATAGGATATCCGCTCGATAAGAGGTAACGCAGAAGTCAACTGGACAGAGCCCCAGGTCAGCACCAGGATGGATGGTCAGACACACCTAGGTCATACACGGAGTGGGTAGTCAGGTCTGCACCAGACTGGGTGCCCACTACAAAGGGCAATGCTAAAGAGTAGTCAGACAGAGCCACAGGTCAGCACCAGGATGGATAGTCAGACAAGCCAGGTCATACAGAAAGATCAGGAGCAAGTAGAGAACTGTACTGTACATCAACGTAATGGTAACTGGATGAGCATCCAGTTCCCTTTAAATACAAGGCGCCAGGAAGTGGATAGGAGGAGCCAAACAGACCCAAAAGATAAGAAGGTAGCCTGCATCAGATCCGCCTTACGCTCCCGTGATTGACGCATCTCTTCGCAAGGTGTCATCCTTCTGAACACCTGCTGTGTCAAATAGAACACGCTAGTCGCCCAGCACAAGGACACAGGAGTCCATTACAACCAACACGCGCGCACAAGCCCAGTCCAATCAGCGATGTGTGGGATGACGCAGAAGCATCGTTCAGAGCGATATGCAGTACCAGAAAGGAGGGAAAAAAAAGTCGAACAAGCCAGGGTCACAATCCTGCGCGCAGAAGAGAAGGAAAGCCGGAATCACTAGAACAAGGCTTGAACTCAGGTCACAAAAGGAATGCTTTGATCTCATGCTGACAAAGTGCCAGCACTTGCTAACGGCTTAACAAGAGCGTTGGAATAACGAGGTGGAAATGCGAATCAGAACCAGGAGAAGTAAAATAGAAATCCACGCATGGAAACTGGGGAAAGAGCATGACACTACCCCCACCACCACCAAAGGGACCATCTCCACAGTGTCCATAGTTGGCTTGGCCAGAAAAGCCCAGTGGTACTAGCGAACCAAAGAATAAGCATGGACATATGAGGCCACAACCAAAGTACGCTCCTCTGGGCTATAGCCCTTCCAGTTAACAATGCACTGTAAGAGGTACCATGGAAGAGACTGGAGTCCAGTATGGCATCAATGTTGGATTCCTCAGTCATCATTGGAAACGAGAGCCAAACCAGATCCCCCTGAGGTAAACTTGTGTGCCAAGGACCAATGACTATTGACTGCCCCTTTTTGGCTGCATCTGAGAGGCGAGAAGAGTAGCGAATAGCTTGCCATGGGTGAGTGTCTTGGCAGAGGAATCCATAGACACAGGAGGACAGAGCAATACCTGGAGGATTGTACCCAAGGGCCCCAAATAATGGTGAATACTTAAGGGATATCTGCAGAAGGCAGTTATATGAAAAATCAGCCAATAGCAGCAGTCAAGTCCAATCATCCTGCTGATGGATACCAAACCTGGAGCAGAATGCCCTCTAAAAACAGGACACAAGTTGGGAACCACAATCAGAACTGATGTGTTGTGGTATTCCATTCAGACTGTAGGTGCCATGGATGAATAGTTCAGCCAGTTCTGTAGAAGTAGGGAGTTTGGGTAGTGGAACAGTGTTCCTGTTTGGAAAACCTATCCACTATGACTAAAGTGTTACCAGAGGAGGAGGGCAGATCTAATGAGAAATTCATGGAGATCTGAGTCTACTGTAGAGCTGAAACATGAAGATGGCACATACTGGACAGGAAGACACAAAGGAAGAAATATCCGTATTAAGATCAGGCTAACAAAAATACCTAGAAAAGTGATCCTGTGTATGAAGAAGCCCAGGATGCCCAGCTGTTACAGAACAATGACCCCAACAAATATCATCCAAATTGTACTGTTCAGGTACAAAACACGTTGAGAGGCAAAGAGACTTCAGATGGGCAAGCAGACTGGGCTTTCCTGAGGTTAGTGAGAAGGGTAGTAGACAGAGAAGAAACAATCTGGTCAGGGGAGACTATAGGCTCCAGAGCAGACTGAGGGGAGCCAGAGTTCTCATGTTGCAGAGACAAGGTGTCAGCCTTAATGATGTTCATTCCTGGAATATATGAAATTAGTCAATTCAGAAAAACAAGGCCTGACTAGCATTTAATCTCTTAACAGATGCTAGGTAGGTTTTGATGGTTAATGAGAATAGTTACCACATGAGGAGATCCAGCCAACAAGTACCTCCACTGCTAATATCACTAACAGCAGTTCCCTTTTCTCGGTATCATAGTTCATCTCCACTGAAGAAAAGCTCCTAAAAAAGAAGGAACAGGAATGGAGTGCTCTGGAATCAGAGGATCACTGGGAGAGGACAGCTCCAGCTGCAACCTCAGATGTGTCCACTACAAGTGTGAAAGAAGCATGAGGGTCTGGGTACCTAAAAATAGCAGCAGAAGAAAAGGCAGCATTCAAGGTCTCAAAAGCCTGTAAGGCCTCAGGATTCCAGTGGCTTACCTGTGATGTGATCGATAAAAGCAGAAAATCCTCTAATTTGCTGCAGTAATTTGCAAAGGATACTCAGTCATGGCAGACAATTGTATGGGTCCATGGTGAGACCTTGGGAAGATATAATATAACCCAAAAACACCAAAGATATCTTTCCAAACTTGCATTTCTCTATTTACAATCGAGAGGAGAGTCAAGACCTGTTGGACATGGAGCCTATGTTCTTCTAGGGTTGAGGAGAATGCCAAAATGTCATCCAAGTACACAATGACAAAGGACAACAGGAGATCCCTGAAGACCTTGTTCCTAAGACATTGGAAGAATGCAGGGGCATTACGAAGGCCAAAAAGCATGACCACGTGTTCACAATGCCCAAATCTGCAATTGAATGAAGTCCTCCACTTGACTCCCTCCTTCATCCTGACAAAGTTGTAGGAGTTTTTAAGATAGTTTGGTGAAAAACTGAGTCTGTCCAACAACCTGGGAATAAAAGGCAGTGGGAAACCATTCCTCCGTATTCTCGTTCAAGCCCCTATAGACCACACACGGGTGAAGGCCTCCATCCTTCTTGACAAAGAATTTACTGGCTCTCGTGGGGGGAGGAAGAAGGGCGTATAAACCCCCTGGCAAAACTGTCCTGGATATATTTCTTGAGAGCCTGAGTCTCATGAAGGACAATGGACAGGCTCTTCCCTGGGGTAGTGTAGTACCCAGCAGTAGCTCAATAGGACAATAATATGAGGAGGAAATATCTCCGCTTTGACCTTACAAAATACATTCATGAAGGCTTGTTAAGGTTTGGGAACAGAAGCAGATTCTGAACTTGAGACATCCAGATCTGACAAGGAAACCACTGGAGAATGCATGGCGACACAGCCAGGGATAACCCAAGATTACAGGATTAACTGGACAGGATATAAATATAAGATCAAAGGATAGGACTTCAGTATGGGAAGGACCCATACGCAAGGTACAGTGGGCAATAAGACCGGCCCATAATGGAGAACCATCAATAGTGACAATGAAAATAGGCACTTCCTCCTTTTGAGAATTCATATAGTGTTGGTCAGCAAAGACCATGTCCATAAAAAGACCAGCAGCACCGGAATCCATAAAAGACGATACAAGGACACACTTATTACCTCAGGTCACAGAAACGGGCACAACAAGCTTGTTGTCTTCCTTTGAGGGAACAGATTAAAGACTTTGGGTGGGTCCCTCACTAGACCCTAATTCTGGGCATTTCCAAGATTGCTTGGGCATAAACTGTCAAATACTGGAAAACACAAAGCCCGATCACGGAAGAGTTGAAGGAAAGCCGGGTCAATGCATAGGAATCACTGGAACAAGACTCTGGTCACGACAGGAACACTTTGATCACTCACTGAGACAAAGTGCCAGCTCTTGCTAAAGGCTCAGCATCCACAAGCTTGTCACAACAACAAGGCTTGGAAAGGAATGCCAAAAGCACTGTAACAGGGGAAGAACACAACACTATTTATACGATGTTAATTAGTTTTGTTAGCTGAACTATAAGAAATTGCCTAAGTATATGGGCTCTGTCTAGTTCACTGGTTCCCAACCCTATCCTCAGGGGTGCCTAGCAATGCATGTGTATATAGGAGTCCCCTGTGCTTCCTCCCAACTTAACTAGAGGTGAGTTAGACAGGGCCTGCTAGGTACCCTTGAGGAGAGGGGAACCATTGCTTTGGACCAGGAGTAGCCAACCCTGGTCATCAAGAGCTACCAACAGTGCATGTTTTTAAGACAACCCTGAATCTGTACAGGTGGTTTCATTAAAATGATTGAGCTGCTGATTTATTCGCCTGTGCTCAATCAGAAATGTCTCAAAAACATGCACTTTTGGAAGCTCTAGAGGACCGCAGTTGGCTACCCCTGGTCTGGAAACTAATAGCCTAGTGTGACTAATGCATAAGGAAAAATGTAATTTTATGCAAGATAACTTCTCCATAGTGAGAAAATAAAAATGTTCCCTTGATTTAAATGAGACTTTTAACCCCTTGGATGCTAACTAGGTCTCAGTTCTTAGCCTTAATATGTTAATATTGGCCCAGCACACAAGATAATTAGCATACATTGACACACTGCCATCAACAAATAAAGATGAACAGTTTAAGGTTACTATTCCAGTTAAGTCAGAACAAGAGATGTGCGAGAACAAAATGACTTGGTGGGGGCAACCATGTGGGCGTATATCACGAGCAAAAGCACAGAGATTAAGCTGATACAATAATGATGTAGCAGCGATGAGTATACTGTTTTGTAAAAGTTCTTTTACAACAGATTTGTTTGTGGCCATTACTCTGCTAGTACACTAAAAATATTACATTTGTGATATATTTTCTCAAGCTGTGTATCTGGCGGTCTGAAGCAGTTGGTCATCTCTGTAAATCTTGCTTTTGCTGAGTGGTAGAGGTATGATAGATCATTACAGAAAGGAATAACGTTTGTGTTAGCAGTCAGAAGATACCTAATGGTGTATGCAGGTCTGTCCAAGTTAATTCTTCAAGGGCCACCGACAGGCCAGGATGTAAGGATTTCCCTGATTAATCACAGGTGAGTCACTCAAAATGAATGAGCCGCTGATTAACTCACATGTGCTTAATCAGGGAAATACTTACATCCTGACCTGTTGGTGGTCCTTGAGGACTGAACTTGGACAGCTGTGGTGTATGGCTTCTGGGCCTGATATGTGTCCCATCATCCCCAGTGCATTGTACTCACCAACAGCTGGATATCCAACAATCAACTACCCCTGCTATATAGAAAGATACTGTGCAAACTGTACATAACATTTAAAAATCAGGAGAGAGTGCAACATGTTTTGAAATGTTGCACATTGTCTTCAAAGAAAAAAGTAGAAATGTCAAAAATTTGACAATTAGATTCTTAGGACCAAATGCACAAATAAGATGAGATATTTTTTCTAGGATTTCCTAGCCTCTGCAAGGGGAGTTAATCAGTGGCTGAGTCATTGATTAACTCCCCTGTGCATACAGCAGGGAGAACCTGTAGACGTGGCCTTTAGGGGGTCCATGAAAAGAGGGTTGGGAACCACTAATTAACAACATAAGGGAGAAACAAAATGTCCTATTGACTTTGGGGTGGGCAAAATCTCTCGCCATGTTCCCACGGGAAATTCTGTGAAAACCACATTTTTTCACTACAAAATCCGCTTTAAAACTAGCAATTAAAATGTCACATTTTTCGCCCATTGGTCAAAATGTTTTGCTATTTTTTCAATGGCTAGAAAGTTTCCATCAATTGATTTACATGCCTTTCACCTTTTCACTATAAAAGTGACGTATTTGCAGAAATCAAACACAATAGAAGCATCTACAGAGCGAGGTAGACGTGCTGTGCTATTCTGTGATCCTGAGGAAAAATTGAGGCAGGAGAGGCTCATAGTGACTATCACTATGAGCAGGTTTAAAACTAAAAATGGAGGAGCTGGAAGGACCCTTATGTGTCCACTGAGTCGGAGGAGGAGAAAGTGAGCACTACTGAACCAATGCTGTCCATTCCCGCTAAATCATCCCAAGGGATCTTGGGGAATTTATTGGGAAAGGAGGGAGAAAAGGGAATGAGAAGGGAAGGAGAAAAGGGTAGTAGTAGTAGTGAGAGCACAACAGGTCAGCTGCCTGTGCCTGCTGCTAGACGTGCTGCCTCTGCTGCCACCATTGCTGCCCCTGTTGAAACCAGTGCTGTGCCTGCTACAAACGCTGAACCTGCTGCCATCAATACTGTGCCTGCTGTCAGATGTGCTGCCCCTGTTGCCAGTGTCACCAGTGCTGTGCCTGCTGCCAGCTGTGCTGAAGCTGCTAGTGTCTTGTAATACTCAGAAGGGGGAGGAGGAGATGATGCCAAGTGTGACAGCAGGGGGGACACTTGCCATCTCCAAGCAGTCCCCCCAGTGCTAGTACTACTACTAAGAAGGTCCAGCAGCTTGTTAGAATGAAGGAGTGGGTAATCCATATCCTCATATATTACTAGTGACTGTGAGGAGGAAGACTCTGGGCCTGAACTTGACGTGCGTGGTGTTAGTAGTAGTAACAGTGAGAAGCTGCCCGTGGGACTAGTGTTAGGGGAGTGGTAGGAGAAGCATTTGAGAGTGTCCAGACTAGAGGTCAAGGGAGCCCACACTGTTCCTCTGACTCTGGGAGTGCCCTTCACTACACTGTCCAAGTTGAACATGATCCTTAAGAGATCAGAACTGGTGTTGGGGAGGAGAGCAGGCTGAGAATTCATATCACCACCACCAGCAGCAGGGGCACATATCAGCTGCCTGTGCCTGCTGCTAGTGCTGCCAGTCTGCCTTCACATCAAAAAGAAATGACAAGTGTGACATTAGGGAACTCTGTCACATTGCTCGTCATCTCCTCCAAGCAGAGTGATGATGGTAGAGAAGCCGGGGTGGAAGACACATTGAAGGCCCTTTTTATCAGAAACTATCAGGATTGGGAGACAGGGATGAGATGGGCATCACTACCAACGCTAGCAATAAGCTTATGGAATTTGCGGAATTTGCAACTGCTCTAATTCCTGCTGCCGAGTTTAAAGGGCAGCTGAATGCTGAGCAGCAAGCTAATGTGCCACAGAACACTGTGGACACAGTGAGAATGGGGTCACAAACTGATGCGGGGCTAGGACAGGTTCCACTTGCCAGCTCCAGCAATACTCCTGGTCCTAGCTGCAGTGATTATTTTGAGTCAGTAGAAGCAACAGCAACATCATCCTCTGCCAGCACAGACAGTGAAGGGGAATGTAGAGGACAAGAAGAAAGAGGCCATTCTTCTCTGCCTAACCCCCCCCCCCGAAGTCATGGGTGTGCGACTATTTTTCTCTTGGGCCAGGCACATGCGGTCATCACCAATGGCACTGTGCACAGTTTGCGAGAAGAGGAAAGAGGGAACACAGCTTGGCACAACCTCCCTGATATCACACATGAAAGACACCATGACATTTATGTCAAATATGTTAAAGCCAAACACCCATTAAATAAATCTAGCACTGCTGTTACTGTACCCCCTGACTCTCCCAAAAGGCAACAAGAGGAGAGGCAGAGATCAAAGGGGAGGAAGAATAGAGAAACCCAAGCAGAGACTGGAAGTTCCATGATGAGTGACACAACTAGCTCACCATCACCTTCTTTCTCTAGGGTAACAACCACATCATCTGCCAAACCACCTCGTTCATTACCTCCCCCGCCAAATGATAGCCACTCTGTTGATGTTAGGATGTGGCAGTTCATCTCTACCCATTGCACACTGTGTAGTGCACTGACCACACATGCCAGTGTGTTGGAGGAGAATAGCAAGCAGTGCATCAAGCGGCATCTGAGGAGATTCCATCCAGCAAAATGTTAAGATGGTGGCAGGGAGGGTTCATCATTACTATTAAACGGTCAGCAAGTTGTCATGTGTCCTTAGTGGGGTCTGGACAAGTGGTATAGTGACAGTGGCAGTACTTGGGTTCTGGTGTCATGGTGTTTGGATACAGTTGTGCCCTCAGATATTGTTTGCCACACACACTGTGCATATTGCAGTTGTTGATGAGCGTCACAGTTCCTGCTCTCAAGGGAAAAAATTATATTTTAATGTCAACACACCCATGCTTTTGGAGTTGGGGCAGGTGGAGAAGAAAATCCAACTTCTCCTGGTCTCGGGCTATTTATTGTGCTGCTACTGCCTCAGACACATCACTGGAGCCAGTCGTGGCAAGTGGAACCTTCATCATTCATCACCCATGTTACTGCTATTGTTCATCCTATTCCCTTTCAGCTGCCTAATCATTAGGCTGCTTTAAGCATAGCAGCAGCAGCAGCAAATTCTGCAATTATGGACTCACTCGGGAGGAGGATTTTTGACAGTGGTCAGTGGCCACTGGCCAACATGACCTGCTGGCACTAGGCCAGTAGAGCATTTTTTCTTTCTCAGGGCTTGTGCTTTTAAAATTAAAAAAAAAAAAAAAACGAACATAAAAACAGTCCTACAAAAAAATAAACAATATTGGGGGGGGGGTTTGTTTCTAACAAGCCTAAGTCCTACAAATCAATGTTTCCTTACGGCTACTGCCAAACAAGGCTAAGTCCTACAAGTCCATGTTTCGTCAGGGCTTGTGCCTCAAACAAATCATCCTCTACAAAATACTCTATCAAGTCAAGTATCCGTCCACCCCAGTGGTAGCTTATGTCAGGGGGTTCCTGCTTCTATCACTTTCACATACACATCTTATTTAAATTTTTATTTAAATACCAATACCAGTCAAGACCCCCCCCAAAACAAATTTCCTGTTCAACTGATTCATTCCCCAGACTCCATACACCAACACAGACAACCTACTCAGACCCCTTTTATACCATGTCTTATGGGGGGGGGGGTAATTGAATCCCAATCCCAGTAAACAAACCACCCCCCAAAAAAATATACCCTGTTCAACTGACTTTCCCCACACCCCACCAACACAGGTACAATCATGCCCTTTTTATACTATGCCTTGGGGAAATAAAATATTTGCTATGTGTAACTTAAATGTTCCCATTGATTTCAATGGAATGAGTTAGGCGAAAAAAGTGGAAAATCGGCACTTGTCACAGGAAATTTTACTCCAAGTGGAAAGTGACTTTTTTGCCTATTTTCTGTTTGAAGTGAAAAGTTTTGCCCATCCCTACTATTAATCTCTTGATTGCTGTAGAGGCATGCAGTGCTTTGCTTTGCAGTGAGATCTTTACCTTTTCAAGGTGTTAATGTCAACAGGAATTGGAGGGTATTTTATTTTGCCACTCTTCCATTGTGAATGTTGTCCTTTGATTTGTAGAATACAGGGTTCAGATGAGGATTTATATGTTGGTTGGGGATGATGGGAGTTGTACCTCCATCTTTTGGTGACTACAACAGATGACTCTTACTGCCTTAAATGCTTGGAATCTGTCCAGTGCATTACACTGGAAACATCTCTAGCCTCCAATGAGTTAAATTCTCCAAACCACTCTTATTCTGGTTTCTGGCTACTTCCTGTACCTTGTATTTAGTTTAGTGAATGAGCCCAGGCAATTTACATTAAAAGCAGACCTGCGGAATTGTAAGTTATTATTTCACTACTTTTGTAAAGATCAAAAGAAGTTCAGGATTTTTGTTAAATCTGATCATTTTCTTCTGACAAAAGTCTTTGATCTATGCACAAGGGATATCCGGAATTGGCACACATTCCCACAGCTAGGCTGTGATAAATGACAAGGTGGCATTTTCTTCATAGAGCTATCCAGGTCTTAGTCTTTTGACCTGTGTAAGGCTCCCTGTCTTCACTGCTACAATAGCTGATGCTACTGTCAGTGCAGGTCTGGATTTCACAGCATGCTCTCGTTCAGACACCTGCATTGTTTAAAAAATAAATAAAAAATGTGCTTATGAAAAATGCATGTAGTCCTTTTCTTCCTACTCCTTCACTTCTGTACTCATATTTTTACATCTTTCCATTCCATCTTAAAGGGCTATGCTCTGGCCAATTAGCAGCAGTAGTGAAGAAGACTGTATTTATAAAGCAGCTCTTCTGAAGCTGGAACAAGATTGGTTTGGATGGTCAGTGAAGATCAGAGTCACTAAGCTGAAACCAGTGAGAAAAACATATGACCTGTAGCTATAGAGATTAAAAAACATTCATGGGCTTGAGTGATACTTCAGAAGGAATAATAAAGTATAAAACTGTCCACAATGTGGCAGGAGGGTTATTGTAGAGGCTTTTGTCTAGTACAAAACAATATTCTATAGTTCTGCAAGGTAGTTAATGCTGTTTTAAAGTCTGGGGGAAAAACTGAAAAGTAAGTCATCTGCAGATCTAAGGTAATTCTGTGCTTTCCTTTCCTTTTAAAAAGCCCAGTAAAACATATGGCTGCGGGTGACTTGATAAATGGGTCACTTTGCAAATATGCTATAATGCACCGTAAAGTAGAACTGTTGCATTATAACAAATAGTTGATTTTAAAATAACTTTATAAATCAAACACACAGGTTTGTTTTTCATTTAAAACAATAACTTACAAGAGACTTTTGTTTATTTGGCAGTCAGTGCAAATCTGTCTGGCATGTCTGCCAAATACTAATATTCCATGTTGTTCTGCATTACCAACTGCCACTTCCTGCCAGTCAGTACTAGCAAATTTGCATACAACTTTCAATCTGAAAGGCATGCCAGCTAGTAATATCTAATGTACATGAACTAACAAAGTGGATATCTCCAACTAATTTTGTTTCAAATAAAAAATGCTAGCAGGTGATATTGAAAGTCCTTCATTTGCTTCAGTGACAGTTTGGTGGGTGTATGCTATAAACCATCAAATATTGATGTGAAATGTGAGGTCCAATGTTATTGCACATGAGAGGTGGTGCATCTTGACATACTATATATCTGGATAGTTACAATTTCCTCTAATTAAAATGGAAACATGACCCCTGTCAGTGTTAAGGGAACCAAGTTTGTGAGCATGCTTAGGGATAGATGCATGGTGTGACTAGTAGAAGTGCTGACAAGAAACAATGTATTGTACCTAGTGATAATGAATAACAGACATGGTGTCAAACATTAAAGTAGGTGAACAATCAGAAAACAGTAATCATAAATAACTTGTTTTCATTTGAGAGCAGTTTAACTAAGCAAAACTGTATAGGTTCAAGTAGAACTCTTAATTATAAAAAGGCTAGCGTCAAAATGTTAACAGCATCAATGCAACACATAGGGATAAATTATGTAAAGGGGAAGAATGAGGGAAAATAGTCAGAATTTATATTTAGGTTGCAGAAATATATTCAGCAATATAGATCATTGGAAAGCATGCAAAAGTAGATCGCAACCAATGTGGTTAAATGCAATGTAAAGAAGAGATTTAAAATACTTAAAGGGATAGTAATACTTTGTTTTAACTTTATTTTATTTTGTAGGCATTAAAAAAACATGAACGATATAAGTCTTATCTCTCAAACCTTTATGGTTTAAGAGATATTCACAAGCAAAGTTTCCCCCTCCCGTCCCTTTTTCCTAGTGTAAGCCATCTCTTCTCAGATGTGAATCTGGTTGTAAGACCAGACAGATAACAGCAGGGGGCAATCTTCTTTGTATGAAAAGAATGAAAGCCCTTCCCCCCTTGACAAGTTTTTCAGCTTTTTCCCTTATCTTGAAGATTGTCCCTGTCTGCAGTCTACCTGGGCACCTCCCTTCTGATCTGGCTGGGGGGGGGGATACTTTGCTTGTGAATATCTCTTAAACCATAAAGGTTTGAGAGATAAGACTTATATCGTTCTTCATGTTTTTTTAATGCCTACAAAATAAAATAAAGATAAAACGAAGTATTACTATCCCTTTAAGTCTGAAAGAACAGAAAATGATCTCTTAAAATACAGGGAGTGCAAAAAAAAAAAAAAATTGCAGAAAAGGCAATTAGGTTAGCAAAAATAGGCTCAAATTGAAAGGGAGAGTAAGACTAGCCCAAAAAGTTTTTCAAATACATAAATATCAAACTTAGGTCCAGTGCACTCCTTCCTATCAAAATGAGGTATGAGTTAATTAAAGAGGATAAGGAAAAGGCTGATGATCTGAACACTTTCTTTTGGTATGTACCAGGGACCAAGAAATGGTAGAAGAGCCTCAACAAGTAACAAAAAAAACAAACAAAAAAAAAAAACAAAACAAAAAAACTATGCCATTATCAAATATTGGTTAACACAAGAAAAGGTCATGGGAAGACTGGGCAAAATTAAGACTGGCAAAGCACCTGGTCCTGATGGTATACATCCAAGGCTGCTTCCGGAAATCAGTGGAGTTGTCAAGATCGCTTTGCACTCTTTAAAGACTCTCTCACTACAGACTCAATGCCACAAAATTGGCGTAAAAACCAATGTAATGCCTTTATTTAAGAAGGGAACTAAAACAGAACCTGGGAATTAGACCTGCGAGTTTGACTTTTGCAGTGGGAAAACTGCTAGAAGGCATAAAAAGGGACTATATTCAGGATTACACAGCAGAAAATAAGATTAGCAAGAATCAACATGGCTTTATAAGTAATAGATCTACCAAACTAATATGAGCTTTTATGAGTAAGTAGCAACCTACATACTGATAAAGCAGGAGATATAGAATATATATAGATTTAGCAAAGGCATTTCATACAGTTCCACACAGTAGGCTGGTGAATAAAGTATGAAAATTGGGGCTAGGGGTTAACTTTTGCAAATTGATAGCTTGTTGAACGGTAGGGATCAGAATGTTGTTACAAACTGAAAATTCTCTAATACAGTTAAAGCTGACAGTAGAGTACCTCCTGGTTTAGTACTTGGTGCCACTGATTTTTAACATGTTTATAAATGGAAAACAAATTTTCAGTATTTGCTCACAACACTAACTTCCCACTTAAGTGACACTGGCACATATTCATGATGATGTCAAGCAATAACAAAAATAAAGTACAACCTAAAAAATGGCATATGTATATTGTAGTTTTGGTGGTGGGGGACTGGCTGGCATGGTGTGATCTGTGTATGTATTTAGTTTTTACCATTGTCATGTTTGCGTCAAATCGCTATCCTCCTTCTCAGATTGACACACATTACTTTTTAGTCAAAGCAGTGGTACAAAGTTGGGTAGATGGTGGCAACCCTTCTTCACATCCCTCCTCCACCTCCTCATCTGTGCTGCTGTTAATATATTGTTCTGGCTTTGTCATGTGTGGTTTCTGCTACCTGATACTCAGATTGTATGAGATGTTGGTTCATTATTAAGAATGTTCGTCTCCCCACATTGCTGCTTGATAGCAGTGTCCTGCGGTCATTGACAATGTAACCAGCCGCACTGAAAACCCTCTCAGACTTAACTTTTGCTGAAGGGCAACTAAGGGTTTCCACTGCAGTATATGTCAATGCTGGCCACACACACTGCTTTGTTTGCCAGTAGCCCATGGAGTCATTTTTTTTGCCTAGAATGTAGCTATCCTACAAGTATGCAGAAACCATCTTACATGCAGTGGGACCACATCTAGGAGCTACACGGTGTTCCTCTGTATCAGTTACCAACCCATACTCAGGGAGCAAGTCCCAAAGGAGATGTGCTACCACCACCAATGTTGTGTATTTGCCTCCCCTGCTGAGACCCATGAATTGCCCTGTGTTCCGAATGGGATTTTCTGATGTAGCTGCTTCTGCTGTTTGAAATGCTTTGCTGCCTTCCTTTTCACTATACTGTCTAGATGTTTGTTGTGCCCTCACTTTCTCCCTCTCATCCTCCACAATGCAACACTCCACTCGTTCAAAAAGCATGTCTTGATAGTACTTGACAGAATCAGATTCCTCAGAGTTGCTGCTGATCGTCATGACTCCTTGTTGTGACAAACTGCTGATGGCTTTGGCAGAAATTCAAAAATTTTCTGTTTGAAGCGGGGGGTCCAGCGAAGCGGCAAGAATGTGTTCCTCCTTGCTTTTAATAGATCTTGTTCAAAGCACTCTAAAATGTCCTTTACCAGCTGGTGCATGTCTGTGTTCTCATTATGGTATGAATCCTCAGCCATGCTCCTCATTTTTGTCTGCAATAAAAAAATATCAGTGGTAGAATGTCACTAATTCCTGCCCCCATGTGACTCACCAGCATGGTTGCCACCTCAAAAGGTTTCAGTAGCTCACATACATCGCACATTAGTTGCCCTTGGCCAGGTGACAGAGGCTCCCTATCACTGTGCCCATGATTTGGCTTGTTACTGGGTTACTTGTCATGTCCCCACTGGTGGATGAGCAGCGTCATTGCTGGTCACCTCCCTCTGACTGCTGGCCTCTGTTGCGGGAGCGCGTCACTGACGTCTCTCTCACTGTTTTGTAACTTTGGCACTAATTGGCCAATTGATGTCCTGCCTTCTCTGTTGGCATTATATGCAGTCTGAAGACTTAGCTTCAGTGCCCTTTCCTGGTGTACCTGAGCATTGCTACTGTTGTCTTTAGTTTGACCCTTGCTTGGCTTCCAGTTATCCTCCGGCTTGATCCTTGGCTTTGTCTGACTATCCTCTTTGTGTGTGACCTAGGCCTTGTCTGACTTCCCGCTCCGTGTATTACCTGGCCGTGTCTAACTACCCACTCCGTGTACAACCTAGGCCTTGTCTGACTACCCGTTCCGTGCTTGACCCTGATTCAGGCTGACTACCCACTCTGGGTATTGTGGCTCTGGCTGACTATCTGATCCAGTTTTGACTTGTGGCTCTGTCTGACTACCCACTCTGTGCATGACCCCAGTATTGTCTGACTTCCACTCTCTCAATCGGCTGTCGCTGTCTTTCGCTCTTTACATCCTAAGAGTATCTGTACCTCCCCTGGTACTTGGGTAACTGCCTGCCTTTCAGCAGTCTCATGGTTAGTCTTACCTAAGGTATTGCTTGCTCAGTCTACACTCCGGCATCCCCAGACCAGCATTACCTCCTGGCTACTACCTACTGGTCACCTTGGTCTCACTCCTGTGCCTGGATCCCTAGCTCTCTGGGCTTCCGCAAACATTCTCTGAGTCGTAAGCTGGTTCTACCACCTCGCTGCCTTGATGATCTGTGGGCAGAGATCATAGCTCAGTGTCAGTATCACAGTCTACCTTACAGGCCTAGTTATCCTGTGCTCCCTTCCTATGTGGTGTGTCGGCAGCTATTATTTCCGCATGGTTTACTTCATGAAACAGGCACTAGCTTGGACGCCTGTTTATGGGCCTATTCTGTTTTGCCTAATTGGTCCCGCCTTCTTCTGCTCCTTTATTAATCTCCTTGGGGCTAGAAGTCATTGCCCTAACGTGGTCTTTCTGCTAGTGTCTCATGTGCTCCATTGTGACCAGAGCGTTATGTGAGAATCCGTTCCATGTATGATCCGGCTTGTCTGACTACCCACATCGGTTCTGACCTGTGGTTCTGGCTGACTGACTCGCTCCTTGTAGTCCCCGGTTTGTCTGACCTCTGGGTCTGGCTTCTACTCGATCCGTGTAGTCCCCGGCTTGTCTGACCTGTGGCTCTGGCTGTTTGCTCGCCTCATGCATTCCTACCTTGCCGGACCTGTAGTCTGTGCTCCGTGGCTCTGGCTTGTGCTCGCTCCCTGTTGCCTTTTCTAGTCTCGGTAGCTTACAGTAGTGCAGTGCACAGCACAGTGTGCAGCTCCGGAAGAGAAGCCTGGGTCCAATTATCCTGTGTCTGGGGTTGTGAGGGCTAATACCTTTATTGTTGTACATTTCAAATAAATTTGGTTATATTTTATCTGTATGTCTGTCCTCCTTTGCCTGAGAACTGTGATAGTCAGCTCCTGGGTACTGGACTGTACACTGTCCTCGCGCCTGTCCCTGGGAAGGTTGGGGGAAGTGTATTCGCTCTTGTACTTTTAGCTTAATAAACTGGTTAAATTCACCTGCACCCGTGTTATGTGTTTTTCTTATCCTAAGTGTACCGTGACACTCCCTCCAAAGCCTTCCAGTTTTGCATGTTGTGTACTCTCTAATGACCTTATTCTGCTCGTACAAACACCCTAGCATGTACATTAGGAATTCCACCTGGTAGGGACCTCCATTTTCAATTGGTGATGGGGCAGTTTAAGCTCTTGTGTGGAGTATAGAGCATTGCGTGCACTGTAGGAGCGAATAAAATGGGCACAGATTTTGTGGAAAATAGTAAGCATCTCTCTGAGGGGTTCGGATTCTGCCAGGAATCTGGTCACAACTAAATTTTGCACACGGGCAAAGAAGGGCACATGATCCATATCGCCTATTCTCAAAGCAGTGATTATGTTGGAGCTGTTATCAGCAGACACAAAACCAGCCTCTAATGAGCGGTGTACAAGCCATTCCTCTATCATCTTCTCTAGCTTACTTAAAACATCCTACAGCTTTGTGGGACTGTCTCCCCAAACTCTGCATGTACAAGGTGGCGTGATGATGGTATGGGCTATGCTGCTGCTGCCCTTTACTGGCATGATTACTGGCTGTCACCTGATGCTGTAAGCTAGTGTTGTTCACTGTTGGTGCTGGGGGAGGGACACCCAGTAAGCAGTCAGTCTTAAAGTCTGTGCTCTGCCCACTTGCCCACATATGTTGTCAGGTGGATTTTCTTGCCATACACACTTTTCAGCCCTTTACCCACCACACTAATCACCTGCTTGTACAATTCAGGCACAGCCATGCTGGAAAAATAACTGTGGGTGGGCTATTACAGCGTGGAGCTACACATGACATCAGTTCTGTTTTCTACAAAAGAATATGGCAGCATGTCCACTGCAAATATCTTGGCAAACTTGCCATTCCACAGCCATACTTTGGGATTGTTTTTGTGATGTCTTTCACTCCTTCCCAGGAACTCAGTCTGTGTGGGTTGGCAGGACATGGCAGAAGAAGCCTGGAACTTTAACATGACTAGAGGAGGCAGTGACTGTAGAGGCAGCATGTGTGGGCAGTCTGACTCTTGCCATCTCCTACAGCAAAGCCAGAGTCAATATACTCCTCTGTAACAGGATCCGTTGGTGTTATTTGGACTGAACTAACTGTTGGCACTGGCAGTAGCACACTCTGACACACAAATAACTTCACTACTACTTTTTTCTGCCCTAGAGACCTGGGAACTTGTTAAAGTGCTTCTGCTGCTGCTAGTTGTGGCACCTTTGGCCTGCTGATGGTGTGTCTCCCAGTCAGACCTGTGGGATCTCATAGAGGAGGTGCCTAGGTGTGAGCCTGCTTTCCCCCTGCTCACATGCTTTTTTGCAGAGACAACAGATAGCAACATGCTTAGCTTGAGGATCCTGAGTGAAGTATCTCCATACTGTGGACTTCATGGAATGAGGGGTTCCTGAGGTACTGCTGCTGCTGCTACTACTACTGGGGTTAGATGTTTTTGCAATTTTACTGCCACTACTACTAGGTGTCAAAGGTGCAGCACTTGCAGAGGCACTCATCATATTTAACATTGTTGAGGATGATAACGTGTGTTGCTGCTGGTACTGGGTACGCAACACAGGTGTGTGTGGCTGAGTGAGGCTTGGACTTTGAAGAGGCAATGATGCCGATTACTGATAGGATGACTGTGTACTTTTTGACGTCTTTGCTTGTCCAGAGTCAGAGATTCCATTGGTTTTCTCAAACCGTTTATAGACAGGCACAGTGCTCCTTTTCAGTGGTGGAAGATTCAGCCTTTACCGTTTTTTGCTAACTTTATTGCCATGTCCTCATAATCCTCATTCAACTTCATCTGAGGATGCTGGAGGCATATATTCTAGATCTGCATCATCAGTTATCATTAGGTTATCCTCAGCAGCATCAGTGTTACCTAGCAATTCTTGCCCACTACTATCCTTATATTCCTCTAAGCTTTTAGAGGTCTCAAACAATTTATTTTTACTTTTACTGTAACAAAGTTCGCTACTACATTGAGGACTGGTGTTTTGGTGCTTGTTTGTCTCTCTATGTGATGCAGCGGGCAGTTCAGCTGCTATACCTTCCTCTGTTAAGCTATTGCCATCATCACTTCAATGCAACTTGTCTTCAGTGGTGTTATATGGTTCTTTATTTCTACTGGCACTGGTGGTTCTGGAAGTTTTGTTGGGACTTGACAAACTGCCTCCTCCCTTGGAGTAGAGGGATCATCATCATTTATTCCACACACTGCAGCAACCTTTGCTGCAGTCAGTTTTTGAACTACTTTACGTTCATGTCCCTGCTCCGACCTTCACCCTCCCCCCCCCGCCCCTTGTGCATTTGCTGGACATTATTCAACTACTCTGTGTTTTTTTTTTTTACTCTACAGTACACAACACAACTGATGGAGTATGATCTCTTGCCTAAGCCCAGTCAGCTGTCGTGTCACTGTCACCTAATAAATTTAGTTCTTTGTTTATTTTTAATTTTTTTGTTTGCTTATCACTCAGTCTGTCGAAAAAAAACATTATAACTGAAACAAAATCAACAACTTTTCCCCAGACTTCCCTAGCACAGACAATAACAGCAAGATCAGCAATCAAATGGGTCCCCCCAGCTGCCTGTCTTGCCAGTCAGTCATGTGGAATTTTGGGGTATTTGGAGTCAAACTATATAGATGCATGCATAGATGTATGATATATATATATATATATATATATAATATATTTTATTGTGTGTATGTATGTGTGCACCAGTGTTATAACCCTTTAGTGGCTGTTTAACCTCTTGCTAGAGAGATCTCCAATCTCTCTAGCAACCATGGGGTTAAAACTTTGTTGTTCTTGCTTGTTATAAACTGAGGGCATTGTCTTTGCCAGGAAACAATGAATGGGGCTGGGGTGCAGGGCCATGTGAAGAGTGGGATTGGTCATGGGTGGAGCTAAGGACACCTAGAGTGCCTTGCCTAGGGGTGCCTGAGAGGTAAATTTAGTCCTGGAGGTAGGCATTTTTACACAGCAAAATAAGTATGATATACATGAACGTTATAAAGGCTGTTACTCCTAATACCATTGGTCCATTAATGAGAGAGTTGTTATAGCAGTAATTTGGACTTGTGTGTAGATGGCTGCCATGCAAACAACAGCTTTGTGTCCTGTTGGTGAAAGGGAACATGGCATAAATGTATGTTATGTGAAAATAATTCAATATAGATTGATAGAATTTTAATAAGTTAGGCGTTTTAAATAAGAATTTGATTTGATGTAGCAATCTCTAAACTAGTCACATTTTAAGTGCTTGGCAAATGCAGACAAAATACTATAATGTATCTAATCCTACTCTGAGCTTCTTGGCAGTTATATGCGTTCAGGTAACAGATGCCTGCCCTTAGCCATGTGTTCTCCTGTGGTAAATAAAGGGGGTGCTTGGATTTGCTTAATGAACTGACAGCTAAATACCGGTAGTGTAGATGGAATTACAAGGTCACTCACATTTGGAGATTATGGCCCATATTTATAAAACTGAAGATGTTCTGGAGTAAACCAATTGCACCATAGGGGACAAATAAAGTCCTACATTCTCGTGCACTTGAATAGAGCTTTTTAACCCCTTGAATGCTAGAGGTCACCAATGCATTGCTTTGCAGGGCATTGGATACCTCTTTAGCATTGAAGGGGTTGAAAGCCCAATTTAACAGGAATGTTCTGTCATGTATGTGGTTTACTCCAGAATAACTCCAGTTTGCTTTTATAAATATGGGCCTGTGTGCCCTAAACAATAGTGGAGTAATTCTGAGTTAAACCAGCTGTGCTGTAAGACAAAAAAAACAATAATTTATTTAACACTTTTGAGTGACAGATAAGTACCCAAACCATTGTATTGCTATGCAATAATCAGGGCTCCCCAAATGCCTCGCTGATGATGGTCCTGGCACATCATGGGTCTTTATGTCCAACCCATGACATGCACAGACTGTCTTGGGTCCTTAAGAGGTTGATATACAGTGTAGTGTTACTCCGTGTAGTGCTCTTTTTTGGTTAAAAACATCTAGTAAGTATTTCAGGGCTAGGCAACCTATTATGCTTCACCTTTTTCTGGACTCCACACATACACTATAGTGACATAATCTCTTCTCCTGTCACACGTACAAAGTAGAAGTTGAAGTCTAAGAAAAGTTGAAGCAACACACAGAAAACAATACCATATATTTAAGAGTAGAAGCAAGATGTATGCTTATGCAAAATATGAATATTCAGCCATCCTTCTTCAATATACTCGCACTGATGTATGTAAAGTGGAGGAGGTACTCACAATTACAAATATATTTAAGTAGAATGTGATCCTGTGTCACATTCGCTGGAATCAACCTCTTCAATATACACTTACACTGATGTATATAAAGTAGAAGTGTTACTTTCAATCCCCAATGGGTTTAAGTAGAATGTGATCCAGTGCTACGATGATACCTTGCAGGAGAGAACAATGCTGCACTCAGGAATTCCAGTTATACCATGCATTAGTGACGCTCCATTTTACCGCTTATTCATTCTGTTTATCTACATCTTTCTGCAAAGAGAGAACATTCGGCTCTGTGTGTATTTCCTTACACAGCTTAGTGTCATCAGCAATGATAGCGACACTACTTCCAATGTACACTTGTAGATCATTAATGAACAAGTTAAAGGGATAGTAATGTTTCACAATAAAAGCAGCTCCAATTAATCATCATAGTATTTGGGCCATGAAGAGTGTTATTTTAATACTGTCAGTTGTAGTTCAAGAGTAATTGAATGATAAAGTATCCCCCTCCCGTCTCTTTTACTGATGTAACACTGCTCACCTCAGAGCAGCAAGGTGGTGTCCAGGTGGATTGCAGAGAGGGACAATCTTCAATTAGCATAAGGGAAAAACCTGAAACACCTGTCAAGGGGGACAGGGTTTTTCTCATGCTCACAGTAAGAAGATTGTACCCTTGCTGAGAGCTGACTGGTCTTAAGACCAGATTCCACATCTGAGAGGAGGTGGCTTACACTAGGTAAAAGGGGTGGGAGTGAGAAACTTTCATTCGATTACTCTTGAACTACAAAAGTATTGAAATAACACTCTATGGCTCAAATACTATGAAGATTAAAGTGATAGTAATGTTTCATAATAAAAGCAGCTCTAATTAAACATCATAATATTTGGACTTTGGAGAGTGTTATTTCAATTATGTCAGAGTTGTAGTTCAGGAGTAATTCAATGACAAAGTGTCCCCCTCCTGCCCCTTTTACTGATGTCACACTGTTCAGCCAGGGCAGAAGGGAGGTGCCCAGGTAGACTGCAGAGAGGGACAATCTTCAATTAAGATAAGGGGAAAACCTGAAAAGCTTGTCAAGGGGGGCAGGGATTTCATTGTTTTCATAGGAATGAGTGTCCCCTTCTGTTATCTGTCTGGTCTATGGACTGCAGTCCACATCTGAGAAGAGATTGCTTACACTAGGTAAAAGGGGCGGGAGGGGGAAACTTTGCTTGTGAATATCTCATAAACCATAAAGGTTTGAGAGCTAAGACATAACATTCTTCATGTTTTTTTAATGCCTACAAAATAAAATAAAGTTAAAACGAAGTATTACTATCCCTTTAATTGGAGCTGCTGTTTTTGTGAAACATTATTGTCCCTTTAAAAGGTATTCAGCCCAGGACCAAATCCCGTGGCAACCCACTTACAACTTTAGACCAACTTGAAACTGTTCCATTTACAACTCTCTGCCATCTATCATTTAACCAGTATTCTATCCATACAGATATCTCCTGCCAAACTGAAGCCTTTTAATTTGGGCAGTAACCTATTGTGGGGCACAGTAGCAAAAACTTTGCAAAAGTAAAGTATCAACAGCAATACCTTTGTCCAAATTATTACTTAACCCTTCTGTAAAATGTAAGTAAACTAGTTTGACATGATCTTGTCATAAAACCATGCTGACTCAGACTCCTACTATGTTATTGGTCTTCCTTGTTCTGAATACTGTCAGTTAGTAAACCTTCTAATATCTTACCCATTATGGAAGTCAAGATCACAGGTTTAGGATTCCTGGTTTGGACCTTGTCCCATTTTTGAATAATCATAGGACACTAGTATCATGGTGCCCGTGCTCTGGTCTGTCACTCTGTGTGGTGCGCTCCCATTGGCTGAGCTTAGTTTGGCCCGCCCAGTATGGCCTTCTTATACCAGGACTATGGCACCTGTCAGGTGCCCTTTCGTGGTGTTCCTGTACCAGTGCTACTGTGTTCCTGTGTACCGACTTGGCCCGTTTGACTACTCCTTCTGGTTCCTGCTCCGTGACCTGACCCGGCTTGTCTGACGTTTCTGCTTCGTGATTCGACCCGGCCTGGCTGACGTTCCTGCTCCGTGACCTGACCCGGCTTGTCTGACGGTCCTGCTCTGAGTTCCGGCCAGCGATCCTGATACTGTTTTCCGTGTCGCTTGGGCGACATTCTTACTTCCGCAAGTGCTGGTCTAGCAGACTGAGTGTTGTGGCCTCCATCCCACTGAGCCTTCCGTTACCTTTGCAGAGCACTGTTGCCTCCGTTAACACTAAGCCTTCCATTAACACTTGCAGATCACTGTTGCCTCCATTACACTGAGCCTGCCGTGAACCCTTGCAGAGCACTGTTGCCTCCGTTATTGCACTGGTCGGGTGCTATTGGCTCAAGTCCCTCAGCTCTTGCAGTGTACAGTGTTTCCATTACTGCACCGGTCGAGTGCTCGTGGCTCAAGTTATTCTTGCTCTAGCAGAGTATTGTGGCCTCTGTTTCTGCTCAGCACAGGGTATAGGCTCAGTCCTGCTTTACAGACTAGGTGCTTCCACATCTCGCACCACAGTCTCTTGCTACCATTACCATCATACTGGGCATTGTCAAATACACCACATCAGAGACTGATTACGATCTATGAACTTTAAGCCATGCTGTGCTGAAGTTGCCTGGTTATGCCTGATCTTTGACAATATCTATCTCTATACCATTGTATACTGGCCTGTGTGGGCATTTGTACATGATTGATATTTCCCTGTGATTCACTATAACCCTTAGTGGGTATTCGCATTGTGTCTTAATAAAACTGTGTTTTTATTCTAACCTACTGTGTCTGAGTGTCGTACAAACCGTTACAACTAGGCCTGATAGTGAATTAATAAATATTAACTATAACTATTGCTGATACAAATCGCTCTGTATTCAAAAGGAAAAGTTTGCGTAAAACATTAATGCCAGAATATTGTAGCAATTAAAATAATAAACTAAATGATGATAGTCCTATCTCTCAAAACTTTAAGGATTAAGAGCTATATGAAGATAAAGGTTCCCACTTCCCTCCACCTTCTGTGACGTGCTCTCTAAAGCTGGTTGCAGGATATCCTGGTCCCAGGACCAGACGGAAACTCTTCAGCAGAGCCGAAACAGCACGATTGTGACACATATACTTCATTGGAACGGTCTACAAAGTGTGCCTGGCTTGCATGCACACTTTGTAGACCGTACCAATTAAGTATTTGTGTCACAATCATACTATTTCGGCTCTGCTGAAGAGCCTTGTCTGGTTGCACGACCAGAATCTCCGTCTGACAGCTTTCCAGGTCATGTCACAGAAACGGGAGGGGGAACTTTACCTTCATTTATCTCTCAAACCATAAAGATTTAAGAGATGGGACTAACATCATTTAATTTATTATTTTAATTGCTACATTATTAGCTTTTATTTTTACTAGACTTTACTATCCCTTTAAGTCAAGTAACCTCAAAGCAATCTTATGCGATATATTTAAAGCCAAAAATGCTTACCTCAAAAAATGGATGAATTCTGGGTTAACCATCAGTACTAAAGGGAAAAATAAAAATTATCCACGTTTCATTTGATTTAAATGGAGCGCGTACCCCCATGAATGCTAGAAGCAATGCATTAGAGACTTCTAGCATACACAGGGTTTTAAAGTCAGTTAAAAAAAAAAAAATGTTGTCCCCATGGTAGCACTTTTTTGCCCCGGAATTGTTTTAGCATGGGGTCCATAGTATTTGTGATAAAATATATACAATTTTCCATCTGCAGAGAGCCCCAAGTGATCTGCACAGCTGACCTGCTGAATGTTGTACAGCCAATTAAATTGTCCCTTGGGCCAAATGCAGCCTGCAGGTCATATTCTGCCCATGTCTGAATTATAATATAGATTTGAGCAATGCTCAGCTCTTCAACTGAATGTAGAAACCAAAATCTTCCAAAATACAGCTAGCAAATACAATGGCGAGCAAAACACCTGTGTACAAATTCCATTGGGTTAGATACTAGAGGCACTGTCAGTCTAATGCATTCTAACAGGGTGGTGTCAAAGGGGTTAATGTAGTTTTGGCCCAGTCAGGAGTTTTGTGTTCAGCTCATTACATGGGGCATATCTTTTTACATACTCCTATTAAAACATATTGCTCATAACGTAATGCATAATCCATGTTCAATCCAGACTAGTTTTTGCTGCACTGCGCCAGTCAGATGGAACGGTTTCTCTGCAGAGCGCAATAATAGGGAATCCCCAATCCCTCAACACCTTGTACAGACAGATGTTTTGCTTTCTTCTAGAGCAGGATGCAGTTGCGCAGTTTATTCCAGTTGCAGTTTAATTTACATTTTATTATTTCTCCCATACTGTTTGCTGTTAAAATGTCTCTCCTGCAAGCAAGAAAGTAGATCATTCATTTACTTTTCACAAAGTTCTCAAAGAGAAGATAAATGTTTGTTAGGCAATTTTTCTGAAGTATCCAAGTGTGCTGAAATGTGCTCAACTTTTTAAAGACCTGGATGCTTATCTGGTCCTTAAAGGGGTACAAAGTAATTTTATAATATAATTTTTTTTTTTTTTATAAATAAACTGGAGAACTTGCTCTGACAGATGTATTTTATCCAGCGATCAGTTATATCAATTTACTGTTTATTTTTTTATTTATTTTTTTTTTTTGTTACTTATTAAATTGCTATTGTCTATAACTGAAGGAACATATTCTATACTGAATTTATGCAAGACCCTTTAGAACCATGGAAATGGCTTGCTAGTCATAGAGCCTTACACATGATTCTGAACGGCCTCGTGTACATTCTTAACTCCTTAAGAACCATTCCTTTTTTGACACTAGAGGACCAGAGCAATGTTGGCCCTTTTTAGTAGAGATGGGCAAAACTTTCCACCTCAAACTGAAATCGGTGAAAAATGGCACTTTCCGCTTGGCAAAAAATTTCCCGCGAAAAGTGCAGATTTTCCGCTTTTTTTCGCCCATTGAAATGGGAACCTAGAAGTTACACACAACACATTACAAATATTTTTTTCCTCAGAGGCATTGTATAAAAGGGGCATGAGTGTGTCTGTGTTGGTGGGGTGTGGGGAAAATCATTTGAACAGGGAATGTTTTTGGGGGGTTGTATACTGGGTTTGGGGGGCACTTAATAAAAAAAAGAAATCCTAAATAAAATAAAAACCATAAGACATGGTATAAAGAGGTCTGAGGAGGGTGCCTGTGTTAATGAATGAATCATTTGAACAGGGACATTGTTTTGGGGGGCTTTCTTGACTGATATTGGGGGGGACAGTTAATAAAAATAAATAAAATAAGACATTTGTATTTAAAGTGACAGAGACGGGAACCCCCTGACATAAGCTGCCACTGGGTGGACTGATACTTGACTTGAGTATTTTGTAGAGGATGATTTGTTTGATTTGTTGTTAGAGGCCTTTATAGGACTAAGACTTATTATAGGCCCAAGCCCTGAAGAAACATTGATTTGTTGGACTTAGGCTTGTTAGAAACAAACCCCCCAAAAATTGTTTTTTTTTGTAAGGCTAGTGTTTTTTTTTTTTTTTTTTTCCAAAACACAAGCCCGGAGGAAAAAAAAATAAAAATGCCCTGCTGGCCTAATGGCAGCAGGTCATGTTGGCCAGGGGCCACTGTCAAATGTCCTCCTGAGTTGCAACTGCTGTTTGTACTGCTGCTGCTGAGTTGTTTATGTAGCAGGATGATTAGGCAGCAGAAAGGGAATGGGATCAACAATAGCAGTAACATGGAAGATGGAAGATGGATGATGAAGGTTCCATTTGCCACAACTAGCTCCAGTGATGCATCTGAGGCAGTAACAGCACAATAACTAGCCCCCAGTCTATGTGGAGAAAAGTTGGCCATTAATTCTTCTCCACCTGCCCCTTCTCCAAAATAATCATGGCTGTGTTATTAGAATACAAATGTTTCCCTTGAGAGCAGGAACTGTGCATCTCATCAGCAACTGCAATATGCACAGTGTGTGTGGTATATAACACCTGGGGGCACAGCTGTATCCAAACATCATGACACCCGAAACGAAGTACTGCTGCTGTCACTGTACCCCTTGTCCAGACCCCGCTAAGGACACATGACAACTTGCTGACAGTTTAATAGTAATGATGAACCCTCCCTGCCAGAATCCTAGCATATTCTGCAGGATGGAATCTCCTCAGATGCCACCTGATGACCTGGTATCTATTCTCCACCACCACACTGGCATGTGTGGTCAGTGCACCACACAGTGTGCAATGGGTAGAGATGAACTGCCATATCCTAACATTAACAGTGGCTATCATTTTGGTGGGGAGGTAGTGATGAATGAGGTGGATTGGCAGGAGATGTACTTGTTACCCTAGAGGAAGAAGGTGATGTTGATGGCAAGCTAGTTGTTTCGCTCATCATGGAACTTCCAGTATCTATCTGTCTCTTTATTCTTCCTCCTCTTTATTTTCCACCTTTCTGGAGAGTCAGGGGGGTACAGTAACAGCGGTGCTAGATTTCTATAACTGGTGTTTGGCTTTAACATGTTTGGAGTAAATGTCATGGTGTCTGTGTTTCATGTGTGTTATCAGAGTGGTTGTGCCAAGGTGTGTTCCCTCCTTTCCCCTTCTCACTAACTTGTCACAAATGTTGCAGTGTACCATTGATGACTGCAATGTGCCAGCCGGAAGAGAGTAATAGTCCCACACCCATGACTTCTGGGGGCATTTAGGGAATAGGTGGAGAAGAATGGCCTCTTTCTTTTTTGTCCTCCACATTCACCTTCACTTTCTATGGCTTTGGATAATGTTGCTGCTATTGCCTCAGATTTAGCACTGCAACTAGGATCAGGAGGAGTATTGCTACTGCTGGCAAGTGGAACCTGTCCTAGTCCTGCATTACTTTTTGACCCCATTCCCACTGTGGTCTGTGGCACACTAGCCTGCTCCTCATCACCCTGCTGCCCTTTCATCTCAGCAGCAGCAAAAGTTAGAGCAGTTGCAATTTCTGCTAATTTCAAAAGCTGACTGCTAGTGGTGGTGGTGATGCCCATCCTCATCCCTGTCTCCCATTCCTTCTCAGGCCATCAATGTCTCTTCCACCCCAGCTTCTCCAACACCACCACCACTAGTCCCTACGTGCTGCTGCTTTATTCCAGACATCTCACTGCTGCTTGGAGGAGCTGACGAGCAATGTGACAGAGGGTTCCCTGCTGTCACACATGGCATAGTTTTCTTCTCCCCCCCCCCCCGATGAGTACTACAAGAAACACTAGCAGCAAGCAAAGTATTGGTGGCGGCAGGTTCAGCACTGGCAGCAGGTTCAACACTAGTGACAGTACATCCGACAGCAGGTACAACACTAGTGGCTGCAGGTACAGCAATGGTGGCACTGGCATCAGGGGCAGTACGTCTTGCAGCAGGCAAAGGCAGCTGACTTGTCCTGCTCTCACTAGTACTACCCTTTTCTCCCTCCCTTTCCATTAAATTCCCCAAGATCCCTTGGGGTAATTTAGGGGGACTGGACAACATTGGTACAGTAGTGGTCCCTTCCTCCTCATACTCAGTGGATACATAATGGTCCTTCCAGCTCCTCCACTGACTGATAGACAGCATGTCTATCTCGCTTCTATTGTGTCTGCATACAGCGAAAACATCAGGTTTTTATAGCGGAAGTGTGAAAATGTAAATAAATGGGCGGAAACTTTCTAGCCATTGAAAAAATGGCGAAACATTTTGGCCAATGGGCGAAAAATGCGAACAATCACTAGTTTTAAAACAGATTTTCCAGTGAAAAAGTGGATAATGTGGTTTACGTGAAATTCCCCACGGGAATACTGCGACCACTTTCGCCCACCCCTACTTTTTTAGTATTCATTTGTTCAACCATATTTTCTCTAATACAAACTATATATAATTTTTAAGCATAAGTACAGCTTTATTTTGATAGCACATTTATAAGAATAATCCACCACTTCATTCGATAAAAATAAAATGAGAAAAAAAGAATCTCCCACACTTTTATATTTTTTCCTGAGATATTTGTGCACACAGGGTCATTAAGGGGTTAGAGTATGCAGCATAGTTTGAATGAAAGTGTATAGATTTAAACGGCTGCTGCGAAAGGACACCTAGTTAAGTCCTTCTGTTAAATGAAGAAACAATTATTCCAAGGGTAAGTTTTCCTTTAGAGGATGAACAAGTTAAAAATGTTTCCCCACTGTGGGCCCAGTTACACTAGCCTACCAGGTAGCCATATGTTGATTAAAGTAGGTACGTATATTGGAAAGCACAAATGCAAGGATAGATTGATTACACTTAAAATTTGATTTTTCTTTTCTGCATAGATACATTATTTAGTGCAGCTTGCATATGGAATCATGTGGGTCAGAACAGTTCCTGGCTGCTTGCCACAGACAAAGCATTTGGGATTATTTACCTGTCACTGTCTGGCAGATGTTGTTGGCAGGTCATTGTAGAGGGCGTTGTGAATATAGAATATGCAGGCAAATAAATTCTGACATGTAGAACAATAGCTGCACGTAAATTTTTAATTGCCACTCAGTAAAGAGGGTTCAGTTAAAGGGAAACTATACCTGAAGGAATACTTAGCTCTCACTTTCTATAATAGAATGGCTTAACTAGGTAGGAGTCCTTCAGAAGGACACAAGACACAAAGCCTCAATTGTTTTGTTGTCATCATTTGAGCACTTAGGCAGGTATTCTACGGAATATTAACGTTTGTACGTGTATGTATACTATAATAATTTAAATATCCTTAAAACTATTGAAATAAACACTGAACTCTTTAAAGGTAGGGTATAACCAGTTCTGTTAGCCACAGTCACTTCTGTCCTAAACAAATATGGCTTCTGGCATTATGTAATTGGTAATAAAATATTAAAGCTACAAGTAGACTTGTTGGGAGTTTTTCCAGCGTGACAAAACTGAGGAAAACTGGGCCTGACACCCCCCATAGGGAAGTCCCTTTCTATCCACTTCTTCCATTGGGGGGGGGGGATTGGCAGATGTGTGTGAGTGCATATATGCATGTGTGCATGCATTGTATACGTCGATGGGAAAGTAACATGCATTAACCATGTAGTCGGAATGTTGTACACCTTCTGGCGGTAAGAGGTTTTTTTTTGGGGGGGGGGGGTTGGTCTGATTTTCATGCTGCAGGAATGTCTACAGAAGAGAGAAATATGGTTTTCTTTCTGCATAATTTCTTGCCAGATGAAATGCAAATTCCACATGTCCCTGCTTAAAAGTAGTGCTCATTTTGCATCTGTTCTTTTAATTATAAAATTATCTTGTAACCAGTAGGTCCAAAATTGCAAGTGGATTGAAGTGCCTATTGGAAATCTCCCTATAGGAAAATACCTGCTGTATGAAATGCATTAAATGTGTTACACAGATCCAGCCCCTGAATTTGTATTCTACATGGTCTTAACCCTTTGAGTGCCAGAGGGGTACGCAAAGCATTGCTTTGCAATGCATTTTGTAATACCCTGGCACTCAAAGGTTTAACCAGATGCAAAAATAAACCCCACTCCTCACCTGGCCCTGCCTCAAGGCGCAGCCACTGTTTCCTGGCACCTTGAGATTACTCTGGCCACACCCACAATTCAGAATGTCGGTGTGGCCAGAAAAACCTTTGATTCTAGGCAGCTGCCTTCTCTGCCTTTTGGGAAATCCATCCTTGTTTATTGCTGAGAGATCACTAAAATTGGGATTTGAACCCCTTTTTATTCTTTATATAACGCCAACTTAATCCGCAGCGTTGTACAAAAGTAAATAAACATACGGGGATATTAAATAGTAAATCATATGTGAAAAACAGAAGTATCAGAGGGCCCTGCTTGTGAGAGCTTACAGTCTAGAGGAAGGTAGGTTGGACACAGAGGGAGTAAGTGCTATTGGGAGTGTCTCTTGCCACATGAGCTGCCGGTCAGTGGGTGTGAGAGAAGTGCTATTGAGTGCAGTGGCCCAGGGAAGGAGTGGTTCTTGGTGATAATGTTTATGGAGGAAGTTAAGCTTCCCTGAAGAGGTGAGTTTTCAGGGAGCATCTGAAGGCTAGGGGAGAGTCTGATGGAGCAGGGGAGGGAATTCCAGAGCTCAGGTGCAGCACGGGAGAAGTCCTGTAGGCGGGAGTGGGAGGATGTAATAAGAGCTGTGGAGAGGAGAAGGTCATGTGCAGAACGAAGATGGCGAGTGGGAGTGTATTTGTAAATCAGAAATGAGATATAGGGGGGTGAAGTGTTAGTAAGGGCTCTATAAGTTAGCACCAGAATTTTGAATTTAATTCTATGTGCTAGTGGGAGCCAGTGTAGGGACTGGCAGAGGGGGCTGGTATTAGAGAAGCGGTGGGTGTGGTAGATTAGTCATTCAGGGGAGTTCATTATGGACTGTAGTGAGGTTAGTCTGGTGAGAGGAAGGCCAGTTAGTAGTGAGTTACCGTAGTCAAGACGGGACATGAGTGTTTGGATTAGTATTTTAGTAGTGTCTTGGGTGAGGAATGGTCGGATTCTAGAGATGGGGTGGAGGCGGCATGATTTGGAGATTGAGTGGATGTGAAGGATAAAGGATAGGGCGGAGTCAAATGTGACCCCCCCCAGGCAGCGTGCTGTAGGGGTTGGTGTGATGGTGGTGTTGACAGTGAGGGTAATGTCTGGGGCAGGGCTGGTAGGAGAGGGAGGGAAGATTAGTTCAGTTTTGCCAAGGTTGAGTTGACGGGAGGACATCCAGGAAGAGGCAGCAGACAGTCAGATACCTGGGACAGGAGAGAAGGGGAGAGGTCTGGGGAAGAAAGATAGGTAGATTTGAGTGTCATCAGCATGGAGATGGTGAAACCGAAAGGAGTTTATTAGTTTGCCAAGGGATGCAGTGTAAATTGAGAAGAGCAAGGGGCCCAGGACTGAACCCTGAGGTACTCCAAAGCACTGTTAATCAGGACTGTCCCATGACCTTTGTACAATGGCTGTATTTCTTCTCTTGTTCTCACTTGTAGCATAGTCAAGGAAATGGATTATTACTAATTCATTTGTATATATTGGTATATGTTCACATAGCAAAAATTTACTTTCACAATTAAACTTTCAATGGCTACTGTTTGTCAGGAATGAAAATAGTGTCACTTTGTTTCCCCCTATGGCTCACTGGCAAGAAATATATTGCTTAATATCTAAAGCTTCGCTAAGGAAATGCCTATAAAATATAATTTAGATGTTTTCCATTGCATTGCCGCAGTCTCATGTTAAAGAGCAACTAAGCGACTTTTGTCTGTAGTAGAGCAGCCTCATTTTCATTCATATGGTAGTGTCGCCCTAGGGTAAAATACTTTTGGGAAAGAGATGCAACAAAAAAAATGTATTCGGCTTTAGATTCAACGTAACCCTTTACTTCTTAAATCAGAAATGCTTCAAATAAATTGCTTCACTGTGATGGAGGTGCCTGTAACATGAATGGAGTTCAGAAGCTTTTCTTAAAGCTATTTTAATCAGAACCCTGCTTGAACTAAACATGTTACATAGGCCCATAATTTTAAGATCAAACTGGAGTTATTCTGGAGTTAACCAACTCCACCATAGGGGGCAAATAAAACTCCTAAATTCCCTTATACTTTAATAGAGCTGTTTAACCCTTTGAGTGCCAGAGGGGTACGGAATGCATTGCTTTGCAATGCATTCCGTACCCCTCTGGCAATCAAATGGTTAACTTTGACTTCTAGAGAAGTCTCCAATGCAATTCATTGGAGACCTTTCCAGAATTTAAGGGGTTAAGTAAGTTTACAGGGTCTCTATTGCTTGTCCCTAATGGTGTAGTTGGTTTACCCTAGAATAACTCCAGGAAGAAAACGTACCATTGGTTGGGATACGGCTTTTAACCCCATGAATGCGAGAGACTTCTCCAGAGCAGTGACACACAAGACCCGTAGTGCAGCACTGCTAGTGGGAGAACCATTCTTTCTTTTTGCCTGACACATAATACAAATATGGTATGTTTCTCAGGTTGGTAAAATGTACTGAATAAGATAGGGAATTGCAGGGTTTTCACAGATTTTAGTACCTTTGCGGTGGTTGAAATGTAAAATGTTTTTTTTCCTATAGTGCCGACTTATGGAAAGGTCTGTGCACATCAGTATTTCCCTCATATCTGTAATAGTTATGACCATTTCAGTGCAGGAAGGCAGTTTAAAAAAAAAAATAAATAAAAAATAGGTAGGTGTAGTTTTATGCTTCTGGCACCTCCTGCCGTAGTTCAGTTCATACCAATAGGGTGCCATTTTTCTTGGAAAAGCAGTAGCTAGTGCAAAGCTAATGCTCTGAGTTAGTGTAGTATAAAGCCAATTCTGGAGCAAACCAACTGCACTGTAGAGGGTAATTCACTTTTTAATTTGATTTTAATGGGATGTTTAACACCCTTGAATGCTATAGAGGTCTCCAAAGCATTGCTTCACAGAACATTGGAGAGCTCTACCAGTCAAGTAGTTAACCCTTTGAATGTATGAGAATTATCCAACACATTGTTTTGCACTTAAAGGGTTAAATGCCCCATTTAAATCCATGGCAATTTGTACAGTTGGCTTGGACCAGAATTGTACTTCCCTAGCTTGATGAATACCCTTTAGGGTCTTGTTCATAAAGCGAAATAGGTGCAATTCTGGTCTAAACTACACAACAGGGCTGAAATAAATATTCTGTACATGCCCATTTTTAAATACAGGAAGGGTTAACTCCTTTTAATCTAGTGATCATCAACACATTGATTTTCAGCGTGTTGGAGGTCTCTTGTATTTAAGTGGTTAAAAGGTCCATTTAGCTCTGTGGGATTTTTTGTTTCCTCCCTATGGTGCATTTGGTTTTCTTCAGAATTGCACCTCTTGATGAATTAGGCCCTTAACCCCTTGAGCGTTGGATACCTCACTAACACTCAAGGGATTAAGGGGAGAGGTACAAAAAATGCTCTGTAAATTTCACAACAGTGGGTCATATTTATAAAGACATAAAGTAAAGTTTATAAATAGGTTTCAATCTGATAATCTGAGAGAATTTACTAATGAGAATTTGTCTGCATAGATAACTTATACATTATCACTATATACTTCCATTAAGAATAGGTTATACCTGGCATTAATATAAACACTAAAATTGCCTTTACCTTGGGGCAGATAGCACATGCCTCTATTTATACTTTGCAACGCAATTCTTATTTGGACAAGACCATTTCTACTCCACTTGTCAAAAACAAATGACTGATAGCAACATTTTACAAACATTTATACAAATTTTAGATACTTTTTTTTTGTTTTTTTTTTGTTTTTTTTAAATCCAGTTTTATACTTTGCCCCCTGACTGTTTCCAAAATACATCACTCTAGTTTTTTTGTTTTTTTTTTGTTTTAATTTTATAGAGAACAATTGAGCTCTAGACAGTTGGTTCTGTTCGACTAGTCAGATGGGTATTTACAAGATCACACCTGGCATGTTCCTTTTGTCCAACATAAATACACAGTTTATTTTTCCAAGGACAGAAATATTCTGTAGCAGAGAGATTTGTAATGGCCTACCAGCTGTATCCTTTTCCTTAGAAAATCATAGAATTGCAAGCACAAGAGTGTTTATTCAGCTCATCACAATGGGTTGTCATTGTCCCCATCAAAGTTTTCCCTGCAAGAATTTATCTTGCTGTTTTGTTTTAACCCTTTGAGTTCCAGAGATGTATCCAATGCATTGTGTTGCAGTGTGCCTTTCTGGCACTCCAAAGTTAAAGTAGTTATGAAGTGTAAGTTGGCAGTTATGAATCCTTTCAGAAGTTTTAAGAATTGTGTACGTTATAATCTTTATCCAGCAGAGTTCTTCTTAACAGAAGTATTTAGTAATAATTTTGGCCCATCAGTTGTTCACATTTTTTCATCCCATGGAGTTTAGTAGTCACCTTAAGAGTCAAGTCAGCTGTAGCTCCATCTTATTGCTTTAATCTCAAACTAAAGTAGTTTACCCTGCAGCTTCTGTACTATAAAAACAAGCTGGCACAATCTACTGTTACCTTACGCAATCCTATTTAAAGATGACAAAAAGAACAATTTAAGACCATTTGTAAAGACAGCATGTTTCAAGTACAACTATGAAGGACCAAATAGTATTCATCATTAAGGCTAAATCAGAGAACCATTCATTTTTAAACAGTAGGATTATTTAGCTGCTATAAATTAATTGGAAGTCAAACATTTGATGCACAAAGAAAACAGAATTAAAATGGCTATTCTCTTGGGTTGGTGTCTAGACTAGTAAGCTAGAAATGAAATGCCATTATGCTACTTCCATGTATTGGCTCCAAGACTTAGCATTGGATCAGGACTGTAATCAAATTCCCTTCAAATCAGAATGAATAACACAATATAAACAAAACAGTGTGCTCTTCATAAAAGCTTTAAAGGACAGGAACTTGTGCCTCAGTTTGAGTGGTGTAAGTATATTTTAATTTAATATATCTTGCTGATACATTTTATACATTTTTGATTTTGAATTTGGATATAACTCATTTAGAAGATTGCACAATGTAGATGTCCTTATGGACTTTATAGTTATTTTTAATCTAGATTAAGTGGTGTAACGGGCATCCAAGGACAAATAGATTTCCAGCTTCAAAAATTCCTTTGTACTCTATTGCCCACAATAATAAAATGTGCAAAATTTAGCCTCACCAACAATGAGAAATGTTTGCTGCTATTTCAGTTATGAGTGGTCAGACTGCAGCCTTGCTCCACCTGTTCAACTAAGGGTGTTGGTATTTGTAGTGCAACAGCTGGGGGGGGGAAGGGTAAAGGCTCTCATCCCTAGTAACATTTAAAATGAGTGGACTCTGAAATCTTATATTAACTCTTAGATTTCCTTAGAATGTAGATTATTGGCGTTATGTCACTGCTTGTGCTAACCCAGATGTGCGCCAATCACTTCTCTAGGAACCCTCAGTGTGCTAAGAATTTATCACTGGTTAAACATATGCACACCCAATCAGCACTTCTCCCTCAGCCTTTCTGGTATAAAAGGGGTCCAGTATAGATGCTAAATAAGGGGTTAGTAAGGGCAATTCATGAGAATGTGGCTCTTCACCCCAAGTCTTCAGATCAAGCTGAGCGTTTCCAGGTATATCTATACACAGGCAGCTGTAATGACTTTTGGACGTAGCAGTAGGCAAATCTAATTAGTAATATTGTTATAACACACTTATTTAACTTTTTGGAAACCGCTCTGGAAATTCTGGTGGTGACTCTACATTAATACTATTCAGAAATGTAACAAAATCTTCAAAGAATCAAATTGACTTGCAGAAAAACTGACAAAGTTTTGTTTTATAAATGGTGCAAATCTGAGTCAGGATGATGGACTCCTTAAAGGTGATAGGTAAGTTAATTAGTGAGAATAAGACTGCAGAGGTGAACCTATTAGGATAAAATCCTGATCTTTAAAAGTATAACTCCCAGGCCAAGCTTGGGCAACCAGTGGCCCACCAGCTATTGAGGACTACAATTCTCAACTCCTTCAGCCAGCTGTTATCTGTAATCCTGCACTGCTGGTGGGTCTTGGATTGTTCCATCTATGCTGATTAAATGTAGTCTGCTCAAAAAAAAAAAAAAAAAAAAATATATATATATATATATATATATATATATATATATATATATATATATAATAAAACCCTTCATTAACCCCTTGGATATAAACTCTGTCATAACACATTAGCAATTTGCCAGTTTATCTGTTACAAGTTGTATCTGTTATCTGCTCATTCATAAAGGAGGTAATGCTAGATATCAGCCAGTCCCATCCTCCATCTTCAGGTGGATTTAAATTTATTTTAAATGGGATTTTTAACACTTTGATTGCTATAACAGTTACAACAAATATATTTTGCATATATAATATATATAAATAATTACTGTTTATTTTCTCAAACACATTTTTACCTTTTCAATTTTATCTGAAATTTTACATAATCTTGATAAATCGCAATACCAATTTATTACAATGCAGGGGTTCTTTGTCCACGGTTTCCCTGGATTCCATTGTAAGGGGCACATTTTATCACCCTTCTTCCACATTCCTAGTTCTAGAGGAATCTGGAGATAAAACTACTGCTGAAATCCAGTCTTCTCTGAATCTTCTAAACATAGAAACCAATTCCTGCATGATAACTGGATTACATCCGTTTTGTCCTAGTTATGAAGAATTCTGGGTAGTTTTCATCCAGAGATGGTAATATCTCTAGTTTTGGGAAATCCCAAACTGCTAAAACTGTTGCATAGCAATAGGTAGTTGTCCACTGCTGGGCTTTGTGTACCCTGAGATGCCATTTTCATGTGTTGATGACATGGATTGAGACATCCACTATTTGTAGCAGGGATTCACTCTAACAAATCCCACCTGCATCATATAGAAAAAAATGGTGTAATTGAGAGGGGGGTTGTCCTATGATATTCAACACTGGCTGGTCATTGGGTATTCATGCCAGTGAGCATACATTCAGTATCATTGTATAAACAATATAAAATTTGTAGTTAGAACCATGAAAGAATCTGGATCTGGACTCTAATTGTGCTCATAGCTCACCTCCTGCATTAGAGCATAATGGGGGTACTATCACTGGAAAGGAGGGACAACCTTCTGGTCTTTAAGGGGACAAGTATGGGGAAGATGAGTTAAATTGTCAACAATGCTGGGTGGGGGATACAAACAAGAACACTGTCTCTGCACGGAGATCCCCCATTTCCATCTACCTATGATACTGATAATGGTTTATAAAATAGTCTTTGGAGTTTCACTTTTTTAAACATAGCTTTTTTTAAATCAAACACATGTATATGGGGGAGAAATTCCTTGGCAGCAAAGTCATTAAAAATGTATACAGTTTGGAGTTATGCAGGTAGAGGACTGTCCATAAATATACAGCTCACCTCACCAAACAAGATAGACCACAATTGGTGGTGAATAGAGTTGTCCAAACTTGCAAATCTACTAGAAATAGATATAATTATGTTTATATTTTTTTCTGATCTGTCCCATAGGAAATGACACTTGAAGAGAAGGTTGTGATTACTGACCTGGAAAAATGTGATTTTACCGAAATGTTCACTTACTATAAAGGAAAAATGGAAGAGAAGAAAAATAAGACCAAAGAAGATAAACTAGTAAGAGATGATTCCATATTACTGGAACAATATTACCACTTTAACAGTAGCATTTAAAAAGGATTTCAAGCAAATGATTTATAAAAAAAAACTGCAAATCCTCTGTAGCTGCTCACATTAACTTATTGGCTGAAAATACAACACTGCATATCGTCCCTTGGTTCAGTAGAATATGAATGTGTTTAGGGTGGAAAAAAATGTCAAACATTTTAATCAATTTAGAGCCATTCCATTAGTCAACATAGTTTTTGCACTGAAAGGGATAGTAAATCTTTTTTTTTTTTTCTTCACATATTATTAATTTGTAAAACATGTAAAGTCAAATTTCCTATGTTTTTCTGTTTTTGTATTTTTTTTTTACTTGCCTTTAACTGTAAGCTCCTTGGATCTCAGGGAGTTAAAGGGATAGTAAACCTTGAAAATAAGTTTTTTTTTTTTTTTTTTTTTTTTTTGGTTTTTTTTTATATTGTAGCCCTTAAAAAAACATGAAAAAGATATGTCTTATCTCCCAAACCTTTATGGTTTGGGAGATATTCAGAGGTAAAGGTCCCTTTTCCTGGCTGTTTCAGCCAAGTCTGCCATCTAGTGGACAGATTTGGAATTTGGTCCACAGATCAACCGGCAGCTCTTTAGCAGTGCCAAGATCATGATCTTTAAAAAGAACTACTTAATTGGAACTGTGTACAAAGTGTGCCTATCTTGCAAGCACGCTTTGTAGACCATTCCAATTAAGAAATTCTTTTTAAAGATTGTGATCTTGGCAATTCTGGAGAGCCGCAACCGGTCCCAGGACGGATTCCAAATCTGAGAGCTAGAACGGTGACATCACTCAGGGGGAAACTTTGCTTTTGAATATCTCCCAAACCATAAGGGTTTGGTAGGTAAGACTTGTATCATTTTTCATGTTTTTGTAAGGGCTACAATATAAAATAAACTTATTTTCAAGGTTTACTATCCCTTTAATCCACCATCAAAGTTGGACAGGGATGCAAAGCAACACTAGCTCTGTAGCATCAAGTGCACTATCTATATTCTCTCTTACCTTGTATCACTTTCTTTTTTTCCTCAGTCCCTGACATCTTGTAGAAAAACAGATCCAGGGAGCTCAATTTCAGGAACAAAAGTTCAAGCAATTTTACTTCTAATATTCTGTAATTACATAATATGGGAAACTATACATCAAGAATAAATGATTATTAAACCTAGAAGGCTTGTGATCACTGTATAAAGGGAAACTATAAATCTAATTCTGCATGTATATAAAAGATTCAGATGTTTAAATCTTTAAGCACCAGAGAACTGCACGCCACTCTGACACTGAAGGGGTTAATATACCATTTGCACATTTCATTTGTAGAAACCATTAACAAAGTTATATTTTTCCTTCCCAAAGATAAATGAGCCCTAACTTTTAAAGTTGCTGGAATTTGTGAATTTACATATCTATGATTAATAGCTTTGATTACAGCCAGGCTAGATAAAGGCAGTCACTGTGTGGTTTCTGAAGACTGCTTTGCCAACACTGTTAAATCCTGATGAGCAGAAACACCTGCCACTTAATTCCTCAGCCTGTCAACTGAGCACTGTCCATGATTTTCTAATGTGGACAGATGTCCACAAGGAACCGTGTCCAAAGCTGCAAATGCGATTCATATCAGAACACAATGAAAACTGTGTCTCCACAGAGAATGTGACCAAGTTACCAACACTCTGCAGCCAAAGTACTAAGAAGAGCTTTAGTAGTCCTGGGGCACACAAATTGCACCACAGGAGGACCATAAGCATTCCCCCTGACTCAAATGGGGATATTAAACATTTTAAGATAAGATACGTCTTTGCAATGCTTTACTCCTGGTCTTTGAAGAGTTAAGATTATCATGTGCAGTGGGCAGAGGGTGTCTGGTAGTCCTGCTAGTAACTGATGTCCACTTCCATGGAAGTGGTGGTCCATTAATGATTTGAAGATATTCCCCTGAACAAAGGCACAATGTAAAATGTATAGGCACCATTAGGATTTTAACCATAGTAAGGAAAGTGGGGAGGAGTAATTAGGAGGCAGAAGAAAATACTTCATGGCTTCATACAAATTATCTAAATGTCAACAACCGATCTATTCCATGTTACCGTGTTTATGGCTTACAAAAATGCTGAATCTGTCTAATGCCTCATGATTGAATGGACCTACATTCAAACACTGATAACCTTCAGTGAGTGGGTGGGGTTCTCAAGAACTGGAACATTGCCACCAGCCTATATAAAGTCTGTTCCACCCACTACTATAAGCTGCATGCAGCCTGCATAATATAGTTTTCCAATATGTTTTGAGCTTTGCATTTTAATTTACTAAAATTACCTGGAGTGATTTACAAGCAAACATAATCTAGGAAAGCTAGTTAAAATAATGTACTATACCTTTAAAAAATCCCCTTTTTGCAGTGATCACCAATTGTGCATATTTAAAGGCCATTTTTGAGTGCCGCTATAAGATGGGGGGCAGACAAGTGAAATAGCACCAATGTAAAGCAGTTGGTAAATCAATCACTTACATGTATTTGTTGGCTGGCTTTCAGCTCCACAGCCAGATAGCAAACATGAAAATTAACCCATCCTGATTCGGGCACACTGGCTCTCCAGAACACATTTTAGTATTCTGTATTGTCAGACACCTTTATTTAAAAACTATTGGCAAGCTCTGGACATTTGACTTCTATTATAGTAGATTCAACATGTTTCTGAGCTTAACACCCTTTCACCAGGAAGCCTTTGAGTGCACTTCATTATGTACAACCATTGTAATTTATAGCGGTTAAGTTGACTAAAATATACCATGGAACAGCAGCTAGAATAAGGAGAAAACATTTTGTATAGAATGAAAACCTCAGCACTAAAACGAATATATAAAAATATATATATATCTATGCGCAAAGAAATGGACTATAAGAACCAGAAATAAATGAGCACTCATTAATGCCAAAGTTTCAGCCCTCTAAAGGGACTTTGAGGGCTGAAACCTTGACATTAATCTCATTACACTGCATTAAGCAAGCCTTAGAGACAGCTGCAGTGGCACACTGCTCTAAAGCTTCTGTACAAAAGGAATGTCAGAGAGAGAGTTGTTTGGGAAGGAACAAGCCCTTGTTGGGCAACCTCCATTCATCCAGGAGTACCTGGTCTAAGGAATGGTGAAGAGGGGCATCTTCCTCTTTGCACCTTTATAAAAATGAGGGAAAGAGGAACTAGAATCTGAGGCCTTGGGCGACTTTAAAGTTTCCAGAACAGCTTGGATAAAATTCTCAGCAGGAGAACCAGTGCTTCATCAAAAGAATCTCCAATAGTGAATGAAAATGCCAAATTGTCATCAGTCTCTTTTTTCAACTCAGGAGTCCCCTACCATGGGAACATTTCCTTCTATGAAATGGCTGCAGTGCCTTTTGGGGAACAGGATGGTCCTGAGACAGTATGGAATACTTTGACTATAGAATGGTATAGAACTCATAGAAGAAATGAGGGGCTTCTACTTTATTAGTAGAGGGCCCCCTGGAGCCATGTGGGGGCCACAGAGCAAGAGGAACACAAGATACCAGAGAAATCCTTAGAAGGACCAATCTGCCTGGCACAATTGGTTAAAAGGGGTAAGGGGGATAAGGAGGCAGGTAGTGGCACCCCACGAAACCTTAGTAGCTTGCCCATGTCCACCCTTGGGTGCAAACGTAGCCAGAGACCACTTGAAATGTTACAGGACCCTAAAAGAGAAGTACTTTAAGCTTTTGTATAAGTAGAGACCAATCTCATTAGGTCCACATTTGCCCATGCCCATGCATAGATCTCTGTGCATTGAATGTACTGTATTGCCCTGTGTGGACCTTGAGGTAATACCATTGGCTAAAATGAAAAGGTCCTTACAGGGATTTGCTGGAAGTGGGCAGCAGATGCAAGAGTGCCGCCCACTGTGCAGTGATTAAAACGGCTGCGGAAGGGGTGAGTTAAGCAGGGAAATAGATTGTGCTTACTTGGTAGAGGGAGGAAATGAATGGGCAGCACAAAAACTACAGTTTTTTACTCATGTGAAGTGGGGGTATGTACTATACACAAGGTGAAGTGGGGCAAAATTGTGAGTACTACACTTGAGATTTTACTGTATATTAAATAGTCGTGTACATAGTACTGGGTGTATATATGTGTTAATAGAGAGAGGCTAGCAAATGTTGCATGGCATTGCTTGTGCAGTGAGACGTAACCCACTGGTCTGTTTATTAAAATACATTTTTTACTACAGACCTCATGATGAGGCTGTTGATTTCCACCATGTTCCCTTTGCCATTGTGAAAGGGAATGTGCAGCAGTGGTCCCCCCTTCACCAGCAAGAACAGATAGCCCCTCCAATTTGCTTGGCCTTTATCCACAGCATAGCCCCTGTCAGTTTGGCTGATCAGGATGGGGTCTTCGCCAGCTCCAATTCCTCAGCCATCTTTGTCCTCTGCCGCTTCCTCAACCAATTGCCAAAGGGGAGTTTTGCATATCTCTGCCTTTCTAACACCACAGGGTGTGACTTGTAACAAACTGGGAACCTTCTTAGAATTTGAGACTTGTATAAGACATTTCCTCAAACTGAATTGGGACCAAAAAAGGACTTAAGATCAGTGGAGACTACCTACATCACTTAAGTTTTGCAGATATTATACTCTTTGCCTGTTGTCCTGAACTTCAAGAACACATTGCAGAGCTACAAGAAAGCAAACATTTTGGTCTGAAGATGCATATCAACAAAACGCAGTGTCACAGCTTACCTATATCCAGTGTCACCATTTTTGCTGGAGTTGTATCGCACTATATGACTCTTCTGCATGATCCCACACTTCACTGTTTGGACTGAGCATGGGCACGCTTGGCGTGCGCAGTGGATGTCCGTGTCCTTGCACTAAGCGAATGGGATACTCCGATTGACACAACGGTTGTGCAGGTGTACAACGCATCTCATGGCGGGATGCGTCAATTTCGGGTGCGAGGAAGTGTATCTGAAGCAGGCTCCTTCTTATACCTTGGGTTCTGGTCTGGCTCCTCCCAGCTACTTCCTGGCACGTTGTATTTATAGGGAACTGGAGTTTCATCCAGTTAACCTTATGTTGGTGTGCAGTACAGTTCTCTAGTTGTTCCTGATCTTTGTGTATGACCTGGCTTGTCTGACCACCCATCCTGGTGCTGACCTGTGGCTCTGTCTGACTACTCTCTCGTTTTGCACTTGTAGTGGACATCCAGTCTGGTGCAAACCTGTGGCTCTGGCAGATTCTGACATTACTGACTGCAGGTGCGAGTCAGGTTCTTTGGTTGTCTCACCTTCTAGCGACTGTGTTCTGGCTGGTTGCAGACGTGAGTCAGTCAGTCTTCCGATTTCATCACTGGGAGAACCGTCAGGCTTACGCTTCCTCTCAACTTAGAGACTACCATTGGCTTTGGCTTAGTCTCTGCAGTTCTGGGATCGGGAGGCATACTTCTATTGCTGATAGAGTCCCTGCCTCTTGGTTACCCTCTGCTCGATCCTGATCATTGTTATTATTCGCTTATGTTAATAAAGGTGAATTTTACTTTACTTTACTGTCTGGCTTGTTTTGTTTTTGCTTGCAAACCGTGACACACAAGTCTTGTTTAACAAATTTACCATACCAGGAAAAACACCGTAAATAGACAACAATTAGAAGGTGACAAGTATGTTTACCTTGGAAAGGAAATGTGAGCAGATGGAAACACCATGAAAGAAATTACACAACAAAATTGGGGTGGCAAGCATTTGGGAAAACTTATTAGTACGGTCTTTAAGACACATTTACCACTCTACCTTTTAGAGAGGTTTTTGACCAAGGTGTTCTCCCAATCCTAATATATGGCTGTGAAACATGGCCAATGAATGCCAAAGCCATACAAAAACTGAAGCTTATGCAGTGTAGTATGAAAAGGCTAATTCTAATCGTAAGAGACTGAAAAACACGTGCATAGATTCATCAGCAAATGAAGGTCTATGACATAACTGAAAGACAAAGAGATTGAAATGGACATGGGCAGGCCACATAGCAAGAAGACATGACAGTAGATGGACCAATCGAATTTTGGAATGGATTTCATTCAATACTAAATGCCAAAGATGAAGATGAGACAAGATGGGTAGACAAAACTACCAAATGTGTTGGTACACAGTGTCAAGGCACAAGACAGAAGTTGTTGGCTTGCAGAGGATGCTTTCATCCTGCAATGGATGATGATGGATTTAAGCATATATAGGTTATATAAGATTATTGTAAATTGTCCTGTAGACTGTTCATAAAATGCCGAGAAGACAAGTAGTTATTTTATTTATTTTTTAAACCTTTAAAAAATTGGCATGCTCAACTGATTGTCAAAGCTGGTGACCATAAACATTCTCTTTGTCTTCCTGTCATGTCCTTGCTTAAGATGAAAAAGTCAAATTCTTACTTTAGTTCCGCCACTTCTAAACATAACGGTGTGGCTATCCTTCATAAAACTATCCCTTTCCAATGTACTTCAACTAAACGAGATACAGAAGGTCGCTTTTTCATGGTGAAGGGCTCCCTAGCAAATCACATGATTACACTCTCTCTTACTAGAGGTCTTAATCGTTCCCTTGTATCTGACTACTTGATCCTTGGCGGATCTGCCACCCTGATAGAAAAGACTACACTTTTTACTCAAATCCCCATGATTCTTACTCACATGTTGACTACTTTCTTGTCCCCCAGGATCTGTTGCCTAGGGTTTAAGCCGCAGCATAACCTGGTCGGACCATGCTCTAATATTACTACATCTTAAGCCCCGTACTGCCCTGCCATCACCCCCACACTGGCGTCTTGATGAAACCTTGTTAAATACCTTAGAGGTCAAAAGAAATATTGAAACCACTCTGACACTATATCACAGAAAACACGACCTGTGATTTTTCCCCACTGACTATTTGGGCAGCATTAAAATGTGTCCTAAGAGGGGAATTAATTAAACTAGCCTCACATAGAAATCGGATTCACAGACACACGTTAAATGATCTCCTCCATTCTATGTCTTCACTGGAGACACGTCACAAGTCCTCTGGCTCTAGGACAGTCCTTACTCGACTTACATCACTTAGATGCCAACTGAAAACTTTGCTCCAACTTCATACAGAAAAATTGTTTTTATGGGCCAAACTCCGTATATTTGAGCAGGGGAACAAAGTTGGTTCTCTTCTGGCACACCAGCTTAGACATATGCTTTTCTTCACATTACATACCTTGCATTAAGACCGCATCGCTCTCTCTTACTTATGATTCCCCCTCTATAGCTGATCGTTGAAGGGCATTTTATTCAAACCTGTATCCTTTACCTCCCCAGCCTGTGGACACTTCACTTTTGGATCCTGCCTCTATCTCTCATTCTATGCTAAACTACTACTTCTGGAACCAAAATTGAGAGATGACCTGGAAACTCCTATTACCCTGTCTGAAGTTCTCTGCTCAATCCATGCATTGCCAAAAGACAAAAGCCCAGGTCCTGATGGCCTCTCAGGCTTTTTATAAATCTTTCCCTATCTATTAGATCCTCTACTCACCAATGCCTTTGCCTGTTTCCCAACAGACACTTCTTCTCATCCCACTCTTTCTGTTGCCCGCATATGTGATTCTGAAACCAGGTAAGGACCCACAACTATGTGGAAATTACCACCCTGTTTCACTCCTCAATCTAGAGTACAAAATGTATGCCAAAATCCTAGTTGAACGGCTAAAACCACTACTTCCATCCCTTATTCATCTGGATCAATCGGGCTTTGCTCAAAGGAGAGAAGCTCGAGATAATACATGTTGTTTACTTAATTTATTGCACCATCTATCACATTCTCCCCCCTCTTCGTTCTTTCTGTCTACAGATGCAGAAAAGGCCTTTGACAGGGTTCACTAGCCCTTTTTATTTCATACCCTAAGTGCCTTTGGTTTTGGTCCCTTCTTCATCAACCTTATATCTGCCCTCTACGTCAACTCCAATGCGCAGGTTTCAGTCAATGGTGCCCCTTCTGCACAGTTTTCCATCTCTAACGGCACTCGGCAGGGCTGTCCACTCCCCCCCCCTTTCCTTTCTGTTTGTCCTCCTCATGGAACCCTTTGCGCAACATGTTAGGAATAACCCTTACATTTCTGGTATACGAATAGGCACCTGTGTTCACACTCTAACTATGTTTGCAGATGATATAATCTTTACCTTGTCTGATCCTGCCCTCTCCCTCCTAAATGTTATACAGGAATTGAAAACTTTTTCCACCCTTTCTAATTATAAAATCAGCATTTCTAAATCTGAAGCCCTACTGATAGCATGTTTGCCTGCTATGTTAACATTCCTCAAATCGTCCATCCCATTTAGGTGGTCCTCTTCTTCCATCAAATACTTAAGCACTTTCCTCTCTCCCAACCTTAGTAATATCTTCTCACTTAACTTCTACTCCTCTACTCCAAATTATTCTACGTGACTTAAAGCTCTGGGAGCCACTCTTTCTATCGTGGTCTGAGTGCATAAATGTTATTAAAATGAATGTGCTCCTAAGATTCCTATATATCTTCCAAACTCTTCCTCTTATGATCCCTTCCTCATTCCTCCTTCAGATTCATTGCCTTTTCTCCACCTTCATAGGCATTCTAACCCTCCTCGAGTTTCTTGTTCAACCTTTCATCTCCCAAAATCTTGTAGTGGTCTGGGTCTGCCTAATATTTTTAAATACTACCAAGCTGCTATTATCAATGCCGTTTATGACTGGACTCATAATGGGTCAACCAAACAGTGGGTGGCTATGGAGAGAGGCCGTCTTACCGGCTGATTCCCTAGTGGAAATCATCACTCCCATTTCACATCACTCTCCTGCCCTGAAACTTCATCCAATTCTTTCAGTTGTGTCTTCAGTTATGCTGCAGTGCAGTAAGGCTAATGCTTTTTGCACCTACCCTTCAAGAGCTTCTCTGATCTTTTCTAACAGGAAATCCCCTTATACGCTTCCTGACAAGGAATTTCCAGCTTGGTCTACGACTCCTAGTATGCATATTCTTGATTGTGTTTCTCAGGGCAAAAATGTAGATTTTGTAACTTTGAAAGATCGCCTTGCCCTCCCGGGTGGAGAAGCCAGGAAATTTCTTCCAATCAGCATTTTTTTTAGAAAGCCCCAGGATTCGACCAACTTGGTCTTATCATCCATCTTGCTTTGAACTCCTTCTCACTTCCCACACTCAACAGAACTTCTACGCAAAATCTATTCCATCTTAGCTTCCCCTCATCTTCCTCATATTCCACCCTACGCACTGGCCTGGGAAAAAAAAAAAGTGACTCTCTGACTTATGATGATTGGCGCTTGATCTGGTCCACCACGGCCTCGACCGCTATATCTGCTCTTATTCTTGATACCCACTATAAATTCCTTATGAGGTGGTACTACACACTGACAAAACTCCATGCTATTTCAAATTCTGTGTCCCCATTGTGCTGGAGATGCTTACAAGAACCTGGTTCCCCGTCCCACATCTGGTGGTATTGTCCAAAAATTATCCCTTTTGGGCTGCCTGTCTAGATCATATTGAGTCTACTTTACATATCACTTTATCCAGATCTCTTTGGCAATCTTTATTCTACCTCCACCTACCTCCTCTCCCTTTCTCGGCCAAACATGCTCTCCTCACTATGCTCAATGCACTTAAAACCCACATTCCCTGTAGTTGGCATAATACAGAACCCCTGAATTTTGCTGAATGGCTGGCCTTGACCAGGGGCCAACTCATGTTACTCTGCTTGACCTTGTTTAATAGAGGTTGAGACCCTTTTGAATCCTCTCTTCTGCTTTCAGATCCAACCACTACTTGATATAATCTGCCCTCTTCTCTCTTTCCTTATGTATCTCTGGGTCTCATACTCCGTAATACTACTCTCCCCTCGCCATCTATCTTTTTTTCTGGCTGTATACTTGATTTATTCCATGTACCAGCTGCTCCGGTATTCCCCCCCCCCCTCCCCCCCTTCCTTCCATTTTTTTTTTCTTCTCTCGCGCTCTCTCTCTCTCTCTCGCGCTCTCTCTCTCTCTCTCTCTCTCTCTCTCTCTCTCCCCTCTTCTCTCTCTCTCTCCTACTTTTTCTCCTCTTTACTTCACTTACTGATGGACGGTGTTCCCAACATGTGATAATTGATATGTAATCATTTGTTTTTGCCTATCATTTGTTTTGTGCAACCTGTAATCTTTTCATTGTCTTTATGCAATTCTTCATTAAAGCTTTTTTTGAAATAAGTCAAATTCTGTTTCTCCTTCTTTTCACTCATAACATTTACACTTATACCCTTTACAGACAGCACCCAGAACCTCTTTGGAGAGCCAGGGACTGTGAAAGCAGGTATGTTGATATAAAGTAACAATAACCCTGCAGCAAAAATACGGCCATCACTTGATTAAATACAGTATTTAGAGCACTTGGAGGTCCTGGGTTAGTGTTACATTATATCACTATCCCTGCTTTCACTGTCCTTGGCAGAAAACTCTCTGGAAACAGAACAAGAGAAGTTCACATTTAGGGACAAAACTTGTGAGGGGGAAAAAAGCCACATTAGTGTGTTGTATTTTCAGAATTGCCTCATTCTGACCTGGCAAGAGGATTAAACTGGTTCCTTTCTGTAAACCTGGGATGGTTTGGAATCTGAGGTATATCCAGAGCACACATGTCCATTAAAATGCCTCAGAAATCTGTTTGGTAAAAACAATGATAACCATTTATGAAATGCAATGTAATGTAGGCCATGGACTCCACTTTTTTGCTTGTCTCCACCAATGTGTAGTATATCTTTACTGCCAAAATGCTTAATAGTGGACCTTGCTGTTATGTAACTCATAGGTTCTCAAACGTTCAGGCCTCTCTAACTGCAGGACTGAACCACTGATTTGATCCAACTGTGCTGGATGTGAGGATATCCTGAAATCCTGCCCTTGTATAATACTGGAGTACCAACTTGAGATCATATATTCTATAAGCATATAGGGCTTTATATGTGTAAAGCCAAAGTGGACACTTGTGGTACTTTAGTGGACCAAAAATTCCTATATTTAAATGGAACCTTTAACCCTATGAATGCTAGAAGTGTCAATGTACTCCTTCGCAATGCAATGGAGATCTATCTAACATTCATGTGGTTAAAAGCACCAGTAAATCCACACAAATTTGGGGAAGTATTACTTGTACCCTTCAGTGCATTTTGAGTTGCTCCAGAATTGTTCTACTTTGCATTAGACTATTGTCTCTCTGAATAATGTATCAATTTCTTTTGCAATGTTTTTAAAGGATAGGATGAGTGCTCACTGGCACAAGTATTTTTATTCTTTTTTGTTTTTGATCTAATGAAGGTAATTTAAGAAGTTCATGTTGGTATTGATTTTTTTTAAACACCTTTTTCAAGAGAATAAAGGAAGAAAATGAAAAACTCCTGCAGGAGTTTGGTTACTGTGTCATGGATCACCACCGGGAGAGGATTGGGAACTTCAAAATTGAGCCTCCAGGTTTATTCCGTGGACGAGGAGATCACCCCAAGCAAGGGCTTCTGAAGAAGAGGATATTCCCCGAAGACGTCATAATCAACTGCAGCAAGTAAGTGACTTCAGGGCTTGAATGTCCATTAGGCAGAGCAGAAAACGACCTAAGGTTACAGATTGAGGGGCATGAGCCTTGCTGACCATGCCTAGGGTGCTGTGATGTTAATGTGCAATCCCATTGCTCATACACCAGATGATAAACCAGACATAAATTCATTGCTTATGGTGGCATATTTTTCAGGTAATGTTCTACCATAGTATCTATTTTATGTACAAACCTGATCATTATATATACCCCAGTACTGGCCAGTAAATTTTTATGTTAAAGCTTAAAGGGATAGTAATGTTTCATAATAAAAACAGCTTTAATTAATCATCATAGTATTTGGGCCTTGGAGAGCGTTATTTCAATTCTGTCAGAGTTGTAGTTCAGGAGTAATTCAATGACAAAGTATCCCCCCCCCGCCCCTTTTACTGATGTCACACTCTTCAGCCTGAGCAGAAGGGAGGTGCCCAGGTAGATTGCAGAGAGGGACAATCTTCAATTAAGATAAGGGGAAAAACCTGAAAAGCTTGTCAAGGGGGGCAGGGATTTCATTGTTTTCATAGGTATAAGAGTGTCCCCTTCTATTATCTGTCCAGTCTATGGACTGCATTCCACATCTGAGAAGAGATTGTTTACAGTAGGCAAAAGGGGCGGGAGGGGGAAACTTTGCTTGTGAATATCTCTTAAACCATAAAGGTTTGAGAGATAAGACTTATATCATTCTTCATGTTTTTTTAATGCCTACAAAATAAAATAAAGTTAAAATGAAGTATTACTATCCCTTTAAGGGCATTTTCACTGCCATGCAACAGTGGATGGGAAGTGGGTTACACAAGGGCTCTGGCCATGGGTGGAGCTAAGCGACAGCAACCCTTCTTTGTGGAGGAGCCTGATGAGGAAAGAGTAAATGAATAGCTGTTTATATAGAAACAGGAAAGTTATACACAAACCTGTCAATTCATTAAATAACTGTTACGACTTCACAAAATGTATACAATACTGTTGTATTTTAAATCATTAGATATAATGAATGATCACTTTTAGAGTGAGTGCCATGGAAAAGTTCCAGAAGTGAAGGTTCAACCGAGGTGCAATGGCCTGGAACATCATACTACACAAACAGTGGCTAGGAAGGCTTTGGAATACTCCTAATAAGGGGAACTCTTTTCAACCTCATGCCCAAGCCAAAATCTCTACCTTGAGTAGTGAGAGGATAAATGCTACTCTGGAAGAATAAATATAAAAAAAAATCTGGGGCAACATATGGAAGTGTTATGAGCTCTGATTAAGGAATCCTCTATATTGTGACAGCTGGCCCGAATGTTTTTCAGGGATAGGAATGCTGGGGGATGTATTCCCCTCTGGAGAAAGAGTGGAGTCCCAAAAGAAGTTGGGAGTGAAAAAGCACTGGAGAAGTCAGTTGTACAGAAGTTAAAATTGCTCATCTCAAGAACTGCATCAAGCTTTCTTCAGGCTCTGCAGATGAAAAATGTGTTGAGAAAACTTACTTGATATTAAAGTACATTCTAAATGCTGGAGAGCAGAGGTAGAGTGCAAAGCTGGGGAGTAAAGTAGATGACAGGTTAGCCCTTCCTGCAGCTCAAGATGAATAATATAGTAACAGAGGCAAGGTAAGCGATCCACCTCCGGTTGAGCCAAGAAGTGAATAGTGGTGAGCTTACCTGGATGCTGAGGGTGGAAAGAGTAGATTCCTCAAGGGAATTTGGGTCCTAAAAGCAGAATGGTGCAGAGAACTGGAATGCAGGCAAGCGGCCTGGAAACTGGTAAGAAGGAAATCCCAAATCAGAATGAAGTGGAAATAGGTGACTAGCTTAAAGGAAAGAATGTCGCCTTAACAGTTGACATATTTTCCCTTTAAGTATTTAAGGCACACTGGAAAGGAATTTAACTGGAAAGGAATGTTGTGTCTTTAAGATTAAGGATCTAAGAATGAGGTGAGCTATTCCTCTGTATAAATGGCAGGCTGACTTGAATGGCTTGCTGAAGACACTGCCATCTGGAACTCTGAGCTAGACAGGCAGGTGGAAAAAGACTAGAAGGAAAGTATTGGACCCACAGGATCCAAATCATAGGGCACAATCATGATCAGACAATTCTGATGTCAAGGCTGGCAGCAAGAATCTTGAGAGGCAAAATGAAGCAAAGTCCTGAATCAGAAGTCGCACGGAGGTAAAACTCCAAAGCAACACTACACTCAGAATGCACAAAGATCAAGCAATGAAGTAAGGGGTATGTTGCAAAAAGGAAGACGTTGACAAAGGAAAAAAAGATTCTATCAGTTGTCAAATTGACTGCTGATCATGATTGAATACATTAGTGTCTTGTTTGCTAGTGCTACCCTTCAATCTTCCTACTAAAAAAAAGTTCAGAAATTAACCCTTTGAGTGCTTAGCAATGCTTTGAACCTCCTCTGACACTAAGAGTCAACTGAGGCTATCAGTTAAAACCTTAGTTTGAAAATTATTGAAATTACCTCCTCGTAGTGGAAAGAGTAAGGGGTAGCAAACAAAAAAAACTACCAAATTATTTGCATCTACATCATTTCTCTCTCCTGTCATTTTGATGGTTCCAGGTGTAGGCCGAACTGGTCACTTTAATGATTTGGACCAGGAATACTCATCAGGATATTAAGTCCTAGATTCCAGTACATTTCTTTTTTCTCTCCTGTATCCCACAGTTTCTCTAATTCTTTCCTGTTAGTCCCTCCACCAATTTTTTATTTCACCGGCACCTCTTATGGGCTTCAATTTCTTCTCTTCTTGTCTTCTTCCTCTTATTTCTTGCCCTATATCTAAACATTTCCCCTAGTCTCTCTCCTTTATCCCTGGTTTTCTTCCTTTTCAGTCTCGTCCCCCATTTTCTACCTCTCCCCCAGGCTCCTTCCTACTCTTTCAGTCTCTTCTCCATCTCTCTCTCTAGTCTCTCCTCCCACTGTCTCTTCTTCCTCCCCAGTCTTTCCTTATCAAATCCAGTCTTTATCTTTCTACCCTTCTCTTTTCTGTCCCCTAGTCCCTCTTTATTATTCTCCACATTCCCCTCCCTTTTTCCCCACTTTCTTCCATTCCAATTTTCTTCCCAGTAGTGTGCCGCACTAATAATGTACAGGTGACCCGCTTTGGAAAATTTGAATGTTGGGAGTTGTGCACTGTATCACCATGCATTTAAGCTGTGGAAAGGGTTTGCATGTTTTAAATTGAATTCACTAATGTGAGAGGTCATTGTAACATACAGTAGATAAATATAAGGAAGATATAATGAAGGAATCCCCAAAATTCACAAAATATTGCACAATGGAAGGACAAAGATGTCCAAAAAAAACTCCAAAAGCTGCACACAAGAGCTTAAGTGGGGGTTTTGTGGAATATTTGAATATACTATGAACTGGATAATAACAATCATAAGTTAAAGCATGTTTTGATGTGACTTTATCTGGATACCCAACCTGGAGGATACAGGGACCTATTATTATTTTTTTAATTTTTTTATTTTTTGATATTTATATTTTTTTTTATAGTTTTTATTTTTTTGGATTTTGGGATACTTTTTGAGGGATAGATTCCATTCTGATTTTTTAGTAAAGGAAATTTACATTGGAATGTATTTTTAGGTCATACTGTATAGCGTTAAGAATAAGCTGTGCAACATGGTAGTGTAATTTAACCCTTTGAGGTATACTCTGGATGGGACGTCTCTTTATCGATACTTTTTTCATTCATCAATGTATGTTATGTGATATTATTGGGGGTTTTAGTGATGTTTTGTATTTATGTAATTAGAGGTGATATATTGATATATTATTGATTTGTTTGGGATTAGGACCAGTTGTCTTTGATGCAGGTTTATTCTCGTGTAGTCAGATGTATGGGCAGTTGGATACCTTTACCCATTATTCCACTTTGGACCGGTGTCTATTTATTATTTTTATTATTATTTATTTATATAGCGCACACAGATTACGCAGCGCTTTACACTCATATTGGTCACTGTCCCCATTGGGGCTCACAATCTAAATTCACCTATCAGTATGTTTTTTGGAGTGTGGGAGGAAACCGGAGTACCTGGAGGAAACCACTCAAACAAGGTGAGAACATACAAACTCATTGCAGATGTTGTCCTTGGTGGGATGTAAACCCAGGACCCCAGTGCTGCAAGGCAAAAGTGCTAACCACTGAGCCACCGTGCTTATGATATTACTGTGTGATTTCTTGATTAGTGTATAATTGGCCATATCTGATCATATCTCTCCTGACATTATATTGTATTGTTTTATTGTCGTGGATGGAGAATTAAGTGTATACTGGATATTTGGTGAATTAACAAGGAATACACATTATTATATTTGGCAGATAATAAAACCCTTTTTTTTTTTTTTTTTTTTTACATTATATTTAGTTATCTTTTTCTTCCCACAAACAATAACAGCGCTCCTTTTCGTTTGTATATAGATTGATATTTTTGACCATTGAAGGCATGTTTTTTTTTTTTAAGGGGCAGCTTTTGGTGACTTTTTGGCCATCTTTATCCTTCCATTTTGTGATATTTTGTGAATTTTGGGGATTTATTATTTTTTGCCTTTAATATATGGTAGCAGGAGGGATTAATATGGGCAATCATAGGATTAAGGATTTGAGAGAACGGAGGGTTTTAACCAGTAACAATTGGAGCATTAATTCTCAAGAAGATAGCATAAGAATAACAGAGCAGAGGAAATTTTCAAACAAATAGAAAATGCACTAATAAAGGAGTCAAAACACTATTGGGACTACATGACATAGCAAAAATATGTAGATCTCAAAATAATACCTTTTTACAAACAAACTTCAGAAACTCCAGCGTATGATCTGAAAAGTTACGATTTTGAAAATAAATGGCAAGATGTAATACAAACATGTTCCTTAAATGTATTGAAATTGATAATAGATACTAGGAAGGATTGTAAATTAGAAATGTAAAGAGGCGGATAGGTTATTTAATAGTATTAAGGAATTTAAAAACACTGATCTATATATTTTTTTGGAAGAACATATACAGAAATAGAAAAGTTAAACAACAATATAACGGAGAAAAAACAGAAGAAATTTAGGTGGATAAATATGAAAAATACGGACTCATAAGAGAAGTAAGAGGTATGGAAGGTAGTGGAAAATGGTTAAAAAAAAAAAAATCTATAAAGAGAGAACCTATACGAGTGGAGAAGGAGGAGAAGGAGGAGATTGAAGATTATCAGGTATTGGGAACCACAAATAGATTTGAGGCATTACAGGAGGAGGAAAGCTGTGCCTTTGAGAGGTACCAGGTACGTCTAAAGAGATACAAATGAGTATTGTATCTGGTACCTCTGAGGGGGTACTGGGCGCATCCAAAGAAGTACAAATAAGTGTTGGAGGAGAAGACAAACAGGAGCCCAATTTTTAGGGATGGGCAGATACAGAAAGGAGAGAGGCCCCCAAGAGAGAGACATTGAAATTTTCGAGTTCGATGGCAACAAACTTCTGGAATAGTGCGGAATGGGATGGAAATGAGAGGAAGGTATCAGAACGGAAATTATCAACAGAGTGGAATTACAGACAAAGAGCTCAATGAAAGAGAGAAATTTGAGAGAAAACTACTCAGGAGTACAAAGATATGTGGAAGAGAGATGGCAAGGGAGGGGAGTAACACCAGTATGGAAGGAACAAGACGAAACAGGGTAAACTGGGTGGACAGGGAAGACAGAATAAATCATATGAGAATGTAATACAACAGACAAATTTTCAATTTAAGTGGTATTCTCCTAGATGAATCACAAATGGCAGTTTTATCTAAGGGTTTAAAATTTGCTCCAACCTGTAAATTCGATAAATTCAGTGCATATACAGGGGTACAAAAGTATGTTAGACAATTGTGTTTAAAGAAAATTTTTTTAAAACATCCATTGGAGAAATCAGAACACACTTATTTTAAGCATACTACACTGAAACCAAGATCTACATTTTTTCAGAGAAATGAGATCAGTGAAAGTATACACACATTTCAGAATTTTGTGGAAAGGGATTTAAAGAAAATCGGTAATAAAAAGAAACATTTTAATATGAATAAAAATGAGTATAAAGCATTACAGGAGCTCCAGCATGATAGAATTATAATACGCCTTGCTGACAAAGGAAGTGGAATAGCAGTGATGTCAAAAGAGCAATATATGGAGGAAGGGCTCAGATTATTAATGGACATTAAAAAAAAAAAATAGCTCCATATCCAACAAAGGAATTTCAACAACCGTTAAGAGACTATTCAGGTGGGAGTGGATCAAGGAAGAATATCTTATAAAGAACAACAATTTATTAATATACAATATCCTAGAATACCTATTTTTTACTTTCTGCTGAAAAAAGATTTACAGAATCCTCCCGGAAGACCTATCGTCTTGGGCATAAAATCTATAACTAGTAATTTGAGTAGAGATATAGGTCACTTTCTACAGGAACAGGTGAAGATCTTACCGGCGTTTTTGAAAAACACAACACATTAATATTTTACAAGAAATTAGTTGGCAAGAAGGAGATTGGTTGGTGACCATGGATGTTTTGTTATTATATACTATAATCAATCACGATATGGGATGTGAAAAACTTGTTGATTAAAGATGATAAATTACACCACTAACAAGTTGAATTATTGATGAGATTTATTTTAGAACACAATTATATTTGGTTTGAAGGTGATTTTTATTTATAGGCATGAGGATCGGCCATGCGCACCAGGTTTGCACAGAGTTATGCCAACCTGTATATGGGATATTAGGAGGACAGATATATATGGAACTGTCCATTCGGTGCGAACCTGGTGCTATGTAAGAGGTACATTGATGATGTGTTTATTTGGAGAGGGTCACAAGTATCTTTATTACACTCATTTAATATATTTCTGATAATGATTATAATTTGAAATTTAGTAGGGAATTTAGTAATAAAGAAATCAATTTTTTGGATATGACTATGTACAAGATAATAGAATTTACACGAAAACATTCTTTAACCCCTTAAGGACCGGTGGTCATGGGACATTTCCGTCCCATAATGACCGCATAGGCGCACTTGGACGCGCTGGTACACGTGACCTGTCGCGTGTATCGGTGCGTCATTATGGGGCCTTGTAGAGATCGCTCCGATCTTGGAGCGGTCAATTTCAGGCCCTATTTTTACTTACAGCGTTCCCGGTAGAGCGCTGTAAGTAAAAAGTACGTGACGTACTATGACCGTCATCGGTCCTTGAGTATTTCAAGGACCGTGACGGTCCTGGTACGTCAAGGGTCCTTAAGGGGTTAAACCAACTGATGTAAACCGTTATATCAACAGATATGTGTCATTTTTCCCCTTGGTTGCGTAATATACCGAAAGGGGAAATTACAAGATTACGTAGAAATTGTTCTGAAATAGAGGCATTTGAGGATCAAGCTAAGATTCTTAGAGAGATTTAGAGAAAAAACATATGATGAACATTTGGAGGAGTTGATAGATATGACTAAGTAATATGATAGAAGTGAGTTATTATTGGAAGTGAAGAGAATGGCTAATCAAAATAAACAGATGGTTATGGTTTGTCCATACAGTACTGGTTGTAGACCATTTAAAAATATCATTAACAAATATTGGGAAGTTTTAAAAAGTGATAACATTTTGGCATTAAATATACAGAAACCCAAAGCTTGTTCAGTAGAGCTCTCAATCTAGGAATTAAAATAGCACCCAGCATAAAATCCCTGAAAATAGTATTTGAAAAATGTGGCTGGATAGGGGATGAGGTTTTTTCAAGTGTGGGGAATGTGTGAGTTGTAAATTATGTAATATCAAGAGGAATATTAAAGATTTTACATCCAATACTACAGGGGAAGATTTTAAGATCAGATACCTTAACCTGTAATTCAAAGGGAGTAATCTATTTATTAGAGTGTTCATATTTAAAAAAAAATATATAGGGCATGCTAAGAGGAGATTAAGAGACAGAATAAAGGAACACATATATAATATAAAAATTAAATATAAGAATCCTTATGTATTATCACACTTCCATGAATGTCATAAATCTAAAGTTAAAGATCTTTCCTAGCTATTGAAAAGGTTAAGAAAAACGGGAGAGGAGGGGACTATAAAGCAAATGTCTAGGAAGGAATCAGAATGGATCTTTGAAATGAAAAGTAGCCTCCCTTGGGGTCTAAATGTTGACATGGCGTTATACAGCTTTTTGGAGTGATCGTCTGGCTCCATGTATGCTTTGGAATAATGAAGGTGCTAGGTTTATTGGACTTTGGGTAGATGATTGAATTGGTGGGTAGGCAGCTTTAAATAAGTACAGATTGTCTTAATGGCAGTTTGGATTAATACTTTTATATTTCATACAGTTAAGGGGTATTTTGTTTTTGTTTGATGTATTCTGTCTTTACATATATATTACATATATTTTTGATATAGGTGTATCAGTACATTGCAATATATTATATGGGTAAGACAATGGATCTATATAAGCTAGGCTGATTTTTGTGGCTGTTAAGACCATTGAATAATATTAGTAATGACGTTATCATTGGAGAAAAGCCTCCTTATATAGTTTTTCCATAATAGGATATTTGGGTTTCTGGAAATCATTTAAGGGGTTAATGTTATAATGTGGTGTGTTTGGAGATTCATTATACACCCATGATATGTGTGTAAGGATAGGATATAAAATTTCCAATGTAATTAGCACATTCCAATATGTATTCATGATATTACTTATTTTTTATTTCTTATCATATATACATTTTTTGAACGGGCAAAATGATAACATAATCAAAATGGACAATTTATATTTTTTATGGGGATATTTTTATAACAACTCTTTTTCCCTGTGATGGTGATGTAGGGAGTAGGTATATGGGGTTAAATATTGGGGGTATGAAGATTAATTTCCTAGAACGGAAGAACATTTGGATACCACTATTTGAGGATGTTTTATTTTATGGTTCCTCATCCCTGAGGAAGAAGAGAGAGTGCTTCGAAACACGTTGGATGGAGAGAAACCAGGTAGTCATTTCAAGAAAACGAATATCCAACAATATATAACCTTCTTTGAAGACTCATACACTGTATAATAACAGGGAAAGAGTGAATAAATGCCGGACGGCTATAATATCCCTGCACACAGTAACAGATGACTGTGAAACCACATATGACCAATTGTCTTTAATCGTGGAAGACCGAAATGGTGTGTTTTTGGAGTTTCTGAAGAAAGATCCTGAAGTGGGGACAAAAGATTCTACCACCAGAATCGGTTTGAGAGGTATCTGATATTACTGTATGATTTCTTGACTAGTGTATAATTGGCTAAACCTGATCATATCTCTCCTGACATTATTGAATTGTATTCATTGTTATAGTGGATGGAGAATTAAGTGTATTCTGGACATTCTGTGAATTAACAGGGAGTACACATTACTATATTTGGCAGATAATAAACCTCCTTTTTTTTTTTTTTTTTTTTTTTTTTTTTTAAACACATTGTGTTTAATTATCTATTTCTTCCCACAAACAATAATAGCGCTCCTTTCTTTATATATATATTAAAATAATGAAGGAAGTCATATGCTTACCCTCCTTAGTGAGGCTAGCTATTGAACATGCAGAAGTATGCTTTTCTAATCTCCCACCTCTTTGGCTATTTTATTTTGAATCAAACCCTTGGTTTGGATGCTAGACATATCTTCATCCCAAGGGATTCAAGGCAATAATGGCAAGTGATTCTAGGGAGGTTATTTATCTGAACCCTCCCCCACACACATCAAAAAAACACAAAAACAATGCCACTGTAATCTTACCAAAGGTTAAACTGGATGGGTGTCTTCCCCCCCCCCCTACAATTGCCATCAATGCATTCTCCCAAAAAAAGGCAAATATCAAGTAAGGCTGAGGAATTATTATTTAAATACTATGGCATTTCTAATCATCTCTGCCTCAGTGATTGTGAATTAAGACTTTGAACAGGTCATTTTCTTACAGTTGACTGGCTAGTTTTCAGAGCCAGCACCTTATTTGTCTCTGCTTTCTTTGTGGTTTAGATTTTATGACCCACATATTCTGATATTTGAAATAAGTATATCTCAAACATGCACAACTTACTTTAAATGTACAAACTGTCATTTTTGTAGTCTGTGGCACATGTGGTCACAAACTTAAGAAAAGTATCTAAGGTAGTATTTTCTAAAAAGCTACCAGTGCCATGCACTGTTATGATGGAATTTGGTGATAACTAGTGATGAGCGAGCATGCTCGGCCGAAGCTCGGTTCGGCTCGAGCATCGCTCTGCTCGGCACATGGCGGTACTCGTACGAGTACCGCATGTGCTCGCCCGCCATGTTCGGGTCTCCTCCCCGCACGTTTCGCGGCTGCTGCGCAGCCAATAAACGTTCAGGGAGGCTCTGACATCAGTGTAATGCCAGCAGCCATGTTGGCTGCTGGCATTACACTGATTGACTGGCCAGAACCCGTGATCGGGTGCTGTATAGCACCTGACCAGCGAGTTTGGCTCAGTCTTAGCCAGGGAGAGATGAGGATAGGAAGGGAAAGTCAGTGTAGGGAGAAGAAAAGCGAGTTTGTAAAAAAAAAAAAAAAGACCCAAAAGTCCTTTTTAGGACTACTGTGTGTGGGGGCAGCAGTTTATTTTGTGTGGGGGGGCAGAGATATAAAAAAAAAAACTTCACATATTCTGTTCACTGTGCCTAGCCGCAGATTAGCAGCACATTCTGTTTAGTGTGCAAAGTTGCAGATTAGAGCACATTCTGTTCAGTGTGCAAAGTTGCAGATTAGCAGCACATTCTTTTTAGAGTGCAAAGTTGCAGATTAGAGCACATTCTGTTCAGTGTGCAAAGTTGCAGATTAGCAGCACATTCTTTTTAGTGTGCAAAGTTTCAGATTAGGAGAACATTCTGTTTACTGTGCAAAGTTTCAGATTAGGAGAACATTCTGTTAAGTGTTCAAACTGTAAAATATCAAAGTCACATATTCCATTCACTGTGCGTAGCCGCAGTTAAGAAGAACATTCTGTTTACTGTGCAAAGTTTCAGATTAGGAGAACATTCTGTTAAGTGTTCAAACTGTAAAATATCAAAGTCACATATTCCATTCACTGTGCGTAGCCGCAGTTAAGAAGAACATTCTGTTTACTGTGCAAAGTTGCAGGTTAGCAGCACATATTCCGTGTAATATGAAGAAGGCGGGTAAAAAGGGACGGGGAAGTGGACGTGATCCTGATAGTTCAGGGCGCGGGTCAGGACGCGTAGAAACTGTGCCTGGTGCCAGAGCACAAGACAGAAAGACATCCACCATACCTAGCTTCATGTCTCAGTTTACAGGGCGTCGCAGGACATCACTCTCGAGGTCCGACCACTGCGAACAGGTGGTCGGTTGGATGTCAGCTGATACTGCTTCCAGTCGGTTAAGCACCACCCTGTCTTCCACCAAGTCCACTCTCAGTAGCCAAGAGTCTGGTCAACATAATCCTCACCCTGATCATCCTTCCTCCCACCATAGAGGATATGGTCAAAGAAGTGATCCCACACTGGGATATAGTGAGGAGCTCGTCTCATCACCAATCCTTAATTTGAACCTCTCTCCAAGCACGCTTGCAGAGGAACATGACATCTTGTGCCCTGATTCACAACCTCTAGAGGGTACCCAATCACAAGAAGATGACAGAGGTGAACGGCATTTAAGGTCAAAGGAAGTGGATGATGATGATGATGAGACACAGTTGCCATTAAATCAACCACTATTACTGTCTCAAGACCTTGATGAGGAGGATGATATACAGTTGTCAATGACTGAGTATGTGGTGGGATCAAGACATGAGGAGGATGATCAGAGTGAGGAAGTGGAGGAGGACTTGGTGGACGATGAGGTGACTGACCCCACCTGGGAAGGTGTAGAGCCGAGCGATGACAGCAGTCCTGAGGGTGAGCCATCTGCAGCACCGCAACAGGCTGGAAGAGGCAGTGGTGTGGCTACAGAAAGAAGGTGGACCGCACCAAACCGGCCCGCAAATGTTCCACGGAGCACCCCCTTGCGTAAATCTCCCTTGCCAAGGGGTAGGTGTTCCGCGGTATGGCGTTTTTTTAAGGAAAGTGCGGACGACAAAAGAATTGTAGTTTGCAACCTGTGCCACACCAGAATGAGCCGAGGCATGAACACTAGAAACCTCACCACCACCAGCATGATCCGACACATGGCATCCAAGCACCGTAATAAGTGGGAGGAACGCCTGGATCGCCCATCTGTGTCTGCAGGCCACACCACTGCCTCCTCTTCCCCTGTTTTCGGTGCCGGCCAATCGCCTGTTGAAGGCGCAGGCCCGCATACCTCCCGCCCTGCACCTGTACCATCTGAAGCACCATCAGCGACCACATCCACTTCCCTGTCCCAGCACAGCGTCCAAATGTCGTTACCCCAGGCATTTGAGCGCAAGCGAAAATACCCAGCCACCCACCCACAGGCCATAGCACTAACCTCACACCTTTCCAAATTACTGGCCATCGAAATGCTGCCATTTAGGCTTGTGGAGACTGAGTCCTGCCGCAGCCTGATGGCAGCAGCTGTCCCTCGGTACGCAGTCCCCAGCCGCCACTACTTTTCCCGGTGTGCCGTCCCCGCCTTACACCACCATGTGTCCCGTAACATCACCCGTGCCCTGACCAACGCAGTTACTGGGAAGGTCCACTTAACGACTGACACATGGACAAGTGCTTGTGGCCAGGGACGCTACATTTCCCTGACGGCACACTGGGTGAATGTCGTGGAGGCTGGGAGCGACACGGACCCTGGGATGGCACAGGTGCTACCAACGCCGAGGATTGCGGGCCCTACCTCCATCAGGGTTTCCACCAGCACCTACGTTATTGGCTCCTCCTCCTCCGTTTCCACCTCCGAATTCTCTGCGCGCAGCGCCACTCACCCATCAGCCGGTAGCTGGAAGCAGTGTAGCACTGCAGTGGGGAAGCGTCAACAGGCCGTGCTGAAGCTGATTTGCCTTGGGGACAAACAGCACACGGCCTCAGAGCTATTGCAGGGGATTAGTCACCAGACCGAGCAGTGGCTCTCGCCACTCAACCTGCAACCAGGCATAGTTGTGTGTGATAATGGGCGTAACTTGGTGGCGGCTTTGGAGCTCGGCAAGCTCACACACGTACCATGCCTAGCGCATGTATTTAATTTAGTGGTTCAGCGATCTCTAAAAACCTACCCCAATTTGCATGATCTCTTGACCAAGGTGCGCCGCGTGTGTGCACATTTCCGTAAGTCATCTACAGCTTCAGCCGGCCTGTTGAAGCTGCAGCAGCGCTTACAATTGCCAGCTCACCGGCTGCTGTGTGACGTGAGCACGCGCTGGAACTCCACCTTCCACATGTTGGCCCGGCTTTGTGAGCAGCAGAGGGCAGTAGTGGAGTACCAGCTGTTACACGGTCGTCGCCTCTCCGTTCAACTTCCTCTAATCAGAAGTGAGGAGTGGGAATGGATGTCAGACCTCTGTGAGGTTTTACGCAATTTTGAGGAATCGACACAGATGGTGAGCGGTGATAACGCTATTATCAGTGTAACCATCCCACTTCTGTGTCTACTGAAACGCTCGCTGCTCACAATTAAAACCGACGCTTTGCATGTGGAAGAGGTGGAAATGGGGGAGGAAGAGCTTACACAAGGTGATAGCCAGAGCACCCTCACTTCATCTTCTCAGCGACAATTGGAGGAGGCGGAGGAGGAGGAGGAGGAAGACACGGTTGCCTCCGCTACAGAGGGTAGCCATGGAACTTTAGTTCCATCTCTTCAGCGTGGGTGGGCAGAAGAGGAGGAAGAGGATGAGGAGATTGAGAGTCATCCTCCTGGTGAGGACAGCGAAATCTTGCCTGTTGGTACTCTGGCACACATGGCTGACTTTATGTTAGGCTGCCTTTCCCGTGACCCACGCGTTACACGCATTTTAGACAACACGGATTACTGGGTGTTCACCCTTCTGGACCCCCGCTACAAAGAGAATTTCTCATCTCTCATTCCTCCGGTGGAGAGGACAAGCAAAATGGTGCAATACCAGAAGGTTCTTGTCGAAAAATTGCTCCAAAATTTTCCATCTGACAACACTGGCGGCAGAGTACGTGCTACCTTGGCCAACCGAGAAGGGGAGAAAAGGGGAGCACACAGCAGTTCCGACAAAGGCAGGGCAACACTCTCCAAGGCGTGGGACACCTTCATGACACCCCGCCAGCACCCTCACCCTGATGCGCAGCCTAGTGTCACAAGGAGGGAAAAGTTTTGGAAGATGGTGAAGGAGTACGTAGCAGACCGTGTCAGCGTCCTCAATGATCCCTCTGTGCCTTACAACTACTGGGTGTCCAAGCTGGACACGTGGTATGAACTGGCACTCTACGCCTTGGAGGTGCTGGCCTGCCCTGCCGCCAGCGTTCTGTCTGAGCGGGTATTTAGTGCTGCTGGTGGCATCATAACAGATAAGCGTATCCGCCTTTCCACCGAAAATGCTGATAGGTTGACACTTATAAAAATGAACAAGGCCTGGATTTCCCCTGACTTCTCCACTCCACTGGAGGAAAGCCCCGGGGGAACATAAACTCACTTTATATATGTTATTTACAATAATGGGAATACTCTGTATTCCCATTCACCCCTTCCACCCAAAAAACGGGTATATGGTTGACTCTCTTCCATATGCCCAGTGATATAATTTTTATATAGGGCCAGCTCACCAGCGGGCCCAGTGATATAATTTTTATATAGGGCCAGCTCACCAGCGGGCGCAGTTTGACAATTTTTGTATAGGTCAGCTCACCAGCGGGCCTTCTCATATAATGTTTTATTGGGTCAGCTCTCTAGCGGGCCCTCTCATATAATGTTTTATAGCGTCAGCTCACTAGCGGGCCTTCGCATATAATGTTTAGGATGGTCAGCTCCGCAGCAGACCCTCACCCATAATGTTTTAGATGGTCGGCTCAGCGCACGTTTCCCTCTTAATCATGGCCCCAGTTCAGAAAAATCAAGGAAATTTTTGGGAGAATTTGCCTTTGCGCACGTTTCCCTCTTAATCATGGCCTCAGTTCAGAAAAATCAAGGAAATTTTTGGGAGAATTTGCCTTTGCGCACGTTTCCCTCTTAATCATGGCCCCAGTTCAGAAAAATCAAGGAAATTTTTGGGAGAATTTGCCTTTGCGCACGTTTCCCTCTTAATCATGGCCTCAGTTCAGAAAAATCAAGGAAATTTTTGGGAGAATTTGCCTCTGCGCACGTTTCCCTCTTAATCATGGCCTCAGTTCAGAAAAATCGATGAAATTTTTTGCAGAATTTGCAGATGATATACAAGTAAATATACAGCAAATACTGTTTGGTAACAATTTTTCGCCTAAAGTCGTTTTTATCTTCCTTTTTGTGTGTTTTACGGTCAGTCTGTAAAAATGGCGTACTACGGGCGAAAGATCGTTCCCAGCAGCGATGTTGGAGTCCAAGATGCATCCAGACATCCTCCCTATGCTGTCCCTGAACCATTTCTTTGGTGTTTCCATCATTTTCTGCCCTTTTCCTATGGACCAGGCACCCTCCCCTCACCAGAGCAGGGGGTGCCTGGTGTAATGCTCGAGTCCTCCCATTGACTTCAATGGGGCTCGGGTGCTCGGCCGAGCACTCGAGCCTCCGGGGGCACTCGGTCAGAGCACCCGAACACCCGAGCATTGGGGTGCTCGCTCATCACTAGTGATAACACTATTTGGGCTTTTTGTTTATACTTTAAGACAAGCTTTCAATATATCCTCTCTATTCCTCAGTTCAAGCAGTACTGAATCAAAAGTTTATGAAAAACAATGCAAAGTTCCAAACTTGGATACGAATCTAGGGCAGTGTTTATTAATTCCTGTCCTCAGGACCCACTATCAGGCCAGGATTTGATGATTTCCTGGTTAGAGCACAGGTGAGTTAATCAATGTGAATGAGCCTCTGTTCACCACAACGGTGTTCTAGCGAAGAAATCCTTAAGCTCTGACCTGTTAGTGGGACCCTGAGGACAGGAGTTGAGAAACACTGATCTAGGGTACAGCAGGTGGTGAGAAAGGTGATAAAAATATAAATGGAGTTGGCAATAAAGGTTGTCTGGATATAGAACAGAGATAAGATAGGGGATAGGAAAAATACAGGGGACGTACTGGTTATAGAAATATATGGTAATGCGATAATAATCTTAATCTTTGCATTTTTTTCATGTGTTTTAATAAGAATGATAATCCTCAGCTCAAATGTTTTAATTGCATGCTTTTGCTATTATCTTTAAGGATTCTGATTGTAACTTTGTACTTTGAATTATCTGGCTGAGAAAAATGGTGTCCAACTGTTGAATAGTAATTTTTCATTATTTTTGGTGTTATTGTATGTCTTTGGTGGGTTTCATAGTAACTTTTGTTATGTTTACCCAATGTTGCATCCTTGGTCTAATTATTGCATTCGGTCATATACACTACATTCTTGGACATGAAGCAGTATTTTCCTGTGGTGATGAACATATCTGTGATATGGATGGCTGTTTTGATTTATTTGTGTTTGTAAACCTTAGTGTGACTATAGAAATCTCCAGGTGTGAGATAAGAATTATAGAATAGTAGCTCCTTCATTTATTTATGTATAGATATGTGTGTGTGTATATGTGTGTGTCTGTGTGTGTATATATATATATATATATATATATATAATAATATTATTTATATATATATATATATATATTTATTATTTAATGAATTTATTGTGCAATAATCAACGTCAACATTTCGGTCCGCACAGGGACCTTTTTTATTAATTAAATTCCTTGATTCCTAGCTAAATTTATTTTGAAAAAAATTTTTGGCAAGCCTTGAACATATTAGCAGTAACATGCCTTACCTGCAACAAAGCAACACAACTCCTGACTGGAACATTATGCCAGCAGTTACATTATGATTTTTCAGTTTGTTATTTCTGCCGAGGTGTGTGCGCTTCAAATGTTACAGGATTATGCTTCTCTATCCACCATGTCCTTGGGTAATAGTAATGGAACTGGGCTCATCATCCTCCCACAGACTGTCTGGTGGAACAGCTCCAGTGGTAATGGATGATGGTCTCTACCATCATTAATGCTCCGGCAACAACATTACACAAGCAGCCACCACTTAAGAAGGATATGGGGAGAAGTTGATATCCATTCATCATCTTGTTTTCCTCCTTTTTCTGGTAGAATATTTTTCCTTGAGAGCATTAAGGGACTATACAGTTAACAAAAACTGCAATGTGCACAATTTGTGAAAAGGTTGGTGAAGAGGGATGGACTGGAATCGCACACCTTGGTTGCCTTCTCCAATTAAACATATTGACAATGTTAGTCTCCCAAGAAATCGGTATCAAGTCTTTGTCCCTTGTCATCCCGCAAAAAGTGACACTAGTGGTAGGGGATAGGTGACACTTGCTGTGGATAGTTATTGTGGATGAACAAGAAATTTTCGCCACAAGATAAACATGAACAAATCACATTCTGAAGTTCACAGTTTTTCTTTGCATTGACAAAAGTGAATAATAATGTTTCCTTCTTTCCCACATAGTTTCCTGCCAAGTGCTCCCACCATTCTAAGCCTATATAAAGGGAAGTGTCAGTTTAATGCATTGTCATTCTGTGTTGGAAGAGGTGAAAGAAGCTGAAATTGTGAACAAGGCCGACAGAAAAACACTAGAAAGAGGGAGCTGGTGTTGCTTGACTCAGATTATCAGTTGTTGTCTCATAGCCAAAATAGTTTGTTATTCTCAGACACTTGGTGTGTAAGAGTGAAATAAGAGAATTTAATAAAAACTTGGTGTTGAATCAATCACTCTTATTTCCAAAAAACAGGCCAGTGGGGGACAAACATGCAAACAGCAGCATATAGATTGGTGTGGACTCTGGTTTTCCATGGATCACCTGCCATCCTGGTGCTTTATCTGTCCGAACGCTCCACCGCTGATACGGAGCAGTGTGCTCCTAATTCAGACAGGAGTCCTCTCTGTGCACCTTCCTGGTCTCTGGAAGGTACGCAGAGAGGAATACGGTCTGAATTCGGAGCACCCTACTCTGTATCAGCCGTGGAGCATTCTGGCAGTCTATACTGCGCATGACTGCAGCGCTGGCACACAAGCCTTGTCCCATGGTAGCCATAGAACCACACATGCTGACCACCCAACCTTATCTCATTGCCTGGTAGCTGGAATGGGCAAAGTGAGATCCTTCAGGGGCATTCAGACTACAACTCACATCGTTCCTCATGGGAGTTGTCATCTGGAAGCAGCTGGAGGACCTCACATTAACATACACTACTTTCCCCCAGCCTTGTTTCACAGTAGACACAGAACCACACATACTGAGCCTCCATCCTTGTCCCACTGCACTGGTATTCATAGAACCACACATACTAACCTCTTCAATACTTGTCCCACTGTAGCCACTGAATCACACTGCTCCAGCCATGTCCCACTGCAATGGAATAGGTAGAACCCCACATACTATGTCTAACCCCACCACACACAACCGCAGGAACTGGCAAAGTTTTGTTGAAAAATGTCTTGGTTATCAAAAAGCCAAAAATTTAAAATGGACTCTAGGTACAGTAATTTCAAGGAAAAAGCAGCAAATTGCAGGTTTTCCACCAAAATTCCTACAGAAAACTGGACTTTTTTTGCCCTTCCCTAGTGTAATTACAGATATGTTGATCCACTAAGACTACTAAGACTATTTTTTGATGTAGGGAAGGACTTTTTTTTTTGCATTTGCTTGGAGGCACTCAGAATTACTCTTCATCCTCACCTATTTGTTTTTAAATATTTACACCTATGTCCCTCACATCAGCCATCAACAGATGGCAATAAGATTTTACTTTATCATATTGCCATCTGCTGACACAGGCGCACAAAACAGTACCTTCATTATCTGCATGTATCTATTATTCTGAGGGTTAAACTAAGTCTTCAAGCAGCTGAGATGGACTGTCCACAGATGCCCAGAATTTTGCCAGTGCCCGCATCTGCTGAGAGGAGCTGGAATCTACCCCCTGGTAATTAACACTTTTCTTCAGCTTCTCACTCCTGTTAAATTAGCTACATGAGCAAGATATGTTGATGCAATGCATAAGCCCACAAAATGAGAATCTCTCCCTTTTGCTGAGGGTGAGATTCTCATGTCACCATTTTCATCCTGGCAACATGGTTAAAAAGCACCTTTAGTGTTCGCACAATATTGTGACATTTTCAAAGGATACCCCAAAATAGTGTTTATACATTTTAATTTCTGTAGTTCCAACAATTTCAGAACTGTCAAGTCATTAAAAATGTAAAAAATAGATTGTAGTTGTAGTAGTTTTGTGCTTCCATTACCCCTATAGTATATCCACTCCTACCAGAGGGATGCAACATTTCTCAGAGTAGCAGCTAAAGAACACCATAAGAAATTCTATAGTTTTCAAAGATGTCTGTACCTTGAAGGAGTGAAAATGTAAAACAAATGCTATTTTTTTTTTTCCTTTAACAGTCTTCTAGAAACATTTAGGCAATGACTCCTCTCGATATAGTGCAATATCTGAAATCAGTAAATACTTTCTTTAGGGGTTATTCAGAAGTTATGGGCTAATTATGGCTTCAGACTCTTTATTGCATTTTGGTTAACATGAAAATTTAAATTCTGTTATGCGCTGATATCCGTTTGGGGCCCCAAAGGAGGATATACATTTGTGCACCTATACATATGTTATCCATGTACTCGGCAGATATAACGCTCATATTTCATACTATTCATTTGTCACAGTAAGCTTGATTAAGATGTTTTACAGTAAATGTGACTTTAATATAAATTTGTCACATTTATTTCTGAAAACCTTTATTAAAGATTTTCTTCATTTTGTATAGGAAGAAATATGCAATTTTCTGATTCAGAAGATAATGTACTTTCAGAAAGCATGCTTTTACATAATTAAGCTGTTTTAGGGTAGTTTTACAATTTATCCAATGAAATTTGCATTTTATCTGATAAACATACATGTTAAGAGACAATACTCTAGGTAAAACTATGCATATTTGTTACCAGTGAACTTGGGAGATAAAAGCCTTTTAAAACTTTCTTCACAAAATATATTTTTGATATTCTGCAAATATCATATGCTATGTCTTTTTTTTTTTTCACATCATAGCTTGTTGCACGATGCAAAACTTCACTTGATGCTGAATTTTTTTTCTGAAGCAAGATATATTGTTTTCCTTATATAACTATGAAGTTGCCTATGGGAATCCTACTTCAACAGAGAGCAAATGTCCTCCGTTTCTAACCCAGTCCAGGGTACAAATAACATCCACATCTACTGGACACTGATGGGGTTAACCCTTTGATTACCCTTCTGGCACTCAAAGGGTTAATTAAGATTGGGAGATCAATCCACATGACATGGATACATAGTGGTCAGGATTTTCTGGCTTTATTAAAGAGGCACTAACACTAAGGTATATAAAGTTGTCCCTATAAGCTCTGTACAAGATTTGGAGTATCCTTAAAGGTATAGTAATGTTTCATAATAATCATCATAGTATTTGGACTTTGGAGAGTGTTATTTCAATTCTGTCAGTTGTTTTTCAAGAGTAATTCAATGACAAAGTATCCCCCTCCCACCCCTTTTACTGATGAAACACTTCTCAACCAGAGCAGAAGGGAGGTGCCCAGGTAGACTGCAGAGAGGGACAATCTTCAGTCAAGATAAGGGAAAAACCTGAAAAACTTGTCAAGGAGGACAGGGATTTCATTGTTTTCATAGGAAGAAGATTGTCCCCTGCTGTTATATGTCTGATCTATGGACTGCATTCCACATCTGATTAGAGATTGCTTACACTAGGTAAAAGGGGCAGGGAGGGTAAACTTTGCTTGTGAATATCTCTCAAACCATAAAGGTTCGAGAGATAACTTATATCGTTCATGTTTTTTAATACCTACAAAATAAAATAAAGATAAAATGAAGTATTACTATCCCTTTAAACATCAAAGTTTTCTGGAGGGGCTCTGTGTGGCAGACAGACTCCTACTAGAAACCCACTGCAAGTCCTAAGCATCAGCCATATCCCTGGTTTGTTTGGACTTGCTGTTTACATGATCCATGGAAGGCCTGTACATAACGTATTCATCTCTGACTGATTTTTCAAATGGCTGCCTTTTCAAGTGGTGACAGTGTGTGTGTGTGGGTCTCTATTTGGAGCATGCAGCCCCCCCTCAAAAAAGGGGGAGAAATGCATTGGAACCATGTATATCTTGTTTTATCCTGTTATTTATGAACATAAATTATTAACCCTTTGTGTACCAGAGGGGTATGCATTATATGCATTGCAATGCATACCCTTCTGGCACACACAGGGTTAAAAAAGTTAACCCGTTGCGTACCCCTCTGGCATTCAGAGTTAACAAGCTTCCTGTTTTTGTTTTGGTAATGGGCATATTCCTTGCTTTTAATGCTGACGTCAGCTGCTTAAATCCTGCCCAGTCCTTTTGCTCTCATGCCATTCCTTAAAAAGTTCTACCAGCAATATTAATGTTTGACTATCACTGGGAAGTTTAAAAGAAAAGGCAGAGGGGGAGAGCACAAGCTGAATTTGAAGGCTTGGGAATAATTCAGATAATGATGAAATATATAAAAAGAAACTGTGCATTTGTTTTTGAGGCCACTTAAGAGGGCAGGGGATAAGGGCCCAGATGTTTTAAGTGTTATTTCTCCTCCTAGTAAGCACTGCCACTTTTAAATTCCTTGGTGGAGATTCACAAAGAGGCGACAGAGGTGAGAATCTTGATCACCCTCACCTCTTGATCACCCTCACCTCTTGATCCGATCCTCGGTGTATCTCTCCCTCGAGTCCTAAACTGACACAGCTAAAACGGTGTGCTGCTCTATATTGCATTTAACCCTTTGAGTGCCAGAGGGATATGCGATGCATTGCTATGTGATGCATACCTCCGGAGCATAAAGGGTAATATACTATTGAATGTATTTTCGTTATTCACTTTAAGGTTCAAATTTACGATAGCTGGTTTGAAATTATTTCAAAATGTTGCATTAACCTTTTAATGACCAGTGGGGCATGCAACACATGTAAAGCAATACTTTGCACACCCTTCTAGTCCTTAAAGGGTTAACAGAAATTAAAGCAAGTAGCTTAATGCATACACAAAATGAAATAGGAATCTGTTACCAAGAATTAGAGTAATGAAACAGAAATGCTAAGCACAGATCACAAGTGCATAAAAAGTCATAATGTTGAGCTTGTGGCAATGAAGTAAAAACATAGTTTTTCCAATTAAAGTACTTATTATATTTATCTAGTGGAAACCCAATGGAACAAATTAGGTTGTGGAAAGACTAATGATGGTATATTGTAAAAAGTTTTAATTATATATTCATTAACTCAAACTTGGCTAACCAGTTAAATATTTAGAGCAGGAGTAGTCATTCCCAAATTCCAGCTGTTGGAGATGATAGGAGTTATAGCTGCCAACAGCTGGAGGTCTGATAGTTGATTAGGCTTCACTTATGCACTAAAGAAGAAAAGGAACAATTCTGCACCACTGGGTTAAAGGGACTGTAATGTCCCATAAAAACTTTTTATAGTTTTATAGAGCCTTATAAAATAAGCAGAATGGTGCAAACCCTATCTCTCAAACCGCTATGGTTTGAGTGATATAGGCATTGAAAGTTCGCCCCCCTCTCCTTCTCCTGATGCCAGTGTCTAGCTGACAGCAGGAGATTCCGGACCGGGGACCAGAAGGTGGCTCTGCAGCAGAACCGAGATCACTTTATCTATAAAGAATTAATTCACTGGAAATGTCTACAAAGTGTACTTGCAAACCAGGCACACTTTTTAGATCTTTCCAATGAATGAATTCTTTGTAGATAGCGAGATCTGGGCTCTGCTGCAGAGCCTCCTTGAGTCGTACGACTTGATTCTTCCGCTGTCAGCTTTGCAGCTGACATCAGGAGAAGGGGAGGTAGGGGGGAACTTTGAATCCCTATATCTCTCAAACCATAGCGGTTTGATAGAGAAGGTTTGCACCATTCTGCTTATTTTCTAAGGCTCTATAAAACTATAAAAAAATGTATGGGACATTACTGTCTCTTTAAATAAAAACCCTATTTATTGGAATGGGGATGTCAGCCTTTGAATATTATATTCTAGAGGACTCCAGTATATTACTTCCCAATGCATTGGAGATTAGACTTGTGCAATTCGGTTCGTCCACATTCGGATTTCGGATGAATATGGCTAATTCGGAGCCATTCATTTTAAAAACCCGAATGCGAAACATATATGGGAAGAATTTCGGTACAAGATTCGGATATTCGGTTGACTTTCTCCCCGTGCGCTACTTTCCCTCCCTCTCTACTCCAATTAGCTTCTTCATTTCATGATGGGGGTTGGACTAATAACATCACAGACAGCTCCTGCATTTCCTGTTAGTGTGCATTGCATTGTTGGAGATCAGAGAGAGAAGCAGCAGCCAGATAGAGTGACTGTCCAGTTGTTGTGTAGGCAGGCAGATAGGCATAGGCAGGCAGCCAGCATTAGTGCCAGTTATTACCACTACAAGGGAGAGTCACCTTTGTTCCTGTGTAAAAGCTGAAAATTCAACTTGGGAGTTTGTTTGAATAAGTTGCAGTGACACAATCTCATACTTGTGTAAGGGCTGTGAGGCCTAGCAGCTCACTGCCAACTCAAGAGGGAGTGTTCCAGTTTTAAGAAATATAAAAATCCAACTTAGGAGTGTATTTGAATAATTTGTAGAGTGATACAATCTTAGAGTCTTACTGCCACCGCAAGGAAGACTCATCAGTGTACCAATGTTTAAAAAATTCAAAATCCAACTTAGTGTATTTGAATAATTTGTAGAGTGACACAATCTTACAGTTGTGTAAGGACTGGGAGGCCTAGCAGCTCACTGCCAACGCAAGGGGGGAATCCTCATCGTTCCAGTGTTAAATTTTAAAATTCAACTTACGAGTGTGTGTGAAAAATTTGTAGAGTGATACAGCTAGTCTGACAGTTGTCGTGTGGCCAGGTTGTAAAATTGTCAAATTATTATAGTACACTACTTGCCTATGTGTAATGGATTTGAGTCCTAGTGAACGACCTGATTTGTGTCCTGGTACCAGCTGCAGTGACTCAGCAACCACCAACACCACCACAGTGATGTTGCGTTCAAGCAGAGCTAGCAGCAGCAGCAGGTGGGCAAAGATGAGTACTAGTCAGTCTCAGCAGCAGAATTCAAAACAAAAAAATAAAAATAAGAACTACAGGTCGTTCTTCCTCTACTAGCAGGGCAGAGAGTTCCAGCTCCTCCTCTAAGACCACAAAGCAGCCATCACCTGTGTCTCGTCAGCTGTTTCATGATGATCCCCCCCCAGAACCACCTGCACAAAGACTAGTGCCACTGGCAGTTTAGTCACCACCTCCACTACAGCCAGTTGTATAAACCTGGGGACACCTAGCGTTGGTAACAGTACTGGTCAGACACTGCGGGCAGTATCAATGTGGGATTTTTATAGCGAACGTCCGTGTAAGCAGCCCAAACGGAAATTATTGCAGTATTTGGATAACATTTTTCCTGCCACTGAAAGCATATCCACTCCAGAAAATGTTATTGAGGGAGATAGTTTACTATTTCCCAGTAGTCACCAGGCAACAGAGGGAAATGAGCAGGTTTCCACAAAATCTGCTGCTGATGAGGCTTCTTCCTTTCAAAATACAAGAGCTAGAGGAAGAATCCGAGGGATCAAAGTCTCCTAAGCTTGATTTTTCCAGTGACCTTGATTATTCCCCTGAGCTTAATTTTTCACCTGCTTCCCATAGTACTTCTCCTGTTTCTACAGTTACACTTGTGTCTTCTATTGACAACTCAACACCTGCCTCCCCAGTTCCATTTGAGTCTCCCAGCCATGTAGTAACTGCTAGTGTTTCCGCCACCAGTACCACTGTTACTCCACAATCCTCCTCCAGTCCCATTCCCAACATCCCTGCTGCCATCTTTAGGTCTACTGGTATGTCTCTAACTGTACGTAGAAAGAAAAAGCAAAGGGAGGTTGCTCCAGCATGTGAAGATGAAGAAAGTGTCACCTCAGTTTTTTTTCTCCACCACCTTCCAGAGTCATCCGTTGCTCCAAAGCGTGGGACCATTTTTGGCAGTTGGTGATGGCTGGATAGTAAAATGTAAGTCGTGTGGCAGGGAAGTCAGCCGTGGGCGAGTGCTGGGTCATCTGACCACCTCCGGGATGAACCAACACCCGAACAACTACCATAAGTCTGTGCTGATAAGTGCAGAAGGTGGCAATACCAGTACTGCATATCCACATGTGATATAAAATAAAAAAGAAATGGAGCATCCTATTGTGTAATATGATCACTGAAGTATTATAAAATCAAAAAAGAGAGTTTTACACTCACATTTATCAATGGTCAGAGAGCTGGTGTCAGCAAGTCTGACAAAAAACACCTGTGGAGAAATTCTCTCCGTCTCCACTTGGAGGACTGATAATTAGCTGGGCTGTAGCTCCTTCTGGATAGACAAAGAGGACTGCTGTCTTCCAAAAAATATATAAAATGTATTACAACTTTGTTAAAAACAATAGAAGTAATGGCTAAACGCTAACGTTTCGCAGCACAACTGCTGCTTTCTCAAAGCAAAAATAAAGTCACTTTTATTGTTTTTATCAAAGTTGGAATAAATTTTATATTTTTTGGAAGACAGCTGTCGTTCTGTTTGTCGATCCAGAAGGAGCTACAGCCCAGCTGATTCTCTCCGTCTCCACTCGGAGTACTGACAATTTCTCCACAGGCATTTTTTTTGTCAGACTTGCTGATACCAGCTCTGACCATCTATAAATGTGAGTGTAAAACTTTTTCTTTTTTTTCAGTGATCATTACACTATTTTTTACACACTTTTTTTTTTTTTTTTTTTTTATATATATCACAGTTGGATGTACGAGCCACTCTGGGGGAGTGTGTTACAAGAGAGCAGCCCATATAGTCCAATAGTGGATCATCACTTATACTGTACGTGAGGGCAGTTACCATCCTCAGCTGCTTGCTTGCTGGAACTGGCATATAACATTGTCCAGTCATTTTGTTTGTGAGTACACATCTAGGGTGTTGGTGATGGGCAGTTGATTACCATCTGATCCCGCACAGGGGTGGCTACGTTTTCTTTTCTTTCCCCCTATCTTCTCTTTACTATAGTACTGCACATACCAGTGTCACACCCACCACCAGTAGGCAGCAGGAGAAAGGGCAGGGGGATCATATCACATCTGGTCCCAGTAAGAGCAACAGACAGTCACAGCCTATCCCAAAAACAATACAGGCCACACTTGAAGATTTTGGTGGGTTTGATTCCAATGGGATGTACAGGCAGCAGGCCAGAAAAATCGTACGCATCATTGCACAGCTCAAATCCGTTGGGGGTCCTACTTTTAATTTGGTGGACGGGGAGCCCTTCCAGCAACTTATGGAGGCTGTCACACCCCAATATAAAATTCCATCTTGCACCACATTTAGTAGAAATATAGTGCCCTCGCTCTACCGGTCATGCGTTGGGCTTTTGAAGGACCTGCTAGGAAAGGCTGCTTGCCAGTCAGTGCACTTTACTACTGACTTATGGAGTGCTCCGAGTGGCCAGCATGGCTTCCTGTTGTTGACTGCACATTGGTGGCAGCCTAATGTGTTGCAAGACACACTGACAGCAACAACAAGTTTGGGTGCAGTAGCCAAGCAGGCAGGGCACCGCTCTTTCCTCCTCCATTCTGAGGTAATGGATCAGCAGCACACCTCAGATAACATTCGCAAAGCACTGCAGAACATGGTGCAGTGGCTAGGGGAGAAGGCAGGCACACGGGCGCAAATGGGGTTTGTGGTTACTGATGGTGCAGCGAACATGATCAAGGATCTTCGGGATGGCAGATTTGTGGGTGTGCGCTGCTCAGCTCATGTCCTGCATCTAGTAGTGAAGGCTGCTCTCGAGGATGGCAGTAATACTGGAAGGTTGTCAGCACTTCTGGAGTCGTGCTGACAAATTGCTGGCCACTTCCATCGGAGCGTCAAAGATAGCCAGCTCCTCAGGGAGGAACAGGAAAAGGCAGACCTCCCAGAGCACCGCCTAAAACAAGATGTTGGGACCAGGTGGAACTCCACCTTAGATATGCTAGAGCGTATCCTGGAGCAGAAAAAGGCAATTCATGCAATGTCATGTCACCATTTCACTGGCAGGAACAGAACACCAGGTAGGGCTGACTGGGCCCTGATGGAACAGGTAGTGACAGTCCTTACACTTTTTCATGCTTTGACGGAACCTTTGAGCAAAGAGAATGCTAGCCTGGAAGAAGTTATTCCCCTCTTCATGCAACTCTCCTGAAAATTGGACGATTTCCTTGCCCATAGGGAACGCTTGCCTGGTGCTGATGGTAATATACTTCCTGATGTTGCTGCCCTTCTAACGAGGCTGAAGATGTAACAGACTCTGCGCATGGACAATTGTCCCTAGTTAATGCTTGCCACAATGTGCGATCCACGAGTCAAAGGAAAGATGGCACATACTTCCAATTCACTAACTGCCTGGAGGGAACAATTGATAGCGAGGATGCGTGAGAGGCAAAGGAAAAACAGGATGCAGTCACACGAGGCAGGAGAAGATTCTGTAGATGAGCTGGAGGAGTGTGGTGGTCTTCCGGGACCTATCAGTAACAACGCCAGTAGCACGTCATCTTCGTCCAGTGGAGGAGCAGTTGCTTTTTATGCTGAGACAATGGACAGATTATGCTTCAGGGAAAACAAACCGTTCCCAATCAGTAGAAAAAGTTTGAGGTTAAGGCTTACCTTGCGGAACCTTCTTTACCTCAAAGTACAGATCCCTTGACTTTCTAGGATAACAAGAGGGCTGTGGGCCTACTTTGTCCCTGATAGCCTAGGAGTTGCTTTCTTGCCCCCCAACCACCGTCCAGAGTGAGCGGGTATTTTCTGTTACTGGAAATATACTTAGCCCCCAGCACTCTCAATTGGCCCCCCAGCTCATGGAGCAAATTACTTTTTTGAAAGTTAACCTGCCAAAGCTGGGTTACCCTGCTCTCAGGTTTGATGCAGATTAGAAGAAAAAAAGTACCACAGTAACATAATATGCTGAGCGCTCCAGCTTACTCAGCTCTAGGACAGTGGTTGGTTGAGCAGAGGATACCCCCCGCCGACTTGGTGGGACTCGGGGGAAATTTAAAGTCTTATGGAGACCTGGGGAGAGATGTACAAAGGCGTGATAAAGAGTGCAGTGATAACCCTTCTCTAATGCTGTCTGCTTGCCTATGCCTAATGCTACCTGCCTGCCTACACAACAACTGGACACTCTTTCTCCTGCTTCTCTCGTTCTCTCTGAGCTCCAAAAACAGAATAACAGGAAATGCAGGCTTTCTGGGTGTGTGTGTGTCATTAATCCAACCCCATCATGAAACGAAGAAGCTAATTGGACTAGTGAGGGAGGGAAAATATGGAGGGAAAGTATCGCACTCGTGGGTAGTCATCACCAAATGTCCGAAATTTTCAACTACTTTCGGACCAGGACTGTTCAGAGTCAGATTTTTGGAACAACCCTTGCCTTTCAGCTGGCCCGAATGTTGCCGAATGACCCCATATTCGACAAATTCCAAAACTTGACAAACAGATTTGCACAAGCCTAGTTGTTAACCAAGTATGATTCAGCTGATAGTGCCCCTCTGGGTATTTGTGCCCAAAATGCATTCTTTTGGACTTGGCAGCATTACACTTTAGATCCCATACTGTTGTTCATTTCTTCAATTTTCCAAAATCGCTGTGCATTAGGCCTATTGCCATTGGAGTGTCAACCCTGTTTAGTTTTCTTTTTCTCAACTGCCAGTAGGCATACCTCACTTTGAATACCATTTGCAATATCCTAATGTAAGTATTGAAGACAAGACCAAACACTGTGCAGAAACAGATAAAAAGGGTGCTCAAAAAATATAATTCATACACACACAGTGCCAGCCGGTCGCAGTGCAGTCATGCACAGTAGAGACTTCCCGTGCCACGGCTGATACAGAGCGGGGCACTCCGAATTCAGACCAGGGTCCTCTCTGTGTACCTGAAGGTATGCAGAGAGGACTCTGGTCTGACTTTGGCGCACCCCGCTCTGTATCAGCCGCATCACGGTCAGTCTCTACTGCGCATGACTGTGTTGTTACAGACCTTTTAGCGGATTATAATACAGGATGGGGAGAGAAAATTGAATGATGAAAAGCAGTGATAATGAAACTCAACTTCATGAAATAAGGTGACATATACTTGATGATATGATAAGATGATGATAAGGTGAAGATAAGATAAGATGAAGATAAGATGATAAGGTGAAGATATTACAGATGTGAGATGTTAAGGACATGCTTTAAATGAGTCAGTCATGGGATGTCAATAAAGAAAACTACAAATGTAGATTAGAACTGTATGTAAGGGTTAATGATTTTAGCTGACAACTTATTGCTAGTGTGACTGCTTTTTTCAAAGTGAAACAACACCTTTAGTCTTTGGACTCATGCTAGGGACTTTTTTGGGGGAGAACAGAAACTGCTGAAGTCAGAAAAGACTTCAGACTTTTAGAGATAACATAGAAGACTGAACTTTGTAGCTGTTCTACACATACACATTTCTGTAATATGAACAATCTTGTTTTCTACCTTTTTCCCTGCCCCTTTTGAGACTTATATAATGTCTGTCCTTTGTTCAATAAAGCAGAAGCATTTTGAGTAGAGGCCTATGACTCTTCATTTCGCTTCTCTAAGAGATTAGGCCCAAAGCCTGAGATGAATTACTGTTGGGCGTAGTACAAATTCTTCCATGGAGGTGTGAGAAGTCTGCATGCAGAGATACCAACCACCCTGAAGGGGACCAGGGCAAATTTAACCCCTTCATTGTAAAATACGCATATAAATACACGTGTGTGAAGCCATCTGATGTGTGCATATAGAACTAAAACATAAATGCAAAAGTCTTTATTCATCAAACAAAATGTTTAAAGTACCAAAATCAAAATAGATACAGCAATAGTTTCTTGGTTGAATATTTTTTTTTTTTTTTTTTTTTAAAACCTACTTTAGGGAGAAATTTAATTAGCATATTGTTCCCAAATGAAATAATGCTTTGCAGTCTAGAACTGCCTACTAGGACAACAGATAAACTCCCAGTCCACATTTTTGACCTACAATCCTCAGTATAACAATGTATTCCAGGGCTAGTAAAATGTTACACCTCAGCTCTTGGGACTCAAACTCCCATCATCCTGAAACACCTAATTCCTGGTTGGTGAAGATGGAATTTACAGTTCCCAACAGCTGGAGGTAAAACAAAAATCCAAAAATTGATTGCTCCCTATGAAATCTTACTTTTTTTTTTTGTAAGGGAAATGGGGACAAAGGTAATATAACTTATCATTCTTTTGTTAATTATGGAAGAAAAGTCATCTCTGTGGATCTGAGGCATATTTCTGTTTGTTAAAGGGATAGTAATACTTTGTTTTATCTTTATTTTATTTTGTAGGCATTCAAAAAAACATGAAGAACCATATAAGTCTTATCTCTCAAACATTTATGGTTTGAGAGATATTCACAAGCAAAGTTTCCCCTCACTGACCAAAACAGTCAAGTCTGCCATCTAGCTGTCAGATTTGGAATCTGGTCCGCGGACCGTCCATGGCTCTGCAGCAGAGCCCAGATCGCGAGAGATGAGAAGAACTAATTCATTTGAATAGTCTACAAAGTGTTCCTGGTTTGCAAGTACACTTTTTAGACCCTTCCAGTGGAATAGTTATTTTTATATCTTGCGATCTCTGCTCTGGTGAAGAGCCAACGGTTGATCTGCAGACCGGATTCCAAATCTGACAGATGGCAGACTTGACCATTTTGGTCAGTGAAGGGAAACTTTGCTTGTGAATATCTCTTAAACCATAAAGGTTTGAGAGATAATACTTATATCATTCTTCATGTTTTAATGCCTACAAAATAAAATAAAGATAAAATGAAGTATTACTATCCCTTTAAGCTTATTTGATAAATAAATGTGTTACCACCTGGGGTACAATCTATCCTCACTTGACCCCACTCCTTCACTTTGAGTAGAATTACTATTTTAAAATAATTTTTTTAATTGAAGATTAAGAAGCAGCTTTCTAACAATGTTTCCATATAATGACCACTTCCTAACAGCACTTGTTCTGTCAAATGTTTTTCTTAATTGGTTATTAAAGATCCTCCAATAATGCCATACAGTAGAGACAAGCAAGTTAATAGTAGTAAAACCAGAGTGCTCATTTGAATAAAAATTAGCCCAATCTGACAATGTTTCTAGTCTCAGATAATATTTTAATTTCTTAATGTAAATAATAACCTGCTTATCTCTAAAACAAATGATTGTATATTTAAATAAAGCATGTTAAATCAATAGAATATTGGCATAAACGTGTGTGAAAATTCCAAATGCAATATTCTTCATGCCTGTACAATACACTGTCAAGGTCACTTCAGTTTTACCCTTAAGTGTCTGAGAGCTGTGCAGCATGGATATATTAACCCCATTGGATTCTAGGAAGTTCTCCAATCAGTGAAGACTTCTCTAGCACCCAAGAGGTTAACCCAGTATATTTCAAATTTGTTGGCAGTTGCATTGGAAGCTGCATGTCTGCCTCCTTATAAGGGCTTTAAATTTCTAGTGCAGCTGTAGACCATCTTTGGCTGCCCAACTGTTGGAAAATCCAATTTCCATCATTTCAACCATCTGTTGGCTGCAGCTGCATTCCTACCTGTAGTGTCTGCCTACTGGAAAGCACTGAGTAAGTACCTGGCACCAGGAGTGCACCCCTTGGGCTTCATATCCTGCCTTGTCCACAGTGGCAGTCTAATTTTTATTTTGTGCTTAGGTGGGTGTAACTTCATATCAATTATTTGTTAGCTGCAATTCAGAACTCACAAAAACAGTTCTTTTGAGGCAATGGGGGGTAACTACAGGGGCAAAGAGTGCAGTTGCACCAAGGCATAGCATCCAGGGGGCTCCCCATCTGTCCCAGGGTCCAATTGCTTCTAGTTATGCCTCTGCCAAAAAAATGTGGGTGGGAGGGGGACTATAACTATTTTCAGAGCTTTGTGTACCAGCATCAATAGTTAAAAAATGATGTTTAAAAATATAGTTTTTCAATGTTTTTTACTCTTTAATCAGCCCAAATTTTACACTCCTTTTCTGCTTAACTGGGTGGGGGCTCTCATTTTAGGTAACACATTGTCTGCCTCAAAACTCCAGAGAGTGTGGTTATGTTTTATGGCAGATTTGTTTCTTTAACCATAGAGGCAATTGTATGCCAATAAAGTTGTGCAGCCCTTTCATTCACTTGGGCATTCCATTATTAAAGCAATAGAACAAAGTCTGGATGTTGGTAAAATAATTAGCAAAAGAAAAACTTAGAGGAATTGTCACCCGTCTATATTCTCACTTCAGTTTGAACATCCATATTGGTTTGCTTAATTTGCCAGCTTGTATTTTAACCCTTTGAGTGCCAGAGGGGTACGCAACGCATTGCAAAGCAATGCGTTGCGTACCTCTCTGGCACTCAAAGGGCTAAGCAAGAGAGACAGTACTGTCCAACATGGAGTGACAGATTAGTAGGGAGCAACATATGAAATGTTAGTATCTAGTTTGCAGCCAGTACAGACTTATTTGCATAAAATGACAAAGCTAAATATCTTACGCAGTGTTTTGAAGCGGAAAATGGCTAGCATAAATAGTGCAAATTTGAAGGCTCATTTGGTGTCATAAGGCACTGATTCTCTTCATGGGTTCAGGTTTTGTTTTGGCATCAGAATTCCACATTGCTATGCAATATAATATTTGTACTGGCAAGAGATGATGGTCAGATGTTTGGGAAAGGCGAGTTCAGTCTGTAGTCTTTACTCATGATATGTGTGGGTTTGTGGGAGAGAGATCTGTCTATAAAATGTGAGATACTGATATAATGGTATGTATTGCTTTGTAGAGCTCTGAACAAAAGGGTGTATCATGAATCGGTCTCTATTTAAAATCTATTTAAAAAAATAAATAAATAAAATGCAGTTGAATGTGGGTGAAGTTACATGCATCTCAGGTTAATTCGGGGTATTTTGGCTTGGTGAAAACAAAAGGGACGTTGTAGCAAAGTTTGGGAACTTTTCTAGAACAGAGGTATTCAATCTCAACCTCTAAACTGTCACCCATAGTTACACAGCTCATGCCTGAATGTAAAGGTTAATAGGATTTTATTTTTTACCTCTGAGTGCCAGAGGGGAATGTCCAGTGCATAGCAAAGCAATGCGATGGACATCTCTCTGGTACTCAAAGGGTTAACATGTAAGCTTTTATTTTGACATTTGAGAAATTTATCTCTTGAACCCTTTGAATGCCAGAGGGGTATGCGATGCATTTTACAGCAATGTGTGTGCACCCCTCTGATACTGGTGGGTTAACACCAGATATGTGGATATGATGGGAAGCAGAGCTGATTTCAGTAACTCACAAGGACGGGCCTTGCTGTATCATAACATACCCTTGGTGCTTGTGTGTGCACTGTGCTCTTCCTGCTGAGGATTGCTTTAGTGGGATTATCACGCTGCCTGCTTTTCTGAGCTTCAATGTCAAAACATCTTCCAAATGATCAGTCCCTTAATGTTGAGGATAGTTATTGAAATTAGATATTGTGTGTTTGAGAAGAACAGCAGGATAGTAAATGCAGACATGGGAATTAGAATAAATGTTCTGCAGCCATGTCACCTATGACCCAGTTATCTCTGATTGCCTTAAAGGGCAAATAAACTCTTCTGATGAGAAAATTTGTTGTAGGGCAGGAGTGTTTAGGGATGATGGGAGTTGTAGTTACCAACAGCTAAGGGTATGACAGGTGACTACCCTTATTACTGGACTTTGTCCCCCATTCCTGGGAGATGTCTTTCAGATGTTACAACTTATCTCGCTCTCAAATGGTTAGCAACAGTTCTTATTGGAGTTATGAAGGCATTTTTTTCAGTAATGCACTTATAGAACAGAACAGAAAATTGCAGTTTAATTTATAAAATGCTAATAAGTTCTTTTAAATGCTATATGTTGCAGCAGTGAGAGTACCCTTGTACTTAGCAATGAAAGTTGCAAAGTGATGATACACCTCTACCATCCTATGGGTTAACATAACGTTGGCTTGAGTGATTTTCCTTGACTTAAAGAATACTACTCTCCATCTACAAAGGTTATATGCAGGTCACTGGCAGGGGGTCCTGCTGCGCACAGTGCAGAGGGATTAGAGAGGATTCTTACAGTTCTCGGAAATGGCAGTCGTTTTATAATGTTAGCATTTGTAAGTGTACAATGATTGAGTCAGAAAGCCCACAAGCTAGAAGAAAAGGACACTGTGGTTCAACTGAATGTAATCTGATAAATGCTAGTGAATTGGCTACATCTGAGGCTTAAGATACAAGAAGCTGGAATACACCATGCATTGCTTGTAATTGCTGTGTTTGTTAGCAGATGCTGTACTGTGACTGCAAAGATCTACTTACATTCCAGGCTAACTAAGCCCCCTAGCAGGGGAGATCATTTCTTCTTGTAAATTATACTTAATCCTTCAAACCTGGGGTGTACAAGGTGCATTAATCAGCATCCAGTGTTCTGTACAGAAATATTGAGGAGGATGTGCTGAGAGCTATAGCAACTTTGGGGCAAAGGCAGAAACATAGAATGATGACAGATAAGAACCATTCTTCCCATCTAGTATGCCCATGTTCTTAATGTAAAAACCTCAAACCTTATTTGGTCCTTGATCTTGTCTTATGTTCAGGACAGCCTTTTGCCTATCCCATGCATGCTTAAATTCACTGTATTAACTTCTACCACTTCTGCTGGTAGCCTTTTCCACTTATCTACTACCTTCTCAGTGAAGTAAAACTTTCTTGCATTACGTCTAAACCCTTGTGACTATAGTTTGACTATGGCCTCTTGTCCTAACATTTTTACTCCTTTGGAATGTACTTCTAGGGTTGCCACCTTTTCTTCAAAAAAATACCGGCCAAGGCATTACCTCCATAGACTTAACATTGGAAAGAAGCCAATTTTTTACCTGCCTGCCGGTAAAATACCGGCTGGGTGGCAATCCTATGTACTTCCCTCCTGCACTGTTGAATCCCTTCATCTTTCTGTCATATCCCCCTCTTCTCTCCTCCAAGCTATACATGTTCAGATCCTTTAGTCTATTCTGATATGTCTTTTCCTGTAAACCAGTCACCATTTTAATAGCCCTTCTCTGAATTCTCTCTAGAGTATCTATATCCTTCTGGAGATGGGGTCTCCAGTACTGTACAAAATAGAAATGCAAAGCAACTGTACTATAGGGGAGACATACAAATTGTCATTGCTTTAAAAGGAGCTTATTAACCCTTGAATACTAAAGGTCTCCAAAGCATTGTAATATGTTGAATGAGAATTTAGGAATCTTTAGCCCCAACTTAATTGGTTTGCTTCAATTTTTCTCAGCTTCACTGGGCCAGATTTGTGAAAGTAACGCTAATGTGTTTTGTTTTTTTTTTCTTTTAAATGGGGAATATATTAGTGAGTGTGCATCATTGTTAACCCTTTGAGTGACAGGCCATTCTTTGGGCACCCCTCTGGCACTCAAAGGGTTTAACAGTCAATATGTTATGAAAAATTGTGCTATGATGAGTAAAATCTTAAAATGTAAATTGCCAGATGATAAAGCCTTTTTATATTTTATGAAACTGCTTTTTATATAAATCATGGTGTAGTTAGATTTGAACTTGTAAAGGCAAAAAAATAAAACTTTTTTTCCCCCTACTTCTCATTTAATAGACATGTATTAGTAGATGCTTTCTACTTGCCTCTGGTCCTTAAAGGGTTAAGATTATGATATGCAGTCAGCATAGTTTGAGGTCCTGACTCCTGTAGTCCCTTTAGTTACTGTAATGTCCGCCTCCATGGTCATAACATCCAGAACTGACTGAAGATGGTTCTCTCTTGGAGCAGAATTCATAGGGATCATTAGGATTTTTTTGCCATAGTAAGGTATGTGGAACATATGTTTGGACTGTTTTTCATTAAACAGGTCTTCAGTAAATGTAGCCTTCTGTATTGATCTGGAACTGCTAGCATTGCTCCTTCTCAAGACCATTTCCATTGTGGACGGGGATGTGAGCCCTCTGCATTAATCTGTGGCTTTTTCCCACACACAAATCCCATGCACACCCATATGTCTTATTTTGATGTGTAAAATGCTTACTTTTGAGCTGCAACCTTTGCATTATTTCCTAGCAAATTTTCTTACATTCTTACGGAGATCAGAACTACTGTTAAAGGAGAATAAACACCTTCCACTAACCCCCACAATGGAAAGAACATCCTAATGGAGCCTATACATTTTTCGTCATGGTTCAAAGATCTCTTCTTCAATCCATCCAGGAAGTCCTGTCCATGAGGGCAGAGGGTCTATGGTTCTGCTAACTAACAATGGTGATCTTAACCCTTTAACAAATAGCGATCCAGGAAGTGAACTTCCCTCAAGGACCACTTTGAAGTCGGTTGGCGTGCCAGAACGTGTAACTGACGTGTATGGCATGCCAAATGGGGGTCTGAGAGACCTCTCTGGTCTTGGAGCGGTCAATTTTAGACCCCTGCTAGTGCTTACAGTGCTCCTGCAGGAGTACTGTAAGCACAAAATACATGACGTACCAGGACAGACACCTGTCCTTTTGGAAAGTTTAGTGGTGGTGGCCCTGACACGTCACCAGTCGTTAAGGGGTTAAGGACCAGAGAGGTAGGATCATTCAATTTGCCTGCTCCAGTTTGGAAAAACTGTCCGCAACTGTCAAGGTTGGTGTGGGGTTGTTGGGAGATGTTTGTTTATCCATGTTTTTGTGAAGTGGACTGACAATTTTTGTTTCCCCCATATTGGGACTTCAACTTTTTAACCTTTTTTTTTTTTTTTTTCTTCACCCTTCTCATTTACACTATACTAGATAGCATATGTGTTTTATTGTAAACCTTCCCATTTAACCTCTTAGGATGCTAAAGCATTTTCTAATCCTATAATATAAAAGGCCAGATGTATGTTTGTCCAATGCAGTCATGTGCAGTAGAGACTGCCCGAATGCACTTTGGCTTTTCAACTAGTTATCTATAATATAAAAGAGAGATACTGAGCATGTATGTATATATAATTACATATGTACGTATATATAATTACATATGTACACAATGAGAGATGTATGTGATTATATAAAATCAATTCTAGCCCACAACCCTCCATTTCAGTTTATTAAGTCTCATTGTCCGCATTCCTTTTATGCTGTGCTTCCCCCTCGTACAGAACTGTAGAATGTTAGTGCTTTATAAATTCAGAAATGCATTTTAAAAAGATAGATGTAATCAATGTTTTGTTGTTGAGCATTTTACATGAAACAGTGCCACCTAGAGATTTTTTTGTTCCTCACATGTTTTACCTGAAAGACCAAGCATGGCAATATAAGCTTTTTCCTGTAACTCCTTTATTGCTGGTCTAACCAAATCAAAATTCTGACCTAGCAGCTAATACGTGATTCAGTTCTGTTCTACTTTGGCTTGAACTTCCACTTGACTGCTGTAAGTGTCAAGGTTTAATTTGTTTGAAATACTAGATTTATTTTACTCTGGGGAGATTTAATAAACTGTGATTTGAGTGAAAGGATTCATTGTGGACTGCGGAGCATTTGTCATGCTTAATTTAAACCAGGGCTGTCCAAGTGCAGTCCTCAAGGGCCACCAACAGGCCAGGATTTAAGAATTTTCCTGATTTAAGCACAGTTGAGTTAATCAGTGTTTCATTCATTTTGCTTGCTTAATCAGAGAAATCCCTGCATCCTGTACTTTTGGTGGCCACTGAGGACTGAACTTGGACAGCCCTGATTTAAACGATGAGCATAGTGAAGGTGGACATTTGTTCTCTGTATAGCCCACTAAACCCTTTGAGTGCCGCAGAGACATCCAATGCATTTCATTGCAATGCATTGGATACCTCTGGCACTCAAAAGGTTAGGTTTATACCTGATATGTTATGCGGTCAGTGCATGACTTGCATTATCTCCCATTACAATGAATGGAAGTTGCAGTACTTCATCATGTACATCAGGGAAAGCTAATCTTTAGGCCTCCAGCTCATAACTACAACTCCCATCATCCTAAACCAGCAGCTAGGTAGGGATGATGGGAGTTGTAGCTCTCTACAGCTAGAGGTCCAGCGATTGAATACACCTGATAAGCCCTACTGTTACTGCTACAGTGCTGGACTCACAACAGCATGACCTGAAAATAACACAGGGAAGAATTAACATTAACTTGATATAGTACAGAAGAATAATCCAATATTGCAATAATGTTGCCCTGCTTCTACCTTAAAGGACCAGAGAATTGCACTATACATTGCTTCACAGTGGTTTGCACACCACTCTGGTTCTTAATTAGTACACTTCATATCATTTATACTGTACTGTTGGGTGTATTGTATATCAGGGCTGTACAAGTTCGGTTCTCAAGGGCCACTAACAGGCCAGGATGTAAGGATTTCTCTGATTAAGGACAGGTGTGTTAACGGGGAACTCACCTCTGTTAAAGTACTATTAATATTTTTTTTTTATTTTTTTTTGTAATGCAGTATAGCCTGTGATTTTTCCTTCTAAAAATAAGCGGATGACAACAGTTAAGGACAGACTGCGGTACACCTATTTACTGCAGCCTCTCAATCTTTGCCTCTTCCCCTCCCCAGCAGTACCTCATTCCCACCACCTCCGATGATGGAGGATTCCTCCATGTGAGCTGGACCTTTTTTGCCAATGAGAATGCTCCAGCTCACATGGAGGAAGCCTCTCATCAGATGAGTTGGGAATGAGGCATTACTGAGGAGGGGAAGAGGCGGAGATTGACTGCAATTTTTTTTTTTTTATAACTCAGATAGCACTTTAATGTAAGAAGTACTTTAACTGAGGTGAGAATTCCCCTTTAATCAGTGGCTCATTCATTTTGACTGACTTACCTGTGCTTAATCAGGGAAATCCTTACATCCTGGCCTGTTGGTGGCCCTTGAGGACTGAACTTGGACAGCCCTGTTATATATCATTAATACAAAAGTTGATTAATACAAATTAATGTAGATGATAAGGCTTGAACGATGTCAGCCTTTCCCTTATCACCCTATTGAAGCAATATCCAATTAAGCCCCAAGTAGGTTAAAAGGATAGTAATAGTTTCCAACACAGCTCAGTTTGTTCAACATAAGGAATATTACTGCTGTCGGATGCTCTTATTCGCCACAAACTGTACAGTTACAATGTAATCAGCATTTCAGGCTGAGACAGCGGATCACAATCTTCAGTTAGCATTAAGGAAAACCTGCACTCCTTCAACAAGGAAGGCAGGGTTTTTCCTTGTACTGATTGAGGGAAGATTGCATCTCGTTATTTATCTGGTCAAGCGACTGGACTTCAGATCTGAGGGGAGATGTCATCAGAATGGGAAAAAGGGTGGGAGATATCAACTTCAGCATAAAATTACATCATAACTGTATGGTTGTGGAGAGCATCAGCTGATAGTACTGTTTCTTACTGGGCTGCTTTGCAAAAAATATATTACTATCGTTTAAAAAAAAAAAAAAAAAAAAAAAAATCCTTCACTCCAAAAGACAGTTGGATATCTAGTGTAGAAGGTGCAATTTTCAGGTAAACTACACAATAATCACCTCCCCCCCCCCCACACACACACACTGTAAAGAGCATAAAGAACATTGATAAAAATAAGCCTATAGTCCCATCCGTAATCTAACTGTTAGCATCTTCACAGAGCTGCTTAGAGATGGCAGAGCGTGGAAATTTCACCTGAAGCTAAGGTAAGGTGAAGGGCCTATGAGCCTTTCTTCCTTTAACCCCCCTCCCCATCCCCCTAGGTTGGTCTGAGCAGGCCTGACTGGACAATAGGGGCTTGTCCTTCCCCAGAAATTGCAGGGTAAGGGGGTATCACTTGCCATTGGCAGGAACATTGGGTGTGGGGCTTAAGGATTAAAAAGCAGCATACCTGTTAATCTTACATTAGTTTACTTGGGAAGGCATGGGTTGAGCAGATCACTCCATGAGGCAGGCTACAGTCTATGGAGTGCCATATTATAGTGCCATGACCTCCATTTTACCAACGTACAACTGTTTCTTAAAAGGTTATTACAAATGTGTGTCGGTCTTTGTTGATATCTGCCAGGAGGTGGATGAAGGTTAATGTATGTATCGGTGTTGGATTTGGCTTTGTATTTGGTTTAGGGGAAGAAACGGGAAATTGGGCATGCATACCTTATGGTTAGCTGTTGTGGGGTGCCAGGAAGTAATTTGCATACCACATATTACAAATAATAAAACATAGAAAAAATACTAACTCTAGTATAGTTATTTTCAGCAGGTTTATAGGAAAAAAAATGGTTGCTTGACAGGGGCGGATTGTAGGGGAATACCAGCCCGGGCATTTTTTTTTTTAAAGCGGCCCACTAGCTGCACCGACATCCCTATCGACGCCCCCTTGTGGTCCCTGTGCGGCATGGGAGAGCATGTGCCAGGATATTATGTCATATCCTGGCACTGTGCATTAACCCTTTGAGTGCCAGAGGGGTACGCAACGCATTGCTTTGCAATGCGTTGCGTACCCCTCTGGCACTCAAAGGGTTAACAAGGAACGCGAAGGCTGTCACAGAGAGTGCCTGTGACAACACAGACCTCTCCTCTGATCTCCCCCACCGGCCCATGATCTAGCGGCCCACCGGGGGATGCCCGATCCCCCTATAGGACAATCCGCCCATGTTGCTTGATACCTTTTCCCATAAGGTGCCACCCATTGGCCCAACTCTCTCCCTCCCTTAGCTCGATCCTTAAACCCACAGTTGAATGGCACAGAAAATACACCTAGCCTGCAACAAAGAAACAAACCTATTTAACCCTTCAAATTCCAGAGGTTTACACAACCCATTGCTCCAGTTAAAGAATTTGCAAATTTTTTTGACTTGCATACCCCTTTGGCACTGAAAGAGTTAACAAATGTTTTTTTCTGAATATTTCTGAAATGTGAAGCTACGTCCTCATGTGTATATATTTTGGCTTTCTTCAGAGACTCCCAGATTCCTGTGCCACCAAGTGGGCATAAGTGGAAAGAGGTTCGACATGACAATACAGTTACCTGGCTGGCATCATGGACTGAAAACGTTCAAGGATCCGTAAAATACATTATGCTGAATGCCAACTCTAAATTGAAGGTACAGCATATTCTAAATCTTTACTAGAATCTGTTATTTAAATGAAAATGCCTAATAACCCCCCATTGTCCTTACTATGGTCAAAAATCTGAATAGTGCAGATGAGTTTTACCTTGTGCCTTTGCTCAAGACAACTTTTTCGGTCAGTCCTGGATTTTGTGTCCTGGGAGACATACATGAGTTGTTACCAGGACTAAAGGACCTCAAGGGTGGAATGCAAGAAAGTGGAGCATTCTAGATTTTATAAAAGCCATATATTTGTGTGCAATTTCTGATTACTCCTGTTTTGATGCAAGAAACAGGTTGTCTCCTTGATACTGAATAGCAAATGCTTCTAAATTAACATAAAATTTAGCGAATGTTCCTAAATTAACAGCAAAGTTATCCACTCGTGTGAAAACGTGTGGTAATTGCTTTGCTGAATTAGGCGCAATTGCTAATCCTTTCACAAAACAGTGGATGTTTTAATCTCTCCCATCTTTCTGAAACTCGTTCGCTGAGAAAAAACATGTTCAATTCAGTAACATTTTGGTGCCAATCATTTTGTCATGAAAAGTACACAGTAAATAGCAATTGCACATATTTTTGCATTCCTCCCCAAATTTTTCACTGCACATGTCAATGTTAACCCTTTAAGGTCCAGAGGGATGTGCAACATATGGTTTTGCAATGCATTGCAGGCCCCTCTGGTCCATAAATGGTTAAGTAGACTAGTGTGCTCTTCCTGTTTCAGTTTGAAAAATCTGCCAGCAATAGTCATGTCTTCCTCTATGCATGAATGATATCCAGGACTGACTGAAGATGTCCTGTCTTGAACAAAAGAAATAGAGAAAAAAACATGGTAGCCAATAGGGTTTACTGGCTGTAAGGTAAGTGGGGTGTTATTAAGAGGTTGGGGCCACAGGTATAAAGCAAGTGGAGGCATTTTTGTAAAATCACCTGCATTAGAAGTAGTAAAATTGGAGCTTTTAATCCCTTGAAACCAATATATTAGTCTACAGTTCAAGGGAATAAAGGGTTAGTAATGTTGCAATAACTGTGTAGCTACGATCCTTCATTGTAGTTTGTGCTATTGGTCCGTTACACTGCTAATCCTGAAATCACTCTAGTTCCTGTGATTATATATCCTAAATTGTTCCCCTCCCACCACTTATGGTGATCTAATTCTTGTTGCCTTGGAACTGAAGGAGGATCGTAACAAGGGGCAAACTTCTTTCAGTACAAGGAAAAACCTGCCCTCCTTCGTCAAGGAGGGCAGGTTTTTCCTTAAACTGAATGAAGGAAGACTGACCCCCGTTGCAATCTGTCTGGTCAAGGGACCGGATTTTAGATCTGAGGGGAAGATGCTTTCTATACAGTAAAGAGGCAGGAAGGGGACAATTATTATGAAATCAGAGGAACTAGAGAGATTTCAGCATTAGCAATGTAACAGACACATAGTACAAACTATAAGGGTTGTCGCTACAGTTATTGAAAGCCACATTTAACTTTGAGGACTGGGTAGGTGGGTGTGCAATGAATTGATTTGTGGTGCAATGCTCAGTCCTTTGGCTCTTTAGGGGTTAAATAAAGGGACATTTTGAGATTTTTTTTTTTTACTCCTCAAGAATTCTCCCCCCCCCACCCCCCCAGAATTGCAAATGTTTTACTTTTATACATATCTCCCCATATGTTTAAAAACAATACATGATCATTTAGTTATAGCATAGGGATGGGTGAGTAAAAAGGGAATAATGCAAAAGAGATTGTGCTTCCTACCTTCCACTGGAAACTCCATAAAAAGTGCAGTTTTCTGCTTTTTTTCTTTGCCTTGAAATCTGTGATGTCCCCCCACCCCCACACACACACTCACACTTGGAGCTTTTCCCACATATATTCCCGCAGTGTAAAAAAGGTGGTGTCTGTTTACTTTGTTTCCAGTCTGTGCATTGGGGCTAGAGAAAGGAGCTGTGTTTGTGTTCATAATTTACCAGCTTGTGGGCACACAGGCAAAGAGAGGGAGCTGTATTTGCTTGCTTTAGACATATTGGTGGTAGCCAGTTTTCCAGACAGGTGGGGTGCAGAGTGTGGGTTTGAAGGAAGAAAAATGTTTAGAGGGGAAAAAAAAACAACAACTTTTGACTGATACATAACAGGTGATCCTACTTGAGCTGGCTGAGCCTGGGACATGACTGTGTGATTGATATTTTGTGGTCAGACATAATATATCATACATTCCAGATTAGACAAACTTACTTTCCACTCTCCTTTCATAAAGAAAGTAAAACCTTCAATCTGTGATTGCTAGCTATGCAGGGTTACCATTCTGCTTTGCGCTTTGTATATTTGCCCTGTAGCACCTTCAGGGTTGAGGGATTTACTTATTGACCGTTTAGGTGATCTGTGAGTATGCATTCGTTTTTCCTCTTGTTAGAATATAGTACTGTAAAAATCAAATATTTCTGCATGCATAAAAAGGAGTTCATAAAAATGCTAATCTCTTCTTACTTGTTCAAATGGTATATGCCAGCATGGCAGTGAAATGTGGATAGTAGCCATGTCCCGCGCACTACTTTCACTCATTCTTCCTTTCCGCACAGAGAAAGCCATGTACTTTAAATCATATGGCCAGCCATATGCTTTTTGCTAGTGTTCTTTGTAAACTACATCGGATGACAAATTGCTCTAGTATGAATTAAAATGCAGCAAACACCACAGTAACAACAAAATTAATAGATCTGCCACACAAGCAATGCGGAGAAGACCTCTGTAGCACCCAAGGTGTTATAGCAGTGGTGAAAACTATGCAGCTCTTCCACTGTAGAGAGATCACAACCCCAATAATTTTTCTAAGCCTGCCATTGGCATGCTAAGGATGATGGGAGCTATAGACTAACAGTGGAGTGTCAGGTTAACTTGAGACAAATAAGCTGTATGTAGTATGTGTCTGCATACTGTACCTCACCTCTTGGTTAAAAGTTGCAATATTAACCTGTAAAATCTGCTCTGAATGTCAGTGAGCATCGGCTTTCCCTGACTTGGCAATGTGAATTTTATTCATTACTGTCCCCATAGGGATCTAATTCTTGCAAATTAAACCATATATTCAGACAGCAGCCAAATACTAACATTTACTGAGCAAGGTTCAACTATTCCCAAGTCAAATGAGCAGTATAATTTGCTAACAAACCTTGCTTTACTGTACATAGAAAGGCAGATGTCCAGCAAGGTATATTTGCTCAGAATTTTTTTGGAGTAGTTTGTGGGTTTTCCTATTTTTGTTTAGGTTCTTGCTTTTTAACCCCTTTGTGACAAGAGCTTGTTTACACTAAGGGACGAGCAATGTTGTCCTTTTTCGTATATCTTTGTTTAACCATAGTTTCCCCTGAAATTCCTTTAGTACACCTGCACAAATTATACACGATTTTAACCCTCTGAGTGCCAGAGGGGTACAGAACGCATTGTTTTGCAATGCGTTGCGTACCCCTCTGGCACTCAAAGGGTTGAGGATAAGTAGGGTTTTATGTTGCCAAATTTATAGGTATAACCTATCATTTAATTTGATAAGTGGAAACGATTGAAAAAAAAATATAGGTTGTCCAGTGATCAGGGCTTATAATTTTAAGTCCTTTTCTACTAGCCAGACCTGAAAAGTTACTCGCCACTGCAAGCCAAAACATACCCACCAGGGCTGAATTTCTACTCGCCAGGGTTAAATTCTCACTCGCCATTGGCTAGTGGTGAGTGGAAATTTTGAGCCCTGCAGTGATTATTTGTAATTAGTGCATTTTTTAGCAGGTACTGGAAGAAAAGTATGAACATTTTCACATACCTCCCAAGTGTCCCTTTTTATGAGTACTGTCACTCTAAAACACATCCCTACATCCCTCTTTCCTACCATGCTGGTCCTCTGTTTAGGAGATTACACTGGGCAGTGTGTATACAAGTGTCACATTGTTCCACAACAATACAATTCACATTTAACGTTGCCACCCAGCTGGTACTTTACCGGCAAGCTGGTAAAAAATTGGCTTCTGTCCAGTGTTAAGTCTATGGAGGGAATGCCATGGCCGGTATCTTTTTGAAGAAAAGGTGGCAACCCTATTCACATTCATTGTGAGTTTGTCTGTGTAAAATGAAATACATTGGTGTTGGTATAAATCGTTATTCCGATTTCATGGATTAAACTAAATTGATCTAATGCTCTACCCACCAATTTTGCCCCCAGCAAAACAAAAGTTTCCCACCTTTAGCCATTTGAAGCTATGGAAACTGTGGTTTCCATTTTGCCTCACCAAAGGAACTCTGTTTAGGAATGTTTACATATATTACCTAGTCATGTGACTCCACTAGCATATGTGGTTGCTGTAGCAGCGATTGCATGTGCAGAACAACCAGGGTAGAACTTTGATCTTTCTGCTATGGCACAGTCTGTTTGCCCCACAACTATGTTCTTTTTAACCCCTTGTGCCCCTTCTGCTCAGAATTCATTGTGAAGCAATGTTTGCACAGCCATCTGTTCCTAAGGGGTTAAATCAACTTAAAAGTGTAAAATAACTACTCCTAGCCTCCTCTGCACAGATGACATCTGGGCTTTATGAAAATGGCATGACTGAGTCCCAAGGGTTTTCCCTGCTGAACAGTAGAGTGTCTAAGGCTCCAACCTCTGGATGTGGTTGCAGGTGCAATGCATCTGCTTAATTGCCATCCTAGCTTCATACTGCAATGTGGCAGCCATATAAAAACTATTCTTCTACTGCAGCTGAGGAATATCTGGTAAAGTAAGCACAAGAGGGGTGAAATGTGTAGCTTTTATTACCGCTCATGAATGCGTAATGTTCATTATTTAAGTAAATCTCTGCAGGCAGAGAGCAATGATTTAAGCTGTGAATGTGCAGACCTGGCTGCTGTAGCTGGCAACCCTGAGTGTTTACTGGTCGGTCCTGTTGCCACAGGTAATAAAATACAATTTTATTTCTCGCATTGTTGAGAATGTCCAAAATCACTTTCAAATAACAATAAATAGTGAATGGCTGTGAAAGAAAACCGGCCGAAGGAAGCAGCTGTTGACAAGGAGAGGAAGATTCCAAATGGTACAGTAAAATTCTGGAGCATACCAAATTAACCATGGGGTGGGTGTGGGGTGCAGAACTCCCATTGATTTAGTGAGGGCTTTTAACCCTTGAGATCCTTCTAGCATGCAAAGAGTTAAAATACTAAATAATGGAAATCTTGGAATTTCCTTTTGTCCCCAATAATGCTGTTTGCTCCAGAATTATTCCTCTCTTGGTCATTGAATATGGCCCTTAAAACCTTATCTAGAAAGCAACATATATCCAACTACACAATAGGGAGGGCAATGTATTCTCTGTTATTAACCCTTTGAGTGCCAGAGGGGTACGCAACACATTGCAAAGCAATTCTTTCTGTACCCCTCTGACACTTAAAGGGTTAAATGGGGCCTTTAACCTCTTGAACACACTGGAGATCTCTGGCATCACAAGGTTATTTGTCCCCTATTGGTGTGGCAAGTTTGTTTAAGAATTGCCCCTTTTGCTTTCAGCATAACACCACAAGGGACAAATTCAAATTCCCTTTGATTTAAATGGGGCTTTTAACTAGAGTGCTGTAGAGGTGTCTAAAACCTTGTGAAGTGGTGCTTTTGAGACTTCTAGAATGCAAGGTGTTAAAAGCCCTATTTCACCCTTTGAGTGCCTGAGATGTTTCCAGCACCATTGCAATGTGTTTGATATCTCTAGGGTTGCCACCTTTTCTTCAAAAAAATACCGGCCATGGCATTCCCTTCATAGACTTAACATTGGACAGAAGCCAATTTTTTACCGGCCTGCCGGTAAAATGCCGGCTGGGTGGCAACCCTAGATATCTCTCTGGCTCTCAAAGGGGGAACTCATCCTAAATAATAATTCGCTAATGTATGTCTGTCAGAAGCTGTCATGCGCAGTACAGACTGCCCGCGCCGCGGCTGATAACTGAGCGGGGTGCTCCCAGTTCAGACTGTAGACGCAGAGAGGACTATGGTATGAATTCAGATCACCCCACTCCATTATCAGCCGCAGCGCAGGCAGTCTCTACTGTGCATGACTGCACCACCTCTGTTGCTGCCTGGAACTGTGGCCCGTGTACACGGGCTGTTCAACTAGTTGGTAATATTTGTCCCTCTATGGTACCCTTGGTTTGCTCCAGAACTGCAACTATTGAGCTTGTTGAAAATGACATTTGTCTGGTTGGTGAAGCAATAGCTTCACATTTTAATGCAGAGGAGATTATACCTTGATTGTGTAAAGAGGAAAACATTTGTCACTGAAACTGTAATAGAAATGCACTGGAAGAGCAAGACATTATAACATGCTTCTACCTCCTTGTTTAGACAACACTTTCCCCTATCATAATGCTGCAGTACACTGCACACGTGACAAAAACAAGACACATCCTAATTACAGAGTTCAGAGGACAATTGTTCTAACAAATGATATACATAATATAGTGGGGCTACCTTATATATATATTTTTTTTATTTGTGATTATATATCCGCTCAAAAATGTTTCCTCCCAAAGATATAAGCTTGTTAAAATGTGTGTCTCTGCTGATATCTGAGAGTGTGCTGAAAGGCCAAAATTAACCACAGGAGTGAAATTGGAGTATCCAATGCATTGAATACCCCCCCTGAAAATGTCATTTTTCTATGGGTATGTTGTGTACATTGTTTTCTGTGGAGCTTGGCTGCTGGAAGGGCATCTAGCTGCATGAACTAAATGGAAACTAGGCAGACTGTTTCACTGGTTGTTGATGGGTGGCTTTTTTGGCAGGGAATGGAAAGCTGTCTAGTCTGCAGTTGACCATGCAGGTGTTTTTTTTACCTCATTACTTTGAGTGCCAGGGTGGTATATAATGATCGCAAATGAAAGTAACATGCTTTCTACCCACCCCCATCTGACAGTTAAGGGGCAACTACTTCCATTTATTTTATTTATTTTGACAGATATTCCTTTTAAAGGGATAGTAATGTTTCATAATAAAAGCAGCTCTAATTAATCATCATAGTATTTGGACTTTGGAGAGTGTTATTTCAATTCTGTCAGTGTTGTAGTTCAAGAGTAATTCAATGACAATGTATCCCCCTCCCGCCGCTTTTACTGATGTAACACTGCTCACCTCAGAGCAGAAGGGAGGTGCCCAGGTAGATTGCAGAGAGGGACAATTTTCAATTAACATAAGGGAAAAACCTGAAAAACTTGTCAAGGGGGGCAGGGCTTTCATTGTTCTAATAGAAAATTGTCCCCTGCTGTTATCTGTCTGGTCTATGGACTGGATTCGACATCTGAGAAGAGATTGCTTACACTAGGTAAAAGGGGCGGGAGGGGAAACTTTGCTTGTGATATCTATGACCATAAAGGTTTGGGAGATAAGACTTATATCATTCTTCATGTTTTTTTAATGCCTACATAATAAAATAAAGATAAAATGAAGTATTACTATCCCTTTAAAGGGATAGTAATGTTTCATAATAAAAGCAGCTCTAATTAGGGTTGCCACCTTTTCTTAAAAAAAATACCGGCCATGGCATTCTCTCCATAGACTTAACATTGGACAGAAGCCAATTTTTTACCGGCCTGCTGGTAAAATACTGGCTGGGTGGCAACCCTAGCTCTAATTAATCACCATAGTATTTGGGCCTTGGAGAGTTACTTCAATTCTGTCATAGTTGTAGCTCAAGAGTAATTGATAAAGTATCCTCCTCCTGCCCTTTTTACTGATCTAACACTGCTCACCTAAGAACAGCAGGGAGTGTAGCGGTAGATTGCAGAGAGGGACAATCTTCAATTAAGATAAGGGAAAAAGCTGAAAAACCTGTCAAGGGGGGCAGGGTTTTCATTGTTCTCACAGTAGAATATTGACCCTTGATGTGAGCTGTCTGGTCTGTGGACTGGATTCCACATCTGAGGAGTGGGGGCTTACACTAGGAAAAAGGGGCAGGAGGGGGAAACTTTATCATTCAATTACTCTTGAACTACAACGCTCACAGTATTGAAATAACACTTCTATGGCTCAATTGCTATGAAGACAAATTGGAGCTGCTGTTTTTGTGAAATATTACTATCACATTAAGTAGTTCAGCCCAAATCTGTTCAAAATAAAATGGTTAATATGTTCTCAAAATTAATGGGAATGGAACTTTGTGCCATTTTTTTCCTTCTCCTTAAGTTTCTTGCATTACAATAGCAATGGGTAGTCTTTGCTCTCAATCCCACTAATAGGGTGATCACATGTCCCTGATTGCCCAGAACAGTCCCTGATTTTATATGGGTCTCATGTCCCTGGCAGCCCCCTTCAGGAACAGTGCAAAGTCCCGGAATGAAGAATCCAGAGCATAGGGTTCTAAACACTAGAATCACTGCCTATTGCCTACTTTGACAGAAAAAGATGTTTGCTGGGGCTACAAGAAAATGGCTTCCAGGCATTGCTCTAAACACTAGACTCAGACCTGTGCCTTGATCCCATCAGCAAACAGGAGCTGTTGTGCAGTTTTGTTGTACTGCAACGTTAGTTTAAGGATTTCAATATGATGTACGCTTTCCAGTAGCCCACAACAAGCATCACTTTGTCACAGCAGTGTTTAGAACACTGTAGTGCTCCAGACAGACGAGATTGCACCCCAATGTACAGTGATATATAGTGACCCCTTTCAAAGACCATTTTTGAGAGTCTTAACCCTTTCAGTACCAGACATATCATCTCTCACACTCAGTGGATAAAAGTGGGTGTGGTCAATCTTCAAAACAAAAGGCATAATTTGTTACAACTTTAAATACTACTTCCTAAAAGAAATGCGGAGTAATTTGGGGGAAACGCAACCGCATCACTAATATAAATAGGGTGTTAACCCCTTCAGTGCTAGAGGCCACATTAACATCCAATGGAGTAGAAGACCCATTTAAATTAATTGGAATTTTTATTTGTTTTGCTCCAGAATTACACTAAAATTTACCTTATATTTCTATCAATTTCCAAACATCCTTTTTTTTTCTCTTTGTTCTTTATATTCTTTCCAAATTAACGTGTTGATAGTAGAGTAGTTACTCTTCTGGTATGTTCTTTTGCCAGTTGTCAACACTTTGAATGCCAGAGGGGTATGGTTTGCAACGTGTTGTGTATCCCTCTGGCACACACATGGTTATTCCTTAACCCGTAAAAGATAAGTGGTCCAGAGAAGATACTTTCCCTTAAGGACTGCTTTGATCCTTGCCGACATGCCAGGACACGTGACCTGTTACACATACGATCGTGCCTTTTTGGGGTCTGAGAGACAACACTCCAGTCTTGGAGCTGTCAATTTTAGACGCCATTTTTACTTACAGCGCTCCCGGTGGAGTGCTGTAAGTAAAATATATGTGACGTACACTGACAGTCACTGGTCCTTAAGGGGTTAAAGTCTCAATCATATAGATTGTAATTAATGCTAAACAATTTGCTATTAAAGGAGCAGTAAACTTTATGAAAAAACATATTGTAGGTCATTTCTTGTTGATTAACAGGAGTATGCTCCCACTGCTGACAGATTCATATTACAGTTTAAACCCATGTTTATTTACATTAGCAGTGCCCTCTAGTGATCAAATTCCAATTAGTTATTCTGTTACATTCTAATGGAGAGGAAAGTTAATGACGTACAGTTCTCCATAGAATGTGATAGAAACTGCCTGTCACTTCCTGTCAGTTAGAACTATCAGGAAGTAAACACACCGTAAATTCACTTCCTGATTATTTGAACTTTTGTTACTTCTGAATAAAACTGACAGGAGGGGAAGTATCCTTGTTTTACTCAGTAGGAAAAGCTCTAACGTACGCATTTTCATAAAGTTTACTGCTCCTTTAAGTACATTTTTAAATGCATGATGTCCAGTGCCCTTATTAAATTGACAATAGTTATTGATGATAAATATTCAGCAACTTCATGTTATGCAAAGTCACATTTCCTATACATTATTTTAATCTTCACTAATTTTTTTTATACATTTTCTTTCCTGGGTGCTTTCTGTCAGAGACTGTGCAACAATGTAACACTATTCTGGCACTCAGATCTGCAGAGATGGTGGAAGATGGTACAATTCTCCCTGCTTTCACAGTCCTTGACTGAAAGATCTCTAGAAACAAAGATATATGGAGCTATATTTATATAATATATTGGCTCTGCTGTTTGTTTTGTGACTCTACTGCAGTTATGAATGTCTTATTTTTTTGTGTGTTTTAGGGTGAAAAAGACTGGGAAAAATATGAAATTGCCAGGAAACTGAAGAATCACGTTGACACAATTAGGAAGACCTACAGGGATAATTTCAAATCAAAGGAAATGAGAGTGCGGCAGAGGGCTGTGGCTCTTTATTTCATTGATAAGGTATTGATACATGGAAATAGAACATCTACATTTTCATGTGGAATTTAGAATGTTTAGCCAAGTTCAAAATTGGAACAGAGTTTTGGATATGTCGAAACGTGCCTAACAGAATGTATATCCCCTCTAAAATCTCTACAATATAAATTGGGAAACTTGTTTGAGCTGACAAATTTTCATATAATTCTATCTTCATAATGCATGGTAGTATTTGTCAAGAGTAGTTCTTAAGAGTAGTCCATCTCTGCACCTCAGTCTGTTTGGGGAATACATCCTATCATCCACAATTAGCTTTTTGCTGGGGGATGATGGTAGTTGCAGTTTCAAACATCTGGAGGTCCAGTGATTGACTTCCCCTCAAGTATAATATGATATTCATATTTTAAAGTGGGCATGTCACCTTGAGTTTTAAATTTTTTTAAAATGTTGTTCAAAACTACCTATGTATCATGTTAGCCAAAGGTCCCCCAGATGATTAGTTTAAGAAATGTTCTCTTATTTCTGGAAAAAGTCTTTCTATGTAGAACCTTATTGGCAAATGAAACTTCATCACACTTCATCAGCATCTGAAACTGAACTGAACAGCTTCACTAACCTATATTAACTTATGATTGACACTCAAATAGTACACCATGCATAAATAGAAGTCAAAACCACTTTGTTGGTAGTCTCATTCATTTTCTAGAGCATAAGCAATATGTGTCTGGCATGCAATGGAGGACTACACAGGTACCATGGCAGTAAAATACCATCCACCAGGAGGAAGGGCACTTAATGTCAAAGCCCAAATAAACAATTTACCTTGCTCTGTCCTATGTAACCCATCACCTAGAGGTTGGTGCAGGTATCCATATAGGAGGCTACAGGACAATCTCTCTGGAGATGTATCTGAAGATCTTTTCACCTCTAGAATCAGATTCTTTTGGGGGTTGCCATAGAGATGACTAAGTCTGTACCTCTAGTTCCTGTTGTATGTAGGACAGTTCCATTTTGTTCGCCATTGGGTACTCCTGTAACACAGGCTCTACCCTGGGGGGGTTTAGGGTGCTACATTGTCCTTTCTGAATATTGTAGATAATCCTTCTCCGTGATCTGGCAGTAAGTGACCTTTGGAAAAGTGTGTATGGGTTGGTAAGATTATGCTTTGTGGTTTTTGCTTGTCTTTTATTATGTGGCTAAACTTAAATTGGTCCTAAATGAGTCCCATGAGACCTTGGGCTGTGTGATCTGTGTCTGATATATAACTACATATCTCTGTATACAGTCACAAGATTTACACTCGGCTTGTGCTTATGCTGTCGTAACCGTGTCTATAATATAAATGAATAATAATACACCATTTGGGAGCTCTGTAATATGCTACATGAGAATTCTCACCAAGAGTCCCCTTCCCTCAAGACACTCCTTGTCAACTTCTCTCACTCCCCACTGGTAAATGGTGGAGTGGCGAAGCCAGGAGTTCATTTGATGGGACTAGATCTTCAGGTTAAATGGACTGTGAATACACTGGGAAACTAAGTGGAGGAGGCATCACTTTCACCCAGAAGGCTAGATGCATTTCTCAGCCTCTCAGCACTTGGGAGGAGAATTTTCTCCGTAATCACCGTCTTGTTGGAACTAACCTTGGCAGTGCAGTACAGCACCACACAGAGCTGGATTAAGACTTCATGTGGGCCCTAGGCAGGGTCATAAATTGACATCCTGCCAAGCCCCCCCCCCACCATCAGTCTCAAAACTGTTTGCCCATTGTTTGTGGTTGGAGGTACTAGCACCAACTTAATAAGACAAGATGGATGCTTTAACCCCTTGGATGCCAGGGATATTACCAAAGCATTGCATAGCAATGCATTAGACACTTCCCTGGCATCCAAGGGTTAATTATATGAAAAATATACTGCAGAATGTATAATTCAAATGGTGCTGCTCAAGTGATTAAACAGAGCTTACAGTTTAAAATAGGCTACACCAGTGATAAGACAAGCTTGCAATTCAGTGGAGCTACACTATCGATACCACAGAGCTTGCCATGGAAAATGATACAACAGAGCTTACAATTGAAACTGAACTACACTAGTGATTCCACAGAATTTGCAATTGAATTTGGAGCTACACAGTATTTATAACTGAAATATAGCTACACCATTTATACCACAGAGCTTACAATTCTATGATTTCCAATGGAAACTCTGTGGTATCACTAGTGTATTTATATTTCAACTGGGGGAAGAGAGGGGACAAAAGGGAAATAGGAGGAAAAAGGAGTAGAGGCAGTGGGAAGGGGGCAAAGGGAAAAAAAAACGAATGAGACAAAGGGCAGATAAAACTGGGAGAGTGCATGTGGGACAGGTATGTTAAAGGGAGAGAATAAAGGGAAGGGCAAAGTGGGTGAAGAAAACAAAATTAAGACGTTGGGAGGAAGCAAATGAGCAATAAGTGGGAGGAAGAAAGTAGTAGAAATGGAGGAAGAAAACTGAGGGGAAGAGATTTAAGGGTGTAGGAAAAAGATGGAGAGATGGAAGAAGCTGAACTGGTGGGGGAAAGGATGAAATATGTTTGAAGAAAGAAGTTTGAAGGAGGAATGAAATAGATGGAAGGAGAAGTTGGGAAGAGGGAACGGTGGAAGGAGGGAAGAAGTAAGATGTAGGATAAAGCTTGATGGAAGATGGAAGACGCTGCAGGATGAAAAAAATGGAAGGACGGATGAGGGAGGAAGAAAATACAGAGATATGCTAGAATGAGGAAGAAGATGGAGGGAGAAAGAAGCAGACTGTCATGAAACCGCACACATCTTGTCCCATCAGGGCCTTCAATAACCAAGTAACCATTTCCCTTTCCTGTATGATGCCTTCACCTCTCTCTCCCCCCTACAAACACACATCTCTCTGCCTGTAGATGTTTGCTTATAGTCAGTCCTGCAGCCATGGGGCTGAGAAGTGCATGCATCATGTGATGTGAATAAGGAGGATATGCCTGTCCATATCTTTACCCAGATGGAGGGGCGGTATCATGTGCAGTATATGCATAGCTATCTAGAATTGGTGCTCCTAATTTGTCATTGTTTGGTGACAGTGGCAGCTAGGAAATTCTGTGTACAGGGGAGATTACAATATACTATAATTTTCTTAGCCTCTTTAAGAAAATATGTTGTGCCATAAACACCCACAGTGCATGTAATTTACTAGCTGGAACTGGCTCCTCACAAAGATTTAAATAAAGAGCACAATACTAGATAAACTGAAGAAACAATGGCAGCAACAGGCATACAACAAAAGTGAAAATCAACTCACTGATCCAAGTGACGGGACCTCTGTGTCACACACCTAGGGCTGTGCATGCAGGTAGGAACCTGCAAGAGAGGGAGTGCTCGGGTGCGATGCTGAGGAGCAGAGCTTGTGGAATGGAGGCTGCCCATAGAAGGACCATGCTGCAGCGAGTATCGACTTAAAGGTGGCATCCGTAGGTCTGGGAGAATAACTCCTGAGAAGCTGAAGGAAAGTCCAGGATGGGCTCTCTCCTGACAGCACAGGTTCTCCTACAGGGGAGAGTGAAGGCTGGGGAGCAAAGATTAGGGTATGGGGCTAGGGGTCGTAGGCTAAGAAATAGCATGAACTCTCCTAATGGGAAAGGACAAAGAAGTGGTCAAAAGGGAAGCCAAGGATCATACACAGTTCATCAGTGGACAGAGTAGAGTACTCAAATGGATGCCAAGGGTCAAACACTGGTAAGCCAAACACATGTGGCGATGAGTGGTCAGTACTTAAAGCCATACTTAAAGCCAAGGGTCAAACACGGTAAGACAAAGCAACTGGAGCAGAAACAAAGTGGGTACCTCGATTGGATGTTATATGAAGAGGCAACCCATGCAGACGTACAATGTCAGTGATGAAGACCTCACAGTTCTTCAGCGGAAGGCAGGCCAGGCAAAGGGATGAAATGTCCTCGTTTAGAAAATAGGTCTATAACTACAAGGATGGTATTCTTTCCAGCAGACATGGCCATGTCCACAATGAAGTCCATGGACAGATGGATCCATGGAATAGCAGGAACCGGTAAAGGGCATAACAATCTGAGGGGTTTGACTCAAATTATTTTATATATTTTTTTCTAGTATAGACTTGTTTATACAGCTCCTCATTCCTCCTCCACATCTGAGCCAAGGAAGTAGACTCAAAAAAAAAAAAAAAAAAAAAAGTCAAATCTAGCCCCCTCCCCCCCCAAAAAAAAAATAAAAATATACACAAAAACCTGGTGAGCTCTACCTGGCTTTTCAGTGATATTGAAATGGTTTATTAGTGCATTATTACAGACCTAAACAAACACAAAGTAAACAAAGTCTCCTAATGAGATCCTGATTTTAGCAATATATAACTTGTTTCAATCAAAATAATATCGCTCAACGGTTGGATGAACCTGTCCAAAAACTTCAAAAAGCTGCTCTCTATCAAAACACTATGCCTTCAATAGAGAAAAAAAATAATATAATGCACAACAAAAAAGATACTGAGCACTATTCAAGTTGTGGGAAAAAAGAACACAAAAACATCTGCAATATATCACTCTAATTTTTGACATGAGCCAACCACACATAATCGTAGTTTATTCCAATAAAGTAACATCAATATTTACAAATTATATGTAAAAAATATATCATCCAGAAGTATGTACGGAAGCGATATGCAACCTGTATATCTCAAAAATACAGAAAGAGCCTAGCAGTCCATCTAGGACAAGGGACCTAAAATTGTCCAAGTATTAAAGATAGGCTGATATCTACTTAAGACTCGGATGAGTCTAAAAACAATCCTATACACTAAATAATATAAAAGGGGCCCTTCCAGCGTCAATACACATTCTCAGAAGTGTAGCAAATCCATTCCAGATGCATAATATCTATTCTCACTCAAAAAAAATTCTATAAAATGTATCTATACATTTCAGACTGCAGATATTGCAAAGGGTCAAGTGAATGCTCCAGCACTAGGAGAAAACCACACCGGGATACACCTGACCATCACTCCTCCCCACCAGACAATAGGTCCCAGATCTTATGTAGAACCCAATAAGTCTATCCTGGGGTATAACGTATCGAACACGTTTATATCCAAGTGGTTCTATCCACTGGTATGTGTGAAAATCCACATTACTCAAAAACATACCACTATCTGACACTACAGTACAAAAAGTTCTGGAAAGATGAATGTGAAGTTGTCCTTAGCTCCCAATTGTACTTGTACTATACAGTACTAATAGAGAGCATAAGACACAGTCACCCTCATCCTCCCAACAAAAAAATAACATGTAGGATATCTAATGTAACAATGTAATGATAACGATCATAGGTGTATGTAGACACCCTGTTTGAACTGTAACTCAAAGGGTTAAAATAGATCCAAATCGCTGTCGCTACCTCCACCTAACTCATACATGTAGAACAACAATGTACCCTAAATAAAATAATTCGGTAAGTATCCTTCACGGAAAGATATTCCTTTCCAGTCACCTACTGTTATTAATACAGTAATTCTAAGAATGGGCAATTACACAAATATGTGGCTCCTCAAATATATAAAGAAATTAATGTCTGTTAATATATATATATATATATATATATATATATATATATAATATGGGTGTATAGAAGATACTACGACCTCATTTGTATATATGGACATAAATAAGTATCCATATATACACACTACCAATTATATCTTAATCTCCAAATATAAGATGGATAGACCTCATCTATAATTTATGTAGAGTCTTTTAAAATACAAAATATATCTTACAACCTTCAGATATAAAAAAAATATCTTGTAGATAAACCTCCAGAATTCCATATCTCTAGAGAACAATATAATATGGTTTTGACAAAATCCAGTGTAACAAGGACCTACTCTATATAAAGAATCCAATTTAACAAGGACCTAATATAACATGTTTTAACCAAGACACTATATAATATCCTCAAATCCAATACAACAGGTACACGCATAAAGCTAGCTAATCAAATAAAATATCTAACCTGAAACCTGAGATAGCAGTGTTACAAGGCAGACACCATTCCTGAATGATTATTCCAAAAAAACATACTGCTCGATGTCTGAATTGAGACCCCAAGGTAGGCTGCTTTGGATCTCAAAGATCCATTCGAAATATTTTCTTGACATTTGTTTTATAAAATCTCCTCCTCCAATTCCTATCGACTTTTTCGGTAGCCATGAATCTCCTAAATGGAAGGACTTTCTCAGTCCTAACTTGGATTGTGATCACAACCAATGTTAGCCTTTTGGAATGGGGAGCAGATTACACGTCTCATTCTTCTCAGGGCTGGTGGTCAGAACGTGAGTCCTCCATTCCTATCAACGTTCTGGAAATAAGAACAGCCTACAAACTTTTTACCATTTGGAAAAACCTCTTGAAAGATCATCCCCACAGTTCGACACCACCATGGTTGCCTTCATAACTCATGAAGGTAGAACCAGAAGCAAGGCAGCTTGGTTAGAGGTCTAGAAGGTCTTAGTGGGTAGAAAGGCATGTAGCAGTACTGTTTAGCCATTTTGATCCCAAAAGTACAAAACTGAAGCAGATTACCTCACCATGATGACCATCATTCTAGACAAATTGCAAATCAAGCAAGAGATCTTCAAAGCACTGGTAAATGAATGGAAACACCCCAAAAGAGATCTGATGGAATACTGATTCCATATGGAAGTCTCCATCTTTTGATAGCGAACGTAGAACCTGAAAAGCTACAGCAACATATGCTGTTTCTTCCGTTGGTACTTGCAAAAGTCAATAAGGGAAAAATGCATGTTCTTCTCATAGCTCCATCACAGCCATGTTGAGCAAGGCTTCTTTGTTGTATATCATAATAATGGAACAATGGCACCTTCCCTTGATTCTTGACATACTCTTGCAAGGTCCAACTCTTCATCCCTGTCCAGCTAGTCTGACTTTAACAGCATGACACTTTAAGCCTATATATTAAATAATAAAGGTTTTTCTGGCAATGTCATTCCAATGATGATGAAAGCAAGTAGATGAGTCTTCAAAATATCAGTGTGGGAAAAAATTTCAATTTCTTTGACGAACAGCAATTGGATCCCAAGGTGTCTCATGGCTCCCACTTACAAACTTTGTTCTCAAGGTATTACCCACTGTGTTCTGTGTCTCCCAATCATAGATCACTTACAAATGGCTATTTCTTTGGCCTAATGAGTGTTTGAGCTCAGTGATCTGTCCTGATAGCCTTATTTAATGTTTCATGAAGAGTGAAGTTTTATGAACTGTTCCTGAGTTCAGCTTTGCATGATCCAGGTATTGGGTCTAACCTGTGTCCTAACCTGTCCATCAAGGAGGAACTACATTCTTTGTTAATGGTTGGATGCCTTAAAGGGATAGTAATACTTTTGTTTTATCTTTATTTTGTAGGCATTAAAAAAACATGAAGAACGATATGATTCTTATCTCTCAAACCTTTATGGTTTGAGAGGTATTCACAAGCAAAGTTTCCCCTCCCGCCACTTTTACCTAGTGTAAGCCATCTCTTCTCAGATGTGGAATCTGGTTGTAAGACCAGACAGATAACAGAAGGGGACAATCTTCTTCCTATGAGAACAATGAAAGCACTGCCCCTCTTGACAAGTTTTTCAGGTTTTTCCCTTATCTTAATTGATGATTGTCCCTCTCTGCAATATACCTGGGCACCTCCCTTCTGCTCTGGCTGAGAAGCGTTACATCAGTAAAAGGGGTTGGAGGGGGATATTTTATCATTCAATTGCTCTTGAACTACAACTCTGACAGAATTGCAATAACACTCTCCAAAGTCCAAATACTATGATGATTAATTAGAGCTGCTTTTATTATGAAACATTACTATCCCTTTAAACGCTGCATTTAAGTACCAGTGTCTTTCAAAGAAACTAATTCCAGAAGGTCATAGAAAGGGAAGACCTGCCTCAGAGCCTTCTATAGTCTCAAGGATGAAATGCACTGATAGAAGTATACATCCTTTATTTCATTCCAGTGTCTTTCTGAATTATAGCCCATTCCACAAGATCCATGAGCACTCCACGGGCTCTGACACCAGGTTTAAGCAGATCAAATTGTAAAGCAGAAATATGGACTTTTATTCATACATTCTCCAAGTTCTACATAATCTACATCCTTGCTTCAGCAGATGCCAGCACTGGATGCAAAGTTTTGCCAGCAGAAGTCCTATAAGGTGTTACATTTTCCTCTGTGTTTTTGGGACTTCCTCATGGTAAGCGTGTCCATCATTGAATGCCAGAGGAAATTTGGATTCTTGTACTTACCATTACATTACGTTCTTAGTCTGTTCGGGGACACAGGGCATCCCATCCCGAGAAAACGTCAGCTATGTTGGGGACTGGGGTGCTCTGCTGTTTCTTGTCTTTTACATCTTGGTGACTCTCTTCCTCTTTTTTTGCCATATGTAAACTGACCTCTAGGTAAAGGGTGAGGGCTTAAGTAAGGTAGAGGAAAGGGAGGAATTTCTTCATGTGTTTGAAAGTTGGCTATTGTGTCCTGCCTCCCAGTAGAGGGTAATTTACTCCTGTGGTCCCTGTATCTCGCAATGTATTAAGAGAAAAGGACTTAAGGGTAAGTACAGCAATTCTATTTTATATTGGATTTGCAATCTAGAAAAGGGATTGCACTGTGTGACTTTCATTTGTATGTTACTGCAAAGAAGTATGGCAATTTAATGTAATGATTGTAAGATTTGGGCTCTTTGCTGGAGAGAGAATTTCAAATATGTTTCAGATATGTAGTTATACACACAACTGTGTTATGCAGGGAAAGAACCATAGAAGATTTTGTGGGTTATCATTTTCTGAGTTTTTCCTGTTCAGAGTCCTCTTTATTCTTTGTCTCCACCTGGAGGTACAGATGTAGGTACAGTGATTCAGTAAGTTAAAGACATGTAATTCAGGAGCAAACCAGTTGCATCATAGAGGAGAGAGAAATGTTATTTGATTTTAAATAGGGGTTTTTAACCCCTTGGTTGCTAAGATAATCTCAGCACATTGAGGCCAAATTTTCAACGGAATTTTTTTTATACACTGTGGTACTATTGATATTCTCCAGAATTGCTCCTCATTAACCTTTTCAGTGCCAGAGAGGTAGCCAATGCATTGCGTTGAAAGGGTTAACTTATTCAGTACAACCCTAGGTGGCATATTGAAGCACTCAGGGCAATATGGTACTATCCACACATAACTGTTTCATTTCTTTGTACTGTTTCCTTTCCACAGCTAGCACTGAGAGCAGGTAATGAAAAGGAAGAAGGAGAATCTGCAGATACAGTGGGTTGTTGCTCGTTGAGGGTTGAACACATAAAGCTTTACCCAGAACTCGATGGAGAGAAATATGTGGTAGAGTTCGACTTCCTGGGTAAAGACTCCATCCGATACTACAACAAAGTGCCTGTAGAGAAGCAGGTAAAGGAAAGGTCTGTAACTAAATGACCAGTTAGAAATATAGGGCTGTATGCATGTAGCTAAGCTGTAGAAAACAAATGAGACTTTCCAATGATTTTAACTCCTTAACTACAGGAGGGGTCCCCCAATATAGCACATATGCTAAGTCAAAGAGAGTTGTCTGTAAAGAAAATAATTTTGTATGCTTCTCTTTCTACTAGTGACTGTAAAAAAAAGTTATGGAAACACAGTACTCTCCCTACACACTGTTGCATTGCCACAAATTCCCATTAATGTAAATGGGGTTTTAACCATTAGGATACTAGGTCTCCAGTGCACTGTGAAGCATATATGTTAAGCAAAGTATTTCAATGGTTAGTCACACCTACCACATTCCCATCAATATTGGTAACAACATTATAAACATAGTCCTCAGTTTGCTGGTTCTCCTCTGGGCTTCTTTTTGTGGGTTTCACTTCCTCAGAGCTGGTGGTGTGAGCTTTGGGGAAGCAATGGGGGATTTCTGCTGATTTAATGTTAAGTTGCACTCATCTGCACATCTAGCAGGAATGGGGCCGCCACTAATAGCCTCCCTCTTGCAGCATATGGGGCAAGAGGCTGGGGAATGCTTGCACACAGAGTATTTGAATGATAAAGTATCCCCCTCCTCCCTCTTTGCAGAGTGTAAGCTGCATCCTCTCAGATGTGGAATCTGGTTCCTGGACCAGACAGATCACAGCAAGGGACAATCTTCTTACTGTGATCATAAGGAAAACCCTGCCCCTTGACAGGGTTTTTCCTTATGCTCACTGAAGATTATCCCTCTCTGAGATCCATCTGGACAGTCTTGCTGCTCTGCACCGAACAGTGTTACATCAGTAAAAGGGGCAGGAGTGGGATACTTTCATTCAATTACTTTTGAACTACAACACAGACAGTATAGAAATAACATTCTTCATGGCCTAAATACTATGAAGATAATATAACTGAAGCTGCTTTTATAGTTTTTAAATAGTAATATTATACATTAAACACTAACTTGGGCAGAGTGCGTGAGCTTGCTTAACCCTTTAAGGACCAGTGCGGTGCAGAGCATATTGTAAGCATATTGCACACACCCTTGTCTTTAAATAATTACCATAAGCAGTAAGCAGTTTGTGATCCTGGTACTAAATGTCATGTCCACCTCTATGGACATAACATTCATATATGATTGGGAGATGTTATCACTTGAATCTAAGAGCAAGAGAGAAAAATCATAGAGGCCATTAGAATTTTTGGGCCATAGTTATGGTAAGTGGAGGCTATTAAGAGGTGTTGGCTCTCCTTTAATGCTTAGTTGTTCAAAAAAGAAAACCATTCTTCCATCTACTCATCTACAGATATTCTGGTCCGTGCTCTTTAAAACTTGATTGTTCACATTCCTCCTTTTATTCCTTTTATTAAGGTATTTAAAAATCTCCAGCTGTTTATGGAGAACAAGCAGGAAGGAGATGATCTATTTGACAGACTGAATGTGAGTATGAGATCTGTACAGACCCATCTCTGAGGTCTTGATTAACACAGATGTATTGAACCTGGCAGCTCTTGGCTAGACATTGTGTGTTGGCAGCTGGTGATAGCCTCCCATGGAGAGAGAGGCCTTCAACACCTGCTGCCGTACACTCATCCAATAACATGGCTAGATGCCGGCTTAGGTGAAAATTGTGCAATTGTTGTAAAGAAATCTTGCATATCCGTTGAACAGTAATTTAAAACATGAACAAGCCCTTTTGCCTGTCAGTCTGTATTATGCCATAAAATAAGCACAACCATAACTGATCAATTAAGATAGAGGGAAAAAAATAATAATTTCCTTTCACATTCAAAAGATAAGCATTTGTGGCCTCCATCCAAACTCCAGCCAATTTGCTTTGTTCTTTCAATTAATTGAGCTATTTTCTTGGTGTACATTGCATGTATTGCTGTCACAAAAAATTGAAATACTGAGAAATTCAGTAGAAAGTGGTGTGTGGATATGTGCCCTTGTGCCTTTTTATTTTCACTTAACAGTAAGGCTTCTCTCTGTTCTTTCATTGCCAGAAGGAAATATGCAGATGTTTATGGTTTCTATTATGAATTGCTAACATTAGTTAATATTGTAAAATTGTACAATTTTGGAACAAACAAACTACACCATAGGAATTAACAAAAAAAAAAACCCAAGTTCTAAATGATTTAAATGCGGCTTTCAACTCCTTGAATGGTAGAGGTCAAGTCCTGTTTAAGATGATTTTGTCTCCTAAGGTGCTTCCCTTTTACTTGCTCCAGCTTTTTTTATTAGAATATCCTTATTGCTAATGTAATAAGATCAGAAGCAGTTCCTGAGAAAACCAGCTACACCAGGTTCAGTCCTCAATGGCCAACAACAGTCCAGGATGAAAGATTTCCCTGATTAAGCACAGGTGAGTTAATCAGTGGCTCATTCATTTTCACGGACTCACCTATGCTTAATCAGGGAAATCTTTCATCCTGGACTGTTGGTGTCCCTTGAGGACCAAATTTGGGCAGCCATAGGCTACACCATAGGGAAGAAATAAAAAGCACCCACTCGTCTGTTTAATTTTAACCTTATCAATACTGGAAGCATTGTGAAGCAATGTGTTGGAGACCTACCACTAGCAATCAAAGGGTTAACAGCCCAAGTGTAAAATCAGTGGGGATTTGTTATTGTTCCTTCCTATGTTGCAGTTGGGTTGCCCCATAATCGTTCAATTTATAGGTATTTCCATATGCCCCACAGTTTCTGGGGCAGGGGAGCCTTGTTTAGTTGCTAGGTCAGCTCATTGTAACTCAGGCTTAACTCTTTGAATATTTAAATTCTAAACTGAAGCTAGTCTTTTTTCATAACTAAGTCCAAGTAAATATTGGGTGGGAATCTAGAACTTCAAGCTGATGAGGTCCAGCTAAGTGGAGTACTGTTTTGGATTGGTTTTCAATGTTGTAGCTTAGCTAGACCTTCCAGTGGGGATTAGTTCAGTGTTGATCCAGTGGAAGCAAGTTTTTTTTTAATGACTTGTTCTGAAACATTGTATCACCATGAGATAAGTATTCTTAAACACATTTGGTATTTCACAAGGAGCAAATTTTGGGGAAAATAAAAATGCCTAAATATTCCATTGATTTGCATGGGGCTTTTAACAGCCTGAATGCTAGAGGTGTTGCTATTGTGTTTCTTTTCAATGCTTTGGAAAGCTATAACATTCAAGTGTCGGGGTTTATTTATCCCTTATGGTACAGCTGATTTGCTGCAGAAAAGTCCTTCTCTCGTGCATAAGGTCCAATGTGTTATGAAACACTAGCGCAGCATTCTATAGTAAATTCCATCCCCAGGCAGCTACGACACTATGCTGCACAAGGATCAAAGTAATGTGTCTCCTCCCCTTGCATCACGGATTGTATGAGTGAGTACCCAGCGTGATCATGTGTTTTTTCTCAAGGTGCCGCCTCCTTACGTTGCCCCTGCCCCTCTCCCTCCCCCACACACACACCCCAATTAATATCAGACAGAGTCCTGGTAACCAAAGAACCAAACAAAATAAGAAAAGGAGGCATGTGCTAAAATGCACATTTTGCTTTGTCATATTGCAGGTCTGTTATATGTGGTGGCAAAAAGGGAGATGGACCCTTTGTCATTCTTTTCTTACAGTGCAGTGTTCCTTGTGGGTGACTGGCTATCTGAGAAAACATTTATTGATGCACTGTTTAGGAAACTATACTTTTTAAACCTACCTTTGTCTTAAGGTGAGGAAACTATTTGTATTTTTGGAAAGCAGTCTTTCTCTTCTACCTGTATTCAACATCGTCCACAATGTGGCCCAAGTATGAGGTTTTGGGTGTAGCAGAATATTTCGCACTGTTCTCCCTAACATTATACTGGAGTTATGAACACATTGTCCCATGCTCATGACACACAACAATGTAACAAATATTTGCACTACAGTTCCGTGTTAAATGACTACAACCAATTGATAAATATGCTCTCCATTTCTATTTCTTGTAAGCCTCTTTTTCCAGATGGAGATATCTCATGTAGTGTAGAGAATTCACATGACCTAGATCATTGGATTGCTGTCCATTTTAATGGGTTTGACTGGTGTAATGATGTACTATAATGAAAGGTATGGAATTTCAAGGAAGACCATAGGCTGCCCAAAACCCTTTGGAGCCCCAGATGAATATTGCTACATCCTTCCCATTTGTGCCACTTTAAAGATATCATAATTGCATCTATTCAAATTAATGTTTGTGCTACCTGTTATTTTTATTTTATTTTTTGTAGACCCCAATGCTGAATAAGCACCTCCAGTCACTGATGGAAGGACTGACAGCAAAGGTTTTCAGGACATACAATGCCTCGATCACATTGCAGCAGCAGCTACAAGAGCTAACGGACCGTAAGGGCTTGTACACCTATGTTTATTGTATGAATGTGACTGTACATGATGACCGTACATGACTCCTCTTCCTTCTTATAACTTTGTATATACAGAGTTTCATTTAGAATAGGAGGGAGGCAAACTATGCCTCCCCTGCTGTTGGCCAGTTGGGGATGGATGATGGAAAATGGTCTTGAACAGCTGTGGAGCCAAATGGTGCATGTTCCTTCACTAAGAGGGTTTTAGATAAGTGGAATAGCCTTCCAGCAGAAGTTGTATGGGTGAGGGAATTTAAACCTTCATTAGATAACTGTGAGGCTGTCCTGAATGTAAAACAAGACCAAGGACCAAATGAGCTTTGAAGCTGACAGACTAGATGAGCCGAATGGTGGTTATCTGCAGCCAATTTCTATTGCTCATTTGGTTGGATTCAGTTGCAGGTGGAAACTTCCCACTTAACATAATCTGACTCCTAATCACTTATATTTGCATTTCAATGTTAGTTTCTCTTCCATAACTTAATTGTTAATAATAACAATATTAACAGTAATATTGAAGCACCATAATAAGACATTGTTTTGTGTTGAAACAAGTACCAACTTTATTTCTAGTGCTACAAGATACTTTTGCAATTCCTCTTTATGTATATTGATATCACTCACAGTCAGAAGTGCAAGGTTTCCTTTTATAGTTAATAACCAAGAACTTTCATTTTTCTCCAAGCCAATGAAAGCGTCCCAGCAAAGATCCTGTCTTATAACAGAGCCAACAGAGCGGTTGCAATTCTGTGCAACCATCAGAGGGCACCACCAAAAACCTTTGAGCAATCCATGGCAAACCTCATGACCAAGGTAAGAATCTAATATGTAAGGAATAGCTTAAATACCTTGTTTTAAATATCCTTTTCAAGTGGCTACCATTGAAGGTGCAGGGCATTGATGTGGAGCATCCTGGAGGTGCCCCACTACATGTTGAATGGAGGCTATAAAAGGACTATAGATTTACTGGCTGCAAACATCCTTGTGCAAGGGTACTACACAGTAAGTTTTGAACCTGAATCTAAATTCTGAGGCTAATACTAAGAACAAGAATTGGAGCAATTCTACAGCAATCCAGCTGCACCACAGGGGAGAAATGTAAATTCCTATTTCTTTAACCCCTTAAAGACCAGCGTTCCGGGGTAGTTACCTTCCCTTAAGGACTTCTTTGTTGTTTGTTGGAGCACTGGTACACATGAGTAATGATGTGTACCAGAGTGCCAAACAGGGGTCTGAAAGAGACGTCTGGTCTTGGGGCGGTCGATTTCAGACCCCATTAGTGCTTATAGCGCTCCTGTGGAAGCTCTCTAAGCTCAAAATATGTGACGTGCCAGGACACCGGTCCTTCAGGAAAAACAAAAACTGTGATGGTCCTGACGTCACCGGCCATTAAGGGGTTAAATATGAATTTTAACCCCTCTCATACAATGCTAATCTTTGCAATGCTTTAGACAATTTTCTTGCATTCAAGCCCCATTTGAAAAGTAGTATCAGATTTTAATTTCTCCCCTATGATGCATCTGGTTTGCCCCAGAATTGTCATTTTTCTTGGTAGCCTCTGTGAATGTATGGCCTCAGGATTGGTATAGATATAGAGAGAGAGCGAAAGAGATAAATGTGTGTGTGTGTGTATAATATGTATGTATATATGTGTTAACTTTTTTTTTAGCTCCTCACATAAAACAATATGTTTCCGGGTTGATATAGATACACAGTTGCCAGTGGGTGTTTAAATATATAATTCAAATGATAGCTCCGTTTTATATACTCTGACCCATACAATAATAAGCCAGTTTTTCAGGGTTTCTCCACTCCTGTCCTCAGCATTTGTAAATTAAAATGTTCTGAGGTATAAAACAAAGACTTATGTATTTTCCAAGGGAGTTTCCATTGTTGTCTTTCTCTGAAAGTGCTAGTGCTGTGTTTTCTTTTAGAAGGCTGGCAAGATACCAGCCTTTTTTAATAAGTGGTATAAATTAACTTTTCTCATTACAAACAACATAAACAAAGTTAATAAAATTGTCTGAATAGGACAGCATACACATGCATTAAAAGTTTAATACTGTATTTTAGGAATCCCAAAATATTTTTTGTACAGATACTAGCTGTAAGTTCATGATGATTAAGGGTATAGTAACAATTAAATTTTAGATGGTTTTGTTACTAAGAATATCCTTACCTGAGCACAGTGAAACTTTTCTAACTAAACCTCTAATAATTGCACGTCCTCAGAGGGCGATACTTTAATCTTGCATGATTTATGCGTTTTGAAGACAATATTTGATACTTGGCACAGTTTGAGGCATGTGAAGCTAGCTGAAATCATACCTGTGGACTCTATGAATATGTCATGGGGGCTTTAAAGGAACAGTAACCCTTCACTTTGACTCAATATCCTGCAAAAGCATATGTAAAGTCAGATTGCCTATACTTTTTTTTTCCATCTTCACTTTTTACATTTTTATATCCCTAATGGTAAGCTACCTAGATCTGTTCCCAGAGAGTCTTCTAGTCAATAGACCATGAAAGCAGGATTTAATACAATGCTGTAGTCTACCTGCAGCTTTAAATGCTATGTGTGCTCTTTTTTACATAGTTTACACTAGACCTGCTCTCATGTTCCCTTATAGATCTGCACACAGATCTAGGGAGCTCATTATCAAGGACATAAGTGTGAAGAAATATTGTTAATTTGACTGTACAGATTATGTATTTGTAGAATGTTAAGTCAAATTAAATGGTTAATATTCCTTTAATTAAAAATAAATAGAATTGGATAATTTCAAGGAACACTAATACCTGAAATGAAATTAGATTTATATATACAATATTGGAGAGGATGATTCTGTATTTATGGTGGACTTCGTAGGTCATTTGGTACAAACTATATACAGAAGGAGAGAAAAGACATCAGGAGAGTGATCCCAGTAAATTTAGGAACAATCCTCTTCAATGTCAAAGTATGACCAGACGTATAGCTTTAAACCTCACCACGGATGTTTCTCCTGCTTGATTAGTAGCTACATATCTAAGCACTGTTTTCTATCTGGCATTATGGATATCGCCAATATGCTCACATATGCTTTATGATAAGAAATATAGGGTTACTCTTATATCCTGTATACAATACATGCTTATGAATTGCCTCTCTCAATAGTTCAGTTGTTCCACATTGAATACCTTGTTTAAAGTCAGCATTGTACTAATTACTCTGGCCAGAGATTCCGTGGTAGACTAGCAATCTGGAGACCACAATTTCAAATTAACACTATATGTTACTTAGTATTTCCCACACGTCTTTGTGTCAATTAGAATCTTGTTACTTTAAACAGTGATTCAAGATTTCGCCTCCTAACTTTCCAGATTGTACACAGTAATACAGAAGGTAGGTCCGAACATTGAGGGGTGTTTTTTTTTATGAGGTTAAGTATACTCCTTATCTCACTTACTTGCTAGCTTATCTACTGACACCTCTCTTGAATATTCAACAAAGGGTGTGTGAGCCTACATGTCCAGCAAGCGTGTGGTTCTCGCAATAGGCATTTGCAACTTACCAACAAATAAAGGAACTGTGAGCTTGACTTCCATAGTGGGTAAGATACTAGAAGGGTTATTAACTAACAGTATTCAGAACTATGTGAAGACAAACAATATCATTAGTAGGAATCAGCATGGTTTCATGAAGAACAGATCATGTCAGACTAATTTACTTGCATTTTATGAAAGAGTGAGTAGTAATTTGGACAGGGGAATTGCTGTTGATGTAGTATACTTGGATTTTGCAAAAGCCTTTGACACAGTGCCTCACAACAGGTTACTGCATAAATTAAAAGGCTTCGGTTTGGGTGGTGTTATCTGTACATGGATTGAGAACTGGTTTAATGATAGATGGCAGAGAGTTGTTGTAAATGGAACTTTTTCAAATTGGTCTAGGGTTATAAGTGGGGTGCCGCAGGGTTCAGTCCTGGGCCCAATGCTTTTTAATTTGTTTATTAATGATCTAGAAGTGGGAATTGAAAGTAGCATCTCAATCTTTGCTGATGACACTAAGCTATGTAAGGAAATACATACAGAGCTCGATGTTTTTTCCCTACAGAAGGATTTAGATAAACTAAGTGAATGGGCAGAAAAGTGGCAGATGTCATTTAATGTAGATAAATGTAAGGTTATGCATCTGGGTTGTAGAAACAAACTTGCTACATATACTCTAAATGGGAAACAACTTGGGAAATCCTCATTAGAGAAAGATTTAGGTGTACTGATAGACAATAGTCTTCACAGCAGTGTGCAGAGTCACTCAGCTGCTGCAAGAGCAAATAGAGTACTAGCCTGCATAAAAAGAGGTGTAGAAGCAAGGGATGCTAATATTATCCTACCTCTGTATAAATCCTTGGTTAGGCCTTATCTAGAATATGGAGTACAATTTTGGGCACCTGTTCTAAAAAAAGACATTGCTGAACTGGAAAAGGTGCAGAGACGTGCAACAAAACTGATAAAGGGATTGGAGGATCTGAGTTACAAAGAGAGACTAGCCAAACTGGGTTTGTTTACATTAGAAAAGAGACGTCTAAGGGGTGATATGATTACCCTTTACAAATACATTCAAGGTCAATACAAAGAACTATCCAATGAATTATTTATGCAAAGAGCTGAGGTAAGAACAAGAGGTCATCCATTAAGACTTGAGGAAAGGTGCTTTCGACTAAAACACAGGCAGGGATTCTTTACAGTAAGGGCGGTAAGGCTATGGAATTCTTTGCCTCGGGATGTTGTGCTTGCAGATAATGTAACTGCATTCAAAAAAGCAATGGATGCCTATCTAGCACAGAACAATATTGACAGTTATGACAGATGGCTTCAAAGCAAATAGGATATTGAGCCGGGGAACTATTTGACACACACACACACACACACACACACACACACACACACACACACACACACACACACACACACACACACACACACACACACACACACACACACACATACACACATACACACATACACACATACACACACACACACATACACACACACACACCTACACTGGAAATTGCTCCAGAGGGCTTTTTTGTTGCCTTCCTCTGGATCAACAGGAGTGTTATTGGCATGGGCTGGACTTGATGGACGCATGTCTTTTTTCAGCCTTATCTACTATGTTATCTTATCTACTATGTTAAGGAAGGTGTAGACTGTGCACCATATACAAGAAAGGGCTTATTTTTTGCAATCCATAATCTGGAATAGTCTAAATAGCACATATTACTACCAATAATGGTCATGGCCTAGGATTATAACCGTGTCCAGTAAAAATAACCATCTGGGTGATCTATCATTTTTTATTCTTTATCTCAATTCATAAAGGGTATGCAGAGGGACAGAAAAATATGGGAGGTTAAATTAATGTTACAGTTTAATGCTATACATTATGGTTTGAATAAAAACAGAATTTCTGTCCCATTATCACACTGTGGATTAACATTTCCAAAAGTCCCAATGGGATCGTAAATACCTGTAACACCTAAGAGTTATGGCTGTGTGATATTCTGATATCTCAACTCTTAAAGGGATAGTAATACTTCATTTTAACTTTTTTATTTTGTAGGCATTAAAAAAACATGAAGAATGATATAAGTCTTATCTCTCAAACCTTTATGGTTTATGAGATATTCACAAGCAAAGTTTCCCCCTCCCACCCCTTTTACCTACTGTAAACAATCTCTTCTCAGATGTGGAATGCAGTCCATAGACTGGACAGATAACAGAAGGGGGCACTCTTATTCCTTTGAAAACAATGAAATCCCTGCCCCCCTTGACAAGCTTTTCAGGTTTTTCCCTTATCTTAATTGAAGATTGTACCTCTCTGCAGTCTACCTGGGCAGCTACTTTCTGCCCTGGCTGAAAAGTGTTACATCAGTAAAAGGGGCGGGAGGGGGACACTTTGCTTGTGAATATCTCTTAAACCATAAATATTTGAAAGATAAGACTTATATCATTCTTCATTTTTTTTTAATGCCTACAAAATAAAATAAAGTTAAAACGAAGTATTACTATCCCTTTAAGCCTGCAAGATCAGAATGTCGCACTGTTTAACCTGGCAAAAGTTTTAATGAGCCGCCCAATAGATGGCAACATTTCAAAAGGATACCTATGCCATTAGGACCAGGTACTTAATGGCTCTTAATTTTCTTTTGACCTCTTCTTGTGTTAACTCTAACTCATTCACTAGTGTATACAGATGAAGTGTTCATATCAGCATTTTCCTCATTTCCCTAATGAATGTGCTGATGACTATTTTTAAAGGGTGTAATGCACTGACTTTGTAGTTTTTTTGCTGTTTATGTATTTGAAAAACATTTTTGAATTAGTCTTGTTCCCCTAAAATTGTTTAATTGTCTATACATACTATCGTGACTGCCTTTTTGAAGTCTGTTTCAGTCCTTATAATTCAAGAAATAATTCTCTGTTGCTTCAGACTTAAATAGTTTAGATACCTCTGTTTTTATGGGGGGCTCCCCCTTGACATTTACTTTTGCATTCAAACACATTGCTTGCAATCTACTTCTTTTGCATTTGTTCCCAAGGGGTATATACTGTTGAACATATTTCTGCAACCTAAATTTAAATTCTGATAATTTTCCCCTCCAGTATTTTTCCTTTTAATAATTTATTCTAGACCAGGTATTGCATTAATGTTAACATTTTGAAGTTAATGTTTTGGTTGAACCTATAAAGTTTTGCTTCTTCAAACTGATCTCAGTGAAACAATATTGTGATCATTTTTCCAAATGTTCACCTACTTTAATATTGGCTACGATGTCTTATTAGTTATCACAAAGTCCAATACATTGTTGCTTGCTTCTTCCACTATTTTAGTTTCCCCTAATTATAGTATGCCCAAGATGTGCAGCAAGATTTGCATTATAACAGTTTGATCTCACCCTGCTTGTCAATATTTTGGTGGTTTAGAGCATACACCCACACCATAGGGGAGACACAAGTTCCCACTGATTTAAATTATGCTTTTGCATTCTAGAAAGGTTTCCAAGACATTGTGAAGCAATGTAGTGGATAACCCACTAGCATTAAAGGGGCTAAGGTCCCTGTTTAAATGAATGGAGATTTGTCCCCTGTGTGTTGCATTTGGTGTGTTCAAGAATAGCTTCAATTATTTAGTACTTGCAGCTCACTAAGAAAGTGGTGCAGTTCTGGAAGAAATTAGCTGCTCCATGGGGACCAAACTTAAAGGGATAGTAACACTTCGTTTTAACTTTATTTTATTTTGTAGGCATTAAAAAAACATGAAGAATGATATAAGTCTTATCTCTCAAACCTTTATGGTTTATGAGATATTCACAAGCAAAGTTCCCCTCCCCGCCCCTTTTACCTAGTGTAAGCCATCTCTTCTCAGATGTGAGTCTGGTTGTATGACAGTACAGATAACAGAAGGGGACAATTTTCTTTGTATGAAAACAATGAAAGCCCTTCCCCCCTTGACAAGTTTTTCAGCTTTTTCCATTATCTTAATTGAAGATTGTCCCTCTCTGCAGTCTACCTGGGCATCTCCCTTCTGATCTGGTTAAACAGGGGGGGGGGATACTTTGTTTGTGAATATCTCTTAAACCATAAAGGTTTCAGAGATAAGACTTATATCATTCTTCATGTTTTTTTAATGCCTACAAAATAAAATAAAGTTAAAATGAAGTATTACTTTACTATCCCTTTAAAATTTACAGATTCCCATTGATTTAAATGTGGGGATTTTTATACCTTGAATGCTAGTCTCCAATACAATACTTCACGAGGCAAACAGATCTTTCAAGCATTTATGGAGTTAAAAGCTTATGTAAATAATTGAAAATGTTTGTTACTTATCGGGCAGTTGGTTTGCCCCAGATTTACGAAGTTACCCTCGCACACTTGGATGAAAGACAAATGCTAGGTTCTGAAGGTTAGCATCACTGTTGACCCTCATTATACAAGCATAAAATACCAATACACGCCACACTGAATTATGCGTACTCAATAACTCTTAAGTTGAAGTTTTGTCGCTTTACACTCCATAAGGGCATACACTATGTCTTGATGATAGAATTCAACAATAAAATGTTAGTTTTTAAAACCCTTGTTAAAAATGCATTTGTATTTAATGCTAGTCTCAGAATTACACCACTGTCTTTATACATCAACCTCTGTGTGCATGTGCATAGGGTACCTGAAATGTATTACCTGTTATAATGTAACCAACTTGGAACTCTAACTTTTAGCCTGAATGACAACTTGATGCCTTATGTATACAATGCACATTTAATGTCTGTAAATGTAGGAGCAAACAAAATAACACTTTACAAACTATTTTAGTGATATCGTAGCACATAAAACATCTCAATCATCCTCTTAATGGCTTTTGTAGTTGGGAGTAGTATTCATGTGTCTCATTTCCTCCTCCTAGATTGATGCCAGAAAAGAACAGATTTTGCTGGCAAAGAAAGAGCTGAAAGAAGCAAAGAAAGAAGCCAAGGAGAAAGAAGACAGTGAAAAGCTAAAAAAGTAGGTAGTATGATTGGTCAGAAGAATATTGACCTTTGGCTAGGGCAGGGAAGCTCAGCAGGACTGTTTCAACACTCTGTGGCAGATGTACTAAGATGAACTGGAGTTATTCCGGTGCAAACCAAATATACCAAATAAAATTCTCAAAATACCTATTGATTTCAATAGGAATTTAAATCCCTTGATTACTAGAAAGGTCTCCAACATTCAAGGGGTTAAAAATCCTCATTTAATTTCATGATTTTCACGTGTTTGCCCCAGAAATGAACAGTTGTTCGTAGTACATTGTGTCTAGAGACACAAAGCTGAGTATCACACCTTTCCAAATGTATTCAACGTGTTAATGCTTTTCTTTCACTCATCTGCCAGTATTGTTTTTATTTTGTACCTGTGGCACAACTTGGTGGTGATCTGCCTCTCTTCACTTTATATACACTGCAAATGCATAATATGTTAAGTCAAACTTCCTAAACTTTGTATTTTGTGTTTTTCATCTTCCACCTAGTTTACACTTATGTCCCTGAGATAGGGTGCTTCCTGCATCTGTTCCCAGAGAACCAATCCAGGGGATTTAAGTGTGCTAAAATATAGTGAGAATAATAAACAATGCTAAACCACTGAGTTAGAGCCTTACATAGGCAGTGGAAAGGGATGGGCCTTTAGGGCCATGGTCCCCAAAACTGACATAATGAGCACACATCATGAATACTATTGCTTGAACACATTAGGGTGCTGCTCTCAAAATTGGAAAATAACCCAGGCAGTAACATAAGGTCTCAATGCCAGAAGCAGCTGCTTATGTGGTGGCACCACCTATGTTCACTTTATTTTATAATTTCTTTTAATAGATGATGAGGGGAATGTAAATTTAAAATATCAGCAAGTATACCTGCAATTGTACATAAAAAAAATAAATAAATAAAAAAAAAATACTATGGGCCGAATGCACAAATTGGAGCAAATGAACTGCACTATAGAGGAAATTAACTCTAGTTATTGTAAATTGCTGATAAATATCAAGTCATTTCTGCAATCCTTCTGATAAATATCAAAACAGAATGCATACATTTTTCATATTTCAAATGACAAACTTAAATTCTTCTCGTTCCCCTTAAATTCCCTGTAGGCCCCCCTCCTCCATATCCATATACCTTATACCTACTATTTAATCACTTGTATAATTTTCCATCCTATATAATAAGTTGTTAAATGTGTGTTTGTCAGAAGCCGTCATGCGCAGTAGAGACTGCTGCGCGACCTGCAGTCATGTGCATTACAGACTGCCCGCACGGTGGCTGATACGGAGCGGGGCGCCCCAAATTCAGACCGTAGTCCTCTCTGCGACGGTCTGGACTACGGTCTGAATTCGGAGCACCCTGCTCTGTATCAGCCATAGCGCGGGCAGTCTCTACTGTGCATGACTGCACCGCAGCTGTTGCTGGGTGGCACTGTGGCCCGTGTACATGGGCTCTTCAGCTAGTAACAAAACTTCCACCTGAATCTTTATTTCAAATAGATCACCATTTTAAGGGTCCAAAAATCAAAATTATGAATTCCCAAATTAAAGGGATAGTAATGTTTCACAAAAACAACAGCTCCAATTAATCTTCATAATATTTGAGCCATGGAGAGTTGTAGTTCAAGAGTAATTGAATGATAAAATATCCCCCTCCCTCCCCTTTTACCTAGTTTAAGCCATCTCCCCTCAGATGTGGAATCTGGTCTTCAGACCAGACAGCTCAAAGCAAGGGATGATCATCTTTTTGTGAAAATAAGGAAAACCTTGCCCTCTTTGCAGGTTTTTCCCTTATGCTAATTGAAGATTGTCCCTCTCTGAGATCCATCTTGATGGTCTTGCTGCTCTGTGGTCAGCAGTTATATGAGTAAAAGGAGCAGGAGGGGGATACTTTATATTCAATTACTCTTGAACTGCAACTCTGACAGTATTGAAATAACGCTCTCCATTGCCCAAATACTATGAAGATTAATTGGAGCTGCTTTTATTGTGAAACATTACTATACCTTTAAATACACTGTATAATTCTTTGTGGTCTTACCACCAATCCTCCATGAATTTAGTACTCCCATTTCTTCAAATCGTAACACTTGTAAGAAATTAGAAAAGGGAAAAAAAGAGGAATCTGTCTCTTCAGTGCCCAAAAATCCTTATGCTCTATATGAAGGAAAATATAAATAGAATATCTACAATCATGTTCTTAACCTCCCTGTAATATACTCAAAACAAAGGGTGTAAGGGGGAGTAAGAAAAATATCTCACCATCCTAAGCAGTCAGTCCATCTTCTTACTAAAGGGCCAAGTAACAATTACAGTATATTATCGGTCTACACAGTCTGTTCCCAGATGTCTCCAATGTCCCCTTTTACCTTGGTTCAAACATCTCTAAAGGGATATATTAGATTTTTCTAATGTAAGAATCTTAAGTGAATCTGTAACAAAAATGTATCTGCTCTGTTAGAGGTTCATCATAGTATCCTTTCAACATTAAACATACCATGTAATAAGTTCCAAGTTGTCTAACCAGTTGAGGTATGTTTAATCTTATCACTTCTAGTTCAACCATCAAAACTATTAAATATATATCTGGTAAACTAAGTTCAATATTAGTTCTCCTCCTCTCCTCTTTAATCCCCAAAATAGCAGTCCTGTAATCCATCTACAAGGATCTCAAAGGATATTCCATATTGGCAATAACATTTTCCTCCAATACTTGTTTATTTTATGCATTTCTAGTATTAGGAATTGCACATTTCCACAATAATGATTAGGAATTCAACATACTGTACATTGCTGCTTGCTTACATTTATTCAGTGCCAATAGCATTAGATATGCCACATGTACAAACCAATACTTCATTTTTCTTATGTTCATATGGTCTGGGTATAACCAATTCAATGAGTTTAAATTATGAATTTTGCTCTTTGAATACATGCTTTAAAAAAAAAAAATAGCCTAAGCAATCCTACCCAATCCTGGGAAAATTACTGTAGGAACGTGCCCACTGTCTAATTTTTTTTGCCTTTCTCCACTCTCTATTCTGTCTTTACATGGCTGGGAGCAGCCATTTGGATGGGGTGAGGGGCTTGGCCCTCTTCCCAGTCCTGTGAAAATGACTGCAGGAACATGCCCGCTCTTATTTTGTTTCCTTAATATGGCCTTTCCTTCACTCATCCTCACCCCCCCTGCTTTCCCTGCTGATTTTTCCATGTCCTCAACTCATCTTCCCACTTCCCTCACTCCCTCCCAGAACCTGTTGTCTGGCTAAGTTCAACTTTCCTGTGGCCTACTGTTCTGTAGGGTCCATAAACAAGCATACGGATATTTTACCAATCACATGGTTTTTAGATGCATTTTCCATTCAAATGATTCAGCATGGGGAGAATTAGTAAATTGACTAATCCAAGTTTTCCAGTAGGTACTCTCATCAGTCCTGTAGCCCACCATACCAGGTGCAGTCGATTGACAGACCTCAAACTATTGGGGACTACACTTCCCACGGGATAGTTGAGGACGATGGTAGCTGTTGACAAGCCCTGCTCCAGGCCATATGCCAAAAACATACATTTTCTTTTTATTGTGACATCTTAAAATGGACCAGAAGACTTAGAAAGTGAGTCCCAACTAAAACCAGGAAATTCTATAGGTGTTCGATTCCCATTGGCACACATGGCATCTTGTTTCAATATTGTCATCACTAGAGTTGAAGATTATGAAAAATGACACTCTCTCATTTCAGGGTAGTAGAAAGAAAGAAGAAGGCATTAGAGAGAGCAGAGGGACAACTGATGAATTTGGAGGTGCAGGCAACTGACAGAGAAGAGAATAAACAGATTGCCTTGGGCACCTCCAAACTAAACTATCTAGATCCCAGAATCTCTGTGGCCTGGTAAGTGTCCATTTTCCATTGAGGCTGCAGTACTAAGAGAACAGGAGCAATTCTGGGTCAGTACAATTGCACCACAGGAAACAGTTTGCCATTTATTTAAAGATGGATTTCAACATTTTGTTAGAAATGTCTCCTTCACGTTGCTTCTCAATGTGCTGAAGACCTCTTAACATTTAAGAGGTAAATAGCTTCATGTAAAAGAAAACAAACACCACCTAATAAACCTCCATCACACATGCACACTATGGCAACAAAAACTTAATGGCCCTTATAAATTTTGCCCTTTTGCTTTTGAACATATTTAAGCAATGCTTCAAACTGAAACAGGTGCTAGCCTTTTAAGGACAAGAGAGATGTGTGATGCATTGATTAGCATGTGCAGTGAACAGAATTTTAGGTTCTGTGGTCCTGCTAGCAACTGTCATGTCTGTCTCTCTGGATCTGGGCCCAATGACTGAATATTTTATCTATTGACCAAGGAAAAGGGCAACATTTATTTTATTTATTTATTTAATTATCATAATATGGCAAGTGGGGTAAGGGGTAATTAAGAGGTGTGGGAATCTGAAAAAATGTATGTTTGTACCTTATAGTATTGTTTCTCTGTATTGTTCCAGTTCTTGTTAGTACACCAGCCTCATAATGTGTTTTTCTAAAATGTAAAATAAGTATGAAGTATTTAAAGTGTTACAGCCTCAAACTACTGGCACTAGGGATAGTCAAAATGCATGGTCGCAAAAGGGAAATTGGAGAAAAAAGGCACTTCCTGCTGTGCAGGAAAATTCCTGGGAAAAAGTGGCCTTGTTCCTCCTTTGTCATTGTAATGCACTGATAAGAATGCACCCCCCCCATGTGGATAATATACCTCATATGTTCCTGATATGTTACTATAGAAAGATGTCTGGATTCTGAATGTTACCAGTTTGTGGCAGAGAGCAACAGATTTTTAATGCTAAAGGAGCTAGTGGAGCTGGAAGTTGCTGTCTGTGGCAGCCAAGTTGTTCTGAGTGTGGGGAGTGTGAAGGAGAGTAAAAACAAAATGATAGTAACAGGCTGGCAGGTGATCCTAGTAGCTACTTGAGCTGACCATCTGACAGATCTACTATGCGACAGATTAACCCCTTAAGGACCGGAGCAATTCTGACCTTTTTGACTATGTCTTTGTTCAACAGTGTTTTCCCTCTTAGGCTTTTATTCCACCCCGTATATTATATACTGTTTTTTTAAGCACAAATAGGGCGTTCGTTTGATACCCTACTTATATGGATAACCCACCATTTACTTTATTAAAATAAAAAAAAAAAGGTAAAAAACCCACCATTTTTGTTTTTTCTCTTGGGATCAATCGGGCACAAAGGGTTAAATTTTTATGGCGACTGCATGAAAGGTATGACCAGACAGTCATACCTACAAAATGTGCAGTTTAAAGTGGCCACTGTCCCCGCCCCGGGTGAAAATCCCCATGTCCCTTTTTCCCACCCTATTTTGTCACTTTTTTATCTATGACATTTGGCGGTGTGTATAAGTGTATTACAACAATCACACTCAACAATCACACTCCTAGTTTTGTTTAATGAGATTTTTTTTTAAATAAAATATCTTTTTGTAAAAAAAAAGTGTGTTGTGTTTAAAAAAAAAAAAAAAAAAAAAAAAAAAATGTATAATTGCAGGTCAGAAATTGACCTGCATTTAGCAAGCCTCCAGCACCAGCAGTGAAGGGGTCAATACCCCCAGCTGCTGTATTTTCATTTGCCACTAGGTATCTCCTCTCTACTTCTGTCTCTCTTACTAGACAGAGGTAGAAGAGACACGCAGAGACAGCATGCTTTCTGTACTACCTCTGTCTCTCACAATGCCAGTACATGTGATCGCTGCTATGGCGAACACATGAACCGGCACAAGCAAGAAGGGCTGAGACTGAACGCCCTGGTCTCGGACCGTCATGGGTCCTTAAGGGGTTAAAGAACATTATGCGCAAAACTTGACACTCCAACAACTGCAAGAATAGGGACAAGCATATAGTGAGGTGTGCCAGTGTTGCATGCCTGCAGCAGCTGCTGTTCAGTGCACGTTATCCTTTATTGCAGACTGCTGATTCTAACGCTAACAGGTCTATCCTCATTCTGAACTGTACTGTAAAATTAACACTGCAACAGAGTTGGAAGAGAGGGAAAGATGCTGCTTTAAATGTGGACACTAGCTACATGTGACGCTTGGTGACACCGTCCTGAACTGCAGGGCAGCAGGCTGCCACTGTGAGAGCTACAGAAGTGAGGGCTCCCACTACACTTGACTGTCTGCAAGTGGAGGTCAAATTTACTTGAGGTGAGCTGAAATGTGGGGAAAGCCCAATTTAACACTTTCACTGCAATTAATTAGTTTATAAGAGGTTTCGAGGAGCACAGCAGTGAGGAGGAGGAGAGCCTGGACCCCAGCAGGCAAGCCACCAGTTTGACATTACAGCAATATATACAACAAAAGGGCCACTGCGTTGCCAATGGTCATTAACTCCTTTGAGTACTTCAGGGGTATTTAATGCATTGCTTCACAATACTTTGTGTAGCTTTGCACCACTGAAAGGATTCACTGTTTAAGAGGGAAAGAGCTATACATGGAGTGAAATGTGTTGCATACTTTTTTTTTCCCCGCTGAAGGGGTTTCATGAAAACAAAGAAAATGCCCAATGTTGTTGCCACCGCAGTGGCAAAGAGCTATCCAACATATTACATTGCATGGATATCTTTGTGTCAAACACTTAACCATTTCACTGCTGCAAATGTAGCCAAAACATAGTAACATAGTAAATTAGGTTGAAAAAAGACACAAGTCCATCAAGTTCAACCTTCGCTTCATACCTCCGTAACTAAGAATTTTATAGCTTTCCTGCTACCAATTAAATTAGTCTTTATCAGACCTTCCTGATCTGCCTACTGATAAACAGTATAACTCTGTATGTTCCCTTTTGAAAGAAATGTATCTAATCTTCTCTTAAATGTGTCCATTGTATCTGCCATAACTACCTCCCTGGGCAATGAATTCCACAATTTGACAGACCTTACCGTAAAAAAACCCTTCCTCTGCTGAAGTTTAAACCTCCTTTCCTCTAATCTCAAGAGGTGTCCCCTGGTCACCTGAGCAGGCCTTGGAATAAATAGCTCACCGCAGAGATCCTTGTATTGACCTCTCATATACTTGTACAATGTGATAAGGTCTCCTCTTAGTCGTCTTTTCTCTAGAGTAAATAAACCAAGTTTGTTTAGTCGTTCCTCATATGTCAAGTCCTCCATTCCCTTAATTAATTTTGTTGCTCTCCGCTGTACCCTCTCTAGTTCTAGTATATCCTTTTTCAGAACCGGTGCCCAAAATTGCACTGCATACTCAAGGTGAGGTCTTACCAATGATTTGTATAATGGCAAAATAATGTTATCCACTCTTGCTTCAATACCTCTTTTTATGCAAGACAGGACTTTGTTTGCCTTTGCTACTGCTGTTTGACACTGGTCACTGTTTCCAAGTTTGTAGTTGACAAGGATACCCAGGTCTTTTTCTAGCAACGAGTCACCTAAAATTATTCCATTAAGTTTACAAGTAGCCTTGGGATTGTTTCCTCCCAAATGCATGACTTTACACTTCCCCACATTAAACTTCATATTCCACATGTTTGCCCAATCTGACATTGTATGTAAGTCCCTCTGTAGAGAGAAAATATCCTGTTCTGAATTAATGACTTTGCATAATTTAGTATCATCTGCAAATATTGATATTTTGCTTTCTATATCTATTTCCAGGTCATTTATAAACATGTTAAAAAGCAGCGGACCCAATACTGAACCCTGAGGTACTCCACTCTCCACTTTAACTATACTGGAGAATTTTCCATTTACAACCACACACTGTTCCCTATCCTTCAACCAGTTTTGTATCCAATTGCAAAGGTTATCTCCTAGCCCCAATTTCCTTATTTTATACACCAGCCTTCTGTGTGGTACTGTATCAAATGCCTTTGCAAAGTCTAGATATACTACATCTACTGCCTTGCCATTGTCAAGGTTGCTGCTTACCTCCTCATAGAAGCTGAAAAGATTAGTTTGGCATGACCTATTCTTCATAAAACCATGTTGATTCGTGCTAATGATCTTATTTTTTGTGTTGTAATCCTGAATATAGTCCCTTATTATGCCTTCTAATAGTTTTCCCACTACAGAGGTCAAACTCACTGGTCTATAATTCCCAGGTTCTGTTTTAGTTCCCTTCTTAAATAGAGGCACTATGTTAGCTCTTCGCCAATCCTGTGGCACTAAGCCTGTGGTAATAGAATCTTTAAAGAGTAAATATAGGGGTTTTGCCAACACTGCACTGAGTTCCTGAAGAACCCTTGGATGTATACCATCAGGACCCGGTGCTTTGTCGGTCTTAATTTTGTTCAGTCTTCCCATGACATCTCCTTGAGTTAACCCAATATCTATTAATTGTATTGTTTTATTTGATACTTGCGGAGGCTCTTCTACCATTCCTTGCTCCCTTGTATATACTGATGCAAAGAAAGTGTTTAAAACATCAGCCTTTTCCTTATCCTCACTAACCAACTCACCCATCTCATTTTTGAATGGTCCAATGCACTCCCTCTTAAGTTTTTTGCTATTTATATATTTAAAAAACAGTCATTTATTATGTTGAATACCCCTAAAGTACTCAAAGGATCTAATCACAACCCCTTTTGCTAGTATAATATATATATATACTCACACTCACAATATAAAATAAATTTTAGGTTAACCACTGTGGCGCCATATGACTGAAGACATACATACATAGAATAAAAATCCACTAATGTCCACAAATTGCTAGTATATCCCTTTGAATGCCAGAGTGGTATGGAATGCTGTAGTGCTGTTTATCTCTGGAGTCCCAGATCCTCTCTTTATATAGTCACATGAAAAAGACAATAAAAATTAGGAAGGGGAAGGACAGAGCAACATAAGGATACAAAGTGTCGTATTAAAATGTAGACACTTATCCCCCAAAAATGTCAATAAAAAGGACAACCCAGTAATGAATATTAAAAACTGGAAATACAGAGGGCAGATATAGAGATAGATAAAAGCTGGTACTGTGAGGAGAACCGGTTAATTGAAAAAAATGGCTATATAAGAAAATTTAAGTGTTAGGAGATGATTGTCAAATGTGAAAGTCACGCCTCTTTGGTTAATGCCCAAATGTCAGTGACACTGCCACTACAGAGAATAAAAACACAAAGAAAAGTACAATACAAATAACTAAAGAATCATACAATAGTAAAAATAATGCAAAGCAGATATATATCCTTACAGAACTATATGCGTAGCTCAAGGCTTGGAGTACCAATGTATTGCCCACACATGAGTGCAGAAAATGTATAACTAGGAATATTAGAGTAATAAATTGAATGAAGATGTGGAGGGGAAGGAAGAAGGAAAAAAAAATAGCGGGGGACAATATAAACGGGGTGATAACAGGAACAAAGGAATAGATAGCTGTAGTAAGTGATCATTTTAAATATACTATATGATCTCTCACAAACGATCCCTGTTTTAAGGAGCAATAATATTTCTTCTTCTCCCTAAACTTACCATTTAATTTGTTGAATTGGCCCCTTTACTCTGTTGTTGATGGATAATCATCCATGAACTTCTTAATCAACAATGGATTCACACTCTTGTATGTTTATAGAATATATGGTCTAACTGGTTGTCAGACTAGCTTAGTGCTTTTCAAAACTTTTTAAAAGTGGTCCACATGTAAGGATATTTAACCCTTTTGTCTGTTAGAGAAGGTCTTCATCTTAGGGAGACCATATTTCTGTTCTGCTATTTTGAGGTAGAGATGAGTGGTATGATTTCTTGCATGACCTAGTAGCCCCATGTTGACATCACAGGATGTCTGTGCCCAGTTTCCCCAGACCACCACTAGACAAATGTTTCTCATTGTTAGTCCTGGGGCATACCAATAGGTCAGCTTTCCAAGCTTATTACAGGTGGGGAATCAGTGGCTCAGTCACTGCAGTTGAGCTGTCTGTGTTTAATTAGGCATATCCTGAAGATCTGACCTGTTGTTGTGCCCTGAGGACTGGAACGGAGAAGCACTACGCTAGAGAGAGAACTGTCCCTGGACTTCTATGATGGTTTTCTTGTAACCCAGGAAAGGCCTCACTAACTCTTATTGGAGCGCTAATCATTATATGAAGAATGGAGTCCTACTTGCTACTGCTAAGAAGGAGCTGTAATGCCATTTTATTGTAACACAAGGATACATAAGACATGTGGCTAGGAAAACATTTTATTGTAACCCACCATAAGTCTCACTCTTGGTCAAATGCTATTAAATCTCTAGGGCAGGCAGCTGGATGGCTGGGGAGGATGAGAAGAGGGGGAATGTATTCCTGGATAGCTGGTTGCTAGTCCCTGCTCCAGCATCTAGAACTCTGTACTCAAAAAATCTTGCCTTTAGTCCCAAAGGGGGCTGCTTGGGATGTGGAGCACACTTAAAATGCAGAACTGTACCAATCAATCCAGGACACATGGTCACCTGAATTTCAATGCTTTTAATAGCTATCTAGCATCCAAAATGTTAAAGCAACACATTTTCTGGTACAGCTGCTTTCAGTTCGGTCAGGTAACAGCAATGAAGCTGAGCTGTGAAATGCAACGTCTGACAGTTGCTGTCAGCAATACTAAATCTGAGCTGTAATGCACATCAGTTTCCTTTGTAACTTTCATGAGTGATATAAAAGCCATTTCATGATTTTTCAAAGCAGACATGGATTTAGTTTTAGTTTGACCTTCCGCTAACCGAAAAGTTAATCTTACCTCAAAGGGAGTACAGTGACAGTAGGGATATGGTATGATTTGTAATTTGTGCTGCTGTTGCCACTAAATTAATTTCAGTTCCCTCTGATAGTGGGTACACTAGGTCAAATGACAACAGAAGCTTCTAGTCTCTCGGCTTAGTTTAAAGTCAATACGACAGTGAGTGAAGCAAAACAAATGTATCATGGGGATAAATAAAAATTCCCATGTGACTTTAACTGAACCTTTAACACTTTGAACGCTTGAGCTCATGAGGACATGGTCAAGCTATGCTTTGGTGACCTCTCAGCATTCAAGGGGTTAAATGCCCCATTTAAATCAATGGGGGTTATTTATCTTCTGTTGAAGGATGCAGGAACCATGAGGTATAGGGCTCCTGCCACCAGGAGGCAGGGAAGTGAAACCATTCCAACTTCCTGCTTTAAATCCCCTCCCTCAGGAGGTTCAGAGCCATTTCCCTGAGGGAAAATATTTAGGTTTTTTTTCCTTATTTTGCTTTGTTTTATTACTTCATAAAACCATGAGTGCCCTGGCTTGGCCTTTGTACCCTGTCTGACTGATACTTAGTCCCTTGGGAGCTGTGCAGGAAGGAGACCAGTCTACATGGATCATTTTGTCCAAGGCATCTGGCACACTGAGCAGAAAGATCCCATTACATACTGATCCCGCAATACAGTTCAGGCAGAGTACTCTATTCCAGTATAGCTGCAAACCTTGTTAGGACCTTAGCTGCCTCTTATCCTGGGTCAGGATAGTACAGTTCCTGTGTCACTCAGTCCCTTGGGACCATGAAGAATTATAACATTTCCTTCTCTTGTGGATTGAACAGTTATGGCATGAGCCCAGTCCCTTGCAAATGTATGACCTGCCCAGATCTGCTAAATGCACTAAGCTGAAGTTTGCACAGAATTGGAACATGTATGACCCTGCACCATGTAGGAAGCTTCACCATGTGAAACACTAAATCAGGTTGTGCTGTAGGTTGTGCATTGCTTTGGGATACATGACATTGCATCTTTCACAGATATTTCCTATACTTCAAAGAAAAGGTTATTCCTTAAATTCCTCATATTATATAACCTATGTCGTCTTCCTTATTGCCTACGTTTCGATAACTGGGAAGATCCAACAAATTGCCCAAAAGTCCCCTTCATCAATGGAGATAAGGAGTTGCATTCCAGTGTTGATGGCATAGTGCAAGAAGGTATAGCAGCTCAGCCAACTGCTGCGTTCATCAGCGAGACACACAAAAACACCTGACCAGAAAGTATATAAAAATTGTTTGAGACCTCTAAAAGCCTAAAGGAGTATAAAAGCAGCGGGGAAGAAGTGGCAGGTAATGCTGAGGATGACCTAATTACTGATGATGTAGATCTAGAATATATCCCTCCAGCATTCTCCTCTTCAGATACAAAGTTAAGAATGAGAGATATGCTGAAAGGCCAAATCTACCACTGAAAAGGAGAACTGTTCCTGTCTATAAACTGTTTTAAAAAACAATTAGAAAGTTTGACCCTGGATAATCAAAGATGGCAAATAGTATACAGTTATCCTGTCAGTCATCTGCATAATCACCTCTTCCAAGTCCCACTCATCTACACACAAGCTGTTTGGTTGAGTAACCAGCAACAGAGGTTATCTGCATCCACAGCCCTAGCTATGCTGAGTACCTCTGCTGCTCTTGGAGGTTCAGCACCTGTGACACATAATTTCAGCAGCATCTAGCCCAAGTAGTAGTAGTAGCAGCCTCCCAGGAACCCTGAAGTCTATGAAGTCCACAGTTTGGAGATACTTCACTCACAATCCAAAAGCTAAGAATGTTGCTATCTGTTTGTGTAAGAAGTATGTGGGGGGGGAGCAGGCTTACAGCTATGCACCTGGTCAAGTAAAGCACAACCAAAGGTTAGAGGGACCACAACTAGCAACAACAAAAGTACTCCTAAATGTTCCTGGGGCTCTGGGATACATTATAGAAGAAATGCTGATGTGTCCATGTGTGTGCCAAGATTTTCTGCTCCTGTTGCAGGAGTATGACTGAGTTTGTTTGTGGTGATAACAAAAGTCTTTGAGTACACACACCACCACCTCCACAAGTCATGTTGTTAAAGCACATTACGCAGTTCTTACACTATGTACTGATATTTCACACTTACTAAGTTCTTAGAAGTCAAAACCTTAAAATGCCAAAGTACACTCGTGGAATAGTAAACTTCCCAATATGTTGGCAGTTGACATGCTGCCCTTTTGTTGAAAACAGAGTCTTTAAAGAACTGATGTCATGTGTTGCACCCTGCTAGAATATCCCAAACCGCAGTTATTTTTCAAGGATGGTTGTGCAAATGTTACTAAAGCAGTAAGTTCGTGTTGTGGTCAAAGGCACTCAGCCTGCTAACATACATACATACATTTCTGTAGGACTCAACTTTTACTTTCAGCTATTTATTTCTCCACTTCGGCCTCAGAAGAAGTAATATTGTGGCAGGAAATATTTCAGTCATAGAAAACATAGGTGAAAATGGCAACATTCTCGCAGGAAATTTTTTGGAAATAGAGAAAAGGAGAACATTTTTTTTTCTGACTTTTTGCCTATCCCTACACATGGGTAGAAGATGTTTTACAGGATTCTTTATTCCAGAATTCCAAAAAACTCTGTTAGAGGGCACCTTTTATCAATCATTCAGGCAACTACTGAACATGTGAGTAATAGCCCAGGTACCCACAGGCCAAAGATTCAAGGGTATAAATTCCAGTCTTTTTATCTTTCCCAAACACAAGCATGTTTTAATCTGTGAATACAGAACAGCCTTAAAGGGATAGTAACACTTGCAAATTACTAATCCCCATATTGTAGCTTTGTTAAAAAGAAACCTATTGCCCCCAGCTCTCAAAGTTCCCCCCTCCCTCCCCCTTCCCTGACTGAATGCTGACTGCAGGGGAAGCTGTCGTACGACAGTCTTATGTGCATCAGGTGGCTCTGCAGCATTGCCGAGATCGCGTTTATAAAAAAAGAATTCTTTCACTGAAACGGTCTTCTACGTGTGCTTTGTTTGTAAGCACACGTAGAAGACCGTTTTAGTGAAAGATTTCTTTTTTATAAACGTGATCTCGACAGTGCTGCAGAGCTGCCTGATGCAAGTAATACTGGATATCCCTGCAGTCAGCATTCAGTCAGGGAAGGGGGAACTTTGAGTGCTATCATCTTTCAAACCATAAGGGTTTGAGAGATGACACTGGGGGCAATATGCTTCTTTTTAATAAAGCTACAATATGGGGAATAGTAATTTGCAAGTATTACTATCCCTTTAAGTTACAATTGAATAAGGCACTAGCATTATCTTCTCCTCCCCCCACCCCCAACCCAGAAAGCCCAACGTGTATCACACACTCGTGGCTTTGTCAGCTGGCGATACGCATTGGGCTTTCCCAGGGGTAGAAGGGGTTATAATGTATGTGCTTTCTCCCATTGTATTTTCAGGTTGTTCTGGATTAGAATTCAGTGTGTTTATGGCTAGATGACTGATTTCTCTTTCAGTCTCTTGCACCTTATTACCTTGCACCTTTGCACTTTGACTTGTGTTTTGACACTTTTTCCTGTTATGTATTTGTACTAGTTTTTCTGCTATAGGAGACTTTAATATTTTTAGCGTTGCTATTAGTACTGTTCCCTCAGTTTGGAGGGTTTATTATGTAGGCAATCATTACTTTATGGCATCATATTTTCTACCCCTCTTCCCTCTTTGTATGTTTTTATGAATTTTTGGATATAAGGTTTTTGTGTTGGTAACTTGTCCAAATACTTATTTCTTTTGTATTTGTCTTCCACATTGAGTGCCTCATTGAGGAGTAGTCTTGTATAGATTCTATGTAGTGTGCCCTTTTGTTGTATCACTTCTGGTCTCTGCCAGTGTTAATTATAGTTTATTCTTTAGACTTAGTGCACCACACTATTTAGTGTCTATTGGTTAGACTTTTATTTTCTGACCTGTGCTAGTCAGTTTGTTAGCAATTAAACCATATTCTATCTGATAACACCATTGCAGAAGCTATATCAACCATCAAGGAGGCGCCACAAGCAAGTCCACTTTGCTAGGAATGGAAATAATTCTACACTGGGCAGAAGACAACATTCCAAATATCTCAGCCATTTCCATCCCAGGACTAAACAAGTGGAACGTGGGCTGTCTAAGCAGACTATAGATCCAGAAGAAAACAAATTAAAATCCCAAGATCTTTAATCGTATGACTGCTCCCTGGGGTACTCCAGATGTAGACCAGATGTCTCCCCACTTCAACACAAAACAGGTTTTTACACAAGAGCAAGATTTATAAACTGTGGTGGTGATTACCTTGGTAGTACCCTGACAGTACACTAGTGTACAGCATTTCCTCTGACTGCTCTGATTCCCAAAGTGATTACCAAGCTCAACAGAGAAGAATAAGATCAGGCTCTGTTTATTGTTTCATTGTGTATGAGAAGGCCATGGTTACACAATGTGCCTGGACAGATCAGTAAATTCTTTGCACCTTCTGTTGATGCCAGATGATTTTTCTAGAGGTTTCATTCAACACTCCAACTGGTGCAAAATCACCTTTATAGCATGGTACTTGAAGCAGAAGTTTTGAATCAGAGGTTTGGGAGCGAGTTCACATAATGCCCTATTTTCAGTGCACTCAATCTTGTTTCAGAAGTTTCAAGGATTCCAGTGTTTCAAGGATTCAAGGTGTCTCATTTAGTTCCTCTAAATCTGTATTCTACTCCTCTAGTAATAGAAATACTTCAGTCTTCTCTCTTTTTTGAGCTTTTGTCTTCATTTTCTCTCAACATAGAATGTTTATTGCTCTTGCATCTATCGTTCTGATTAAAGAAATTCTAAATTTAGTAATCTATCTTGCAGATCTTCCACCACAGAGTAATAAGAATAACCCTTTTTCAACTTAGTTGTGTACTTATTTTCACATCAATCCAGAATTCATTCTATTATCCTTATGTCCTAATCCAATTTATATATAAGGATGCATGTCATACTTTGGATGCAAAAACAAAGCAAAACGATGTGAGAGGCTCTGAGCATGAACAAAAGAAAAGTTTACCTGTTCTGTGGCTTTTTACTGCTCAGAACATCGCATTTTAGCTCTCTAGTGCCATTACAGAGGAGAAATTTCCATGTATAAATTAGCCTAATTCCACCCATAAGGTCTGCCTAGTTCCAAAATGAAAGGCAAATCCCATCTGCGTGGGAAATACCAGCTAACCCCAGATGTACGTTTCGGCCTTGTTTGGGCCTAGTCAATGAGGTGCAGCTGGTTTCCCTAGGCACTGAGAGCAAGGGATCCACATCTGGATAACCCTTTATTCTTAGGCAGACAACCTAAGAGTTTTTTAAAAAATATATATACTTTGGAAGCAGTGGGAGGTTTTCAAGGCTATATCCAGGCTATAAACTCAGCTTGATATATAAGTGACCTAGGCTGTCACCTGCGGTGATAAAGCTCAGTGTAGGCACCCAGGAGAAAGTCTACAACATTATAAAGTCCAGCTGTATAATCTCCTGCTTGGATACTAAAGATTTCCCCAATTCATTACAAAGCAATGCATTAATGATGCCTCTAGTAACCAATGGGTTAAGTTCACCAACACCACAGTCTATCCATATCTTTGAAGGGCATGAAGCTCTTGCAAGGAATACTTCTGAGATAGAGGAGGCACAAATAATTTTTGGTCCAGTCATCTTATGTACTGTTGCACCTGGGTTAGTTCTCCTGGAAGGCAATCCTAGGGAAGATTCAGTACCTTAAAGGAAAGTAAACTATAGCATCCACAGGATTTTGTGCTGAGCAAGCACACAGGTTCTTTGGTGCTTGAAACATCACTCCAGTTTATCAAAGAGCCAGTCACTGATCAGAGGTAGAAAGTGGAAGCTGCTTTCCCTTCGTCTTCAAGATATTACATGGGATCAGCCATACTGTATGGGTAGTACCAAACCCTGAGCTACTGGAGTAATTTAGCAGTAGTAAGAGAGACATGACCAGTAATTTAGTTAGATTAGAATTATATAGTTTTACATTTACTTTAAGCCACCCCCCAATCAGTCATTTGGACCCACCTGGATTCCTTTGGTGAATGTTAATGTATTTTATCATGGGAAGTTGTTACCTTCATGTTTATCATTCTTAATTTGGGTTGTCAGGGCAAATGACTTCTAGTTAGTGTTCTGTTCACTAGAAGTTATGCAATGCAATTCTCATGAGGGGTGAGCTCTGCTGTGGAGAAGCAGCCTCCCCTCTACAGGGTTGTTCTGCACAGTGAAGTCTGCTCCAGTGTTTATTCACTTCTAGCATGGTAGGCCATGCCATTGGTTGTGCACTTGATCTGTTATTGGTATTCGGGGGTGTATTTTTTTTTTTTCTTTATATATTTTTGCGGTGCACCCTTGGAGCAACATTAAACTGGAGGACTATGTCTTACATGTAATAGAGATAAATAAAATTTCCCTGGGCAATGGTTTCCAAGCCTAGCTACTACCACTGAAGAATACCATATGCTCCTGTTCTTCTAAAGAAAGGCTCAGAGAAGACATGTATATTTTCCCTGCTGGCTGCTTTGAAAAATTAGCTAAACCTGTCCAAACTTCTATAGACATTAATAATAAAGGTTTATAGATATGTATCTGGGATGCAAGAAAATACAGTAAATTTCCTGTCCATGATGTTTCTACACTAAATAAACAAGGGTGAAATGTACCAGAGAACCTAATCTACCTTTTTGTGACCGTGCACCAAAGTTGGTTTCCATGTAGCTAAACCTCATGGATAAAAAAAACTGAAATGGCTTAACCGACTTTGGCTACATCTCTCAGGCCTTGTGTGGCAGTATGCGGTGCAAGATCCATGTGATTAAGGTAAGAGCAATTGGAGGCAGATAATATCAATGTTTTCCAGGGTTGCATTATTTAAATAATCTCTAAACTTAAACTGGTTTCTGAAATTGTGTGTAATGTTTGCTGCAAGAATTACAACCCTTTTTATAGCAGGCTGTATGACCCGGTGGCTTAGACCAGTGGTTTCTAACATTCACCTCAGGGTCAACTAACAGACCATGTCTTTAGGACTGCCACAGTGAAGTACACGTGAGTTAATCATAGGATTCAGTTAAGTTGCCTGTATACAATTGGAAAAAACCCTAAAGACACGCCACCCATAAGGATGGTCTGAAAACATTGACTTGGTCAATGGGCAGCTCCATACTAATCAGAGTGCAAACTATGCTCTGTGCCTTTTGAAGGTTTTTCTTTTTGGTTAAATATTTGGACACACAAAACATTTCAGGAAGATCAGGGTAAGTCCCAGTTCTGATGCCAGGCCTATTCCTATACTGCAGCTTAACATGATTAGGTGAGCATTACCTAAGGTTCCTGTGCCTTACATATAATCATATTCAAAATAAGACGTCTCTTCAGATTTCTTACCAAGCAAGCACCTCGCTGCAGTCTCAAAAGGCCATTCCTTTAGGCCATTTAAGTCTTTGTCTATGCCAAAGTCCTGGTAATAGTTCCAAGGCACTTCCAAAGGAAAGATACTTACCCCTCAGTGTTTCGGGTTCCAGAACACACATGATTATTATTTTTCACCAATCTCTTTTTGAATCAGTTTGTTCAGTCAAAACAGTTCAAGATGGAAGGAATAAAATTGGCAAAAAAAATCTTGAAAGTAGATGTGATGGACAGTATAAACTTGTAAGAGGCTTTTGTTTTGTGTTGCCATTCACTAAGACTTCTAGTAATACAGGAAATTGCCCTTATACATGGGCACAATATTAATTTTCACTTCCCCCAAAGGTTGTGGTGGTGCAGTACGTCAAAAGGAACAAGGCATCACTGTTTCCTTATCTGGATGACTGGTTGTTCTCAAACATATTCAGTATATTATTTCAGTGAGGGCCCTAGGTTGGCTGGTGGATCAGAAAAAATCTGACCTGGTTCTAGAATAGACTAGATCTCTAGATATCATCCTAGAGGTCACCTAGGGAAAACGCATTTCTTTCTCCAGACCAGACAGATAAGTTGCCTCACCAAAGCAGCATTCTTAAAGCTGCCACTCTGAGTCAACTGTAAATCCTGGGTTTGATGAATGCCTCCACAAAGTACCTTGTAATCTCCTTTACAGGAGACCTCTTCAGCAGTTCCTCCTGAAACGCTGGAACAATCCCAGTTTTGTCTGACATGAAAGTTTCTCTGCAGGTTGAACTCTCCACGGGAATCTGGACCCACTGTGTCTTAATCCTCACAATATTTAAGAAGACAGTCTATGTAAACTATATTTTAAGAGATGTCTAACCTATTATCTGATCTGAACATTTTTTTAAATGTCCTCTCTTTTTGTTAACGACTCTGATCCCTACTAGGAAATGAAAGCCTCCAAAGCTGGTACTCTTATCAATTTTTAAAATGTACACATCCCAGGAAAAAAAATCTGCAAACACCAGAGCTCACTCTTCTTGTACCATATCATCTTGAGGCTTCTACAGAAGTTATGTAGAGCTGTCACTTGTCAAAACAGCCATACCTTCACAAAGCACTACAGCCTCAAGCTTCTGAATTCAAAGGAGACTGAATTTAGCCATAAAGGTCTGCTTATGGTTTAGCAGAGTGATCTGTGTATGTGTTCCTTACCAGGAGACTCTAAAGGAAAGTGGATTTTTTTTCTTAAAATCTCTCTGCAGCATACAAGCTCCCTTTTGTTTTGAGCATTGTTTATCCTCTTTTATGTTTGCCCAAAACAATGGGATGACATGGGTGGGAGGTCCTGTTAACTAATCTCCTGTCTTACTTAGGGTGGTAGGATTTTCTGCTGTGCTACCACAGGAGACCTTAAGGAAAAGTAATTTTAACAAGTAAGAAAAACATTCTTTGTCAGTGATGTTGTATTTGGTTTGCCCCAGAATGGCTCCAGTAGCTGTTGGTATATCAGCTTCAGTACGTTGGCAACCCTGGATCATTCTAGGGGACTTCAGGTCCTAAATGTGCACCAGTGCTAAAATATGAGTTATCAAAGTGTAACATCAGTAATGTTCTATATTATTGCATCAAGGTTGGAACGTATGGGAAGGCTGGTATAAAAATTCCTGTGAACAGCACAGTCTGCTGTATGTGTTATGCAACAAAATGCAAATGAGAAATCTAAATGTGTGTAAAGGGGTGGATTATTTTTAAATAAAAGGGGGGATGCATCAAGGTTAGGTGAAAACTAAAAAGGGGACTTCATGTCAAATAGCTGGGGAACCACTACCTTGGTAGAAATTAAAATGCACAATGCTGTGTGTGCTAGTTTTCAGTAGCTGTTGGGTGGGGGTGGGACAGGAGTCATTTTCTGTAGCACGCTTCACTTCCTCGTCAGGAGGTAGTACTCTATTTTGTGTGAATAGATATCACCGCACACTTGTATGTATATCTTTATATGGCGCCACACAATGTATGCAGTGCCTTACAATAGTTGTATGTTACAATAAATAAGAGGGGATAAAATAAGTGTCACATTCATAGAAACAATAGGAGAGAGGCCCCTGTCCCAAGGAGCTTACAGTCTAAATGGGTAAAAAGGAGGCAGACAAACAAGGTAAGAGGATGTCAAGTGCTGAGATTACAAGTGCTGGGTTTGGCCAAATGTAGTGCATGGTCCTTGTGCTCCAGATGGATAGGATTTCAGGGTAGACTTAAAGACAGAGGGGGATTTCTCAAGACGTAGGGAGAGGGGTATGGCGTTCCATATGGAGCAGAAAGTGAGAAAGGTTTGAGACTGAAGAGGGCAGAGGGTGTGGATGGTGTAACAAGAAGTGTGTTGTGTGCTGGGCGAAGGAGTTGCGCAGGAACATAAGAGATGAGGGAAGAGATGTAACAAGGGGTAGCAGTGTGGAGAGCATTAAAGGTAAGAAGAGAGACTTTGTAATTGATGCATTGCTGAATAGGGAGCCATGACAGATGTCTAAGAATTATGTGAACAGGTTCAGTTTTTGGGGAGTGTGTGGTGATTTGTGCAGCCAATTTTTAAACAGATTGCATAGCTGAAAAATGAGTAGCAGGGAGTCCGGTTTGTAGGATATTGCAATAGTATAAGCAGGACAGAATGATGGCATGCACAAGAGTTTTAGTAAATTATTTGCAGAGGAACAGGTGGATTTTAGCAATGTTGCTGAGAAAGAAGCGAGATGATTTAGCCACGGAGTTAATGTGAGGGGAGAAGGAAAGCGAGGAATCAAAGATGGCCCCAAGGAAGCATGCTGAGCTGACCAGATCAATGTCTATTCCATCAACACAATTCTAGAACGACTGGTTACTACCTACACAGTCCAGAAGGATTCAACTGAATCAAAACTGAGGCATGCTCAAATGTACATTGAAAACAGGGATGTATTTAGTAAATATCTTGACAAATGTTTTGGTCAATCAAAGTGGACTTTAAATAGCCCTGGTGAATTACTTTGACAAAATGAACAAATATAATTCCTTCACTAACCTCATCCCTCTTGAAATTGAGTTGAAGGTGCCTGATTATCTACTGCAAGAGTATTCAAATACTGTACCTTCAGCTTTGGAAACTAAAACTCCCATCATCGCAAACAATTGAATACCCCTGTTACTGTGTAAAACATAGTGAGGAACTTTGCTTTTCAAAGCCTTTAAGAAAACAATCTCCTATATTATACATGTTTAGTAAGGTACAACAAGTTGCACTTACAGCAGTAAATGCTTACAAACATGCTTTTTCAAATAAGATTGTATTTTGCACATTTGCATTAGTTTCCTTTAACAGATGTTTTATGACTGCCTCATGGTCACTGGTTGAAGCTTTGTCTATCTTCATTTTCTCTCTTCAAGGTGCAAGAAATGGAGTGTTGGGCTGGAGAAAATCTACAACAAGACACAAAGGGACAAATTTGCTTGGGCAATTGACATGACAGAAACAGACTTTTTCTTTTGACCTAACCTTTATTAATTTGTATTATTTTAAAAGCACTGACATTAGAAGCTCTGCTGATGCAATTTTTATACTAAAGATTGTTAACCATGGTGTTTTTAATGAGATAAAGAACATCTCTTAAACAATCCTATGTGTTTTAATAATTTGAAAGTATCACTTTTTATAAATGTCAGCACTGATGTTTTGTATAATCTGAACTTTAAATAAACACCTTTTTAAGTGTAAATATGAATGCTGATATTGTATTTAAGTTTATTTTGCTTAATGTAATATGTTTCTAGTTTTTTTTTGTCAGTATCATTTGCCAGCAGAAAACTAGCTGGCCCATTCTTTCTGGCCATTTTCCTATCTAGATAAATTGCAATTAGAATAAATGTGTCTGGGATTTTTTTTTATTCCCTTATAGATTGTCCCCACACTAGTAAGTTGCTTTCCCTAAAGAAGTACTTCTGAATTTCCCCCCTTTCATTTTAAATCATGACCTCTAGTGCTAGTATTCTTCTTTCTGAAAAATGCTTTGTTCCTGAGCTGTATTGGAACCCTTAACCCCCTAGAGTGCCAAGTGGGTACAATGTAAGAGTGATCCTGCTGTACCACTCATACATTGTACGACTGAAATGTGGTTACTGCATAAGCCAGTATAACAAACGGCACTCTTGGGATCAGGATCTCTCCCCCCTGCCCCCCCCCCAGTTATTGATCTCCCAGCTAATCATGCTGGGAGAGAAATATGCACAAAGAAGCAGAGCTTCTCCTTTCCCTTCTCTTCTACCTGGACTTCAGGGTAGGAGTAGGCGGGATTGGGGGAAGCCTTCTAACATAATCTGTGACATGGTTACCAATTACATTGGTAAGTTTTGCCCAATCCCATTCAGCTTTTGCTCTCCTGCAGTCACTATATTGATCTCCCTGCACAATCAGGGATATCAATAACTGGGGGGGCATAAGGAGAGATCCTAATGCCCGCCCCCCAAGAGTGCTGGGTGTGTTTTGTTTTATATAAACAAGTCCACTTCATGCCTGTTATACCAGCTTATGCAGTGACCACATTTCAGTCCCCCCACTAGGTCTGAATCTAAAAAATATATATATATATATCAAAAGAAACCCTATCAGTGCCGCAGGGATGTCAAGTGTGTTACTTTGCAATGCTCTGGAGATCCCTGTGATACTAACAGGATCCATCAATTGGACACATTTTATTTTATTCAGACGTCATTTGGGGCATCAGGTGGTGTCTGGATGGCCCCCTAATGAGGTTTGTAATAAAAAAAAAAATTACAGGAAAAAAATTAACCATGTGTGGTACAATGTAGGAGTTATCCTGATTACCCCCAACAAGGTATGAATAAAAAATAACCCCCTGTGTGCCACAGTGGTCCAGTGCATTTCTTTATACAATGCACAGGACACCCCTGTGACACACACGGGATTTTGTAATTGTTTTCTGCCATTATTTTTTAATCCAACCAAATTGGGGGGCAAAAAATATTGGAAACCAAAAACATCAAAAACCTGCATTTGCCACAGGGGGTCCAGCTCAGTGTTTTGCAATGTACTGGATACCCTGTGGCACACACACATTTTTTTTTCCTTTGTTTTTATTCAGACCTTTTGGGGGGCATCAGGAGTGGTCAGGAGGCCCCTCAATTTTGTATAAATAAATAAAAAAAAAAAAAAAGTGGTGGTCATCGGGGGGGGGGTGGTCTAATGCATTGCTTTGTAATGTATTGGACACCCCTGTGGCATGCACACAAAATGCCTCCACCCCCCCCCCCCCCCATCATGGTTACTTGGCCCACTGGCAGTCCCATTTGCCTAGCCTGATCCCCCATCCTGGATCCACTGCCTATATTCAAAGTACCAGTGTGCACTGAATTTAGACTGGGAATCATACAGTGTATGTCGGAAACATACATAGAATTTGACAGCAGATAAGAACCATTCGGCCCATCTAGTCTGCCCATTTTCCTACAGTAAGAACCTCAAACCTTTTTTGGCTTTGTCTTTTCTTACGTTAAGGACAGCCTTATGCCTATCCCATGCATGCTTAAATTCTGTCAGTGTATTAACTTCTGCCACTTCTGCTGGTAGGTTACTCCACTTATCTACTACCCTCTCAGTGAAGTAAAACTTTCTTACATTACATCTAAACCTGTGTCCTTCTAGTTTTATACCATGGCCTCTTGTCCTAACATTTTTACTCCTTTGAAATATACTTCCATCCTGCACTTTGTTGAATCCCTTCATGTATTTGAATGTTTCAATCACATCCTCTCTCTCTCTCTCTTCTCTCCTCCAAGCTATATGTGTTCAGATCCTTTAATATATCCTGATTTCTTTTCCTGTAGACCAGTCACCATTTTAGTAGCTGTTCTCAGAATTTTCTCTAGAGTATCTATATCCTTCTGGAGATGTGGTCTCCAGTACTGTACATAATACTCTAGATGAGGTCTAACTAGAGATCTGTAGAGTGGCATGACCACTTCCCTTTTTCTGCTACTAATGTCCCTAGCTATACAACCCAGTACCTTGCTTGCATTCCCCACTGCTTTATTACATTGCCTGCCTACCTTTAAGTCATTAGAAATAATTACTCCCAAATCCCTTTCCTCTGCCTCTAATAGCAGAGTACCCTTAATAGTATATTTTTCCTTTGGATTTTTATGTCCCAAGTGCATTATTTTACACTTATCAATGTTGAACTGCATCTGCAACACTCTTGTCCATTTTTCAAATGTACCTAAATAATTTGTCATTTGGCTTATTCCCTCTGGAATGTCTACCCTATTGCAGATCTTGGTATCATCTGCAAAAAGGCATACCTTTCCTTGAAGACCTTTTTCTAATATCACTAATAAAAAATATTAAAAAGAATGGGCCCCAGTACAGATTCCTGAGGTACTCCACTAGTAACACTCCTTTTGTCACTCAGCCATTGTCTTATCCATTGAACTATTTTTACATCCAGACCAAAACACTGCAATTTATTAATGAGTCTATGAGGGAGAGTGTCAAATGCTTTACTGAAATCTAGATAAGCTATATCTACTGCTCCCCCTTGATCTATTGTTTGTTACCCAGTCAAAAAAATCTATGAGGTTAGTTTGACAAGATCTCCCTGCTGTAAACCCATGCTGTTTGGTATCTTGCAATCCATTTAATTCAGATATTCAACAATTCTTTCCTTTAACATAGTCTCCATTAATTTTCCCACTACTGATGTAAGACTTACTGGTCTGTAGTTATCAGACTCTTCCCTGCTACCTTTTTTTTGTGAAGCGGTACTAGATTTGCTAACTTCCAATTTTCTGGAACTATTCCTGTCACTAGTGACTCATTGAATAATTCTGTTAAAGGTTTTGCCAGAACACACTTAAGTTATTTTAATAACTTTGGGTGAATCCCATCTGGTCCCATTGATTTACCTGTTTTTACTTTAGAAAGTTGAAGTAGAACTTCTTCCTCTGTAGACATGCATGTTTCCCATTAGTGTTGAGCGAGCATGCTCGGATCGGCTCGAGCATCGCTCTGCTCGGCACATGGCGGTACTCGTACGAGTACCGCATGTGCTCGCCCGCCATGTTCGGGTCTCCTCCCCGCACGTTTTGCGGCTGCTGCGCAGCCAATAAACGTGCAGGGAGGCTCTGACATCAGTGTAATGCCAGCAGCCATGTTGGCTGCTGGCATTACACTGATTGGCTGGCCAGAACCCGTGGTCGGGTGCTGTATAGCACCTGACCAGCGAGTTCGGCTCAGTCTTAGCCAGGGAGAGATGAGGATAGGAAGGGAAAGTCAGTGTAGGGAGAAAAAAAGCAAATTGTTAAAAAAAAAAAGAACCAAAAGTCCTTTTTAGGACTACTGTGTGTGGGGGCAGCAGGTTATTTTGTGTGGGGGGAAACAAACAAAAAAAAAAAAATTTCATATATTCTGTTTAGCGTGCAAAGTTGCAGATTAGAGCACATTCTGTTTAGTGTGCAAAGTTGCAGATTAGAGCACATTCTGTTTAGTGTGCAAAGTTGCAGATTAGAGCACATTCTGTTTAGTGTGCAAAGTTGCAGATTAGAGCACATTCTGTTTAGTGTGCAAAGTTGCAGATTAGAGCACATTCTGTTAAGTCTTCAAACTAAAATATCAAAGTCACATATTCCATTCAGTGTGCTTCGCCGCAGTTTAGCAGCACATTCTGTGTACTGTGCAGAGTTGCAGAATAGGAAGAAATACTGTTAAGTCTTCAAACTAAAATATCAAAGTCACATATTCCATTCAGTGTGCTTCGCCGCAGTTTAGCAGCCTATTCTGTGTACTCTGCACAGTTGCAGAATAGGAAGAAATACTGTTAAGTCTTCAAACTCAAATATCAAAGTCACATATTCCATTCAGTGTGCGTCACCGCAGTTTAGCAGCATATTCTGTGTACTCTGCACAGTTGCAGAATAGGAAGAAATACTGTTAAGTCTTCAAACTAAAATATCAAAGTCACATATTCCATTCAGTGTGCGTCACCGCAGTTTAGCAGCACATTCTGTGTACTGTGCAGAGTTGCAGAATAGGAAGAAATACTGTTAAGTCTTCAAACTAAAATATCAAAGTCACATATTCCATTCAGTGTGCTTCGCCGCAGTTTAGCAGCACATTCTGTGTACTCTGCACAGTTGCAGAATAGGAAGAAATACTGTTAAGTCTTCCAACTAAAATATCAGTCACATATTCCATTCAGTGTGCTTCGCCGCAGTTTAGCAGCCTATTCTGTGTACTCTGCACAGTTGCAGAATAGGAAGAAATACTGTTAAGTCTTCAAACTAAAATATCAAAGTCACATATTCCGTGTAAGATGAAGAAGGCGGGTAAAAAGGGACGGGGAAGTGGACGTGATCCTGATAGTTCAGGGCGCGGGTCAGGACGCGGAGAAACTGTGCCTGGTGCCAGAGCACAAGAAAGAAAGACATCCACCATACCTAGCTTCATGTCTAATTTTACAGGGCGTCGCAGGACATCACTCTCGAGGTCCGACCACTGCGAACAGGTGTTCGGTTGGATGTCAGCTGATACTGCTTCCAGTCGGTTAAGCACCACCCTGTCTTCCACCAAGTCCACTCTCAGTAGCCAAGAGTCTGGTCAACATAATCCTCACTCTGATCATCCTTCCTCCCACCATAGACGGTCTGGTCAAAGAAGTGATCCCACACTGGGATATAGTGATGAGCTCGTCTCATCACCAATCCTTCATTTGACCCTCTCTCCAAGCACGCTTGCAGAGGAACATGACATCTTATGCCCTGATTCACAACCTCTAGAGGGTACCCAATCACAAGAAGATGACAGATGTGAACGGCATTTAAGGTCAAAGGAAGTAGTGGATGATGATGATGATGAGACACAGTTGCCATTAAATCAACCACTATTACTGTCTCAAGACCTTGTTGAGGAGGATGTTATACAGTTGTCAATGACTGAGTATGTGGTGGGATCAAGACATGAGGAGGATGATCAGAGTGAGGAAGTGGAGGAGGACTTGGTGGACGATGAGGTGACTGACCCCACCTGGGAAGGTGTAGAGCCGAGCGATGACAGCAGTCCTGAGGGTGAGCCATCTGCAGCACCGCAACAGGCTGGAAGAGGCAGTGGTGTGGCTACAGAAAGAAGGCGGACCGCACCAAACCGGCCCGCAAATGTTCCACGGAGCACCCCCTTGCGTAAATCTCCCTTGCCAAGGGGTAGGTGTTCCGCGGTATGGCGTTTTTTTAAGGAAAGTGCGGACGACAAAAGAATTGTAGTTTGCAACCTGTGCCACACCAGAATGAGCCGAGGCATGAACACTAGAAACCTCACCACCACCAGCATGATCCGCCACATGGCATCCAAGCACCGTAATAAGTGGGAGGAACGCCTGGATCGCCCATCTGTGTCTGCAGGCCACACCACTGCCTCCTCTTCCCCTGTTTTCGGTGCTGGCCAATCGCCTGTCGAAGGCGCAGGCCCGCATACCTCCCGCCCTGCACCTGTACCATCTGAAGCACCATCAGCGACCACATCCACTTCCCTGTCCCAGCACAGCGTCCAAATGTCGTTACCCCAGGCATTTGAGCGCAAGCGAAAATACCCAGCCACCCACCCACAGGCCATAGCACTAACCTCACACCTTTCCAAATTACTGGCCATCGAAATGCTGCCATTTAGGCTTGTGGACACTGAGTCCTTCCGCAGCCTGATGGCAGCAGCTGTCCCTCGGTACGCGGTCCCCAGCCGCCACTACTTTTCCCGGTGTGCCATCCCCGCATTACACCACCATGTGTCCCGTAACATCACCCGTGCCCTGACCAACGCAGTTACTGGGAAGGTCCACTTAACGACTGACACATGGACAAGTGCTTGTGGCCAGGGACGCTACATTTCCCTGACGGCACACTGGGTGAATGTCGTGGAGGCTGGGAGCGACTCGGACCCTGGGATGGCACGGGTGTTACCCACGCCGAGGATTGCGGGCCCTACCTCCATCAGGGTTTCCGCCAGCACCTATGTTATTGGCTCCTCCTCCTCCGTTTCCACCTCCGAATTCTCTACACGCAGCGCCACTCCCCCATCAGCCAGTAGCTGGAAGCAGTGTAGCACTGCAGTGGGGAAGCGTCAACAGGCCGTGCTGAAGCTGATCTGCCTTGGGGACAAACAGCACACGGCCTCAGAGCTGTTGCAGGGGATTAGTCACCAGACCGAGCAGTGGCTCTCGCCACTCAACCTGCAACCAGGCATGGTTGTGTGTGATAATGGGCGTAACTTGGTGGCGGCTTTGGAGCTCGGCAAGCTCACACACGTACCATGCCTAGCGCATGTATTTAATTTAGTGGTTCAGCGATTTCTAAAAACCTACCCCAATGTGCATGATCTCTTGACCAAGGTGCGCCGCGTGTGTGCACATTTCCGTAAGTCATCTACAGCTTCAGCCGGCCTGTTGAAGCTGCAGCAGCGCTTACAATTGCCAGCTCACCGGCTGCTGTGTGACGTGAGCACGCGCTGGAACTCCACCTTCCACATGTTGGCCCGGCTTTGTGAGCAGCAGAGGGCAGTAGTGGAGTACCAGCTGTTACACGGTCGTCGCCTCTCCGTTCAACTTCCTGTAATCAGAAGTGAGGAGTGGGAATGGATGTCAGACCTCTGTGAGGTTTTACGCAATTTTGAGGAATCGACACAGATGGTGAGCGGCGATAACGCTATTATCAGTGTAACCATCCCACTTCTGTGTCTACTGAAACGCTCGCTGCTCACAATTAAAACTGACGCTTTGCATGTGGAAGAGGTGGAAATGCGGGAGGAAGAGCTTACACAAGGTGATAGCCAGAGCACCCTCACTTCGTCTTCTCAGCGACAATTGGAGGAGGCGGAGGAGGAGGAGGAGGAAGACACGGTTGACTCCGCTACAGAGGGTAGCCATGGAACTTTAGTTCCATCTCTTCAGCGTGGGTGGGCAGAAGAGGAGGAAGAGGATGAGGAGATTGAGAGTCATCCTCCTGGTGAGGACAGCGAAATCTTGCCTGTTGGTACTCTGGCACACATGGCTGACTTTATGTTAGGCTGCCTTTCCCGTGACCCACGCGTTATACGCATTTTAGACAACACGGATTACTGGGTGTTCACCCTTCTGGACCCCCGCTACAAAGAGAATTTCTCATCTCTCATTCCTCCGGTGGAGAGGACAAGCAAAATGGTGCAATACCAGAAGGTTCTTGTTGAAAAATTGCTCCAAAATTTTCCATCTGACAACGTTGGCGGCAGAGTACGTGCTACCTTGGCCAACAGAGAAGGGGAGAAAAGGGGAGCACACAGCAGTTCCGACAAAGGCAGGGCAACACTCTCCAAGGCGTGGGACACCTTCATGACACCCCGCCAGCACCCTCACCCTGATGCGCAGCCTAGTGTCACAAGGAGGGAAAAGTTTTGGAAGATGGTGAAGGAGTACGTAGCAGACCGTGTCAGCGTCCTCAATGATCCCTCTGTGCCTTACAACTACTGGGTGTCCAAGCTGGACACGTGGTATGAACTGGCACTCTACGCCTTGGAGGTGCTGGCCTGCCCTGCCGCCAGCGTTCTGTCTGAGCGGGTATTTAGTGCTGCTGGTGGCATCATAACAGATAAGCGTATCCGCCTTTCCACCGACAATGCTGATAGGTTGACACTTATAAAAATGAACAAGGCCTGGATTTCCCCTGACTTCTCCACTCCACTGGAGGAAAGCCCTGGGGGAACATAAACTCACTTTATATATGTTATTTACAATGATGGGAATACTCTGTATTCCCATTCACCCCTTCCACCCAAAAAACGGGTATATGGTTGACTCTTAATCTTCTCATCCTCCTCCTCCTCTTCCATATGCCCTGTGCTATAATTTTTATATAGGGCCAGCTCACCAGCGGGCCCTGTGATATAATTTTTATATAGGGCCAGCTCACCAGCGGGCCCTGTTTGACAACTTTTGGTATAGGTCGGCTCACCAGCGGGCCTTCTTATATAATGTTTTATAGCGTCAGCTCACTAGCGGGCCTTCGCATATAATGTTTAGGATGGTCAGCTCCGCAGCAGACCCTCACCCATAATGTTTTAGATGGTCGGCTCAGCGCACGTTTCCCTCTTAATCATGGCCCCAGTTCAGAAAAATCGAGGAAATTTTTGGGAGAATTTGCCTTTGCGCACGTTTCCCTCTTAATCATGGCCTCAGTTCAATAAAATCAAGGAAATTTTTGGGAGAATTTGCCTCTGCGCATGTTTCCCTCTTAATCATGGCCTCAGTTCAGAAAAATCAAGGAAATTTTTGGGAGAATTTGCCTCTGCGCACGTTTCCCTCTTAATCATGGCCTCACTTCAGAAAAATCGAGGAAATTTTTGGGAGAATTTGCAGATGATATACAAGTAAATATACAGCAAATATTGTTTGGTAACAATTTTTCGCCTAAAGTCGTTTTTATTTTCCTTTTTGTGTGTTTTATGGTCAGTCTGTAAAAATGGCGTACTACGGGCGAAAGATCGTTCCCAGCAGCAATGTTGGAGTCCAAGATGCATCCAGACATCCTCCCTATGCTGTCCCTGAACCATTTCTGTGGTGTTTCCATCATTTTCTTCCCTTTTCCTATGGACCAGGCACCCTCCCCTCATCAGAGCAGGGGGTGCCTGGTGTAATGCTCGAGTCCTCCCATTGACTTCAATGGGGCTCGGGTGCTCGGCCGAGCACTCGAGCCTCCGGGGGTGCTCGGTCAGAGCACCCGAACACCCGAGCATTGGGGTGCTCGCTCATCACTATTTCCCATGTCTTGCCATTTTGTTTTTCTAACAGAGGTCCCTTCCCTTCATCTTCCTCTGTAAAAACTGAACAGAAATATTCATTGTAGCAGTCAGCTAGCCCTTTATTATCATTTACATAATTTCCATTTTTTGTTTTCAGTCTAACCATTCCTTGTGTACACTGCACATATGCACTCCCTGACCCCCACCCACAACCACCAACCTTGCCCCACTTCCCCACTGGTAGAAAATCCACATACACTGCCTGACCCACCACACACACACACACCTGGTTCCACTGGCAGACAGTGTCTGTGTCTGCAGATACACTAGCTGACAACCTTGTTTGTTTCAACTGGTAGCCATATAATTACACATACATACTGTTTGCTTCCCCATCCTTGTTCCAGTGGGGTGCCATTTTTTAGTCTGGCAGGAGATCCTTGTAGGAAATCACATGGTGGTGTTTACCCATTCTTAGTATCTCTGAAGTGACTGATGTGGTTAAAAAAAAATTCCCATAGCCTCACATTCTAGAAATTAGTAGTGCACACACTTAGGGGTAGAAATGTAAGAAAATGCCTTTTTTTATTTCCTTTAGCGCGTCACATTCTTGAAACATTTGTGCACACCAGGGTTGGGGTAAGAAGGTAAATGACCCCTCATTTGAATGCGCTAGGTTATCTTGTTTTCCAAAATGGTATAGTTTGTCTACCTTTCCTGAATATCTGTAATGGTTATGACCATTTTACTGTAGGAATATAAAAACAAAAGTAGCAGATTTACACAAATGGGGTGCCATGTTTATCATCTTGGTAACAGGTATTGAATACAGTAAGACATCTTCTGGTTTTTTTTAAAGTTTAGTTTCTTTTAAGTGGTAGAAATGTGAAAAAACAAACGTATTTATTATAGCTACAGGTTTTGGAAATATTTGTGCACTTCAGCCCAGGGATAGAAAGGCAAGTGACCCCTCATTCGATGTACGTGAATGTCTACTTTATATAATTGTATACCTTGCATATATTTTCTTCATGTTTCTAATAGTTATGAACATTTTAGTGCAGACAGACCTATTTAAAAAAAAAAAAAAAAAAAAAAAAGCAAACTGGTGCAATTATGCGTTTCTGGCACCCCCCTGTCAGCTCATACCAATGTGGCACCATGTTTCTCCAAAGAGCAATAGCTAATGAATACAGTTAGAAATTCCATAGTTTTCACAGATTTCAGTACATTTGAAGATGATTTCTTTTCCTTTAGCGCCACGTTCTGTAAACATTTGTGCACATCAGGCTTGGAATAAGAATGGCAGTGACCCCTCATTTGATGTAATTTGTTATCATCTTTCCAAAATGGTATGGCTTATCTACCTTTTCTTCAACTCTGTAGGAGTTATAACCATTTTCATACAGATTAGTAATGTTTGATAAAATGTTGGAAAAATCAAGAGGTTGGTGTAGTTTTGTATTTCTAGCAACTCCTAAGGTATGTCATGTCATATACCAGTGGGGTGCCAGTTTTCTCCTAAAAGCAAAAGGTAATTAATACAGTTGGAAATTCTATAGTTTTTTCAGTATATCGGAAGGGGTAGAAATATATATATATATATATATAAAAGTCATTTTGTTCCTATAGTGCCACTTTCTGGAAACATTTGTGCACACCAGACTTTTCTTAAGAATGCAAATGACCCCTCCTGTGTAAAAGTAGGATATTTACTTTCCAGAAATATATAGTTTTATATAGTTCTGCAATTTTAGGGTAGTTTTACCACAAAAACTCTAGAATGTGCATATTCGTTTATAAAGTTGAAAATGCCATTTTGCACTCCTGGGGATTAGGGCTCTGCTCTAGCCACAGATGTAGGTAAAACTATGTAAATTTTTGTATTTGAGGTACCCGGGGCTTTTTCAAATAATTGAAACTTTCAAAATCAAGGTAAATATTTGATATATAGTATGGGATTTTGGCAAAATAAGTAATTTTTCACTTCCTGTGTTGAACATGGACTTTTATCACAACTTGTTGTTGTTTCAGTGTGCTTGTCAGTTGTCACAAGGATACATTGACTGTCTTCAAGCAAAGAAGGCGATACTTTCAGCCCTAAAAACATTCTATAAGAATTAAGTCACATAAATTAAAACTAATTTTGTTCAGATGAAAAATGTACATTTAATGGTATATAGGGAAGGGAGTAAGAAAGCATTTAATCTCTATTCTAAAGTAGTCTTCTATCATCCCATTCTTTCCATCCACTAAACATGAAAGAATCACTACCACTCTCTCAAATGTGTAGGGTCAAGGCTTTGTGCATACAAATATTTTTTTTATATATAGAATTTGTAACTTAACATGAATATATATATATATATATATATGCGCCAAAAATAAAGGCAGTTTTAGTGGTAAAATCTTAATGCCAGGTATAACCTGTTCTTAACGGAAGTATATAGTGATCAATATGTGTGCAAAAAAAAATATTCTCAGTTGCAAATTTTCTCAGAATATTGTCATATTTATAAAATTGATTTTACCACTTTATAAATATGACCCGATGTTATGAACTTTAGCAACAATTCTTTAATGTACGCTAAAGGCCATATGTTCACAGAAGTAGCAAAGCTGCTTTTGTAATTTGTAGCAACATATCAGAGTACAGTGCCGTTGGGATCCTTAATATTTTCAGAGTGTCGGTTGTGATTGGAAATATGTCATTTTGTCATTAAAGTAAGATTCCTGACAGAAATGGTCACAGGTAACAACAAAAATGTCTTAACTAATGATAAAAAGTCTTAACTAATGACAAACATTGTGATATATAGGTATGGTAATTATGCTTGTGGTGTTTCCTTCAATTATTATTGGTTTCTCATATTCAGAACTTCACATTCCCTCCACTTTTTTCTTAAACAAATTGTCTTTTGTAAGACATTTTTTTGTTGTATATGACACATTTTCTTTTCCTCTATATTACACTGGTGAATAGTTTAGCCACACCCTTGCCCCGCCCCTTTGCCCAGTAATTCTGTAGTCGTACACAATGGACATTACTAGTTTTTTGTTGTATACTCTATAGAAAATGTCGTTCATGCATACAATTACTTATTTTTGTCATTCATATGACATTTTTTGTCAATATCGCTTTGAATATATGGACCAAAGAAGGCTTTTTATAAATGTATCCCTTGGTTTTCTATTTCCTTGTCCTATTTCCATTTCCTTTGTTACATTTAAAAGCAAGCTGGGATTCAGCATTGGCCCTTTATTTTCCTCCTGACAAAACAACCTGTCTGTTCAAGAAATATTTGTTTTTATTATAATAGTGGTTTATTTGACTTTTGCTGCATTCATTTTCTGAAATAAGCTGAATAGCCCATGCAGGCGAGTGACAAATACCCTAGTGCTCCAAATTCCATTATATCAACTGGGCACATTGGCAGGTGAGTATTTAAGTGCTATACAAATCATCACAACACAAATATTTTATCAGTTAGAGCTATGAGCACCTTGTACATTTTTTTGTTTTGTACAGACAAAATCTTTCTCAAAACCTCTCCCCAAAAAAAGTGTGGGTGAGGGAATACTTTTCCTTAGGGGCAGGGACTGTATGTAATTTGTACATTCTGTAATATGATTGTGTAGAGGGGAGAGAGTGGGTGGCACATCAGCCCCAGTAAAGCCCATGTAGCATAACCACCCAGAGGTGTATGTATAACATGTGCAGTGCCCCCCCCCAAGAAAAAAAAAAACAGGTGCCACCATCTCTGTGAGCTCTGTACTTCCCCAGTGACAAGAATATGGCATAAAAAATGCCATGAGACCCCCACACACACACCACCAGAATAGAACATCAACACTGTCAACTGTTGTCATTTAGTGCTAGGGTACAGGGATGGGCTACCACGAATATCCACCACTCTGTTTCATTCTCATGGCCACTGCCAGCAGTCAGTGAATCTGTAGACATAAGGATCTGGCAACATGGCTTCACACATTGTTCACAATGAAAACATATGCCAAAGTGGAGACCAGTAGAATGCAGGGAATACAGGAGAATCTGCAGTGTATTAACACTGTGAAATATCAAACTCATCAGGAGGGTAATTTATTTTTGAGTGGTAATGACCCATTAGAAGTGTCAGTTACCATCACCATCAATCACTTGTTTTTTTTGTGAGATGGACAAAGGGGCACAGTGATTGATATCACCTGGTTTCTTGGAGTATGGTTTGGAACTTTAAATATGCAGAGTAGATGTGCCAAGTTGTGTGTTCCCAGTCCTCGCCCCCTTCACAATGTTTTCACTCACTGTGCATATTGCAGTTGTTAGATGAACATTCCCTCTCTACTCCCAAGGAAAAATATTCCAATACCCGGGATATTTGAATTCCAGAGAAAAGGATTTTTTTCCACTATTTAGTACTCCAGTTTCAGGTATGTTTTGGCTCAATCTAGCTGTCTTTTTCCCAACTCCGTTCAATAGTGGCTTTAAAGTGGAACATTCACATAAAAAAAAAAAATTTGAGCATGGGTTTGAATAACGAATATAAGATTAGCACTGGGTTTTTTTCCCCGCCGACACTCTGTATGTGCGGCACAAAGCCGCAGGACTTCACACCTCCCTCCCAGCTGGCCTAGGGAGCACGTTCACGCTTCCCTTCGGAGCTGTATTTTTGTGAGCTAATGTTACAGCAAGCTCCATTTACCATGCTACTGATATATTATATGCTCCCCCATGCATACCTTCACCCACGTATCTCTTGCATTGTGAGTAGCACCCTTTGTAAAGCAAAGATGGCATTATGGTCTTGAATTGAAATCTGATTTTTGAGCCATGTGTTTGCAGATTGCACCAAATCATTCTGAATACCGGACTATTCATTTTTAATGTCTGTAAGGTATCATTTTCATAAACTAACATGCAGGGGAACAGCTTCTGCTTTTTTATATATACAAATCGTTCACTGCTTCCCTCACAGCCCTACATTACCCATGTTGATTTACAGGTGTCACACATTATATTACTTTTAAGCCACCTCTCAATTCAGATCATATACCAATTTTTTAAAAATGCCATGCTACTTACCTGTAATGCCAACAGTTATCAGGTAGCAACTCCATAGACTTGCATTTGTATAAACAAACACATGGCAAGCAATAATTTATCATAACTAAAGATAGCAATTTTTTTCCTCAAAAATGTGCATTATATATATATATATATATATATATATATATATATATATATATATATATATATATATATATATATATATATATATATACACACACACACACACCCCAACACTAATAATTTGAAAATCCTTATAAACTATATAGCTCTACATCACCGGCACCCCAGAGTTACTCAAATACAATAGTTCATATGTATATGAAGTGTATTCTTCTATAGTAATACATTGTATTCTGTTTGAGAAACGGCCCCAAGGGGGTTGAAATGTCTTGATTATAAAATTTGAACTTTTATTTTCCTCTTTTTCAAAGTCCCTTGAGTGTGCTTGCTGGCTGATGTTTTCATCATTCATATCGTGGTATATACTTAACATTCAAGTGGCACCGGGCAAATTTGAAAATCCTTATGAACTATATAGATAGTTCTACATCACCAGCACCCCAGAGTTACTCAAATAAGATAGTTCAAATGTATACGAAGAGGTGTATTTTTATATAGTAATACATTGTATTCTATTTGTGAATAATGTTAGTCAAATTTTGAACTGTATGGTGTCAAAGTTTGGGGGCATTTGGATATAAGTGGTATCCTGGTATCTCACTTCATAAATATTTCTCTCCCAGGATCACAGATATAGAAATGAGAAAAAAATGAGGGAGCTAAAACTAGAATGGAAATAAATTAGATGTGTAAATGTATAGTGTAGGAAAGGCCAGTTTCCATAAGAGGGCAGCACATACAAGGAGATTGAAAATTAATATAATTTCTTGAGGTTAACTTTGCATTATGTTTGCAGAATATTTACTCCTTAAAAAAATAAATAAATAAATAAAAAATTAACAATAAACTGTCACGTTTAATTCAAACCATTAGGTAAATTTTGCAGTAGTGTACACATTCTCTGTGTAGTCTGACATTTCAGTAGGGAGAATTCTTTAAAGGAGAATGAACATCTCCTAACTATAACCCCCTCACTTAACTTTCTATGGATAGCGTGGCCATTGTAAGGCAAATGTGGGGAGGATATTTGGGTCTTCAATTATTGAGGCCTACAATTTGCATCAACCATAACCAACAAGCAGTTGCTGGAGATTATGGAAGTTGTAGTCCACAACAGCTGGAAAGCCAAACGTTTCCTCCCCATGCTTAACAAAGGGGGAATGGTTAAACATGCAGCTACACAGAATAAGGCATTCATTCTCTTAGTCATTATGTTTATGAATGTGTTGTGCTTGCTAATTTCTCTTGTGAATGAGATCATGGATACACTACTTAAAGAAGCAATTTCCTTATGCCAGATTGCCATATCTCAATGGTGGGCAACCTGCAGTTTTACAGTTTTTTTGGCCACCTGTGGATGGAGTTGTAGTCCAACAACAGATGGTGAGCAGGATGATAATTTCTGTTCTATCCTGTATTGGAAAAAATACACACAAACAACTTATGTGTTTTTAAAAGTATATTTTGTCAGATCTACTTGCACCAATTTCTAGCTCATGGTAGTCTAGGACTCAGATTGGTTCTGCTGGTCCAGCTAAAACAGACCTGAACCATTAACTCTCTTATGATCCAAAAATGCTGCTCTTGGGTATCAATCAGTTCATCAAGGTAGAAAAAGCAGGGTGGAACCGGAGAAAATCTCTTGGTAAATGTATTATAGAAAGAATTCATCTCATAGCCATTACTCTACCCAATCATACATTAAAGCCCTATTCTTTGGTGGGCAACCTGAGGCTCTCTATTTATTGAGAGTTATAATTGCTGCCACCCCCAGCCAGCCAATCTAGAGGGCCTCTGTTATCTGAGCCCAACCCTCAGGGACGTGCACAGACATTTGGGGGGGCAGGGGCTCAAATGGGAAAAAAGGGCACTTCTCATAATTATTTTTGTTAAAAGGGCACAAGGGCACTTTGGACAAAAAGGGCAGGTGCTCAAGTTCCACTTGGTGTCTGTGTGCACGTGCCTGCCAACCCTATGGACTGGCCTGGGAAGGATGGATTTGCTGGGTGCCCATCCCCTCACAGCCTTCCTTGGGCTTTAGTGGACATGCATACTCACTACAATGTACACAGACTGGCAATGTTAAATCTTATTTGCTGCCATGTGGCTCACCAAAGGTAATTTGGCATATGTTGGACTTGATGCGCTTTTCTTCTTTTCATCATCCTCACATATATAACTATGTACGTCATGAGTCTTCAAATCAACAAAAGCCAAAAAAACACTTGGAGAACATTTTTAACCACTTTGTCTCCAATGCATGATAGCCAAGTAGTTTGAAAAGCACTGACCTCATAGGTGGGATACAGATACGCTTGGCAATTGTTTTTAGATTATTTTTTTTAGGGGTGTCCTCTTTCAAAATGAAGTCCTAAATAGGGATGGGTGAACATTTTCATCTCAAACCAAAATCAGCAAATATTGGCATTTTCTGCTTGTTGAATAATTTCCTGAAAAAAGTGCTAATTTTCCTCCTAGCTCATTCCATTGAAATCAATGGGAACATTGAATTTACACACAACACATAGCTAATGTTGTTTTATTTCCCAAAGACATTGTATAAAAGGGGTTTATACTTTATAGAAAATGATTTGTAGGACTTGCCGTTAGAGACACAAACCCTGAGGAACCATTTATTTGTAGGACTTAAACTTGTTAGAAGCAAGCCACCCCAATTTTTTTTCTTTCTTTCTAGGCCACTGGCCTTTGTCAAATTCCCCAGTGTAACTGCTGAATTTCCAACTACTGTTCTTGCTGCTGTTTGAACAACAGGATGATTAGACAGCTCAAAGTGACGACGATCATGGTTCCACATGCCACTACTAGCTCCAGTGATGTGCCTGAGATGATAGCAGCACCACAACTAGCCCTCACCACATCGGCTCTATGTGGAGAAAGAGAAATTGGACAGTAATGCTTCTCCACCTGCTCCTCCTTCAAAGTCATGGGTGTGTTACTAGAATAGAAATGGTCCCTTGAGAGCAGGAACTCTCATCAGCAACTGCAATGTCCACAGTGTGTATGTGGTAAATAAGGGAAGGACTGGGAACAATGGGTACATCTGCACTCGCATCAAACACCTGGCACAACTCTATCCAAACACAATGATGCTTAGGGTCTCCAATGTGAAATCCCCCCCACCAGAAGCAAAGTACTGCTGCTGTCACTTCCCCTTGTCCACTCCCCACTAAGGCCACATGACAACTTGCAGACAGTTTAATAGTAATGATGAACCCTCCCTGCCACCAGTTTAGCATATTCTGCAGGATGGAATCTCCTCATATGCCACTTTATGCCCGGGTTGTGATTATCCTCCACCACACTGCCATGTGTGGTCAGTGCAACAAGTGTGCAATGGGTGGACACAAACTGCCACAGCCTGACATCTACTGAATGGCTATCAACCGGTGGGGGAGGAATAGATTAACAAGGTGTAACGGTTTTTAAGACACTCAGACCAGCTGGTTAGAATAAAACACAGTTTTATTAAAAAAAAAAAATAGAGTAAAGATCGCCTTCTACAGGCAACACAAAATAGCGGTATAATGAAAAATTCAGCCTTCGCAGGCCTAATATACAGACGCATAAGTATCATATATACTGTCTCAGGACAGGCACACAGTAGCGAGGATACTCAATGGTTAAATACAATAATCAGTCAGTCTCTGTTGTGGTGTTTGACACGCCCAAGGTGGTGATCAGGCAGCTATTGGTGTAGATAATGCAACACCTAAAGTTCTTAAGGCTAGAAAGCTGCAGGCAGTACTGGAATAGTGGTAGAGTCTGCAGAGAAGTTGCAGTGAATAGCCCCTACGGGCGTAGCAATGGAGACAACTTAATTTGCAAGTGCTTGAGTCGATAGCCCCCACGGGCATAACCACGGAGATTGCTACAGTGCAAGAGCTTGCCAATAGCCCCCACGGGCGTAAAACGGAGACCAACTGCACAGGATTAGCTTGAGCCAATAGCCCCCATGGGCGTATATTGGAGACAACCTGCAAGAACTTGAGCCAGTAGCCCCCACGGGTGTAACAACGGAGACCACCCTGCACTGCAAGGTGTGCTCTTGTGTTAGAGAAAGACATTCATTTAGGTTTACATAATGATCAATGTCCTCTATAATGCACACAGGCTATATGTAAAGGATATTAACACCTTGGATGCCAGAGAGATCCCCCAATGTATTTGGCTTGTATAGTAATGGCACTCCTTGCACTAATGCCCACAAGGAGTCTGACTAAAACCCACTTACACCAAGATCAGTGAAAAACACTCGCCTTTTTCCTTTTTGCTATTTTATTATCTGATCATAAACTGACATTCATGCAGCTATGATTATGGCCAGTACATTTAACAGAAATGTGAAGTAATTCTGGAGCAAACTATCTGCATCAGCAATAAATCCCAGAAAAGGAACAAAGTGTAGAAGTGGGCAGATAAAAATTAATAGTTACTTTAAAAAAAAAAAAAATAATAAAAATGTTTTAATTGCTGGCTAGCACTGTGACTGACAGAAGAAGCTAGATGCACCCTGATGCTGTTGCTACAGATGTGGAGGAGGAAGTCTGCTGCAGCTGTAAAAGGAGCCCACATCCCCCTGACACAAAGAGTCCCATTTCCCCTATAGCATTGTCCCTTTAGGGAAGTATATTGAAGAAGATGGAACTAGATAACCGTATGAACAGTAGCATGTAAGCTCCCTTTGTCTGCTGCCGGTGCGCTGCCTTCTGAGGAGATTGCAAGTGTGACAGCAGAGGACCTTCGAATACACTTGTCATCCCGAACCAGTCCCAAAGAGCAAAACACTGGTGGTGGTGATGAGAGCGAGGGTGGAGCAGCTTGTGAGGAGGAGAGTATGAGAGTATTTTTGGAGGAAAGAGATCAGGAATGGGAGATGGGATGGGAATCACCACCACCCCAGCAGTGACATTCAGGAGCTTGCTGGTGCTATAATTCTTGCTGCTGAGTTGTTAGAGGGAGACATTCTTCTGTCACAACAGCAGGATGATGGTGAACAGGCCTGTGTGCCACACACCACTGTGGCCAACAGGAGACTGGGTTCTTCAAGTAGGTATATGGGACTAGGGCAGGGTCCACTTGCCTCTAATACACCTGGTCCTAGCTCTGATGATGAGGCAGCAGCAGCATCACCTGCCCCAGCCAGTGAAGGTGATTCTGGAGAAAAATAAGTTTATTCTTCTCAACCTCTCCCCTCTCTAAAATCATGGGTATGGGAATATTTTTCCCTTGGGGCAGGCACAGTGAAGTCCTCAGTGACTGCAGTTTGCACCATGCGTGATAAGGTGGTGAAATGAGGGGACACACCTTGAGATATTTGCTCCAATAAAGCATATGCAACACAGACACCACAACTTTTATGTGCTGAATGCGAAAGTCGAACCCCAAAAATGAAATTGAGAGTTTGTCTCTATGCCCTCCTGTCCATTTATTTAGAAAATGTTTTACCAGGAAGAATACATTGAGATTTCTCTCGTTTTCAAGTATGTCCTGGACAGTTTTCAGTAGAGGGTTGCATATTTATACAAATTGAGAAACATTATATATTACATGTTATTAAGTATATATACAAATATTCATACATATGGAAATGTTAAAATTATAAACAGTTACACTCTGTTTTTAGATATAGAGAAGCATTTACTATTAAGGATTTTAGACTGGGAGCAGATTTCATTATTTCAGGCAGATTGTTCCAGGCCTTTGGCGCTCTGAAGGAGAAGGCAGATCTTCCTGCTTCTTTCTTGTATTGTGGTATACATAGCGAGTTGTTTGCGGTAGAGCGGAGATTATACTTAGCATGGAGAGCAGGAGTGAGCATACTGCTCAGGTAGTGTGGTAGTTTTCCAGAGAAGTGGTTGTGTACTAAGCAAGAAAGGTGAAGGGCATGTCTAGATTTGAGTGTTAACCAATTTAGTTCTTTTAACATATCACAGCGATGAGTAGTGTAATTACATTGGAGGCTAAAGCGGCATATTGAATTATACAGGGTGTCACGTTTACTAAGATGGATTTCTGGTGCTGGAGCATAAACTACATCACCATAGTCTATGACAGGCAGCAACATCTGTTGCACAATACGTTTTCTAACCAGGGGACTTAAACATGATTTGTGTCTAAAAAGAGTACTGATTTTGGGATAAAGCTTGGAGGTTAACTTGTCAATATGATATCCAAAAGTGAGGTTGGGGTCAAGCCACATACCAAGATATTTGTAGGAGTCCACTGGGGCCAATTTACGATTAGACTCCGTTACAATGGATAGGTGGGTATTGCCGAGATTACGCAGTTTGTGCTTTGTGCCAAATATCATTGTGACAGTTTTGTCTGTGTTTAAGAACAATTTGTTCCTTGCTATCCATCTTTCAACCTCGCAGAAATCATGTTGTAATATGGCCTCAAGGTGTGATATGTTTGAGTTTTTAGTATAGAGAATGGTGTCGTCTGCATACATGTGTACTGAAGATGATTTGCAAACCTTGGGCAGATCATTTATAAAAAGGGAAAATAGAAGAGGGCCAAGAATGGAGCCTTGAGGAACTCCACTTGTTACTTTGAGCGGAAGGGAGTCAATGCCAGCAACTGACACATACTGCATTCTGTCTGATAAATAGGATCGGAACCAGTTTAGAGAATTATTACCCAGTCCTGATCTTTGGAGTTTATTTATAAGAATATTATGGTCTACTGTGTCAAAGGCCTTGGCAAAATCTAGGAAAATGGCTCCTGTGAGGTCACCATTTTGCATATTGGTCTATAGTTTGATAGTACATTTTTATCCCCACTTTTGTGGATAGGCACAACTGTAGCCACCTTCCATGATTTGGGCATGTACCCTGTTGCCAAAGAGGTATTAATTAAAGATGCAATTGGTTTGGCCATTACCATAGCACTGAGCTTTAATAGCATTGCTGGTAGTTTGTCAGGGCTAGATTGACGTTTCATTTTTGGATTAAGGAGGTGATCATATATTTTGCTTTCATTTACTGGCATGAAATTGAATTCACTTTCAGAATTGGACTGGGCAACAGGTGCCAGTGAATGTTCTGTAGATGGCTGAACTTCTGAGTTATCTTTGTTTTGTGTATTCAGGGTGGTGGCACATCCAACAAAGTAGCTGTTAAATGCATTGGCTATAGCTGTGGGGCACTGTATTGTTTCATTATCTATGATTATAGTTGATGGGTGAGTATGATTAGGAGGGTTATAGAGGTTTTTAATAACCTTCCAAAAGTTGGCTGGCTTTGAAATGTTACTGTTTAATTTGTCAGTAAAATATTGTGCTTTTGCTAATTTTGTTTGTTTTGTACATGTATTCCTTAATTGTCTGTATGCAGTGTGATCATATGCGGAGCCGGTTTGTTTAAATTTTGTCCATAAGGCATCTCTGAGACTGTATAATTGAATCAAGTCAGCTGAGACCCAGGGTAGATGTGCCCCCCTAACCCTGACCTTCCTTAGTGGGGCATGTGTATTACCTGTAAGAATTCAGAGTTAAAGAATTCTATCGCTGAGTCTAGGTCTGGTATTAGCTGTATTCTCTGCCATGAGCAATTTCTTAAATCATTTAGGAAGGACTGAAGATTAAAATTTCTAAATGATCTTGTGAGTATTACTTTGGAATATGACTTGACTGGTTTTATTTTGCGGACACAGTAAACTATGGAGTGATCGCTAAACACATTTGCTAGTACACCTGAGTCTTTGATTCTGCTTGTGCAGGAAGAAAGGATCCAGTCTAGCAGGGTATGGTTGGATGTTTTAAGATTTATGCGAGTAGGGGAGGAGATTAGTTGTGATGAGTTCAATGTTTTAAACAATGAACAAAATTTTTCATTCTTGGAGTCTAGCCAATTAATATTAAAGTCTCCAAGAACCATCAGCTCGCTTTTCTTGTTTTGAGTGGCAATCTCCTTTAGGTGTTGCGCTATGTCTGAAAGGGTATGTGCAGGGGTTTTTGGTGGTCTGTAGATGCCTACAATTATGATTTGTTTTGAATATGGAAGACAAATTTTGCCAGCAATGTATTCATAAGAATCAGTTATGAGAGTCATTTAGAAGTGTAAAGTTTACTGATTCCTGTATGTATATGATTACCCCTCCTCCTCGCTTTGCACGGTCTTTTCTAAAGCATGTGTATCCATCTATGACAACAGCAGTATCAGGTATTTTTGGTGATAACCAGGATTCAGTAAGAATAAGAATTTTAGGTTTGTATGCGTAATACCATGCTTTTAGTTCATCCATTTTGGGCAGTATACTGCGTATGTTGCAGTGCACAAAAGACAGGCCCTTTTTAAAGGGGAGGTTTCCATTTATTGCTATTTGAGGGCCTGGGTTGGTTTTTATGTCATTTGCCAAGGCAAGTAATAGAATGCATAAAAACTTAGTGATTTGTTTCATGTGAGCATATAGTGAGAGGGTGCGTCTGTTGCTATAATTACTGGGGGAGGGTGAACTTGTTTTTAATACTCTCCACCAGCATTCAGAGGGAAGTGCACATGTATGCAGAAGTCCATGGTGTATTAATATGGTATGGTGCGGGTGCTGGGCATGGTTGCAGGGATAAGAGGAAATCTGTATTAATAGTGGAATGGTTAGTACACATAGAAGTAATATGTTCATGTTGGCATGCATATGACAAGGCTCACAGGGTGCATACAGATAGACAAACCAGCTGAGATTAAAAATTAAATTAATATAACAAGTATAAAATTATCTATTTTCTCCAATTCCTCTTTATTCACTTGCCTGTATTAATCAGTAGGTGTTCTGCAGCAGCTGTGTTTCTTTCCTGTCCACTCTCCTGTCCAACTCTCTTGTATAACTCTCCATACTTTGATAAGGTGGTAGCACCCTGGCATAATGCCACCCCTAACTGTGCTCTAGATATATACTAGATGGAGCCCCTAGGAAGACTCACACACTGACTGAGGGAATTCCAAATTACAAATTGTTTAGCCCTGGACTCGCCCTGAGTGCGGTCAGCTGTGACCATTAAAACATCTGATAAGGAGCAGACACAGAGATATAGGACAGGGATGGGGGAGGTAAGCAGTATGGAGACTTGAAAAAGGGCTAATTGTTAGTACATACCATAGGGGGTTAAACTTGTACAGGGAGATTGCATGGGATTTGAAATTCTAGTTTAAAATGGCCCTGGTTAGTACATACCACACAAAGGGTTAAAATTGTGAGGGGAGACAGTATGAGACTTGCACTTCCACACAACAGGACTGGCTTGTACATACCACACAAAGGGTTAAAATTGTGAGGGGAGACAGTATGAGACTTGCACTTCCACACAACAGGACTGGCTTGTACATACCACACAAAGGGTTAAAATTGTGAGGGGAGACAGTATGAGACTTGCACTTCCACACAACAGGACTGGCTTGTACATATCACACAAAGGGTTAAAATTGTGAGGGGAGACAGTATGAGACTTGCACTTCCACACAACAGGACTGGCTTGTACATACCTGTAAGGGACAAGAGAACCTCGTTAGGAGAAAGTCTTCATAAAACACAGCATATTGGATACATATTTTCTCTCTTGTATAACTCTCGATACTTTGATAAGGTGTTACTTAGATAAGGTGGTAGTACCCTGGCAAATGCCACCCCAGCATAATGCCACCCCTAACTGTGCTCTAGATATATACTAGATGGAGCCCCTAGGAAGACTCACACACTGACATGGATTGGAAAATCCCACGGGAAGACAAGACTACCCCAGCTTGGAAGTTTGATGACGAGTGTAACTCCATCATCATCATCATCATCATCATCTTCTTGTGCTAGGGAAGATGTACTTCCTGTCCCAACCCTAGCACCCTCAGTATCCTCTTCCTTTAGTGTAGCACCGTTTTCCTCTGTTACCTCCATCACCAGCAAATAGTGAATCTGTAGATGTGACAGCTTTTGTCCAACCTTTGCACACTGTGTGATGCACTAACCACACATGACAATGTGGTTGAGAGTAGCGATGGGCAAAGTCAGAATTATTTCCCACTGGAATTTTCTCAGAAAATTAAGAAGTTCCAGCTTTTTTTGTGAAAATTCCCACCCAGAGTAAATAAATAAAGTTATCTCCTTTTCACCACTGCCAATAAATTTCAAATGAGAACTTTGCAATTTTTTCCTATGTTTTCTATGACTGCAAGATTTCCTGCCACAATATTAATACTTCTGAGGGTTGAAGTGGAGAAATAAATAGCTAGAAGTAAAAGTTGTGAGTTCTATGACAACCTTGTGGTTGTGCTGCAGGTTGGATGTCATGTCTAGGTGTGAGCCTTTACAGGCATAGTGCTCATTTTCGGTAGTGGAAGATTGAGCCTTTGCCTTTCAGCGAACTTTCTGGCATTGTCATCTCTCTCACTCTCAACTTCATATGTATCTGAAAAAGAGGAGGATGCCTGAGGGATGTATTCTAGATCTACATCATCATAATCATCATCAGTAATTAGGTCATCCTCAGCATTGCCTGCCACTTCTTCCCCACTACTTTTATTTTCTTCTAAGCATTTATGGGTCCCTTTTGAGGGATTTTCACATTGTTAGCTACTACGTTCAGGATACGTGTTTTTGTGCTTGTTTGACTCTTGCACTATGCCATAAACAATGGAATGTGACTTCTTATCCTCTGTTTTTAGATGGTTTGTACTAGTGGTGGTGGAACTTTTGGTGGGGCTTTGACAAACTTCATCCTCCTCAGGAGGAGAGGAATCTCCTTCATTTATTACACACACTGCAGTAACCATGGCTGCAGTCTGTTTTTGTACTACCACATTACTCACACTTCCTTACACTGCTCTTAATCCTATCACCCTACCCCTACCTTTGGTCATTACTCAACTTCTATGTGTGTTTTTACTGTAAAGTACACAATATAACTGATAGTGTGTGATGTCTTGCTTTGGCCCTCAACTCTGTCACCTCTTATTTTTTTTATTCATTTATTTTTATTAACTGTTCCCCCTATCGTTGTCAATAAAAAAAACCCAAAACACTCCCTGTTCAACTGTCTCTTTCCCAGACTCCCCTAACACAGAGGTAACGGACAGATCAGAAAGAAACGTTGATCACACCTGCCTGTGTCTACTCGGTCACACAAAATGTTGAGATATTTGGGGTAAACCTCCTTTGCTCCCTTCTTGCAGTCCCAGACTCCCCTAGGACAGAGAAAACAGCCAGGTCAGGAAGAAACTTGGATCACCTCTTACCTGTGTGTTCCCAGTAAGTTGCACCAAATTTTCAGGTATTTGAGGTCAACCTCTTTTTTCCTTTCCTGTCCCCCAGAATTCCCAAATACAGAGAACATACTCCCTGCCTACAAGACTACCAAAACTAAGCTTCAACTCCACTTTATTAGTCTGTCTTGTGTAGCTCAAAAATGTACTGTATTCTCATCCTCTCTTAATCACAGAATGGCATGTTACTGGAACCTGACACCCCTTTTATACTATGCCTGTGGGAAAAGAAAGTAAACCTGCCACATGGTGGAGATAAATTAATCTTTCTCCTGTTTCTCTCTTGAGGAGAAAACTTTAACCCATCCCTAGTTCACAGCAATTGAATGCAGGTATTGGAGAGCATCTGCAGAAATTCAATCCCACTGAATATGATAACGTGGTGGTTAAACTGCGGAGGAGAGTCCAAGCCCTGCGTAGGATACTCAATCTGCAAATACACAAAATGGCTGCCGCAACAGGAGCCAATCGGAAACGAAAGCGAGAAGTGGGCGCTCATGGGAAACGCTGACAGAGTACCCTAACAGTACCAGAAGCCCCCTAAAACCCCCAACATCCCCAGGACGCTGACCGGATGTTAGAACAAGGGAAAACCCACAACATGAGCCATCTCTGACCTCGCTACGTGGAGCAGTTGCAGAGATATGTCCCAAACTGTAAAGTCCCATAGAAGTGAATGGAGCAATGGCGTATGTGTGGTAAACGCGCGCAAACATAAAGTTAACGAGGTGAATACCAAAAAGTAAAACCAGTCAAAAGCCCACTATAATAAAACAGTAGACCCAATAAACACTGGTCCCAGTAGGGAAAGTGTCCAAAGCCCCCTCAGAACTAATGCTAATCGGCAACAAAAGGGTTAAGTTACTACAGACACTTGCTCCAAACACCTCACAGACATACAGAAATAAACTCAATGAGTGAATGAGTATGTAATAGGAACTCCAAATGAGACTCCTGTGCAGAGGGGAAGCATGGGACATGTGGACCTCAGCACTCAAAGGGTGCTCACCTTTTTCAGCAGATAGTCTGTCTTCAGATTACCATATATCAAGAAGCCGCCTCAGTGGGCAACTCCTGGGGAAGGAATTTGCAGCCAAGATTTCCCCCCCAGGGCTTAGGTCCACAAAAGCACCTGGTAAACTGAGCTATCCACATTTGGGTGATGGGAATTGTCAATGATGGTAATCTGCCTAATGGTGGTATGCCATATCTAACAGAAAAATTAAAAAGATAAAACTATAGCAGAACTATTCTCTTGCTTGTGTCTTGACCATGGAACAAATCTTACTGGTTGTGAATTGGCTAGCTGCAAGCTTAGGAGAAGAGGTAGGCTCCACCCAGCAGTCACTTCTCAGAATGGTTCCTGCCTATTAAAGGGGCTGATCTCCTACCCAAAGTTACCAGTAACCTGTATTGGAAGACAAAGAAAGTATTATTATATATGCCCAATACAGGGCACACATCTGTACCTTGTATAGAGAAGCACAGGTTTGTCTTTAATTTTTTTTATTCTTCTCCAGCCTTGTTTGAAGCCTGTAATCAATTTTTTTCAAGCCTAGCCTTGCTGTAATGTTTTGAATGTTTAACGTTCTGTAAGTCCGCGTCTATACTTTCTGACAATTATTTTTAAGAGAGATAATTGAAAAAAAATATTACAACTTACACTGAATGTGGCAGATGTGTATGGTGGTGGTGCACTGCTGTGATTGTATATATAATATCATTATTCATAAGGCTGAATGCTAGACCACTTATTTGCATTATCAACCATTCAAACCCCTCCTCCTCCTCAGTTCAGGAACTGAATAAAATCTTTACACCATGTTTTGTGTATTGTATGTGCATACATTTTTATGTATATCTGATTTTTTTATATATATTTGAAATATTGAATTTCTCACTTTCCAAAAAAAAAAAAAAAAAATAATAATAATATAATTTGCCACTATTAAGTTAATAGTATATTTGGCACTAACACTCCCAAGTGAGTTCTTGGTCCTCCAGTAAAGATATTTGCAAAGGTATTTGTTTCCTGTCTACTACAGAGAAGTTTGGACCCATTTAAGGTTAATAATTCATCAGAGGGGGACACAAAAATATTCTGAGTAAGGTGTGGAGCTGTAAATCCAATTCTGAGGAGAGAAGGACGAGGAGAGAGCAGTACAGATACAGGCACTGAGGGTTATCCAGTGAGGCTGGTCTATGCCTTAGGAACATGTAAGATCACTGAGGTGATATTCAACTTTGTGGCTCATATTTCAGGCAGTCTACACACAGAGCATGGGCACCCACTTTTCCCCCCCCCTTTCTTTACATGTATATGAAGAATCACTGTGCCAGTGGTTCCATTTGAAGAGAGGCACCACAGTTGAAGAGAGCTGTAAACAGCTTTGGAACTTTTTCTTAATTCTTATTGGGACTGGCAGAATTACATTAGCCATTGTGGTTGAGTTTTTTTGCCAAGCACAAAAGTATGAATAATGGAGCCAATACATAGTTAGGGCCCAAGGTTCAAAAGGAAAGGAGGTGTTAAAATATTTCTCCAAAAATATTTTGGCTCTAATAATATCTGCAATATTATTTTTTGTACTAAATAAAGGGCAACCATCATAAGGATGGCGTCCTATCGGCAGAGCTGATTCCATGGGGCAGACCTGATGATAAAGTGTGGACATCACTATGAGCCCTAACAGAGAAGGGGATCTGAAAAGACACCGATGCTCACATGCTTCCACTTTATGATCCAGTCAGTTTTCTGACTTCCCAAATAGCTGGCAAATCATTTTGTAGCGGCACATTGTGCTTGCAAGCTGTGTGCTGCCAGAAGAGAGTGGAAGGTGGTAGTAAGACCACTTATACTTAGGTTGCAGAAAAAGCTACAGCAGGTAATAATGTAGGCGACAACGCTGTGCTTAGTACTATATGCAAAGTTTAAGGGAAGTGTCTGCACGGACATATACCATTACAGTGATGGGTTACAACAGCGACTCCCAAACTATGAAGGGGGCAAGATGCTTTATTTCAACACCAAACTTCTGTAGTATTTTTGCAACATAACCGTATCCACATTGTCAAAAAAAAAAAAAATAATTGTATGGTAAGAAGTTTAGGAACGGCTGATTCAAAGAAAAGGTGAAAATAACAGTCTGATATGTTTATAAATGAGATACATATAAGTTTAGTGGGGAAACTCTGCAGTTTTGTAGACATGTCAATGGCAAAAAGGATGTATAGTATTTTTATCTTCAAAATATGTATAAAAACAAAAAAAATGCAATATAAATGTGTAAAAAGGGTTATAATGACTTAATTTATTTCAATATATGTAAATTTTAGTAAAAAACAAAGTTTGGGAACCACTTAGCTACAATATACTGTTGCATGATAAACAAACAAGAGTTACATTTCTTCATCATTTTAACCATTTATTTTACTGCATATATGAAAACCAAAAGTACATGAAGTCACACACACAATCAAATACAAAACCAAATACGCGGTTTAAATATATAATTATAGTCAATAAATGAGAGCTATCACAATAGTTATTACAAAATGTTTTGCAGTAATTTGAGTTGGGAAAATGATCCTGTTCTCCAGTGGCCTTGTATAAAATCTGTAAATTCAGCTCAGCCCGTTATTTGGTGACCTGCTAAAGTGAAGAAAATATATATATATGAATAGGACGTTTTGTACAAAGCAATCAGTCACCCCCCCCCCACACACACACTATGTATTGGTGATATAGGCATTCCTGGGAACTCTCTGGATTTGCCCCGGAGACTCCGGATTTGACAGAGCTTTACCGGGTCTCCGGGGCAGAGTCAGATTCCTCCAGATGTGGGGAGTTTCTATTGAAACTCTGCCCACATCTGCTGTTTCTCCCGGTGTTCCTCCATCCCCAGCCTTCTGTGTGACACCTTTAAGCCCCTCCCCTTTTTGACAAGATTCACGTGATTATTGTCACCCCCCTGCTGCACCAGCTGACTCCCCTCAGGGCAGACCTCAATTGGAAGTTCCCAGGTATGGATACAGGCCTGACCATTAGTACCATATGAATCAGTGCAACAGTGGAGCAAGCCTGTGCCAAAATATCTGTATAATCAGACCTTTCAACCTGTGACTTAGGAGGAATTTGTTACAATCTCATAATAATAATCAGTCTCTATGCCCTACTTACTATATTATGACCATAAAATCTTAACCTCGAGTGCCAGAGGTGTATGCAATGCAAGGGTTAATCTCCACTATAAAGTATGTTCCTACAATGTTGCTTCAGTCTGAAAAAAATGCTATCAAATGTCAGGTCCTCCTCAATAGACAGGACATCCAGGACTGGCAGATGTTGTTACCTCTTGAAGAAAGTCACAAGGACAAACTTTTTTTTAGGATGTTAAGACCACAGTTAGTTATTACTAGGAAGTGATAGTTATCGTTTAAGTGTTAACCTTAGTAAAAATATGGGCTACTAGGGAAATGTCCAAAAGTGTATCTATATATATAAAAGAAGACTTTGTGCCTGGCAAAACACACCCAGGGGCGGCAGTAAAAAGGATTACTGCTGCCATTGGGTGATTCTGTGGGAGTGTGATTTTTGGCCTGCCCCCACTATCCAGCCCGCCCACCACTATCTAAGGCTGAAAAAAAAAATGGCTGCCACACACTCCTACACCACAGACACATGCACATGCCCTCCCACACACACACTAGCAGACACATACACACATATACACACACGCACGCTGAGGATGATGGGAACAATGTTCAAGCTACAGCTGGAAGGCCATGGTCCAATCTGTATTATGCAGCTTCTTCATTCCCTGTCTTTGAGCCTACACAGCTCTGCTAATTACTACAAGTGAGCTGATTTCTAAACAATCAGCAGGAGGATACTGGCTTGCTGAGAAAGTGGAAACAACGGCAGAGAAGTGATCAGGCAGTGCAGAGCAAGGCTTCAGCTGAGCTGGTAAATGGCAGAGACATGGATGTGACTGTATTTATATATTGCACAAAGAGAGAGAAAGAGAGCAGGCTGTTTGTCAGTCTGTCTGTAAGTAGAGGTGCCAGTTCCTGCAATCATCTCCATGCTGTACATAGCTCACTGTATAGCATGTATGACAAACTATTTATATATGATCTGGCATTGTATAGTATACAGTCTGTGTATAAGGACTGGCACTATACAGTATAGGAGGGACAGTCCCTGTTTGACACCCAAATCCCTCTGCTCCTCTATTTAGGAGATCACACTGTGTGGTGTATATACAGTAGGCTGACCAGACCTCACCTTTAACCGGGGACACATAGGAAATAAGCATATTTCAGGAGTGCACCAAAATCAAAGCAGCCCTGCAGTATGCATTTTTCATATGTGTCACTGGTTAAAGGTGAGGTCTGGTCAGCCTAATGTACAAGTGTATCAGATTGCTCCACATCAGTAAAACCCACGGTAATGTGGGTATAAACTTCTGTATATATCTGTTAAATTAGTCTGTGTAAAAAAATACTTTCATCTTCTTCTAAATCATTCACTTACAGAAAGAGTAACTTAACCATTTCAGTGCCAGAGGAGATGCAATGCATTGCTTACCCCCTGGCACTCAAAGGGTTAAAAATTCTCTACAATGGTCTGGCACTGTATAGCAGTGGTTCTCAATCTGTGCCATCAGTGGCTATTAACAGGCCAGGATTTTAGAATTTCCTTTTAAGAGCACAGGTGAGTTAATCAATATGACTGAGCCTCTGATCAACACACTTGTGTTCTAGCAGTGAAATTCCTAAGTCCTGGCCTGTTAGTGGCCACTGAGGGCATGGGCTGAGAACCTCTGCTGTATAGTATACAGTCTGCATGTGTCTGTGTATAAGGACTGGCACTATACAGTATAGGAGGGACAGTCCCTGTTTGACACCCAAATCCCTCTGCTCCTCTATTTAGGAGATCACATTGTGTGGTGTATATACCAGTGTATCAGATTGCTCCACATCAATAAAACCCACAGTAATGTGGGAATAAACTTCTGTATATATCTGTTAAATTAGTCTGTGTAAAAAAAATACTTTCATCTTCTTCTAAATCATTCACTTACAGAAAGAGTAACTTAACCATTTCAATGCCAGAGGGGATGCAATGCATTGCTTACCCCCTGGCACTCAAAGGGTTAAAAATTCTCTAAAATACACCACCAGCCACGCCCCCAGTAACACCACCGAAAACACAAGTGTCCCTCTTTGGCCATATGAAATGTTGGGAGGTATGTTACTTACACTGCTCACACTGTATGTATTTATGTTCTGATTTGCAGCTGTGTGTCACTGTTTGTGTTGTCAGTGCATGTGTGTGTATATGTGTGTGTTGCATGTGTCTCTGTCTATCACTGTGTGTACCTTTCTGACACGTACACCCTACGCTATAATTCACTATCATAACATTTATTTAAAAAAAAAGAAACATTTCCTGCATAACATGACGGGCAACGCCGTTCCAAACTGCTAGTTAAATATATATATATATTTTTCTCCTTAAATTGGACCTGTCTCCCAAAGAGACGTTTAGCTTCTTTTACATGCAAATAAAATATGCCTATGGGCCGTTCTAGTAATTGTACTGTTAAACAGTTTAAGAAATTAACCTGCATGCATTTGAAGATACAATATGGCACTTTATGCTAACTGCCTGCATTGTATTGTAAACTTACCACTGGCTGTGCCATTAGAAACACCCCAGTGAATGGGCTCCGCCTGCATGCATACCACAGTGTAAGGCAGTTTGTGGCTGTGCCAGTGTTAATTAACAAAGGGCCAGACTTTGTCACCAACAAAAGGTTATATTCTTTAAAAAACAAAAAACACACAAAAACTTGTCTCAGGGTGACCAGTACACTTCAAGGGGGTTACACAACAGCCTTTCACTCTATAATTAATAAGAATACGCTTTCATAAAGCTAGTAAAGGCCACTGTTAAAGGGATAGTAATACTTCGTTTTATCTTTAGTTTATTTTGTAGGCATTAAAAAAACATGAAGAATGATATAAGTCTTGTCTCTCAATCCTTTATGGTTTAAGAGATATTCACAAGCAAAGTTTCCCCTCCCGCCCCTTTTACCTAGTGTAAGCCATCGCTTCTCAGATGTGGAATCTGGTTGTAAGATCAGACAGATTACGGCAGGGGACGATATCCCCCCCCCGACAAGTTTTTCAGGTTCTTCCCTCATCTTAATTGAAGATTGTCCCTCTCTGCAGTCTACCTGGGCACCTCCCTTCTAATCTGGCTGAGCAGTGTTATATCAGTAAAAGGACGGGAGGGGGATACTTTGTCATTGAATTACTCTTGAACTACAACTCTGACAGAATTGAAATAATACTCTCCAAAGTCCATTAATTAGATCTGCTTTTAGTATGAAACATTACTATCCCTTTAAAGTATGATATGATCCTGAAGGGCAAGTTTGTTCTCTGCTAAAGCTACCAAGAAACAAAAGGCCTTACATACAAATGCACAATGCATAATTCTGGGGCAAGCATTTAAAGTGGAATTTTTCTTAATTTAAGTTTGCATATTTGAAAACTGCATTAAAAACTGCCTATAGCCTTCATATGCTAATTAAGTCTTTTCAATGACATGGCATAAGCTAATGAAGGTTTCAGTGACATGTCATATGCTAATGAAGCTGTGCAGCACCAGGAAATGTTCACTTTCATTTTTCCCAGAATTAAGTCTGAATATCTCCTAAACTATACATCTGCTAGAATTTTGGTTAACATGACATATAGGTAGTTTTTAATGCAGTTTTCAAATATGCAAACTTGAATTAAGGTGAAAATTTCACTTTAAGAGTACATAAGAATTAAATAAAACCCCACTGATTTCCTCTAAACCCCCTGCAAAATCTACTGCCATTTTGACACCTATGGTGCTGTCGTTTTGCCCCCAGATTACTCCACTTTGCTTTTATACATAAAGGCCTAAAGTTAATAAAATTATTTCATGGATTGTAAGTCAAGGGATGGGTGAGGACAGCTGCACCTTTGAAGCCAACAAGTCAGATTGTCATACAATCCCTGCTTAATCCGCACAGTCTTGCTGCTCTAAGGTAAGCAGTGTTACATCAGTAAAAGGGGCTGGAGGGGGATACTTTTTTCATTCAATAACTCTTGAACTACAATTTGGACAGAACTGAAATAACAGTCTCCATGGCCCAAATACTATGAAGATTAACTGGAGCTGCTTTTTTGTGAAAGATTACTATCCCTTTAAGGGTTAAAACTCCATTTAAAGTGATTGGTAATTTAAGTCCCACCTACTTAGCTTGCTGAATAAAGTCTGTATTTGTAAACTTACCTTGCTTGCTGCATCTTCTTCTTCCACTCCTGCCTGTGTCATGAGGTCTGCAATATTTTTCTCAAGGTCATCAATGCGAGTGCTCATGTCATCAAGTAGGCTTTGTTAAAGAACAGAACTTTTATGCTATACAGAAATATGACTTAACAAACTTCAACTAATTTTCACAAATATTTTGACTTTACGTATTTTCCAAGTGCACACACTTTTTATTTTCCTGCCAGTAAGTCCATGGATCACAGTTTCTACAGATTGTATGGTCATTTAACCACCAAAGTAGTGTAGTGATACAATATAACACTATTCCTGCAGCATAGAGTTCTCCTTTTTTCCCTTTTAAAGTGTTAGTAATGTCCTACTTTGAAAACTCTATATAGTATAGTGAATGCTCAATACAGTCAATTGCTATTAATAGTTTTGCTCAGCGTTAATTCATTCATAAGATATTACCTCTTAAAGATTACTGGCAAGCGAAGCCTGGGCGCCATCTTTAAAAATCTGAAGATCAAGCGTGTGCTTGTTATATTGCTGTCCTGGATGCGCGCTCCCATGAAGTACCCAATGGGGGGGGGGGGGGGAGGAGAGTGCTCCTTGCATGCTGATGACAAGTCACTGCTGAGCGGGCAGGCTTTCATATATCATGCATTGAAGTTTGTGCCTCTACAGGAGCCATCGTGTTGGCCGACAGAAAGTCAGTTACAACAGACTTACAGGCACTTTGATGGAAAGGGGCGGGAGGGGAAGACTTCAGAACAGATTTGTGGATGAACAGTAAAGGTACAGACTTTACAAACAGCGCTATACTTAAAAACGTTACGGATTCAAACTAGGGCACATTGTTAGTGGACATTACTAACCCTTTAACACATTTTTATGTTAGTATGGCAACGGGTAGATACTTTTCTCTGAAGTTTTTACTGTTGTGGTCTGCTGGTCAGAATCCACCCAACTGCATCTTGGCTTATGCATGGTCCTTCAATGATGTTGAATTTATCATCAGTGGGAGGTTTAAAAGGAAGAAAGGGGGAGGAGGAGGAGGAGAAGGGAAAGAACCAGGTTCATTTAGAGGCCCCTGGAGACACTGATAGAACAGTGAAAATTTCAAAGTTAGAACATTTTTTTTTTTAAAATATATTTTATCAGATCACTCCATACACATCTTAATTACAAAAAAGGGAACACATATAAAATCGTTCAAATACCCAAAAGCATGGACAGGTATAGCAATGGAAAGAACATATGCATAGTAATAGGGTATTCAGAGGTGACCTGAGGTTTTTTTTATAATTATTCCAACCTTCAATAACCTAAAATTCTAAAATCTAACTGAACTTCTACTATATCCCTCACCCCTCCGAGCCCACAGCACCCCCCCCCCACGCCCGTCAGCCAATAATTTCACAGAATCCCTGTACAAATAGGATTCATTCACAGTGTCGTGCATCAAGGATATCACAACCACCCACACCGCAAACAGGAATGACTTCATTCAGCCATCTCCAAGAAGTTGCACGTCATCAGGTGCCACAGGAGCATCTGCCCTACTTGTCCACCAGGTCTGCCACCTTCCCCAGGTCTTGTCGAACTTAATCGGAGTGCCCCAGTGCAAGTTTACCAATTTATAATGTGGAACACACTGTAGGACCAGGTTTAACCACGCTCTACAGTTGGGAACTCTGCTTGACATCCAGTTCAAGGCCACCACCTTTCTCGCCCTCACCAAGAGCTCACTCAATAGTGTCCTGTCATTTGCATCCTCAATTTCATCAGGGAAAACAGACAATAAACAGAGCTTTGGAGTCACAGGAACAGGTCTTCCCAACACCAGGGCCACAGTGCGCATTACTTCTGTCCAAAAACCCCTGACTCCAGGACATTCCCAGATCATATGCAAGTATGTGCCCTGAACAGTATCACACCGAAGACAGCGATCAGAGCCAGAGCCTTCCATTTTAAACAGTCTGACCGGTGTGTAATAAATTCTATGTAAGATATTCAACTGAATCATTTGATGTCTAGTCGACGTCGCCACCAGAGCCGGCCCTGCCTTAGCCAGATCCCATTCCCAATTTTCTAGCGGACCCACATCCAGTTCCCATTTGGTCTGAGAAGGAAACTCCTGACGCCTCATATGAGAATCTAACCACTGGTAGATGAAAGAGAGGCCTCGGCGGTTCAAGAGTTATCAATCTAGTAAGAAGCGGAAACGTAGAGATCATTGGGACTTGATCACCCCACTGAGCCCTTAGAGCATGTCTGATACATAAATACAAGTAAAAAAAAAAAAAAATAAAAAAAAAAATAAAAAAAAGAGTATGTAGTATATGATACTCGTCATGTAGTTGTTCGAAGGATTTCAATTGATTATCCCGATATAATTGTCCAAGAGAATTAACCCCAAATCTAACCCACAAGGGACCAAACTCGCTACCGAGTAAATGGTGTATTCCTGCAGCACCCCACAGGGGGGTATCCGGATCCATGGCTACATATCCCAGCAGCTTCTTCAGCTCCATCCACGCCCCATGAAGGGCTGTTGCTAAAGGAGTTTGAGTTTTAAAAACGGCGGGTCCACCATGTAAAAATTGGGACAGCTTATAAGCAGGCTGCAATAATAATGCATCAAATTGGGTAGTCTCGTAACGAGGCCGGGGAGAGACAAAGTCTATCGCATACCGACATTGTGCTGCCAAGCAGTACCTATTATTAAAAAAAAAAAAATCGGGCAAGGCAATTCCCCCCTCCTGTTTTTCCTGTTTTGGTCTCACGAGTGTAGTAAGTTTAAGTCTAGCTCGACTTCCCCGCCATATGAATCGCAAAATAATTTTGTCTATTTGTCGGAAATATCTTTTAGGAATAGAGACCGGCGTATTTTGAAAAATATATAAAAATTTGGGCAAGAAAATAATTTTAATAAGATTTGATCTACCAATAACATTTAAGGGCCGATGAAGCCATGCCATTGTTTCTTCGCTAAAGTATTGGATAGTAGGTACCAAATTCAGCTCCAAAAAAGAGTCAGTCGTCGCTGCCACCCGAATCCCCAGATATGAACACACAGCCACATAAGAAAGCGGGATGTCAGTTGTATGAGAGTCCCGCAGACCACCGTCAATCGGAAACAAAGAGGACTTAGTCCAATTTATTTGAAACCCAGAGTATGTACCAAAATCATCCACCAATTGCAGCGTGGTCCGCAAGGAACTCCCATCATCACCCAAAAAGAGCAAGATGTCATCAGCATACAATGCGATCTTTTCCTCTCTACCCTCTACATTAAGTCCCCGAATCAGCGGGTTAGCACGAATTAGAACAGCCAGGGGTTCTAAGGCCAAGGCAAACAGGCCGGGTGAAAGTGGGCAGCCCTGTCTAGTGCCACGGTGTAAAGAGAATGGCTGTGAGCGCAGTCCACTCGTCACCACAGAAGCCTTAGGCTTACTATATAAGATATGTATCCATTTAATAAAGGAGGGACCAAACCCAAAACCCCGGAGTACGTGCCAAAGGTATGGCCATTCGACAGAGTCAAAGGCCTTAGATGCATCAAGAGATGCTATCATCCGAGATCCGGTGTTATCGTGAGGAAGTTGCAGGTGCATAAACAACCGTCTAAGATTATGTGACGTTGATTTACCTGGGATAAAGCCCGTTTGATCCTTACGTACAATGGTTCCTAGCACTTTATTCAATCTGGTAGCCAGGATTTTCGCCACAATCTTTGCATCCGTAGTCAATAGGGAAATGGGCCTGTAAGAGTCACAAATCTCTGGATCCTTTCCAAGCTTGGGCAATACAATAATAGAAGCACTGTTCATTGAATCCGGAAGAAATATGTCATTGATAGCAGCATAAAAGGTATTCAAAAGATGGGGGGCCAAACAATCCGCAAATTCCTTATACCACTCTGCAGGAAAGCAGAACATTTTTAAAGTTTCAGAGGCTTGAGTGGCAGAGATGAGCTCTCCAATGTTGTATTCATGGGGTTAAAATACCCATATTAAATTAATGAGTATTTTTGGAAATGTTATTTGTCCCATAAGTTCATTTGTTTTGGCCCAGAATTGATCTACTTTATCTTGATAAATAAGGCCCATTAATTCTACTTTGTTAACATCCCTTTTTTGGGCTGCTCATTGTATTCCCACAATGGGCTAATGCATGGCTGTTGTAGTTTTCTCTTTATGAGACTAGTCAAGTTTTGACCTCCAGCCGCTGTGGACAACTCCAATCATCCTCAACTAGTCAGCAACAGTTGAAGGACCAAAAGACTGACTGCCCCGCACATCATGTCATAGGGGAGTGTCAAAGAACTGTAAGTGGACTGATTGGATGAGCATTTTCTATTAAGGCAGCAAAAAAGGCACTTAAGTTATGTGAGCAAATTTATATACGCAAGAGCTCAACTTCATACTTTAGAACATTTAATCCTTTGGAAGCTAGAAACATCCTCAATGCATTAAGATGTATCTAAGATTCAAAGGGTTAAAAAAAACTGTAGGGAGCAGTTGGAAAGATGAAGTAATAGTTATGGAGAATCATAATTCAGCATGAGAAAGTATCACAACTTATTACCGTCTGTGGCTCTTCAACTCGTGTCTGAATAAAACCCTCAGTCAGGTGAGGGAATGTTTTATTACAATTGTTGCCTATCTTTTAGGGATATTAAAACTAAAGTGGTCTGAAAACTCGTACTGTAGAGTTTTTCCCGGTGACTAAAATAAGGGTACTACCACTGCATTTACATATCAGAGTGGCAGTGCCTATTCCTGTACTTTTCTTACTGTGTACCATAAAGTAAGGCTGCAGACAATGCACAAGTGCATCATATGAATATGAATGTACACAGAACAACGCTTTGACGGGAGACATCTTGAAACGGTTACATGTGCTAACCCTTTGAGTGCCAGAGGGATACAGAATACTTTGCTTTGCGATGCGTTCTGTACCCCTCTGGCACTCAAAGGGTTAAGATTTCAGCAACTAACGCAGGGCTGGGCAATCAGAGACCTAACTGTTGAGAACTACACGTCTCATTATGCAGGACCAGATGTTGGCTGGCCTGGGAACACACGATTCATAGTTCATAACAACTGGCAGGCCTCAGGTTGCACAGTCCAGATCTAAATGTTAGCTATATTTCATATGAAGATCAGTTGTGTTTATTTTTATACTGCTTCCACTTTAAAACGTAGTAGTTTTTTTTTATTAAAAAAAAAAATTTCTTATGTGAAAGGCTGTGTTATAAAATGTATATATAAATACTTCCATGCCCTGAACAAACTTGTAATGTGATGTATTACCAGGAGCTGGTGGCTCTGTCAGGCTCTAAAGTCCTCAAAATGAAGAAAACCCATAGCACAGCATAACATTTTGGTAAAATGTGCTGAAACTTTAACTTAATTATTATACTTACAATTTTCACTAAGTCCAGTTGTGCTGTGGATTTCTTCAGAAAATGTTGTAACAATCATAATACATTGCCATTTGTAATCAAGGACAAAGCAGGAAGAAAGGTCCATATGTATAAGTGCATTCCCCCAAGTTGCACAAAATCCTCACAGATAACTCCTTATATATTACGATCCATATCCATGTGTGTCAACTCAGCTTCATAAGAGAATTATGCTGTGTTTATATACAATACTGAACAACTAATAATAACAACTTACCACAACTTATCTAATTACAGACAGAAAATCCTAATGGCCCCTATGATTTTCCCCCTGCTCCTTGGTTCAAGAGACAACATCTTAAATAAGTTCTGACTTTCCAAGGTGAAGAACATGACAGTTGCTAGCAGGACCTCAAACTCTGCTCTCTCTTGGTAATCTCAACCCTTTCCTCAGCAGAAGGAAACCCCTCTAGTCCTTAAAGGGATAGTAATGTTTCATAATAAAAGCAGCTCTAATTAATCATCATGGTATTTGGACTTTGGAGAGTGTTATTTCAGTTCTGTCAGAGTTGTAGTTCAAGAGTAATTCAATGACAAAGTATCCCCCTACCTCCCCTTTTACTGATGTAACACTGTTCAGCCAGATCAGAAGGGAGGTGCCCAGGTAGACTGCAGAGAGACTAATCTTCAATTAAGATAAGGGAAAAACCTGAAAAACCTGTCAAGGGGGCAGGGCTTTCATTGTTCTCATAGGAAAAAGATTGCCCCCTGCTGTTATCTGTCTGGTCTATGGACTGCATTCCACATCTGAGAAGAGATGGCTTACACTAGGTAAAAGGGACGGGAGGGGAAACTTTGCTTATGAATATCTCTCAAACCATAAAGGTTTGAGAGATAAGACTTATATCGTACCTCATGTTTTTTTTTTTAATGTCTACAAAATGAAATAAAGATAAAATGAAGAATTACTATCCCTTTAAAGGGTTAAACTGTCTCATGCACTCTACCTGTTTCACTCTGAAAAAACTGGCAGCAACGGTCATGTCTGCTTCCATGGACATGACATCCAGATCTGACTGAAGATAGTCTTTCTTGAACAAAGGCATAAGGGCAAACTTCATAGGGTCCATTAGGATTTTATGGCCATAGTAAGGTTAGTGAGGAAGAGAGATTAGGAGGTGTTAGTTCTTCTTTAAACATCCGTATCCTGTAAGTTCCTGTGACTGGTGTGTGCGATATTAATATATGCTTCAAGACCGAGATACCAATTAACACCTTAAGGACCGGTGACGTACCAGGACCGTCACTGGTGGAATTGTGTAAAAGGGATAGTAACCTCGAAACAAAAGTACATGCAAATTTATAGGCACAATTAAAACGTACTTACTGCCCTCATTCCTATCTTCCAAATCGTTATGGTTTGAGAGATGTAATAAAATAAAGGTCTCCGCTCCCTCCCACTTCTCCTGCGTCCGCTGTATAGCGGACGTCATGAGTTCCTGCTTCTGGGACAAGAAGGAGGCTTTCAGGAGCTCTATCATCGAGATATCTAACTATAATTATTTCATTGGTATGGTCTACAACGTGTACCTGGCTTGCAAGCACACGTTGTAGACCATTCCGATGAAGTAATTATAGTTAGATATCTAGATGACAGTGCTCCTGAAGAGCCGCCTAAAGTCGGTCGACCGGATTCTGCCTCTGACAGCTTTACAGCTCGTCAAGTAGAAAGGGGAGGGAATGGAGACCTTTTTTTTATTATATCTCTCAAACCATAACTGTTTGAGAGATGGAAATGAGGGCAGTAAGTATGTTTTAATTGTACCTATAAATTTGCATGTACTTTTGTTTCGAGGTTACTATCCCTTTAAGGACTGGTGACGGTCCTGCCACTTCATGGAATTCCTGGATGGCAGGGCAGCTGCAAGCCACTTTGCCATCCCAGAATTCATCACAAAAAAAGGGCTGTGGTCTTTAACAGCTGCCCCGTGTCACATCGGGCAGTCGTTTAGGGATTAATGTATATGCATAAAACAGGTAATTATAATATCTGAAGCTGTTGTATTAGGGCAGGGATAGGCAACGTTGATGTGTGGCTGATTGGGGAAGATGGAAGTTGTAGAATCCAACAGATTGACAAGCCAAAGGTTACCTAGCCCCTGTCCTAGGGTAAAATGGAGCAAGTCTGAAACAAATGGAAATTTGGGGATTTACTTAACCCTTTGGGTACCAGAGAGGTATCCAATGCATTAGATTCCACTCTGGCACACAAAGGGCTAAATGGGGCTTTTAACACCATGACTCCTAAAAGTATCCCGAACACTCAAGCCCAATTTGAAGCAACTGTTGGTTATTTTTCCCATTGGGGCATGTGGTTTTCCTCAGACATTCGCCACTTAATTTATCAGTCTCTGTATCTTTCATGGTCACCCAAAGTTAACAACCCTTAGAGTGCCAAAAGGGTACTCAATACATGGCAAAGCAATGTGCTGCAAACCCCTCTGGCAATCAAAGGGTTAAACAAATATTGACTGCTTATATTTATATGTATTAATAAAATAAATACACACATCTCTCTATAATTCTCTCTCCATTATAAGTTTCAAAATGCATTAAAAATGTAAGATATACATCCACATGCAACAAAAGGATATTTCTCCCGATAATTTGATCGGACATGGTCTGGAATTTGTCTTGCATTTGTTGAAGCAAATTCTGAACCTGTGAACACAAATAAATAAAATGTCATCAACTGTTTTGAAACAAAATCAGTGGGGAGACATTGTTCTCCAGTTTATTTACATAATACATGACACAGGCTACAGTTTCTTGCACAAAATGTGATTACTTGAAAAGTCTTCCAGAGAGAGAGGTGCCAAATAAATGAGATTCTCAACACAAGCCCTCTTCTGACCCAATGATACCCATTTTCTAGCGGTTGTCATGTGAACATAGCCTTAATGTTTCAATATTGCATCAGAAGCTAAGAGGGCTTGTCCCTGAGAAAGAAAATGGATGTATTTAGTTGAACATGTCTCAGAATTAACTGGCCATTGTGACTGACCCTATGTGAATACCCAACTAAAGTGCATTATTCCTAGATTTTGGTCTTTTTAGCTACATTACAAGTGTTGAATGTGCATTATGTATAATAATTTAATTCTATGCTGTAGTTTAGTGTAATGCTTTTTTTCTGCTGCACATGTGCAGTTCTGATTCTGTTCTGCAGTCATATCTATTGGTGCTATGCTACCTGGCACTTTTGAAATGTATTATTTTTTAAATATCAGCAAGTTTGCAATCAGAAAATATGAGGTGACAGTCAGAGGTAGGTAAATGATCTATGCATTATGCTAGCACACAGATACATCCTGAATAGGTCGATTTTTAATGTTTTTCTAGCTCAGGCCTGCTTAGAATTCAAACATGGAGTGGAATATGCAAAGGTGAATGAGGAACCTCTACCTCTAGCCACCAACTTGTGGCCTTCCATATGGAGAAACTTTTTAATTGCTCCGGTGTGCTTGTTTGTGCAGTGAGTAAGAGACGTGGAGGGTGACAATGATATTGGGGGTAGGGACAGGGTTAGAACTAGGATTAAATAGTTGGACAAGACTGAGGTCTCAGACAGTATGTTATTCTGTGACTACCAGAAGTAAAAGGCTAGAGAATCAGATGGTGTATGAGTGTGTCTGAGGATTGCAGCGGATAATGGAACAAGGCTGGGGTGTCAGTGTATGTGTGGTCCTGTGACAACCAGCAGAACAAGGCTGAGGGTGTCACACACTGCATCATGAATCCCAACATTCACAAATTAATTGTGCGCCATAAAAATACACATATTATATTATACACACACACACACACCCTAGAAGCCAATGACACAGCCCTACTTGGCTGAAAATGTTGACTTTGCTGTCCTCGACTGTATTTGAGTTTGCCTTGCCTGTTCTTCAGCACTGATGGACAATCAGAGGCCCTCCAGTTGTTCAGTATTAGAACTCCCATCGTCCCCTGCCAGATAACGACTGGCTGTTAGATAGTGAGAATTCTACTTCTAACAGCTGGAGAGCCATAATTTGCACAGTTCTTCTCTTCAGCATTTAGACATATAACACAAACATTCCCACTTACTGAACAATCTATAAACATTTTATTTTCAAGGGTGTAGGCTAGGATTTATCCAGTGACTTGCTAAGCAAGCAACTGGACACACACTGGTACTCACAATTAATTTGCCCCCTTCTTTGAGACTTCATTAAAAAAAAAATTGATACCAAAAAACGACAAGACAGACTAAATTTCGCAGGAAGAATAAGCGTTATACATAGGCCAGCTATTCGAAAATATTAGCCCGATATGGATTAAATTGTACACAACTGATTAACTTTCACACAAGCTAAAGAGCTGCAAATAAGGAGCAAACCAACTTCGCTGATTTAAATTGCGTTTTAATCCGCTAAATATTAGCATTCAACAAGTTAAAATCTCGTTTACGCCACAACTACACGCATTTAGCTTGATGAATAAGGGCCACAGTTACAGTGAAATACATAGGGATCACCTGGTTTATAAATATGAGATTTTTTTTCTTCAATGTACTAAAGTAACACAAAATACACATGTTTTATAAACATTCATCACCCACGGAGAGCTGCAGGGTTCCTGGGAAACTTACATGACTACAGAGCAAAGGAGGTTAATCTGTTATCCTCCAGCTTCAATTGCAATTCTCATTTCCGCATCTAACAACTACTAGAGCATTCCAGGATGCCCATTCATCAGGGAAAAATTAGTATTGCTCTGCAGGCCACCAACAAAACAATAAACATCATCATACTCTTTCATCAACTAGACAGCTCTACACCCCTTTAAATCTCGTACTCACCACCACGGTCAGGTCCTGTACAGTTTTGGGATCAGTCTCCGACATCTTTATGATCTTTTCCTACACCGAATTCCAGCGAATAATGTTCCACTAACAGTAACTCGAGCTCTCCTCAATTATCGCGAGAGGTGACATCAAGCGTCTTCCCACAGTATTCTGACCAATTAAAACGAGGTACAGAAGTATGGGACTGCTCTCGTAGAACGAGGCTTGGAATGCAAGACTCTTTCGCGAGTTTGTCCTGGATTCTGTTGCTAGGGCAAGGGAACATTTTTTTACGTAACGGTTTAGAAGAGGTGGTTTGTTGTCGTTTCTTTGAGTTTCAGTGGTCTTGGAGATCAACGCTCTAGCGACTGGCAGTTATGCGAAGGCCATCTGAGGGAAACACATTCATACTTGACAACTATCCTTGATTTCCAGCCGATGGCCTCTGGTTATGGCTCTTAGAAGCTGAATCCTGATGTCTCTGGTTTTTGTCCCGATTATTAATATTTGCCTTGTAAACCCATATTTATGTGCTTGCCATTAAAATATTAACAGTTTATGATTACAAGCTTCTCCACATGATTGTCTCAAATATTTATATTTTTTCATATTGTATTTAGTTGTGGGTTATGTCCATACTTGCCAACATTTCAAATTAATTTCAAGGACACATGTCCCCTTGACAGTCATATGATAGAGAATCATTAATTGTCCCTAGTTAGTAACATGTAGGGGCGATGTGCTAATGTTTGTGAAAGTGGATGTGTCTTCTCCAGTGATATCACTTCTCCAAGTTCTGTGTTGGTCTATAAAGTAATCTCAATGCATGTTTCCATAGACTAACACAGGACTTGGAGAAGACATCCACTTTAACAAACGTTAGCACATCTCCCTCTACAGGTTACGAACTAGGAACTATTGCTCTCTGTCATATGACTATGAAGGGAACAAATGTCTTTAAAATGTATTTGAAATGCTGGCAAGTTTTATGTCATTATAAATGGTACTTTTCGTGGTTAAACACACTCAGCAGCAGTAATTTACAGACTGAAATTCAAACCTTGACACCAGTGACAATGGGAGGGGGGATTCACTAAGTGGGGATGAAGAGGTAATACAGTGGAGATGACTCATCCATTTTATCACTTCTCCAATTCCTATGTAATTCTGTGGAGGCTATGCACATTTCTTCAACTTTTGGTATCTTAGTTAATAGGCTTCGTAGAATAATAGGCACCAGAGAAGTGATAAACTGGAGACATTATCTGTACTTTATCACCACTGAATCTGATATCAGGAACAACACTTTCTGAAATTTGGCTGCTACATTATGGTAGTTCAACGTCTTTCTTATAAAAGCACATAGCACATCAGAATTAATCAGTGGCTTATTCACTAGGGTTAACTCACCTGTGCTTAACTCTTTGAGTACCAGACAGGTACGCAACACATTGCTCTGCAATTCATTGCGTAGCTCTGTGGCACTCAAGGGGTGAAGAAGTGAAATCTCTAAACCCTGGCTTACACATGACCCTTGAGGGCAGTTTATTTTTATGCCCTGTACTCAAGAACACTTTAGGGACATAGTAAGCAAACAGGTGCAATTCTGGAACAAACCAACCGTGGTACAGGTGAGAAATGAAAATGTACAGTGATTTAAATGGTGCTTTTAACTCCTTAATGCAATTAGTTTGTTCCAGGATTGCATCTCTTTGTAAAAAAAATAAGGTGGAACAACTCTGGAGGGACCCACCTGCACTACAGGGGAGCAAATGAAAAATTCTATTGAAATAAATGTGGGATTTAACCGCCTGAGTGCTAGAAAGGTCTGAAATACATTGTGAAGCAATGTTCAGGAGACCTCTCTAGCATTCAAAGAGTTAAATGCCACATTTAAATACTTGGAAATATTAATTTCTCTCCTGTGGTGCTTTCGTCTTGCTCCTGAATTACACCTTTTCAGCTAATTTAACATGGCTCTCTCTACTTTGGAGTCTCAGCAGCTGACATTCATGAACAGCTTTAATTTCTTGAACATTGCTGAGGACATTGTAAGGGAAGCAGGGCAAAGTTCCATGTGCCCTAGAAGTATACTAGAAGGTACTGATAGGGCTATCCAGGGCTTTGTTCCTAGTTATGAGTGCCAGGATACTTAAGGATGGCTAAATATTTTTTTATGAAAAACTATATATTATAGGCTTGGCAGTTGCTTTATTCAAAACTGTCACAAAGTGATGGACCTGTTATAATAACATTCTATAGAGAACTGTAGTTAGTGACTCAACTATCCAACAGAATGCTATAAAATGACTCTCTCTACACTATGGGCTAGATTTAATTCATGGAGGTAAAACTGTCAGTAGGGTAAAAATCATTACTGAACTGTACACACAGTGTTACCGTCAGAATGCAGTTGCCCTACCAACAGAAACCATGACTAAGTTTAAAGAAGAAGAATGGAAAGGGGCTCAGATGAAGGAGAAGAAAGAAGCTTACATAAGAATTGAAGAAGAAAATCTGGTTGCAGAAGACCGCGCTGGCCATCAGGTTTTCTGGTAAGTGTTGATTTTACGTTTTGGTGTTAATTTTTGGCTGTTTAACCCATTGATTGCCAATGGAGTATGCAACACTGTGCAATGCATTGCTTACCCCACTGGCATTCATAGGGTTACATTTTTTGTTTTAATTTACACACATTTTTTAACCCTTTTATTGCCAGAGGGGTACGCAACACATTGTTTAACAATGCATTGCGTACCCCCTCTGGCATTGAAAGCATTATTTGCTCATGCTTAACACACATTTTGAAAACCCTTTCAGTGTCAGATGTGTATGCAACACAGTGCTTTGCAATGCATTGCACTACCCCTCTGGCACTGAAAGGGTTACTTATTTTTACATTTCCCATATTTGTTAAGCACTCTGGATGTATCGATTTGGGGCTTAGGGCACCATATCAATACATCCATGGGTCACGTAGCATCTTTTTCATATCTTTTTTTTACACTGCACTTCAGGGGCGGATTGTAGGGGAATACCAGCCCGGGCAATTTCTTTTTTTTTTTACTATCACCCAAATCTGATGCTGTCCACAGACCCGCAGATGACGTGGGCAGTGAGAGCACTGCAATGAGAAGCAGCCACTCTCAAGCTCAGAGCCCGTTGGTGACCGCAATAAAGCCCACAGCAGTAGTAGGAGTCAGATGGAAGGCAGGAGTAGAGCGAAGGGTAGCAGCCAGAGAAACATAGCTGATGCGTGGAGCGGAAAACCCGCCAGGGCCTGGAGAGGGAGAGGACGTCAGACAATCCAGAGGTCAGTACTTCCCAACCGGCCCATGATCAAGTGGCCCACCGGGAAATGCCTGAACCCCCTATAGGACAATCTGCCCATGCTGCACTTACATATCAGTAGTGAGGCACACGCGTTAGGGGACTTTGTGCCAGCTTTTTTGGTGGAAATTTACTGTGATAAAATTAAGCCCTTTAACACATGTTACTAGCTACCATATGGAATTGCATTGCAAATTCAACTTATTTCACATTAATTCCTATGGTCGCAAACTTAGCGCCCAGTGTGCATTTTGCCCATTTGGTACGGTGTCACAGCGAAGGTAATTGTATACCTTACTGTGACTTAAAACTACCAACAATACTTTTATTTTTTAAAGGGATAGTATTGTCAAATTTGTACAAACATGAATCTTGTAGCCATTCAAAAATTAAATTAAATGACCCCAGTCCCATGTCTCAAGCCTTTATAGTTTGAGACATATTCGGCACTAAAGTTCCCCCCTCCATCCCCTTTCCCTGACGTCAGCACTCTAGCTGACTGCAGGGGGAAATCCAGTCCCAGGGACCGGCGGAAGCTCTTCAGCAGATCCAAGATTGCGATATTGAAAAAGAACTGCTTCATTGGAACGGTCTACAAAGTGTGCTTGGTTTGCAAGCACACTTTGTAGACCATTCCAGTGAAGTAGTTCTTTTTGTATCTCACAATCTCGGCTCTGCTGAAGAGCCTCCGCCAGTCATGGATTCCCCCTGCAGTCAGCTAGAGCGCTGACATCAGGGAAAGGGGAGGGAGGGGGGAACTTTAGTGCCGAATATGTCTCAAACTATAAAGGCTTGAGAGATGGGACTGGGGTCGTTTAGTTTAATTTTTAAATGGCTACAATTTTCATGTTTGTACAAATTTGACAATACGATGCCTTTAATGGTGGGAATTGGATCAAGCCCTAGATGAGCTGTAGAAGAGCTGTGTGGGCACTCTATAGTACTGCTAATATAAAAATAAAAGTTTAAAATGGTAGCCTTTGGAACAACATGTCTCCCAGTCGTGGGAATACAAATATTTTACTCAGCTGTAAAGCACTATAACATAATTATCCATACAAAACGCACTTATCCTTTAACTTAGCTAAATCAATGTAAATCATAAACAGCCTGCTTCCTGAGGTTTATAGTAAAGTCACTGAAAACATAAACATTTTGTTGGTTGGACAGTACTGGACTGGTAAAAGAAAAATGCAAATTTTATGTAGAAATCTCATGTAATGGATATGTCTGTCTTGCAGTTTTGTGGTGTATTATTAACAATATATAGAATATTCTAATTGTGCTTTATAGTTCATGTCCTCCTAACCTTGATCTTGTCACCTGTCTGGATCACTCATTATAACTATATATAGCTCACGTAATACAAGTTATTCCAGTCTATCTAACTACATTCATCTGCCTAGAATCACTGGACATAAAACAAAATCAGAATAAGAGTTCTTCATAAACTTGCATCATACACTAGAAAAATGGCACATCTTCTGTTTATGTGGTCAGTTTGGCATGAGTTAAACCATATGTCACGTTGATTTGGCTTCACAAGTGTCTGTAAATACACAACTCTATGGGCCTTATGTACAAAAGAAAACATTTTGCACCATAGTGGACAAATCTTCTCATTGACTGAAACTGAGCTTTTAACCCCTTGAATGAGTGAAAGGTCTTATGCTTTGGAAACCCCTTAACATTCAAGGGGTTAAAACCCAATTTTATTCCAAGGAAACTTTCTATATTGTCCCCTATTGTACTTGGTTGGTTGCAGAATTACTGCAGTTCTCTTTGTTGCATAATGCCCTCTTAGTTGAACTCTTTCATTTCACCAGTGTTATAGCTATATGTGTGCTGTAAACTTAACAGTTCTGAGCTTTCAGAGTGCAGAAGATTCAGTTTGGTGCAATTTTTCTCTCTCTCTTCTTTTTCAGACCTTGAATTAATCGGTGAAATAGACACATTCTCTTCCTGTTGTATTGTGACATTAAGAACAAGACTTCAATGATTTGTTTTAGAAGATGAGTAACTCAGTGTGACTGGACGGTTTCCTGTCTTTGGTAAGTTTAAAACTCTTGTGATATATTTTCAGAGCTTTCATTTACTTACTCATTTATTAATTTATTATGTAGTCATTGTACCTGATATTTAGAGGGACGTTCAAGAGTCATGGTAAAGGGCTTTCTAATTATAAGCAGTTACCTAATAGCTTCCATTCAGTTCACTGTGCAGATTTCCTTTACTTGCAGGCTGACTGATGGTAGCACTTCACTTGAAGCTTCTGTTCTCTCCATGCAAGCCCGTTGTCAGCAAATTTAGCAACACGGGGCTTCAATGGAGTGGATATTATGCCAGTGATCTATAAGACTATTGTTTTCACAGGTAACTGGAGATTGAGAGTATGACCCTCATCTCTGACAACCCCTTTCTCCAGATGATCATAATACAAGCCCTCAGAGCCTTGAAATGAGAGAAAGCTTGTCATAGGCAAGCTCATCAATATACACCTAGTGGTGTGCATACCCATGTCCCATCTTGTTGAAACATTCAGTCCGTCAGTACTCAGGAAAAGTGGCGCACTGATACACTTTTACTGGAAGAAGGGCCAACAGGCATGTGCTAGAGCAGTGAACTCAAGGCCGAAGAGTTAATAGAACAGGGCTAGAGTAGCAGACATATATGTGTGGTTCTGGGACTATGAGTGGAACAAGGCTAGACTGACAATCCATAAGATACACAGGGAAAATGAAGAGGGAATAGCATAGTCTTAAGGTATGGGAAGTTGGTTCCTATAGCTGCCCGATAACTACCTTTAGTTATAAAGCTCATTTCCGGAAACAACACTTAACTGCCTCTTTAAACTAAACATATTTCAGGCAGCATGTTTTGGGTCTTTCTGTTACTCACAGAGGCATTACTAGGATGAAAGGTCTTAAGCATGAGTCTCATATTCAAAGCTCTGAGTTTTAATGCAGCTCGGGGCATAACTTTGTTCGGATATCCATAATGATAATGTTGCAGGTGGGCTGCACAGCACATGAATAATACAACTGGTTGACTACAGGAAATGTGTGATCCTATTCCTCCTCTTACTAGGAATATATGATTTGGTAGATATTATTAAGCTCAAGAAGAGAAAATATAGCATATGTATAATCCAGCTGCTGGAAACTGTAGTCCTCCAACTGTTAGTGGACTGTTTATGCCTCCTCCTGCATAAATGGCTCACCAAATACAATTTGTGAAGTTCTGGATTAAAGAAAGTTCTTTTTAAATATTCACAGATAAATAATTTTTCTTAGCCCATTAGGGGGTGCAGGGACTATGGGTAAGCTTCTTCCTACAAGAAAGTAGACAATTAAAGAGTCAGTTATCTGAAAAACTCAGCTCCTTCCACTCTTCAGTCCTAGTTTACCACCAGCTCCACCAACTACTCAGTTTTCATCCAGCAAAACACAGGAGAGTAAAGTTACCAATTCAAAGAATCTAAAACACAGTGGGCCAACCCATCTCTTATAGACTATGAATTTTCTCACAGAACAGTCCTCTGTGTTCCCCCAATGGACTAAGGAAAAAGCATCTTTGGTGAGTGTAAAAGCCCCTTTTGCCTTATAGCCAATAGTCCTCATAGGACTAGTCCCTGCAGAAGTAGTAATAATAGCAGTATTAGACCCCCAGGAAAGCTGTCAGTCTAGAAAATTTACCACATGGAGATGCTTCACTCAAGAGCCAAAAGCTAAACATGTTTCTATCTTTTGTCTCTGTAAAAAAACTTGAACAGGGGGAAATCTGGATCACATCTAGACACATCTTCAATGAAATCCCAACTGAAACATGTCTGGCTGGAGACACACCAGCACCATGTCAGAGTTGCAGTGACTAGCAGCAATAGAAGCATTACTAAAAGGTCTTATGTCTGAATAGTTCATAATAGTAGTGTTGTAGATGTCTTAGAGAATAGTACACCATTTTCCTCATGAAAAGTAACGCTGTTGTGCAAATAGAAATAATGGAAGGGAAATTAATTGGAAGTCATAGAATACCCCACTCTCTCCCACTTTCACCCACTCTGCTTTCACACACTACTCCCCAGCTACTAAACAGCAACATGGTATGCAGTTCTAGATTTCTATAGTACTGGGCCAGGAATTCTGCAGGTATAGAAAGCATAGGTGGAAAATGGCAACGTTCATGTGAGAAATTCATGGTGGAAGCATGGAATTTCAATTACAAAAACATGTGTTCTTTATAGAATATTTCTTGGTGATTTTGGAGATATCCACAAACCAATGATGTGATCTAAAAGTGCAGTATCTGTGTGATATTTGTGGGTTGTTCACAGAAAAGCACATACAATTGTAATTTGACTCTAACCTGACTGTAATCTGAAAGCTGCACAGCACTTTGGGGTAAAATGGCTCAGCAGAGAAGTGGTTAGCCCTTTGGATGCTAAAGACGTCTTCTATACTTTGCCTTGATATACGCTCAGATAAGAAGGAGCCTGCTATAGTGTCTCATTTAGTTAATTGTTCTCTTATTTTTACACTTTGTTTTTTACTCACAGATTTTTATTTTTTAATTTGTTACCAGTAATGTTTATGTTTTATCACAACCTACTTTGTCATACACATGGTATAAGAACAACATAGCCAATGTTTTTATTTTAGTAAATAGAACCCACCTTCTCTTCTTTCTCACTGTGATATTATAGCCCTGGTATCTCAACCTGCATTCCTAGGAGACTGAAACAGCCCAGGATTTAAGAATATTGTTATCTTCACACGTGTTATTTTATTTGAACCACATATGCAAAACAAGGAATAGCCCAAAAATGTGAACTTTCTTGACCTTCTACAAATACTGTTTGAGACCCATGTTCTAGTCCTTAGAGAAACACAGGCCTTGTTAAAACTATTTATACAGTGCCAGCTTACCATAAATAAAAATACTCCAACTGCACCCCTGATGTAAATTGCATATACCCTCCCTGCACTGGTATGAGTAAAATAGACATCAGGAATAGCTGCAAGTCATTTGTTATTGTCATTCTTAAACTTTTTATTACGGCAAAATCCACTAGTTGGGGGGGGGGGGGCAGCAACGCCAGCCTGACACAAACTGAAATAGGCATGAAGTCCCAGACATTTGCGTAGCATGGTAGAATATCTGACATAAGAAATACAAATGTTTTAAAATAGAACATAACTGGAGAAAATAGTCTGCAAAATATAGAGCTGATTTCCATATCATATTGTATACATTTTATTAAGGAAATCACAGGAATTACAGCAAGTGAATATAAAGCAAATCATATAACCAAGGCCATTCGTTTTATTTATTTAGAAATTTCTTTACCATGAAGAGTACGTTTTCAGTTATTTCCTGGAGAGCATTAACAATACAAAATTACACATTTAAAAGCAAATTGATACAACAATCATATATACAGTTGCATGATGTTCTTAAAAACAAAGATGCAGTTATTTCAGGTATTTTAAACTGGCAGAAAATTATATTTTTTGTGGGGGGTATGTTATTCCTCACTTGCGGAATTCTGTAGGAGAAGGCAGATCAACCTGCTTCTTGCAGTTTGAAATAGTCAGTGAACGGCTGGCAGTGGAGCTGAGGTTATAGAGAGTGAGAAAATTGCTCAGGTAGTGTGGCAGCTTTCAAGAGAAGTGGATATAATCTAGGCAAAAAGGTGAAGGGTACATTTGGATTTGAGTTTTAGCCAGTTTAGTTCTTTAAGCATATCTCCATGATGGGTAGTGTAATTACATAGGAGAAAAAGAGGAATAATACATTTTACAGTGTTGAGTTTGCAAAGATGGATTTGTGGTGCAGATGGATATACTACATCCATGTAGTTTATGACTAGCATCAACATCTGTTGCATAATCATTTACTTACAAGGGGACTTAGGATTTCTTTCTAAATAGAACACTTACTTTTCAATAAAGTTAGGATCTTAACCTTTTGAGTGCCAGAAGGGTATGCAAAGCATTGCTTTCCAATGCGTTGCATACTCCACTGGCTCTCAAAGGGTTAATTTGTCAGTATGAAGACCAAATATAAGGTTGGGGTCTAGCTACAAGATATATTTAGGAGTCAACTGGGGTCAATTTCCTATTAGACTTTGTTACAATGATTAAATGGGTATTGTGGTGTTATATCATTAATGGGTAGTGGCATTAATTTGAATTCAGCAGCATTGTTGGACCAGTTGGAGGGTGTCAGAGACTGTTTAACCCCTTAATGTCCAGTGACGTTCCAGAACTGTCACTGCTATTTTGACATTAAGGTCCAGTGATAGTCCGGGCACGTCACATACTTTTTACTCACAACGCTCCTGCAGGGGACTAAAATTGATCGTTCCAAGAGCGATCTCTATCAGTCCCCCATTCGGCGTTCCGGCACACGTGATCAGTCACATGAGACGGCACGTCAGACTTTCCTGTCTGGTCCTTAAAGGACCACACACCCTAGGGCCGCTGGTCCTTAAGGGGTTAATACACATTTCTTCATCATAATTAGCTTTGAATTGTGTGATCAAGGAGGCGGTACATTCAACAAAGTAGATAAAGGAATTAGCTATTATTATAGGGCATTTTAGTGTTTCATTGTCTGTTTTTATAGTTGCCTGGTTTGCAGGAACATTTTGTAGACCATTCCAATTAAGTATTTCTTTCTACAAAATGATATTTCGGCTCTGCTGAAGAGCTGCCAGCCGGTCAAATGACCAGAATCTCCTTCTGTCAGCTAGAGCGCTAACGTCTGTGAAAGGAGCTGGGGGGGGGAAATAAGCTTATATCTCTCAAACTATACATGTTTAAGAGACGTCATTGCATTAATATTATTAATATCTACAATATTCAACTTTGTTAAAAGCAACCATTACTATCCCTTTAATACTCTTCCAAAAGTTGACCAGTTTAGATATCTTACTGTTCAGGTTGTTTGTGAAATATTGAGCGTTGGCTGGTTTTGTTTGCTTTTTGTAGGCATTTTGCAGTTGTCTGTAGACAGAGGGAACATACATGGAGAAAGTTGGTTTAAGTTTTGTCTGTAAGGTATCTCTAAAGTGATATAACTCAAGGAGGTCAGCTGAAACCCTAAGCTAGATGGGGTCATTGAAAGCAAGTAAGACAAGACATCTGGTGGGAGATGCAGAAAGTTGTGAAAAGACAATGAGGGAGATTCACTATGCGGTGATGAAGAGGTGATAAAGTGGAGGTGACTTCTCCAGGTTATTACTTCTCCAGTTCATGTGCTATTTTATGGAGCCTATACATTAAGTTGAAGAAATATTAGTGCATTGACACCATAGAATAACATAGGAATTGGAGAAGTGATAAACTGGAGAAGTAATCTCCACTTTATCACCTCTTTATCACTGCTTAGTGAATCTCCCCCAGTGTGGAGATTATTTCTCCAGTGTAATAAACTCCCAGTTCCTATGTTATTTTATGGAGCCTATGCATTAAAATGTATCTAACTTGAGAGATTTTAGTGTACAGGCTCCAAAGAATCACATAGGAATTAGAAAGTTCTTCAGACTGGAGAAGTCATTTCCTCTTTATCACGTCTCTATTACACCTTATTACAGCTCTCCTCTAATGTATTTCATTAGCATTTTCTATTGCAGAAGTCAGGCATTTATAACTGCATCTCTAGCCCTGACACAAAGCAAACTTTAGGGATATCATACATTTTGCATAGGACTCATTTAGATTGGGCCTTCTGTGCAAAGTCAGAGACATAACTAAGGGATCTATGTTCAAAAGAAAAGTGGAGTATTTCTAGGATAAACCAGTTGCACTATAGGAGGCAAATACAAATTCTTATTCATTTCACTGGGGCTTTTAACTCTATAAATGCTAAACAGGTCTCGGGTGCACTTCTTTTCATTGCATAGAAAACCTCTCTAGCACTCAAATAATGAAAACCCCCATTTAAACCAATGAGAATTCTCACGTGTCCCTTGTAGTGGAGTTGCTTTGCCCCAGAATTCCATTTTTCTTATGAACATTGATTCATATTCAAGAAGATAAAAAGGAGCAATTCTAGAGCAAAATGAAATGCACCACAGAGGACAGCTGAAAATCTCCCTAAATTGTCAGAGATTTAAATGGGGCTTTTTACCTCTGACTGCTCGAGAGAGATGTTCAACTCATTGGTACATAGTGCTTTCTAGACATCTCTAGGATTCAAGTGACTAAATGCCTCCTTTAATCCTTTCAGTGCCAGAGGGGTACGCAATGCATTGCACTGAAGGGGTTATTTATTTATTTATTCCCTGTGGTACTCTTGGTTTGCTCCAGAATTACTTCTAGGTAGCTTCCTGAATATGGTATATTACAAAAAAATAAAAATATGGCTTAGAGGGCCTTATTTATCAAACTAACATGGAACAATTCTGGATCAAACAAGCTTCACCATAGGGGAGGAAAATAAAATTCAACAGATTTAACCCCTTAAGGACCAGCACTTAAGGACCACAGACCATTTTATTTTATTTCTTTTTCTGGTTTCGGGCTCCCCGAACGGCATGCAGCTGTGCGGGGATCCCAGAATTCCATGACGGTCCTGGCACATCATGGGTCGTTAACGCAAAACAACCCGTGATGTGCCATGACTGTCAAGGGTCATTAAGGGTTAAATTAAACTTGAATGCTAGAGAGGTCTATAGTGCATTGTTTCACAATTCATTGGATACTTCTCAAATACTGAAAGGTTTATAAGCCCCATTTAAATCCAATTTTCATTCTGCCCATGGTACAGTTGGCTCCCTGCAGAACTGCTCATCTATAGCTTGATAAATAAGACCCTATATAGAGCCCTAAAACATGCACACTCTTTGTCCACTAGGAATGCAGTATGAGAACCCTGGTAAAGAAAACCAATATATGTTTTAAATGCATTACAATAATATTCTTCCTTATAACGTTTAAATGCAATCTATCACTATTTTTGAATAAAATCAAATTTAACTTTAAACACAGCCATATATAGTGTAGTGCAGTTTTCTGTTTAGTAAATGTTTTTATTTTGAATGCAAAATATATGTTGTAGAGCAGGAGTAGTTAATCTGGAGACTACCCATCATCCCCAGTCAGCTGTTAGGAGGTTGGGGTTGATGTGAGTTGCAATGTCCAAAAGCTAACGGCTGAACGATTTCATACTCTTATTATATGCCTTTTGTTGCTGATTCATACAACGATATCCCACAGCTGGTAAATTTTTCATCGAGAAGTTATCTCAACTCAGACATATATATATATATTTTTTTTTTAAATTAAACTGTTAGCAGGAACGTTGTGTCAAAAAGACAGCTCTTTTTATATTAAACCTAATATAATAATATATATAATATTATAATATGGGCTGCTATCAGATAGATACCCCCCACTACACCGTCTGCCATCCCAGCCTTTGAAATAACTAAAACCTTTTAAATAAATATATATTATATCCGAACACTGGGTGTACCAAAAGTATTCTTGTTCTTTTTATTAAAAACACTGAAGAAAACAAGAATCTATAAATCACGGATATTACAAAGCTTTTATACATCATTTTGCTATGTGTCCAGATTCTTGGGGTGCGGGTAGATCCGAGAATCTGGACAAAAAACACAATGATGTACTGATTTAGGAATAGTACGTATATTGCAGACCATATAAAAGCGTTGTAATATCCTGTTTTGTTCAGTGTTTTTAATAAAAAGAACAAGAATAATTTTGGTACACCCAGTATTCGGATATAATATATATTTGTTTCAAAAGTTATAGGATTGACGCTTCATATATATGTATATATACTCTTTTTATATTACAGAAGATGAGAGAACTGAGTAATTGAATACTGTGACGGGGGGTACAGGAGTTACTAATTGGTAGGCCGAGGGTTAAGAGATTTATCCAGCCAGACAAAAAGATAATAAATTGCATTTATTAGGGTAGTCACGGCACAAAACATAGGACAACAATTACAGGCAAACAAACAGGGGTAAAACATAAAAACTAAACACTTCTGCTGTTCTCTTCTTAGTTGCATAACTTGCCAGGGGGTTACAAATAATACTCACAGTCCATTTTAGCTTAATGCTGGAGCTTATTCATAGTCCCACTAGAGGCAAGAGTAGGCATCCTGCCCACTCCACATGCTGCTGGATCACATGAAGGTTCCTTGTACCTTTTAGTCCTGGCAGAGGAGTTGGGGAAGCCATCCTAAGATCCTTGTGGTAGGAACATCAGGGTACTCTCTCTGTGTCTGAAGCTGCCTTGACTTACAGCCCACAACTGAAAAGGGGACCTGGCCCTATAGCGCCCGCTCACTCTAACTCTTCCGGTGAGGGCACTCACCAGTCCCAGTTTCTCCAGTACGCCTGTAGAAAGCACCTGGACCAGTCCAACTCCAGACTGGCCCTAGGCTACCCCCCTCCATGCTGGGGAGAGGCTCTCTCCTGCTCCTACATTCTGCAACCCTCTCTCTGACTCCCTTCTCCCTCTCTACCCACCCCCTACAGGATGTGTTGTCACAGTTCCCATCTACCAGGTCTCTCTCTGCTTAGCCTAATGTGAGGGGGGAAGATGCACATCCCCCCTCCATCTAACCAACACTGGTTATCTCATAGCACAATCTCTGGGTTTAGCTAGACTGCATGGCACCATTCCTTTGTACATCCTACACACTAACTAACCCATTCACTGCTGGTAACTGGACAACCCTCTCTAATGCATGCACACACAGGGGACATTAAGGTTTCAAGAATGGGAACACGTTAAGACAATGGCAATCACTGAAAACAGACACATTTCATTCTCTGGGTGACACCCATTCCGTCACAGTCTGTCCCCCCTTTTCAGATGGGGACCCCAGAGTTCAGTCCACACGGACAGATCACTGGGTCCCCATATATTAACTAATTTCCTATACTTCTATCAATACAGACATCAAGCCTACAAAGCATTTGTATGTACAGTACATCATTTGTATCTTTAGTGGCGATAGTTCCAAAACAAAGTCCAGTGATTCAGGATACTTTCCAGGGCAAGACATATCCAATTAGGGTGCAGGAAAAAGCAGGCCCAAAACATTTCAAATAGGCAGATCTTCTGGTGTGGCAATGCATTTTCCTCACACACACACAATAGCTTACTGTAATCAAAATTAAGAGACCGTCCCAGAACACCATCCCACCTAAATCAGTCCAACATAAAGAATCAGAACCAGTCCCATCACAATTAGTGCTGCCACAGGAGTGTCACTTACCCCTGCAAAGACTTCCAGCATTGCTTTTTGGGGTGGATTAACTTTTCCATTAAAATTCCCACTGTAACTGGTTTCTGAATAGAGCATCCTCCACTGGATTTTCCTTTAAGCTGAGAAGGTAGTGCAATGTTCTCTCTGGATTACCCTTCTGGTGTCTGTGTCACATTACTCCCATGCTTGGATTCTGTGGCACTCAACACTGGTTCAGCCCATTCTGAATTTTCACTCTGGATCTGGTTGCTTTGGAGCTCTGTTTTTTGATGTTTGACCACTTTGCTTTGAAGTACTGGATCATCCAGGCAAGTCTGTAAAGCTGTAGATCACTGCATTGCTAGGGCATAGTGGGTGCTGGATGCAGACTACACCCCTAGTCCCATTTTGTCTGGCAGTGCTGATAGGGTACTTGCTCACATGTCCCTTAGGCTAACTCTAAGGCAAAACAAAAATAACAGGAGGGGTTCCCATACTGTTGTCCTTGGCCGTGTCTTTTTGTCTGGGTGCTAAAGTGACCACGCTACTGAGCTGGCACAACTAGCACACATAGTGGTCAGGGTTGCCCTCAGACACCCTGAACACCTAAGCTGGATATCCCACCGCTGCCACCAGTGTGACGGGGGGTACAGGAGTTACTAATTGGTAGGCCGAGGGTTAAGAGATTTATCCAGCCAGACAAAAAGATAATAAATTGCATTTATTAGGGTAGTCACGGCACAAAACATAGGACAACAATTACAGGCAAACAAACAGGGGTAAAACATAAAAACTAAACACTTCTGCTGTTCTCTTCTTAGTTGCATAACTTGCCAGGGGGTTACAAATAATACTCACAGTCCATTTTAGCTTAATGCTGGAGCTTATTCATAGTCCCACTAGAGGCAAGAGTAGGCATCCTGCCCACTCCACATGCTGCTGGATCACATGAAGGTTCCTTGTACCTTTTAGTCCTGGCAGAGGAGTTGGGGAAGCCATCCTAAGATCCTTGTGGTAGGAACATCAGGGTACTCTCTCTGTGTCTGAAGCTGCCTTGACTTACAGCCCACAACTGAAAAGGGGACCTGCCCCTATAGTGCCCGCTCACTCTAACTCTTCCGGTGAGGGCACTCGCCAGTCCCAGTTTCTCCAGTACGCCTGTAGAAAGCACCTGGACCAGTCCAACTCCAGACTGGCCCTAGGCTACCCCCCTCCATGCTGGGGAGAGGCTCTCTCCTGCTCCTACATTCTGCAACCCTCTCTCTGACTCCCTTCTCCCTCTCTACCCACCCCCTACAGGATGTGTTGTCACAGTTCCCATCTACCAGGTCTCTCTCTGCTTAGCCTAATGTGAGGGGGGAAGATGCACATCCCCCCTCCATCTAACCAACACTGGTTATCTCATAGCACAATCTCTGGGTTTAGCTAGACTGCATGGCACCATTCCTTTGTACATCCTACACACTAACTAACCCATTCACTGCTGGTAACTGGACAACCCTCTCTAATGCATGCACACACAGGGGACATTAAGGTTTCAAGAATGGGAACACGTTAAGACAATGGCAATCACTGAAAACAGACACATTTCATTCTCTGGGTGACACCCATTCCGTCACAAATACCTACTGGTTGGAACAGCTCCACTTTGTGTTCATGTTGAAAACTGCAATTCAAAAGCAAAGTCAAACCTGAGATAGAATAATATATGAATGGAAATAACTTATATTATTATATAACAAATAGAAGATCGACACTTCCAAGACTTGCTGGAACATAATGATGAATTATTAATGTTCACTGGACATTTCAGTCACAGCCATAGGCTTTTGACAGTATAGAAAAGTGTGAACAAACAGCTGCTTTTAAGCCCTCATATTTAATAAGTCAAAACTGTGCTTCTGTGAGTGGTGGAGGTCATGTTTGACAGCATACTTAAGTGTAAATAATTGTATGTATATAAGCAATTGTGTGTAAGGTTCAGAATAAAATTCAATATCATATATTTGTACTGTACAATATGTCAAAGTTACAGTGACAGTCTGACACATCTTAAGATAAAAAACAAAGAAGGAACAAGAATAGAGTTTATATACAACATTTATACAAAATGGACAGAGTCATTTTTTTCTACAGAAGGCTTCAGTTTATTGTATCCTAAAGCATGAAAAAAGGGGAATTCAGGGATGTATTAACATTGGTGGTTGCTAGATATTTTCTATAAACTTACTAGCTATCGTTTTCTGAGTGATTCTAGAGCTGTGCTTGGTGTCTCCAAACCCTACCCTTCCATTCTGTCCCTACCTTTATCCTACTTAGGTTGTACCTTCTCATCCCTTGTCCGCAGTTGTATCTGTCGCCTTATTTCCCTTCAGTCTACATTCTCATTTTCTTACTTTCCACTATGGTTCTTGGTGGAGTATAACTACGAGTTCTAGGTCACAGGGGGTAGGTTATCATGGGCACTCGTGTCGGTTGATCTGCCTTTTTTCTAACTCTCCGCAAACCCTGAATACTACTCCAGGTTCCATGGTTATTTCCCTAAGCTAATCCCCTCAGATCTTTTGCTCTGCAATACATGATACTCAGAAATGTACAGTATATACTTAGAGGTTCTATACATCAATGATATGTATGTCTTGCTTTAATTTCACATTTATTACAATCTACTGATTCAATATTTGTCTTGAAGTCCATAATTGGACTTTTCGCTTATTATGTAAGATGTGTTTGAATTAATTCTGGGATGTCTAATGTCAATATGCTTGTATACCCTTGTAATGACTTTTTCTTCAATAAAAAAAAGGGGGAATTATTACTTATCCACCACTGGATTAATTTTACTCTATGCAGGCCATTTTTAAAATTTTGCATATTGAGAACAAGGAGCCCTTATGTTAAACTCCTTCGGCATCTAGGATATGAATGTGACAACTGTAGCAGTACAGTGCCATACAGTATTTACAATGAAGTTAAATAAAGACATCAAGGAGGTTTTAGTGCTGAGCTCTAATGGAGACTCCTCTAGGTAGACTGCCAGATTCCTAGAACTGGCTGTTTAACAGCATGTTGTAGAACATTGGGTAACTGTGGCTACCATATTTAGTTCCGATACCTGGTGGTGGTGGTAGTTTATAGACTTGATATATCCCAAATGTGCAATTAAAATCGCATGGGCTCTAAAGAGGCTGCATTCGCACTTACCTCAAGAGATCGATTAGAAGCTTCAAAACTCAGAGCAACCACTGCATTGATGGAATCCTTGCCTGTGTGAATAATTCAGTGAAGCAGGTGAAAACAGCCATGTAGCACACACAAATATCATTTAATGTAAATTAAATCATGAATCATAAATGGAGATTACAATTGGTAGCTTTCAGGAGCCATAGTACAGGCTTATAAATAATGTAACACATAGCAGATAGTAGTAGCTGCCATGGAAACAACTAACAGTCAATGATAATGGTAATGCCTAAACAAGCTGTATAAGCAGTGGTACAGCCATGACCTCTGCTGAGACTACGTGCATGCAGACAGTGGGAGACCAATGTGAAGCTTCTATAACATCCTTGAACAATCAAAGAAAATCATCAGGAAGCATAAATCAAATACCTTCTCGGATGGGTAATCAGATGAAACATGTGTGCATGCATACACTTGGTGGTGAAATTGAGTTGCAAAAAATCCTATTTATGAAAAAGAAAAACCTGGATAAAATAGCTACACCAGTAAAATAATAAAGTTACATTAAGCTATTCAGGTATAGCTCTTTTGATTGCCACAGTGTCCAAAAACAAATCTATTTGGCCTAGTTTTGGAACAGTTTTACACCTCTATCTCCTCTCTTGACAGAGGGAAACATGGTCTATGGCCATTTACCTTAAGCTGGTTAGCATATTTGTGTTGCGCAAAATGAGTTGCTGCTGGTTGTTCCTTCATTTTTTTTATTTGAAATTGTGTGTGGGATTTGAGGCAGCTACATCTGTTGCCTTTATAACAGACCACTGGTTATCCATTCCTTTGCCACAAGCCACATGGACATTTATTAATATAAACAATTGGCTGCTACATGTTAGTCTGTGTCTGATATGTATCATAAACTGTATCATAACATCCATATGTGAATGCTGAAAGAATGTGCCACTCATTACAAAGTTACAGTTTATGAATGGTGTTTGAAACATCCAGATTTTGACCTTTTAAATAGCTTTGTTCAGCAGGCTTTTTGGGTAGTCTTGACCAGATAATCCATCATATTGGTTTCTCTAGTATAGCAGAACAGGGTGGCTTTTGAGGAAGCTGGAACTTGTAAGTGAGCTATTTAGACATGGGCCAATGTTTCTTGCAGTGTCTCTAGGGGAATTATGTCCATAGTTTTGTCAGGTATATCATCCAGTGCCACAGTGCTTGAGATAGATTTAACCTTGGCAATGATGTCCACTGCTTAATTTCTATGATACCCCTTTTCCAAGAACATCTTCCATATGTTGAAGTTCTCTGACCAAGGTTTCCCTTGGTCAGCGTGCCATCAGTATTTGGGGAAAAAGAAGGCCTTTTCTGAGATCCAAGGGATGATGATGAATGGTCCAGAACAACAATATTTTTTTTCAAAAAAGTGAATTATGTAGCACATTGGCCACTAGCTCTATACTCACATCCAGAAGTGACACAGCTTTTTAGCTACATGCTAGAGGCAGCTGGATATTATTTTGTAACTTAAAGAACTACTCAGTGGCTTCCGAAAGCTGAGACATTTTACCAGTCCGTAGAAGGTCTCCAATATGCCACTGAATTTAGCTCAGTTGGTTAATGCACCAGCTGTAGAATCTGTTCAAACCTCTGGGTCACAGGTTCTAGTCATGGCAAGGTCAACTCACGCTTTCATCCTTCTGAGGTAGATAAAATGAGTCCAGGACATGCTTGGAAATGAGATATAATCTCAATGTATCCTTCCTGTTTGTCTTAGAACTATTTCCGCTTTGCGAAAACAAACTACGTACAAGTCTCTGGCGCTGGCATATGCCAACACTTCTATATATTTGTCTGAAGAATCTCTTCTGTTTAAATAAATGAAGTAATATAGTCACACACATTTTAGATATAAGATAGAGAAGGGGTTAACTCTAAGAAACGTTATCTACCAGTGGCAATTTGATATAGAACTGCTCAGTCTGATTATTGTTATCATTCAGTGATGTTGATGTACAACAAAGTGATTCACTTTTGGGGCAAACATTTGGGCTTTTAACCTCTTGAATGCTAGAGAGGTTTCCAACAAATTACAAAGCAGTCAATGGGTTAAAGGTCCAATTTAAAATAATGGGAATTTGAGTCATGTTTTGTTCTCTATGGTACAGTTGTATTGCTCCACCACTTTCTTTCTACAGCAGCCTCAGTGGCCCAGTTATATTCTTTTGAACTGCGAGTATTACTGATGGTCTTGGATCTGAATCTATATGAATGATCACCCCCCTCTCAATAAGTTGCCAATCATCAGACCTCAGACACAGCAAAAGATTTTATTACAACGAACTCATGAATGTTTTATTTTCACAGCAATGAAAAGCCATTCAATCCATCTGTATAATCACACACAAGCATGCATTTGTGTGCAAATCCCATTGAATGAATGTTAACTTCACTAACTATACGCAGCCTATAATTAATGTAATGAACAGAAACTGTTCTTTAAAGACCACAGTCAATTTTGTCCTTGAGTTACAGTATACAATGAACATGGAACTAAACATATAGCACCTCACATACAATAATCCACATTAAATATTCCATTAATCCTGCCAGTACCCAATTAAAACACTATTAAATGATTTAAACGCCCACGCACAGAATGAGCAAGTGTATTTACTTGGCTTTACGGGCATACTCTTTTTAATACTTAAGATGCATCCGATAAAGCTTCTGATAGAAACAGACTAGAGGCAATTCATTTCCCTTCAGCTACATTTTCATTAGGATCGTATTACACTTTATCAGATGTAACATTAGCCTGTATATGACTTGTGCAGACCATTAAGGTCATCCATAAAATGAATACAGCTTTGATCTTCAATCTGTGGTGACAAAAAATAATAATATATTTATAGCAAATGCTCCACCCCTAAATCTGTTCTGTCAAGTTAATAAAGCTGGGCACAAACATCAATAATTCATGAAAATGTCAGTGGGATATTTGCATAATTTCAAGGACTCAGCGTGATGTAGAATGATTTACTTTGTTTTAAATTCAGATACCTTATTATACATGGTAAAATGAGCCTTGTGCGCAAAAGAAAAGAGGGGAAATTCTAGAGGAAACCAACTGCATTATAGGGGACATATTCAAATTCCCATTTAAAGTATCAGCTTATAACAATTTAAGGGACATTGAAAAAATATTCAAAATCACCTCTATGTTTTGTTATTCATTGTTATACATGATCCTGCCTCTTCCCCAGTCATGTCTCAGTAAAAAGATTGCTTGGGGCATGTATTTGGACAGACAACTTGCTCACTGTCGTATAACTCCCAACACGTGTCTTCATCACTTCCCACCCTTACATCTTCCTCACTGTGTCTGCACTTAAACAGAGACAGTCTCCCTATTCCCCAGTCTGTGTCTTCTTGCACTGCAATTGCATACCCCTTTGATCCTTAAAGGGTTAAGATTATAGAACATTTCTGTGGTGATAATTGATAAAGGACGTGCGTTATGCAGGGGAATAGGCAGAACCTAGTGGGCCCTGGGGGTGAAATCTGAGGCTAAAACACACACACGCTAACATGTACCCACTACCCACACCGTGTATGTATAGAAATGCATGTTTCCCCCCATATAATGCAGCTAGTTGTCTACTTCTGCATTTGCTATGGTGTTATGGGACAATTGTGTGCTTCTGCTACCTCCTGTTTCAGGCATGTCAAACTCAAATACAGTTGAGAGCTGTAAACTTGATGATGGTTCCCTCTAAGGAGATCATACTTAAAAATTCCCTCTAAGGGGGGGGGGGGAGGGGGGCCCTTATAGCATCCGTATCGCGCCCTTGTTCCTGATTGCGCCCTTATAGCATCCTTATTGCTCCCTTGTTCCTTATAGTGTCCTTATTGCGCCCTTTGGTTTTGATGCAATGCTTCATTATTGAGTCCTTTATGCGTCGTATTTGCTTTTTCCTTACAAGTATTTGGCTCTTATTGCGCCCTTATAGCGTGCTTATTGCGCCCCTTGTTCCTTATTGCTCCCTTTTAGTATCCTAAGTATTTGGCTCTTATTGTGCCCATATAGCATCCATATTGCACCCTTATAGCATCCTTATTGCGCCCTTTTATTATTGCTCCCTTATAACATCCTTATTGCGCAGTTATTGTGGCCCTCATAAGTAATTTCCAGTTTTCAACATTTTGACGCAGGCGACATATAGAAGGTGACATGTTGTGCTACGTGCCATGTTGAATTTGCGATGTTTTCAATTGCGACATTCTGAATGTGTCATTCGCATTGACGCAACCAAAAAAATGCGACATTTTAAGAAGCGCGATGTGGCGTGCGACATTTCAAAAGGATACCCATGACAGTGACTGCCAGTGAATGCACTATTATTTTGTTGAGGAGGCCAGTGGAGAGGGATGAAATTTAGAAGTTTGTTGATCTGTTACTGTTCTGATAATGAGCCCAGTGTTTAGATCAATGTTTCACAATGACAGTTCTCAGGGCACACCAGCAGTGCAGGTTTCACAATATCACTGGTTGTTATCAAATGAGTAATCAGTAGCTCAGTCATTTTGAGGGAACCACGTATATCCTTAAAACCTTACCTGTTGGTGTGCACCAAGGATTAGAGCTGAGAATAACTGGTTTAGCTTACCTCTACAACACGAGTGGGAAACCTTTGGGTTTCAACTTGTCGTATTGGGTCAGAGGTATGTGGCCCTATTTACCATTGGTGCTACTGATGTCCTTACTCACCACTGTGACAGCAACATCAGCAGCATCCAGATCCATCCAGCTGCTCCTGCTAGTGGTCATAGTGCTATCCAGCACTCTGAGCAACTTTAATTTTTATATTAACTTTTATTTTAATTTTTTTCTCTCTCTCTCTCTCTCTGTCTGCTTCCATACTACATGGCAGGGAATCCTGTGTTTTTATAGTATGTAGGTGGAATGTTTTGACACTTGGGAAACATAGGTGGGACATTTAACCATTCTCAGAGGAAAATCTGTGGTGTTAAAGAAACAGCAGAAAATCTAGGGGTAGGATCCCCATGGAAGAACAGAAAATCATGCTTTTTTTCACAAAAATTTACATGGGAACAAAACAAGACTTTTCTACCATCCCCAGTTAAAAGCCTGATTTTGTTTGATCCTTGTGGGGCTATTGGCTTGCTCCAGTTTTTAACTACTTTAAGAAAAGTGGTGCAATTCTGGAGTAAACCAGTTGCACCAATTTAAAGATTTGGAAAAAACAATGTAAATGCAGTGGTAAAAGACCTTTGATAAAGGCACACTTAAGTTCTCACTCAGACACAAAAAAGCAGGGACATATAGGTTGTGTCATTCCAATTAAACTCCATGCCCCCATATACTTTGCTGATGATACTGGGTATGACATAACAAATGACGTCATCAATGACATACTGATGACATCATGTGTTACATCACAAAATCATATATTATGTTTACAAACCCTGAAAAACTAACATACAACATTTCAGCTATCCTTTCAGAATGGCAATATACAAAGCACAATAAACTTTAAGGGTATCAGAAATACCACCTAGAAAAGACCTGTAGCCTAAAAGTAACTCAGGAATATTAGTAGCAGTAAAGCCTACATGCTGGGGAGCATGGTTTATACACAGGCCACCCTTGGCAATACTTTTGATGTAGCTAAAGCTGTGTTAAATGTATCAGCCGCAAGGCTGAATAATGCTCTCCAGTTGAGCTGGAGAGCACTCAAGATAACCACTGCAAGGATAGAGTGGAAGGCACTACTGTGAAAAGACCTGAAGAACAGTACCAACAAGCAACCATGTATACCAGCAAAGAGGAGAGACAAATACTTGTAACCCAAGGATGTCTGGATTCCACTAGACTGGCAGCCTGGAGGAGTGACTGGATGGAAAAACATGTATTTGGGACTGGAAGAAGCATCAGGAGCTCAAGAGATGCGGAGGCTGGTAAGAGCACCCGAGAGAGACAACTGGCACAAAGGTAGAGGTACGAAATCAAATTCCCAAGCGAGATCAGATGAGAGATAGGTCAGCATCAGGGAGATAATTCCTGGGATAATTAGGAAAGAAGTGTTTGAATCTGAATCAGCAGGCACTATGGAATGAGCAGCACCAGCAATGGGAAGACTGTCCATTGTTTCAGAACTCTAAACAAGCTTATGCCACACAGAAACTGAGCATTTAGTTCACATGACAAGCAAAGGGGTTGGACAGCTAAATGGAAAGCTAGGCAGAAACAAAGGCCCAGAACAGAATATCGGTCTGAACTGAATACAACACCACAGAACTATTCAACCATTACTGCAAAACTGCACCTCTGTACCCAGAACCAAACAGTGACCTTATAAACACTCATAGTAATACTCAACTAATCGTACAAAAAACTCTGAAAAAATGTCTCCATTTTACCCCCACACTGTCAAGAAGGACACACACACACACACACTTAAAAAATGCTTGTCTATCAAAAGACAGCTTCTCATCCAGTAGCAAAACTATGTTAAAATAATAACAAAATCCTGACAAATCCTAACAAACTAAGCTCTCAATACTTTTACCACAGTTAGGTATTCTATTCTAGTATTTTATTACCTGTGCTGTGACAAACTACTGACAGGTAAAAATGCACAACGTCACTAAATTAGCTCCCATAGTAAACAGTGACAAAGATGAATTTGGTTTTCAATTACATGTGGTGGTTTGTCACACATGTTAAGGGACTCTGTTTTTGGGAAATAAGAACACTTAGGCCTTGAGTCTCTAACGTGTGTTAAAAACAATCAACGTGTACTTGAACAGTGGTTTCAAACACATACACGCATGCACAGCTAGTGATCACTACACTAGCGACCCGTGGATGTGTTGATATGGGTCCATATTCCCCACATCAATAAATCCATTGAACTAAAAACATGAGTGAAAAGAAAAATAACGCTATGAGAGCCAGTGGAGTTTGCAACACAACGTGGCACTGACAGGGTTAATCCCCCTAAAGCTAAGACCATCCTCTGAAAATAAACAGTTACCTTTAAGTCTGCTGTCCAGCGGGGTCTTCAACACCTATGTCATCCACTGTAATTCTTCTTCAGCAATCTTCAATCCTCTGTCTTCTTATCTTCCATCTTCTTCTTTTAACCCTTTGAGTTCCTTGGGGGTACACTATGTATTGCTATGAACCTCCGAACCAATCAGCTTCTAGCATTAGGAATGACGAAACCTGCTAGAAGCTGATTAGCTGTGAGGTATATAACCCCACATCCTAGCCAATGGAAGACAGTAGATGGACCAAAAGAATTTTGGAATGGATTACACTCACTGACAAATGCCCAAGAAGAAGACCCAAGACAAGATGGGTAAATTAAATTACCAAATTTGCTTGTACACAGTGGCAACAAAAAGCACAGGACTGAAGTTGTTGGAGGCTTGCTGAGGAGGCCTTCATCCTGCAGTGGATTGCAATGGTATGTTTACCTTGGACAGATTATATATAATATATATATATATTTATACGTGTGTATTTATATATATATATATATATATATATATATATATATATATACACTACCGTTCAAAAGTTTGGGATCCCTTAGAAATGTCCGTGTTTTCCTTCAAATGAGTTGCAAAATGAATAGGAAATATAGTCAAGACATTGACAAGGTTAGAAATAATGATTTTTAATTTAAATAATACTTATGGCCTTCAAACTTTGCTTTCATCGAAGAATCCTCCATTTGCAGCAATTACAACCTTGCAGACCTTTGGCATTCTGGTTGTGAATTTGTTGAGGTAATGTGAAGAGAGTTCACTCCATGCTTTCTGAAGCACCTCCCATAATTTGGATTGGCTTGATGGGCACTTCTTACTTACCATATGGTCAATCTGCTCCCATAACAGAAACAAGGACATATCTAAGTGACCCCAAACTTTTGAACGGTATTGTATATACACATACATACACAGATCTTCTTAACAAGAATACTCCAAAATCATCCAGTGAAGTTTTAATTTTTAACACAAAATTTACTCCTCAAACCCCACTAAGGAAAGTTGGACTATACTAAGTCAGGACAAATCTCTTCCTCCTATATTTTGTTTAAAATCCATGGTTTCATACCAGCAGGGAAAAAACCTGCACGATGTGCTGGTGCAAACGGATCCCTCTCACAGTTTGGCTTTGAAACCAGGATGTATTGATAAACCTGTGGCTAGGCATTTTCTGTAAGCTAAGCATCCTATCTCAGCCTTAAAATGTATGATCATTGACCATTAACCTAAAACCATGAGAGGTGGCCCAAGATTACTTCATAGGGAGTGGATTAATAAACTCAGCACCTTGAAACCTTATGGATTGAATGAAACTCTGGGATTGAATTGTTTCATATATAGGTCGCAAAGTGGTGAAAAGGTCCCTTTGTGTTTCTGAGAAAAAAAACAGTGAAAACCACATAGCTGTCCTCTTTTTCCAGGAAAACTCATCTTTAACAAACCCCTTAAAATATTTGGCTTTTCTGCCTTCTTCCATAATGTTTTTGCTGTGTTTTTCCAATTATACGTAGTCCCCCTACATCATCACTGGGGATCTGGGGGAAAAACTGTGTTATCATCATAATCAAAGGCACAAGAAGAAGGGGGTAGCAATGTGAGTAGGACAGGTCAGTTACCTGTGCCTTCTGCTAGTGCTGCCAGTGTGCCTTCTGATACTCATGAAGAGGAGGAGGAGATGATGGTAAGTGTGACAGCAAGGAACCCAAAGTCACACTTGCCGTTTCCAAGCAGTCCCACTACTACTACCACGCAGCAGCTAGAGAGTGCTGGGGGTGAGGGAGGCGGTGATGGTGAAGGTGATGGTAGTGAAGCAGCTGGTGGTGGGACTAGCATGACTGCTGTAGATCTTCTTGCTGAGGTGGAAGGGGAAGTAATGCCGAGCAGCCAGACTAGCTGTCAATGGAGCCCACAACATCCCCATGACCCTGTGATTCCCCTTCCCCAGGTCTTTTGCCCCTGGAACCTGATGCGGAGGATGGCAGAACTGGCTAGCATTATTACCATCAGCACAGATCAGCTGCTTGTGCCTGCTGCTATTGCTGTTAGTCTGCCTTCTTTACGTGCAGAGATGGCAAGTGTCACCAGCCGTGATATTGCTAAGCTTGCTGCTGCTGTAATTCCTGCTGCTACTGTGTTGCAAGGGCAGCAGGCTAGTGTGCCACAGACCACCGTGGCCACTGTGGAAATGGGGAGCAGCAGTAGTTATGATGTGGGACTAGGACAGGCTCCACTTGCCAGCAATACTCCTGGTCCTAGTTGTAGTTCTGAGTCAGCAGAAGCAGCATCCTCCTTCTTCTTGTGGAGAAGAAGGAGGAGGAGGACATGCTTCTTCACCTTCCCATCCCCCCTAAGGTTCTGGTTGTGGGACTATTTTTCTCTTGGGACAGGCACAGTGCAGTCACCAGTAACAGCACTGTGCATGATATGTGATAAATCAGTGAAAAGGGAAAAGGAGGGAATGCACCTTAGCACAACTCCCTCTTATAACACACATGACATACAGACACCATGACATTTATGTGAAGCATGTTAAAGCCAAACCACCACAAAGAAAATCGGGAACTACTGTTGCTGTACCCCCTATCTCTCCCCAAAGGCACCAAGAGTCGAAAGGTGGAAATCAAAGAGGAGGAAGAATAAAGAAACCCAGCCTGAGCCTGAAAGTTTGATGATGAGCGAAACACATGGCTTGCTATCACCTTCTGACTCAGGGGTCCGGGCATGGGAAGATGTAGCAACGTCTTCTGGTTATCCATCTCTGGCATCATTACCTCCCCCACCAGCTGATAGAGATTCTTTAGATGCGAGGATGTGGCAGTTTGTATCCACCAATTGCACATTGTGTGGTGCACTGTCCGCAGATGGCAATGTGGCGGAGTATAATCTCGGACATGCAATCAAGCAGCATCTGTAGAGATTTCATCCCACAAATTATGCTAAACTGGTGCCTGGGAAGATTCATCAATATTATTAAGACTGCAATACTGAGTCCAAAAAATCATCACTGCTTCCTCTTGGGCTTGTGCCACTAACAAACCTGATGCCAACCAATCATAACTGATTTCTCAGGGCTTGTGTCTCTAACAAGCTTGGACCTAATGAGACTAAGTCCTTCAACTCAATGTTTCCTCAGGGTTTGTGCCTAACAAGTCTAAGTCCTACAAATGAATGTTTCCTCAAGGCTTGGGCCAAACAAATGTAAGTCCTACAAATCAGTGTTTCCTCGGGGCTTGTGCCTAACAAGTTTAAGCCCTACAAATCAGTGTTTCTTCACGGATTGTGCCTCTAACAACAAGTCTAAGTCCTAAATAGAATCCTCTACAAAATACTCTATCCCATCAAGTATCAGTCTGCCCCAGTCACAGTTTATGTTGGGGGGGGGGCTGTATCTGTCTGTATATGTGCCTATTTTATTTCTTCTTTTATTTTTATTAACTGCCCCCCCCAATCCCAGTCAACAATCCCCCCCCAAAAAAAATCCCTGTTCAACTGTTTCTTTCCCCAGACTCCACCAACATAGGCGCCTTAAGACCACTTTTATACTATGCCTGTGGGAAATAAAATAAAATTTGCTATGTGTTGTGTGTAAATTCATTCTTCCCATTTCAATGCAATGAACTAGGTGAAAAAAAGCAGAAAAACTGCACTTTTCACTGGAAATGTCCCACTAGGCAGGAAGTGCCTTTTTTTTGCCTATTTTGGTTTGAGGTGAAAATTTTCACCCATCCCTAGTGACGATTATGTGTGGACACTAATGGGAACTCTCTAAAGTTGGATTAGCATAATTTGGGCATGTGGTGCTTTAGCTATACATTACTTAACTTGGATCCCATTGCAACATGTGTTAGTAACAATTATTTTAGACTCTTTTTTTCATCTTCTGTGGAACCCAGGTGGAGTTTACCCATTTAACACATCTAAGAGGGCATTGCACACTGCTGTATTGGGTACCGCCCTGAGAGCTCGAGTTTGAAGTTTCAATATATTTATATGCCTCATTGTTGCTGTATGTACTGTATATGGATTACATCAAGCTCTTTATTATGAATTGCATATGTCTTAATGGTGCTGTACCATGTTGTGGAGACGTGCTGAAGTCTCTGCTGGTGACCTGCAGCTGGTATCCCTCCTGTTGCACACTCCATATAGCTTTTTCTTGGTTGAGATATATTCTATGAGCCTTTTATACGTTCAAATAGATCCTATTATTTTGCTGTATTTCACACATTTATTGCACTGTGGGGTAGGAGTAATTCTAACTTTAGTGGTGCTGTGTTATGAAATGGAGACCCACTGCAGCCTCTGCTGACAATTTCAGCCTGAGTCTTGTAGACATGTGTCCATCCAACTTGGAACTACACATACATGATAAACTGAATGTGAAATATGCTCAACTCTTATTTTTCTATATTGTGTTCTTTTTTTATTGATTGTGATGTTCTCCCTTTTTCATGTGGATTGGACTCTCCTGTGTTTGCGGTGATGCTGCTAAGTGGATGTGGGGAGATTCCTCGTAGTGGATCCATGGATAGATCATGGTACCCCTAAGGTCTAGTCCTCAACTTTCCCTCTTTTTGTTCATACTTCACATTGAGATTTGGGTCCAGTCTAATCCCATTGTATATGTTTTCTTATTAGTTATTGGCTATGAATGAGTCTAGCAGCTCAGTTTAACTGCAACAGCTCCATTAGCATTGAGAGCTGATCATGGGCATTGAGTTACAGTTTTAATGAATAATTTAAAGAAATATGTTTTTCATTGTACTTTTTTTATTCACACATGTTAATTTATGGTGGGAGGGATATACCAATGGCGTCAGTATGACATTCCAGATGACATTTATTGTTTGAAATTGGAGCCTTTGTAGATGATGTAGGGTATATATTGTGGGTTTTTGTCACTTTTCACTTGTTTTGATATAGGTGCCATTGAGTACCAAAACGTTGACCTTAATAAAATGTTTCATTTTTTTCATACAAGACCAGTGAGTGATTTTTTGCTTTACTGGTACCCTGGCAATTTCTATTGTACCTGGATTGTGGCTATATCCTATTAAAATGTCGCCTTTTACATGGCGACCCTCAAAACGTCGACATCAGAATATCGCCTGAGTCAAAAGGGCTACATCATAATGTAGCCTGCATGAAAAGGGAGTCATATAAATGTCTCCCCCGTGTACACATCACCCAGGGGAAACTCCAGTGGCATGCCAAAGCATTGCACAGCAATGCTGGTGCAGTATTCCCCCAATAAAAACAAAAGCATGCATCTACCTTGATCATTTGCTGAATTGACACACACATCAGTAATTATTTCCTCTTTCCAGTTTCATCCTGCAGGGTACACTATGTGTGACTGCAGTCAACCTGGGGAGACGCAGGCTATGATTTTTATTGGAGGAATACTACACCAGCATTGCTGCACAATGCTGTGGCGTGCCCCTACAGTTTCTCCTGGGTGACCTGTGTGTGGAGGCAACATTTAGATGGCTCCCATTTATATGGGGTGACATTATGATGTAGCCCTTTTGAGTCAGGTGACATTCTGATTTCGCTGTTTTGAGGGTCACCTTGTAGAAGGCAACATTTTAATAAGATACAGCCACACTCCAGATACAATAGCAATTGCCAGGAAGCTTCACTCTCTAAAGCTTGGCTATGTATTTGAATGTTAGTACAATTAAAAAGGTATCATTTCATACTATGATTTTCATTCATATATAAAAAAGAGGTAACAGCTTCCCTTTAATTTGTATCAGTACATAACACAAGGTGGCAGCCCTGTGTCCCAAATCAGAATCGGCTCTAGCAGAGGAAAGGGGCAGTAAGTAAGTGAACTGTAATAATAATTTTTCCAGTTACAGGTCTGATCCAGAATGTCAGGATTACATTTCTTTCCTGAATACAGTAGAACATGTATTGACTATCTAAAGGAGGAAACATATCTGTAAGGACAGAAAAGGTACTTTATAGACAGCCACTTAAGCCGTGATCAATAGCTACTGTATATATATTGTGAGCACATATTTGTCTAGTCTCTTTAAACCTTTGAATGCCCTCTGGTATTCAAAGTCTTAAAGGGGTAGATTTCCTAACTTTACATATTTAGCATGCACATAATATGTAAAGTCAGATTGCTTCATATATATATATATATATATATATATATATATATATATATATATTATTCATCCTGTTTTACAGCACACACATTGCTTTCTCTAACTGTTGTCATTGTGCCCTTCGTGGATGGCCTGCCGTAATAAAGAAAAACATTTCTTCATTTGTGTTATTAATTACCCCAAACCATAATGACTTTATAAAGGCTTATATTGGGGTGAATAATTTATGGATACCCTGTATAATATTTTTTTTTTCATTTTTTCCTATTTTTTACGCTTGTATGTCCTTGACATTGAGCTCCCTGGACCTGTTTCCTTAGACCTTTCTGTCAGGGAATGTGAAAAGAGGTATATGTATAAAGATGGCGTACAGCATTTTGTTACAGGATTAATGTTGCATTGTATTACTGTCTTACATTGATGGTTGACTGATCAGAAAAACATCTGGTTTCTGTCCCCAACAGAAAGCTTTTTAGAAACAGAAATCCACTGAGCTTAGTGTCGTGACATAATAAGATAAGTCAAGATGAAGATAATTATACAGAAAAGTATAGGCAATTCAACTGTACATATTATGCATTTGCAGACTATGTAAAGTAAAAATAAAGTGTTACTATTCATTTAAAGTAAACTGCTAGGAGACTAACATTTTGGCCAGATTTCACAAATTTTTACATGAAAGTCTCTGGGCATACAGATGCTTAAAGGGACAGTAATGTCCCATAAAAATGCTTATAGTTTTCTAGAGGTTAAAAAAAAAATATATATATATATATATATGCCACAAATCCTATCTCTCAAACCACTATGGTTTGAGAGGTATTCGCTTTCAAAGTTGCCTCCTCCCTCCACTTCTCCTGACGTCAGCTGTAAAGCTGGCAGCAGGAGATTCAAGTCGGCCGACTCGAGGAGGCTCTTCAGCAGAGGAGAAATCACGTTATTTAAAAAGAATTACTTCATTGGAACGGTCTACAAAGTGTGCTTGCAAACCAGGCACACTTTGTAGACCTTTCCAATGAAGTAATTATTTTGAAATAACATGATTTCTGCTCTGCTGCAGAGCCGCTGGCTGGTCCCCGGACCGGGATCTCCTGCTGTCAGCACAGTGCTGACGTCAGGAGAAGGGGAGGGAGGGGGGAACTTTGAAAGTGAATATCTCTCAAACCATATCTCAGGCATCTAGAACAAAGCGCAAAGGAGCACCATCTAAAAGCACAATATCAATATTTATTATTGCCACGCAATGATTTAAAAGCACTTACAAGATCTCCAACTTATGCACTCATAGTTCTTGCCATCCAGCTCACGCTCTCTCACAGTGTGTGTTGTACGATGACCGTCTCAGAAAGATGACATTTTACTCACAGCCTTTTCCTTTCCGTCTCTCATGGACTGTAGTAGTTAGATAACTGCTCCGCTCATGGGAGCCACACAGTACTGGGGTTGAATACAAATACTAGGGAGGATGTTTAGTACACTGGAAATTTACAATATTACACCCTACATGTATTGCGGATAATACTGTCTGCTTCGTCAGGGGCAACTGGGGGAGAGGTTCGTTCTGTACATAAACCCCTATATCTCCACCTTCGTATCCAGCCGAACCAATCACCTCCAAGCAGTACAATTATACATACCATGTCAAAATAAAATAACCCTTTCATATACTAAAACTCCCTCCCTATCTCTTAATTAACCCTATACTGCATCCAAAGACATACTTAGCCTGTCAAAACCTAACAATTATCTGACATATTCAACCACAATATATTTTATATATCTTAAAATACTTTTCTCTATCATCCAATATAGGTTACAGGTACCTTTGGGAAGGTGACTGCCCCTTTAATTAGGCAGGAACAATTCTTGAAAAGAAGTGCAGGGTGGAGCCTTCCTTTTCTCCTTAGCTGTGCACCAGCCAATCCCCATCCAGTAATATTTGTTCCTTGCTCAAGCAAGGCAAGAGAACATTTCTGCTTAGTTTTAGTTATATTTATTGTTTTCTGTTAGATATGGAATACCTACCATTAGGCAGATTACCATTACTGACGACCCAGTGGTGGAGTGCTCAGTTTCCAGGTGCTGTTGTGGACCTTCCAGCCCTGATGGGAAAATCTTGTGTAACATGTTTTTTCCCTAGGAGAAGCACACAGGGGTCTCCTTTGGAGTTCCTACTACATACTCCTGCACTCATTGGGCTTATATGTATGTCCTTTGGGGTCTGGAGCTTTCTCTACTGAGTTCAATGCTAATTACTTTTATTCTGGTGTTTCTTATGTGTTTTAGTGCTTTTAAGCTCTTTGCTTATTTTGCATTTTGAGTTTCGCGCTTCAGGGGGCTTCGGGCACTGTTTTTGGGGTACTTGAAGGGAAACTACATTTCCCATGAACGCCTGTTTTGCGCGCTCATTTCTGTCGTCACAGACGCCATTTTCTCCTTTCCCTTCATGAGTATCCTACGCAGGGCGTGGACTCTCCTTCTCTCCTCAGCAGATTAACCCTTCGCCTGCCAGTTAAGTGTATATTCGCTATTTCTGGGGTGAAATATTAATCTAAGACACTGTATTTGGGCTTTAGCTAACACTTTCAGACGTTTGTACTCTGTTAGGATGTCAGACCCATTGGGACTTGGGGCTAGACCTAAGACTAAGGATACTGGGGTGTCTGTGTCCCCCATTGCTCATTGCTCCTCATGTCAAGCAGGGCTTCCAAGAGAATACTCAGGTCATTTTTGCCCTTCATGCGCTGCTGCCCCTGCTTCTCCACCAGGGACCTCCAGCCATGAACTAGAGCCACTGTGTATACAGGAGTTTAAGGCTACTACTAAAGAGTTAAGGTCTACTTTACAACTCCTTCCCACTCAATTGAAGGGGGTCTTCCAGACTTGGCAGCCCACTACTACATTCAGGTCCTCAGTGCCCAAACTGCAAGATGTACCTGGTGGACTCTGATGAAGGTGAATGTTCTGAGGAAGTGTCCTCCCAATTCTTTGGGGACCCCTTTGAGGCCGACCCTGAACCCGCAGCTAAGGGTCTGATCAGGGTGGTACTCAATACTCTGAACGTTCCCTTCGTTTCTGAGGTTCCCAAGGACCCTTCTGATGTGTTTCACATACCTAAGAAGCAGAATACCTTTTTTCCCACCTAATCCCACCCTTGATCAGCTGGTGCTTGATGAGTGCAAAAACCCTGACAAGAAATCTACTTTGTCTAGGAAGTTTGCTAAGCTATATCGCTTCTCTGAAGCGGCCCTGGCTCAGTGGGCTCATCCCCCTAAGGTGGATGCCCCTGTTTCTAGACTTTCTAAATCCACATCTCTGCCTGTGACAGACGCTTCTGTTCTTAAGGATTGGACTGATAGAAAACTTGAGGCTTTTCTGAAGGCCATCTTTGCTACTTCAGGCACATCCTTACGTCCCTCATTCATCACTGCTTGGGTGAACAGGGCCATTGCTGTCTGGACTGAACAGCTTACTGTGGCAGTACGTCAGGGTGCTCCCACCGCTGACTTGTTTTGGCTTTTGGCCAACATTTCTGAAGCTCAGCATTATGTTTCTGCAGCAATCTTTGATGCTATCTGTTTGGTTGCTAGGGTTTCTACCTTATCAGTGGTTGCCAGACAGGCTCTCTGGCTTAAGATCTGGTCTGCGGATACCATCTCTAAGAAATCCTTACTTTTGTTGCCTGTTATGGGAACGTCCTTATTTGGGCCAGAGCTTAAGGACCTCATAAGTGAGGCCACTGGGGGAAGAGCAAGAAGAAGCCTCAGGTCTGGCGGAATCAGCTTTCTCATCCCTTTCAGGCTGAGGCACGTATCACGTCCCAGGCAGTTCCCCAGGCTATGCGTTCCTCCTCCAAGCCCAAACAGCAATGGAGGCCCAAGCAGTCCTCCAACAAGCCCAAGACCTCCAAATCTTCTTCGGCATGACTCGCCGAACACCAGACCCCACGCGCCAGTGGGTGTCCGTCTGCACCATTTCCTCAGTGTCTGGACAGACACGTGGTGGATCCACGGTTTTTACAGGTCATCTCAGAGGGGTACAGGACTCCCTTCACCCCTCTTCCTCTTTTCAGGTTCTTTCCTTCTCACACTCCTCAGGGAGTAGAGAAGTGCAGTCTTTTCAACGGTGCCATCCAGACCCTTTTGGACAAGGAGGTCCTGGAACCGGTTCCCGAGTTGGAAAAGGTTTTGGGTTTCTATTCCAACCTGTTTGTGATTTCCAAGAAGGATGGCGGCTGCTGTCTGATCTTAGACCTCAAGTATCTCAATTATTTTGTGGTCAAAACTCATTATTACCAGGAGTCTCTAAGGACAGTGATTGCGGCCATGTGTCCTGTGGAATTTCTCGCTTCTCTGGACCTTCAGGATGCCTATCCGCATATAGCCATCCATCCGGAGAGTCATCAGTACCTCCGGTTTGCTTGCGACCAAGGGCATTTCCAGTTTTCTGCTCTTCCCTTTGGTCTGACTACGGCCCACCAGGTCTTCAATAGTATCCTGGGTGCTTTAGTCTCTGTCCTGCACAGTTACAGCATCAGGGTCACTCAGTACATGGGTGACTTGCTCTTGAAGGCCCCTCTCTGGAACTCCTTCATCAGCAGGTCCAGGACTGTATTCATGCCCTCACCCATCACTGGTGGATTCTGAACATGGAAAAGTCGGATTTGATTCCATCTCAACAACTGGTTTTTCTGGGTATTCTATTCGACACCCTGGAAGGTATGGTGTTTCTCACGGACAAGGTGGCTCACCAGATCACCCACAAGGTGTCTGCAGTCCTGGCCTGCTATCAAGTCCCTGCAAAGAAGTTAACCTCTCTAGTGGGGATGTTCATATCCACCACGGAGGCAGTTCCATTTGCAATGGCTCACACAAGAGAACTTCAGAGGTTCGTGATCCCGGTCAGCAAGGGCAAGACGAATCTCCTGAAGATGTTGGTTTCTCTACCTCTTCATGTGGAGCTGAGTCTTGCGTGGTGGCTTGACGCGCCAATCTCCTGAAGGAGAGACCCTTCCTGGTATCCTTCTGGACAACGGTGACAACAGATGCCAGCCTCTCCGACTGGGGAGTGGTCCTGGGTCGCCAGAACACCCAGGGTCGGTGGTCTGCGGAGGAGTCTTTCCTTCCCATGAACATTCTGGAGCTTTGAGCAATATTTCACGCTCTCCGGTACTGGACACTCAAGCTGGAAGGATGCCCTGTTCGAGTCCAGTCAGACAATGCCACAGCCATGGCTTACATCAACAAGCAAGGCAGAACAAGAAGTCTCGCTGCTTGGTTGGAGGTCAAGGCTATCTTGTCTTGGGCGGAAGAACATGTTCCTGCCATTTCCACCATTCATATTCCTGAAGTAGACAACATTCTGGCAGACTTCCTAAGTCGTCACACAGTGGACAGCGGAGAGTGGGAACTGTATCAAGATGAGTTAAACCTCATTTTCCAGAAATAGGGACTTCCTTGCATCGACCTGATGGCGAACAGGCACAACCGGAAGGTTCCACCATTCTGCTCCCGCTGGAGGGACCCTCTAGCTCTGGCAGTGGATGCCATGTTGATTCCTTGGCATTAGTAGGTACCTTTTGGAATTAACAGATTACTCTTTAATAACATGTTTTTTAAAAAAAATAAATTACACAGCGAGTTATCACGGATTTTAGCCCTCTAATTGAGGCTACATCTTGCAGGGGTTTTAGTTCTGCTTTAATCCCTTGACTGCTAGAGAAGTCTCCAATGCATTGCAGAGCAGTACGTTGAGATCTCTCTAACATTCAGTGGGCTACAATCCCTAATCAAGGGAAATGTTGTCCTTTTTAGATTACATTTGAGCTGAATATCACATTAGGGACAAAATCCCCCAATATAATACAAATATTCCATTTGTTTTATCACATTCCAACAGTTCAGTGTCTTCAAGAGCTTAATTTGTGGCAAATCGGCTCCTGATAATAACTCCATAGAAATTAATCAGAAATTGTCAGTTAAGAGATTACTTTTTTGAAAATGTTTTTATTCCCAAAGGTTTACTTGGTTTGCACCATAACTGCACCATTTGTTCCTTGTCCATCAGTCTCACTAACAAACAGACAAGCACCACCTTATTACAGAGACCAGCAGAGCCCCTGTAATTACCCTCATTAATATATATATATATATATATATATATATATATATATATATATATATATATATGCTCCAGCATATTCTGCAGCGATGTATGGTTAAGAGAGTAATAATTACTAACATATGACATGTGTTTAACCTATGCGAATGACAGAAAGGGCCCTACTAATGACAGTGTATCATCTAGTGACCCAGTTACCCAGTGACCCAACAGAACATTAAAAGAAAACATGAGACCAGCAGTAGGGCCCTAACTACAGGGTATGAAGAAGGTACATTTTTGCCAGGGCCTAGTATCCAAGGTGGCCCCATTGCCCCCAGAGTCCATTAGGTTCTAGTTATGCCCCAGCTAAATAGCTTTAGCTCCCTCCAATTACTAGTTACATGACTGCTTCTAGTTGTCAATTTTTCACGTCTCTGCATTTTTTCCAATTCAATAATGCATTTTTTTAAGAATTGGTGCCCAAAATGTACTCAATACTCTACACAAGGTTTTTTCCAAGGATATATACAAATTTAGAATTATATTCCCTTCCCATGCATCAATACCTCTTTTTACGCATGATACTACGCTATTGGCTTGTGCAGTGGCTGAGTGACACTGAACACTGAAGTGAAGCCTACATTCTATCAGTACTCCTAAATCTTTCTCTTACAAGGATTCCCCCTAGTAGTTTCCAATTTAGAGTACATGTAGCATGCTTGTTTCTGTTACTAAAATATATAACCTTACATTTACCTATATTAACCCTCATTTGCCACAACTCTGCCAATATCATTCTGGATGTTAAAAATATCCTGATGTGTGTGTGTATTTCGTACACATTTTAGCGTCATCAGCAAAGACTGAAACACTACTTTCAATAACCAGCAGAGCATGTCCCATCACATGAAAACAGCAGAGTAGTACCTGATTAGACAGAGGCCAGCTCAGCATTTGTTTTTTTGTTATTTTCAGGAGGGCATTTTTGTTCTTAGTCAGACCTCCCGGGCTTACTCCTACCATTGGTGTGTCTGCCATGGGTGTTGTTGGCACTTCTGTTGTCATAAAAGTTATACACCCCAAAGACTTGCCCTGCCTATAGCAGCTTGTGGTGTCACATGATCAGCCAGTGCCATGGCTGATGCACTAACAAAAAGTGATGGAATTTTGGAGCAAAACTAACTGCACCATATGGAACAGATACTACTTTCCCCAAATCCCCTTTTATTTAAAAAGATCTTTGAGACCCTGGAATGCTAGAAAGGTCTCCAACTCATTGAGAAGCAATGCATTGGAGCCCTCTTTAGGATTCAAGGAGTTAAATCCCCATTTATATCAATGGAAATTGTTGTTGTTTCCCCCTGTGGTGCAGTTGGTTTGCTCATGTCTTGTTTTCTGATTAAGGCCTTTGGGGATTATAAATAAGATAAGAACTGCAATTGTGGAGCAAATCAACTACACCACAGGGGAGAAATGACCTCTCTAGCATTCAGGGGGTTAAAGGCCACACTGAAAGAACTGAACATTTGGGGAATTCCTATTTCATACCTATGGTGCAATTGATTTGCTCCAGAATTGCACCTCTTTAGCTTAGTATATATATATACCTTAAAAACCCACTGGGTGTTGAACCAAATCTCCTACAATGAGAACTATGGGTCACCCTAAAGCCCTTGTGGGACACATCTGGCCTGCAGGCCACCAGCTGGACAGCCTTGTCTTATGGGATTAGGAGCTATGTTTGGAAATTAGAATTAATTATAATTAGATTTAGCAAAGGATTAACTGATTTATGAACTTTCAACTGCCCTTTGCCTAAATGAAAACACAAAATATAGGAAAGGAACCATGAGTTCTCAAAGTAATACATAGACTAATGCAAAATTCTGCAAGCCACCTTAAAAGATAAAACTTAGTAATGTATGAATTTCCCAGCTTAGCTCTGCTGGGATTACAATCAAGTGACAGTGACAGCACTTAATCACTTAAGATCATGATTGCTATAGCACAAACTGGTGCACATCTCCATCGCTGTTAATATTTTAATACCAGCAAGCCTACTACAATTACACCATAGTACACGAAGGGAAATGGCATATAATCACACCATGTACTCTGTTCCTTGTTTAATACATAGAGTTAGATAAGATATAAAGGAAAAGAATGCCCTGAAATACTCCTAGACTGTTCTACTGGCCTCACCTTGGTGCAAGAGGCATTAAGGGGAGGATTTTTGTGTAAGTAGCTCATGTTACATTATGTTCATCCCACTGTGTCTTGAAGTATAATGTATGGCACTCTGGGGTGTGTTAGCTGCACTCTGACATCCAGTTTGTGTGGATTACGAGGGGTCTTTTTTGCATGCAGAAGGAAACAATTATCTTCTATTACTTATACTGTAAACTCTATGGGGCAGGGAACTTGTATCCTAATGTATACTTACCTGGTGTTTCCTTATGATTGTTTATATAAGCACTTAATTATTGTACCACTACTATTCTATATGTAAACTGTAAAGTTCTAAGTGCACATAAATATGTACATAAATGCATTAATAACACATTTCTTTCTTGTACAGACACAGTACACAGAATAGTTATTAGCAGTAATAGAGAAACAAAACACAAAAACATGCCTAACACTGTCACATGCCACCCAACATTTGAAGTGACCAAAGAAGGACACTCAAGGCCTTACGTGCAAAAGAAAACTGGAATATTTGGTGGCAAAACAAATTCACCATTCAAACTCCCCCAAAAAATGAATGGAAAACCTCTAGATTCAAGGAAAACCACATTTAAGTCAATGGGGTTTATTTACGTGGTGCAGTGGGTTTACTCAAAAATTACTCTGGTTTTATTTTGAACATAAGGCACTTAGTGTTAATGTGCAATGCACATCATTAAATTGGCAGGGAGAAGATCCCTAATAAGTACATCAGGCTTTTATAAGCTAGTAAATTTCATAAGTAGAATCAGAGATATTGGTGTTTAAAGCTGAAAAAAAACAAGACGATTTATGGCCATAACATAATTGGTGCACATGTGCAGTAGAGAGTATGTTACTACAGTTAGTGTTATATAGGTTATGGTAGGCTGCAGTCTACTGACTATTGATGGAATTGGCCTCTGAGGGGTTTAAAATTTCATCCCAACTGATTGTTTGTTGTGCCAAGGGTAAAACAGAGATCACAGATTTTATTTTAACAGGGGATACTAGGCTCTGTGTGATTTAAAGTATAATAGACATGTGCGAATTAATTCGGAGACATTCGGATTTCGTAGAAGATGGGGTCATTCTGAGACATTCGGCCAATCCGAAACTCAAGGGTCATTTGGAAAAAATGATCCGACTCCGAACAGTCCAGGTCCTAAATTCGTCAAAACTATCGGAAGTTTCGGCAATCGACACATTTCCAAAAGTTTTGACTACTTTTGATCAGGACTTTTTTGTACTTCCGGTGCGCGCTCAACTACTTTCCCTCCATAATTTTCCCTCCATGTCTCTAGTCCAATTCCATTCTCCATTTCATGCACTACTTCCCTCTTTTGTCTGTATTCGAATAGCCTTCTTCGTTTCATGATGGGGGTTGGACTAATGACACAGTCACACAGACAGACAGCCTGCATTTCCTCATTGCGTTGTTGGAGCTCAGAGAGAGAAGAGATTAGAGAGTGTACAGTTGTTGTGTTGGCAGGAAGGTAGCATTAGGCTAGGCATAGGTAGGCACTGGGCAGCCAGCATTAGTTCCAGTTATTGCCACTGCAAGAGCAAGTAATATTTGTTCCTGTGCGAAATATAAAAAAATATTAGGTATTTGTTCTAATACAGGGCCGGCCCTTCCATGGGTCCCAGTGGGTCCATGGACCCAGGCGGCACTTTGACAGGGGTGGCAATTTGCCGTTCCATAGCATGTTTATTTTGTGCTCTTCCGCCAGTTCTGTGTTGCAGGGTGTCCCATCAGTGTGACTGTCAGCAGCCGGGCAGCCCTATGCTCACTCAGTGGCGATGCCTGCTGGCTGCTTCAGTGACGTGAATTATGTGATAGTGAAACATTATGCCTATTTTGTATTGTTTATCGCCCACCAAAAGTCAAGACTTGAGTAAATAGGTCTACTGTCCCAGATTTGCTAGAGAGGTTTTACAAATACAGGAGTGTGCCCCCTGTACGAAAGGAGTCTAAACATTTGGGATCCCTAGTATGAGTGCACAACAGTGCATGATGTGTCCTGAACAGGATTGCTGTGAGGTGTCTCCACCCAGAAGGTGCTGGCCAGGCTGAGCTTCAACATTGTGACGAGTGACCAACTAAGAGCACCGTGCCAGACTTAATCTGCAGCCATAGCATCACCCCCTCCTACTCTCCGGGTCCCGCTGACTGGCAATAACAGGTGAGTCACTAAGAGATCTGAAGCCTTCCTGGAAGTCCTTTCACTTGGAAAGGGGCTAGGTATTACTTGGGGGAGTTGCCTCGTGTGTAAATAATTTCTAGGTGGGAGATGAATGTGCATCACTTATGTGTTTCCTAACAGTAGTTAGAATACAACTCCCATCATCCCCTGATTATGACGTTGGGAAATGCCCAGCAATTACCGTAGAGCCCTGTATTGCACACTCACGGAAAACGGTGATATTGCTATACTAAAACAATGCTGTGGACCCCTCTTCAGTATAGATGTCAAGAATTTTTTTTTTATCTCTCTCCTGTGTTGCAGTTCATTCACAACAGAATGTCTCAATTTTTCTTTTTAACACATTACATCTACAGTAGTACAGTTGGATATTACCTATACAATAATACTACATGTAATTATTTAATCCTATAATTAAATAATAATAGCAAACACTGGTAAGATTGTAACCTGTTCATCTATGGATGACAAGCACAGAAAATATTGGATTGCATTTCAATGTTAAGGTCAGGGACCAAAAGAGCCTGCTGGGTCCAGAGAGTCAAAACCAGGGACAGCTGGCAGGTGTGCATTATGGTAAAGTGACCAGAGTCTTAAAATTAAACCTGTAAACATTTTTTAAACAGTCAAATAGTTAAAACCATTTTATGAACATATTCTTCACAGATTATACATGCATTTTATTTGGAGTGAATGTATCATATATACTATATCCCATTCAAAAAACAGAAAACATTTTATTTTTTGGCAGGATGTCGCTGCAGGTGGAACAAGGCTGGGGAAGCAGACAATGTAATTAAGATCTATAGCTACTAATGGAACAAGGGTGGGGTGTCTGACAGTCTATATGTGGTGCTGTGGCTACCAGTAGAATGCCACTAAGGAAACAGTGCATGTAGGTTCTACAGCAGTGTTTCTCAACTCCTGTCCTCAGGACTAACTAACAGGCCAGGACTTAGGGATTTCTCTGCTAGTGTGGTGATCAGAGGCTCATGCACATTGATTAACTCACCTGTGCTCTAACAAAGAAATCATCAAGTCCTGGCCTGTTAGTGGGTCCTGAGGACAAAAGTTGAGAAATACTGTTCTACATTAACCACTGGGGCAGTGGAACAAGGCTGTGGCTGTTATACAGTGTATATGTGGTTCTGTGACTACTAGAGTACAGTGGAACAAGGCTAGGGTGTCAGAAAATGTATGTTTCATTCTTTGCCTACTAGTGGTACCATACTGGGAGCAGACAGTGTAGATGTTGTTCTGTGGCTACTAGTGTAGCAAAGCCGCCAGGTCTGTGTTTCAGTATGTCCCATCATTGTCACTCTCAGCAGCTGGGTGGCCGTATGCTCACTCAGTGGCGATGCCCGCTGGCTGCTTCAGTGATGTGAATCATGTGATAGTCAGTGTCAGTCCACACAGACACGCCACCAGGCTCAGTTCCGGAGTGTGCTATGCCTCACAGCCAACCCACACGCACCATCGCATCACCAGCCTGCCACCAGCCAATTAAAGAGGAGCATATTTGCTCACTCAATATGGTCCATCCACATTGGCTGGTTGGGGTGCGTACCGTGCGTGTGGTGTGAGACCGTGCATGATCTGACTGTTGCTGTGACTCTGTCCTGCTGAATTCTGAGCTGAGACCGTGAGTGAGTTCACCCAGGGGCAGGACGCTATGGTTCTGAGATAGATAATGGCTTATTATTTCCCTCATCTTCCTATTTTCTTCCATCCCAAGTCACCAAGGGCTGTAAATGTGCTCTCTCTAATTTACAATATGTCTGTAGACACCAAGTCCAACCAAGTGTAAGGGCATAACTGCTATTTAGTCTAAATATCGGTTACGCTCTTACACTTGATTGGTGTCTTCAGGTATATTGTAAATAAGAGAGAGCACATTCACAGCCCCTGGTGACTTAAGCTGTCTATGGACAGAAGACCCCACCATCATATTTACTGGCTGAAATATTGTAAATCAGAGTGCATGTTTACAACCCTGGTGACTTAAGATCTCTCTATGGACACAAGACCCCATTATAATGGATGTGGGTGTGTTTTGGTGGGCGTGTTTTTTTTTTTTTTTTTTGAGGGGGCAGCATTTAATCCTTGGACCCAGGCAGCACAATGTATTGGGCCGGCACTGTTCGAATAATTTTCAATGTCACATCAACCAGTCTGACAGTCCTATAGGCAGGCAGGGTGCCTTTTCGCCACCGCAAGGGAGACCCACATGTGTTGGTTTTATTAAAATTATTCCTAATACAAGTTATTTGTTTGAATAATTTTCAGAGTCATACTGCCAGTGTCACAGTTGTTGTGTGGGCAGGTTTTAAAGTTGTAAAACTATAATCGTTCTCTACCTACCTTTCCGTAATGGATTTGAGTCCTAGTGAACAACCTGTTGTTTCTTGTCCTGGTACCAGCTGCCGTGACCCAGCAACCACCAACACCACCACAGTGCTAGTACTAGTCAGACTCAGCAGCAGCAGTCCAAAACAAAAACTAGAAAGAACAAGGGAACTGCTGGTTGTTCTACATCTACTAGCAGGGTAGAGAGGTCCAGTTCCTCCTCAAAGAGCACGAAGCGGCCATCACCCGTCTCTCGCCAGCTGTTTCGTGATGATCCCCCCAGAACCACCTGCACAATGACTATTGCCACTGCCAGTTCCATCACTTCTGCTACAACCAGTTCTATAAACCTGGGGACACCTAGCTTGTTGAACATGAACACTACTGGTGGGAAACTGCGGGCAGTATCAACGCAGGAGTTTTACAGCGAACGTCCGAGTAAGCAACCTAAACTTGAATTATTAGAGTATTTTGAGAAAATTTCTCCTGCCGCCACTGTCACTGACACTGAGAGCATATCGTCTCCAAAAAAGGTTATTGAGGGAGATAATTTACCATTTCCCGGTAGCCACCAGGCAGAAGAGGGAATTCATCAGCTCTCCCCAAAATCTGCTGCTGCTGATTTTTCTTCCTGTCCAAACCTACAAGAGGTGGAAGAAGAATATGAGGGACCAAGGCCTGCTAAGCTTGATTTTTCCACTGAGCATGATTTTTCCACTGACCTTGATTATTCTCCTGAGCTCCATTTTTCCACTGCTGCCCATAGTAATCCTCCTGTTTCTCCAGCTACAATTCTGTCTTCTATTGATGAAAACTCACCACCTGACTCTCCAGATCCAAATGAGTCTCCCAGGCAGGTAGTAGCTGCTAGTGTCTCTGCCACCAGTGTTACTCCACCCTCCTCCAATCCCAGTCCCGACATCCCTGCTGCCATCTTTGGGTCTACTAGTAGCCATGTAACGGTATGTAGAAAAAAAAAGCATAGTGAGGTTGCTTCAGCATGTGAAGATGAAGAAAGTGTCACCTCAGTTTCTTCTTCACCACCTACCAAAGTCATCCGTCTCTCCAAAGCGTAGGACCATTTTGTGACACTTGGCGATGGCCATCTAGCAAAATGTAAATTGTGTGGCAGGGAAGTCAGCCGTGGGAGGGTGTTGGGTCATCTTTCCACCTCTGGGATGAACCAACACCTGAACCACTACCACAAGTCAGTGTTGATGGGTGCAGAACGTGGTGGCACTACTACATTTACCAGTGTAACACTCACCACCAGTAGGCAGGAAAAAAGGCAGGGAAATCATGCCACATCTGGTCCTAGTAAAAGCAGTAGACAGTCACAGCCCATCCCAAAGTCAATACAGGCCACACTGGAAGATTTTGGTGGGTTTAATTCCAAGGGGATGTGCAGACAGCAGTCCAGGAAAATTACATGCCTCATTGCACAGCTCATAGCCGTTGGGGGTGCAACTTTCAGTTTGGTGGACGGGGAGCCCTTCCATCAACTTATGGAGGTTGTTGCACCCTGATATAAAATTCCATCCCACACCACATTTAGTAGAACTATAGTGCCCTCACTGTACCAGTCGTGCATTGGTCTTTTGAAGGAACTGCTAGGAAAGGCTGGTGGCCAGTCAGTGCACTTTACAATTGACTTATGGAGTGCTCCGAGTGGCCAGCATGGCTTCCTGTCATTGACGGCACATTGGTGGCAGCCCAATGTGTTGCAAGACACACTGATAGCAACAAGTTCAGGTCCAGTAGCCAAGCAGGCAGGGCACTGCTCTTTCCTCCTCCATGCTGAGGTAATGGATCAGCAGCACACCTCAGATAACATTCGCAAAGCACTGCAGAACATGGTGGCGCAATGGCTAGGGGAGCAGGCAGGCACACAGGCGCAAATGGGGTTTGTGGTTACTGATGGTGCAGCTAACATGATCAAGGCTCTCCGGGATGGCAGATTTGTGGGCGTGCGCTGCTCAGCGCATGTTATGCATCTAGTAGTGAAGGCTGCTCTTGAGGATGGCAGTAACACTGGAAGGTTGTCAGCACTTCTGGAGTCGTGCCGACAGATTTCTGGCCACTTCCAGCGGAGTGTCAAAGATAGCCAGCTACTCAGGGAGGAACAGAAAAAGGCAGAAGTCCCAGAGCAATGCCTAAAACAAGATGTTGGAACTCCACCTTAGATATGCTAGAACGTATCCTGGAGCAGAAAAAGGTAATTCATGCAATGTCATGTCACCATTTCATTGGCAGTAACAGAACACTGGGCAGGGATGACTGGGCCCTGATGGAACAGGTAGTGACAGTCCTTACGCCTTTCCGTGCTTTGACGGAACTTTTGAGCAAAGAGAACACTAGTCTGGCAGAAGTCATTCCCCTCTTCGCGCACCTCTCCTTAAAATTGGATGATTTCCTTTCCCATAGGGAATGCTTGCCTGGTGCTGAGGGTAATATACTTCCAGATGTTGCTGCCCTTCTAACGAGGTTGAAGAAGGAACTTACTTGGCGCATGGAAGAGAGCATGGACAATTGTCCCGAGTTAATGCTTGCCACAATTTGCGATCCTCGAATCAAAGGCAAGTTGGCACTTCGTTCCAATTCTGTCAGTCTCTGAGAAGGGTTAACCCTTTGAGTGCCAGAGGGGTATGGAACGCATTGCTTTGCAATGCATTCCATACCACTCTGGCACTCAAAGGGTTAAGTGAGATGATAGTTTGAAACGGGTTAGGATGATCCAGTCCACAGTACTGCAGAGTTCAAGACTGGATCAGAGGGGATTTGGAGTTTCGAGGAGGTTCGAGACTGGATAGGTCGGTGGTCGGACCACAACCCCACTGTTCTCTACTGGAAGGAGATGGAGGGGTATCGAAGGAGTTCAAGACGGTATAGTATGGTCGTCTGCCTACAAGTCACGGTTCCCCTTCATCGAAGGTTGAGGGGTGTTGAAAAAGTTCGAGACAGGTTCGAGGTCGACGGACTACGAGTCCTCTGTTCTCCGCTGGTTCGAGGTTGAGAAGTATGGAAAGGTTCGAGATAGAACCGAAGGTCGACAGGCAACAAATCCACTGATCCTTTACTTGGAGATGGAATTTGAACCAACCAAAGGTCAGGGTTGGACCTGAGGCCTAGTAGGACTGGAAGCAGGTCAGGGGTATTCGAGTTCCTACACCCTCGACTGGCCGGGGCAGTCACCGGAGCAACCGGTGATGGCAACCCAAACCAATTGGAGCCCCAGAGGTGTAGGATCAAGTTGACTGGAACCAAACCTTGAGAGCAGCTGGAGGGACTCTCGTTGCGAGGCAGAAAGTTCCGAAGGAGAAGCGTGGTCCGGGATAGCAAAGGTAAAGCCGGAATCGAATCAAGGAGCCAGAGGGACAGACAGATACGAGGTCAGGCAAAGCTGGGTCAAGATCCAGGGGCAGAAGACAAGAGACTCGGTCAGATTACAAGCAGGGTTTGGTATACGGAATCAGCAAACACTGGAACTCGGCGACAAAGGTTTTCTCAGACTATTGCCGCTAAAATCGAGCGAGGCTTGGAGGTTGACCCAGGTACATAAAGCCTGCAGCCGCCAATAGAAATGAAGGTAGGAGGAGCAGTCAGGGGCAGCGTGACAAATTCCCTCACGGCCTGGAGGGAACAATTGATAGCGAGGGTGATCTCTTACAAACATGGACCCAAATAATTACCCATCTGGCGACTCTGCTGGACATCAGGATTAATGGTAAGTGTTACTTGTAATGTGATTTTTTTTAAATTTTTTTTTACTTAGTTGGGTTAACCCTATGAGTGCCGGCAGGGTGATTATACCCCACTGGCACTCATGAGGTTAATTCTACTAACATTTGACATTGTTTTGGAGTGCTTTGATGTATTGATGTGGGGCTTAGGGCCCCATATGAATAGACCCACTCTATTTTCCTTTCTGTTTCGTCAGCTGTTTGAAGATGCGATAAGGGACTAAAGTCATGAAAAAAGCAGGTCTTAACTTTCCTGCAATAACTTGAGTCACTTATTGGATCTTCATAGCCAACGCAGACAATTGAATTGCAATTTATGGTGTTTTCATTAGTTCCTATGGATGAAAATACCTTTTAACTTTAACACCCCAAAAATGCGTCGGCAGAGAAAACAGCCGTCTCCATCATTTGAATTGAGCCCTGTCAGTCTACACATCTCTCTTTGACTCCTTTACATTCATTCCCTCTGTCCATCAGCCTCCTGCCCTCTCTGTCCATCAGCCTCCTTCATTCTCTGTCCCTCTGCCACCCTCCTCCTCTGTCAGCTTCCCTTCATACGTTCCCTTCATATGTTCGAGCATATGCTAAATTGAATGACAGGCATGGGTTCTTGATGTTCGACGTTTGCATTGTGACTGGCATCCCATGCTGGAGTAGAGGTGACATGCACAGACTGGCAATGTACGACAATGTCCGTTTTTGGGATGGATCTTTTTCTAAATGCACACCCTATCTGCAAAGAATGATAGCAGCGTGCACGGAGGCGCACTGCTATAATTTAACCCATGTTAAATTCGGCCGAATAATTCGGAATGGATCACAATTTCGTTCGAATCGAATAGGCCCGGTCCGAAATTAGGATCATCCGAATTAGAAAAAAAAATTTGTCCGAATTCAAATTTTACCGAAAATGTTGCCCGTGCACAAGTCTAATGTTTAATAACTTGCTCTTTTAGAGTAACACATAGAGATAGTTTGGCATAAGCTTCCCATATATCCATTGCACATTCTCTATCTAGGACATTTTCCAGACCTCTATCCAAGGATATCATATACGCATAGGGTGATTTTTGTGCTTGGGGAGGCTAATAAAAGTCTTTGTTACCCAGACCCAGAGTGAAATAAAGACTTTATCCCATTGACAGAGAACACTCTATATGCAGTGACATTGGTGCAATTGCATGGGTGCCATAAGTCTACAATATAGTGTATACTAGGATACAGAAATTAGTTCCTGCAACAACTTTGCCCAGTATGACCCTGAACTGATGGTATCTGCAAAGGAACAGGGGTAGGCTGTCATTGTTTTTGCCCAAGGATCAAACATTCGTATGTGGAACATGGTGAAGAGGTCTCATCCTTCCTATGTATATTTCTATGCATTGTAGTCAATTATTAAAATGGTGGACAGGGCTTGGAATCCAGGGAACTAACCCAGATTGTTAGCAGTCTATAGATAAGTTATCATACTAGGTTTGCAATCCATGGTGATCGATATCAAAACACAAAAAGATAAATAAATGACATGCAGACTGCAGAGTAAAATTCAATACTTTATTGAAACAAAAATACCAACAGATTTCATCTGTTTCACTGATGTAGTAAATGAGTTCACAGAATGCACCAGGAGAGACAAGTCCACCTAGTATACCAAGCACCTACTTCCACAGCAGCAGATGGCAAGTAAGTTTTGTTTAAAAAAAAAAAGTGTCTAATTTTATATTAATGCATTCTGCTTCGTATAGTATATTCTATGTACAAACACACAGAGATACGGATGTACTAAACAGAACTGGAGCAAACTAGCTACAAATAACAGCTTCTATTAATTTATATAGGACATTTAACCCCTTGAAAGCTAAATGTGTTTCTAACATAATGTTTTACATGGCATTGAAGATATAGCTACAATTCGAGGGATTAAAGGTAGTTTATGAATGTTTCATTTGTCCCCTATGATGCAGTTAGTTTGTTCCAGAATTGCTATTTTTTTCCAAATAAATTAGTTGCACTATTCAAAATGGAGAAATGAAGGATGAAACACATATTTGCAGTAAACAAAATCAAACAAGTGACTACATATTATATTATGGTACAGAATTAGGTGTTTCAGGAGTTTTATCCCTCCATGAGACCAAAAATAGAGGGAGGAATGCTAAAATTCCACCTAATTGTGTGGTTCTGACTCTGCTGTACCATAATATAATATACAAAATACCCTAATGTGAACAGGGGTGTAACCAGGAACTAGTGGGCCCTGGAGGACAATGTTCAGATGCAAACCCCCCCACACACGCACGCACGCACGCACACACACACACACACACACACACAAACGCTACCACTGGTCTCCTACTCGCACCACCTCAGCAATCCCCTTGCCTGCACTAGTCTATCCAGTAATTATACATTTTTTTGTTTTATTTATACTAAATGCCAGGTGTGGGCAACATACGTCTCACCACTTGTTCTCGGACTTCCCATAGTCAGCTATTTGAAGATGTGGTTGAGGAGCCAATAGTTTTTTTTTTTTTTTTTTTTTTTTTTTACCCCTGCATTAATCTAATAGGCAGCAGAGAGCTAGAACAAGGAAAAAGGAAGGGAGACTACACAGCACAAGAAAGAAAAAGTAGTAGTAGGGTTGGTGTGGTTCAGAGTGAAGAGATGGGGAAGAATGGGCAGAGAGTGAAACAAGAGCCCATAAGTGAGAAGCAGAACGTAAGGATGAGGAAAAATAGACATAATAAGGAAAGAGGAGATAGGGAAACAGAGAGGATGGGTATTGAATGTTGTGATTTGGAAAGTCAGAAAATGAAATGAGGAAACAGAGAGATGAAGTAAAGTTTAGATAAAAGAGAGGATGGAGAAACCGAAAGAGGGTGGTATGAAAGTAGAATCACTTTGGAAAAAAAAAAAGTTAGATCAGTACTATCTTAGTTAAGTCTTCTCAGTGAACAGTCAGCAGTTCATGTCATGTGACGACCCCTCTTCCTCTTTCACTTATTTCCTTGTCAGTGAATTGAAACCATAGTTCCCCTCTTTCTTGCACAGAAGTGTGTACTGCTCTGTCTTCCCTGATCTGACCATAACAAGCAGGGAAGATTTTAATCTTTTTGCAGGCTTCAATCAGATGTACTTTTTCTTTATGCCAATACATGAGTGCCAGCCAGATAGGAATGGGCAAAAATGTCCAACTCAAACTGAAATCAGTTTTTCCTCTCTTTCACGCTTTTTTCGCCTAGCTCATTCCATTAAAATCAATTTGAACATAAAAGTTACACACAACATAAAACAAATATTATTTTATTTCCCAAAGGCATAGTATAAAAGGGGCATGAGGGTGCCTGTGTTGGTGGGGAGTGGGGAAAGAATCAGTTGAACAGGGAATAATTTTCGAGGGGGTTGTTTACTGGAATTGGGGGGGGGGCAGTTAACAAAAAATAAATCCTAAATAAAATTGAAAACCAACCCATAAGACATGGTATAAAAGGGGTCTGAGGAGGATGTCTGTGTTGGTGGGTGGAGTCTGGGGAATTAATCAATTGAAAAGGCAATTTGTTTTGAGGGAGGATTTCTTGACTGAAATTGGGGGAACAGTTAATAAAAAAATGAAATAATAAATTTGTATATAAAATGATAGAGACAGGAACCCCCTGATGTAAGCTGCCACTAGGGTAGACTGATAAATGACTCGATAGAGTATTTTGTAGAGGATGATTTGTTAGATTTATTGTTAGAGGCCCAAGCCCTGAGGAAACACTGATTTGTAGGACTTTGGCTTTTTAGAAAGAAACCTCCCCAAAAAAAATTTTTTTTTTTTTGTAGGACTGTGTTGTTTTTTTTTCAAAGCACAAACCCTGAGAAAAAAAATAAAAATGCCTTACTGGCCTAGTGCCAGAAGGTCATGTTGGCCAGTGGCCACTGACCATTGTCAAATGTCCTCATGAGTCCTGATTTGCAACTGCTGTTGCTACTGCTGTTGCTGAGTTGTTTAAGCAGCAGGATGATTCAGCAGCTGAAAGGGAATGGGATCAACAATAGCAGTAACATGGATGATGGATGATGAAGGTTCCACTTGCCATGACTAGAGCCATCTGAGGAGATTCCATCCCACAGAATATGCTAAGATGGTGGCAGGCCGACATGGATTTCCTGCTGACAGCTTTACAGCTGACAGCAGGAAACGTCAAATTTTGAATGCAGATATCTCTCAAACCATAGTGGTTTGAGAGGTAGGGTTTTTTGCATTCAAGTCAACTTTTTAATCCCTACAAAATGCAAAAAAAAAAATTCTGGGACATTACCATCCCTTTAACCTAGTTTAGAGCAGGGCTTCCTAATGAACACCAAGGATTCCAAAGAGCAAATGTTACTATTGCAGGATGGGAACAAAGCTGGGGGGGGCAGATGTTGCATGTGTGGCTTTATTACTGTATGTGAGACAGTGGAATAAGGCTGGGGTAGCAGACAGTGTATGTGTGGGTTTGTTACTATTAGTGGGACAGTGGAATAAGGCTGGGGTGACAGACAGTGTATGTGTGGGTTTGTTACTATTAGTGGAATAGTGGAATAAGGCTGGGGTGACAGACAGTGTATGTGTGAGTTTGCTACTATCAGTGGGACAGTGGAGTAAGGCTGGAGAAGCAGACAGTGTATGTGTGGGTTTGTTACTATTAGTGGGACAGTGGAATAAGGTTGGGGTGGCAGACGTTGTACGTGTGAGTTTGCTACTATTAGTGGGATAGTGGAATAAAGCTGAGGTGGCAGTGTATGTGTGTTTTTTTAGCTGTTAGTGGAATAAGGATGAGGTGGCAGAAAGTTTATGTGTGGTTCTGTCTTCCAGTGGGTGTGTGTGGAATACTGAAACATTTCAAATGGAACAATTTTATTTTCTGTAAGGTTTCTCATGTAATAAGCCTAATAATGTGTTACTTGTAACAGCTAGCACTCAAGCACATTTGTTATCAGTACCCCTAAGATGTTTTCTGTTTGCAGCTGGGGATGTTGGGAATAATAGTGCAACAAGAGATAGAGGATCTCATGTTGCTCATCCCTAGTATAGTGGTTTAAGAGCACACTGAGAATCAATACTGTAATATATTAGATAGAGCTAAGGGAATAAGTTGTGACTCTTTCAATAAAGTATAATGTGAACACTGATGACCTAAGACATCCCTAGTAGTAGTGAGGTGTATAGAACTGGTGAGTGCATAAACTATAAACATTGACTGCCTGACCTCTGTTAAATGCATAGGCAAAATCTATCTGAAGGGTAACAGCAATAGCAAACTGCTGTAAATTGAAGCCTAACCAATCAATAGAATAATAATTAGATGCTGCAAAGCATTGAAAGTTTTACATTCCCATCATTCATTACATAGGGAGCCATCATCTATCCTTTACATGGACTCACCATAGACTAGCACTTGGTAATCATAAGGGCAAAAATATTGGTGATGTATCTTTGAGTCTGGCATCACAATACAACATCTCACATTATGACATCAGGTTTCTATTACTCCATAATAAAAAGGCTGATGTATTATGCAGAACCAGGGCAAACCAAGTGCACCATAGGTGACTACTTTTCATTGATTTAAACTGGGCTTTTAACCCCTTGAATGTTAAAGAGCTATCTAACACAATGATTTCGGGACCTCTTTAGCATTCAAGTAGTCGAAACCCCTATTTAAATCAATGGGAATTTGATTGCTTTTTTAATTTGCTCCATAGGGTGCAGTTGATTTATTCCAGAATTGCTCCAATTCCTATTTGTACACCAGCCTCAGTGTCTATGGATTTATTCCTATACAGGCTAAGTACCTGTTTGGGATCTTATGAATTGCCTACACATTTTGATAAGCGGGAACTAAAGATTAAAATAGATCTTGGGGAGGACTAGGTACTTTTACTTACCAGTTATTGACTCATGATCCTGGAAAAAAAAACAGTTTGCACATTTATTTATTAAGATTTGTGTATGCACAGTACAGACTTGTTATTCTGACTCCTCATCATTTCCATATTTCATTATCCAATCAAAAAGTAGGGTGATAATAGAAAAATATAAAAAAAGAAATACATAATTAAGCATTAATCAACTGTGCTCACAAAGGTAGGCATGTACTAAACTATTTTCCAGCAGATTAAGGTCCAAAATTAATGTGGGGTTAAAAAATATGGGTTGAATGTGCTCCATTTTCTTCCGTTTAAATTGTTAAGGGAGGAAATGAAAGTACCTTCCCTTTAAAGAAAAAACAGAGAGAGGACTACAGTCTGAATTCGAAGTGTCCCGCTCCGTTATCAGCCGTGGCACGGGCAGTCTGTACTGTGCATGACTGCACCACTGCTGTTGCTGCGTGTCACTGTGGCCCGTGTACACGGGCTGTTCAACTAGTTGCAAAATAAAAGGCCTAACATTAATGTTAAAGCCACCTTCAATTTGTCACTCTTGCTGTCAACAGTATAGGAAATTATGGTAAGTGTTTAGAGCGATAACCTTAATTTCACCCTCCCTGTGGTTTGCACTCACCAATTATATGCTAAATGATCAATAAAACACAGGGAGGGCAGGGTTATTCAGTTTAAGTTACCCTCTCTGAACTGTATGAAAAATTGTACATATATATTTCAGAATGTTACAATAAAAACAATGTGTATTTTATCTTTAGTGTTCCAGAACCCCTTAGATGCTATAGACAAGGTGTAAGAAGTATAGCATCCCATTTTTCAGATAAAGGTGGAAAAATAATTACTATTTCTGAACATATCTTGATGCTTGATAAAGAAGAAAAGGCCTGTGTTTTCTTTTAAAAGGGGGATATATATTGTGCATTGCAGAGATAGAAAATGTTTTACTTATTCATTCTGTCTATTTCAGTGCATTCTTTGATGAATATACCCTGTGTGGCTAGGCACTATATTGTGTTTTCTATGTGATATGTGGTGCATTTTTTTTTTGCATTAACCACCCTGTGTCTATCGCCAGAAACCTTCAGCAGTTGATCAGTGCACTTTACAGTCAAATTAACTGTTGCAACATTTCATATAATGTAGTGCTGTGTAGTTTAAGGGCCCTGTGTTTAAAAATAAACATGTGTTTTTAGAAAAATATAAAACACTAATGCTTAAATTATACAGTAGTCAACAAATCTGAAATAATATAAAAGTTCAAAAAGGTCATATAATTTTAAAATCTAAAAACATAAAACACACAAGTAATGCTCTATAGATAGTTCACTCACTTACGGTTCTCCTCTCAGATGGTATTTGTTCAAATGTAGATGTTTAGAAGGTTAACCCTTTGAGTGCCAGAGAGATATCACACAATACGTTGGCTACCTATCTGGCACTCAAAGGGTTAATAAAACAATGATGATGGAAAGGACATAAAATGGATGATGGATGAACTTACCCTTCAAAATAAATCCATATTACGGACTCCATTCTATTGTGTATGTTAAAACCTGCATTACTGCCAAAATGAGTTCTGGCCATACACACATTGTTGTACAGTTGGAATTCTATTCCTTGGCCAACATCCTTCACAATGAGAGTTGGTTATCCCCCCAGCTAACCAATCATTAAATAGCTAGAGGGATAACAATATGCACATCCATGACCCCTCCAGCTAGATGTTGATTAGCTGAAAAGTGAGGTTACTGTGCATCACAGCCAATGGGAGTGTGGGAACTAATCTGAACAGAGGTTGGCCATATAAAAGTTATTCTCTGTATTTTGGTCACACTGGCTTGGGCAACTACCTGAGCAGGACAATAGAAGTGGGGTTTATTTAAATTTTATTGTAGGCGACAGTGGAGTAGGGATGACGTATTAGGATTTTATATTTTTACTAGTTGAACAGCCCGTTACACTGGCCACAGTGCCACTTCCACCAGGTCGCGTAGCAGTCATGCACAGTAGAGACTGCCCGCGCCACGGCTGATACAGAGCTGGACGCTCCTTTGGAGCCCCCAGCTCTGTATCATCTGCGGCGCTGGCAGTCTCTACTGTGCATGACCGCCGCACGCGCAGTCATGAGTCTACTGCGCATGTTGTGGCGTTACACACAATTTAGCGAATTATTATATAGGATATGCTCCATTTTTTTCCCTTTTTCAAAAAGGCTTTATTGAAAGAAAGCACACATACACAGTGCCACTGACAAAAACAGAGGTCTAAACATCGGCAGTAACAGAAGCTGGCACAGCAATTGGCAACATCATAACGTTATCTAAGCGTGGTAATCAATTACACAGTTATTGGATAATATATGCAATCGTGATTCCATCTGAACAAGCATGGCAATCGCAGGAGAGGGAGAAGAAAGAGAAGAAGAGTTAAGGGAAAGAGAGGAAAGAAGAGGAGCGAGACTAAGAGAGAAAGAAGTGGCAGAAGAACCGCCCAGGGTCTGCCAATCCACACCACAACATGATCAGCCCCGACCGACAGAGCACAACCAACAAGCACCTCTGCCCCAGCTCCACCACCCCCTCAGCTCACAGGTAAGCTAGAATATGTGGCCCTCTTCCAATGCGTACAGATCTCCCGGAAGAGTGCCAGCTTGTGCATGTGAAAGGCATGCAGTTGTTCCATTTCCCTATATGTATTCATCCGACTGGCCCAGCTGATCAAGGTAGGGGGATCTGGAAGTCTCCAAGAGGAGGAGACGCACAGATGTGCAGCTGTTAGCATAAAGTGCAGGAGTGGGAAGGAGGAAGGAGAGAGGATAGGATGGTACGAGAAGAGATATAGGAGGGGATTGAGGGGAATTGGGAATCCTAGCACAGTCTCCATGGCTGAACGAATACCTGACCAGTATCCCTTAATAGAGTTGCAAGTCCACCACATATGTCCCATAGATCCTCTACTGGAACTACACTTCCAGCAAGATAAGGCATGTCACGGCATAAATCTAGACAACTGCATGGGTGTAACATACCAGAGGGAGATGATCTTGAATCTATTCTCTTGTGATGAAACATTACGGGGTAAGTAGTTTTGAGAATTGAAAATCAAATGCCAGATCCGTTTGTCCAGAAGCTCTTGCATTTCCAAGTCTTCTGACCATTCGCTGACGTACCGTGGTAGTGTGGAAGAATCCCCTACGCGCATCATGCGATAAAGTTTGGAAAGTGTTTTTGACCTGTTCACCGGTGAGGAGATGAAAGACTCCATCTCAGTCAGCTCTGGACTGAGGTATCCCAATCGACCCGGTTTGGACACATAGTGATGCACCTGCATATAACGCCACTCCTTACCTAAAGGAATCCCATGAGTCTGAACAAGGTCCCGGAGCGATGGCAAAGAGACCGAGGCTCCTAATGAATGAAATGTACAAAGAGCATGATATGTCCAAGCCCTGAATGCCCATCGGTCCAAACCCGGGCAAAACTCCGGGTTGCCCACTATCACTGTAAAGGGCGAGGGATATGGCGCCCAATTCTTACGCTCTCCAAGATGCCTCCACATGTATATGATAGATACCAGAATCGGGGAAGTGTGGAGAGCTGCGGGGGTAGCAGAGTCAGCAGCTAATAACAATTGAATGGGCAACATAGTGCTGAGTGGAAAGAGATCAATATGGATCCAATCCAAATCAGGGGCTGAGGCAGAAATATCCACCAATTTGGCCAAAACTGCTGACGCATAATAGCTCCGGATATCAGGGATTCCACACCTCCATTCTGTCTGTCACGCATCAGAATTTGTTGCCGACATCGGGGACTCCCCCCCCCCAGGTAAACCGTGAGAGGGAACTCTGGAGGTGGTCCAAAAAAAAAGTGGAATCCGGATTGGAAGAGCTTGAAATAAATTTTGTATTTTGGGTAGAACTATCATCTTCATCACACGACCAAAGAGATCTGAAGATCTCGCCATAAGTCTAAATCAGCCTCCACACGTTGCAGCAGAGGGGGTTAATTATATTTGAAAAGATCCGACCCCTTCTTGGGGATAAAAATCCCCAAATAGGTGATGCTATCCGAGGTCCAAGAGAAGGGAAGGAACTTGTGTATACACAGCAGAATGTCTTGGGTAAGATGTACCGGAAGAACCTCCGACTTTGCTAGATTAATCTTGGAGCCCGAAAGAGCTCCAAATTTCATCCAATAGGGCCAACAACAGTGGTACCAAGACTTCAGCGTCTGAAATGGAGAGCAACACATCGTCAGCCTATCCTGAAACCTTGTATTCCCTATCAGAGAGAGCAATCCCTCGAATGTCAGGGTGTATTCTGATAGTATAACAAGGGTTCCAGGACCAAAACATAAAGTAATGGCGAAAGAGGACAACCTTGGAGTGTCCCATTAGAAATGGGGAAGGGGTATGACAGGGCTCCGTTTACTCTAACCCGGGCCGTAGGGTGTCTATATAACACCTCTATCCATTGGTGACATCTAGGACCGAGTCCCACGGTCTCCAGGACCCCAAAAAGAAAGTCCCAATGCACCCTGTCGAACACCTTCTCGGAGTCCAGTGACAGGAATATCGAGGGCTCATGGAAAGATGCCGCTTTGTGTAAAAGGACAGTCACTTTGGCCATGTTGTCTCGAGCCTGACGACCCTCAACAAAGCCCACCTGATCCGGGTGGACCAATCCAGGGATCCAGGGCCGCAACCTCAGAGCCAGGACCTTGGAGTAGAGCTTCAGGTTCACATTGAGAAAGGAGACAGGCCTGTAATTGGCGCAGAGGCAAGGGTCTTTATATCCCTTCAGCAAGACCACTACATGCTCTTCCAGTGATTGGTCTGGGAAGCCAGTGTGAATGGAAAGTTAATTGAAAGTCATGAGCAATTCATGGAAGAGGATATCTGCGAACTTCTTGTAGTAGGATCCCGGAAACCCATCTGGGCCCGGACTCTTGCCCATTGGGAGTCCCCTAACAGCACCCCCAATCTTAACCACTCTTAACCAACCTAGCCAATAAGGGTCCAGTCTTGTTCCCCTGAAGATATGCTTTGTATTTGTACCACATGAACGACTTGAAAGATTGTGTTTTCAAATGTAAAGAAATACTCGAGAGAAGGGTAGATAGTTCCTGACCCTCAGATGTGGACAGGGAGGATTTATGTCGAGCTTCCAGGCACCTCAGGCGTGCCAGCATGTCAGTTAAGAGCCTAGGACTAAGACATTTCTTATGTGTGCCTGCACGGATGAACACCCCACTGATGGTAGCCTTATGAGCTTCCCAGACCATAGGGGCAGATGTCTCACTAATTTGGTTTAGGTGAAAGAATTCACACATGCTACATCGTACTTCCTCCATCACCTCCATATCCTCCAGAAGAAGCTCATTCAAGCGCCAAGGCTGGTGACTGCCAGGGGCTCCCTGGATCTTCAAATTCACAAAGATAGGTGCATGGTCTGACCTCTTGATGTTGCCAATACCCGAACGGCTAAAGTGGGTTAAGGTATACTGGTAACAGAGGAAAAAGTCTATCCTCGAATATTTGCCATGGGGGTGTGAGAAAAAAGAGTAATCACGGTCTGGTGGATGTTCAAGGCACCAAACATCAAAGAGATTGTGATCAGAGAGGGCAGAGTTGAATTTTTGATAGTGGATCTAGGAAAAGAGCACAATGGAGGCATGCAATCCACCAAAGAATCAAGAGCAAAGTTCAGATCCCCTCCCATGAGCAAAAACCTCTCCCCAAAAAAATCAATTTTGTCTAGTAGATTGTGAAGGAAAGAGAGCTGGCCTGTGTTGGGAAAGTAAACAAAATGAGTGTAGTCAGGGAGGAATACAATTTACCCTTGACAAGGAGGAACCGGCCTTCGAGATCAGCTAGACTGTCAATATGTTCCCACTGGATAGATCTGTGCATCAGGTTCGTTTAGTGTCTGAAGAGGAGTACCATTGGAGCGGAAAATTATGGGTAGGGATGCGAGTGTGACCCAACTTAGTAAAATGTGTCTCCTGAATGAAGAGCACTCCCACTCGATCCTTAATAGCTCCTTAAAGGAGAATGCTCCGCTTCTTCGCACATAAAAGCAGCGAACAGTGCCACAGTCAACCATATCCGCAGGCGGAGGCCAACCGCATGGCCAGGGCAGGCAGGCAAACCCCAGACGGAGGGAGAGAAGAAAAGAAAAAGGAGAGAAGCAGGGAAAGGGCCCAAGGGACAGAAGCTAGAAAGAGAGAAAAGCATGAAAAGAAAAAGGAAAGCGCTGAGAGAAAAAATAGGAAGGCATGCACAGATGTCAAATATGCCCACATACATAAGTTCAATAATAACACAATAGTAACAGTAATAGCTGAACCTGGCTGGATCAGGGGGACGACCCAAACAGGTCCAGTAGGGGAATAAAGTCCCCTCAATTGTATAAGGCACATTGGCAATCAGCCAAAAATTATCATGTAGGAACAGGCTACAAACTGGATAAACTAAAAGTTGTAAGGTACCAGGGAAGTTCATTGGGACAGGACGTGAGGACCACCAGGAGACAGAACAGAAGGCATAACCACTGCTCCAGGTACCAGCCACCCCCCCTCTTCCCACCCGGATCCTCAACCTACAACATTCAGTCATAACAGTAAAGATAATAACTGAAAGTTGTGAAACTCCAACCCGGCGAGCGTCTCACATGAGGGCCACGCAATTCAGCAAAACACTGTCCAGCACGGTCACCCCACCTGAAAACGCCATCAATTCCAAAACCCCCGTGACTGCAGCTGTCACCCGCTACCCAGGAACACAGAGCTCCACAAAGTACTTTGTAGGGTGTAAGCATATAAAACAAGGACTCTAAGCATATTTCCCCCCAATAAACCAGCAGATAACCAACCACATGGCCTGCACCCCCCATCCCCAGACGTAATCCCAGAACTAATAAAACAGACCTCCTCGCATGGGCCACCTAAGGAACCAGCGGGACTGCTAATACTGTCCCCCAGGCCCCCCCATGCGGATCGCCCCTGGGTCACCCAGCCCACCACCCAGCTATCATTACATGAGATAAGGCAAGATGAACCATAAGAACAGCAGGGATTCATATCATATCGCATATCAGAATACCAATAATGCCTATTTGATGTCCGACAAGGCATCAGTATCTCAGAAACAGGGAACATGTAACACTACTTGAGGTTGATAGAGCAGTAATAGTCAGGAGCAGGGAGAGGGCAGTGCAGAAAAAACAGGAAAACAAAACAGCAGGAGGAGTAAATAGAGAGCAGCCACTCCATACAAAAGTGTCCGTAGTCCCACTACCAGAAAAGTACCTGCATGTAGGAACAACCAGAACTCCATGACCCAAGGATCAACAGGGCTCAGAAGACGACCAATCAGGGGGTGAAAGCAGGAACTCCAGACAAAGATCCTCAGGGATTCACAGACTGGAGCAGCCCTAGATCTCTTGATTGGAGGATAACCCCCCTTCTTCCCCCGATGACCACCAGGGATATCGGGGTCAGCCGCAGCACTAGCATCAGAGGATCCCTCCAAGGGTTGCACAGGCGGTATATGTAGAGCAAGGCAGAATGCGTCCTCTTCCTCCATGGTTCTAACATATGCTGTGGTGTCGTTATGGTGAGCTTGAAGGTTGGAGGGAAAACCCCAACTATATCTGATGTTAAGTTTAGAAAGATGCTCCATCAGGGGCCTGAGAGCTCTGCACTGCTTCAGCACAGAAGGAGACAAATCATTGTATATCTGATACTCCTTACCACCATGGAGCAGAGGACTCAGTTCCCGGCTTTTGCGTAAAATAGCCTCTTTTTCCCTGTAATAATATATGCAGCAAATAACATCACTGGGCTGTTGGCTGGGGGACCCCCATGAACGCAATGCTCTATGCTCCCTGTCCAGTTTGACCTCATAATTAGCCGGCTTATCTAGGAGACCCCTAAAAATGGCTTGTAAGGTGTCTTCCAGGGCCTGGTTGGTAATATTTTCCGACAGGTTCTTTATGCGCAGGTTGTTGCGATGGCCTCTATTGTCAAGGTCATCGATTTTGTATAAGGGGTTAGAGATGGTATCTTGCTGATCAGCCACCACCTGTTTGAGTGTTTGCAATCAATCCTGTCTATCCTCTCCCTCATTCTCCAGCGTCAGTACACGACGGCCCAGTTGGGACACTTCGGATTTGATCTCTGCCAGATCCTTCTTAAGTGTATCCTTTAGGTCCCAAAACATTTCACGTAGGTCGGTCTTAGCAGGTAGATCCGCTCCACCCTCTGAGTCAGTCATCATGCCTCTGGACTCACACCCAGAGCTCATAGCCAAGGCAGGAGTGCACTGCACCACAGGAGATGACGGGGCCAAACCGAAAATGTCGCCAGGCGTGCCTCTGGATCTGCTGCTTCGTTTGTTCCATGTATGAGGAGTGCGGGGTTCAACAGCTTGCCAGATCGACATAGGGAACACAGAGGATCCAGGGGGTTCATCAACGGTGATGAGAGAAGGTCAGTACCACATAAGAAGAACCTAATTCCTAAACATGATCCGGAGCTCACCTAAAATGCAACCATCTTGATGGAGCGCCAGCTCCGCCCCCTATATGTTCCTTTTATTTAGGGAGAAGAAGCAGGAAGACCAGAGTGAAGAAGGCCATCAACATCAAAGTAAATGTGTTACAGGTGTGGGGAGGCGGCATGAGCCATAGGTTAGCGCATTACAAACCCCTCTGGCAGTCAAAAGGTTTTTTTTTTTTTTGCAACTTGTATGCATTGATATTGGGACTTTAGACCCCATATCAATTCATCCATGGGTTACTAATGTACAAATGCCTGGTTGCATGTGTGTGTTCGTGTGCGTGTGGTAGTTTTAAGCACTCTTGTTAGGCACTGAATCACTGGAAGAAAAGGCAGTATCTTAAAGCTTGTTAATAGCCAATGCAAGCAATATGATAGGACATGGATGTGGTGTTCCATTACTTTCACAATGGCGCTAATGTTGCTCCCGTTTTACATTTCTAACTGGTTGAAGTTTGTCACAGCAAAGGTAATAGAATGCCAGGACTTAAAACTACCACTGTAGTTTCATAATATACTGGATAGAATCGAGCCCATGTTGTATCTCAAATCTGTAGAGACAGGAGTGTAGGCACAAAAGCCTCTCAGAATAAATCAGTATTACATCCTGCCATAACTACACAATGGTTAGGATCCTCAGAATAAATCCATCTTATATTCTAGCATAACTCCACTTTGGATATGAGCCTAAAATAAATCCATTTTATATCTCGGCATAACTTCACAACGGATATGAGCCTCAGAATAAATCCATATTATATTCCTGCATAATTCTACAATGGATACAAGCCAAATGAAAGTCCACAATTGTCTGTTTAGAAAATCTGATCTAAACTAATTTTTAACCCTGTAAGGAACACCTCAAACTTTCATGCAAGTCTCTTTATCTCCCCTAAAGCATTGCCAGAAGCATTGAATAAAGGTACACCAGTTTACTTTGCACTTTGTTCATTCATGCACTGCCATACACTATCTTAAAAGCCATATTTCTGAGTTAAGCCATCTTGATGTGATTGGCAACCTCCATTGACTAACACAGGGATCTTTGTTTACTTAACACAGAAAGTTGCAGATAAAAGAGGAAAACCCATGGACACAAGTAGGGTTACATCTGTATTATTAAAGTGGACGTGTCACCTTGAATTTTTTGTACATTTAAAAGCATTGATAAAAAACGCCTATGTATTATGTTAGCCAAAAGTACAACAGATGTATAGATTAGGGGATATTCATGCATGTATTTCTTGAAAAGTGAAAGTGAAAGTCTCTCAATGCAGCAGAGAGTTTAAAGGGATAGTAATACTTACAAATTACTAATCCCCATATTGTAGGCATGCTAAAAAGAAAATTATTGCCCCCAGTGTCGTATCTCAAACCCTTATGGTTTGAGAGATGATAGCTCTCAAAGTTCCCCCCTCCCTCCCCTTTCCCTGAAGTCAGCATTGTACCCAACTGCAGGGGAAGCCTGTCGTACACTGAAACGGTCTTCTACGTGTGCTTGGTTTGCAAGAACACGTAGAAGACCGTTTCAGTGAAAGATCTCTTTTTTATTAACGCGATCTCAGCTCTGCTGCAGAGCCGCCTGATGCACGTAAAACCGGATATCCCTGCAGTCAGCTAGAATGCTGACTTCAGGGAAGGGGGAGAAAGGGGGGAATTTTGTGAGCCATAAGAGTTTGAGAGATGACACTAGGGGCAATAAATGTATTTTTAACATGCCTACAATATGGGGATTAGTAATTTGTAATTATTACTATCCCTTTAAAGGAGCAGTAAATATTTTATATTTTACTTTTTTACTGTTGAGAAAAACACTGGTACTCTCACTGCAGAGAAATGCATATTTCCAGAGTTATTATCATTTAAATGTTTTTTTTTTTTTTACATTAACAGTGTCTTCTAGTGGTCAGATTCCAATTATTTATTATGTTTCATTTCTGGGAGAGATGAGTCTCTCAAATAGTTATACAAAGAATTTGATAGAAACTGCTGAGTCATGTTGTCAGCTAGAATTTTCAGGAAGTAATCACACTGTAATTCACTTCCTGAAAATTTTAACTGTTATAAAATCTGAATAAAACAACAGATAGTACTAGGACTACTCTTGTAAAAGTTTACAAATCCTTTAATTAGCAAGTGAAACTGCACTGATAAGTTTTATGAGCATGTGAAACCACCCTCAAAGCTTCATTAGCATACATTAGCATAGTACAAATATCTCTTAAAGGAATAGTAATGTTTCACAATAAAAGCAGCTCCTATTAATCTTCATAGAATTTGGACCATGGAGAGTATTATTTCAGTACTGTTAGAGTTGTAGTTCAAGAGTAATTGAATGATAAAGTATCCCCTTCCCGCCCCTTTTACTGATGTAACACTGCTCACCTCATATCAGCAGTGTAGTGTCCAAGTGGATTGCAGAGAGGGACAATCTTCAATTAACATAAGGGAAAAAAATGAAAAACCTGAAATAAAACTCTCTATGGCTCAAATACTATGAAGATTAATTGGAGCTGCTGTTTTTTTGAAACATTACTATCCCTTTAAACTACACATTTACCTGTCTTTTGGGTAGCATGACACATAGGTAGTTTTTAATTATGCTTTCAGATATGCAAATGTGAATCAAGGTGACAGTTCCATTTTAAACAAAGTGTAGAAGAAAGTAATGCCTCAGAACACCCAAATACTTTCCCACTGCCCTCCCCTTGGCACAAACAAGGTACAGAGGAGAATTTTTGGTGTAATTAGCTGGGTAAATTGGCATTAGGCAGTTGAAACTTAAGTATTCAGGGTGGAATGCAAGAAGCATGCACAATCGCTAATTACAGGATACTTTTGATGGCAAATAATTAGCACCAAAATGTTAATGAATTGCTCATTTTTTTCTGAATTAGCAAACATTGGTGTTTTTTAGTTAATGTGTTTAAAAAAGCGGATTAGCAATTGTACCTAATTCAGAAAACTTGTTACAAATTTTCATACATCTGGCTAACTTTGCTGTTAATTCATAAACATGTGCTATTCAGCATCGAGGCATTATTATGTTTCTTGCATCCAAACATGAGCAATAACAAAGAGCTCATAAATGTAATGGCTTTCAAAAAATAGCGAATGCTTCACTTTCTTGTATATTTCTCCCTCAGGTCCAGTACATTTTTAAACAGCACACCCCTCCAGAGATGTACCCATCTATTAGCTTGATGCAAGTACAAAGCTCCTATTTAAAGTGATAGTAATGTTTCACAAAAACAGCAGCCCCGGTTAATCTTCATAGTATTTGAGCCATAGAGAGTGTTATTTCAGTACTGTGAGAGTTGTAGTTCAAGAGTAATTGAATGATAAAGTTTTCCCCTCTCGCCCCTTTTACCTAATGTAAGCCCCCACTCAGACCCCCAGACAGCTCACATCAAGGGTCAAAATTCTTACTGTGAGAACAATGAAATCCCTGTCCCCCTTGAGAGGTTTTTCAGCTTTTTCCCTTATCTTAATTGAAGAGTGTTCCTCTCTGCAGTCTACCTGAACACTCCCTGCTGTTCTGAGGTGAGCAATGTTACCTCAGTAGAAGGGGCGGGAGGGCGATACTTTACCATTCAATTACTCTTCACAGAATTGAAATAACACTCTCCAAGGCCCAAATAATTTGACAATTAATTAGAGCTGCCTTTATTATGAAACATTACTATCCCTTTAAGTAAGGCAATTCCCTCTGGGATAACACACTTACAAATGGTCTAGAATGAGCCTTATGTTCAAAAGAGTGGAGGAATTCTAGATCAAACCAACTACAAATTTCCAATAATGTGAAAGTATCTTTTAACACCTTGAACTCTAGAAAGGTCTCCAACACATTGTGAAGGGGTTAAATGACCTATTTAAATCAACATGAATTTTGAATATCTCCCCTATAGTTACTCAGAATTCCTTTGAATATAAGGTCCTAATAGTGAGCAAGGGAAGCCATAGATTAGGGAAAAATAAACTGTAAAATGTGAATTGTCATTGTTCCTGTAGTTCAGTTGGTTTGCCCCAGAATTTCACCTAATTTCCTTAGTACATAACCATAAGCAAGCATTAAAAATGCCTATTGATTTAAATGGGAATTTGTTCTCCTTGAATGTGAGGTAATGTGTTAGAGACCTCTCTAGCATTCAATGGGTTAAAAGCCCCATTTAATGGCGTTGGAATTTTCATTTGTCTCTTTGTGTCGCAGTTTGTTTGCTTTAGAATTGCTTTTGTGGCTTAAAGGGAATATCACATTTACTAACTGCCTGCTACAGTTTGCATTGTCAGTGCTATGCTATGTGGGGGTGATGAAGGGATGTTTGCTCTGCACATATAAGTTCAGCACCCATGGGTGATGGAGCCCAGTCTGTGTCTCTTTCAGTGCAGTCTCTCCTGCCCTAGATCTCAGTAAATTGTTGTTTGTCGGTAATTCCATCCTGAGCAGGAAGTTCTGCTACCAGCTGTTTACATTTTCAGTCCAGCCTCCTCCCTTCCAGCCCAGACCTGTCTGGCTGACTTTCAAAGCTCCATCCCCTGCACCCTGCATGAGCCAGCTGCCTGGGTAAGTAGATTCTATTTCCAGAGGAGAGTGAGGTATCCAGATCCCCTCATACAGGATCCCTGTACAGTGTAGTAGCATGATTACAGAGCATGTCAAGTTATGTAGCCAAAGTAGTCAGAGAGCTTTTCCTTTAAGTATATGTCCCTGTAAATGACCAGCAAAATCAGGATATGTTTCCACTGAATAGGCATTGAGGACCATATTTAGGAAGCTAAAGAGGTGCAATTCTACATCAAGGCAACTGCACCATAGGTAACAAACCATAGGGGAGATGCACTAAGGTGTGATAAAGAGGTGATAAAGTGGAGATATACTGTTCTATGGAGCTCATGTACTAAGATTTCTCCCACTTAGTGCATAGTCTCTAGAGAATAACATAGGAAGTGGAGAAGTGATATCACTGGAGAAGTCAACTCCACTTTATCACCTCTTTATCACAGCTTAACCCCTTCGTGTCCGGTGGCGTACCCGGACCGTCACGCTGGTCCGGCAGTTAAGGACCAGTGATGGTCCTGGTACATCACGTACTATTACTTACCGCTCTCCTACCGGGGACTGAATTTGATCGCTCCAAGACCGGAGCGATCTCTTTTAGTCCCTCAGTTTGGCGTGCCGCCCCACGTGATCAGTCACGTGGGGCGGCACGACGAAATTCCCTATTGGGTCCTTAAAGGACCACACACCCCGCAACCGCTGGTCGTTAAGGGGTTAATGCATAACCCCATGCTATTGCTTTAAACTGCACACACTGTGTTAGAGACCTCTCTAGTGTTCAAGGGGTTAAAAGCCCTAATTAAATCAATGGAATTCCAGGAATTTTGATTTCTTTCATATGGTGAAAACATTTTGCTCCAGAATTGCACCTCTTTAGCACTGACATATCTAGTCATTGGAGGACCCTGGTGCAAACATTTTTTGGGTGCCCTAACACAATCATTTTCTGCCATGGACATAACTAGAACCTATTAGTTTTTTGTGTGTGTGATGTAAGTGTAACCTTGGTAAGTGTTACACATCTCTGATTAGCCAAACCATGCTAGTTCATAGAAACATTCTCACTTATAGAAGGTGGCACAATGATTAATCCCATGGATGCAAGAGATGTCTGTAATGCATTGAGAATCAATATGATGAAGATGTCGCTAGAACCCAAGAGGTTAAAATAATGTTAAAGAGACAGTAATATTTAAAATGGAAAAAAATTGTCGTAGGGTATATCCCCCTGATTAAAACAAGGATACTCCCACCACTGAAAGGTGTTTTATTCAAAAGTCATTACAGCTCAGACTTGAATTTTTTAGGTGTAGTATTACAGTGGCCTGACATTTTACAGTGGCACTGTTGTTACACTATCCTATGGAGATTTATGGTCACCTGACCCAGAGCTGTCCATAGAATGGTGTAGCAACAGCAACACTATGCAATTTCCAGGCCATTGAGATACTGCACCTAAGAAATGTAAGTTTGAACTGCAATGCCTTTTGAATAAAACACCTTTCAGCAATGGCTGTGCCTTTGTTTTGCTCATGGGGATAAACCTTACAGCATATTTTATTTTTACATTTTAAGTATTACTATCCCTTTAATTTACAAATGTATGTGTTTTAGTGGAATGTTTTACAGAGGTATTGAGGCTGATGTATTGAGTAGAACTAGGGTGGTTATGCACTAACGTGTGATAAAGAGGTGATAGAGTGGAGATGACTTCTTCAATGACATCAGTTCTCCAGTTGCTATGTTATTCCATGTAGCCAATGCACTAAGATTTTTCAAGTGGGAAAGATCTTAGTCCATAGGCTTCATAGAATAACAAAGGAACTGGAGAAGTGATATCACTAGATATCACTTTATCTCTTCTTTATCACACCTTAGTGCATAACCACCCTGGAGCAATTCGGAGGAAAACCAATTGTATCATAAAAGACAAAGGGAGTTATACACTAAGGGGTGATAAAGAGTAGTGATGAGCGAGCATGCTCGGCCGAAGCTCGGTTCGGCTCAAGCATCGCTCTGCTCGGCACATGGCGGTACTCATACGAGTACCGCATGTGCTCGCCCGCCATGTTCGGGTCTCCTCCCCGCACGTTTCGCGGCTGCTGCGCAGCCAATAAACGTGCGGGGAGGCTCTGACATCAGTGTAATGCCAGCAGCCATGTTGGCTGCTGGCATTACACTGATTGGCTGGCCAGAACCCGTGATCGGGTGCTGTATAGCACCTGACCAGCGAGTTCGGCTCAGTCTTAGCCAGGGAGAGATGAGGATAGGAAGGGAAAGTCAGTGTAGGCAGAAAAAAAGTGCGTTTGAACAACAAAAAGACCCAAAAGTCCTTTTTAGGACTATTGTGTGTGGGGGCAGCAGATATATTTTGTTTTGGGGGGCAGAGTTTAAAAAAAAAACGTCACATATTCCGTTCACTGTGCCTAGCCGCAGATTAGCAGCACATTCTGTTTAGTGTGCAAAGTTGCAGATTAGCAGCACATTCTGTTTAGTGTGCAAAGTTGGAGATTAACAGCACATTCTTTTTAGTGTGCAAAGTTGCAGATTAGCAGCACATTCTGTTTAGTGTGCAAAGTTGCAGATTAGCAGCACATTCTTTTTAGTGTGCAAAGTTGCAGATTAGCAGCACATTCTGTTTAGTATGCAAAGTTGCAAATAAGCAGCACATTCTGTTCAGTGTGCAAAGTTGCAGATTAGCAGCACATTCTTTTTAGTGTGCAAAGTTGCAGATTAGCAGCACATTCTGTTTAGTGTGCAAAGTTGCAGATTAGCAGCACATTCTTTTTAGTGTGCAAAGTTGCAGATTAGCAGCACATTCTGTTTAGTATGCAAAGTTGCAGATAAGCAGCACATTCTGTTCAGTGTGCAAAGTTGCAGATTAGCAGCACATTCTTTTTAGTGTGCAAAGTTGCAGATTAGCAGCACATTCTGTTTAGTGTGCAAAGTGTAAAAAATAAAAGTCACTTATTCCGTTCACTGTGCCTAGCCGCAGATAAGCAGCACATTCTGTTTAGTGTGCAAAGTTGCAGATTAGCAGAACATTCTGTTTAGTGTGCAAAGTGTAAAAAATAAAAGTCACATATTCCATTCACTGTGCCTAGCCGCAGATAAGCAGCACATTCTGTTTAGTGTGCAAAGTTGCAGATTAGCAGAACATTCTGTTTAGTGTGCAAAGTGTAAAAAATAAAAGTCACATATTCCATTCACTGTGCCTAGCCGCAGATTAGCAGCACATTCTGTTTCGTGTGCCTAGCCGCAGATTAGCGTCACATATTGTTTAGTGTGCCTAGCCGCAGATTAGCGTCACATATTGTTTAGTGTGCCTAGCCGCAGATTAGTTTTTATCTTCCTTTTTGTGTGTTTTACGGTCAGTCTGTAAAAATGGCGTACTACGGGCGAAACATCGTTCCCAGCAGCGACGTTGGAGTCCAAGATGCATCCAGACATCCTCCCTATGCTGTCCCTGAACCATTTCTGTGGTGTTTCCATCATTTTCTGCCCTTTTCCTATGGACCAGGCACCCTCCCCTCATCAGAGCAGGGGGTGCCTGGTGTAATGCTCGAGTCCTCCCATTGACTTCAATGGGGCTCGGGTGCTCGGCCGAGCACTCGAGCCTCCGGGGGCGCTCGGTCAGAGCACCCGAACACCCGAGCATTGGGGTGCTCGATCATCACTAATAAAGAGGTGATAAAGTGGAGATGACTTCTCCAGTGATATCGCTTCTCCATTCCCCATGTTATTTTATGGAATGTATACACAAAAGTCTCCAAAATGCATTGGCTCCATAGAATAACATAGGAACTGGAGGAATTATATCACTGGAGAAGTCATCTCTACTTTATCACCTCTATGCACCCAGATCCCTTCAACCTGAAATACCTTAATGCTGAGATGGTCAAATATAGGCTGATTTTATCTGGCTCTTGGGTCTTGCTGTATGTACAAGTACAACAGTGTTGCTATCAGTGATCCTTCTAAAGTGAGCACAGGTGAGTGACCCATATTGTAAGAGTTAAAGAGGTGTTTTTATATTGGTATGCATTGTAATAACAGCTGTACCATGTTGCCCTGCCCTGCTTTAACTCTTTCAGTTCTGGGTTGCTCACCATTGCTTACCTTAGATGAAACACTAGCTTCTATACAGAGAAAGCTTACTTCTGGCTTTCCCTGCACAGCAAGAATTATACATTTCTTACAAAGCACAAGTCAGTTACAAATGTATCATTCTATCAGTACAGAGAGAGAGAGCTATTGACAAAGCTGTTAATCAGAAACACAAGAAACAGGGAGACATAACCATCTACCAATTTCATCTCACTCATGAATAGACATTGCTGAAGGAAGAAATACTCTAGAGCAAATTCAGAGAAGGGCTACTAAAATGGTGACTGGTTTACAGAAAAAGGAGTATCCGGATAAACTAAAGGATCTGAACATGTATAGCTTGGAGGAGAGAAGCGAAAGAGGGGATATGATAGAAACATTCAAGTATATGATGGGATTCAACGAAGTGCAGGAGGGAAATACATTTCAAAGGAGTAAAAATGTTAGAACAAGAGGCCATAGCCTAAACTAGAGGCACAGAGGTTTAGACATAATGTAAGAAAGTTTTACTACACTGAGAGGGTAGTAGATAAGTGGAATAGCCTACCAACAGAAGTGGTATAAATTAATACAGTGACAGAATTTAAACGTGTATGGGATAGGCATAAGGCTGTCATTAACATAAGAAAAGACCAAGGACCAAATAAGGTTTGAGGTTTTTACAGTAGGAAAATGTGCAGACTAGATGGGCTGAATGGTTCTTATCTGCAGTCAGATTCTATATTTCTAATTCTATGTTTCTATGTTTATCACTTCTAAATGCATATCTTCTCATTTCTTAGTACATCAACTTCATTAATTTATAGGGCAATTTCACACAGGTGACTGTATAGTCATGATTTGAGTGCATGAGAAGAAAGCATGAGTTTGGTAATTTTTACCTTATAAGGCTGTTCACGTGGGTAATTTATTCAGTGAGCATTTCATGTCATTGCATGAAGGTATTTTATCACAGTCAGATTTGTAGTATGGGTTTCAATGGACTTACATTGGAATCACATTAATAACTATTTCAGAGTTTCGATCAGCTATTTAAACAGAGATCAAGGGATATAGAATTACAGTGGAGTCACACTAATAATACACATAGCTGTATTTCAACAATGTGTTTATATTGAGAGCAAGGGATTCTGGGTGTAAAAAACTCTGGCTACAAGTGGCATGAAAATGCATGCAATGTGCAGTACAAAATGCAGCCAAAATGTATACATTTTTATTGGATTCCACTGCTATAAAGCATTCACACATTTGAACATGGTCTTATTTCAATAGAAAGTTAATCAGACCTAAATGGGTAATGCACTTTGCCATCATAGCTTGCAAAGAATGTTGACAATGTCAAAACAATCCTAAAATGTTATTCAACAGAGATACAGCATGTTATTTAGACGTGTCTCACTTTTTACACCTTTCTGTGCTTTCTTAATGAATGTGGAGTGAATTTATGAATTCTCCAGTGCAGCCACCCTGGATTTAGTGTCTAACCCTGGTGGCGGCACTTTAGGGTATGCACCATAGCATAGTACTCAAAGGGTTAATGGAGTATTCTACTGCCATATCTAATATATGACTGCTGTATTCTCTAACCTGTTGTTCCATACTTCTAAAGTTACTTGGATGGGAAAGAGCTCTAGCCCCCTGTAGCATTGTGATATAACTACATGTGTAAGCTGGACATAGGATGGTATCTCCCTAACTTCTCATATCCTTAAATCCTTAGTCCCTTTCACGTTGATCATGGCTCTTGGTATTTAACCCCTAAACAGGGACGTGCACAGACATTTTGGGGGGCAGGAGCTGAAATGAAAAAAAGGGCACTTCTCATAATTATTTATTCATTTTTTTTTTTTTTTATGTTAAAAGGGCACAAGGGCACTTTGGACAAAAAGGACAGGTGCTCAAGCCCCCCTTGGTGTCTATGTATGCACGTGCCTTCCCCTAAACGTCCAATACCATTCCAGGACCATCACAGCTGTCTGGCACTTAAGGACCAGTGACGGTCCTGGTACGTCATGGAATTCAGAGCCCTAAATTGGATCCGACAAAAAAAAAAATGCTACGTGGTCCTTAAGTTCCAGCTGCAAGTGCATGCCCCAGTCCTTAAGGGGTTAATCAATTTCTGGAGCGTACAAATATACCTTTAGAAGAAAATGGTAAAACTTTAAGGGGAAAATTCTATTCTAGGAAAAGAGTGATAGATACATAGCACAGCCTCCCACTGAAAGTGGTACTAGAAATAGAAAACACATTTAAGAACTATATGGATATTTTAAGGTATAACTAAGTGAGGTTTTTAATATTGGAAATGGCCTGATGATATTATCCATTTAGTTTTCTGACAAACATAAGAATTGGGGAGTTTATCATCCTGGAGAAATTATTTAATCCTGATTACCTCTTTATCATGCCATTTCAGTGCCAGTGGGGTAGACAGCACATTGCTTCACCAATTCTTCTTAATATATCAGACTCTCTGTATATAAGGAGGTTTCAGAACTGTTCTCTCATACACGTATTATTTGACTTTGTTTAAAGGGATAGTAATACTTCATTTTAGCTTTATATTATTTTGTAGGCATTAAAAAAACATGAAGAATGATATAAGTCTTATCTCTGAAACCTTTATGGTTTAAGAGATATTCACAAACAAAGTATCCCCCTCCTGTTCAACCAGATCAGAAGGGAGATGCCCAGGTAGACTGCAGAGAGGGACAATCTTCAATTAAGATAATGGAAAAAGCTGAAAAACTTATCAAGGGGGGAAGGGCTTTCATTGTTTTCATACAAAGAAAATTGTCCCCTTCTGTTATCTGTACTGTCATACAACCAGACTCACATCTGAGAAGAGATGGCTTACACTAGGTAAAAGGGGCAGGGTGGGGAACTTTGCTTGTGAATATCTTATAAACCATAAAAATTTGAGAGATAAGACTTATATCATTCTTCATGTTTTTTTAATGCCTACAAAATAAAATAAAGTTAAAACGAAGTGTTACTATCCCTTTAAATGTTTTATCTTTTTCTCTTTTTTTCCCACCAGAGTTCAATGATGTATTTCTGATGCTGAACAACTTTTCTACATAACAGGTAAATTATCAAATGATTGATTCTTTATATTAGCCATATTATTTCAGTGTGGATGAATCCTGCTGGATTACACACTGAACATGCACACTGTTATCATTACACAGAGAAACTGCTGTAACATTTATTTCTGCAATTGCGTTCAGGAAGTCCTCAGACTCAGCCCTTCCCTCCTGCATAATGTGTCACAACTTGTTTTGGTTAAAGAATTTCAGCACTTCGTCCTGTCTTGACTTAATTTAGCACAGTCTTGTATATGTCTCTTAAAGGGGCAGCGCCTCCTATCTTAAGCCAAAAGTACTTCCATTTATATATTCCACATTTTGCAGTGTGATAATTGATATTTTGCCCTATACTGAAATTGTCCTGGTATTGTGAATCCAACTAATTTACTCCTCCTTGTTTGTCCTAAAAGAAGATGTGTGTCACTGATTTTGGTTCTCCATAGTATGTGATAGGAACAGCACCTCCTGGAGGCCGCAGTAGAAAATTTTATTTTATTGTAATAAAAAAATAAATAAAATAAATACATTTATCATTGATAACTTTTGAAACAAATATCTCCCAGCAGTGGGAAAGTCCTTGTTTACTCAGAAGGAAAGACCTATAACATTTCTGTTTCATGAAAAAAAAATGTTTACTGCTCCTTTGAAACCATGTGCGGAAAACATCAGGAAACGCTGCTGAAGGAAATTATAGTTGCTGCATGAAATGAGAAGGCTCAGTGGGTTTCATCAGCTGACATCACACAATCAGGCTGATTTTACAGCAAATAATCATAATATTTTGAGTGAATAAAAGAAAAGAGGACAAAAATAAAAACGTATTATCCGCTGTATTTTCTTCCCATAATGTTACTTCACTTTCAATTTTGTCTTAGGAGGCACTGTCCCTTTAACAATTAATTGTGTATTTTTATTGATAGGTATTCATACAACTGTTTTGGTTTCTCCAAAGCAATGCATTGGATACCTCACTAGCATCCAAGGGGTTAAATTGACTGTACCACTCAAACAAAGTATATTTATATATCAGACCTTGGACCTTTTGATATGAGTAATGAAACAGCTTTGGTTGTTCTCACCTTACGTCCACTGCTGGGAATTAAAGGGGAATTAACACTTTATAATAAATTGGGTGATTTTGAAAGAATGTTCAAATCACACACTCACGCACGCACACACATGTTCTTTATTAAAAATTATAGTTTATGAGATAATCTAATTTATTTGTTTATTTAAACAAATTAGACAGCACTGGCTAGTACAGCCTGGTGTGACACATACTACCATTTCATTCTCCCTGTCAACTGCCACTTCCTACCAGGAACTACAAGCTAATTTGCATAAAATGACAAATACATAAAGCTTAATATCTTGTAGACTATATTTTTTAAATAAAGTATGGCTAGCATAAATATAAGTGATTTTGAAAGATCTTTGAAAATACCGAAGTCATTATAAAGTAATCATTCTAGTTTAAATATATATATAAATATATTTTTTTTTAAGTAAAATGTTGTTTCTTGTGGCTGTCAGGCTGAGGACAAAAGTGTAGTATATTCTCAGAATAGCTTGAGGTGCTTGATATGAGTACAGAAAAATGACTGGTATTCCTAATGTGGAAAATATGCTGTGGGGTTTTTAAAGGAACACAAGCACCACTATATCAATTTAAGTTGTATAATGTCATTTACTTCCATCTAGCACCCATAAATTCTGTTATTTTATGTTGGGTTCCTAAAATCTAATCCTAAACTTGCATTTTAATGAATTTGCAGCCTGTTCTATATCATTAACCTTTGGTAAACCCTTTGAGTGCCAAAGCAATGCACTGCATACCCCTCTGGCACTCAAAGGGTTAAATGTTTGTGCACAGCTAATACTGATGACGCACTGAGATTAGTATTTCTATTCAGAAATGTTGTCTAAAGACAATATGACGTTACAAGACACCTACCAAGATTGCTGTTGTAACGTGGACCTTCGAGCCAAAGAAAAACAGAAATGAGGGCCCCCAGAGAATGTATATAAGACTAGATTTAGGCATTAGAGGATTTTTACATAGTCTAGGATTAAGTAGATGCTATTTAAGTTGTGCATAACCCCCAGATAATTTGTAGGTGTTAATGTTCTTAGACATTCTATCAAGGAAAAGCAATCTTGGTTTATAGGAAAGCAAATGTAATTTTTTTGTAGGCGTAGCTTTTGTTTGCCTATGTTATTATTTACTACTAATATAAATAGTATGGAGTTGCTCGTGCATACCTCCCAACATTTCAAATTGCCAAAGAGGGACACTTGTGTTTTCGGTGGTGTCGCTGAGGGCGTGACTGGTGGGCGGGTCATTACTGTGAATTTTTAGGCTATTTCATGACCTATTGACACCTCCTTGTGTAACCTAATAAATGACTTGTAACAATAAACACATATACTGACATTTATACAAACATTAATGTGAGTTGTATTGCTGTATAGCATGATGATGCACTTATATACACCCCACACAGTCTGATCTCCTAAAAAGAGGGACATCAGGGTGGGAAAGAGGGACAGAGGGATTTGGATCTAAAAGAGGGACTGTCCCTCCTAAAGAGGGATACTTGGGAGGTATGCTCGTGGGTATGCAAAGAATATATATCCGGGGGTATTCTTGCCTCTGCTCATCTTCTGAGTGATTTGACTCTGCTCATCCACTGAGTGATTTGACTCTGCTCATCCACTGAGTGATTTGACTCTGCTCATCCACTGAGTGATTTGTCTCTGCTTACCCACTGAGTGTTTTGGCTCTGGTCATCCACTGAGTGTTTTGGCTCTGGTCAGCCACTTTAATAAGCTCTGGTTCAACACTGAATCCCATGATCCTCTCTAATAAGCACGCAACTTACAGAATATAACATCAGGTGAAGGCCTTGTGGGACAGATGTGTGTGTGTGTGTGTGGGAAATGTAGAATAATCTGCTTGGACTCTAGGTGTTTTCATCAGATTTGCAATGTTTACTAAACAGGAAAATAAACAGAATAAGAATAAATCAATAAATGTTCTCCTTCTAGTATACTGATGGTACTAGTCTTCAGTGCTCTCTCTCGCCCTACGTCTCCTACTCCATGTCTGCCTCAGTCTCAATATTATACATGTCAAGGGCAAAATGGGTTGTTTCCATTTTCCCAGAAACTTATTTGAATTATTTTGTCCTATAAGATTAGGGAAAGACTAAGCTTTAGCTCCCTGAATAATTAGAAATGTTTGTTGCTGTTGTGTATGTGGGAAATAAGCACTGGCTAGTAAAGAAAGACTACAAATACTTGAATTCAACTCTCTAACCCATGCCCACCCCACTTCTGGGTGTGTCAGTCTGTGAACTATTTGTTGTAACTTGTTTGATTTTTTCTTCATAAGGCCATAAAAGTGCTTTATAAAATAACAGTTGATGAAAGCTTTCCAGTTTGCTTTTCGCTTATATGAGCTATAATGCATTCAGTTGGCTGAATCAGTGCATTGGATATCTCTAGGATCAACGGTAATTTTCCATTCTCCATTATGGTCTGTTTGGTTTGCTTCAGAATTGCTCCGGGGGGAGATTCTCTAAGGTTTGATAAGGATCTTGTGTGGGTGTACAGAGCTGCATTTTATTTGAGTCTACCGATATTTGCACTAAGCTTCATTCAACATTTTAGTCCTTTTTTATGCCTCAGATTTGTTCTTCTGATCAAGAAATCACTGCAGTTATGATCCCTGAGTGTATTCTTTGCCAGTAGCCTAAATTAAATTTGACTTTAGGCTATTTCCTATGTCTGAAGGTGTATTTTTTATTATTGTGACTAGAGGCCTAATTCAGCAATCTAAAGAGGTGCACTTCTGTGGCAAACCATCTGCACCATAGGGGACAAATATAAATGTCCCATATTCATTGATTTAACTCAAGTTTTTTCATTTTCTTTAAAGGGATAGTAATACTTTGTTTTATCTTTATTTTATTTTGTAGGAATTAAAAAAACATGAAGAACGATATGTCTTATCTCTCAAACCTTTATGGTTTGAGAGATATTCACAAGCAAAGTTTCCCCTCCTGCCCCTTTTACCTAGTGTAAGCCATCTCTTCTCAGATGTGGAATCTGGTTGTAAGACCAGACAGATAACAAAAGGGGACAATCTTCTTCTTATAAGAACAATGAAAGCCCTGCCCCCCTTGACAAGTTTTTCAGGTTTTTCCCTTATCTTATTTGAAGATTGTCCCTCTCTGCAGTCTACCTGGACACCTCCCTTCTGCTCTGGCTGAGCAGTGTTACATCAGTAAAAGGAGCGGGAGGGGGACACTTTGTCATTGAATTACTCTTGATCTACAACTCTGACAGAATTGAAATAACACTCTCCAAAGTCCAAATACTATGATGATTAATTAAAGCTGCTTTTATTATGAAACATTACTATCCCTTTAATGCTATAGAGGTCTCCAACATTCTGGGAACCTCTCTAGCATTCATGGGGGTTAAAATACCCTTTAAATGAAGGGTACACTTTATCTCCTGTTGTACAGTTGGTTTGCTTCAGAATTGCTCCTGATTTAGGGTCTTTTTGCCGTATGCACTAAAGTCACACAGCTGTCAAGAGTGTCAGAATGCACATAAACAATCTCAACACTCTGACTGGCATAACACGATTTTGTCAAAGCTTTCAATGCAAACAGCAGAATATGCTTTTTCATATATACTACCTCACATGACACTTTAGCATAATGGTGCAATTAGGGTAACTGCAATTTGTGTGTTTTAACCACTGTGCTAATAATAATGTTCCTGCCCCTGTCATTAACAGTCCCAGTAATGGCCCCATTGTCTAAGCACCTGCAGTGAAGTGGTTACTATTAGGGACTGAGACTTACCAATCTTGAAATCTTCAGTCCGTGGTATTTCCTGCTTCCCCAGGGATCTGTTGCATCAATGACATCATAACACTCATGTGTAATAATGTCAGTACTGAAATGGGAAGCACTCACTGGGCTACCAGTTGAACTAGAGCAGTGGAATCTCTTTCAGACCCTATATCTAAGCCCCCCCCCACACACACACACCAATTGGACTAGAGCACCCTCATTTGAAAGAGGGGAAAGTCAAATAACCCTTAATTTTATGGGTTTGGTTGCCTACATGCCTTGTCTACTTTTTTCCCATATCTGCAATAGTTATTGATAATTTATTACATTTAGGTAATATTAGAAAATGAAAATGATAGATGTAGTTTAGTGCTCCTAATAGCCACTGTCAAATGTCAAAAAATACCAATGTGTTCCCATTTTTTTTGGATTGAAGTAAGCTTTCAAAGAGGTTTGTATCTTTGAAGTGCTGTTAATGTTAAAAAACAAGCATTTTTGAGTAGCTTTACGGTTCTGGCACTCACTGTGCAGGAGAAGAGCTGCTAATAAATACAGGAGGAAATGTAATCATTTTTAAAGATTGTAGTACTTTTGAAGGGGTAGAAATGTAAATTCATATTTTTCCATCATCTGTGTATATAAATTAGAGAACATACTCAAAGCAAAGCACCTTCTGGAAACATTTGTGTACCAGGCTAGGGCTAGAAAAGCAAGTGACCCCTGTTTTGATTTGATGCAGTGGGTTGTTTTCTTTCCAAAATGGTATGCCTTGTCTACTTTTTCTTCAAATCTGTAGTTGTTACAGACATTTTAGTAAAGGAAAAACATAGTCTAAGAATGTAAGAAAAATTACAGATTTTGCTAGGGGAACTTTTGTGCTTCTGATATGTCCATGTGGCATGTCATCTCTTACCAATGGGGTGTTATTTCTCTCTGGAGAGGTGTGGCTAATGAATACAGTAGAACATTCCAAAGTTTTTCAAAGATTTCAGTACCTTTGAGTAGGTAGAAATAATACTGCATTTTTCCTTTAACACCATCATCTGGAAGTATTTGTGCTCCCCAGACTTGGGTAGAATGTTAAGTTATAACTTATTTGTTGGGGAGGAGGTTGTTTTCTTTCCAAAATGGCATGCCATATCTTACTTTTCTTCTTGGCTGTAGTTCTGACAAACATTTTAAGTGCTGGTACGTCAGAAAAAAATGTGCTAGAAAACAGACAGATTTTGGCCAGCTCGGTAATCCTGGCACCCACTACTGTATATCAGCCCATTTCACTGGCCCCTAGCTACTTAAATGAGTATGAGTATGAATATTCCATGGTTTTCAGGGATATCACTATATTTAAAAGAGTGTAAAGGTGACCCCCCCCCCCCTATTTTTTTCGCTATAGCTCCATCTTCTGTCAATTTCGTAGCAAGTCTTGGGGTAGAAATGGAAGTGTCCAGGACCTGAAATTATAATTCTGTGTACACTTAAAAAATATATTGGATGTAGAGTTACATTGTTCATTTCTCATCAATTTGTGCCTAAGTAATAACATCTCCTAATAATAACCTCCTACTTGCCTTACTATGACCTGAACAGGCCCTATGAATTGTCTTCTTTTTCCTGGGTTCAAAAGATAACGTCTTCAGCTGTTATGTAAAGAGGCAAACATGATAGTTGCTGGCAGTTTTTTTCAAATTGAAAGGCACAGGCCTACTTAACCCTTTAAGGTGAAGAGAAATGTAGAACGTGTTGCAAAGCATTGCAGTTGTACATGCCTCTGGTCCTTAACCCCTTAAAGACAGTGGGTATGCCAGGACCGTCACAACTTTAGGTCCATAAAGAACCAGTGGCATGTCATGAGTTTAATGATCACAGAGCACCTGAGGGAGTGTTCTGATCATGCTAGGAGGCTGAAACTAACTGCTTGAAGATCGGAGCAGTCAGTTTCAGCCTCTCTCTCTGTGAGCTGGCAAGTGATGACTCATATGTGCCGGCTCTGCAAATAAAATGGTCCTGGTCCTTCGGTGCAAAAAAAAAACAAACCCTGGTCCTTAAGGGGTTAAAGGTTTAAGGTTACTGTATACAGTGAGAAAGTTTTGTGTCCTGTGGTTTTGCTAGCAACTGTCAAGTCCACCCCATGGCCACAACACCCAGGACTGGGTGACCTGTATTATTCCTTGAATCACAGAGCAAAGAAAGAAATTCAAAGAAGCCATACGAATGTTCTGCACTTAGCAAAGTAAGTGCATGGGGGGTTACTAAAAAATGTTATCTCACTTTTAACATTAAACTAATATTATAATGTTTGCAATACACTGCTGTTGAGCAATTTGACATTGTCCTGGTTATTAACTGCAGATTACGATTACAATTATGACATGTAGGTGAGATATATGCCAACATCATATGTCAGGGCCTCTACCCCTCCCCTTGAATACATAATTCTTAGTGCAAAATGCAAGGTACGTCTTGTACGCCAGGGCAAAGTGCTTGCAACAATTCACTAAAAACATTTGACAGCATATCAGACCTTAGTGCATCTCTCCCCAGGTCCTCTTTCTAAAATGGAAATTAACACTTAATAAATACATGGATGATTTTGAAAGAGCATCTATATTTATGTTAGTGATTCTTTATTTAAAGGTAAAGTTTGAGATGTTTAGCTTTATTTGTCATTTTATGCAAGTTAGTCCATACTGGTTGAAACTGCCTGTTGTGTCAGATACTAACATTCCACTCTTCAGCCCAGCTGCCATTTCCTACCAGGAAGTACTAGCTAATGCACATAAAATGACAAATAAAGAAAGCTAAATATCTGATAAACTATAGCTTAAAATAATCACTTGCTAACATAAAAACAGGTGCTTTTGAAAGCCCTTTTGAAATCACCCAAGTCATTATAAAGTGTCTGTTCCACAGACCTCTTACACTGGACTCAGGAGAAAGAGCAACTGATAGTCCACAAGTAATCGACCATGGGCCATTTGGAGATATGGGAAATAAATTCCAGAAACTACAGGAAAGCTACAGGCTTTCCTCCTCTGCTATGAAATCACTAAAAAGATTATATTTTGTAAATCATCTCATGTTCTTATGTGGTGTCGACTTCAACAGCAGCAAAATGGTGTTTGATTTTTTTTTAGATATGTTGTTCCTATCATTTCCCATTGGTTTTTACCCATTTTTGACTGATTTAACTTTATATTTGTGCAGACTCCCAGGCCAAACAGTAATGGAAAAAAAGAGGCCTGGTTTGCAGGCTTTCTATATCAACACGCTTGATGGATTGGTTAGCAAGATAAACAAGACACAATCAGAGATCACATCCGTGGAGTCCCTACATGGGACTGACTTTCAACAATGCAAGAGATTTATTTATTCAGCATGAAAAATGAAACAAATCTACCATGCTGTTTTAACTCTTTGACAACCAGAGGGGGCACAACTTATTGCAAACGAATGTGTTGCACAACTTTCTGGTATAATTTAAAAAACTATTTTTAGTCAGACGCTTCTAATGCATTATTCTGCAGTGTGTTTAAAGAAAATGCTTTTAACCTTTTCTATGCCAGAAAGGGATACAATTAACTTTTTAAATTAAAAATACATCTTGTAGGGCATTGCTTGCTGACTAAAACAAGGGTACACCTACTGCTAGGAGATTTTGTATTCAAACATTACTAAAATGCAAAAGTATCTTTTTAGAAGCAAACCTGGCTGTTATCCAGAAGAAACTCTGTGGAAGGGTTTGAGGTATTGACTGTGGCTCCCCATAGATAGTGATAGGAACACCACTACCGGTTGAGCCTAACAGAAAACTACAGTTAAAAACTAAAAATTTTGATCTGTGATAACCTTTGAATGAAAAATCTCCCAGCCATGGCAGTATATTTGTCTTACTCAACAAGGAAGAACTGAACTGTTTTCTTTTACTAAAAACATTCAATATTCTTTTAACCCCTTAAGGACCAGGAAAATCTGAGGTCATTTTCCCTTAAGGACCGGAGCAATTCTGACCTTTTTGACTATGTCTTTGTTCATCAGTGTTTTCCCTCTTAGGCTTTTATTCCACCCCCATAAATTATATACTGTTTTTTTAAGCACAAACAGGGCTTTCTTTTGATACCCCACATATATGGATAACCCACCATTTACTTTATAAAAACTGAAAAAAAGTAAAAAAAAAAGTAAAAAAAACACCATTTTTGATTTTTCTCTTGGGATCAATTGGTCACAAAAGGGTTACATTTTTATGGAGACTGCATTAAAAGTATGACCGGTCGGTCATACCTACAAAATGCGCAGTTTAAAGTGGCCACTGTCCCCCCTGGGTGAAAATCCCCATGTCCCTTTTTCCCACCCTATTTTGACACTTTTTTATCCTTGACATTTGGTGGTGTATTTAAGTGTATATAATGGCTCCACAACAATCACACTTGCAATATTGTTTAATTATGTTTTTTTTTTAATAATTTTTTTTTTTGTAAAAAAAAAAAAAGTGTGTTGTGTTTAAAAAAAAAAAAAAAAAAAAAAAAAGTAAATAGTTGCAGGTCAAAAATTGACCTGCATTTAGCCAGCCTCCTGCACCAGCAATGAAGGGGTTAATACCCCTAGCTGCTGTATTTTATTTTGCCACTAGGTGTCTCCTCTCTACTTCTCTCTCCCTTACTTTGATAGTAAGGGAGACAGAAGTAGACTAGACACTCCGAGTCAGCATGCTTTGCATGCTGACTCTGTTTGTCAGAATGCCTGGTTCGTCATGGGTCCTTAAGTGGATAGCAACCCATGACGGTCCAGATCCGTCATGGGTCCTTAAGGGGTTAAAGTAAACATGTCACTACACTGATTTTTAGTCCTTATAATTGCTTAACACTAATTTACTAAGCTATGTAACATAGTAAATTAAGTTGAAAAAAGACACAAGTCCATCAAGTTCAACCTTTGCCTCATAACCCCCTGAGAAATGAGAATTACATAAACTTTCCTGTGGCCAAATAAGTTAGTCTTTATCTGAATGTCCTGTTTTACATACCAGTGCATCGTATAACCCTGTATGTTCCATCTTGAAAGAAATGTATCTAAGACTGATCACTGGACGCAGCCCTGAGCCTTTCTTCTGCACTAAAAATATATTCTTGATAAATGCTGGTGATTCACTTGACTGATGGCTCCTTTCTGTAGAGGTTTATAAACTTCTTGATTTACCAAATCTTTTTCTGTCTGTGGGATTTGGTCAGAATGTGGAACATTTAAAATTCCACAATGTGGAACATTTAAAATTCTGTGAAATATTCTTAGATGGATTGTAATACCCACGTATCTCAGGTGTTTTTTGATAAAGGAAGGAAAAATTTGAGTCTGCTACCCAATTTTACAGGAGAAGAAAAATGAAGAGAAGATAGACTAACCTGTGATTGGTCAGGGACAGATCCTTGAAGATCTAGCTCAACATGCTTTTCTTCAAGGAAAAAGGGATCCAGTTATTTATACATGTAATTGACTTGACCTTTGTATGAGGATGAGGGGCCGCGTTCATATCTTTGGTAAATTCAATGTGACCTTTGATACACAAACATCCAGGTAAGTCACTCATTCCTATTTTGGCATTTGCAAAGTAACTTTGTTGGAGAATACTCATTTCATAGACATCTGAGCCTTTTCAAGAGCTGTAAAAGCAATCACAAGGACCCCCAGTTATTTTATAATGGAGGCACCAAAATGTCGAACTTATGTATCAAGGATCACATTGAATTTACCAATTTATACAAAGGTCAAGTCATTTAAATATATGAAACCATATCTGTTAGATTAGGGTCTATCTGTAGATAAATAGCCCTACACATCTCTGAGGCTAAGGCTGTATTGGCATAACCAATCAAATACAGGGCTCACTGAGTCCAAGCCCTGAGGATATTAATATGTGTTGGTGAATTAGAGAAGTGATCACCTCAAAAATCATGTCTTGGCAAGCTCTTAATGATCTACCTATCCCCTTTCAATGGTCCTTCACTGATCCGTTAAAAAATGGAAAAAATGAGAGGGTCAAAATCTGGAGTCTTACAAGCTATAAGGATAGACAGTCTAGAGCATTCTGCCCTTACTTATTCCTGGCCACTCTATCAAGTGGTCTTCTCATCCAAAACTCAATATATTTTTGAGATGTTATCAACTGGATTAAATTCAGAGGACCATGGAATTTTTTTTTATTCTCTCAATCAAAGTTGGGTTTACCTTACTCCTTAATAATTATTTTAGGATTATTATCAACATCAGAGAAAGCACTCTTCTTCTTCTTCTTCCCAGAAATTAAATCCATTTAAGAACTGAGGTCAATACATTGATCTCCCTCAATACCTTCACTGTCGTCATTATTAGTGGTACAGAAAGAATCAACTTTATATCTATTGGTATATCTTTTCTTGCCTTTGCCTTTAACTTTCAGTTTGTAATAAGGCACACATATTTTTTCACCATGTAAGGGAAAAATGTGTGATCCATCTCTGTTTCTAATTATTGTTGATTCCTTAATGTCTAAATGCTTACTCTTCTGCATTATCTTTTCCCTTTATTTACATGGTACAGATATTTGAACTTGAAATTGAGAGGTGGGGGGAGGGTTGTTTGGCATAATGCTGATGAAATTGACTTATTAAGTAACTCAAGCATTTTGTCCATGGCTGTGGTAATAGCTTGAGATACCAATTTTTTTTTTGAGGAAGCATATATAATGTATTTTAATTGCTCCTCTTGAGCTGAAAATAAAGCATCATGAATTGACTCTTCAATATCCATCTGTTCTAACCTCAGGATTGCACTGTGGCAGGTTATGGTCCATACCCTCAGTTTGGCTTGCTGTGGAGGCTCTCACCCTGCATGGACTGACAATGGGTGCAGTGATTATATATATATATATATATATATATATATATATATATATATATATATATTATAGCGGTACACACACACACACACACATATATATATATATATATATATATATATATATATATATATATATATATATATATATATATATATATAAATGTAGGCACTCTCAGGGCTTCAAATAAACTGAAAAATGTATTGCATTACTAGTATCAACGTTTCAGCCCAATTATGGGACATAATTTGGCTGAAATGTTGATACTAGTAATCTAATAAATGTTTTCTGATTTACTGTAAGAGCCTGCAGAGTTATCATCATTAATGTTTTTGTTTGAACTCCAGGCCATTGTCCCAAGTATTAGAGTGCCCATTATTCTTTATACATGGAGCATGCTGCAAACACCAGAGAGGGGAGAGGAGATGATGGGGAGCCTGATGGGCACGGGTAAGACTGGCAGGCTTTGGTGTCAGACAGTGTAGTGTTGTTCTCTTTATACTCAGGATAGTAACACAAGGCTGTGGTGTCAGGCAAAAAGTGTACAGTGATTCTGGATGCACCATGTGACAATGGACACTGTGGTGTCAGAATAGTGTATGTGGGGGTCTGTGACTATCTGTGTGACAGTGAATCAAAATGTGTGTCGCATAGCATATGAGTAATTATCTGGTGAGTTACAGGCTTCAAGCAGTGATCAAATCCAAAGAATTTGCAAGAGAGTACTACATTTGATATGTAATTGGTCCAATTTCCTTTAGACCCCTAAAATGTGTATAAAAGATTAGGGTTTATAGATATAAACATCCTCAAATTTAAACTGACAGTCTGTACTTTATTCTCTTAGTCATTATGTCGGTGAGATAGCTCTGTGGTAAATTCCCTCACTATGAAGCCTGTTTCAAATCCAGTGTCCTTGTGTACAGAGCCAAAACAACAAAACCTGTGTCACTGTGACCTATGATCTGCACTGCATGTGCTTTATTATTTTAACCAAAACAAAAAAGAAACTTAGCCTGGATTTAAATAACCTTTCAAAGAATGGAAAGGAAAATGGGGGAAATGACAATTAAGACTATGCACATGACTGAAATACATAGGGGGAGATTCACTAAGAGGTGATAAAGTGGAGATGGCTTCTACAGTTTATCAATTATCCAGTCCTATGTTATTCTATGGAGCCTATTCACTAAGATTTCTTCATCTTTGGAGATTTTAGTGAATTAGCTCCATAGAATAACACTGGAATTCGAGAAGTGATAAACTGGAGAAGTCATCTCCACTTTCTCACCTCTTTATCAACGCTTAATGAATCTCCACTATAATATTATAGCATCATATCATTAATTCACATTATATGGATACAAATATGATAGGTTAAAACAGATCTACTTATCCGAGGAAGTAGAAAAGAAAGAGCCATTGACAGTTGGTGGATGACAGTTTAAATGAGATGCTGGCCCCTGATTGGTTTATGATTGATCTATGAACTATCAAGTTTTCTGTTCTGTTAGGAAAATGAAAGTGTTCTTTGGTGCTGAGGGTGTCAGTAAGGAAATGGTTAAGCATAATATGAAGACTCTGGTTTTGTAATAAAATCTGTATACTCTATTAACACCAATATTTCACATCCCAATGTGATGAAATGACAATCCAAGCACTGATCACTGATTTGAGCATTAATGTTGATACATATAACATAACATAAAAGTTATACGTTTGCTAGTGAGTTACAGAAAAAGTAAAGTGCAATTGCTCACAATAATGTATATAAATCAATCTGAATAAACGCACAAGTTCATGCATTTGTGGTTATCCTCTAAGTGTGGGCTGACTTTCTTTCTGTTTTGATTGTAGCCTGGCTCCCGCTTAGACAGAAAGCTAGTTCACAACAAACAGCATAAACTGAACTAAGGAATCAGCTCTGCACCTTGTGCATCCCTAAGAAATGCACTGATATTGTATAATTTCAAAACATATTCATTTTAAATCTTAGGGTGTCAGAGGGGTGTCTAATCCATTGTGAAGCAATGTGTTGGACACCCCATTGGCACTTAAAATAACATGTTAAAACATATTTTAAAGGGATAGTAATACTTCGTTTTAACTTTATTTTATTTTGTAGGCATTAAAAAAACATGAAGAATGATATAAGTCTTATCTCTCAAACCTTTATGGTTTATGAGATATTCACAAGCAAAGTTTCCCCTTCCTGCCCCTTTTACCTACTGTAAACAATCTCTTCTCAGATGTGTAATGCAGTCCATAGACTGGACAGATAACAGAAGGGGACACTCTTATTCCTATGAAAACAATGAAATCCCTGCCCCCTTGACAAGCTTTTCAGGTTTTTCCCTTATCTTAATTGAAGATTGTCCCTCTCTACAGTCTACCTGGGCACCTCCCTTCTGCTCTGGATAAACAGTGTGACATCAGTAAAAGGGGCGGGAGGGGGACACTTTGTTATTGAATTACTCTTGAACTACAACTCTGACAGAATTGAAATAACACTCTCCAAAGTCCAAATACTATGATGATTAATTAGAGCTGCTTTTATTATGAAACATTACTATCCCTTTAAGTTTATGTTTGAATGTATACAATGAGAGGGACAATTTAAGGTTGTGCTGATCCAACTGCTCAATCTATATGATCTAATAATAAATTGTAACTGAATTTAAAGAAGAATGAAACTCTTATTATGGAAAAAAGAGCATATTGTAATGTTTTTCATTCTGAGTAAAGAAAGTGTATGCATAATACTAGAAGATGCTTTGTTGAAACTTTATTACAATTTTGTATTTTTTGGTTGACCTTTTAAGAGCTAGCGGCACAGTGCAGCATCAATGACATTTTCATATGCTAATTGAGCTAATCAATTATATTGCATATGCTAATTAAGCCTTTTCAGTGATGTGTCATATGCTAATGAAGGGTTCAATTATGTTTCATATACTAATACAGCTGTGTGCAGTACCAGGAAATGTTTAGTTTCACTTTGCCCAGAAATCAAAGTGTGAATATCTCTTAAACTATACAGCTGATTTACTTTTGGTTAACATTACATATAGGCAGTTTTTAATGCAGTTTTCAAATATGCAAACTTGAATTAAGGTGAATGTTTCACTTTAAATTAAATGCTACCAGGCAATTTCATTATGATGATTTGAAACTTTTATATTGAAAAGTTAACAGTAATGTATCATTTTTTCAGGAATATAAAGAAGTTGACATTGTTCCAGATTACAGTTATTGAACATGGACCCAGCAGCTATTGATGATAGTTCTTGGCCAGTATTTTCTTGGCTTTCTTCTTGTTTTATGGTGTTTGGGGGAATTGTACCATATATCCCACAATATCAAGAAATTAAGAGGACTTCAAATCCTGATGGATTTTCTACTTGGGTTTGCCTGGTATTGCTCGTGGCTAACATACTCCGAATATTTTTCTGGTAAGTGGAAAGAAATATTGAAGGAATGTAATCATCATTTTAAGGAATGAAGAATGAACAAATTAGTATCGGTGATGCATTTCAATTGCATAGCAGCTGTTTTTGGAGCTCAGTGGTCTTAAAACAACACTGCTCGCAAATGCTAAGTAGAAAGTCACTACAGCTGATTAGCACATTTTGCAGATATGCCACAGAATTATCCTACACCTTAATGCAGGGGGGTGGGGGCAACCTGAGGGCTCCATCTGTTGAGAAATGCAATTCCCATCATATACAGCTAACTGTGACCAGATTTACAGTCATACAAAAACTTCTATAGTGTTGGCAGATCAGCTAATGCTGCAAGGAATATATATGTATAATTCACATACATATATATTGATTTGCATAACATTGGGGACCTCTCTAATATCCAAGGAGTTAAAATATATGAATATGTTAACTATATGATTGCCTCCTTTTGCAATGCAATGGACACCCCACCAATCCTCCAAGGTGTTAAATTTCCTCCATAGAGCTGCTTCTCCAGGATTACACACCTCCCATATTTGGGCCTTCATTTGAGCCATTTGATTGGTTGGCACCTATATCTTTGAATAATGTTCGTAAAATATTTGGGTCAGGTTTTTTCTTCCAGAAAAGATAATAGAGCATTGATAAACTATTTCAAGGTTTATTACATTTTTGATAAAACCACAAAGAAGAAGGAGTAGGCACTGGTTACAGAAAATATTTAAATAAATAAATGGCCCAAACCACCTAATAAGTAGGGTGCTCTCTGGGACTGAAGAACAATACAAAAAAGATACCCAAAAATAAAACCAATGCTAACGCCACTGGTTTGTTAATGGGAACAAGAGGTCCCTAACATGAGGCATTCAGGACCATAAATTTATCATATATGAAAATAGTAATCTTTAATCAAAAATAGTACAAAAATATACATAGAAAGGTATCCAAAAGAGACATTTAAAAACACTAAAAACAACACGGGGTATCAAAATCCTCCTGGAGCAATATTGTTGAAAAGGTACAATCAAAAGATAACTAAGGTGAAAAATTGATTAAAACGGCCTAATTTTCTGTGGTTGTTTATAACTGCTTATCTTATTGTATTTTATTGTTGATCAGGTCCAATGTAGTATTTGAGGTGGAGGCTATTAGGCCATTTTAATTAATTTTTCACCTTAGTTATCTTTTGATTGTACCTTTTCAACAGTATTGCTCCAGGAGGATTTTGGCCTCTTCAAGTTTTCTCCAAAACCTACCCCCCATATTGAAATAAAAGTAGCCTTTTGCAAAAATATTTTTCTCTATCATCCAGTATAGAACATAGGTACCATAGGTGTTGATCTTCCTTTGGAAGCGGAAAACATTAAATGACAAGGTCTTGAGGGTGGAACCTTCCCGCCTCTTCTGCAGGCCAACTCTTCCCCGTCTCCAGTTTTATGATGTGGTTTTTCTTTAGATATGGGGGTATGACAACATTATGAGGGATACTGTTACTGGGCTTCCCTGGATACCATTACTGGGCTTCCATGGAATGTTGACCAGTGTGCGGGTGCTCTGGGGACCCTTACAGCCCTGTGGAGAGAATCTTGTAACCCAAGTTTTCACTCCCTCTTTGGCTCCGCTCTCTTCACAATGATAACCTGAAGACAGAAGATGAAGAATGGTGAGTAACCCTTTTAGTGCTCTGGTCCACAATGTCCCTACTTGAACCTCTTTATACAGGGGTCCATCTGAACCTTTGGGTTCTTGCACTCATGTTGGGTATGTTATTTCTGTTCATCCCCCTGGGTTATGCAGCATGCATGGCTGCATTGGAACTACTTAACCCCTTCCCTTCTGGTTTCCATGGGTTGCTGGCTTTTCTTAGGCTTTTCCCTTTAGGGGTCTTTCTCTATACTCTGCCCTCATGTTCCTTGGGGTCAGTGGGTAATTTGGGGTACCTTAAAAATTATCAGTTTTTCAGGGTGCATGGCTCCTCTAAGGATGCTTCCCACGTGGCCGCCATCTTTGCTTAATTGACTTCTATGGGCGAACTTCACTGGGAGATATCTCTGCAACTGTTGGTCACAGAGAGATCAGAGTTCACTAATTCTTCTTGTCTCCTCATGCCCTTTCATCCAGTTCATGTCCTGAGTGTTTTGGGGATCCGTGGGGGAGTTGTAGGTGTTGCTAGGCAACAGCAACAGAAAAGAATATAGTTAGGGAAAGAATTTGTTGATCCCCTGCTGATTTTGTACGTTTGCCCACTGACAAAGAAATGATCAGTCTATAATTTTAATGGTAGGTTTATTTGAACAGTGAGAGACAGAATAACAATAAAAAATCCAGAAATACGCAGTTCAAAAAAGTTATAAATTGATTTGCATTGTACTGACTGAAATAAGTTTTTGACCCCTTTGCAAAACATGACATAGTACTTGGTGGCAAATCCCTTGTTGGCAGTCACAGAGGTCAGACGTTTCTTGTAGTTGGCCACCAGGTTTGCACACATCTCAGGAGGGATTTTGTCCCACTCCTCTTTGCAGATCCTCTCCAAGTCATTAAGGTTTTAAGGCTGACTTTTGGCAACTCGAACCTTCGGCTCCCTCCACAGATTTTCTATGGGATTAAGGTCTGGAGAAATTAATGTGCTTCTTCTTGAGCCACTCCTTTGTTGCCTTGGCCGTGTGTTTTGGGTAATTGTCATGCTGGAATACCCATCCACGACCCATTTTCAATGCCCTGGCTGAGGGAAGGAGGTTCTTACCCAAGATTTGACGGTACATGGCTCCGTTCATCGTCCCTTTGATGCGTGAAGTTGTCCTGTCCCCTTAGCAGAAAAACACCCCCAAAGCATAATGTTTCCACCTCCATGTTTGATGGTGGGGACGGTGTTCTTGGGGTCATAGGCAGCATTCCTCCTCCTCCAAACACGGCGAGTTGATGCCAAAAAGCTCGATTTTGGTCTCATTTGATCACAACTCTTTCACCCATCATTCAGATGTTCATTGGCAAACTTTAGACAGGCCTGTACATGTGCTTTCTTGAGCAGGGGGACCTTGCGGGCACTTCAGAATTTAAGTCCTTTACGGTGTAGTGTGTTACCAATTTTTTTATTGGTGACTCTCGTCCCAGCTGCCTTGAGATCATTGACAAGATCCTCCCATGTAGTTCTGGGCTGATTCCTCACCATTCTCATGATCGTGGAAACTCCACGAGGTGAGTTCTTGCATGGAGCCCCAGACCGAGGGAGAAAGAGTTATTTTGTGTTTCTTCCATTTACGAATAATCGCAACAACTGTTATCACCTTCTCACCAAGCTGCTTGGTGATGGTCTTGTAGCCCATTCCAGCCTTGTGTAGGTCTATGATCTTGTCCCTGACATCCTTGGACAGCTCTTTTGTCTTGGCCACAGTGGAGAGTTTGGAATCTGATTGATTGATTGCTTCTGTGGACAGATGTCTTTTATACAGGTAACAAGCTGAGATTAGAAGCACTCCATTTAAGAGAGTGCTCCTAATCTCAGCTTGTTACCTGTATAAAAGACACCTGGGAGCCAGAAATCTTGCTGATTGATAGGAGTTCAAATACTTATTTTACTCAGTAAAATGCAAATCAATTTATAACTTTCTTGAAATGCATTTTTCAGGATTTTTTTTTGTTGTTATTCTGTCTCTCACTGTTCAGATAAACCTACCATTAAAATTATAGACTAATCATTTCTTTGTCAGTGGGTAAACATACAAAATCAGCAGGGGATCAAATAATTTTTTCCCTAACTGTATGTGCACTGTACTGAGTCTTTTTGTCAGAATGGTTCCTTATTTGCCATTTCCGAGGTTCTCAGGGCAGGTCAGGCTGCTTCTAAGGTCACAATTGCCTCTCAGATCAAGTCTACCATTCGTAGGGCATGCGAACTCAGGAAGAAACATGCTGTCTTCAGAGTTACAGCACATTCTACCAGGTCTGTTGGGGCCTCCTGTCCTAAAAGAATCAGTCCTCAGATGAACAATTGTGCAAAGCTGCGACTTGGTCCTCCTTGCATACCTTTGCCAAGCACTATGATGTGGATGTTCTGGCTTCGGCTGAAGCCAGCTTTGGTAGGAAGGTCTTTCAGGCAGTCCTCCTGTCTAAAGATCTCTCTTTTTCAGTGCCTTACTGTTCTCCAAACTGTTTGAGCTTGGTTAGCTCTTGTTTTTATGTGCTGTGCTAATTTTCCAGTGTCTGTTGCCACTTATTTTGGTTTGGGCTGTTCCAATTCTGGATATTTCTGGATAGTGGGAACTCTGATATCACTGGGACAGGTGTGAGATCCTTTTTCCTCCTTCCCACCTCTGGGAGCCTACTGTTGATATATCCCCATGGTATCTGTGTTCCATATTGGACGATAGAGAAAAAAGGATTTTAGCTTATAGTCCATATGGAATACAAGTCTCCCATCCAGAGAAAAAGGCCTCTTTTGGTCTCGCCTGTCTGGGCATGGGAGTTGTTCTAGGGTCTTTACTCATAGGGGTTTTCCTCTTGTCCTTACCTGTGTGTGGTTCTCTCAAATCATAAAACTGGAGGTGGGGAAGGGTTGGCCTACAGAAGGGGCAGGAAGGCTCTAACCTTAAGACCTTGTCTTTTGATATATGTGTGTATATATATATATACATATACATACATATGTGTGTGTGTGTGTGTGTGTGCATAGGCTTCTCGCCAAACATACATTATTACACACGTCAGACTGTTCTGTCCAGAACTGTTCTTTGAACCAGCACTTCCTAGACTTCCAATGCAGATACTGTTATGTTGCATATGTGGCAATATGAATTGGTGCTGAAGCAAGGCCTTGTTCTTCCCGGTATCATTTTAAAAGGTTGCACGCAAAAGAGCGTGCAACCACATGTCACCTGATAAAAATGGCGACCTGAGAATCTCACATTACAGACATTACTTGCCTTCTGCCATTCTGCCTAGTCTTTACTTATGTATAAATATAAAAGTGGGGTTATTCTTGGGGTAAACAGTTGCACAATTTGTATCAAATTAGATTCCCCATTGATTAAAATGTTGATGAGTGCTGCTTCGGGCTCGCTCTGCCTTTCTCTGCTCCACTCTGTCAGTCTGCACGCAGGGAGAGAGGGAGAAAGAGCCTAGAGCAGCTCTGGATGTGATGATGTATACAAAGCAAGCTTGTTTTGCTACCCAGAACCTGGCAACATTTGAATAAACTAAGAAGAAGGCAGTGGAGTGAGTGGTAGCAAATCACGCACACACACACCAGTCTTCCGGTGCTGCAGTTTAGAAATAGAAAATTTCACCTGGTGTGCAGATTCAGAGTGACCCTGCAATACACCATAACATCCAGCATTGCTCCGGGCTCTCTCTCCCTCTCTCTGCGTGCAGACTGACATAGCAGAGTAGAGAAAGGGAGAGAGAGCCCGGAGCAGCGCTCATCAACATTTTAATCAATGGGGTTTCTTATTTATTACAAATTGTGCAACTGTTTACCTCAAGAATTACTCCACTTTTATATTTATACATAAGTAAAGACTAGACTGAATGGCAGAAGGGAAGTAATGCCGGTGTGGAATGGAGACCTGTAAATATTTCATTGTGACATTACATAGTGCAACCTGATAATCTTGTGCTTTCATACAGTGTAAGATTCTCAGGTCTCCATTTTTATCATGGCAACATGGTTAATGCGTGATCTGGTCACACTCAATTTACGTGCAACCTTTTAGAAGTGAACCGTTCTTCCCTAGTAGCACCTCACACCTCTCAGGGAGGCATGCCCTCCAGTTTGGTAATAACCTCATTAGTGTCTAACTCCCAGGGAGTTTTTATCTCAGATAATAATTTCAATTTTCTAAACACCTGTTTATTATATTTTTTACAATATATTCTGGCTCCCTCTGCTCTGTTCAGAGTTTCAACTTACTGGCCACTTAGCTTACAGTGCTAATTTGTAACTTCGTATAAATCAGGTTGTGGTTTGACATTACATAGCTGCATAACTTTAACAAAGTGACTTTTAGCAATGGGAAGAGACTGCTGTTGTACTAATTAAAAAGCAGATTTAGATTCACAGGCTATTTTATATCTTGTTGCTGTTCAGAATATACATTGTAATTATTAAACCTCATGGCATGTATATTCAACATTGCCAGTTACAGTTTTTTAATGATTATCTTAAAATAGTTCTCCTTGTTTCAGGGCAGTTAATTAAATCCAATTCTTATAATCGACATATTTTTTTGAACTACTAGTTCATCACCCAAATTATTTTTTGCCTGTGAAATGTGCTTGGAATTAATGGGAGTCAAATTAATGAGTAGTTTTTGATCTTTGAGCAAGTAATAAGTCAGCGATAACATAGAAGGTTTTGAATAGGGAAATGCGAAACGAAAGATAAAGTTGTCAGTGCTGTACTTTCTATATTTTATCCAAGTGCAGCAGATTCTGTATTTTCAAGGTCACAGCAAAGACTTGCTGCAGGGGACCACAAACTTTTTGCTATCATGGAATCTTTTGTTTCAAATGAAATCCCCACTGAATCCTACCAATCGAACACTGTTTCTACATTGGGGTATTCAAATCTGTCCTCTTCCACTCCCTAAACGGTGCAGGTTTTCAGGACTGTCTCACATGAACTCAGGTGACTCAGTCATTGACTCAGTCATTCTGAAGTATCTTGTGATTAATTGAGCAGATCCCATAAACATGCATGGGAGGGTCTCAAAGACAGGTTTGAGCTCCCCTGCTCTGCCTGAGCACAGGTTGGTCAGCCAAACGAATGAGCACTGAATTACGTACTTTAATCCAGTATTCAGTTTAACCTTTGCCTTTTGGGACATCAGACTTAGCTGGTAACATAGATTTATTTAAAAAAAAAAATCAGTACCCAAGGGGTTAAAAGCCCCAATTAAATCAAGGGAATATTTATTTGTTCCAGAGATTGTCAATTCCAGCCCATGGGTCACACCAACAGATCAGGTTTTCAGAATATTGCTAATTAAACACATGTTGATTAATCAAAATAATTGAACTACTATTTACTCACTTGTGATTAAGCAGGAATATCTTGAAAAACTGACCTGTTGGTGTGGCACAAGGACTAACATTGAGAAACATTTTGTCCTGTATGGTGCAGCTGGTTTAGTTAGGAATTACTTTAATGCTACTTTGTACTTCAGTCTCACTATGTTTTAATTATAGCGATGATCCTTAATTTAACCTCTTGGATCAGGGCTGGGCAACATGAGGCCTTCCTGCTGCTTTCAGTCTACAAGTCCCATCAACCCCTGCCAGCCAGTGTCTGGTGGGAGATGATGATAGTTGTATTCTAGCAAGATCTGGGGGGGGGGGCTCATGTTGCCCACCCCTGCTTTGGATGTTAGCAATGTTTTTGAGACATTTCTAGGACCCAAATGTGTATTAAAGTTTATTATTCCATGTTATACAAGTGTAATGCAAATTGACATACCTGGGAACTCTCAGGGCTTGACCCTGAGACCCAGGGTTTTGACCCAAATTTCAAGGTCTCAGGATGAAGGTCCAGATTCTCAGAGTAAAAGAGTCCAGTGCTACGTACTTCATGACCTGCACCAACTAACTGCTTTTTTAGTCACTACATTGGTGCCATTTATACCAGGAATGCACTGGAAGAAGTGATGTATGTCTTCCGTGTGTTTAATCAGTAATAGCTCTAAGTTGTTTCATGTTAATGGTTCTTTGAGGACTGATTGCAGTATCTGTGCATTATATCAAATAGGGACCCATCAAAGAGAATATATGCTAAGGGAAAATTTAAGGGTAATATTTTCAAGATCGCAGGGTGAGCTTATTTCGAAAATGTTCCCAGGTATGCACATTGTCCCTGCTATTTATAAAGATGTAAAACAATTCTGGGGCAAACCAAATGTACAAATAAAAATGACCAAAATTATTGTTGAATTAAATGGGACTTTTTACCCTTTAAAAGCTGGAGAAGTCTCCTACAAATTGCAATACATTTGTATAAAGGCAAAATGGAGCAATTGTGGGGAAAACCAATTGCTCTATAGCTTGAAGGGATAGTAATGTTTCACAATAAAAGCAGCTCCTGTTAATCTTCATAGTATTTGAGCCATGGTGATTGTTATTGCAATACTGTCACAGTTGTAGTTCAAGAGTAATTGAATGATAAAATATCCCTTCCTGTCCCTTTTACTGATGTAACACTGCTCACCTCAAAGCAGCAAGACTGTCTGAATGGATCACAGTAGGGGACAATGTTCAGTTAGCATAAGGAAAAACCTGAAAAACCTGTCACCGTGGGGGTCAGGGTTGTCCTTATGTTCACAGTAAGAAGATTGTCCCTTGCTGTGAGATGTCTGGTCCCAGGACCAGATTCCACATCTGAGGGGAGGTGGCTTACACTAGGTAAACGGGGCAGGAGGGGGATACTTAAGCATTCAATTACTCTTGAACTACAACTCTGGCAGTATTGAAATAACTCTCTCCATGGCCCAAATACTATGAAGATTAATTGGAGCTGCTGTTTATGTGAAACATTACTATCCCTTTAAAGGCATAGTAATACATCAAAATAAAAGGAGTGCCGATTAATTTGCATAGATTTTAGTCCATGTAGAGCGGTATATCAATATAATCCAACTTGTAGTTCATGAGTAACTAAAAAAAAACTTTCACTGAAATAGTCTTCTACGAGTGCTTGGCTTGCAAGCACACGTAGAAGACCGTTTTAGTGAAAGTTTTTTTTAGTTAACGTGATCGCGGCTCTGCTGCAGAGCCGTCTGATGATCTCTGACCGGAGTGAGCCAGGACAGGGGGTAAGCACCTGACAGTACTCCCTCCCTCAATACGCCCTCTCTGAGGGCAAGAAGAACCAGGACGGAGTGGATGAAGGCGGTGAAACGTCCGAACCTTGGCAGGGGCATGCACTGCAGTAGAAGGTCCCCATGAACGTTCTTCAGGACCATAGCCCTTCCAGTGAATGAAGTATTCCAGTCTGTTCCTATGGATGCGGGAGTCCAGGATCTCCTGGACCTCAAACTCCTCCTGTCCCTCCACTAATACAGGGTCCGGAGCTGTAGCTATTCTGCCGGGAAATTGGTCAGGGAGGACTAGTACAGGGGCAGTCGTGAATTGACATTTGAGGGTCGTGAATGCTTCTTGAGCTTGGTTAGCCCACTGAAATCGTACAGATTTTTTGGTTAGAGCTGTGATGGGGAGTATGAGGCTTGAGAAGTTGCGGATAAACCTCCTGTAAAAATTGGCAAGTCCTATGAAGCGTTGCACGCCCCTCTTGTCGGTGGGAGGTGGCCACTCCAGGACAGCTGTGACTTTTCGAGGATCCATCTGAAGTCCCTTGGGTGAGATGATATACCCAAGAAATTCCACTGTGTCTGTGTCAAAGAAACACTTTTCCAGTTTGGCGTATAAGCCATATTGCCTCAGACGAGAGAGTACCATCACCATATGGTTACGGTGTTCCTTGAGGTCTGAGGAGTAAACCAATATATCGTCAAGATAGACGATAACAAAGACATCCAGATAATCACGTAAGACATCATTAAGGAAATATTGGAACGTGGCTGGAGCGTTGCACAGACCGTACGGCATCACAGTATACTCGTAGTGCCCATACCTGGACCGAAAAGCTGTCTTCCACTCGTCCCCCTGCTGGATCCTCACCAGGTTGTAGGCTCCTCTTAGATCAAGTTTGGATTAGACGTGGGCCGAGCGCACTCGGTCAAGTAGTTCCGAAATCAGCGGTAACTGGTAATGGTTCCTTACTGTGATATTGTTGAGCCCCCAATAGTCGATGCACAGTCTCAACCTTCCGTCCTTCTTCCCCACAAAGAAGATACCTGCTCCTGCCGGAGACGTGGAGGGTCGGATAAACACTTTCTTGAGGTTATCCTCAGAGCTCAGGCTCAGAGAGCGGATAGATGCGTCCAAACAGAATAGGGGCCCCGGGGAGAACCTCAATGGGGCAGTCATACTATCACGGTCCCCGTGATCCCCTGTCAATCTCTTCTGTTGTTACTTGTGCATTGGAGGAGGCTGATTGGCCCGCCCAGGATGTTTCTTTATATACTGGGTTTTGGGCACTTGTCAGATGCTCTTTCATGGTGTTCCTGATCCTGCACCTTGTTGCTGTGTTTCCACATTCCTGTGTACCGACCCGGCCTGTCTGACCATTCCTTTGTTCCTGCTCGTGATTGACCCGGCTCTGGCTGACGTTCCTGCTCCGTGATTGACCCGGCTCTGGCTGATGTTCCTGCTCCGTGATTGACCCGGCTCTGGCTGACGTTCCTGTTCCGTGATCGTTTCCTGTGTTCCTGTGTGATTACGGTCACCGTCTGGCGACATTCTGAACTGTGTTTGTGTCGCTCTGGCTAATCCTCTCTCTATTCTACCAAGATGTTGCCTGAGCCAGTCCTCATAGCGCTGTTGAGCTGTAGTCTTCCTTACCGAACCTGCATTAACCCTTGCTGTGCCGGTTGCCTTTGTTATTTGAGCCTGTTCTCATACACTTGCCAAGCCAGTGTGTTCTGATTGAGCCATTTAACACTTGCCTTTCCGACCTAGCCTACCTATTCACACTAGCAGAGCTGTTGTCCGTCCCGGTGCTTGTGCAGTGCCGGGGTCACGCCGGTTGGCGTTGGTACCTCCATTAGGCTCTTGCAGTGTGTGCTCCGTAACGGCACCAGAAGGGTGTCCCGGCTCTGGTCTTCGAGTGCTCAATGTGTTAATCGATCTGCCGTACTACCAGTTACTTTGGCTCACTATTGCTTGTGCAGTGATTGCTCCGTTCTGGCACCCAAGGGGTGTTTAGGGCTCTAGTCCCGTTGGCACATGCAGGGTTACATCCGTGAGAGTATTGAGGGCAATTCAGGTTCTGGTTAGCTCCTGCAGTGGCTTTACTCCTGATTATCCCACTAAGGTGGTATAGGCTCAGCTCTGGTCAGGCGCTGGTCATTTTGGGGTGTTCTTTGCGAGATATCTGAGAGTGATTAGTCCAGTCACACAATACACCCTCCTTGCACCACCTAGAGACTGATATTACCTTCTGGGCGTTGGCCAATCAGTTGCTAAACTATTCAGTTTCTCCACATTAACCCCTGTATATTTTACTTGCCTGATCTATATATCTACGCTATACTTATTTGGGCCTGTATATTGCCATTACTATTCTTGGCCCCCAGGGGCGCTGTTCATTTACATTTATTTCAATAAAACTGTGTTTTTACTCTACCTGTGTCTGAGTGTCAGAAAACCGTAACACATACGGCCTGTGAGGCGGTAGGGTCTCGGCATCATGCTTCTCAAACACATTGGAAAAGGCTGCGTACACGGTTGGAAGGATAGAACTTGTTTTTTCGGGTTCCAGGAGGAGATGTAATCCAGTAGAAGGCTGAAGTCATTGTCTCTTGCAGTGCAAGGAAGAGAAGACCAAGGATCCACAAGCCCAGTCGATGTTCGGGTTGTGAAGTCACAACCAGGGTAGCCCAAGTATAAGCTGGAAGAGGGGAGATCGCACTATGTCAAACCGTAGCTCCTCCACATGGAGTGGACCAAGAGAGATGCGTAAGGGAACCGTCTCATGGGTGATTGGGCCTGATCTCAGTGGACTGCCATCCACCACTTGGATCAGTACCGGGGCCATCTTCTTAACAAAGGGGATGCGAAGAGACTTCACCAGATTGGCATCCATGAAGCACCCACTGGCCCCGGAATCCAACATCTCTGTGGACGAGAAGGATTCATCATTCCACTGTAAAGAGAGAGGAATAGACAGATGAGGAGACGATATACTGGAGGGCACGACAAAGTAGGAAGAATGAATACCAGACGTACCTCGAGACCGCGGGGGTCGTTCCTTACAGTCTCGAAGATGATGGTCTTTGCTGGCACAGTACAGGCAAAGGTTAAGTGTTCTTCGGCGACTCCTTTCAGCTGCCGAGATGGCTCCTCTGAAGAGAACGACTTGCATGGGCTCTTCAGTCGTTGTGGGCTCAACCGGCGCTGGAAGTGGAATGGAAGGAAGGCGACACCGTGGAGGACTGTTGGCCAGGGCGCTCTCCTGGCGTCTCTTCCTTAACCTTCAATCGATAAGCGTGACTGACTGAATCAGGGCCTCCAAAGATGAAGAGATACCTACCCGTGCCAGTTCATCCTTGATGGGATCAGACAAGCCGATCCGGAACTGGTCTAATAAGGCAGGTTCGTTCCAGGCTGTTTCTACGGCGTACCGTTGGAACTCAGTAACATACTCCTCGACAGGACATCTGCCTTGTTTCAGAGCCCGTAAAGCGGCTTGTGCAGTCATAGACTTTTAGGGATCGTCATACAGTTGTTCCATAGCGTGACTCAAGGCCGCCCAAGAATCCAATACAGGACTATTAGTCTGAAGGAGGTGATGGGCCCACAACTGGGGCTCACCGGACAGGAGCGAAATGACCGTATGGACCGTCACGAAATCCGTTGAATACGTGCGAGGCTTCAGTGAAAATAGTACGTGACATGCCGTGATGAATGCCCGGTACTGTGTTCTGTCACCCACAAACCTCTCAGGTAGGGGGACTTGTGGTTCGGGGGTAGCCCCAGCCCCCTCTTGGGGGTTAGGTGCGGCTGGGGCTGAATGACCATGTTCTTCAGCCTGGGTCAGGAGGGCGGTGCGGACCTCCTGGAGCTGGTGCTGGAGACTGGCTTGTCCAGCCTGTAGCTCTTTTACGGTCTGTGTTAGCAATGAAATCTGGTTGGTCAAAGCCGCCATGGCTTGCTCCGTCGCTGCGGGCTCCATGCACTGGCTTGCTTGTTATGTCAGAGCCTGAACAACAGTTGGTTCCCAGATGCAGGAACCCCCTGTATCGGATGCTGCTGGATGAAGGGGACAAGAGAATTAGCGTAGTCACGGTCACAAAGCCAAAGGTCAGGAGTGGAGGAGACGGGATAGTCGCGGTCACGGTAGCCAAAGGTTGGGAGAGGAGAAAGCAGAATGGTCGAGGTCACGGTAGCCAATGGTCAGGAACGGAGAAATCAGAATAGTAGGGGGTCACAAGCCTAGGTCAGTAGCACAGAAACTGCAGTAGAACTTGGCTGAAGGGTATGGGGCTATTACAAGCAAGCCCTGAGCGAAGGGATGCCCAGGGTTTATGTAGAGGTGCTGTGGTTAGCCTACCTGTCCTCTTATTGGTCCCACAGATAGGTCCCCAGTGTGCATAGCGCGCCCGTGCAGCGGCGTGCCCCCAGCCATGTCCTCCCCCCGGCCTGAACCGCTAACACACGTGCTGGAGCCGCTAGGCATACCCAGGCACGGTGCACGACCGGACCGGAGGGGAACACCGGCGGAACGCCGCACACACCGCGGGCGCAACGAGGTGGAGGACCCTCAGCGAGCCAGGACAGGGGTTAAGTGCCTGACAGCGGGAGGGGGAACTTTGCTTGTGAATATCTCATAAACCATAAAGGTTTGAGAGATAAGACTTATATCATTCTTCATGTTTTTTTAATGCCTACAAAATAAAATAAAGTTAAAAAGAAGTATTACTATCCCTTTACTGTTGCAGAGATCTTTGTGAATCTAATAGTTTGCTTTTAAAAAAAATTAGTTTGAGCTCTAATAACATTTAAAACAAAGCCACTGAGCGGTGGGGATTTTTATTTCTTTGTTCCCTTTTATCCAGAATAACCAAACTCATCTCAATATATCAAAATCAGTGTGTTGAGTGAGTAGGAGACAGACAAGAGAATGATTCTGTGTCACACCTTATGTATCCTTCTGGCACTCAGAGGATTACATTGCAGTCACACACAGTTTAACATTTTCTAAATATTAAAATCAGGCAGAAAACTGATTTCCCAGATCTACTTGCCAAAACAGCCATGTAGAAATTTCTTATTCACTGCATTGTTATAGACACGTAGAAAATTCAGAGGAGATCCAACATGAAGGGAGCAACAGGTGTGAATTATACATAATACAAATAACATCCTCTCATGCCAGGCTTTCAGAAAAAAAAAAATGCATCGAAGACCCATCCAGGCTTCAAAGGTTAATATGTAAATACATACATATATATAGTAGTGTTTATCACCCACTGCTGAGAGCTGTTTTCTTCAAAAGGTATTACAGCTCAAACTTGATTGTTTTAGGTGCAGTATCTCAGCAGCCTGAAATTGTACATTGGTGCTCTTGCTACACCATCCTATGGACAGCTATGGTCAGATGACCATACACCTCCATAGGATAGTGTAGAAACAGCACCACTGTACATTTTCAGGCCACTGAGATACTTCACAGCTTTTGAATACAACACCTTTCAGAAGTAGGAGTACCCTTGTTTTACTCAGCAGGATAAACCCTGCAAAATATATATATATATATATATATATATATATATATATATATATATATATATATATTTTTTTTTTATATTACTATCCTTTTAAAGCATAACTTTCACACAAATTAAAGTGCCCCCAAATCATTATACACACAGCAATACGCTTATCAATACTTGTATTATCCTGAATAAGTCAGGCGTTATTGAGAAATCAAAGTTGTTCTGAGACACACAGGCAGGCATTAGCGCAGACTTCTTGCCAAAGAGACATCTGTGCGCCTGCACTGTCCATCCTGGTCTCCTCTAGGATTGGTGAGGGGGAGTTGCATTGTACATTAAGGTACAGGAAGTGACTGATGGAGCAAGGTCACAGATGCCACTACAGGAAGCTGCCTGTGCACCTCAGATTAAGTTGGATTTCTCAGGACTTGTTGAGGATAATACTAGTATTAATAAGTGTATCAATATGTGCATAATGATTAGGGGGTAGTTTAATTTGAGTGATAGTTCCTCTTTACACAAAATCATGCAAAACAGGAAATTAAAATGATTTTGCGATTTCTCTTTGGAGCTTAATGGGGGGGGGGTCACCTTTTTGTAAATACCCCCATACTGTAGGGATAAATATGAAGGAAAGGAGAGCAATAGTTGGTTGTCAAATTATGATTAGCATCTCTGCCTTAACTCAGACACTATCCCAATTTGCTTTGCTGTCATGTTCTAGAAAGAGCCTGGTGCAACTCCAACATCTTGCCAGCAAGAAGTTCTGGCAAATGGTAAGAACAGCTCTTAACCCCATAAGGACCATAGAATAATCAACCCATTGCTTCAAAATGAGTTGTGAACCCCTCCGGTCCTTAAGGGGATAAAGGACAAATATGCTGTAGGAATAAGTGGCTCTTAATTTAACCCAATGATTTACCTCGGTAGGTGTCATTTATACAGCACTCAGGTGTATCTAGCTATACATTTTTTGCAATGTATATGCGTTTTACTATATGTAGCAATCACTATTAAAATTTGCCTCTAGGTCATACCTCCTTACAGCAGGCAATGAGCCTCAATAGACCTGATTAGATCCTAAGGAACACTAAACTTTATGAGATTGTAAAGTGAAAGTGGAACTTTCACTTAAAACAATGACCCCTCATAGTGCTGTATTGCATAATTCAAATCAAATGTCATAAATAAAACTTACATTAATATTACTGTTCTCCAATTTGGCCCAGTCTTCTTTCCATGGAAGTACAGGGAGAGTGCTGCCATGTTCATGACGTGGTATTTGATTGTTAGCGCTCCCCCTCAGAGTACACTTCATCATTGGTTCTAAACTTATGACGAATGGCTAATGGAGGTAAATATAACCCAGGGGGGAGGTAGTTACAAGCCACATGGTACAGGTTGTACCTCATGGAAGCAGATTATTTCAGAAATACATTTTTACTATAGGGTTAAAAAAATAAAATATACATTAATGCTAATCGCTAGTAGAGCAATCAACTAAAACTATACAAGAGGTGAAAGTTCCTCTTGAAATTTAGCAGTAGACTACAACATATCTACTTTTCAGTTAGCTGTACCAGTTGTCTGTGACTTGGTACCTTTTATCATTGACTGTACTTTTTGCCACTTTTTACACCAAGAATAAGGTGACCTGGTACCTTTCTTTTTAGAAGATCACCCCTGGCTATGACAGAGATCAAATACAAATAAAGGCAATGCATTGCACACTTCTGTAGACCTTAAATGGTCAATTAACCACAGGTTTACTTTATAGTCTATAGTCATACCAGATTGGGGTCATATGAACAAAGTAAAAGCAATTGTACAGTAGGGGATAAACCAGTTGTACAAGAGGGGACAATACAAGGCATATTGATTTAAAGGGATAGTAATGTTTCAAAATAAAATCATCTCCAATTAATCTTCATAGTATTTGGGCCATGGAGAGTGTTATTTCAATACTGTCAGAGTTGTAGTTCAAGAGTAATTGAATGATAAAGTACCCCCCTCCTGCCCCTTTTACTAATGTAACACTGTTCACCTACGAGCACCAAGACTGTCAGGATGGATCGCAGAGAGGGACAATCTACGGTGAGCATAAGGGAAAAACCTGAAAAACCTGTCAAGGGGGCCAGGGTTTTCATTATTCTCACAGTAAAAAGATTGTATAAAGAATGTCAGTGTGAAGCACCATCAGACCACTATTGGAACATAAATGCTGAATGGACATTGATACTACCAAAGTGACTTGGATGGGGAAAATATCTAAATTTATTAAAAAATCATATAGCACATAATATAGAGGCCTTTGCTCTGTGTAAATTACACCCCCTCTTTTGAATACCCACGAAGGGTAGTGAAAAGAATACTTGTGATACATGGGATATTCAGATGAGAGGGGTGTAATTTACTCAGAGCATAAGACCTCTATATTATGGAAACAAGATAAAGTGTCTCGTTCTAGACATGGTAGCCTCTCAATTGAGCTACAATTCACATTTTTTACTCCCATGTGCGATTGCAGAGAGTAGATCTCTATATCCATATCAGACTGGCCCTACCCACAGTCAATCCAAGCCCAAAGTGTTCTCTCTGTGCAAGAGAACCTATATGAACCTCACCAGTATTGTTCAGCTGAATCCCTTGAGGCACATGGAAGCAAGGGCCCATGCCTGGGATGCCCTTATACTTAGGGAGACAAATAATTGTGAGGAGCACTCATCAAACATAAACAAGAAAAAGTGTCTTGTTCTAGGCATGGTATGCCCAAGAACAAGACTCTTTATCTTGTTTGTTCTCGATGGGTGCTCACCATAACATTTGTTTCTGTGTCTCCCTAAGTAGAAGGGGATCCCAGGCATGGGCCCTTGCTCTTCGTGTGCCTAGAGGGAATCAGGTGCACCACACTGACAAGGCCACATGGACAGAAATGTATGTCTGTGGTTTTTCTGATTCTCTTGTGGAGGGAGGAATTGCCTGACATTTCTGCACTGCACTGGACTGTCTGAGGGCAGGACCAGTCTGATGTGAATTTGGAAATTTTCCTTCAGTAGTAGCACAGGGGAGTGACGTTCATGACTTGTAGCACCATTAAGGGGTCACTATGCCTAAGTATAAGACACTTTATCTTGTTCGTTCTCGATGGGTGCTCGTTGCAACACTTGTTTCTTTGTCTCCCAAAGTGAAGGGGATCCCAGGCATGGGCCCTTGCTCTCCATGTGCCTAGAGGGAATCCGCTGCACCACACCAATAAGGCCTACATAGGCTGAAATGTACGTCTGTGGTTTTGCTGATTCTCTCTGCAGGGAGAATTTGCATGATGTTTCGGAGCTGGGCTTTCTAAGGGTGGGACCAGTCTGATGTGAATATGGAAATTTCCTCTCTGCAGTGGCACACGGGAGTTAAAAACGTGACTTGTAGCACCAGTGATGGGTCACTATGCTCACGAACAAGAAACTTTATCTTGTTCGTTCTCACTGGGTGCTAGTCACAACATTTGTTTCTTTGTCTTCCTAAGTGGAAGGGGATCCCAGGCATGGGCCCTTACTCTCCATATGCCTAGAGGGAATCAGCTGCACCACACCGACGAGGCCCCAATAGGCTGAAACCTATCTCTTTGGTTTTGCTGATTCTCTCGTGCAGGGAGGATTTGCCTGTCATTTCGGAGGTGGACTGTTTGAGGGTGAGACCAGTCTGATGTGAAGATGAAAATTTCTTCTCTGCAGTGGCACACAGGAGTGAAAAACTTTACTTTTAGCACCATTGAGGGGTCACTATGCCCAAGAACAAGACACTTTATCTTGTTTGTTCTTGATGGATGCTCTTCACAACATTTGTTTCTTTGTCTCCCTAAGTTGAAGGGGATCCCAGGCATGGACCCTTGCTCTCCATATGCCTAGAGGGAATCAGCTGCACCACACTGAGGAGGCTCACATCGGCTGAAATGTATGTCTGTGGTTTTGCTGATTCTCTTGTGCAGGGAGGATTTGCCTGTCATTTCGGAGGTGGACTGTTTGAGGGTGGGACCAGTCAGATGTGAATATGGAAATTTCTTCTCTGCAATGGCACATGGAAGTGAAAAACATTACTTGTAGCACTATTGAGGGGTCACTATGCCCAAAAACAAGACACTTTATCTTGTTCGTTCTTGGTTGGTGTTTGTCACAACATTTGTTTCTTTGTTTCTCTAAGTGGAAGGGGATGCCAGGCATGAGCCCTTGCTCTTCATGTGCCTAGAAGGAATCAGCTGCACCACACTGGCAAGGCCCACATAGGCCGAAATGTACGTCTGTGGTTTTGTTAATTCTCTGGACTGTGTGAGGGTGGGACCAGTCTGATGTGAATATGGAAATTTCTTCTCTACATTGTCACGAGGGAGTGTAAAACATGACTTGTAGCACCATTGAGGGGTCACTATGCCCAAGAACAAGACACTTGATCTTGTTTGTTCTCGATGGGTGCTCGTCACAACGTTTGTTTTCTTTGTCTCCCTAAATGGAAGAGGATCCCAGGCATGAGCCCTTACTCTCCACAGGCATATAGAAAATCAGCTACACTACAGCAATGAGGCCCACATAGGCCGAAACATACGTTTGTGGTTTTGCCTGACATTTCAGTGCTGGACTCTCTGAGGGTAGGACCAGTCTGATGTAAATATGGAAATTTCTCCTCTGCAATGGCACATGGGTGTGAAAAATGTGACTTTTAGCACCACTGAGAGGTCACTACGCCCAAGACCAAGACACTTTATCTTGTTTGTTCTCGATGGGTGCTCGTCACAACATTTGTTTCTTTGTCTCCCTAAGTGGAAGGGGATTCCAGACATGGACCCTTGCTCTCCATGTGCCTAGAGGGAATCAGCCGCACCACATCGACGTGACCCACAGAGGCCGAAACATACGTCTTTGGTTTTGCTGATTCTTTCGTGCAGGGAGTATTTGCCTGACATTTTGGAGCTGGACTGGCTGGGGGTGGGACCAGTCTGATGTGAATATGGAAATTTCTTCTCTGCAATGGCACATGGGAGTGAAAAACATGACTTGTAGCACTATTGAGGGGTCACTATGCCAATGAACAAAACACTTTATCTTGTTTGCTCTTGATGGGTGTTCATCACAACATTTGTTTCTTTGTCTTCCTAAGTGGAAAGGGATCCCAGGCATGGGCCCTTGCTCTCCATGTGCCTAGAGGGAATCAGCTGCACCACACCGACGGGACCCACATAGGTGGAAACGTACGTCTGTGGTCTTGCAAATTCTCTCATGCAGGGGGGATTTGCCTGACATTTTGGAGCTGGACTGTCTGAGGGCAGGACCAGTCTAATGTGAATATAGAAATTTTCTTTCTGCAGTGGCAAATGGGAGTAAAAAACTTGACTGTTAGTACCATTGTGGTATCAGTATGCCCAAGAAGAAGATACTTTATCTTGTTCGTTTTTGATGAGTGCTCGTCACAACATTTGTTTCTTTGTCTCACTAAGTGGAAGGGAACCCCAGGCATGGGCTTTTGCTTTCCATGTGCCTAGATGTAATTAGCTGCACCACACCGACGAGGCCCACATAGGCCGAAACATCCGTCTGTGGTTTTGCTCATTCTCTCTTTAGGGAGGATTTGCCTGATGTTTCGAGCTGGACTCTCTGAGGATGGGACCAGTCTGATGTGAATATAGAAATTTTCTCTATGCAGTGGTATATGGGATTGAAAAACGTGGTTTGTAGCACCGTTGAGTGGTCACTAGGCCCAAGAGCTAGATACTTTATCCTGTTTGTTCTTGATGGGTGCTCATCACAACATTTGTTTCTTTGTCTCTCTAAGTGAAGGGGATACCAGGCATGGGCCCTTGCACTCCATGTGCCTAGAGGGAATCAGCTGCACCACACCGATGAGACCCATGTAGGCAGAAACGTATGTCTGTGGTTTTTCCTAATTCTCTCGTGCAGGGAGGATTTGCCTGACATTTCAGAGCTAGACTGTCTGAGGGCAGGACGAGTCTGATGTGAATTTGGAAATTTTCTCTATGTAATGGCACATGGGAATGAAGTATGTGACTTGTAGCACCATTGAGGTGTCACTAGGCCCAAGAACAATATACTTTATCCAGTTCGTTCTCGATGGGTGCTCATCGCAACATTTGTTTCTTTGCCTCCCTAAGTGGAAGGGGATCCCAGGCATGGGCCCTTGCTCTCCATGTACCTAGAGGGAATCAGCTGCACCACACTGACAATGCCCACATAGGCCGAAATATATGTCTGTAGTTTTGCTGATTCTCTTGACTGTGTGAGGGTGGGATCAGTGTGATGTGAATAATGAAATTTCTTCTCTGCATTGGTACATGGGAGTGAAAAACGTGACTTGTAGTACCATGGAGGGGGTCACTATGCCCAAGAACAAGACTCTTTATCTTGTTTGTTCTCAATGGGTGCTCACCATAACATTTGTTTCTGTGTCTCCCTAAGTGAAGGGGATCCCAGGCATGGGCCCTTGCTCTCTATGTGCCTAGAGGAATCAGCTGCACCACACCGACGAAGCCCACATACGCGGAAATGTACGTCTGTGGTTTTGCATGACATTTCGGAGTTGGGCTGTCTGAGGGTGGGACCAGTGTGATGTGAATATGGAAATTTTCTGTCTGCAATTGCACATGGGAGTGAAAAACATGGCTTGTAGCACCACTGAGGGGTCACTGTACCCAAGAACAAGACACTTTATCTTTTTCGTTCTTGGTCGGTGCTCGCCACAACATTTGTTTCTTTGTCTCTCTAAGTGGAAGGGGATCCCAGTCATGGGCCCTTCCTCTCCATGTGCCTAGAGGAATCAGCTGCACCACACCGATGGCCCACATAGGCGGAAACATACGTCTGTGGATTTGCCTGACATTTTGGAGTTGGACTGTCTGAGGGTGAGACCTGTGTGATGTGAATATGGAAATTTCCTCTCTGCAATGGCACATGGGAGTGAAAAATGTGACTTGTAGCACCGTTGAGAGGTCACTATGCTCAAGAACAAGACACTTTATCTTATTCGTTCTCGATGGGTGCTCATCACAACATTTGTTTCTTTGTCTCCCTAAGTGAAAGGGATCCCTGGCATGGGCCCTCACACTCCATGTGCCTAGAGGGAATCAGCTGCACCACACCGACGAGGCCCATACAGGTTGAAACGTATGTCTGTGGTTTTGCTGATTCTCTGATACAGGGTGGATTTGTGTGACATTTCAGTGCTGGGCTCTCTGAGGGGGGACCAGAGTGATGTGACTATGGAAATTTTCTCTCTGCAATGGCACATGGGAGTGAAAAACATGACTTGTAGTACCACTGAGGGGTTACTATGCCCACGAACAAGACACTTTATCTTTTTCGTTCTTGTTTTGTGCTCGTCACATCATTTGTTTCTTTGTCTCTCTAAGTGGAAGGGGATCCCAGGCATGGGCCCTTGCTCATCTTGTGCTTAGAGGGAATCAGCTGCACCACACCGACGAGGCCTACATAGGCCGAAATGTATGTCTGTGGTTTTGCTGATTCCCTCATGCAGGGAGGATTTGCCTGACATTTCGGTGCTAGACCCTCTGAGGGTAGGACCAGTCTGATGTGAATATGGAAATTTCCTCTCTGTAATGGCACATGGGAGTGAAAAATGTGACTTGTAGCACCAGTGATGGGTCACTATGCTCACAAACAAGAAACTTGTCTTCTTTGTTCTCGATGGGTGCTCACCATAGCATTTGTTTCTTTGTTTCCCAAAGTGAAGGGGATCCCTGGCATAGGCCCTTGCTCTCCATGTGCCTAGAGGGAATCAGCTGCACCACACCGACGAGGCCCACATAGAATGAAATGTACATCTGTGGTTTTGCTGATTTTCTCATGTGTTGCACACCCATCTGACAAGCAAAGGGTTAAAAACATATTCAAATATATGGTAATTTTCCTTTATCCCTGAGGGTACAGTTTCTTTGCGACAGAACTGTTCATCTTTTCTTGTGGCTCTAGGAGTACGCCTAATCTATACACTGGGGGCACTTAAAAATTAAAATTGATTTAAATGGAACTTTAAACTACTTCAATCCTAAATGCATTGGAGACCTCTCTAATACTCAAGGGGTTAAAAATCCCCATTTAAATGGCAATCTGGGGAATTGTTTCTTCCATACGGTGCAGTTGGTTAACCCCAGAATTGCATTGCTTCACTTTTATGCAGAGTCTGAAGTCCTGATGAATAGAGGTGCAATTCTAGAACAAACCAATTGTACTACAATGGACAAATATAGTTCCCAAATTTGTTAAATCTGAATTTTATCCCCTTGGACACTAGAGAATTCTCCAATGCCTTGTGGAGCAATGCTAAAGAGACCTTTCTAGCAGTCATTCGGTTACAAGCCCAATTAAAATCAATGGGGGATTTTATTTCTCCCAAGTGGAACGGTTGGTTCCTCTACTTTTTTTGTGCACTACCTTATAACAGGGCTTATAATTTGAAGTCCTCTGCTACTAGCCAGACCTGAAATGTTACTTGCCACTGCAAGCCAAAACATACCCACCAGGGCTGAACTTCTACTCGCCATGGCTAAATTTTCACTCGCCATTGGCTAGTGGCGAGTGGAAATTTTGAGCCCTGCTTATAATATCCTCCAGTATTTAAAAGGGGATTAGTACCATAAAGCACATAAACAGGGCTGGACTAAAGGCCTTGTGGGCCTGGAACTGAAAGTTATGGAAGGATGTACAATGTAGGTAAAGTGTTGCTTATTGCATGCAGGAACAGTATCAAACTACTTGTTAACCCTTTGAATTCCAGAGGGGTATGCAATGTATTGTGTACCCCTCTGACACTCAAAGGGTTAAAATATTAATCAATTCAATGGTTGAATATTAATTTTATTTTTTTTTTATTTTCTGCTCCTTTAACCACTTAAATACCAGAGGGGTGTGCAACTCATTGCCATAGCTGGGAACTCTCTGGAGTTGCCCCAGAGACTCCAATTACTAATTACCGGGTCTCTAAGGCTGATTCTCTGGATGGGAGTTTCTAATGAAACTCAGCCCACAGCTGTGCAGCTGTGAACCCAGTGCATTCCTCCCACTCCCCGCCCACTTCTCCTCCTTCCCCAGCCAATTACTAAAAAATGTTTAATGTTTTGTAAGCCCCGTCCCCCACATCCGATTAAGCCCTGCCCATTTTTGACACAGATTGTGTCTTTTATCTTCCTCAGTGGCCTTACAGGACTTCCCTCTCCTGGGAGTCCACAACCAAAAGTTCCCAGGTATCCTTATTGCTATGCCATTCATTGCCCACCCTCTATCACTCAAAAGGTTAAGTATACTATAACAGATTATTACAACCCATTCTCTGTTGGGTTTCAGGATTCCTTCAGGATATCCCTTCTCTATCAGAACAGCTTTGTCTGTAATAAAATCCAATTGATCTATACACTAACAATCACATTGTTGATGTGTTCTCTTCTCCAGGTTTGGGAAGTTTTTTGAATTTCCTCTCCTTATGCAGAGTATCCTAATGATCATCACAATGCTGACAATGCTACATCTGTGCTGTTCAATGCAGACTGTGAATAGGGTTTCCACTAAGCAGCACTTCTTCACAGGTAAGAAGGTTCCCTGCCGACGTGTGCTTATAGGTGTCTATATACAGATTGTTCAACAGTGACAGTTTGTTAGTGGAGTAGAGAGAAATCCTGTCATGGGGGAAAGATGCACTGAGGTCCAGTAATGACCTCAGTAACAAATTAACTGGTGATTAGAATGGGGGAGGCATATTTCCATATGCATCATGAATTATGCTATTTACCCCTTAACCTCTTGGATGATGAAGATATCTCCCACACATTGCAAAGCAGTGAGTTGGAGATGTCTTTAGCAGTGGTGTAACTAAAGAGTGAGAGGCCTAGGTGCAAAAAATCTCCCCCCCCACACACAAAAATAGAGTGTATATATTAGAAGGCCATTTCTATCTTATTATGACTTTATATATTCTGCAAGTCAAATATCCTATACTTCATTATTATTATTATTTCCATCTTCACTTTTTTTACAGTGTTATATCCCTGACAGGGAACTATCTGAATATTTTTCCAGAGAGCATTCTGTGTGGCACTGTCAAGACAGAAAGAGTACAACAATGTAAAAAAATATACAGTCTTCCAAAAATCTTACTACCATCCTTACCATCACTATTCTCTGAGTTTATTTGGCCACATAAACAACCCCGCATATGCATGGACTTATGCTCCAGAAGTCTCGCTCAAGGGGGTGTGGGAGTCCTGACATCTTTAAATACTACAAAGCTGCTGTGATTTCCAAGTTCTCTGATTTTGTAATTCCGCAAACTAAACGGTGGACTGAAAAGCTAGCAGAGGAGTTAGTTAACTTGGACCCTACACAGTTACTATGGGTGAATATCTCCTCTGTCGCCCTGCATTGTCTTATTCACACGATTCTAGGACACCTCCTTTGCACCTGGTTTGCAGTAAACAAAATAGGTCAATTAAATCCTGCACCCTCCCCATTAATATCTTTTATCGGCAACCCCAGTTTCCCTCCGGGCTGCGGTAATACATACTTCCTGTCATGGAAGCTGAAAAAAGTAGACCCATCATTGACCTCACTTTTTTCTTCAGATGGTTTCTTGACTAACCACATGCTTGCTCATCTCCTGGAACTTCCATCCATGCCATAGTGGACCTCCTTTCAACACTGGCAGTGGGCTCATTCTGTCACCTCATCTGACCAGGTCATTAGGAATCTTACCCCTTTTGAAACGTTGATACACTCCCCGACTCCTAGACAGAAGCCCCTCTCCTCTTGCTATAAACTTCTCTGCTCCTCATTATCCCCTTGTAAACCTTACTTCCTGAGACTCTGGGAAATGGAGTTGTCCACACATGTGTGGATGAAGGAGCTAAACTATAAACCATTAAGTAGGTGGTATATGACTCCTGACCATCTGAACAAAACGGCCCCCACTAATCCTCCTCTGTATTGGCGTTGCCTCCAATACAGGGTAGCTCTGGAACGTACGTATTCCTATGGATCCCCTACTTTGCCTATTCTCCTACAACATTCGGGCATCCATTTCCCCAACCTGGATGAGATCATCTCTCATCCCTTCTTTGCTGACCCTGGCTAAATCCTTTATTCCCCTACTCTGGAAAGACAAGAGCACCCCTTTGCATGAAATTTGGTATGCAAAGATTGACACACTTGTATCGATTCAGAAATGCCAAGTTCTTACAACAGACTCCCTGCCTGTTTTTCATTAAGTATGGCATACATGGCTTCAATATCATTCGAATAAACCTTGAAATCACTTCCTGGTCTTCACTACTCTCCCTATATAATCATGTCATCACTGATTACCCCTCTAGATAGCAGCACTGACATTATTGTTATACCCCTTTCAGTCCCCCTAGCATTGATGTATCCCCAGTAGACAATAATATTTTCATATTTCTTGAACGTTCAACATAAGTGAACTCTGGATGGTTGGCAGGTACTTCTCCCCCCCATTCTTTTTTTTCCCCCTCTTTCCTCCACCTTATCCTCCCATTCTCTCCTGGTTACTTTGTTTACAGTATCATGCATGTTCTCACACCCTGACCCATTCAGCATCAACTGGGTTCCCTAAATTTAGACAGGATGTTTTCTTTAATCTCTTTCAGCGATCTCCCAAGGTCCTCCCAGGTGTACACTGATTAAGCATGATACTTCAGTCCATTAACTATTCTGACTGTTCTTAATTCTGTTAATAAGAACTCCAGACTTTCTGTATGTTGTAGTTCATATTATGCTGTACTCATTTATTTTTCAATAAAGCTCTTTGAAACGGCAAAAAAAGACAGCAAAACAATACAGAAGATATTGCCGCTAAAGCACTCAGTGCTGCAAAGAGATATAACCAGAGGTGTAACTAGAAGCCTCAGGGCCCTGGTACAAGAAGTGCCATGGGCCCCCCCCCGACCACATTGACCCCCTCCACAATGTCCCCATCTCCTCACTGGACCTCCTGCGCAGTCCTTTTAGTAATGCAAAGCTCTGGGAGATTATGTCATCTCACAGCACTCTTCATTACTAGAGCGCCGGCGGGAGATTGCAGGCGCCAGGCGGAGGGGTCACAGGGGGAGGCCGGGCCCCTGGAGTGCACGGGCCCGGTCGCAGGTGCGGCCCCTGCGACCCCTATAGTTACACCACTGGATAGAACCATTGTAAAATATTTCTGCTTTCACAGTCCCCAAATGAAAGCTCTCCAGAAACAGTGAGCAAAAAAGAAGGGCACTTCCTAGTGCAATATCAAAGATGAAATTAATCTTCACCAATACACTGAGGTACTCACAATATTATAAACCACTACAAGTGGTCAGCAGCGTAGATGAAGGACTCAGACTGCCCCCACTCAGTCATTCAACAGATGTAACCAAATGGACCTCCAGGACCCTTAAGAACAAAAAAACAGAAAGGAAGCGCAAACCACCAGTATATCAAATCTTGATAGCACTAATAATAGTATTACTCAGATCTGCAAGATAGTACTCACATATATATCAAAGCATTAGCTGGTTGTGAAAACAACCGGCAACAATCCCATGGGGTAATCTTACCTCCCCGATACGGTAAATGAGTTGTTCCACACCAAAAAATTGAATAGAATCCAAAACACGTACATACAAAAAGTAATATTTTAATATTATAAAAGTAATGCCAAGCCTTATTTGACCGTTTCAAAGTTATCCACTTCTTCCTCAAAAGAACTTAGGCATATTTAAAAAACAAATACAATGTGTTATAACAACTGACAAAAATATATATAGATATAGTTGACAAAAAGCCCTGTATATAAAACACACACACACACACACACACACACACACACTGGGGAGATAAGTATGAGGCAGGGGGGATGGAGAAGAGAGGCATTGAGGGAGGAAGTGAGAAATGGAGGGGTGAGACATGGAGGCAAGCATGGAAAGGGGAGAGACATAGTGTATGGGAGTGAAATGAGAAATAGAAGGGGGATACAATAAAAGATGATGGGGGGTGGGGGAGACAGCCTTCTTTCCACACTCAACTAACTTCCTCTGCTCTTCTGTGACACTGCAACAATGTGGCAATTCAACACTGATCCAGCAGTTAAAGGGTTAAGTGAGTGCACACAAGTCTAGAAGTGGCTCATGCTTTACGTCAAAAGTATCCAGTTAATTGTTAAACTCTCCACATGGTTCTGCTCTTACCTGAGAGTGATGCAGTGTGTCTAAAGGAAAATAACAAACATAACATTTGGACACAAGAGACTCCCTGTGAAATGCAGTGAAGGGCAACACCACACAGAAAGCAGAACAGTGCACTGGAGGCTGTAGACCTAATCAGTTGCCACTTCCTTGCTTTCATGCAGTCACTTAACACTGGGTGTTCAGGGCTCCCTTTCACTCTGGGCCCTGTTGCCTTACACTTACTGCACTGGCAGAAGTTCCACCCCTGGTCTTTAGCATCCAAGTGGTTAATAATTTACCTCCTTACTTTGCATTGATGTGTATATTTATGTATGCACTTATGCATTAAAAATATGCAGGGACCCCATAAGATGTATCTTGGTATAAAAAATTGGTGAATATTCATTCAGCAGATTTGGCTGTGGCTCTGATGAAAATCATTGCTTGAAAACGTATAATGGTAAAATAACTAATTTTTTGGATAGTCATTATTTTCATACAAAACATATTTAGCCACATTTGCAAGGTTTATAGGGACTGTCCCTGACTCAGCTTCCAAAGTTCAGCTTTATTCATTAGACTGTTCAAAAGTTAAAACCATTTAAAAGTCAGCTTTAAACATAGATATGCCATATACAATATCATTTTATGAAGCATGGAAGTTATAAATAACCTATATCATGTGTAAATAAATCCCATCAAAATAATTAATCTGCATGGTGTTTTTTCATTTGCATAAGCTTACATCTAGGTCAAATGTAGGTCATTTCCTTTTGTGCAGTTATTTCCTCTTCCAGAATCTTGATTGCAAAGATTTAGAGGGCACAACATTAGTGTTTCAGAGAAACCTAACCTATTCCTCATAAAGACATCACTAATTATCCAGAGCTAATTTGGTGAGACTGATTAGATTCTAGTATTAACGTTGCGAGTCCCAGAAGGGGTATGCAACACATTGCAACACACATCCTTTCTGTACTCAGATTGTTAACCCCCTCAGCTTCCAGCATTTCTTCACCTTCTCCCTTGAAGAGATGGTGATTGTTATATTGTATCTAGGACATTACTTAGTACTGGCTGAGGGGATAAAGCCCCCGAGTCTCATTCATAACCCACTGAGTGCCAGAGGGGTACACAGTGCATTGCATTGCAAAGACTTAAAGCCCCTAATCTTGCTACCAGGGAGAGGTATGTAATGATTCTAATTTTCATACCAGTAATGGTACAATTGGGCTGCACCAATCAGTAATAATGCATTAAGGGTTATTCAAGAAGCTAATGATTTGCAATTCCGGAGCAAACCAACTGCTCCATATGGAGCAAATAAAAATGCCCATTGATTTAAATGGGGCTTTTAACTCTCAGAATGAAGAGGCCTCCAACGTATTGTAAAGTAATTTTAGAGTTGTAGCACTCAAGGGGTTAAAAACAACCAATGAAATCAATATAAATTTTGCATATTTTTGTTTGTTGCTAATTGTTTATGTGACCAAATTGCTATTTTAGTAGGGATAGTAAACATTTATTAGAAATATATATGTATTGTAACATTTTTCCTGCTGACTAAAACAAGACTACTCCTGATGACAGTTGCTTTATTCAAAATGATCGAGCTGTTACTATCACATTCTATGGAGAATTGCATTTGATGATTCACCTCTCCCATTGAGGGCAATAGTATAACTGTCTGGACACCAGAGGAATTGTGGGTGAACACTAGGGGGCACTGTTAATGTAAAAAAAAAATTCAGATTAGTAAAATTCAGTCAACGCTGGAGTGTCAGACAGCATATGTGTGATTCTGATACTACCAGAAGGACAATGCTGGGGAAGCAGCCAGTGTATGAGTTGTTCTGTGGATATCAAGGGACAGTGGAACAAGGCTGGGCTGTCAGAAAGTGCATGTATGGTGTATGGTTCTGAGACTACCAGTGGACAGTAGAAGAAGGCTGAGGTGTCACACAGTGTATCATGGATTTACTATACTGGGCTACAGGGTACCATTAAAACTCTCCATTGTTTTATACGGAGCTTAATTCACAATGTAATAGAGGTCTTTCTAGAATTCAAGGAGTTAAAAGCTCCATTTAAACCAACTTGTATTTTGGGAATTTTTATTTGTCCCCTATGGTGCAGTTGGTTTCCTACAAAATTCCTACAATCATTCCTATTACCTCAGCCTCACTGGTACAGAGAACATGAGCAGTGCAAGTCTTCATCTTTACTAAGCCCTAACACCACTCCTATAGTGTGTATAGCAAAACTGAAGAACTTTGCCATGATTTCCTGTAGGACCTTTTAGTGCATAGTGTAAAACAAGGAGCAGAACAGCATGCCCAAGTCACCCTTACTCTATTGCACTACCTGCCTCTTGTACAGGAAGCTTGAAGTGGACATTTCTTCATGTAGAATGTTTAGTTCATAGGTGTTAGGCAGGTGCAGCACGCAAAAGGAATCCCTTGTGCTGGTATTTGCCTGAATTTCTATTTGTATATACTCTTCCTTATGTCTTATGTTAAAAATGGGACAAACCAACTGCATCATAAAGGACTACTGTAAACACTTGCGCTTACCTTTGTTCGGAGGAGATCTGGCCGCCCCGGTGCTCGGCTGGGCAGTCAGTCCCCTATGCCTGCAGCCTCGTTGCCATGCCGCATCCTATGCCTCCAAGAGAGCTGGATGCCCTGGTGCTCGTCTGGGCGGCTGGCCTCCTCTCTTCTGCACCTTGAAGCTCCTGCCGTGTATGTGTCATTCTCCTACTCATTCTGCCAGTATTGTGCGGACGCGCCTCACTGGGAATCCCTATAGTGACTCTGTGTCCTGAGTCTTAAAGGGACAAGTCCATTCAGTGCTCCGCCTCCTGGGGGTTTGGGAAGATATTTAAACTGCGTGGACACTACACCAATCGCCTTTTCGTGATGTTCCAGTGCAGTCCTGTTAAACTTGTTGTCCATGTATGATCCTTGGCTAGTTTATCTGTTTCTCTCCTGGTGTCCAGGGTTGTGGCTTGTCTGACTACCTGCTTGGTATTGGACCTTCGGCTCTGGTTGACTACCCATTCTGGTACTGACCCTTGGCTTGTCTGAACTTTTTCTTGACTCTGACTGCAGGCCTGAGTCAGTCTGATACTCCTGGTTGCCACCTCCACATTGATACTTTCCTGGGTCCCAGCCCCAGTCATTACATTTGATACTTTCCTGGGTCCCAGCCCCAGCTGGTGCTATTTCACAATATTCCGTGTTGAGTCTACTCAGAAGCAGTCTCCTATTTCTGGTAGGAACCACTTGCTTCCTGTTTAGCTCTTTACCCTATCCAGTATCGGTGGTATTTACCTATTGAGTATCTACATTGTTCAATAAAGGTGGTGTTTTAAATACTGTACTGATTCTTGTTCATCCCTTAGGTTCCAATGACAACTGCTAAATATTCCCAAAATTCTCTTTGATTTAAATGGGACTTTTAGTCTATTGAATTTTGTAGAGTCCTCCACTGCATTGAGAACCTGTGTATTGGAGATGTATCCTAGTATTCAAATGTTTCAAATTACCCATCTAATTCAATAAAATATCTCATGGTGCAGCTGGTTTCTCCCAGAATTACTCCACCTTTGTTTCAGTCATAAGGCCCTTAGTGATGAATAGAGCTTTTATCACTAGAGACTTTATATTCGTTAGGTGAATGAAGATTGGGTTAAGTGTACATCCATTAGGATGGAGGTTCCTGAGTGAAATGCATCAAGGTGAGAGAAATCTCACCAATGTCTGTTAGTCTATGCAGCCTCCTTTTCATGTTGGAGAGATCTTGGTGCATAGTCTCCACAGAATAGCATAGAAACTGGAGAGAGATTATGCCACTTGATTTGGTTATATAAGCTTCCTCCAACCTTAGTGGACTTCACCTCAAGAACCTCCATCCTAATGGATGAACACTTAACACCTTCTATGTTTTGCAACCTGTTAACGATGCCTCTAGAAGTCCAGAGGTTAAAGCCTTGTTTGTCTTCTTCTGAGATAATTGATTGGATATGCAGACAGAAAAAAAACGTACTAAAAGCTGGAATAATTCTGTGTCAAACCAACTGTACCATATGAGTCAGTTAAAAATTACAATTGGTTTAACTGTGGCTTTATCTCCTTGAATGCTAGAAGAGTCTCCAACTCAATGTGTTAGAGACCATTCTAGCATTAATGGGGTAAAAAGCCCATTTTCAATCAATCTTATTTATAGGAATATTTATTTGTCTCCTATGGTACAATTTCTTTACACCAGATTTATTCCTGTTTCTTTTGGCACATAAGCCTCAAATGAAATCTAGTCTTGTATAAGTATTAATGATGGCCGAGGTCATTGACTATTTCATTTATTACTATCTGTGAAAATGGCTGTTGCTTTATATGGGAGGGAAGTGACTTCCCCCATGCATTTAGTGTGTACACACAACCTACGAGTACAAAGAGGCAATGTACAGCTCAGATTTCATTACGTCACTAAGATGATGATAATTTGGGTGCTGAAGCACAATGCATGACAACATCACAAAATGAATAAGTACAAGAAGTAGTGCACAAGTTTAATGCAGAATCGTTACTGAAAATTAAAAGTGGCTTTTGAATGATATGCCATCCGTGAGTGCAAAGAAATGGAGGAGCTAAACAACCACGCCATAAGGGATTATTTCTAAAGGCAATGTAAAGAAAGGTGTTGGGGAATTTGTCACTTGTGGTGCAGTGGGTTTACTCCAGAATTTTAATGTCAAAGTCTTACACCAGAGCTAATTTGACAACAATAATACTGAATCACTTATATGACCTGAGTCAACCAAGAGTCTCTAAAAAGTCCTTCACTGAGTGGTAGTTGCCTTTCCCTGGTGAACTTTCGGTACTAAGTCCTCCAAAAACAAGGAGAAAAAAGACAAAAAAAAGAGAGAAGGCATGCACAATCTAAGTGTAGACTGCATATTCTGGAAGTAATCGCACCCCCACTAACTTTATACTATGTGTGATCTCCTTCACTTTGCCAGATAACATTTTTCTCCTTTTAGTGAGGTAGGATAATTTGCAGCTTGGGGCTGAGAAAAAGTGACACTAAAATATAGATTTTTTTACACTGGATAACTTCAGATTAAAGATGTTTATGTGGTAAATCTATATTTTAGTGTCACTATTTCTCAGCCCCAAGCTACAAATGATCCTACTTTAGTCCTTAAGAATAGGCTTAACTTGATCCTAGATAGAGGGCCAGTTGAAAACCATAGACGGTGTCACTGGAGTATATGGATGCAGTCTTGGAGACGTGGAGATTAATCAACGTAAAGAAACCGACACTGGGGGTTATCCAGTGAAGGTGCTTATAATGTGAGGCTGGTTCTGCTTCACTAAAAGGTGAATGCAATTGCACTCACAGTGAAAGGTGTTATCTGGCATAGTGAAGGAGATCATATATTGTGTAAAGTTGGTGGAGGTGCAATATCTTCCAGAATAAGCAGTCTACACTTAGATTGTGTGCGCCTTCTCTCTCTCTTTTGTCTTTTTACTCCAGAATTGTCCCTCTTTTGCACTGAGCATACGGACCGTATGCTTTACATTTAAAGGAGAAGTAACATCTAATAATAATCCCACAGTTACCTTGCTATAGCCTGAGAATCCTAATGGCCCCTGTAAAATTTGCCTTTGTGCATTTGTTCAAGAGATAACATCTCGTGATGTGGTTTCCAAGGAGGCTGATAGACTGACATGAGCCTGCGTCCCCTTTTAAAGACCATAGGAGTGTGCATTACAATGTGTTGTGCACTCTTCTTTTAAAGGGTTAAGATTACCACATGCAATGGGAGGAGTTTGTGTCCTGTGGTCTTGTTAATAACTGTCATGTCTACCTCCATGGACATGACATCCAGTACTGATGGAAAATGTTATCTCTTGAACCTAGGGACAAGTGCAAAATTCATAGGACCATTAGAATGTTTTGGTCATAGTAAGGTAAATGGGAGATAATTATTAGGAGACATTACTTCAGTTTTAAATGTTTTAGAACCATATGGTTGAGTAACATCATTGGAACATGGACATAACAAGTGGTTCCTAATGAAACAGACCAGACCCATTTGGACAGTACTTCCTATCTGTGTCATCACTTCCTCGAGTCTCACTCTGGGTTGGTATCCTCTTAAAAGGTTGCATGCAAAAGAGTGTGTGACCACATCTCGCATTAACCATGTCTCCAGGATAAAAATGGTAACCTGAGAATTTCACTCTGCATGAAAGAGCGAGATTCTCAGGTAGTTCTATCAAACATCGCAATGTAGTGTCAGGTCTGCTCCTAAGTAGAAAGGAAGGGCAGAATACACAATCACATCCATTGCTGCTTTGTGCTCTCTCTCTCTCTATCATGTATGTATCCAGATGCTGCTGCCTACCTCATTCATGCCCCAAATTGAGTGGCGCCTGCTGCCCATATTTCCTGAGACCTTCCAACTTAAGCTGCACTTTTATGAAGCTACAAATGACAGACTTGTTTCACAATACTGATCTTTTTCTTATAGCAAATATCTCACTTTTTTTTTTTTATATTTATTTTTATTGAGAGAAAAAGAAGACGACATAATACAATAGTGCATCTCCATAATACACAGTACAAATAAAAACAAGCGAATGATACAGTGTAATTGAAGGAGAAATATAACTCAAGTTGCTGCAGGGGACTGTCGTCTCGATTTACATTTATCTTGATGTCAAGAAATGGAAAGAGGGAGAAATGATAGAAGAGAAGAAAAGGAAAAGAAAAAATAAAAGGAGGGGAGACATAGAGTAGTATCAGTGTAAGAGTGCGAGTAGAAGAAAGAGAAAAAGAGTAGGAAAAAGAGAGAGAGAGATCGGGGAAGAGAGGGAGAGAGGGAGAGAGAGAGAGATCGGCCTCGGGACGGGTAGCAAACATATCCTATTTCCAGGACATAATGAAAGTGGAGAGGTAGTTAACATCTAGGCCCTGTTTGATCCTCGATATCCTCGTGAGAGTCAAGTGATCTTGAGCTCTTGAGTGCCATTCTGCTAATGACGGGGGCTCAACATCTTTCCAGTGGGCTGGGATCAATGACTTAGCCGCAGATAATAATATTAGCAAAATCCGACGTTTGTGTGACGGAATGACAGACAATCCCAAGAAGAAAAGGACCTGCTGGGGAGTTTTCAGTAGGGAGATATCAAGTAAGTTTTCTATCTGCTCTAGGCAGGAGGACCAAAACCGGATAATTTTGGGGCAAGACCACCATATATGGAGGAAAGTTCCCTCGTGTGCCAGGCATCTCCAACAGGTAGAAGTACCAGAGTTACGGATGCGTTGAAGCTTAACTGGGGTATAGTACCATCTGTACAGGAATTTGTAGTTGGATTCTAGAACTTGGGAGGTAATAGAAGATGAGGCTGTGAGAGACCAAATCTCTCTCCAGTCCTCCTCAGATATCGAACCACTGAGTTCTGCCTCCCACGCAGTCATATAAGCGGGAGGGGAAGAAGTCAGGGTCGACACCAGGATAGAATAGATCTTGCCCACAAATCCGCCAGAAGAATTGTTCGCATAGCACAGGGATTCAAACTTAGTGGGCTGACGCGAGATTAAAGGGTGGAATAAAGGTTGCGTTAGAAAATGTGAGATTCGAAGATACCGCCAGATCTCTTTTGTTGGTAAGTCAAATTTGTCTGCCAACAAGGGAAAAGCAAGTAATTTAGACCCCTGAAAGAAGTCTCCCATTAGTCGGTCTGGTGCTTCCGACCAGAGAGGGAACGAGGATGAGAGAAGTGAGAAAGGTGTGGTTCTAGTGTAAAAAAGGCGTGAGACGGGGGATGGGAAAGAAGTCAGTGGAGAGTTGACATGCCACCAGTCCCAAACACACATGATGGTATATAGTATCGGGTGAGATTTCAAGGTTGCATGTCTAAGTTGTGGCGGGAGGAAAAATTCCGTTAGGGTATCCCCTCCCGATACAGAGGTACGTTCCAATGCGACCCAGAGCTTCGAAGCACCACTGACAGCCCAGTCAGGGATGGACGATAAGAGGTCAGCGTGGTAATAAAATTTAAGGTCCGGGATGCCCAGCCCCCACGAAGATTTCGGTCTACGAAGAGTCTCGCGTTTGATCCTCGGCTTAAGTCCATGCCAAATAAACTTCTGGAAAAGGCGAGACGCCGAGGCAAAAAAGGTTTGCGGTATCTGAATAGGCAACGTCTGAAAAAGGTAAAGAAAGCGGGGTAAGACATTCATCTTAATAGTATTAATACGGCCAAGCCAGGAAAGGAATAAAGGCTCCCATTTCTGAAGGTCTTTTTTAATAGCGGCTAGAAGTGGAGGGAAATTTGCCACGAAAATACCTTCCAGATTAGGAGTTAAGTGGACCCCTAAATATTTTATTGATGAAAACGACCATCGAAAGGGAAACAGAGAGCGGAGTGGTGGTAACATATGAGTTGGTAGATTAATAGGAAGTATTTCTGATTTAGAATAATTAATTCTAAAGTCAGAAAGAGAAGAGAAAGTCCGGAATTCCTCCATGATGGCGGGTAAGGAGGAGGAAGGAGAGGTGATAGTCGCCAGGACATCATCTGCGAACATTGACAATTTGTGTTCATGGGCGCCACATGTGATCCCTTTAATCTTCGGGTTCAAACGTATATGTTGGGCCATAGATTCCATTACCAGTATAAATAATAAAGGTGAAAGTGGGCATCCCTGACGCGTACCGTTTGAGATGCGGAAAGGGGTCGAAAGGTGTCCATTGGTTTTGACTTTGGCAGTAGGATTTGAGTAAAGAGCCAATACTCGATCAATAAAAGAGGGGCCAAACCCGAAGGCTTGTAGAGTGAAGGAGAGGAAGGACCAGTTAACACGGTCAAATGCCTTCTCGGCGTCTGTAGCGAGTAAGAGAGAAGGGAGAGAGAGGCGGGAAGATGAGTGGATTAAGTTTAATACCTTCCTTGTGTTGTCTCTCGCCTCTCTCCCAGGAACAAAACCGGCTTGGTCCGGATGGATCAAAAAGGGCAAGAGTGGTTTAATCCTGTCAGCTAGAATCTTAGCATAAATTTTCACATCAACATTTAATAGGGATATTGGCCTATAGCTAGAGCAGGAAAGCTTATCCTTGCCGGGTTTGTGTAGCACTGTGATGTAGGCCATCAGGGGATCAGTGTGAATTGCTATCGACCGGGTGAAGGATTGGAAGGAATCCGTCAGCATAGGGGCAAGGATATCCTTATAGGATTTATAATATGCCTGGGAAAATCCATCCGGACCTGGGCTCTTGCCCGATGGAAGAGAGGAGATTGCTTTAAGGACTTCCTCTTCCGTAATAGGGGACTCGAGAGAGTTTCTGGTCTCCACTGGAACTTGCGGTAATCGAGCTGCTTCAAGATAAGATAAAATGCGTTGACATGAGCTCTCTGTGGACCGAGAGGAAGTGCAAATGTTGTAAAGAGATTCATAAAATGAACGGAATTCTGAAGAGATATCCGTATCTGTGTGGAGAAGAGTGCCAGAAGAGTTTTTAATAGTGATGAGCGAGCATGCTAGGCCGAAGCTCGGATCGGCTCGAGCATCGCTCTGCTCGGCACATGGCGGTACTCGTACGATTACCGCATGTGCTCGCCCGCCATGTTCGGGTCTCCTCCCCGCACGTTTCGCGGCTGCTGCGCAGCCAATAAACGTTCAGGGAGGCTCTGACATCAGTGTAATGCCAGCAGCCATGTTGGCTGCTGGCATTACACTGATTGGCTGGCCAGAACCCGTTATCGGGTGCTGTATAGCACCTGACCAGCGAGTTCGGCTCAGTCTTAGCCAGGGAGAGATGAGGATAGGAAGGGAAAGTCAGTGTAGGGAGAAGAAAAGTGTGTTTGAACAACATATAAAGAAAGACCCAAAAGTCCTTTTTAGGACTATTGTGTGTGGGGGCAGCAGTTATATTTTGTTTTGGGGGGCAGAGTTTAAAAAAAAAAAGTCACATATTCCGTTCACTGTGCCTAGCCGCAGATTAGCAGCACATTCTGTTTAGTGTGCAAAGTTGCAGATTAGCAGCACATTCTGTTTAGTGTGCAAAGTTGCAGATTAGCAGCACATTCTTTTTAGTGTGCAAAGTTGCAGATTAGCAGCACATTCTGTTTAGTGTGCAAAGTTGCAGATTAGCAGCACATTCTTTTTAGTGTGCAAAGTTGCAGATTAGCAGCACATTCTGTTTAGTGTGCAAAGTGTAAAAAATAAAAGTCACATATTCCGTTCACTGTGCCTAGCCGCAGATAAGCAGCACATTCTGTTTAGTGTGCAAAGTTGCAGATTAGCAGCACATTCTGTTTAGTGTGCAAAGTTGCAGATTAGCAGCACATTCTGTTTAGTGTGCAAAGTGTAAAAAATAAAAGTCACATATTCCGTTCACTGTGCCTAGCCGCAGATAAGCAGCACATTCTGTTTAGTGTGGAAAGTTGCAGATTAGCAGCACATTCTGTTTAGTGTGCAAAGTGTAAAAAATAAAAGTCACATATTCCGTTCACTGTGCCTAGCCGCAGATAAGCAGCACATTCTGTTTAGTGTGCAAAGTTGCAGATTAGCAGCACATTCTGTTTAGTGTGCAAAGTGTAAAAAATAAAAGTCACTTATTCCGTTCACTGTGCCTAGCCGCAGATAAGCAGCACATTCTGTTTAGTGTGCAAAGTTGCAGATTAGCAGCACATTCTGTTTAGTGTGCAAAGTGTAAAAAATAAAAGTCACTTATTCCGTTCACTGTGCCTAGCCGCAGATAAGCAGCACATTCTGTTTAGTGTGCAAAGTTGCAGATTAGCAGCACATTCTGTTTAGTGTGCAAAGTTGCAGATTAGCAGCACATTCTGTTTAGTGTGCAAAGTGTAAAAAATAAAAGTCACTTATTCCGTTCACTGTGCCTAGCCGCAGATAAGCAGCACATTCTGTTTAGTGTGCAAAGTTGCAGATTAGCAGCACATTCTGTTTAGTGTGCAAAGTGTAAAAAATAAAAGTCACATATTCCGTTCACTGTGCCTAGCCGCAGATAAGCAGCACATTCTGTTTAGTGTGCAAAGTTGCAGATTAGCAGCACATTCTGTTTAGTGTGCAAAGTGTAAAAAATAAAAGTCACTTATTCCGTTCACTGTGCCTAGCCGCAGATAAGCAGCACATTCTGTTTAGTGTGCAAAGTTGCAGATTAGCAGCACATTCTGTTTAGTGTGCAAAGTTGCAGATTAGCAGCACATTCTGTTTAGTGTGCAAAGTGTAAAAAATAAAAGTCACTTATTCCGTTCACTGTGCCAAGCCGCAGATAAGCAGCACATTCTGTTTAGTGTGCAAAGTTGCAGATTAGCAGCACATTCTGTTTAGTGTGCAAAGTGTAAAAAATAAAAGTCACATATTCCGTTCACTGTGCCTAGCCGCAGATAAGCAGCACATTCTGTTTAGTGTGCAAAGTTGCAGATTAGCAGCACATTCTGTTTAGTGTGGAAAGTTGCAGATTAGCAGCACATTCTGTTTAGTGTGCAAAGTGTAAAAAATAAAAGTCACATATTCCGTTCACTGTGCCTAGCCGCAGATAAGCAGCACATTCTGTTTAGTGTGCAAAGTTGCAGATTAGCAGCACATTCTGTTTAGTGTGCAAAGTGTAAAAAATAAAAGTCACATATTTCATTCACTGTGCCTAGCCGCAGATTAGCAGCACATTCTGTTTAGTGTGCAAAGTTGCAGATATATTCCGTGTAATATGAAGAAGGCGGGTAAAAAAGGGACGGGGAAGTGGACGTGATCCTGATAGTTCAGGGCGCGGGTCAGGACGCGTAGAAACTGTGCCTGGTGCCAGAGCACAAGAAAGAAAGACATCCACCATACCTAGCTTCATGTCTCAGTTTACAGGGCGTCGCAGGACATCACTCTCGAGGTCAGACCACTGCGAACAGGTGGTCAGTTGGATTTCAGCTGATACTGCTTCCAGTCGGTTAAGCACCACCCTGTCTTCCACCAAGTCCACTCTCAGTAGCCAACAGTCTGGTCAACATAATCCTCACCCTGATCATCCTTCCTCCCACCATAGAGGGTCTGGCCAAAGAAGTGATCCCACACTGGGATATAGTGAGGAGCTCGTCTCATCACCAATCCTTCATTTGAACCTCTCTCCAAGCACGCTTGCAGAGGAACATGACATCTTGTGCCCTGATTCACAACCTCTAGAGGGTACCCAATCACAAGAAGATGACAGAGGGGAACGGCATTTAAGGTCAAAGGAAGTGGATGATGATGATGATGAGACACAGTTGCCATCAAATCAACCACTATTACTGTCTCAAGACCTTGATGAGGAGGATGATACACAGTTGTCAATGACTGAGTATGTGGTGGGATCAAGAAATGAGGAGGATGATCAGAGTGAGGAAGTGGAGGAGGACTTGGTGGACGATGAGGTGACTGACCCCACCTGGGAAGGTGGAGAGCCGAGCGAAGACAGCAGTCCTGAGGGTGAGCCATCTGCAGCACCGCAACAGGCTGGAAGAGGCAATGGTGTGGCTACAGAAAGAAGGCGGACCGCACCAAACCGGCCCGCAAATGTTCCACGGAGCACCCCCTTGCGTAAATCTCCCTTGCCAAGGACTAGGTGTTCCGCGGTATGGCGTTTTTTTAAGGAAAGTGCGGACGACAAAAAAATTGTAGTTTGCAACCTGTGCCACACCAGAATGAGCCGAGGCATGAACACTAGAAACCTCACCACCACCAGCATGATCCGACACATGGCATCCAAGCACCGTAATAAGTGGGAGGAACGCCCGGATCGCCAATCTGTGTCTGCAGGCCACACCACTGCCTCCTCTTCCCCTGTTTTCGGTGCCGGCCAATCGCCTGTCGAAGGCGCAGGCCCGCATACCTCCCGCCCTGCACCTGTACCATCTGAAGCACCATCAGCGACCACATCCACTTCCCTGTCCCAGCGCAGCGTCCAAATGTCGTTACCCCAGGCATTTGAGCGTAAGCGAAAATACCCAGCCACGCACCCACCCACAGGCCATAGCACTAACCTCACACCTTTCCAAATTACTGGCCATCGAAATGCTGCCATTTAGGCTTGTGGAGACTGAGTCCTTCCGCAGCCTGATGGCAGCAGCTGTCCCTCGGTACGCAGTCCCCAGCCGCCACTACTTTTCCCGGTGTGCCGTCCCCGCCTTACACCACCATGTGTCCCGTAACATCACCCGTGCCCTGACCAACGCAGTTACTGGGAAGGTCCACTTAACGACTGACACATGGAGAAGTGCTTGTGGCCAGGGACGCTACATTTCCCTGACGGCACACTGGGTGAATGTCGTGGAGGCTGGGAGCGACTCTGACCCTGGGATGGCACAGGTGCTACCCACGCCGAGGATTGCGGGCCCTACCTCCATCAGGGTTTCCGCCAGCACCTACGTTATTGGCTCCTCCTCCTCCGTTTCCACCTCCGAATTCTCTGTGCGCAGCGCCACTCACACATCAGCCGGTAGCTGGAAGCAGTGTAGCACTGCAGTGGGGAAGCGTCAACAGGCCGTGCTGAAGCTGATCTGTCTTGGGGACAAACAGCACACGGCCTCAGAGCTGTTGCAGGGGATTAGTCACCAGACTGAGCGTGGCTCTCGCCACTCAACCTGCAACCAGGCATGGTTGTGTGTGATAATGGGCGTAACTTGGTGGTGGCTTTGGAGCTCGGCAAGCTCACACACGTACCATGCCTAGCGCATGTATTTAATTTAGTGGTTCAGCGATTTCTAAAAACCTACCCCAATTTGCATGATCTCTTGACGAAGGTGCGCCGCGTGTGTGCACATTTCCGTAAGTCATCTACAGCTTCAGCCGGCCTGTTGAAGCTGCAGCAGCGCTTACAATTGCCAGCTCACCGGCTGCTGTGTGACGTGAGCACGCGCTGGAACTCCACCTTCCACATGTTGGCCTGGCTTTGTGAGCAGCAGAGGGCAGTAGTGGAGTACCAGCTGTTACACGGTCGTCGCCTCTCCGTTCAACTTCCTGTAATCAGAAGTGAGGAGTGGGAATGGATGTCAGACCTCTGTGAGGTTTTACGCAATTTTGAGGAATCGACACAGATGGTGAGCGGCGATAACGCTATTATCAGTGTAACCATCCCACTTCTGTGTCTACTGAAACGCTCGCTGCTCACAATTAAAACCGACGCTTTGCATGTGGAAGAGGTGGAAATGCGGGAGGAAGAGCTTACACAAGGTGATAGCCAGAGCACCCTCACTTCGTCTTCTCAGCGACAATTGGAGGAGGCGGAGGAGGAGGAGGAGGAAGACACGGTTGCCTCCGCTACAGAGGGTAGCCATGGAACTTTAGTTCCATCTCTTCAGCGTGGGTGGGCAGAAGAGGAGGAAGAGGATGAGGAGATTGAGAGTCATCCTCCTGGTGAGGACAGCGAAATCTTGCCTGTTGGTACTCTGGCACACATGGCTGACTTTATGTTAGGCTGCCTTTCCCGTGACCCACGCGTTATACGCATTTTAGACAACACGGATTACTGGGTGTTCACCCTTCTGGACCCCCGCTACAAAGAGAATTTCTCATCTCTCATTCCTCCGGTGGAGAGGACAAGCAAAATTGTGCAATACCAGAAGGTTCTTGTCGAAAAATTGCTCCAAAATTTTCCATCTGTCAACGCTGGGTGCAGAGTACGTGCTACCTTGGCCAACCGAGAAGGGGAGAAAAGGGGAGCACACAGCAGTTCCGACAAAGGCAGGGCAACACTCTCCAAGGCGTGGGACACCTTCATGACACCCCGCCAGCACCCTCACCCTGATGCGCAGCCTAGTGTCACAAGGAGGGAAAAGTTTTGGAAGATGGTGAAGGAGTACATAGCAGACCGTGTCAGCGTCCTCAATGATCCCTCTGTGCCTTACAACTACTGGGTGTCCAAGCTGGACACGTGGTATGAACTGGCACTCCTTGGAGGTGCTGGCCTGCCCTGCCGCCAGCGTTCTGTCTGAGCGGGTATTTAGTGCTGCTGGTGGCATCATAACAGATAAGCGTATCTGCCTTTCCACCGAAAATGCTGATAGGTTGACACTTATAAGAATGAACAAGGCCTGGATTTCCCCTGACTTCTCCACTCCACTGGAGGAAAGCCCCGGGTGAACATAAAGTCACTTTAGATATGTTATTTACAATGATGGGAATACTCTGTATTCCCATTCACCCCTTCCACCCAAAAAACGGGTATATGGTTGACTCTTAATCTTCTCATCCTCCTCCTCCTCTTCCATATGCCCTGTGATATAATTTTTATATAGGGCCAGCTCACCAGCGGGCCCTGTGATATAATTTTTATATAGGGCCAGCTCACCAGCGGGCCCTGTTTGACAACTTTTTGTATAGGTCAGCTCACCAGCGGGCCTTCTTATATAATGTTTTATTGGGTCAGCTCTCTAGCGGGCCCTCTCATATAATGTTTTATAGCGTCAGCTCACTAGCGGGCCTTCGCATATAATGTTTAGGATGGTCAGCTCCGCAGCAGACCCTCACCCATAATGTTTTAGATGGTTGGCTCAGCGCACGTTTCCCTCTTAATCATGGCCCCAGTTCAGAAAAATCGAGGACTTTATTTGCAGAATTTGCCTCTGCGCACGTTTCCCTCTTAATCATGGCCCCAGTTCAGAAAAATCGAGGACATTTTGTGCAGAATTTGCCTCTGCGCACGTTTCCCTCTTAATCATGGCCCCAGTTCAGAAAAATCGAGGAAATTTTGTGCAGAATTTGCCTCTGCGCACGTTTCCCTCTTAATCATGGCCCGAGTTCAGAAAAATCGATGAAATTTTTTGCAGAATTTGCCTCTGCGCACGTTTCCCTCTTAATCATGGCCCGAGTTCAGAAAAATCGATGAAATTTTTTGCAGAATTTGCCTCTGCGCACGTTTCCCTCTTAATCATGGCCCCAGTTCCGAAAAATCGATGAAATATTTTGCAGAATTTGCAGATGATATACAAGTAAATATACAGCAAATACTGTTTGGTAACAATTTTTCGCCTAAAGTCGTTTTTATCTTCCTTTTTGTGTGTTTTACGGTCAGTCTGTAAAAATGGCGTACTCCGGGCGAAACATCGTTCCCAGCAGCGACGTTGGAGTCCAAGATGCATCCAGACATCCTCCCTATGCTGTCCCTGAACCATTTCTGTGGTGTTTCCATCATTTTCTTCCCTTTTCCTATGGACCAGGCACCCTCCCCTCATCAGAGCAGGGGGTGCCTGGTGTAATGCTCGAGTCCTCCCATTGACTTCAATGGGGCTCGGGTGCTCGGCCGAGCACTCGAGCCTCTGGGGGTGCTCGGCCAGAGCACCCGAACACCCGAGCATTGGGGTGCTCGATCATCACTAGTTTTTAATAGTTTGAATATAAGTCGAAGGATTCGCTTGTCTAAGTTGCCTTGCTAACAGACGGTCCGCTTTATTCCCTTTTTCAAAGAAGAGCTGTTTAGATCTAAGATAGGTCTTTTCAACCCTTTCAAAGAGGAGAGTTTTCAGTGAGTTGCGTAAATCAGTGAGCCGGGATAAGGTGGCAATGGCTTTGGAAAGTTTATGTTGTTTTTCAAGGTCCCGTATAAGGCGGAGAGTGTCCTCAATCTTCTGGGTACGACATCGTTTATAATGGGCCGCTAATTGGATAAGTTCCCCTCTAATAACGCATTTATGCGCTTCCCATAGTGTCAGGGGTGAGATGTCAGGCGAACGATTGAGTGAGAAATATTCTGTAAGTTTGGTTTCAATAGCAGACTTAATGTCAGCTTGAGTAAGAAGAAATTCATCAAGGCGCCAGATACGGGAAGGTAAAGCCGCTTGTGGTCTGTTAATGACCAAGGAGACTGGAGCGTGGTCGGACCAAGTAATGGATCCAATATCAGCAGAATGCAATAAATGCAATGAAGAATGTGGGAGAAAAAGATAGTCAATCCTCGTGTAAGAGTCATGAGGGTGAGAGTAAAACGTAAAATCTCTAGTATCGGGGTGAAGTAGACGCCAAGTGTCGACGAGGTGAAAGGAGTGGAGAATGGAGTTAAGCCGTCGCACCACGGAGTATGGGAAAGGCGAGAGCTTGGAGGAGCAGTCCAGATGTGGCATAAGGTGACAATTAAGGTCTCCCCCAAGAACCAAGGTACCTTCCCAGTGCGGATGAAGAGTTTCTAGAGTGTCCTGTAGAAAAGAAGCTGGCAAGTTGCTAGGCGTATATATATTGACAAAAGTGTAGAGTTGTCTATCGATAAGTCCTTTAACCAAAAGATACCTTCCACTGGGATCTCTACGGATTAGTGAAAGGTTAAAAGACAGTCATTTATGCACAAGAAGAGCTACTCCACTAGTTTTCGAGGAGGAAGAGCTCAAGTATGCCTGTTTATAATATCTATTGGTAAGTTTCTGCTCCCGCCCATGGGAAAAATGCGTCTCCTGAAGAAACACTACATCCCCCCCCATTCTATGAAAGTCATTTAAGGCCATAGTGCGTTTTTGGGGGGGAGTTTAGCCCTTTAACGTTCAGGGAGATAATATGTAGTTTAGGTAGGCTGTCTAAAGGAACTGTCATCTCTGAGATAGGTTAGAGGCTAGGGAGCGCACAGAGACGATGACATATGTGACCCCCCAACATATTCTCCAGTACTTTCGTCCAGAAAATAAATCCCGAGGCACGATCTCACAAGAGAGGTAAAAAGAGGAGAAGAACCAAGCTGTAATAGAAAGAGACAGTGGTAGAGAGAAAAGGAAAGGAAGAACTGAAACTAAACTAAGAAGAGAAAGAAGGACCACTCTTGTCAGACTACCGTGGGCAGATACAGTCCACGATGTCTGAGCAATATATACAGTAGAGAAAGACATAGGAGTGGCGTGGTAGATAATTCGACAAACCTGGGAGAAAAAAACCCCAAGGGTAAGCAGTGAAGTAGGGAAAGGGAGGGAAAAGGAACCTGGACCCGAGATTCTAAAAAGAAAAAAAAAGAGAAGTATAAGATCCCTGTGGATAGATGAGCAAAATAATTGGGAACCTGCAGTGGAATAGAACCACTGCGGGAATGTGGGTCAAGCCAGCCGGCTGGATGGGTCCCCAGTGAGATAGTATGGGAAGAGTGGGACAAATAGAAAATCTCCTGTAGCAACTCGGCCTGAAAGCATATTAGAAAAAGAAAGAAAAAAAAAAAAAGAGGAAATGTCGGAGCATTCATAAGGGACACATTCTCCTTGAAATAGATCCAGCACATCTTGAAATATAAAACATCAGGTTTAACATTGGAGAGGAATTAACTACACATAAACAAATTAACCTGGTATAAACATCAGTAGACATTGGAAAAAGAAATAAGGATATGGCGGGTCCCCTCGACTGCCGCGACCCTCTTGGTAAGGGACGCGACACCCGCAAGGGAGATCGCCTCAGCCCCTCCTAAACAGAGCCTATTGCCTATCGTAATAGAAGTATCAATAAGCCTGTATTGGGGATACAGTGGAGACTCTTAGGCCTACGGCAGGCAAAAAGTGGCGCCAAAGAGGGCTATAGTCTCACTATATCGTGGGTAGAAGGGAGGGAGAGAAATATTGCCCACCTTTTAAACTAGTATCCTTCAAACGTTTCATATACCTGGCCCCCGGATAGGGGAGGCAACTAGCTTGCAAAGAGCAGACATGCCTGATACCCAGCACTTGCATGTCCCCAGGGGTAGATCAATATGAAGGAAATATGAGAGCAGGAGGTCAGGGACCTAACTAACAACCTCCCCAGGCCAACAGTAAACATAAAACTACACGACTATAAAATAATAGTGCAATTGTGGGAAATAAACCAAAGGCCCAAAAACAGACCAAGCTCTGCGGCTTCCCCAGAATCTGGATCAGAACACAGAGCCCGGTCCAAAGTATACAGGAAAATGGTATAAATTTTGCCCCATAAGTCCCAAAAGCAGGGAAAGTGCATTTTCTTACGTGTGTCCCGGAGATCCGCCGCCCCGGGAGAGGTCCCCCAACATAGTCGGGCGATCCCACCCAGCACGACCAACCACCGGGAGACAACTGCAACCCTCACAAAAATAACTGATACAGGTAAGAAAAACATTCAGCGGATGAATAGTTACAGACTGGGGAAAACAGTCCAGCTGAGGGTCAAGATGAGCTGCCACTCTGCGAGGATAAACAGTTCAGCCGTGTTCCACAGGTTGTGTAGATAGAGGATCTGACACCTTGATCGGTGAAGTTTGAGCCCTTCGTTTCTTGGAAATTGACTGCCATTGCCCAGAACTCTGTGGAGGAGGGTTCCACTGCTTCTCCGCCAGATAAGCCGCGGTGTCACTAGGCAAATCTTGCACAGAGAGATGGAGGGCCTCAGCGAAGGCCTTTGTGCTGCCCCGATAGCGAAGCATGTGGGTCACGCCGTTCCGTGTAGCCAGGAGTTTTAGGGGGAACCCCCAGAGGTACGGAATGTTGTTAGCACGTAAAGCTGAAGTCAGGGGTCGTAGTTCTCGCCTCCATTGTGTGGTCATAGGAGAAAAGTCCCCAAATATAGAAATCGAGGACCCCTCAAACATAAGCGGGGATTTGCCTTTACATGCATTCACAATAGCCTCCTTCACAGGGTAAGAAAGGAATTTGATAATCGTGTCTTTTGCCGCAGCAGACGGGGCCGTTGCAGGCTTGGGCAATCTGTGTGCTCTTTCAATGCGGACTTCATCCGCCGAGGTTGTGCCTAGTATGAAGCAAAATAACTTCTGTAGGTAGTCCGGTAGGTCAGGGTGCAGGACAGAGTCAGGAATTCCACGAATCCGGAGGTTGTTTCTCCTGTTCCTGTTTTCAATGTCGTCCAGTTTAACAGTGAGGTCGATATTCCGGTGGTGAAGGTAATCCAATTTTTTATAGATGTCAGTTTTGCAGGACTGCCAGCTATCGACATCTTCTTCCAGGGCGTGGACACGATCCCCTAGTAATGCCACTTCAGCCCTGATTTCCTTAATCTCTTCTCGAAGGAACTGCTTAAGGTCCAGTAACAAGTTCTGGATATCTTGTTTAGTTGAAGGTAAGTCCAACATATCAGAATCCTCTTGGGCGGTAGACTGCGCCACAGGATCTAGTGAAGACACCGTAGATGCGGTATCACTCTCCTCCGCCATCTTGTCAGTAGCGTCTTGTGTCGACTTGACCGGCTTGGGCGGGAAAAAGTTTTGCAGGTTCTTCCCCCGTCTGGGCTGCTTATTTGTAGCCATCTGACTACAAGAGCAAGTAGCCGTGCAAACCGATAGGGGTGGATGAAAAGTACAGGGATGTACAATAAGAAAGCCCAGTAAAGAATCTCAAGTCCAGGAGTTGAACTAACAAGCAGCCATCCGCTCGGCAGTCCAGGCCACGCCCCCCAAATATCTCACTTTTAAAAGGGTGCACACTCTTGTTGCCAGGATAGGGCATCAGCCCCATATGTTGATGAGCTCTCTCTCCCTCTCTCTGCGTGCTCCACTCTGTCAGTCTGCACGCAGAGAGAGAGAGGAAGTGAGAGCCTGGAGCAGCACAAACAGTGCATGTATGGTTGCGTGGCTACTAGTGGTCACTGGAACAAGGATGGAGTAGCAGACAGTGTTTGTGTGGTATTGTGGCTATTAGTGAGACAGAGCTGGAGATTCTGCTGCCACCAGGCTGCAGAAGTAGACAGCATAAGTTTGGTTCTGCGGCTACCAGCAAGATTGTGGGAATAGGCTGGTATGTTAGATAGTGAATTTTTGGTTCTGTGGCTACCAGTGGGTGAGTTATACAAGCCTGGTGTGAAAGACAGTGTATGTCTGGTTCTGTTCCTACCATGGACAGTGGAAAAAGGCTGAGGAAGCAGACAGTAAATATATCGTTCTCTGTCTACCATAGGAAACAAGCCTAGGGTTGCAGGCTTCTCCAGTGTAAAGTGGAACAAGACAAGGAAGTAAACAGTGTATGTATATTTCTATGGATACCAGTGGGACAAAGCTAGGCAAGTAGACAGGATATGTGTTTTTGCAGGTACCGGTGGACCAGTGGAACATGACTGTTGTGGCAGACAGTGTATGTGTGGTTCTATGTCTACCAGTGGACAGTGGAAGAAGGCTGAGGAAAGAATCAGTGTATGTATGTATGGTTCTATGGCTACCGATGGACAGTAGAACAAAGCTGGGGTGTCAGACAGTGTATTTTTCGTTCCTTGGCTACCAATGGGACAGTGGCATAAGGCTAAAGACATAAATAGTATATGTATGATTCTGTGGCTAACAATGAACAGTGGAACAAGGCTGAGGTGTCAGACATTGTATTCATGTTTTGCAATGGACAGCGTTAAAAGGCTGAGTGTTATGTGTGGGTCTTTGGTTACCAATGAACAGTGGAACAAAACTGTATGAGGCTAGGGGCTAGATTTAAAGGTTTATGTTAAAACAGCCGCTAACGAAAAAAGGCCTATCTGCCACAAATAATACATGATTTACGGTGGATTCAACAGGTAGTCTACAAAAATAGCTAACAAGCGTAGGCACAACAAAAACACCTAACACAAAAACCTGCATTGCACTTTTTTTGTGGATCACTGTGCGTCCCAATCACCCGTTAAAACACAACTTAAGTCAAAATGTAACCTAACGGCTGGCGTTGTCTAGCAACCCTGATAGATGCACCAACAAATTCAAACCCACAGCCAATCCCAAGGCCCCAAAGTATCCAGAAAGTTCAATAACACCTATATATACCCAAAAATAAGAGTCACACACTCTCTGTGTTTCGAGTTTCAGAGAGCTAGATCACAGGACCCAGGAGCAGAGGACAATGTTAAGAGCGAGGGAGAGAGGAGCTGTCACTGGAGGTAGAAGGAGTTTTTGGAGTGAAGAGCATGCTGAGCAGTGTTGTGTATGCACGTGTGGATGTGGTGTGATTTGGTATTGTTAACTCACCCAGAAGCCATCCCCCTTTATAGGTTCCATTTTCGAAGTCTCTGTGTACAGATGAGTTTCTGAGTATATATGAATCATGACAGCTTCTGGGATATTCTGCACAGACATTCATGATCCTCAAGTTGCTTTCACATACCATCTGCACATTCATGGAGTGGAAGTTCTTTCTGTTGATGTAGATATGTGTGTCACATGCTGGAGCTTTGATACGGACATAGGTGCCATCTATAGCACCCATTACCCTGGGCATGCCTCCCCTTGTGTAAAAGCCCTGCTTCAAATGTATCCACTCCATGTCAGTGGTGGTGAAATGTATATAGGTACTGGCCTTGCTTTTGAGGGCTAGCAAGACCTGGGCCAGCACCCGGGAGAATGTGGCCTGTGACATGCCAGATGTGTAACCTTCTGTCGACTGGAAGGCACCACTTGCCATGAAGTGTATGGCACACAGGAGTTTTTGCAGGCCAAAGAGGGCATGGTTGTGGATATAAATCGGATCCACCTGATCTTTGATGACCTCATACAGGGCAATGAAGCTGTGCGGCCTCAACCTGTAGCGATCAATCACCTCGTCATTGGTCATTCCAAGGAGAGTGACCCTTGTGTGGTATACCCTGAGCCTTGGTGGTCGTCTATACATCCTACACTGCTCCAGCGGTTCCTGTGGCAGCTGGGGAGAATCCTGTTGCTGTGGAGCATCCTGTTGCTGCAGCTGTGCATCTGCAGGCAGGTGCTGCCCTCCTCACTTGCAGCAGGTGAAGACTATTGATCAGGTGTGCCTAGGGTTTGCTGGTGTTCCCTAGCTTTCACCCTTGCACGCCTTCTCCGCAGTCTTCGCATCAATATCTAGACGAACATACTTTTTGCTCGCTCTCTCTATCTCTTTCTCTATCTCTATCTCTATATCTATCTCTATCTCTCTCCCTGAGTTGAAAACAAGCCACAAGTGAGTGTGGTGAGCTGTCCCTTTAAGTATGTGGTAGGGCGTTGTCTAGGTGTGGTGATGCATTGAGTGATGACCAATGAGAAGGTGTTTGTTGTCCAGGTAAGTGTTTGCCAGTGTTTTTGTGTTTTAAAATGTGGTGTGTTCTGATTGCTGTGTCTCTTTCAGTTGTGGGTGTGAAGTTGTGGGGTGCAGGTTGTGTCTGGATCGTCTGGTGATGTTGCACAGGTGAGCTTGTTTTGTATTGGTAGGTGTCCGTGTTGTGTGATAACCCCCATTGTTCCATGCCCTGTTGTGTTGGTGTTTTATTGGAAGGCCTTGTCCCTGTGGTGTTGCTTGGTTGTTGTGTTGTGTGTGTGACAGTGATTTGTGGTGCATGGGCATGTTTTTTGTGTTAATTTGGCATTACATGGGTTAATTTTTCCATCTGCATGCTTATGCGGTATGTGGTTTGTCTTTAATGAGTTTTTCTTTTTGACCGTTATGTGTCTGACGGCTAACAAAACTGGGTCTTAACTTTTAGCCGTGTATCTTTTTTTCTGGCGTTAGCAGTTCCGCACTCCTTTGAGTGGCTCTGGGAAATCTTGTTCCATGCATCTCAATGCACGTTAGTCTATCAGCCGTAAGGATTATCAAACTGCCATTAGCTGTTCTTAAGAGGGACCTTTAAATGGCTTACAACACGTTAATGCATCCGTTAGTGTTTTCTTTGACTAACGCCTGCCTTTAAATCGAGCCCTAAGAGTGTGTGCATCTCTGTGACAGTGGGACAATGTACTAAGACAACTGGTGTAATTCTGGGACAAGCCAACTACATCAATCTGTCAATGATTTAAAGAGGACATGAATGCTACATAGGGGCTCACTATATATTGAAATGTGCAGGACACCTTCCTAACATTTGCAGGGTTAAATATTCTCCATTTAAATCAATGGAAATTGTAGGTATTTTTTAATCTACTTCCTATGGTGCAGTTGCTTTGCTCCAGAATTGGACCGTGTATATTAATACTTCAGACTCACTAAGTGTATTTGTGTGACTTTTTATGTGTCACATTGCTTGTCTTTGTTTTTGTTTTGCTTTTTTGTTTGTGTGTGTCTGTGTGTGTGTGTGTTACTGGCAATACCACATCTTTCCTGCTAATATTTTCATTAAAAAGATTTATTACTTTTTCTCTCTGAGGGAATTTTGTTCAGAGACCTGAAAATTGAGATGTTTTAAATGAAATACTGTAACCAGACACTAATATTAACTACAGGTTTCTTGGAAGTAGCAGTGTTTTATGATTTTGCTCTAATTCACGTTCTTTCAGCAAGCTTTCTCAATGTTTTATGGCTTGTAAAGTATTCTCTTTTCTACTTGTAACCAGAACACTAAATAATTGTAATACATGTTATACCATGCTAGTTCTTTCCATTGTAATCAATGAGTGATTTCCCCCTGGCACACATACATTACAGAATTTGACAATAATGGCTGAGTGGGGGCAGTTCTTAATGTCCCATCTGTTCATTTGAACGCTGATTAGCAGTTACTAAAATTGTGAGTAGAGAGGTGATTGGAGGAGGTACAAACATCAATACATATCACGCTAGGAGTGCCCCTCTTGTGTTTGTTTTTCTCCAATCAGATGTGAGGATCAGGTATTCTCTGGCACCGTTAGACTTCTACATCCAGGTGAGTATGTACTCTGTAATACTCACACTTTAGCCTCCCTTCTTGGGCAGTAGAGGAAAGGGTCCCAGGCCACCTTCCTTTGGTATGTTTGAATCAATGTTAATTTAATTGAACCAGTCCTCTCCCTTAAGCAGGGTAGGGGAAAGTGTCCATAACCCCTTCTTTGGGCAATGTTATGATATGGGGACCCCTTCTTTGCCTATGGTCTCTTTTTATTTATTTGTTTGTTTTTTTGATGGTAGAATAGAGGAAGGAGTCCTGAACCCCTTCCTGTGGTATTAAATAAATCAATATGGGTATGCCATAAATATTTACTTTGTTGTATTTAATTTTGTTAATATGGGGTATATATGGAATATTCTGGAACTGGAGAGCACAGAGAATCATAAAATGAATGAACCCCTTGAGTAACAGAGGGGTATGCAACACATTGCACGGCAATGCGTTACTTACCTCTCTGACACTCAAAGGGTTAAGTGAATTGAGGATTTATGGTATGAAGAGCATACTTGGTATATTTAATCAAGAGAAAAGACACCTAAGAGGGGATCTTGCTACATTATATAAGTATATTCAAGGTCAATATAGGATCTCTCTAGTGAGATTTTCATTTCACATCCTGATCAATTAATTGTGGCCACCCCTTACAATTAGAAAAAAAGGAGGTTTCAACTTTAGCAGAGGAAGGGGTTCTTTACAGTAAGGTCTGTTAAACTGTGGAATTCCTTGCCCAAGAAATTGGTAATAGCAGATACAGTGGATATATTTAAGATAAGATTAGATGTGTTTCTAGATGAAGAAACATACACAGTTGTACTTTGTAGTAGCAGTAAAACAGGAAGTTCTGGTAAACAGACTAATACACATTTTGGAGTCAGAAAGGCTTACATCATTCTAATTTTCTGGGTGGTGCTTTGCACAGGTTGAACTTGATGGACTTTTGTATAATTTACTATGTAACTGTGTAACTTTCCTTCCAAACTGCATGACCTGACTTGCACTAGATTGCTTGGTTTATTCACCATTATTGTATCCTACTATTATACATGTACATTTCAGAGCATGCACCTGATTAATCTCCCAGGGTATTGCCCCTCCCTGTAGTACCATCAGTAGAGCATAAGAGAGTGTGGTATTTATGGCCTGTATGATGTCTGACACACTGCAGGACATTACTGAGACAGGAGACCATCAAAATGGATCTGGTGGATGTCCCCAGGACTGATGCCTCATGCAGAGCATGATGTTGCTTCAGCCAGTAGGTGGCTTGGTGATTGATTGTCACCTGTTCCTATCTTGTTTCTTCAATTGCCATTGGTAGTGGAACCGGTGTGACAAGATTGAATTAATCTGCCGGGCCTGGATAATGTAATTAAAATTTGTATACAATGACTGCTGGGCCTGGATTGGTCGCCACCCTTGTTGTCACTTGTTGCTCCGATTCCCATTTGTTTGGAGATTGGTGCAGCAAGATTGAATTATGTTTCTGTATTTTTTTATGTGTTATACTATAAAATGTTCCTCACGTCCCCAAATAAAATGTATTCATTATGGAATAGAACTGCATGTTGTCTTTTACCCCTTTGGCCCCCATTCCTAGGAACTCTACCCTACAGGACCGCCAAGGCTACCCAACTTATCTGCTTTAAGGAGAGGGAAACCCAAAACTATAGATAAGGACAATCTGGTGTCTTTAGCTCGCATTACATTGGTGGCAGTGGTGGGATTCTCTCTCTCCTTACCAGAGATCCAAACCACCAACTGGGATCACATTGGTAGAAGATGGTAGAAACGACAGTACCCCCTGATTGCCTAAGCCCATTTGTGCCCAACAAACACCACCATGTGGATATATGGGCCCTGCGGAAGTCGATCCTGGGTGATCATTCCCTGCTAGATTGGGAATCCAAACTGGCCATCTTCATCGAGTTGGAGATGGAGATAGAAGACTGATATCGGGCTCTTCATAGAAAAGCGGATGAGGAGTATCACTACTGGACACCCAGGGACTACTTCCCTGCAGGTTATGACTACAATGGCCAAGGGCTGGTGTGGGGTGTTCTTTTCTATGAAAGTAGCTTTGGATGCCAGGATTACAGTTGTGTCTGGGAAATAAGAGACATGAGAGAAGCAATACTTGGTCTCTACGAAATTACAGAAATGTGGCCTAGCTTCACCAGCTTGCTACCCAGGAACGGATTCTCGAGCAGATGTACAAGGACCTGATGAGACAACAAGTCAAAGAGAGATCCTGGACAACCAACTCGCCCACCCACCTACAGGAGCCTCATTTCCAGTAGAAAATAAAGGCATAGGGATGCGGGATGCCAGAGTGTCATTCCCTGTGGCAGACAGAAGTACCATCCTGCTGGATTTCAGAGTGTTGTCCCATGTGGCAGATGGAAACGCCGTCCTGAGGGATGCCAGATTGTTGTTCCACGTGGCAGACAGAAACACCTCCTGCAGGATTCTAGAGTGTCATTCCCCATGGAAGATGGAAATGCCATCCTGGGGATTGCTAGAATTGAATCCCCAGCAGCAGTTGGAGGTGTTAGGATATGGGATGCCAGTGAGTTGTCCCTCATGGGATATGGAAATGTTATCCTGCAGTGTGCCAGAATCGCATCCCCAGCGGCAGTTGGAAGTGTAGGAATACAGGATGCCAAAATGTTGTCCCCCAAGGGAGATAGAAATGCCAGACTTGCATTTCCAGCAGCAGTTAGAGATACAGGGATGGGTAAGGAAAGAGCCTTATCCCCAGCGAAGGATTGAGATGGTGGTGGGGAGCCAGAACTGTGGCCCCAGTTACAGGTGGAGATGCTGGTCTTTGGGGTGCCAGAACCTCACCCCCAGTGGCAGTTAACCGGACAGGGATGCTTGGCAGAAGTTCCTCATCCCTGGCAGCAGTCCAAGATGCCAGGATGCAGGGCACCAGAAGTTTGTCCTAAGTTACAGATGGAGATGCCATCCTGTGGGATGTCAGAACCTCATACCCATTGGCAGGTGGAGATACAGGGATGTGTGGCAGAAGAGCCTCATCCCCAGCAGCAGACAGCAATGCCAGGGTACAAGGCGCCAGAATTTCGCACCCAGTTATGGGCAGAGATGTTGTCCTATGGGATGTTGGAGAGCCAGCCCCAGTGGCAGATGAAGATGCCAGCCAGTGGGGTGCCAGAAGCTCATCCCCCATTGCAGCTAACAGGACAGGGTTGTTGGGTAGAAGAGGGCCATCTCCAGCTGGAGTTAGAGCAGGAAGACAACCTCATCCCTGGCAACAGGCCAAGACTCTGGGATACAAGGTTCCAGTGTCCCCAGCAGGTAGAGGGACAGGAACTATCTTGTTATACGGAAGGACTTGGCCCAAAGACACTGCTCCAGATTTGTCACTGTTGAAAGGGATAACAAGTCACAAAATGCCCCTGGGCCCTCATTTTTATACAAAGTACCAACTATGACTAGACACTGAACCTTTGGTTCCGGACCCATCAGGAGCCCATGTTTCAATTGTCCTGGGGACGGGGATCCTCATTGTCCCGAAGGCATCACTGGGTGCTGGAGACATGGACGCCCCTTCTTCAAGTCACCTCCAAGAACTTTCTGCTGGCTTGGGACTCAGAAGGGGGAAAAATGTAATGGACCTGTGGCTGTTACTACAGTTCAGAGACAAAGACAAGATTAACTGACTGTCCCAATGGGGGAAAGGCCTGCCACAGTACCTAAATGCGGCTGGGCATCCAGGATTCCCATTTTCAAAAAGTGGGAGGCTCAGTGATTGGCACAGGACTACAGGGCATTAAAACATTTCACTCTGTGGAGGACAGCAAGATAGGATTCAGGGGGGCCGCAACTGGACCACGGACTACTAGTACCATAATTCCTAACAGCCATTGGCTAGCTGGGGATGTTGAGAGCTGTGCTTTACATTAGTTGGATAGTTATAGATCCCTGTGAAATCAGCACTTCTTTAGTCAGAGGAACTGTTACATAATTGAGGGTCTATTGTCATTTGGCTCTTTGAAATCAAGGTTATTAGGCAGCACCAAAAATGTTTTAATCAATTCTGAGTAACAATTACTGTGAAAAGCTATGACTCTACTGGGAAGATCAGGAGCAACTGGGAGATTGTGGTGGATACTCTTGATTCTGTTGCAGTTTCAGAAATCAGAATGAACAGACTAAAGTTCTCATGAAGAAGAATCAGATCAACCCAAGGTTGGACCACATGTTTCTTTCAGATCCCACAAAAGACACAGAAATGAATATTGGGCAAACATTGAGGACCGTAAATGCAGTGGTCAGCCAAGGAAACCTAGTGCAGCAGATGAAAGACACATCATGCTTCCCTTCACAATCGGAAAATGTACAGCAGTACCATCAACTCAGAATTGGCAGAAAACAGTGGGACCCTGTTACACCCATCTACTGTCTGGAGAAGTCCGGTCAAAAGTGGTCTTCATGTCATACCTCTGACATGGAAACAAGGCCCAGTGACTCAACTATGCATGAAAACACAGAAACTGGGTTTCAGAAAAATGGCAGCAGGTGCTCTGGACTGATGACTCAAGTTTTGAAATATCTGGCTGTAGTAGAAGGCAGTTTGTTTGCCGAAGGGCTGGAGAGCGGTACAAGAATAAGTGTCTGCAGGCAAAAGTGAAACATGGTGGAGGTTCCTTGCAAGTTTGGGGCCGCATTTATGCAAATGGAGTTGCTGATTTGGTCAGAATTAATGGTATCCTCAATGCTGAGAAGTACAGGCAGATATTTATCCATCATGTAATACCATCAGGGAGGTATCTGATTGGCTACAAATTTATTTTATTGTAAAACTTTTGTACAGTACTGTGTATATATATATATATATATATATATATATATAGTGTAAAAGCCTGTGTACACGGGCTAAGGTCCTGTTGATGTTAACCCTTTGAGTGCCAGGGGGTACGCAGCGCATTGCTTTGCAATGCGTTGCATACCCCTCTGGCACTTAAAGGGTTAAGAGGCCGGTCCTGCTCTGTGTCCTGCAGCCGATGCAGTCATGCACTGCAGAGACCGTCTGAAAGCACAGAATGCTCCCAGCATTCCTAGACTTCCCAGCATTCTGTGTGTTCGGGCAGTCTCTACTGTGCATGACAGCTTCTGACAAACATCCTAGCGAATTATTATATATGATATATATATATATATATATATATAGTATATATTGCAAGAGTCATCCTGATGACTAAACCAGCGGTACTCCGGCTTCTGGGAAATGCATATTTCCAGAGTTACAACAGTTTAAACTCTTGCTTTTTTACATTATCGGTGCCCTGTAGTGGTCAGATTTCAATTAGTTATTCTGTTGCATCCTTTAGGAGAGGTGAGTCACCGACAAGCAGTTCTCTACAGAAGTTAATAGAAACTGCCGCGTCATGCTGTCAGCTTGAAGTTTTTGGAAGTAATCATGCTGTCACTCACTTCCTGTCTGTTTCCTATTGGCTGGAAACATAGGTACTGATATAAGGATATATAAGGATGGGGGCAAATCCAGAAAAAAATAACTAGAGATTTTTAGCTGAGTAAAATATGGGTACTCTCACTTCAACAAGATTTTTCATTCAAAAGGTATTACATCTCATACTTATACCAGTGCCACCTGTTAACAACAGTTGAAAACTGAATGAAAAATTTCCTTGCAAGGGCAGTACCCATTTTTTGCTCAACAAGAGAAAAGTATATGTATATTTTTTAAAAAAAAAGTTTACTGCTCCTTTGAGTCCCACAAAGATATAAACTAACAATATGATTTTTTACTACATAGCACTGATCCTGTGCATCATTTACACTCCAAAAACCTAGATGCTGTACACCTCACATAAAGCAAAATGTTCCTCTGTACATTTATTCTCTCACTCAAAACAGGGATATGGTTAATACAAAATATATTTAGGACTAGAGCACTCACCTACTAATCTTCCTTAAGTGTAGTTGTTTTTTAGACCATAGACATAGGCGTGCGCACGGGGTGTGCCTGGTGTGCCTAGGCACACCCTAATCACAGGGCCGGATTAACGTAGGGGCTGAGAGAGCTGCAGCTCCAGGCCCACAAATTAAAATAGGCCCAGGCCTCCTGGCATAAAAAGCCGCCCGCTCGGACGCCCCCACCTGCGAGAACAATCGCTCCGGCTGCCGGCAGCTAAACGGTGTTCCCTAAGTGCCATTGTCAGTGTCTGTCACTGACATTACGCTTCCCTTGATTGAGTCTATTCAGACTCAATGTGTATGGAAGCTACTTGATAGCTGTGCATGCGTACACAACCTTCAGGTCTGCGTACCATGCGCATGATGATAACACCATTGGGGGTGCAATTGCCAATAACCATGCTCGTCACGCGCTCTGCGCACCAGAACACTGCATTATGCACTTCCTGTCTTGAATCATCTCGTTGCTAGCAGCTTATGTCGGTGGCATGTATCTGATGTGGACAGTGTGTGGAGGACTGAGGTAGGCAGTGTGTGGAGATGGACACGGTGGGCAGTGTATGTGGAGATGGGCAGTGTGTAGAGGTGGGCAGTGGGCACAGAGTGTGGTGGTGGGCAGTGGGCACAGAGTGTGGAGGTGGACAATGGTTCACAGCCACAGAGTGTGTGGAGGTGGGCAATGGCCACAGAGTGTGGAGGGGGTCAATGGGCACAGAGTGTGGAGGGGGTCAGGATGGAGACAGGTGGAGGACAACAGGGTGGACAGGGTGTGGAGGGGGGACAATGGGGACAATGTGGAGTTGGGCAGGGTGTTGGAGGTGCTCAGTATGTGGAGGTGGCCAATGAGGCCAGTGTGTGGAGGTGGTGGGCACTGTGGAGGAGGGCAGGGTGGACAGTGTGTGGAGAAGGACAGGTTGTGGAGGTTGGCAGTATGTGGAGGTGGGCTGTATGGAGATGGACAGGGTTGACAGTTTGTGGAGGCGGACAGGGTGGGCAGGGATAGTATGGTCAAGGTTTACTAAAATGCATATTGTAGCCATTACAAAGTTAAACTTAATGCCCCCAGGTTTGAGAGATATTCGGCACTGAAGTTCCCCCTCCCTCCCCTTCCCTGATGTCAGCGCTCTAGCTGACTGCAGGGAATCTGGTCCCGGACCGGCAGAGGCTCTTCAGCAGAGTCAAGGTCAGCAGATAGAAAAATAAATGCTTCATTGGAATGGTCTACAAAGGGGAGGGAGGGGGAACTTCGGTGCAGAATATCTCTCAAACCATAAAGGTTTGAGAGATGAGACTGGAGGCATTAAGTTTAATTTTTTAATGGCTACAAGATGCATTTTAGTAAAACTTTGACCATACTATCCCTGTAATACATAACCCCCAAAGGGTTATTTCTCGACATAACAAACTAATCTTGGCTTATGGTGACATGTCCTTTTTACGTCTTTATTAAATCCAAACTAGTGCTGTTTTTGATACATGTGCTGTCATATGTTCTACTGGTTTTAATAGATATACAGTTCTTCAAAATGATGCCGGCAATCAAAATGTAAACCTATCCAGGGCAGGCTTAGTTCCATGAATCCCTATAGATAACAGCAAACAACAGCTCTAAAATCCTCATCCATCTGTGCAGTGAAATATGTCATAGTTATGTAATTGCACGGGATGTGTTTTTCTTTTCAAAATGTTTATCCCTTGCTTCTTTTTTTTTTTTTTTTTTTTTTTTTTTTTTAAACATACACTTCTAATAAATCAGTTTTAATTGGCAAAAACACAGTTTTACTTGTTTGACTGCTTTAACTTTATTCCCTTACTTTCAGGGAGTCCATCATTGCTTGCACTGCAAAGCATCACTGGTACTCTGTGTAGCAAAAACTGTTGAAGGAATAAGTCTTTTTATCTGTCCAAAAAGTAGACATCAAACCAGCACGGAACCCATATTTCTGTAGTCACGTTATAACTGCATTATCCTTTGAGCTATCTTCAGGAGCTATTGAAATAGCATCCGTTCATTAGTCTGCAGGTTGAAGAGTCAATAGACAATAGCTGTACTTCCTACCCGCTGGGCCACTTGCTTCAGAATGGAAGAATATGTACAATAGGTTCTTTCAATGGTTTTCAGTTAAATTGTTGCATATCATAAAATTATTCTCTAAGCACTTCAGTGAGACGACCAATAATGTAAGTACCTTATCCATAGCACAAAAGGTATGAATATTTTTCACCCTGGATGATTTAAAGGTGCAGTGCCTCCAAAACCTAAATTGAGTTACAGTAAAATGTTAAAGGGAGAAATTGTATTTTTATTTTCATGATGATATCACATTTTCATGTAAATGCATTAACACTTTGAGTGCCAGAGGGGTATGCAAAGCACTGCAAAATAATGTGTTGCATACCCCTCTGACACACAAAGTGTTTAAGGAATAATAATGTTTCAAAATAAAAGCAGCTCCAATTAATCTTTTTTTTTTTTTTTTTTTTTTTTTTTAAACTAAAGAACCCCCTGTCCCCCACCACTCACAACCACCCCGTCCACACAAATGGTTAAACTCTCCGTTGCTGGATTGCAGCTATCTTGCTGCTGCTGCAATGGAGGGGTTAACAGCAATGTAAAACAAAACACTCTGACACCCCAAACTCTCCTCAAATCCCCATTAAAAGGACAGTAATGTCCCCCCAAAAATATGTCCAGTTTTGTAGAGTTTAAAATATTAATCAATATGCTCCAAACCCTACTTCTCAAACCGCTATGGTTTGAGAGATATAGGGATTCAAAGTTCCTCTCTCCCTCCCTTTCTCCTCATGTCAGTTGTAAAGCTGGCAGCAGGAGAATCAAGTCATACGACTCGAGATGGCTCTGCAGCAGAGCCGAAATCACGTTACTGAAAAAGAATTCATTCACTGGAAAGGTCTAAAAAGTGTGCCTGGTTTGCAAGCATACTTTGTAGAACTTTCCAATTAATTAATTCTTTAGCAATAATGCGATTTTGGCTTTGCTTCAGAGCCGCCTGCTGGTCCCCGGACCGGGATCTCCTGCTGTTAGCTAGATGCTGACATCAGGAAAAGGGGAGGGAGGGGGAACTTTGAATCCCTATATCTCTCAAACCATAGTGGTTTGAGAGATAAGGTTTGGAGCATAGTGATTAATATTTTAAACTCTACAAAACTGGGAAACATTTTTTTTGGGACATTACTGTCCCTTTAAAATGCATGATCAATAACTCATTTGACAGAGCAGTTTACATATGTTGCTCTGGAAATGGACGTTTTAATCAATCTAAAAAAATATATATATATAAATACAATTTAAAAAGGGCCAAATGACCCTTATAAAGAAATTGGGATATGACACAATCTCTCAACTCTTCATCCTGGTGAGATAAGGATGAAGAGTGTGTAAAAAATACATGAGGTCTAGTCACCACATATGTTTTAAATGCAAGAATTTGACATAAAAAAAACATGTGGTCCAGAGCCATTATATTAATTAAAAAAAACAATGGAAGGGTCACCCTCACAGCACGTATAGCAAGAGTGAAAAAGAGAGTGGGTCTGTGTGTGAGTGACAACACCTACTCACCTGGATGCTAGAGGTCCAGCAATGTCCATAATGCACTTGTCCTGTACTTCAGGTATGTGCTAAGAAAATACAATAAAAGCCTTAAGAACTACATGACATTTTTACTGCTATTACAAAATAAAAGCTTATTCAAAGCATATACAAATAAAAGTTGCATTCAGGAAGCTATGAATTTTGGCATTCTGCAGCAAAACAGCTGTATCATAGGGGAGTAAGTGAACACTCCACTGAAAAAATGGGACTGTATCCCTTTGCATTCAGTATGGAGGTTTCCAACACATTGCTTCATTATGGTTAGTGACCTCTATAGCATTCAAAGGGTTCACAGTCCCATTTGTTCCATATCATGTAGTTGGTATGTACAGAATTACACATGTTCTCTTTTTAAATATGGTTCAACGTGTTTTGAGATCAAGATACTCAACACCCGACACTGCAGGTTAAATATTCTAAATATAAAGATACCAGGGCACCTTGTTTTGTAATGGTGTATTTTCATTTTGGTGGGATTTAATGGTTTATTGCCTTGCTGGTGAAATATAATGGTGTATTGCTCTACTGGAATCATGTAATACCAAATAGAAATGGTACTGGGCATTTGACTTGGAGTGGCATGACTGAAATACACCTCTGATCACAACTATTGTCTGTTAAAGTCACAATGCAGAGGTCACCTTGAATACATGTCTCTGTCCTTCTATTACTGATTCCTACAATAATTGTCCTCAAATTGTTCTGTAACCCTTTGGATTCTAGAGATGTTACCATGCATTGCTACTCAGTGACATCTCTTGCATGGAAGACAGTGTTTCTGAACGTTAGTCTTCATGGAACACCAGCAGGTCAGGTTTGCGGGACATACAGTCTTCATTACAGGTTGGTAATCAATGGATTTGTCATTGAGATTACACTTCCTGTGCTTATAACGAGACCTGTTGGTGTGTCCTGGAGCTGAGAATCACAGATCTAAGGGGCTGAATATAGTTTCCAAGCTTATTTGAACTCAATGGGTATTTGAACGTGCAACATAAGTTAATACTTCATAGAATCAAGTTCTTTTAATAGCTATTTCTTCTTTTATTTTCCTTCATTTGTAGCATGGTAATATTCAGTTTATTCATTAATTCTTCTTAACAGATTTTGAACTTGTGTACTTCTGGAAGTGGAGTCGGTTTGAAGATTACCTTCAGTTCTGCTTCTGCCTGACCATCACAGGTGCACTGCTGACCTATGTTTTTCTGGATGCCTCTGCTTATGTGGAAGGGATTGGGTTACTTGCTCTTCTAACCGAAGCCATGCTTGGTGTGCCTCAGCTACTGAAGAATTTCAAGAGCAATTCTACTCGTGGAATGAGGTATAGTATGAATGCAATTGAACATGCCAGTAAGTGGTGACAGGCAACTCACCATGGACTGAATATGCAGCTTTCAAATACACCAGAAAGCTGCATATTATGATCAAACATTCTAATAGGGGCTGTAGAAAAGTGAGTTAGCATCCAAGAGGTTAGATAGGCCTCCAACACTTTGCTTCTTAATGCACTGGAGAACTCTCTAGCATACAAGGGGTTAAGATGAAAGTGTAAACTGAGGTGTAAAGGGAGGGTGTAAGTAAAAAGGGAGGTATGCTCTAAGTTGATAGAGGAAGAGGGATTTTGGGCGTGAAAATAGGGTCTGTGTGAAGCAGTAAATGAAAGTCATCTCCTCTTCCCACTGTGCCAGAGAACAGACAGGGAGAGCTCTGGTTTTTGCTCATGAGTGCCGTGAAGGCTTATAACAGGACAAACATATAATAGCCATCATGTGAACTCTCTTTAAAGGGATAGTAATGCTTTATTATTACTATTCACCATATTGTAGATATTTGCAAAATAATTTAATAGCCCCCAGGTTCATCTCTCAAACCTTTATGGTTTGAGAGATAACTGAATGCAAAGTTCCCTCCTCCCTCCCCCTTCCCTGAAGTCAGCTTTGTACTGACTGCAGGGGAAGTCTGTCGTATGACAGGCTTGCGGCTCTGCAGCTGAGCCGAGATTGTGTTAGTAAAAAATAATTATTTCACTGAAACTTCTTGGTTTGCTTGGTTTGCAAGAACACGTAGAAGGCCGTTTCAATGAAATAATTATTTTTCACTAACGCGATCTCGGCTCTGCTGCAGAGCCGCCTGATGAAAGTCAGACCGGATATCCCTGCAGTCAGTACAATGCTGACTTCAGGGAAGGGTAAACTTTGCATTCAGTTATCTCTCAAACCATAAAGGTTTGAGAGATGAACCTGGGGGCTATTAAATTCTTTTTCAAATATCTACAATATGGGGAATAGTAATATTAAAGTATTACTATCCCTTTAAAGAACATTTTAGCATATCAATTAAGGATGGTCGAAATTTTAATTTCATGTCTCTCCTTCCTGTGAAAGTTCCTATATGAAGTAAAATACAAGCAAAAATACAAGTTTGTATGGCTGAATGGGTAAATACATTGATTTTAGTGGGCTCAATCTTCTGTCATGCCTGCTTGCACGAACATACACATATGTCATCACACACAGATAGGCAAACATACATTCACTCACCTCATATTGCGACATGACAATGTGGGCAGACATGGCCTTCACACGGAAATTTCTTCTGGGAGCAAAACAGGCAGATTTCAGCTTATTTCTTCTCACAGCAAACATTGTTGCCCTTCCTAATGTTCATAGTGACATGTTACTATTGTGAATATAGGTTTCTTCTAGCATGGGCACATTTAGGCCACATTCAAGTCCGCATTAACCAGTGGGCAATCTGTTAACAGAACGTTCATGATACACCTTCAGGAGATGAACTATGGCTAAATAACAGTGAAATCTGTGACTAAATGTGTTAAAATGTGCAAGATGGTTGGGTCACTCTACTCTGGTTTTGTCTTAATCATATAATGGATGTTATCATATTCATACATTAAGAGTCCACTGCTCAAGTATAGTTAAAGGGATAGTAATGTTTCACAAAAACAGCAGCTCAGATTAATCTTCATAGTATTTGGGCCACTGAGAGTGTTATTTCAATACTATCTGAGTTGTAGTTCAAGAGTAAATGAATGATAAAGTATCCCCTTCCCGCCCCTTTTAGCTAGTGTAAGCCTCCTCCCCTCAGATGTAAAATTTGGTCCCCTGACCAGAGAGCTCACAGCAAGGGACAATATTACTGTGAGCATAAGGAAAATACTGCCCCCCTTGACAGGTTTTTCCTTATACTCACTGAAAATTGTCCCTCTCTTCGATCCATCCTGGCATCTGAGGTGAGCAGTGTTACATCAGCAATTACTCTTGAACAACAACTCAGAGAGTATTGAAACAACACTCTCCATGGCCCAAATACTATGAAGATTAATTGGAGCTGCTTTTATTGTGAAACATTCCTATCCCTTTAAATCAGGTATGTATATAGGTACTCTTGGGAACTGGGGTTTAAAATTTGTATCCTGCGGAAGCTGGGAGCTTTTTGGGTCATACATCAAGCAAATAGACAGAAAGACACACAGATTATAGAAGCCTTCTATAGTTAGGGTATCTAGAGTTAAATTTGAACAAAGGTTCTGCTTTATTTAACACATTTTATTATTTTGGCCATATCTTTTGATTTTAGTAGAAAAATTGTCTAACAATTTAGATTCCAGGTTGGATTGATAGTTCCTTTAAACAAGACACACATCATAAATATTGGTTATGCAGTTTCAGACTACCAAATTGCTAAAAAAATATTTTTACCCATTTGGTGCTATGAAAAAGTTTAATCAGACTTTCGGCCCAACTATCCTATGGATTCTCACCAAAGCTGGCTACAGAAGGGCACAGGGGAGTACTGTATGCTTTTTTTTTGTAAATCTAGTAAATGTGATCTGTAGAACCAAAAATATTAGCATTTAAAGTACATGCTCAGTGAAGAGCATGTTATGTTACTATAGGTAGGGTTATTTAAGTTATGGTAGGCTGCCATCTACTGACAATTGATTGAATTTGCCTCTGAAGCTTTAATAATATCTTATCGCTCTATCATTACATTTGCTACACTTATATATATGCTCTCACAGACTGCAACATACTCTGCTGCCATCCCACCCCTGCTCACTAGTTGTCACTGACCTCAACATTCACTGTCCTACTGTGAGAGCTTGCTAGCATTCAATGGGCTAAAGTCCCATTTAAAACAGCAACACATTTTACTTGATCCATGTGCTGCACTTGGCTTGATCCATAATTCACCGCTTTAAGAAAATTAAAGAGGGATCTATCACCCCTATAGAAGTTAGCCTTAAAGGGATAGTAATACTTAAAATGTAAAAAAAAATATGTTGTAGGGTTTATCCCCCTGAGTAAAACAAGAGTACTCCCACTGCTGAAAGGTATTTCATTCAAAAGTTATTAATTTTCAAAGTTGAATTTTTTAGGTTCAATATCACAGTGGTCTGAAATTGTACAGTGGCGCTGTGGCCCGGGACCAGAGCTCTCCATAGGATCGTGTAGCAACAGCGCCACTGTACAGTTTCAGGCCACTGTGATATTGCACCTAAAAAATTCAACTTTGAAAATGAATAACTTTTGAATGAAACACCTTTCAGCAGTGGGAATACTCTTGTTTTACTCAGGGGGATAAACCCTACAACATATATTTTTTTACATTTTAAGTATTACTATCCCTTTAATAGTTAGATTATATGGCGAATATGTGTAAAAGTGTATTAATTTTGTTTTTTCTAAAGCTCTGTTTGGCTGAAATTGAAGGAATAAATGCTGCCCTGCTCCTACGTCTGGACAGACTGCAGTTACCTGCTCTGTAACCTCAGTCTGTCACTCTGCCTCTGCTCCCCTCCCTCTATCCAGCTTCCTCCGATGATGGAGGCTTTCTGCCTATCCAGGCCATAGCCTGCTTCACTTACAAGTTTGAATGGTTTTGGGTGCATTCAGGCTTGTATGGCCGTAGGCGGAGGGGAAGCTTTCAAAAATACCTTTGACGCTAAGGACCATATTCGCCAAGCCTATATAATTTGTAGCTGGCTGAAAAACAAAGCAAAAAAAGCAGCCTACGGCACCTGGTATTCCCAGGTAGTGTCCCATCCATAGACTATTCAGGCCATAGCCTGCTTCATTTCCAAGGTCGAATGGGTTTGGGTGCATTCAGGCTTGTTTGGCCATAGGGGAAGGGGAAGCTTTCACAAACACCTTTGACACTAAGTACCATATTCGCCAAGCCTATATAATTTGTAGCTGGCTGAAAAACAAAGCAAAAAAGCAGCCTACGGCACCTGGTATTCCGAGGCAGACTCCCATCCAGGTACTATCCAGGCCATAGCCTGCTTCACTTTCAAGTTCAAATGTGTTTGGGTGCATTCATGCTTGTATGGGCATAGACGGAGGCGTAACTTTCACAAACACCTTTGACGCTAAGGACCATATTCGCCAAGCCTATATAATTTGTAGCTGGCTGAAAAACAGAGCAAAAAAGCAGCCTATGGCACGTGGTATTCACAGTCGGTCTCCCATCCAGGTTCTATGCAGGCCATAGCCTGCTACACTTCCAGGTTGAAATGGATTTGGGTGTATTCAGGCTTGTATTGCCGTAAGTGGAGGGGAAGCTTTCACAAACACCTTTAACCCTAAGGACCATATTCACCAAACCTATATAATTTGGTGCTGGCTGAAAAACAAAGCAAAAAAAGCAGCCTACAGCACCTGGTGTTCACAGGCGGTCTCCCAGCCAGGTATGATCCAGGCCATAGCCTGCTTCACTTGCCAGTTTGAATGAGTTTGGGTGCATTCAGGCTTGTATGGCCGTAGGCAGAGGGTAAACTTTCACAAACACCTTTGATGCTGAGGAACATATTTGCCAAGCCTATATAATTTGTAGCTGGCTGATAAACAAAGCAAAAAAGCAGCCTACAACACCTGGTATTCCAAGGTGATCGCCCATCCAGGCACTATCCAGACCATAGCCTGCTTCACTTCCCAGTTTGAATGGATTTGGGTGCATTCAGGCTTGTATGGCCATTTGCGGAGGGGAAGCTTTCACAAACACTTTTGACGCTAAGGACCAAAATTGCCAAGCCTATATAATTTGTATCTGACTGAAAAACAAAGCAAAAAATGAAGCCTTTGGCACCTGGTATCCCCAGGCAGTCTCCCATTCAGGTACTATCCAGTCCATAGCCTGCTTCATTTCCGAGTTTGAGTGCTTTCAGGCTTGTGTGGCCATAGGAAGATGGGAAGCTTTCACAAATATCTTTGACGCTAAGGACCATATTCGCCAAGCCTATATAATTTGTAGCTGGCAGAAAAACAAAGCAAAAAAAAAGCAGCCTACTGCACTTGGTATTCCCAGGCGGTCTCCCATGCAGGTACTATCCAGGACATAGCCTGCTTCATTTTCAAGTTTGAATGGGTTTCTGTGCATTTAAGCTTGTATGGCCATAGGAAGAAGGAAAGTTTTCACAAACACCTTGGACGCTAAGGACCATATTCTCCAAGCCTATAAAATTTCAGGGTGGCTGAAAAACAAAGCACAAAATGCAGCCTACGGCACCTAGCAATCCCAGGCGGTCTCCCATCCAGGTATTATCCAGGACATAGCCTGCTTCAGTTCCAAGTTCAAATGGGGTTGGGTACATTCAGGTTTGTATGGCCATAGGCTTAGGTGATGATTTCACAAACTCCTTTAATGCTAAGGACCAAAATCACCAAGCCTATATAATTTGAGGCTGGCTGAAAAACAAAGCAAAAAAGAAGCGTACGGCACCTGGTATTCCCAGGCAGTCCCCCATCCAGGTACTATCTAGGACATAGCCTGCTTCAGTTCCAAGTTCAAATTGGTTTGGGAGCATTCGGGCTTGTATTGCCATAGGCGGAGGGGAAGCTTTCACAAACACCTATGACGCTAAGGACCATATTCGCTAAGCATATTTAATTTGTAGCTGGCTGAAAAACAAAGCAAGAAAAGCAGCGTACGGCACCTGGTATTCCCAGGCAGTCTCCCATCCAGGTACTATCCAGGACATAGCCTGCTCCATTTGAAAGTTCGAATGGGTTTGTGTGCATTCAGGCTTGTATGGCCATAGGCAGAGAGGAAGCTTTCTTAAACATTTTTAACGCTAAGGACCATATTCGCCAAGCCTTTATAATTTGAGGCTGGCTGAAAAACAAAGCAAAAAAAGCAGCCTACGGCACCTGGTATTCGCAGGCGGTCTGCCATCCAGGCTCTATCCAGGGCATTCTTTGCTTCACTTACTAGTTCGAATGGGTTTGGGTGCATTCAGACTTGTATGGCCATAGGCGGAGGGGAAGCTTTCACAAACACCTTTGACGCTAAGGACCATATTCACCAAGTCTATATAATTTGTAGCTGGCTGAAAAACAAAGCAAAAAAAGCAGCCTACTACACCAGGTTTATCCAGGCGGTCTCACACCCAGGTACTATACAGGCCATAGCCTGCTTCACTTCCAAGTTCGAATGGGTTTGGGTGCATTCAGGCTTGTATGGCCGTAGGCAGAGGGGAAGCTTTCACAAACACCTTTGACGCTAAGGACCATATTCACCAAGCCTATATAATTTGTAGCTGGCTTTAAAACAAAGCAAAAAAAACAGCCTATGGCACCTAGTATTCCCTGGCAGTCTCCCATCCAGGCCATAGCATGCTTTACTTCCAAGTTTGAATGGGTTTGGGTTCATTCAGGCTTGTATGGCCATAGGCAGAGGGTAAGCTTTCACAAACACCTTTGACGCTTAGGACCATATTCGCCAAGCCTGTATAATTTGTAGCTGGCTGAAAAACAAAGCAAAAAAAGCAGGCTACACCCCCTGTTAATCCCAGGCAGTATGCCATCCAGATCATAGCCTGCTTCACTTCCATGATTGAATGTATTTGGGTGCATTCAGGCTTGTATGTCCATAGGCGGATGGGAAGCTTTCACAAATAATACGTTTAGTTTTTAAAGCATTCTTACTTTACAACATTTTTTCACACCTACCTAAAACTTTTGCACATTTATGTATATGTCTCTAAATTGCTGACAAGTGGTTCTTCCACAGCCGCATACATTTCTTCTCTGGTTTTGTCATTCACAGAACTTAATTTCTGTTATATACCAGCCTTAACCTTTTGATTGATTAGAGAAGTCTCCAACCTATAACACAGCTATGCTTTCAAGACCTCTTTAGCATCCAAAGGCTTAAATAAAAGGATATTTGATTTTTGTGCATCTTCACCAGGATACACTTATAAGTCTTTACATTATATATGCCTTTACATATAACATATGATGTGACCTTGAGTGGCCACTCTTCCCAGCACTCATGATTTACATTATCGGTAAATGTGTGTAGGAGCAGGAGCAATTTCATATTTGATGAGCAGACTATACATTCTGTAGTAATGCATTGCCTTGGTTATGGTATGTAATAATTAGGATACCAAGTATTTTGAAACAAAAAACTAACCCTCCTCAAAAAAGTTATGATTTGTGCTGTGTATTATCATCCCACTTATGAGGACAGTGCTTTAATTGCTTTTCTAGTGTTCATGTTCTTTTTATAGTGATTGGTAGGTATAGTTACATAGTATATCAATAGTGCATAAAGTTAAACATTTCTTAGATCTCTTTTGTTGATACAGATAGCAGTTTGCAAGATTCAGACATGTTTGACTGGACTCAGACAGCAATACACATCTATTACTACTAATGCTGTCAGGAGATGGGAACCCATAGGATTGGAGTCTACCTACTACTGAGCCAGGCCTTAGGACCTGAGTGCTTAGTTGTGCAGGATGGTGACTGTGATGTGCATTCTCACTTTTAGCATATCTGTAGCCAGCATTCCATCTGTGTCTCTCCACCTTTTCTAAGTACCTGAATTAACTGACATGTAACTAATTACAGCATTGTTGAAACATATCCAACACATTGCAATGCCTGGTCCATTTCTGCCTATAGGAGGTCACCTCCTATTTTTTTCACAGCACGTGGGTCATTTCAGTGATGGATATGTGAATTTTGCAGGGAATGTCAGAAGGGTATCATGTAGACCTCAAGCCCCTTCATCACAATTTTTCCTTTTCAGAGTCCCTCAGGATCTGGTTCAAGGTTGTCTTTTCCTAGACACAGGTTCTTCCCTGATAGACATGCAGATATTGATTCTTGTTTGTTCTGAGTAACGCTTCACTGGACTTTATTCATATCTCTTTGGAGGTACCAAAAAAGATGGTTGAGGCCTTCTCATTCTGGACTCTCACCTCTAATAAAGTACTTCTTATCTTAAAGGGATAGTATTGCTTGAAAATAATTTTATTTTATATTGTAGCCCTTAAAAAACATTAACAATGATATAAGTCTTATCTCCCAGACCTTTATGGTTTGGGAGATATTAGCAAGTAAAGTTTCCCCTGGAGTGACATCACTGCTCAAGCCTTCAGATTTGGAATCCGGTCCCGGGACCGGCCGCAGCTCTTCAGCAGTGCCGAGATCACGATCTTTAAAAATAATTTCTTCATTGAAATGGTCTACAAAGTGTGCTTGCAAGCCAGGCACACTTTATAGCCATTTTCAACAAAGTAGTTGTTTTTAAAGATCGTGCTCTCGGCACTGCTAAAGAGCTGCCCGCTGATCTGTGGACCGGATTCCAAATCTGTCCACTAGATGGCAGACTTGGCTAAAACAGCCAGGAAAAGGGAACTTGCTCATATCTCCCAAACCATAAAGTTTTGGGAGATAAGACTTATATCATTTTTAATGTTTTTTTAAGGGCTACAATATAAAATAAAATTAATTTCAAGCAATACTATCCCTTTAATGTGCTATGTGAGTTAAATTTCTATCAGTTTTTTTTTTTTTATTTAATGCAGTTAAGCCCAAGATCTAACCTTTTAAAAATTAGCTTGGGATGTCAGTCAAGGACAGGCTGCAGTACAGCTCTGTACTGCAGCCTGTCAATCTTTGACTCTTCCCTTCCCCAGCAGTGCCTCTTTCTTACCTCCTCTGGCGGAGGCTTCCTCCATGTGAACTGCAGCACTCTCATTGAAGAGAGCTCTACAGTTCACATGCCAAAATCCTTTGTCATTGGAGGAGGTGGGAACGAGGCACTACTAGGGAGCGGAAGAGGCAAAGAGTAATAGGCTGCGGTACAGAGCTGTACCACAGCCTGTCCTTGACTGACATCACAACCTAATTTTTAAAAGTTTAGATCTTGGGCTTAACTACATTAAAAAATAAATAAAAAAACAATGGATGGAAGATTAACTCGCTTAGCACATTAAGATAAGAAGTACTTTAATAGAGGTGAGAGTTTCTCTTTAAACTGTCTCAACCGATTTTTACTAGCTCCATAGTTCAAGATGGAGTCTTTGCCCTTTGTCATCAGGGCTATGTCCCCAGGGAAGTTACCAGCTTCCCTAGTAGGGATGGGTGAAAATTCCCAACTCAAACTCAATCTGCGAATAATGGCACTTCCCGATTGGCGAATAATTTCCCATGAAAAGTGCAGTTTTTCTGCTTTTTTTGCTTAGCTCATTCCATTTAAATCAATGGGAACATTGGATTTACACACAACACATAGCAAATATTATTTTATTTCCCAAAGGCATTGTATAAAAGGGCATGAGGGTGCCTGTGTTGGTGGGGTGTGAAGAAAGAATCAGTTCAACAAGGAATGCATATTTGGGGGTTGTTTACTGAATTTGGGGGCAGTTAATTAAAAAATAAATCCTAAATACAATACCACCCCCATAAGACATGGTATAAAAGGGGTTTGAGGAGGGTGCCTGTGTTGGTGGTTGGAGTCTGGAGAATGAATCAGTTTTTTTTTTTTTTATGGGGGGTTTCTTGACTACTATTGGGGGGATAGTTAATACAAAATAAATAACATAAGAAATTTGCATGTAAAGTGATAGAGACAGGAACCCCCTGACATAAGATGCCACCGTGGTAGACTGGTACTTGACGTGATAGATTATTTTGTTTTGATTTGTTAGATTTGTTGTAAGAGGCCCAAGCCCTGAGGAAACATTGATTTGTAGGTCTTAGTTTTATTAGAGGCACAAGTCCTGAGGAAACATTTATTTGCCCCAGGTCAACACCAGAATGGATGGACAGACAGGCCGGGTCATACACAGTTCAGGTAGTCAGCCAGAACCACAGGTCCACACCAGATTGGGTGTCCACTACACAATGGGAGCAGGCAAAAGAGTAGACAGACAGAGCCACAGGTCAGCATCAGAATGGATAGTCAAACTAGCCAGGTCATACACAGAGCCCAAGGGAAACAGAACTGTATTGTACAACAACGCAAGGGCAACTGAGTCAGGACTCAGACTGCCCTTTAAACCCCTCCTCAGGAAGTAGGTAGGAGGAGCAGTCTCAGAGGAAGGAAGGAAGTAGGAGGAGACTACAGGAGTCATGTCATAAAACAGAAACCTGCTACACTCTGAAGCCTCGTGCCTGCAGATGATGCATCTTGCTCTTATGCGTCCAACCGCTGCCATGTGCAAACCTGTGGCTCTAGCTGACTATCCACTCCGTATATGACCCGGCTTGTCTGACTCTGCTTTTTGGTACTGACTAGGGGGCTCTGTCTGTTTTCTCCATGTGTTGGTCCCCGCTTCACAGACACCCATCCTAGTGCGGACCTGGGGCTTTATTAGACTCCTAGCTTACGGACTGCAGGCTGAGTCAGTGCTAGTCCTTTGGGCGTTCTGAATTAACTCGAGGCTCCAGTGGGCTGAGGCCTAGTCTTGGACAGTGTGGTGAATCTATTGGCGAACTGCTATTTCTGATACAGTGCTTGTCTCTTTGATCACCCTCTGTGTGTTATCTGTTTACGTGCATTACTGTGATTTTTCTAATAAAAGATTGTTTTACTTTACCGTACTGACTCCTGGTTTATTCCTGGAAACCGTGACAAATCTCCTCAGATGCCGCTTGATGACTTGCTTGCGATTCTCCTCCACCACACTGCCATGTGTGGTCAGTGCACCACACAGTGTGCAATTGGTGGACACAAACTGCCACATCTTAACATCTACAGAATGGCTATCATTTGGCAGGGAAGTTAATGATGAACAGGGTGGATTGGCAGAAGATGTAGTTACCCTAGAGGAAGAAGGTGATGGTGAGCTAGTTGTTTCACTTGTCTAGGAACTTCCAGATGCTGCCTGTTTTTCTCTATTCTTCCTCCCTTTTGATCTCTGCCTCACCTCTGTTGCCTTTCTGGAGAGTCAGGGGGTACAGAAACAGTGGTGCTTGATTTCTGTGGTGGGTGTTTGGCTTTAACATGTTTGACATAAATGTCATGGTGTCTTTGTTTCATGTGTGTTATCACGGTGGTTGTGCCAAGGTGTGTTCCCTCCTTTGCTCTTCTCACTGACTTGTCACAAATTGTGCAAAGTGCCATTAGTGATGACTGCACTGTGCCTGCCCTAAGGCAAAAATAGTCCCACAACCATGACTTCAGGGGATAAGGAACAGGTGGAGAAGAATGGCCTCTTTCTTCTTGTCATCCACATTCCCCTTCACTGTCTGTGGCAGCGGATGATGTTGCTGCTGTTGCTGCCACTGCCACAGAATCAGCACTGCAACTAGGACCAGGAGTATTGCTGCTGCTGGCAAGTGGAACCTGTCCTAGTCCCGCCTAAGTTTTTCTCTACCATTTTGATAATTATTCAATGAATGGATACATTGCAGCAAGACTTATTCAATCTTTTTTATTATTATTTTATTTATTTTTATGTTTGTGGCTTTTCGTTTTTAGCTCACCCCACCACATACCAACAAAGCCTTTAACACATTAGTTTTCAGTACAATGCAAACCTCACTATTGCACAGCATAGTAGCCCTCTGGGTGAAGTATTATTTCAGCCTGGCTGTCAAATGGTTAATGATAAACCACTCTGGATCCACAGACATTACTGTTAAGACTGCCTGTTGCATCTCAGACAGAAGCAATAACAACAGTAACCCTCTGGGTGAAATTATACAAACTGATTCAGGATGGCAATAATAATCTATTGCATCAAAAAGAAAATATTTTATAGAGCTAGCAAACACAAATAACATCTTTTTTTTTACTTTCTTGCTTTGGGCAGATCTCAAGTGACACATTTATGATGAACATAAAGACATGCAGACTACTCTCATAAATGTCATTCCAGAATATAAATATGAATAAAGGATAAATTCAGCATACAAAATCAGATCCACTCTCCAAATAAAGATGACATACCGAGGAAAAGACTTAATTAAATCCCTCTTCATTTGTACCCTCAACTGGCAGCACGTATGTGAGATTGTTATAATAAAGCTCCATGACAGACTGAGAAATATGGATTTCTTTTGGTGTTTGGAGCTCCTTCTTAACTTTTAGTGATGCTTCTGTAGTCCTTTAGAACAAGGGACAATTAGCATCACGCAAGCTGTGCCAGTCTTAAATATATTCTACCAAAAGTTTGGGGACACTTAGAAATGTCCTTGTTTTCCAGCAAATGAGTTGCAAAATTAATAGGAAATACAGTCAAGATGCTGACAGGGTTAGAAATAATGATTTTAATTAAAAATAATTGTGTCCTTCAAACTTTGCTTTCGTCAAAGAGTCCTCCATTTTCAGCATTTACAGCCGTGCAGACCTTTGGCATTCTAGTCGTCAGTTTGTTGAGGTAATCTGAAGAGAGTTCACCCCATGCTTCCTGAAGCACCTCCCACAATTTGGATTGGCTTACTCGGCCCTTCTTATGTCTATATGGTCAAGCTGCTCCCATAACAAAACAAGAACATTTCTAAGTGACCCCAAACTTCTGAATGGTAGTTTAACCCCATTGCGATAATTGACTTACCAGGTATGTCCCGCAAAAACTGTCACTTAGTGACAGAGGACATATCTGGTAAGTCCCGTAAGTCCCGGCTGCATGCCGTTCGGAGACTCCGGAATCGTTAAAAAAAAAAAAAATGTACCACGGGCGTTAAGGTGACATCCGCGTACGCATACGGCTGTTACTAAGGGGTTAAGTGCATAGGCACATATTTCCCAAACCACACTGGACTTATTCTGGAATACATCAAATGCCCCATAGGGGACAAAATAAAAAATCCTAAATTCCCATGCACTTGAATAGAGATTTGTAAACCCTTGAACACCAGGGAGGCCTCTAAAGCATTGTTTCACAATGCACTGGAGACCTCTCTAGCATTCAAGTGGTTAAAACTAAGCTTAATTTAACAGGAATTTGTATTTGTCCCCTATGGCTGCTCTAGAATAACTGCTATTATAAATATGGCGCATAGTGCTGTATTCAGGAAAGGAAAGAGGTGCAGTTCCAAGCCAATTGCACTGTAGGGGACGAATAAACATTCCCTACATTTCCAATGAGTTAAAGGGACATTAATGTCCCATAATTTTTTTTGTTGTTGTGTAGAGTTTAAAAAAAAATAAACTAACTTATCCAAATCCCATCTCTCAAAGATTTATGGTTTGAGAGATATTCGCTCCCTCCCCTTCTCCTGAAGTCAGCACTCTGCTCTGGTTTTCAAGCAAGACCGTTCCAATGAAATAGTTCTTTTCCAGTATCGCTATTGCAGCTCTGCTGAAGAGCCACACCGTGTTGGCCAACAGGGATCTCCTTCTGTCAGCTTTACAGCTGACATTAGGAGAGGCAGAACTTTAGCGGCGGCTATCTCTCAAACCTTTATGGATTTTTGTAAAATGTACAAAACAAGAACAAATTTTTCTGGGACTTTTCCGTCCCTTTAAATGGAGATTTAATCCTTGGAATACTAGAACGGTCTCTAACATATTCCAAAACAATGCACTGGGGACCTCAAACAATTAAAGAGCTAATTCTTATGAAAAAAATATGTTAGGACTTTTTTACTGAGTAAAACAAGGGAAATCCCAGTGCTGGAATGTGTTTCACTCAAAATGTATTACAGCTCAGATATGATTTTATACATTAACCCTTTGAGTGCCAGAGGGGTATGCAATGCATTGTGTACCCCTCTGCCCTCAAAGGGTTAAAGGAACATTATTGTAAGACTTTTCCTGCTGAATAAAACAAGAGTACCTCCATTGCTGAGAAGTGGTTCTTTACAGAGTTATTACATTAACAGAGTTGTTTTTACATTAACAGTGCCCTCTAGTGGCCACACTCCAATTAGTTATTCTATTACATTCTATGGGAGAGGTGTGTCACTGACAACAGATCTCCACAGAGATGTGAAAGAAGCTGCTGAGACATTTTCTGACAATTTTTCTTCAATACATTTTGAATAAAATAAATGCCAGCAATGGGATCACTCTATAACACATTTTTTAAAGGTTTACTACTTCTTTAACTTTCAAGTGTGTACTGTGGTCATTAGATGGTGTTCCTGTCACTTTCTAAGGAGTGCAGTAGTCTATGACTCCATAAAAAAATAAAACAAAACAAAGTTGGACATTTATTGGCACAGTTTAATTTGGAGATGTAATAACTTTTGCATTAAATTCCCCAGCTGTGGGAGTACCCTTGTTGTACTTGGTAGGAAGACATCTATACTATATTGTATTAATTGTTCTATTTTGATTTAAATAACTCTTTTTAACAAGACCCACGGGTGCTGCTCTTTTCCTTTTTGCATTCTCTACATTTGGGATTGTGCATCTGGGCAGTTTGATAATTTGGAGTGAGTGCTTTCTCCTACACCACTGGATATATATATATATATATATATTCATTAACCCTTTGAGTGTCAGAGGGGTACCCGCATACCCCTCTGGCACTCAAAGAGTTAAAAAAGGTTTGCAAGTCCGTTGAATTTTAACTCCTTGAACACCAGAGGGTTGTGTAACACTTTGTGAAGCAATGTGTTGCTCCCCCCAGTACCTAAAGAGTTAAATCGCTAGGATTTTTCATTTGACCTCATTGGTACAGTTTTTGCTCCTTTTTAACCTTCCTGATCCTAAGTACAGTCATGGTCTCTTGAGAGAAAGAAATCAAATTCACCCAAAAACCTTGAACTGAAACCATCACTTATTAATTTCTCATATGTTTTGGAATAAAAAAATGTAACTTTTATAACCCATTGAATACTAGAGAGGTCTCCAAGATCATTTCACCAAGTGAGAGATCTTTTTACAGAAAAAGAAATATCAGGATAAACTAAAGGATCTGAACATGTATAGCTTGGAGGAGAGAAGAGAGAGAGGGGATATGATAGAAACATTCAAATACATGAAGGGATTCATCAAAGTGCAGGATGGAAGTACATTTCAAAGGAGTAAAAATGTTAGGACAAGAGGCCATAGTCTAAAACTAGAGGGGCACAGGTTTAGAAGTAATGTAAGAAAGTTTCACTTCACTGAGAGGGTAGTAGTTAAGTGGAACAGCCAGCCAACAGAAGTGGTAGACGTTAATATGGTGACAGATTTTAAGCATGCATGGGATAGGAATAAGGCTGTCATTAACATAAGACAAGGTCAAGGACCAAATAGGGTTTGAGGTTTTTACAGTAGAAAAATGGGCAGACTAGATGGGCCAATTGGTTCTTATCTGTCATCAAATTCTATGTTTCTATGTTTCTGTCCAACAGCAGCAATGACATTACCACAAACACACCCTATGATAACTTCAAGGTGAATGTAACACTGTCACTACCCAGGGGACTGTAGAAAGCAGCCAGAGCTCTAATAATGCAGATGTTCTTGTATGCTACTTAATGATCCATTCACTTATAAAGGAAATGTAGGTCAAGGTTCCTTACCATAGGCCATGGCTTAGCCTTAGGCAACTCTTCTATTTCAACATGACTGAATTGTTCAATCAAAATCATAACCATTGTTTTTGTCTCTGAGCTGACAGTTTATTGGTTGTATTGAGATCAACGTATAATCAAACTGCAAAACAAGAATGTTATGCAGCTACTTAGAAGTGTAGTATTGATCGTTATGTAACTTTTATACCTACTTTTTTTTATAGCTGTATAACATTTCCTTTGTGACCCATTATTCAAGTTGATTTGAGGATATTTTCAATATGTGCCTGAAATACAATGACAGCTTGTCAATAATGCAGTGTACCACTTGACAGGTATTTTTCCAAGCAGTAAACTTGTTTTATAAAAAATGTGCACTAGGGTAGTGGTGCTCAAACCAGTCCTCCCACTAACAGTGAAGGTTTTCCAGATCTCCTCACATGAACATGGGTGAATCGATCAGTGGTGTGATATTCCAAAGAATCTGTGCGAGTGTACTAACTACATTCATTTGTGAAGCAAACATGCACTGTTAGGGTGATCTGAGGACCATTTTGAGATCCCCTCCTCTAGGACATTTCCTGCTGAGTAAAATAAGGTTACTACTATTACTACTACTACTACTACTACTACTACTACTACTACGGTGGTGTTAAGGGGGTAATGACTGGTGGGTGGTGAGATAATGACAATATTGACAGTTCTTTATGTAACAATAAATGATTTAGAACAAAATATTTTATGTAATATATACAAATGATATACTGAAATGTATACAGATATTAATGTGAGTGCTATTGCTGTGGAGCAATGTTATACACACATACACACCACATACTCTGATCTACTAAAATGAGGAAGACTAGGGTGGGAAAGAGGGAGAGAGGGATTTGGTTCTTAAAAAGGCTCTGTCGCTCCTGAGGAGGGATGTTTAGGTGATATGGTTTTATATTAAAGAGCATCATCTACCTAGGTATCTAGTGATTTTGATATGTCCCAATCTCCTTATTTTTATGGTCTTTTACTGAATATACCCTGATCTGCATTTTAGCAGCTCATAATTGTCACTGTGGTGAAAACCTTCACCTTGTTGGGTAGGGGCAAAAGGGCACAATAGTGTCTGTGACATTACATCCTCACAGATCAGTCAGAGACTGAGTTCAAGAGAGAACACCATATAGAGGAGCAAACAAGAGGAAACATATATAGTCTAATACAGCTTTTAAAAACAAATCTTACAAACAGCAATGGTATATGTATGCCTCAAAATTGTTTCCCATTTCTTCCTCTCCGTGCTTCTGTGTGGAGGCACTCTAAAAATAATAATATTGGAAACAAAAGAGAAAACAGATAGAGCAGAAACTTCAAAACAATGTTACATAAAGGAAAGAACAGCACTCACAAACCAAAGTGGAATAAAAAACAAATAATTTATTGTCGTGGACAAGACACTTCTCTCATTTGGTCTTGGTTGCTGTCTCGCAGGCTACACTCTCCTGGTGGTTGGCAGATGCAAGGGGCCAGATCAGTCAACACAGGTGATTATTAGTGATGAGCGAGCACCCCAATGCTCGGATGTTCGGGTGCTCTGACCGAGCACCCCCTGAGGCTCGAGTGCTCGGCCGAGCACCCGAGCCCCATTGAAGTCAATGGGAGGACTCGAGCATTACACCAGGCACCCCCTGCTCTGATGAGGGGAGGGTGCCTGGTCCATAGGAAAAGGGCAGAAAAAGATGGAAACACTACAGAAATGGTTCAGGGACAGCATAGGGAGGATGTCTGGATGCACCTTGGACTCCAACATCGCTGCTGGGAACGATCTTTCGCCCGTAGTACGCCATTTTTACAGACTGACCGTAAAACACACAAAAAGGAAAATAAAAACGACTTTAGGCGAAAAATTGTTACCAAACAGTATTTGCTGTATATTTACTTGTATATCATCTGCAAATTCTCCCAAAAATTTCATCGATTTTCTGAAGTGAGGCCATGATTAAGAGGGAAACGTGCGCAGAGGCAAATTATCCCAAAAATTTCCTTGATTTTCAGAACTGAGGCCATGATTAAGAGGGAAACGTGCGCAGAGGCAAATTCTCCCAAAAATTTCCTTGATTTTCAGAACTGAGGCCATGATTAAGAGGGAAACGTGCGCTGAGCTGACCATCTAAAACATTATGGGTGAGGGTCTGCTGCAGAGCTGACCATCCTAAACATTATATGCGAAGGCCCGCTAGTGAGCTGACGCTATAAAACATTATATGAGAGGGCCCGCTAGAGAGCTGACCCAATAAAACATTATATGAGAAGGCCCGCTGGTGAGCTGACCTATATAAAAATTGGCAAACAGGGCCCGCTGGTGAGCTGGCCCTATATAAAAATTATATCACAGGGCCCGCTGGTGAGCTGGCCCTATATAAAAATTATATCCCAGGGCACGCTGGTGAGCTGGCCCTATATAAAAATTATATCCCAGGGCATATGGAAGAGGAGGAGGAGGATGAGAACATTAAGAGTCAACCATATACCCGTTTTTGGGGTGGAAGGGGTGAATGGGAATACAGAGTATTCCCATCATTGTAAATAACATATATAAAGTGAGTTTATGTTCCCCCGGGGCTTTCCTCCAGTGGAGTGGAGAAGTCAGGGGAAATCCAGGCCTTGTTCATTTTTATAAGTGTCAACAGCATTGTCGGTGGAAAGGCGGATACGCTTATCTGTTATGATGCCACCAGCAGCACTAAATACCCGCTCAGACAGAACGCTGGCGGCAGGGCAGGCCAGCACCTCCAAGGCGTAGAGTGCCAGTTCATACCACGTGTCCAGCTTGGACACCCAGTAGTTGTAAGGCACAGAGGGATCATTGAGGACGCTGACACGGTCTGCTACGTACTCCTTCACCATCTTCCAAAACTTTTCCCTCCTTGTGACACTAGGCTGCGCATCAGGGTGAGGGTGCTGGCGGGGTGTCATGAAGGTGTCCCACGCCTTGGAGAGTGTTGCCCTGCCTTTGTCGGAACTGCTGTGTGCTCCCCTTTTCTCCCCTTCTCGGTTGGCCAAGGTAGCACGTACTCTGCCGCCAGCGTTGTCAGATGGAAAATTTTGGAGCAATTTTTCAACAAGAACCTTCTGGTATTGCACCATTTTGCTTGTCCTCTCCACCGGAGGAATGAGAGATGAGAAATTCTCTTTGTAGCGGGGGTCCAGAAGGGTGAACACCCAGTAATCCGTGTTGTCTAAAATGCGTACAACGCGTGGGTCACGGGAAAGGCAGCCTAACATAAAGTCAGCCATGTGTGCCAGAGTACCAACAGTCAAGATTTCGCTGTCCTCACCAGGAGGCTGACTCTCAATATCCTCATCCTCTTCCTCCTCTTCTGCCCACCCACGCTGAAGAGATGGAACTAAAGTTCCATGGCTACCCTCTGTAGCGGAGGCAACCGTGTCTTCCTCCTCCTCCTCCTCCTCCTCCTCCTCCTCCGCCTCCTCCAATTGTCGCTGAGAAGACGAAGTGAGGGTGCTCTGGCTATCACCTTGTGTAAGCTCTTCCTCCCCCATTTCCACCTCTTCCACATGCAAAGCGTCGGTTTTAATTGTGAGCAGCGAGCGTTTCAGTAGACACAGAAGTGGGATGGTTACACTGATAATAGCGTTATCGCCGCTCACCATCTGTGTCGATTCCTCAAAATTGCGTAAAACCTCGCAGAGGTCTGACATCCATTCCCACTCCTCACTTCTGATTACAGGAAGTTGAACGGAGAGGCGACGACCGTGTAACAGCTGGTACTCCACTACTGCCCTCTGCTGCTCACAAAGCCGGGCCAACATGTGGAAGGTGGAGTTCCAGCGCGTGCTCACGTCACACAGCAGCCGGTGAGCTGGCAATTGTAAGCGCTGCTGCAGCTTCAACAGGCCGGCCGAAGCTGTAGATGACTTACGGAAATGTGCACACACGCGGCGCACCTTGGTCAAGAGATCATGCACATTGGGGTAGGTTTTTAGAAATCGCTGCACCACTAAATTAAATACATGCGCTAGGCATGGTACGTGTGTGAGCTTGCCGAGCTCCAAAGCCGCCACCAAGTTACGCCCATTATCACACACAACCATGCCTGCTTGCAGGTTGAGTGGCGAGAGCCACTGCTCGGTCTGGTGACTAATCCCCTGCAACAGCTCTGAGGCCGTGTGCTGTTTGTCCCCAAGGCAGATCAGCTTCAGCACGGCCTGTTGACGCTTCCCCACTGCAGTGCTACACTGCTTCCAGCTACTGGCTGATGGGGGAGTGGCGGTGTGTGTAGAGAATTCGGAGGTGGAAACGGAGGAGGAGGAGCCAATAACGTAGGTGCTGGTGGAAACCCTGATGGAGGTAGGGCCCGCAATCCTCGGCGTGGGTAGCACCCGTGCCATCCCAGGGTCCGAGTCGCTCCCAGCCTCCACGACATTCACCCAGTGTGCCGTCAGGGAAATGTAGCGTCCCTGGCCACAAGCACTTGTCCATGTGTCAGTCGTTAAGTGGACCTTCCCAGTAACTGCGTTGGTCAGGGCACGGGTGATGTTACGGGACACATGGTGGTGTAATGCGGGGATGGCACACCGGGAAAAGTAGTGGCGGCTGGGGACCGCGTACCGAGGGACAGCTGCTGCCATCAGGCTGCGGAAGGACTCAGTGTCCACAAGCCTAAATGGCAGCATTTCGATGGCCAGTAATTTTGAAAGGTGTGAGGTTAGTGCTATGGCCTGTGGGTGGGTGGCTGGGTATTTTCTCTTGCGCTCAAATGCCTGGGGTAACGACATTTGGACGCTGTGCTGGGACAGGGAAGTGGATGTGGTCGCTGATGGTGCTTCAGATGCTACAGGTGCAGGGCGGGAGGTATGCGGGCCTGCGCCTTCGACAGGCGATTGGCCGGCACCGAAAACAGGGGAAGAGGAGGCAGTGGTGTGGCCTGCAGACACAGATGGGCGATCCAGGCGTTCCTCCCACTTACTACGGTGCTTGGATGCCATGTGTCGGATCATGCTGGTGGTGGTGAGGTTTCTAGTGTTCATGCCTCGGCTCATTCTGGTGTGGCACAGGTTGCAAACTACAAATCTTTTGTCGTCCGCACTTTCCTTAAAAAAACGCCATACCGCGGAACACCTACCCCTTGGCAAGGTAGATTTACGCAAGGGGGTGCTCCGTGGAACATTTGCGGGCCGGTTTGGTGCGGTCCGCCTTCTTTCTGTAGCCACACCACTGCCTCTTCCAGCCTGTTGCGGTGCTGCAGATGGCTCACCCTCAGGACTGCTGTCATCGCTCGGCTCTACACCTTCCCAGGTGGGGTCAGTCACCTCATCGTCCACCAAGTCCTCCTCCACTTCCTCACTCTGATCATCCTCCTCAAGTCTTGATCCCACCACATACTCGGTCATTGACAACTGTATAACATTCTCCTCAACAAGGTCTTGAGAAGGAAATAGTGGTTGATTTAATGGCAACTGTGTCTCATCATCATCATCATCATCCACTACTTCCTTTGACCTTAAATGCCGTTCACATCTGTCATCTTCTTGTGATTGGGTAGCCTCTAGAGGTTGTGAATCAGGGCACAAGATGTCATGTTCCTCTGCAAGCGTGCTTGGAGAGAGGGTCAAATGAAGGATTGGTGATGAGACGAGCTCATCACTATATCCCAGTGTGGGATCACTTCTTTGACCAGACCGTGTATGGTGGGAGGAAGGATGATCAGAGTGAGGATTATGTTGACCAGACTCTTGGCTACTGAGAGTGGACTTGGTGGAAGACAGGGTGGTGCTTAACCGACTGGAAGCAGTATCAGCTGTCATCCAACCGACCACCTGTTCGCACTGGTCGGACCTCGAGAGTGATGTCCTGCGACGCCCTGTGAAATCAGACATGAAGCTAGGTATGGTGGATGTCTTTCTTTCTTGTGCTCTGGCACCAGGCACAGTTTCTCCGCGTCCTGACCCGCGCCCTGAACTTTCAGGATCACGTCCACTTCCCCGTCCCTTTTTACCCGCCTTCTTCATCTTACACGATATATATGACTTTAATATATATGAGTTTGAAAACTTAACAGTATTTCTTACTATTCTGCAACTCTGCAGAGTACACAGAATAGGCTGCTAAACTGCGGTGACACACACTGAATGGAATAAGTGACTTTAATATTTGAGTTTGAAAAATTAACAGTATTTCTTACTATTCTGCAACTCTGCAGAGTACACAGAATAGGCTGCTAAACTGCGGTGACACACACTGAATGGAATAAGTGACTTTAATATTTGAGTTTGAAAAATTAACAGTATTTCTTACTATTCTGCAACTCTGCAGAGTACACAGAATAGGCTGTTAAACGGCGTTGAAACACACTGAATGGAATATGTGACTTTAATATTTGAGTTTGAAAACTTAACAGTATTTCTTATAATTCTGGAACTGTACAGAGTACACAGAATAGGCTGTTAAACGGCGGTGAAAGACACTGAATGGAATATGTGACTTTAATATTTGAGTTTGAAAACTTAACAGTATTTCTTATAATTCTGCAACTCTGCAGAGTACACAGAATAGGCTGTTAAACGGCGGTGAAAGACACTGAATGGAATATGTGACTTTGATATTTGAGTTTGAAAAATTAACAGTATTTCTTACTATTCTGCAACTCTGCAGAGTACACAGAATAGGCTGTTAAACGGCGTTGAAACACACTGAATGGAATATGTGACTTTAATATTTGAGTTTGAAAACTTAACAGTATTTCTTATAATTCTGGAACTGTACAGAGTACACAGAATAGGCTGTTAAACGGCGGTGAAAGACACTGAATGGAATATGTGACTTTAATATTTGAGTTTGAAAACTTAACAGTATTTCTTATAATTCTGCAACTGTACAGAGTACACAGAATAGGCTGTTAAACGGCGGTGAAAGACACTGAATGGAATATGTGACTTTGATATTTTAGTTTGAAGACTTAACAGTATTTCTTCCTATTCTGCAACTCTGCACAGTACACAGAATGTGCTGCTACACTGCGGCGAAGCACACTGAATGGAATATGTGACTTTGATATTTGAGTTTGAAAACTTAACAGTATTTCTTATAATTCTGGAACTGTACAGAGTACACAGAATAGGCTGTTAAACGGCGGTGAAAGACACTGAATGGAATATGTGACTTTAATATTTGAGTTTGAAAACTTAACAGTATTTCTTATAATTCTGCAACTGTACAGAGTACACAGAATAGGCTGTTAAACGGCGGTGAAAGACACTGAATGGAATATGTGACTTTAATATTTGAGTTTGAAAACTTAACAGTATTTCTTATAATTCTGCAACTCTGCAGAGTACACAGAATAGGCTGTTAAACGGCGGTGAAAGACACTGAATGGAATATGTGACTTTGATATTTTAGTTTGAAGACTTAACAGTATTTCTTCCTATTCTGCAACTCTGCACAGTACACAGAATGTGCTGCTACACTGCGGCGAAGCACACTGAATGGAATATGTGACTTTGATATTTGAGTTTGAAAACTTAACAGTATTTCTTATAATTCTGCAACTCTGCACAGTACACAGAATAGGCTGCTAAACGGCGGTGAAACACACTGAATGGAATATGTGACTTTAATATTTGAGTTTGAAAACTTAACAGTATTTCTTACTATTCTGCAACTCTGCAGAGTACACAGAATAGGCTGTTAAACGGCGTTGAAACACACTGAATGGAATATGTGACTTTAATATTTGAGTTTGAAAACTTAACAGTATTTCTTATAATTCTGCAACTGTACAGAGTACACAGAATAGGCTGTTAAACGGCGGTGAAAGACACTGAATGGAATATGTGACTTTAATATTTGAGTTTGAAAACTTAACAGTATTTCTTATAATTCTGCAACTCTGCAGAGTACACAGAATAGGCTGTTAAACGGCGGTGAAAGACACTGAATGGAATATGTGACTTTGATATTTTAGTTTGAAGACTTAACAGTATTTCTTCCTATTCTGCAACTCTGCACAGTACACAGAATGTGCTGCTACACTGCGGCGAAGCACACTGAATGGAATATGTGACTTTGATATTTTAGTTTGAAGACTTAACAGTATTTCTTCCTATTCTGCAACTCTGCACAGTACACAGAATGTGCTGCTAAACTGCGGCGAAGCACACTGAATGGAATATGTGACTTTGATATTTGAGTTTGAAGACTTAACAGTATTTCTTCCTATTCTGCAACTCTGCACAGTACACAGAATGTGCTGCTAAACTGCGGCGAAGCACACTGAATGGAATATGTGACTTTGATATTTTAGTTTGAAGACTTAACAGTATTTCTTCCTATTCTGCAACTCTGCACAGTACTCAGAATGTGCTGCTAAACTGCGGCGACGCACACTGAATGGAATACGTGACTTTGATATTTTAGTTTGAAGACTTAACAGAATGTGCTCTAATCTGCAACTTTGCACACTAAACAGAATGTGCTCTAATCTGCAACTTTGCACACTAAACAGAATGTGCTCTAATCTGCAACTTTGCACACTAAACAGAATGTGCTCTAATCTGCAACTGTGCACACTAAACAGAATGTGCTCTAATCTGCAACTTTGCACACTAAACAGAATATATATATTTTTTTTTTTTTTTGTTTGTTTTTTTCCCCCCACACCAAATAACCTGCTGCCCCCACACACAGTAGTCCTAAAAAGGACTTTTGGTTCTTTTTTTTTCACAATTTTTGTTTTTTTCCTCCCTACACTGCCTTTCCCTTCCTATCCTCAGCTCTCCCTGGCTCAGACTGAGCCGAACTCGCTGGTCAGGTGCTATACAGCACCTGACCACGGGTTCTGGCCAGCCAATCAGTGTAATGCCAGCAGCCAACATGGCTGCTGGCATTACACCGATGTCAGAGCCTCCCTGCACGTTTATTGGCTGCGCAGCAGCCGCAAAACGTGCGGGGAGGAGACCCGAACATGGCGGGCGAGCACATGCGGTACTCGTACGAGTACCGCCATGTGCCGAGCAGAGCGATGCTCGAGCCGATCCGAGCATCGGCCGAGCATGCTCGCTCAACACTAGTGATTATAGCTGTTGAGACAGTGACCAAGATCAGATGGTTTACTTTGTATATGTAGTTGATATAGTGCTTGCTGCTCTCCTGACTATACACATATGTAGCTTATTGAACACTATTAATAAAAGCTATTTTATACTTTTTGTATGTATTTTGAGAGGTTTCAGTTCCTCCTCTCTTGGTTGTAAGCTCCCCATAAGGTGATAGCTAAATTAGGGAAGGTATAAATACCTCCCTCGTTTCCCTCACAAGGGTTTTATTCACAGTAGAGGTAAGATGGGATCACTGCTATTACAGGGATAGTAATGTTTCAAAATAAATGCAGCTCTGATTATACTTTATAGTTTTTGGGCCATGTAGAGCATTATTATCATTCTCTATGATGTGTAGTTCCAGAGTAATTGAATCAAGTGTCCCCCTCACGCCCCTTTTACCTGTGTAAGCTGCACAGCAAGACTTTCCGGATGGATCACAGCAAGGGACAATCTTTTGCTGGCATAAGGAAAAACCCACCCTCCTCCTTCAAGTAGCAGGGTTTTCCTTATGCTCATAGCCAGAAGATTGTTCCTCACTGTAAGCTGTCCTGTCAAGCAACCACATTCCATATCTGAGGGGAGGTGGCTTACAATAGGTAAAAGGGGCGGGAGGGTGATACTTTATAATTCAATTACTCTGGAACTACACATTGTAGAGAATGATAATACTGCTCTTCATGGTCCAAAAACTATAAAGAATAATTGTAGCTGCATTTATTTTTAAACATTACTATCCCTTTAATTGCATTCTACTAAATACATGTTCACAGATTGCAGACAGATAGGGACTTGCTGAATTCTGGGTTGCCTTGAGGCAAGCTTTCCATGTCTATGGCCAAAAACTAAACCCCCTATGTTTTATTTGCAGTGTCATAGGTTGATTATTTGTAAACATCAGGATTCGATGCTCAGACTATCTTTTTGTTTACTTTGTATATGTAGCCAAGATATAGCTCTTGCTGCTCTCCCGACTATACACTTATAAAGCTGGTTGAACACGGTTCACTTTTGAAATAGCACATTCTTAATAGCGAGCTCCTTTAAGCCAGATTCGGCGGACATGACAATCTCACATTGCATATCAGAGCGAGATAGTCATTTCGTGCCTTTAAACAGTGTGATCGATATTGCACCCTTTAACTCCTTGAAGCTGCAGTCCAACAACACCTGGTGAGCCACTGGTTGCTCACCCCTGCTGCAGGCAGCAGCGTAGCGCTGGGATCCCAGGCTGAACTTTCTTCCTGTTTCAGCTTGCTGCTGCACAGGCAAAAGGGGGAACACTGTGAAATATAAATAAAAAAATAAATAAATAAAAGAAACAGCAAGAAAGTTCAGTCTGGGACCCCAGCACTACGCTGCTGCCTGCAGCGGGGTGAGCAACTGGTGGCTCACCAGGTGTTGTTGGACTGCAGCTACAAGGAGTTAAATGGTGCAATATTGATTGCGTTGTTTAAAGACACGACATGACAATCTTGCGCTGATATGCAATGAAAGATTGTCATGTCCACTGAATACGGCTTAAAGGAGTGTGCTATTAAAAATGCGCTATTTCAAAAGGATACCGTTGAACACTATTAAGAAAAGTGTTGTAATTCAAGAGCAAACCATCTGCAGCATAGGGAAGAAATAAAGATCCCCGAAACTTCCAATTGATATAAATGGGGGGTTTAAACCCTTGAAAGCTAGAGAGGTTTCCATCACATTATGATACAATCCGGTGGAGAAATCTTTAGCATTCAAGTGGTTAAAATCTCTGTTTAGATGAATGGATATTTTTATTTCTCCCTTATGGTGCAGTTGGTGTTTTCCAGAAATGCACCATTTTTTAGTGCATCAGACTCAGTAAGTGTCTCCAGCAATCAGTAAAAACAAACTTTTTCTTGATCCATTTAAACTAAATAGGGAATATCCACATTTACTAATTATGTTTACTGAAATTGCTATCAAATGATTCATCTTCTCTTCAAGATCACAAGTAGCAAATCAGAAAGCACAGTTAAACCTTTGAGTGTCCTGGGGGTGTTCATCTATGATTCTCAAAGGGTTAAATTATGCAGATCAAATAATAATAACTAAAGATCAAAGGGTTAAAGTATGCAGATCAAATAGTAATGTATACAGATCAAAGGGTTAAATTATTCAGCTCAAATAGTAATGTATACAGATCAAAGGGTTAAATTATGCAGCTAAAATAATAATGAATACAGATCAAAGGGTTAAAGTATGCAGATCAAATAATAATGTATACGGATCAAAGGGTTAAAATATGCAGATCAAACAATAATGTATACAGATCAAAGGGTTAATGTATGCAGCTCAAATAGTAATGTATACGGATCAAAGGGTTACATTATGCAGATCAAGTAGTAACATATTCAGATCAGGGTTAAAATATGCAGATCAACCAGCAAATAGGTCCCAAAATTTATGCGACAGGTCTATCCTAGGTGCCAAGAGGAATACTTGCCATTGCTAGGTTTTTTATTTTTTATACAACTTTTACTGCGTAGGGATTTGTCACTAATAGTGAACTAAAAGGAAAACACATTACTTACAGAAGTTGAATGGAAACACAGACATGTCAGGGAGAGGGGTTGAAGAGCAACTGAAGAAAAAAAGATGGAGGGTTGACCCCCAAGAGGAGTGATGTGTATTAGGAGTTGTGTAAAGTTATGGGCCAAGCTGTTTCTCCCCCACACACATCCACACACTGGAAATGTTTTAAAATGCTTTTATTTAGACATTTGTCAAATCCTAAGTGTTAGAGGGGTGTACATTCTTCCTTTTATTGCCTGTCAGAATACTTGGAAATCTTCATAGATTTCTTGAATCTTTGTAACTGTGAGTTTCATTGCACATCCCAAGCCTGCATAACACTTTAAAGTATTGTTTTTACATCCCTGACAACAGTTTTTGAAGTCTGCACACTTTCTAATGGATTGTGAAAGCTTTAGCTTTAGCTCCTAGTCTTTGAAGACCAAAAAAAACATTTTTCAAACTTTCTTAATCCTTTAAAGCCCAGAGGGGAGAGCGATGCATTGCAAAGAAATTCATTGCAGATCACTCTGGTCTTAAAAGTGTTATTAATTTTCTTCTGAGTAATTCTGCTAACCTCATTGGAAATTCAATTAAATACACTATTTATGGTGTTGTTGGGTTAGGTGGCAAGGGTGCAAGTTTGATTTTATTGAGTTAACAGAACATTTTCAACTAAAGTGAATGGGCTTCATGCTGTTTTAAATATAATTTATTCATGGCATTTTTATATAGACAAACATGCATGATCATCTGAACTCATTTGTTTAAACAAGCTCCTAATGAGTGGAAAGTACATTATATATCATCACTGAAGTAATCAAACAAAATGGAGATATGATTTTCTGTAAATTACAAAGGGTAGGTTCTATTAGTAATGAATGAATTAGCCGTGATTTGTTTTGCTGGTCAGTTTGGACAAAATTCTGGGTCAAATCGATCTGGAAGGAATCATAGACGGACAGAAGGATGAGGAGACAGGGAGTGTGGGAAAAGGAGCAGGGGAAAGTAAGAGGACATGACAGTGAGAGAAAGCTAAAGGGTGGGAGCAAGAGGGGGTCAGAAGGAGAGTAGACATTGGTAAGGTGAGTGCAAAGGGACAAAGGAGAGTGAGAGAGGCTGTAGAGTGAGAGACATGAATGAGCAACTTAGAATGGGATGTGTGGAAGATAGCAGGAGATAGTGATAATAATGGTGAGTAAGAAGTTACCTTACTCAAAGGAGTGACCAAGACAGGAACTTTCTGTGGTTGATGTCTGAAGATAAGTGAACATGTTTTTTTTTCCAATGGATAATGCCTGATTACTTTTCCTGATGTTTGATTGGTTGAAATGGAAAATGAAATGTAAAAAAATAAACATATGTTTCACAAGCCATGCTTCAGGTCTTATGAAGCAGCTTGTTCCATGCAAAAATTTTACTTTCAGAATCTTTTATCTCACCATTATTCTTAATCTCAAAATAATTATTTTTGCTTAAGGGTTTAGCCAATATTTAAAAGGTATGATAACATATGCAGCATTTAGCATCTCTTCACATTTTTTGACAAAGTTTCATAGTAAAGAAAAAAGAGCTGGCTAGCAGTACCAAATATTAAAATGGAGATTAACCCTTTTATTTTTTTGGTGATTGTGGTCCTTTAAGGTAATAGACTGAGGGCAGTGTTATAAAACCACCAGCTACTGAAACATCCACTGGGAAACAGAACTGTCAATTACCAATCTGATTCTGAAGGTCCTCCAAAAAGCACACTGATGACTGACAGCTTTCCTCCAAAGAGTAGCTGAGGTCCTTCAGTTCATATGATTTGTGGGCTAGTGATCTAGTAGGTTTGCTTAGTTGTCTACACAGTTTAATAAGGAAGTTCAAAGAACTATTAACTACCCTGTGCCACTGCCTAAAGGACTTCAATTAATGACCACCTATCACGCTAAGACAAGATCAGATTGTTTTTCAGAGCATTAAAATCTGCCATTATGTTGTACTAACCATTTTTTTCGTAAAATAAATTTTTTTTTTTTTAGAAATTATCCTTTATGTTTTTGTGGCACTTTGTGCTAATGCTAATTTGAAGCCAAACTTGTTACTCTCTGTGTTATAAACGTGTCCACCATATTTGGTAGACATAGTGTGTTGTAACATTGACCCAACATAGAAACTAATTACATAAAATCCCTCATTGTGCCACCAGCAGACAAAGGTTAATTTCTTAAGAACTTCTTATATTACAAACAAATGCTTACCACAACATATAAGAAATTTTTGGTTCTCTTGAAAACTAACTAAATGTATCTTAAGGTAACAGGTTCAATTTAAACATTTCATTATTTACCACTAAATTGAGAGCTATGAATTTTGCTTTGAGACTAATCTTTACACAAAATAACAGGAACTCCAATGGAAGCAGGTGAACATTAGGGTAAAATCACTGGGACTCAAAAGGGAGCAGGTGAACATTAGAACAACACTAAGGTTTGTGTAGCCCTCCCATATAGGGGTGGGTGAAAGTTGTTGCGGAGTTCCTGCCGGAAATTTCGCAAAAACCACGTTGTTATCTGCTTTTTCGTGGGAAAATTCTCTTTAAAACTAGTTGTTAAAATTTTCTAATTTTTTCACCCATTGGCCAAAATTTTGCGCAATTTTTTCAATGGCTAGAAAGTTTCTGCCCATTGATTTACATTGTTTTCGCACTTCCACTATAAAAACGTTACGTTTTCATTGAAGGAAGACACAATAAAAGCAGCTACACAGCGAGATAGAAGTGCTGTGCTATTTTCTTGTGATCTTTTCCAAAAAGTGGGGCAGGAGAGGCTCATAGTGACTCCTATCACTATGAGCAGGGTAAATAATCAGTGGAGGAGCTGGAAGGACCATTATGTGTCCACTGAGTCTGAGGAGGAAGGGACCACTACTATACCAATGCTGTCCAGTCCCCCTAAATCACCCCAAGGGATCTTGGGGAATTTAATGGGAAGACAGGGAGAAAGGGGAATGGGAAGGAAGGGAGGGAGAAAAGGGTAGTACTAGTGAGAGCAGGGCAGGTCAGCTGCCTATGCCTGCTGCAAGACGTACTGCCCCTGCTGCCAGTGCCACCATTGCTGTACCTGCAGCCACTAGTGTTGTACTTGCTGTCAGATGTGCTGCCACTAGTATTGAACCTGCTGCCAGTGCTGAACCTTCTGCCAGTGCTGAACCTGCTGCCACCAATACTTTGCCTGCTGCTAGTGTTTCTTGTAGTACCCAGAGGGGAAGGAGAAAATGATGCCACGTGTGACAGCAGGGGCTCCTCTGTCACATTGCTCGTCACCTCCTCCAAGTGGCAGTGAGATGTCTGGAATACAGCAGCAGCACATAGGGACTAGTGGTGGTGGTGGTGGTGTTGGAGAAGCTGGGGTGGAAGAGACATTGATGGCCTTTTTAGCAGAAACTGAGAAGGAATGGGAGACAGGGATGAGGATGGGCATCACCACCGCCACTAGCAGTCAGCTTTTGATATTAGTGGAAATTGCAACTGCTCTACCTTCTGCTGCTGCTGAGATGAAAGGGCAGCAGGGTGCTAAGGAGCAGGCTAGTGTGCCACAGACCACCGTGGACACAGTGGGAATGGGGTCAACAAGTAAAGCGGGACTAGGACAGGTTCCACTTGCCAGCAGTAGCAATAATCCTCCTGATCCTAGCTGCAGTGCGAAATCTGAGGCAGTAGCAGCAACAGCAGCAAGATTATCCGCTGCCACAGAAAGTGAAGGGGAATGTGGAGGACAAGAAGAAAGAGGCCATTCTTCTCCACCTGTTCCCTATCCCTCTCCCCAGAAGTCATGGGTGTGGGACTATTATTCTCTTCTGACAGGCACAATGCAGTCATCATCAACAACGGTACAGTGCAAAATCTGTGACAAGTTAGTGAGAAGGGGAAAGGAGGGAACACACCTTGGCACAACCACCCTGATAACACACATGAAACATAGACACCATGCCATTTACTCCAAACATGTTAAAGCCAAACACCCATTACAGAAATCTAGTACAGCTGTTACTGTACCCCCTGACTCTCCAGAAAGGTGGAGATCAAAGAGTAGGAAGAATAAAGAAACCCAGACAGACAATGGAAGTTCCATGATGAGCGAAACAACTAGCTTGCCATCAACATCACCTACTTCCTCTAGGGTAACAAGTACATCTCCTGTCAATCCACCTCATTCATCGTTACGTCCCCCTACCAAATGATAGCCATTCTGTTAATGTTAGGATATGGCAGTTCATCTCTACCCATTGCACACTGTGTGGTACACTGACCACACATGCCAGTGTGGTGGAGGAGAATCGATACCAGGCCATCAGGTGGCATCTAAGGAGATTCCATCCCACAGAATATGCTAGGATTCTGGCAGGGAGGGTTCATCATTACTATTAAACTGTCAGCAAATTGTCACCCTTATCGGGGTGTGAACAAGGGTTATAGTGACAGTAGCAGTACTTGGTTTCTGGTGTCATGGTGTTTGGATACAGTTGTGCCCCCAGGTGCATCTCATCAGCATATTGCAGTTGCTGATGAGATGCACAGTTCCTGCTCTCAAGGGAAACATTTGTATCCTAATAACAATACACACACGATTTTGGAGGAGGGTCAAGTGGAGAAGAATTATTGGCTAACTTCTTCTTTTCTCCACATATACTGGGGGCTAATTATTCTTCTGATACTGCCTCGGGCTCATCACTGGAGCCAGTCGTGGCAAGTAGAACCTTCATCATCCATCTTCCATGTTACTGCTATTGTTGATCCCATTCTCTTTCAGCAGCCTAATCATCCTGCTACATAAACAACTCAGCAGCAGCAGTATGAACAGCATGACCTGCTGGCATTAGGCCAGGAGGGAATTTTTATTTTTTTCTCAGGGCTTCTGTTTTGGAAAAAAAAAAAAAACTAGTCCTACAAAAAAATAAACACTTTTTTTGGGGGGGGGGGTTTGTTTCTAACAAACCTAAGTCCTACAAATCAATGTTTCCTTAGGGCTTGTGCCAAACTAGCTTAAGTCCTACAAATCAGTGTTTCCTTAGGGCTTGTGCCAAACTAGCTTAAGTCCTACAAATCAATGTTTCTTCAGGGCTTGGGCCTCTAATAAGTGTAAGTCCTACAAAGGCCTCTAACAACAAATCAAACAAATCATCCTCTACAAAATACTCTATCAATCAGGTATCAGTCCACCCCAGTGTCAGCTTATGTCAGGGGGTTCCTGTCTCTGTAATTTTAAATACAAATACCTTATTCTATTTTATTGATTTATTTTTTTTATTAACTGTCCCCCCAATAGCAATCAAGAAAGCCCCCCAAAACAAATTCCCTGTTCAAATGATTCATTCATTCACCAACACAGGCACCCCATTATACCATGTCTTATGGTTTTTATATTATTTTATTTTATTTAGGATTTCTTTTTTATTAAGTGCCCCCCAAAACATTCTCTGTTCAACTGATTCTTTCCCCACACCCCACCAACACAGGCACCCTCATGTCCCTTTTATAGAATGACTTTGGGAAATAAAATATTATTTGTAATGTGTTGTGTGTAACCTCTAGGCTCCCTTTGATATCAATGGGCGAACAAAGCAGAAAATCTGCACTTTTCGCAGGAAATTTTTTGCCAAGCGGAAAGTGACATTTTTCGCAGATTTTAGTTTGAGGAGGAAAGTTTTGCCCATCCCTACTCCCATATACAGATAGTTAAACACCATAAAGAAACTTAAACACACTAACTTATTACAAGTATACAATGACATCATACATAATCCAGCTTATCCAAAATAAGTACATTCCAGCCTTTCGGCAATTCATATAACAGAGATTGCTGTTAAATCCCCTGATTCAAATGTAGCAACTAATATAACTGTGTTCGCTGCTAAATCTCTTAATTCAATCGTGAAACAGAGAACATTGCCTGCAAAAGTATTTAATTTATCCATTTGTTCAAGGACACCGTGTTCCACATAATCTGCTGCATACAAGCACAACGCAATGTAACCCATAATTATTATCAGTATGGAGCTTGTCTGGAGATGAATGGTTAGTGGAAAATGGCAATATGCAATACATGTAGTACCATAAGAATTATATTGATGATACAAATCATTGAGTGTTGAACTTTTACAAATTATACTGTATTCAAAGCTAAATTACTTTTTTACTTAGGTGATTTTTTTGGGTGCACTAAATAACCATTCATCAAACTGAAAAGAAACAATTCTCCAGCAAAGCAGCTGTACCTTGGGGGATGGGGGTTGTGTGTGTGTTTGTGTGAGGGTGTGTGAAAATTCCCATTGAATTCAATTGGGTTTTTAACCTTTTAAATGCTAGAGACTAGAACCTGTGTTGCAAAGCATTGCAGTAGAGACCTCTCTAGCATTCAAGGGGATTGTAATCAGATTTAAATCAATGGGAATTTGGGGATTTTCTGTGGCCCCTTTTAGTTCAGTTGGTTTACCCCAGAATTGATCCTATTTAGCTTGATAACTGAGGCCATCAACTTCTTCTACCACTAGCCAATTATTGAGAGGTTAGGAAGAAGAAATATAAATGGATCATGATGAATATAAATGGGCTGAGAAAAATATATATTTCTCTACTCAAATCATAGCGACTTATGAGGCATAATTTCTCTGGTCCATAATAATCCATAAGAGAAGAGACCACTGTGAATATATCAATTAATTACATTTAATAGGCAGCAGAATAACAGTGAATTGGCAGCAGAAATGGGAAGGCAATCAGGCCAAGATACCACCTACTTTATCTCCCACTTAGTTCTAATGTTCCCTTTAATCCAGGATAGGCAACATGCAGCTTTTCAGTTGTTGTTGAACTACAATCATGATCATCTCCAGCTGATCATTGGCTGGCTGACAATGATGGATGTTGTAATTAAGGTGAAATTTAGAACTAAGTGGGTCATAAAGTAGGTGGGGACTTGGCATGATTGCCCTCCCCTTTCTTCTGCCTATGCTACAATCTATACATCAAAAGTCTACACATCATTATTGAAATTGTTCATTTAAAGGCTGATATCAAGACAAACCATGCCAGACCTTTTCTACCTTTAGTAAGATCTTGTAACTAGTGATGAGCGAGCACCCCAATGCTCGGGTGTTCGGGTGCTCTGACCGAGCACCCCCGGAGGCTCGAGTGCTCGGCCGAGCACCCGAGCCCCATTGAAGTCAATGGGAGGACTCGAGCATTACACCAGGCACCCCCTGCTCTGATGAGGGGAGGGTGCCTGGTCCATAGGAAAAGGGCAGAAAATGATGGAAACACCACAGAAATGGTTCAGGGACAGCATAGGGAGGATGTCTGGATGCATCTTGGACTTCAACATCGCTGCTGGGAACGATCTTTCGCCCGTAGTACGCCATTTTTACAGACTGACCGTAAAACACACAAAAAGGCAGATAAAAACGACTTTAGGCGAAAAATTGTTACCAAACAGTATTTGCTGTATATTTACTTGTATATCATCTGCAAATTCTCCCAAAAATTTCCTCGATTTTTCTGAACTGAGGCCATGATTAAGAGGGAAACGTGCGCAGAGGCAAATTCTCCCAAAAATTTCCTTGATTTTTCTGAACTGAGGCCATGATTAAGAGGGAAACGTGCGCAGAGGCAAATTCTCCCAAAAATTTCCTCGATTTTTCTGAACTGAGGCCATGATTAAGAGGGAAACGTGCGCAAAGGCAAATTCTCCCAAAAATGTCCTCGATTTTTCTGAACTGGGGCCATGATTAAGAGGGAAACGTGCGCTGAGCCGACCATCCAAAACATTATGGGTGAGGGTCTGCTGCGGAGCTGACCATCCTAAACATTATATGCGAAGGCCCGCTAGTGAGCTGACGCTATAAAACATTATATGAGAGGGCCCGCTAGAGAGCTGACCCAATAAAACATTATATGAGAAGGCCCGCTGGTGAGCTGACCTATACAAAAATTGTCAAACAGGGCCCGCTGGTGAGCTGGCCCTATATAAAAATTATATCACAGGGCATATGGAAGAGGAGGAGGAGGATGAGAAGATTAAGAGTTAACCATATACCCGTTTTTTGGGTGGAAGGGGTGAATGGGAATACAGAGTATTCCCATCATTGTAAATAACATATATAAAGTCACTTTATGTTCCTCCGGGGCTTTCCTCCAGTGGAGTGGAGAAGTCAGGGGAAATCCAGGCCTTGTTCATTTTTATAAGTGTCAACCTATCAGCATTTTCAGTGGAAAGGCGGATACGCTTATCTGTTATGATGCCACCAGCAGCACTAAATACCCGCTCAGACAGAACGCTGGCGGCAGGGCAGGCCAGAACCTCCAAGGCGTAGAGTGCCACTTCATACCACGTGTCCAGCTTGGACACCCAGTAGTTGTAAGGCACAGAGGGATCATTGAGGACGCTGACACGGTCTGCTACGTACTCCTTCACCATCTTCCAAAACTTTTCCCTCCTTGTGACACTAGGCTGCGCATCAGGGTGAGGGTGCTGGCGGGGTGTCATGAAGGTGTCCCATGCCTTGGAGAGTGTTGCCCTGCCTTTGTCGGAACTGCTGTGTGCTCCCCTTTTCTCCCCTTCTCTGTTGGCCAAGGTAGCACGTACTCTGCCGCCAGCGTTGTCAGATGGAAAATTTTGGAGCAATTTTTCAACAAGAACCTTCTGGTATTGCACCATTTTGCTTGTCCTCTCCACCGGAGGAATGAGAGATGAGAAATTCTCTTTGTAGCGGGGGTCCAGAAGGGTGAACACCCAGTAATCCGTGTTGTCTAAAATGCGTATAACGCGTGGGTCACGGGAAAGGCAGCCTAACATAAAGTCAGCCATGTGTGCCAGAGTACCAACAGGCAAGATTTCGCTGTCCTCACCAGGAGGATGACTCTCAATCTCCTCATCCTCTTCCTCCTCTTCTGCCCACCCACGCTGAAGAGATGGAACTAAAGTTCCATGGCTACCCTCTGTAGCGGAGGCAACCGTGTCTTCCTCCTCCTCCTCCTCCTCCTCTGCCTCCTCCAATTGTCGCTGAGAAGACGAAGTGAGGGTGCTCTGGCTATCACCTTGTGTAAGCTCTTCCTCCCGCATTTCCACCTCTTCCACATGCAAAGCGTCAGTTTTAATTGTGAGCAGCGAGCGTTTCAGTAGACACAGAAGTGGGATGGTTACACTGATAATAGCGTTATCGCCGCTCACCATCTGTGTCGATTCCTCAAAATTGCGTAAAACCTCACAGAGGTCTGACATCCATTCCCACTCCTCACTTCTGATTACAGGAAGTTGAACGGAGAGGCGACGACCATGTAACAGCTGGTACTCCACTACTGCCCTCTGCTGCTCACAAAGCCGGGACAACATGTGGAAGGTGGAGTTCCAGCGCGTGCTCACGTCACACAGCAGCCGGTGAGCTGGCAATTGTAAGCGCTGCTGCAGCTTCAACAGGCCGGCTGAAGCTGTAGATGACTTACGGAAATGTGCACACACGCGGCGCACCTTGGTCAAGAGATCATGCAAATTGGGGTAGGTTTTTAGAAATCGCTGAACCACTAAATTAAATACATGCGCTAGGCATGGTACGTGTGTGAGCTTGCCGAGCTCCAAAGCCGCCACCAAGTTACGCCCATTATCACACACAACCATGCCTGGTTGCAGGTTGAGTGGCGAGAGCCACTGCTCGGTCTGGTGACTAATCCCCTGCAACAGCTCTGAGGCCGTGTGCTGTTTGTCCCCAAGGCAGATCAGCTTCAGCACGGCCTGTTGACGCTTCCCCACTGCAGTGCTACACTGCTTCCAGCTACCGGCTGATGGGTGAGTGGCGCTGCGCGCAGAGAATTCGGAGGTGGAAACGGAGGAGGAGGAGCCAATAACGTAGGTGCTGGTGGAAACCCTGATGGAGGTAGGGCCCGCAATCCTCGGCGTGGGTAGCACCTGTGCCATCCCAGGGTCCGAGTCGCTCCCAGCCTCCACGACATTCACCCAGTGTGCCGTCAGGGAAATGTAGCGTCCCTGGCCACAAGCACTTGTCCATGTGTCAGTCGTTAAGTGGACCTTCCCAGTAACTGCGTTGGTCAGGGCACGGGTGATGTTACGGGACACATGGTGGTGTAATGCGGGGATGGCACACCGGGAAAAGTAGTGGCGGCTGGGGACCGCGTACCGAGGGACAGCTGCTGCCATCAGGCTGCGGAAGGACTCAGTGTCCACAAGCCTAAATGGCAGCATTTCGATGGCCAGTAATTTGGAAAGGTGTGAGGTTAGTGCTATGGCCTGTGGGTGGGTGGCTGGGTATTTTCGCTTGCGCTCAAATGCCTGGGGTAACGACATTTGGACGCTGTGCTGGGACAGGGAAGTGGATGTGGTCGCTGATGGTGCTTCAGATGGTACAGGTGCAGGGCGGGAGGTATGCGGGCCTGCGCCTTCGACAGGCGATTGGCCGGCACCGAAAACAGGGGAAGAGGAGGCAGTGGTGTGGCCTGCAGACACAGATGGGCGATCCAGGCGTTCCTCCCACTTATTACGGTGCTTGGATGCCATGTGTCGGATCATGCTGGTGGTGGTGAGGTTTCTAGTGTTCATGCCTCGGCTCATTCTGGTGTGGCACAGGTTGCAAACTACAATTCTTTTGTCGTCCGCACTTTCCTTAAAAAAACGCCATACCGCGGAACACCTACCCCTTGGCAAGGGAGATTTACGCAAGGGGGTGCTCCGTGGAACATTTGCGGGCCGGTTTGGTGCGGTCCGCCTTCTTTCTGTAGCCACACCACTGCCTCTTCCAGCCCGTTGCAGTGCTGCAGATGGCTCACCCTCAGGACTGCTGTCATCGCTCGGCTCTACACCTTCCCAGGTGGGGTCAGTCACCTCATCGTCCACCAAGTCCTCCTCCACTTCCTCACTCTGATCATCCTCCTCATGTCTTGATCCCACCACATACTCAGTCATTGACAACTGTATATCATCCTCCTCATCAAGGTCTTGAGACAGTAATAGTGGTTGATGTAATGGCAACTGTGTCTCATCATCATCATCATCCACTTCCTTTGACCTTAAATGCCGTTCACCTCTGTCATCTTCTTGTGATTGGTTACCCTCTAGAGGTTGTGAATCAGGGCACAAGATGTCATGTTCCTCTGCAAGCGTGCTTGGAGAGAGGTTCAAATGAAGGATTGGTGATGAGACGAGCTCCTCACTATATCCCAGTGTGGGATCACTTCTTTGGCCAGATCCTCTATGGTGGGAGGAAGGATGATCAGAGTGAGGATTATGTTGACCAGACTCTTGGCTACTGAGAGTGGACTTGGTGGAAGACAGGGTGGTGCTTAACCGACTGGAAGCAGTATCAGCTGACATCCAACCGACCACCTGTTCGCAGTGGTCGGACCTCGAGAGTGATGTCCTGCGACGCCCTGTAAAATGAGACATGAAGCTAGGTATGGTGGATGTCTTTCTGTCTTGTGCTCTGGCACCAGGCGCAGTTTCTACGCGTCCTGACCCACGCCCTGAACTATCAGGATCACGTCCACTTCCCCGTCCCTTTTTACCTGCCTTCTTCATATTACACGGAATATGTGCTGCAAATCTGCAACTTTGCACAGTACACAGAATTTGCTTCTTAACTGCGGCTACGCACAGTGAATGGAATATATGACTTTGATATTTTACAGTTTGAAGACTTAACAGAATGTTTTCCTATTCTGAAACTTTGCACAGTAAACAGAATTTGCTTCTTAACTGCGGCTACGCACAGTGAATGGAATATGTGACTTTGATATTTTACAGTTTGAAGACTTAACAGAATGTTTTTCTATTCTGAAACTTTGCACAGTAAACAGAATGTTCTTCTTAACTGCGGCTCGGCACAGTGAATCGAATATGTGACTTTGATATTTTACAGTTTGAAGACTTAACAGAATGTTTTCCTATTCTGAAACTTTGCACAGTAAACAGAATTTGCTTCTTAACTGCGGCTACGCACAGTGAATGGAATATGTGACTTTGATATTTTACAGTTTGAACACTTAACAGAATTTTTTCCTATTCTGAAACTGTGCACAGTAAACAGAATTTGCTTCTTAACTGCGGCGACGCACAGTGAATGGAATATGTGACTTTGATATTTTACAGTTTGAAGACTTAACAGAATGTTTTCCTATTCTGAAACTTTGCACAGTAAACAGAATGTTCTTCTTAACTGCGGCTCGGCACAGTGAATGGAATATGTGACTTCGATATTTTACAGTTTGAAGACTTAACAGAATGTTTTCCTATTCTGAAACTTTGCACAGTAAACAGAATTTGCTTCTTAACTGCGGCTACGCACAGTGAATGGAATATGTGACTTTGATATTTTACAGTTTGAAGACTTAACAAAATGTTTTCCTATTCTGAAACTTTGCACAGTAAACAGAATTTGCTTCTTAACTGCGGCTCGGCACAGTGAATGGAATATGTGACTTTGATATTTTACAGTTTAAAGACTTAACAGAATGTTTTCCTATTCTGAAACTTTGCACAGTAAACAGAATTTGCTTCTTAACTGCGGCTACGCACAGTGAATGGAATATGTGACTTTGATATTTTACAGTTTGAAGACTTAACAAAATGTTTTCCTATTCTGAAACTTTGCACAGTAAACAGAATTTGCTTCTTAACTGCGGCTCGGCACAGTGAATGGAATATGTGACTTTGATATTTTACAGTTTAAAGACTTAACAGAATGTTTTCCTATTCTGAAACTTTGCACAGTAAACAGAATTTGCTTCTTAACTGCGGCTACGCACAGTGAATGGAATATGTGACTTTGATATTTTACAGTTTGAAGACTTAACAGAATGTTTTCCTATTCTGAAACTTTGCACAGTACACAGAATTTGCTTCTTAACTGCGGCTACGCACAGTGAATGGAATATGTGACTTTGATATTTTACAGTTTGAACACTTAACAGAATTTTTTCCTATTCTGAAACTGTGCACAGTAAACAGAATTTGCTTCTTAACTGCGGCGACGCACAGTGAATGGAATATGTGACTTTGATATTTTACAGTTTGAAGACTTAACAGAATGTTTTCCTATTCTGAAACTTTGCACAGTAAACAGAATGATCTTCTTAACTGCGGCTCGGCACAGTGAATGGAATATGTGACTTTGATATTTTACAGTTTGAAGACTTAACAGAATGTTTTCCTATTCTGAAACTTTGCACAGTAAACAGAATGTGCTTCTTAACTGCGGCTACGCACAGTGAATGGAATATGTGACTTTGATATTTTACAGTTTGAAGACTTAGAATGTTTTCCTATTCTGAAACTTTGCACAGTACACAGAATTTGCTTCTTAACTGCGGCTACGCACAGTGAATGGAATATGTGACTTTGATATTTTACAGTTTGAAGACTTAACAGAATGTTTTCCTATTCTGAAACTTTGCACAGCAAACAGAATTTGCTTCTTAAATGCGGCGACGCACAGTGAATGGAATATGTGACTTTGATATTTTACAGTTTGAAGACTTAACAGAATGTTTTCCTATTCTGAAACTTTGCACAGTAAACAGAATGTGCTGCTAATCTGCAACTTTGCACACTAAACAGAATGTGCTCTAATCTGCAACTTTGCACACTAAAAAGAATGTGCTGCTAATCTGCAACTTTGCACACTGAACAGAATGTGCTCTAATCTGCAACTTTGCACACTAAACAGAATGTGCTCTAATCTGCAACTTTGCACACTAAACAGAATATATGAAGTTTTTTTTTTTTTTTTCTCTGCCCCCCCACACAAAATAAACTGCTGCCCCCACACACAGTAGTCCTAAAAAGGACTTTTGGGTCTTTTTTTTTTTTCACAATTGCTTGTCTTCTCCCTACACTGACTTTCCCTTCCTATCCTCATCTCTCCCTGGCTAAGACTGAGCCGAACTCGCTGGTCAGGTGCTATACAGCACCCGATCACGGGTTCTGGCCAGCCAATCAGTGTAATGCCAGCAGCCAACATGGCTGCTGGCATTACACTGATGTCAGAGCCTCCCTGCACGTTTATTGGCTGCGCAGCAGCCACGAAACGTGCGGGGAGGAGACCCGAACATGGCGGGCGAGCACATGCGGTACTCGTACGAGTACCGCCATGTGCCGAGCAGAGCGATGCTCGAGCCGAACCGAGCTTCGGCCTAGCATGCTCGCTCAACACTACTTGTAACCAACAATATTTAAATGAAAAACAAATGGCTCCTGTCTTGGAACACTAATTAAAGATTAAATCCTGTAAATGCTGTGACTGAATGAGCACAAACACCCTTTAACATGATGGAAGCACCTTTTACTTTGATTACAGCAGTAAGTCTGTATGGATAAGTCTCTATCAACCTAGCACAACTAGGTTTTGCGGTTTTTCCATCTCTTTGCAGAAAAGCTTGAGATCATCCAAATTGTATGGGGATATCTTATAGACAACCCTTTTTAGGTCAGTCCACAGATTTCCTATAGGATTGAGGACCATGCGCCGACTGGGCCATTCCAGGACATTGATCTTTCTTTTTGTAAGCCATTCCTTGGGTGATGTGGCAAAGTGCTTCAGATAGTTGTTGTGTTGAAAGGTGAAATTCTTCTTTCTGGCAGGCGGCAGAATATATTTTTGGGCCAACATATATTGATATTTGGAGCTATTAATTTTAACCTCCATCTGCGCAGACCCTCTATCACTACTGAAGACAACCAGTCCCAAAGCCAAGCTTGGTAGTAAGTATTGTGCTCTTTTGCTGTTGAGCTAGCTTTGTGCCAGGCATTTTTTTGTGTCAAGCGTCTCTTTTGGAATTAAGACCAAAATGTTCTACCTTGTTCTCATCAGACCATAAGACATTTTGTCACATGGTTTTGGGGACTGAATGTGTCTTCTTGCAAAATTTAAAAGGGTGTGGATGTTCTTTTTTGTGAGAAATGGCATCTATCTTTCCATCCAGTCCCACAGCTCAGACTTGTGGCAAATACACAGGCGTTTACAGCCATAAACTACTACAGCTCAATTATGGTTGCGGTTGGCCTCTTGGTAGCCTCTCTGATGAGCTTTCTACTTGTTTAGTCATTGATTTTGGAGGGATGTCCTTATCTTTGCAATGTCCTGGTGGTGCCATATTTCCTCCACTTGTTAATGATGATCTTCACAGTGCTCCATTATATATTTACTGCTTTTGAAATACTTTTATATCCATCTCCTGATCTGTACCTTTCAACAATACAATCCCCTTGTTCATTTAACTCCTTGTGAACTATGGCTATATCTGAAGTATGCAACCAAAAAACCTTAAAGGAAACTTACAAGAACAGTTGATTTATTTAGGGCTAGTCAGAATCAGTTAATTTGAAGTCCGGTGAAGGCAATTTTCCTTTGTACATGATTTAAAATGTGATTGGCTATATCTGAACAAAGTTATAACCCATCCCATTGTAAAGGGTGTGCATGCTTATGCAAACATGGCATTGACATCAAGAATGATTATAACAAACAATAAAATGAAGTGTAAACTTAAAGGAACTCTAACAACTCCTAATAATAAACCCCACTTATCCTAATCTAGACAGAAATCGTAATGTCCATTATGAATTAATTCTGTGTGGATTGAAGGCAGACATTATGCCCTGTTGCAGGGCTCCAGCATTCCAAAGTCCTCCAACAAGAGGCTTGCTTAGAAAACTTAAAGGGATAGTAATACTTTATTTTATCTTTATTTTATTTTGTAGGCATTAAAACAACATGAAGAATGATATACGTCTTATCTCTCAAACCTTTATGGTTTGAGAGATATTCACAAGCAAAGTTTCCCTCACTGACCAAAATGGTCAAGTCTGCCATCTAGCTGTCAGATTTTGAATCCGGTCTGCAGATCAACCACTGGCTCTTCAGCAGAGCCGAGATCAAAAGATATAAAAATAACTATTTAATTGGAAGGGTCTAAAAAGTGTGCTTGCAAACCAGGCACACTTTGTAGACTATTCGAATGAAGTAGTTCTTCTTGTATCTCGCGATCTCGGCTCTGATGTAGAGCCACGGCTGGTCTTTGGACCAGATTCCAAATCTGACAACTAGATGGCAGACTTGACTGTTTTGATTAGTGAGGGGAAACTTTGCTTGTGAATATCTCTTAAACAATAATGGTTTGAGAGATAAGACTTATATCGTTCTTCATGTTTTTTTAATGCCTACAAAATAAAATAAAGATAAAACAAAGTATTACTATCCCTTTCAGTATGAGAAGTTTGAAATCCTGGATTCCTGCAGAAAGAAGCATGTTTGCCTCTTTGGATAAATATGCAATATTAATTAAAATTCATTTTGGAGGACAATTCCACACATAACTGATTCTTATGAAACAACATACAGGAGAGCGCTGACATGTGGTATAAATACTAAATGAGATATAAAAATCAATCAATCGATACACTTACTTCTGGGTTTGAAGACCAGTGTTTACTGGTTCACAACCAGTCTATAGGCATGTGGGGACCAATGATGCTGGTCCATCCCACACAGACCACTATACAAGCAAAACTAGTGAAAATGATTCATCCAGTGTGAATAGAAGACGACTTAAACTAATAAACTCTGTTAAAGATTGGAATTTATTTTGTAAACAAAAAAATAATAAAATAAAATCTAAAAACTGTAATAAACAGTGTACACTTAAAAATTAAAACACAAATCCCTCAACATGTTTCATGATCTTAAGCGGCCATTTCTTCAGGAGGCTATCGAGTTGTTTATTGAATAACCGTTATTTTTATACACAGTTGATCTTTAGTCATTACAGTCTCCAGTGAATGGCAACCCACATGGGCATCAGACAGTCGCACACCCCCTCATGACAGTAGCAGAGGGGAATGTAATATAAAGGTGTTTTATACAGTTCCTGGAGAGGACACCTAAGTGCATATAATTAGTTATTACACAACTCTGTGGAACTCTTTCCTCAAAGAGGTGAGCAAAAATCAAGAGAGAGTCCTTTAGTGCCTACAGATTGAACTTGATGGATCAATGTCTTTTTTCAAACTCTTGCTATAATATACTTGAAAAGAAAGTGTTTTTACTAATAATAGTAGTTTTTTTAAAAAAAAGTTTTACAACTCTTACTTTATCATTGGGTTTTAATTGGTTTTCTGTTTGTTGAGTTATTTTCTTCATGCTCCCTAGGGGGCAGAGGCGAGTATATACCACTGTTCAGTTAGTAGATGCACTGAAACACCAAAGAAAGTTAATGTTTCAAGGAACTGTTTCCAAATGAATTTTACTACACAGAGGGAGAAAAAGACAATTTATGAGCTGCCTATGAAATACACAGTACCAATTTATGAAACATTAAAGTTCATTTGACAAATTAATTTACCATAACAATTTGCTTATATCTACAATGAAGACCAAATCTTCTTATTGTCATTAAAAATATTTACTAGTTCAAGTACATGAATAGATACATTATGCAACCAGAAACTCTTTAATAGTGAAAAGAGTAGAAAAGCATTTATTTTCGCTGTGCCTTTATGTGTGAGAATGTTTCATACACTTATGCAAACTGAGAATCATAAGCACATATTTGGGCTAGGATTCATTTGTGGTCAATCATATTCCTCTGCATTGTGTTTCAAGATAAGAAAATGTGATAAAAATTGTGTAAATGCAGTTATTTCATTAATTAATGCACTTATGCATAACATATATTTCTATTGGATCCACTACTCTAAAGCTGGCACATGGAAGTGGTGGATCTACCCAGAACGTGCTCACTGACAACTGAGCAAGTGCAAGATACAATAATGCACTGGTGAATGGCAAATATGAAACAAAATACTTTTCTTGAACACTCAGCCACTCACCTTTGATGGATTCCCCCCCAAGGCAAAAAATCAGCCTCAGTGCTGAATTCAGGTCACAATGAAACTCATCCAATAAGTGATACATTAAAAGAAGAAAGGTAGGACTAAAGCTAAAGATAACTTATTGCTAACCCTTAAGAGTAATGTGCATGACAAAATGCATAACCTCTGTCTGTCATAGTCACTTAATAATAATGTCACAATGACATAGATGATATTATGCTCCACTATCCTCACATCAAAATCTCCTGGCCCAGATGGCGTCTTAAACCAATATTATAAAGCGAGACTCCTGATCTTTAGATACATCACATGACTCACGTATTCAGATTAATCTGAAGGAAAAAAATACTTGACCAAATACCACAATCCAATCTATTAATTGCACATAAATAAGGAAAAGTCCTATAAAATATAGTTAAGATATAATACTATCTGCCTTTTAAATTTATATTTTAAAAAGGTACCTAAAATACCTATTTTTGCTGTTACCCAAATTAATCAGTATTGGATACATCTTTATTTTATACAGATAAGCTTCATATAACAGTAGGAAAGAGGTAGGAGGTGTGAACTGGCCAGTTTGAAGAAATGAAATCAGGAAATTAAAGAGCCGGGATAAAGTTAAAAGAATACCCTTTTTATGTATATTTTTATTGGGAGAGTATTGTCTTTTATATACAAAATAATGATGTTACCAATACAGAAAAAGGGGGAAGGGAAGGAATGATACAGAAGAGGAAAAATGGGCAAAAATTTGCACCTCAAACTGAAATCGTCGAATAATGGCACTTTCCGACTGGCAAATAATTTCCAGCAAAAATTGCAATTTTTCCACTATTTCCTGCCTTTTTCACCCTTTGAAATCAATGGGAAGAAAAATTTTTCTCCACCACATAAAAGTTTTCTACAGCCATATAAAAGGGTGTCAGGCTCTCACAGCCATTCTGTGTTTGTGAGAGGAGAGAGCAGCACCTTGTTTGAGCTAGAGAAGATCAGGAAATTGAAGTTTAGTTTAGGGAATCTTTTAGGTAGGACACATGTTTCCTGTATTAGGAGAGTGAGTGGGGAACTCTGGGGAGAAGAATGGAGGAAGGAAGTTAACCCCAAATAATACCCCAAAATTCAGACTGAGTGACTAGCAAGACGCAGGCAGCTGGGGACCCATTTGCTTGCTGATCTTGATGTTATTGTCTCTGTGCTGGGTGGAAAAGTCTGGGGAAAGAAGTTGCTGATTTTGTTTTACAGTTATAATTTTTTTTGGACAGACTGTGATAAGACAACAGGGTGGACAACTTAAAAAAAAAAAGAAAGAATAAAGAACTAAATATATTAGGTGACAGTGACAGACAGCTGACTGGGCTTAGGCAAGGCATCATACAGCTTCATCAGTTGTGTACCGTAGAGTAAAAAATACAGTATAGCTGAGTAATGTCCAGCAAATGCACAAGAGGAATGAGGAGGGGTGGAGCAGTGCAGGGACATGAGAGTACAGTAGCAGTTCAAAAACTGACTGCAGCAATGGTTGCTGCAGGGTGTGCAATCATTGATGACGATCCCTCTCCTCCAAGGGATGATGCAGTTTGTCAAGGTCTCAGCAAAACTAGTTCAGGCAGCTCTCACAGCATGCCATTCTGTGTTTGTGAGAGGAGAGATCAACATGTTTTGAGCTAGAGAAGACAGGAAAATAAAGGGGAATTGAAGCTTAGGTTTAGGTAGTCATTTAGGTAGGACATTTGTTCTCTGTAGTAGGGGAGTCTGGGGGCACAATGGAGAGAAGAAGGGAGGAAGAAGGTTGACCCAAAATACTCCAAACTTTGGTGTGACTGACTGGCAAAACATAGACAACTGGGGTCCAAATTGCTTGCTGATTTTACGTTTATTGTCTCTGTGCTGGGGAAGTCTGGGGAAAGAATTGTTTTTAGTTATATATATTTTGGGGAGTAACTGTTATAAGGTATGATGGACAACTTAAATAAAATAAATAAAAAAGAAAAACATAAATAATTAAATAAATAAATATATTAGACAGCTGAGTGGGAGCTCTGTGACTGAGGCAGACTTGATAAACAGCAGACGACATTGAGAATTTGTTGAGGGCCAAGGCAAGACATCACACTCTGTCAGAGAAATATTGCACCATATTAAGCATAGGAAAAAAATGTGTTGGAATAGGAAAAAATGTTTTGGATTAGGAGAAAAATGTGTTACAATGTGATAGAATAGGAGAAAAATGTGTTGGAATTAGCACAAAATTTGCTGGAATAGGCTAAACATTTTGCATTGGAGAAAAAGAGAAAAGTTTTGCGAAAAAAGTGAAAAATCTCACTTTTTGCCCACCCCTACTCAGCATAAGCAACAGGAATACCACAAGAATATACAGAACACTTGGCATCACCACAGAAACCCATTTTTATGTCTCAGGCCAGCAGTTTAACATTTGTAGTGGTGACTGATATGGCACTTGCATATCCTATGGGACTTGCTTCCAGAATATGTATTGGTAACTGATGCATATGTATCACAGTGCCCGTGATTGCTGACTTCTGCTGTCAGTCAGGTGTGTGTACTCTCCACTGGCCGCCTGTTTGTTGCCCGCCCAGTATTGCCTATTTAGAGTGGGCTGTGGCACCCTTTGTTTGCCCTTTCGTGGTGTCTCTATGTCAGCAGTCACCTGCCTAGTACCTGTATCCTTGGGCCTGTTTCGCTCTACTACCAGTGTCAGCATTTCTCCAGTAGTCAGTGCCTCTCCTGTGTGATTCCTGCCTCCGTTGCAGATCCAGTTGGGCTGTCATTCCTGCTTCCACTCCTGATCCCGTGCTGCCGTTGTTCCTGCTCCGTTCCTGACCTGGTTGGCAGTCCTGTCGTTCCAGTGGTCATCCTGGCTTGTCTGCTGTTCCCGCTGCTGAATCCTGACTGTTATCGTTTGGTTGCTGGGTCGCCTGGGTGACATTATGATCACTGGTTTACTCCACATTCACCGGTTGCTGATCCCGCTAGTATAGAACCGGTTGGGTGAAACGATTGTCCAGTACGCGGTACTGGTTTACTCCACATTCACCGGTTGCTGATTCCACTGTATAGAACCGGTTGGACGTTACTGTTGTTCAGTACGCGGTACTGGTTTACTCCACATTCACCGGTTGCTGATCCCGCTGCATAGAACCGGTTGGGCGTTACGATTGTTGTGATACTGGTTTGCTCCACTGTTCCATCTTATGCTGCTGTCCCATCTATTCAGCATTAGTGGAGCTGTCCTTCTGTCCTCCTGGCTGCCTTGCCCGGTATATTGGCAAGGCCGGTAGAGCCATACTCAGATTGTTGTTACCCTCCAGGCTGCCTTGCCCGGTATATTGGCAAGGCCGGTAGAGCCTGTCTCCATTCCACTGTGCCATCTTTCAGGCTGCCTTGCCCGGTATATTGGCAAGGCCGGTAGAGCCACATTCAGATTGTCGTGTTACCCTACAGGCTGCCTTGCCCGGTATATTGGCAAGGCCGGTAGAGCCATATTCAGATTGTCGTGTTACCCTCTAGGCTGCCTTGCCCGGTATATTGGCAAGGCCGGTAGAGCCTACCATGCTGTATCTTGCAAAAACTAATGTTTGAACCCATTATGTACATGTGATATATGTGTATGTTCAGGACCCGTGAGGGTTCCCATTAAACTCTTCAATAAAGTTTGATTTTTATCTTACTCTGTGTCTGAGAGTCGAAACAAACCGTGACAGTACGAAAGGGCCATGGCCTCAGACAGTAGGAGTGAAGGTAACGCACAGAACATCCATTGGAGGATGGATGTACTTGAGCAGCATTTGGATCAGTTGGCATTGGCCATCCAAACTATTCTAGAGCGTACTGTACTTACTGACAAGTCTGGTTCAAGTCCGATGGTCTCCCCAGTTTCAAAACCGGAAAATGAAACTATTTCCTCTGTGGCTGCAGTCAAAGGGCTAACCGCTTCTGCAGCATTGCCACTCAGATATGATGGCGAACCCAGTCTGTGCAGAAGGTTTATCAATCAACTTGAGATATTTCTGGAGTTGACCTCTCATGCCTTTCCCAATGATCGCAGTAAAGTGGGGTTTATGATATCCTTATTGACTGGGCGTGCACTGGCATGGGCCAATCCCTTATGGGAAAATGCTAAACCTTGCACAAAAAATTTCAGGGAATTTGTGCAAACATTTTGGAGAGTATTCCAGATCCCTGGTAGAAACTCTGCTGCTAAACATCTAATGGAGATTCAACAGGGCAAACGGACTGCAGCTAGAGAGCTGCCTAATGATTTGGACGAATACATTGATTACGCAATTCTAATTGACACTCGGATCCGGGACAGGCTTATGGCTAAAGACTGTAGGGGACGGTCAAAAAGCACTGGGCCTAGCAGTTCATTTTGCCCACCCATCCCTCCCTTGTTGCCTAAATCCAATGACCATGCACACGAACCTGGTGAACCTATGGAATTAGGTTTTACCAGGTTAACCAAAGAGGAATGAGCACTTCTCAGGAGGCAGGGGTTATGTTTATACTGCGGTAAATCTGGGCACTTGCTAAGAACCTGTCCCGTACGTCCGGTAAATGAACACACCTAGGGTACCTTGGGGGACAGGCCCTAGGTGGTGTTCATCCGTCCCCAGGTTTGAGTATACAAAAACCCACCATCCAGGTGGTACTTTCGTGGGCAGATCGCTCTGTGGAGGTTCTGGCCCTGACTGATTCTGGTGCTGCCGGATATTTCATGGATAATGCCTTTGCTGAACGGCACAAGATTCCGTTGGTTAAAAGAGAATCCCCTCTGGCTATTGAGGCTATTGATGGCAGACCACTGCAACCTGCCCGGGTTACGTTTGAAACAATGCCAATTCCTATGACTATTGGGGTGCTCCATAAAGAGGAACAGCAGTTTCAGATAATCAATTCTCCTCATCATGCAGTCATCCTGGGTTTCCCTTGGTTGCAATTGCATAATCCCCAGTTTGATTGGCAAAAGTGTGAGATTTCTGCCTGGTTCCAATACTGTATGGAGCATTGTGTGTCTCACCGGTAAAGATTCTGTGTGCCTCCCCTTCATTGCCAGACGAGTACCAACAATTCAGTGATGTTTTCAGTAAAGGGGAGGCTGGCACCCTGCCTCAGCACAAGTCCTACAATTGCGCAATTGAACTAGCCCCGGGGGTGGTACCACCTAGGTGCCGTACTTATCCTTTGTCTTGTGAGGAGAACCAAGCTATGGAAGAATATATTTCAGATGCCCTCAAAAGAGGGATAATCAGGAAATCCACCTCACCAGCTGGGGCTGGGTTTTTTTTTTTGTGAAGAAAAAGAATGGCGAATTAAGACCATGCTTTGATTACCGTGGCTTAAATAAATGAATGCCTAAGAATGCGTATCCAGTACCACTCATCACCAAATTATTTGACAGGTTAAAAGTAGTGATGATCGAGCACCCCAATGCTTGGGTGTTCGGGTGCTCTGGCCGAGCGCCCCCGGAGGCTCGAGTGCTCGGCCGAGCACCCGAGCCCCATTGAAGTCAATGGGAGGACTCGAGCATTACACCAGGCACCCCCTGCTCTGATGAGGGGAGGGTGCCTGGTTCATAGGAAAAGGTCAGAAAATGATGGAAACACCACAGAAATGGTTCAGGGACAGCATAGGGAGGTTGTCTGGATGCATCTTGGACTCCAACGTCGCTGCTGGGAACGATGTTTCGCCCGTAGTACGCCATTTTTACAGACTGACCGTAAAACACACAAAAAGGAAGATAAAAACGACTTTAGGCGAAAAATTGTTACCAAACAGTATTTGCTGTATATTTACTTGTATATCATCTGCAAATTCTGCAAAAAATTTCATCGATTTTTCGGAACTGGGGCCATGATTAAGAGGGAAACGTGCGCAGCGTAAAGCAGGTGTTCAATGTGGTTATGGCCCGGGTAAGGTACAGCATTCAAGAACGGAGGCCGCAGCTACCACAGGTTTTACAACATGTTCGTTTGCCCTTGTTAAGTCCAAAATTTATAGTCGGAACAGTGGGGTCTGATCCACTGAGTAAAAGTGACGAAGTGACTTAGTGGATGAAGCCAAGAACTACCTTCTGCTCTGTCGAACACCCCAGCCCTATTTAATTCAATGGGAGGACCTGAGGCACTCCGATACAACCTGTATATCACAAAATGGAGGGCCTCATTCACATTGTGCTACAATAGTTCAGGTAGTGGTCCAACACTCATAAAGCCTATGCACTAAGTGAAAGGGCTGCCAAAAATTAGACTGAAATGTCACTCCAATACACCCTTTATTACACATAAAGGAGGGCACCATACACACCCTTGAAAAATTAGGATTAATGGCCTGCTGGTGACCCTCTAAAACATTAGGGGCGAGGGCATGCCGCTAAGCTGACCATCTAAAACATTAGGAATGAGGGTCTGCTGCTGAGCCGACCATCTAAAACATTATGGGTGAGGGTCTGCTGCGGAGCTGACCATCCTAAACATTATATGCGAAGGCCCGCTAGTGAGCTGACGCTATAAAACATTATAGGAGAGGGCCCGCTAGAGAGCTGACCCAATAAAACATTATATGAGAAGGCCCGCTGGTGAGCTGACCTATACAAAAATTGTCAAACAGGGCCCGCTGGTGAGCTGGCCCTATATAAAAATTATATCACTGGGTATATGGAAGAGGAGGAGGAGGATGAGAAGATTAAGAGTCAACCATATACCCGTTTTTTGGGTGGAAGGGGTGAATGGGAATACAGAGCATTCCCATCATTGTAAATAACATATCTAAAGTGACTTTATGTTCACCCGGGGCTTTCCTCCAGTGGAGTGGAGAAGTCAGGGGAAATCCAGGCCTTGTTCATTTTTATAAGTGTCAACCTATCAGCATTTTCGGTGGAAAGGCGGATACGCTTATCTGTTATGATGCCACCAGCAGCACTAAATACCCGCTCAGACAGAACGCTGGCGGCAGGGCAGGCCAGCACCTCCAAGGCGTAGAGTGCCAATTCATACCACGTGTCCAGCTTGGACACCCAGTAGTTGTAAGGCACAGAGGGATCATTGAGGACGCTGACACGGTCTGCTACGTACTCCTTCACCATCTTCCAAAACTTTTCCCTCCTTGTGACACTAGGCTGCGCATCAGGGTGAGGGTGCTGGCGGGGTGTCATGAAGGTGTCCCACGCCTTGGAGAGTGTTGCCCTGCCTTTGTCGGAACTGCTGTGTGCTCCCCTTTTCTCCCCTTCTCGGTTGGCCAAGGTAGCACGTACTCTGCCGCCAGCGTTGTCAGATGGAAAATTTTGGAGCAATTTTTCGACAAGAACCTTCTGGTATTGCACCATTTTGCTTGTCCTCTCCACCGGAGGAATGAGAGATGAGAAATTCTCTTTGTAGCGGGGGTCCAGAAGGGTGAACACCCAGTAATCCGTGTTGTCTAAAATGCGTATAACGCGTGGGTCACGGGAAAGGCAGCCTAACATAAAGTCAGCCATGTGTGCCAGAGTACCAACAGGCAAGATTTCGCTGTCCTCACCAGGAGGATGACTCTCAATCTCCTCATCCTCTTCCTCCTCTTCTGCCCACCCACGCTGAAGAGATGGAAATAAAGTTCCATGGCTACCCTCTGTAGCGGAGGCAACCATGTCTTCCTCCTCCTCCTCCGCCTCCTCCAATTGTCGCTGAGAAGACGAAGTGAGGGTGCTCTGGCTATCACCTTGTGTAAGCTCTTCCTCCCTCATTTCCACCTCTTCCACATGCAAAGCATTGGTTTTAATTGTGAGCAGCGAGCGTTTCAGTAGACACAGAAGTGGGATGGTTACACTGATAATAGCGTTATCGCCGCTCACCATCTGTGTCGATTCCTCAAAATTGCGTAAAACCTCACAGAGGTCTGACATCCATTCCCACTCCTCACTTCTGATTAGAGGAAGTTGAACGGAGAGGCGACGACCGTGTAACAGCTGGTACTCCACTACTGACCTCTGTTGCTCACAAAGCCGGGCCAACATGTGGAAGGTGTAGTTCCAGCGCGTGCTCACGTCACACAGCAGCCGGTGAGCTGGCAATTGTAAGCACTGCTGCAGCGTCAACAGGCCGGCTGAAGCTGTAGATGACTTACGGAAATGTGCACACACGCGGCGCACCTTGGTCAAGAGATCATGCAAATTGGGGTAGGTTTTTAGAAATCGCTGAACCACTAAATTAAATACATGCGCTAGGCATGGTACGTGTGTGAGCTTGCCGAGCTCCAAAGCCGCCACCAAGTTACGCCCATTATCACACACAACCATGCCTGGTTGCAGGTTGAGTGGCGAGAGCCACTGCTCGGTCTGGTGACTAATCCCCTGCAACAGCTCTGAGGCCGTGTGCTGTTTGTCCCCAAGGCAGATCAGCTTCAGCACGGCCTGTTGACGCTTCCCCACTGCAGTGCTACACTGCTTCCAGCTACCGGCTGATGGGTGAGTGGCGCTGCGAGCAGAGAATTCGGAGGTGGAAACAGAGGAGGAGGAGGAGGAGCCAATAACGTAGGTGCTGGCGGAAACCCTGATGGAGGTAGGGCCCGCAATCCTCGGCGTGGGTAGCACCTGTGCCATCCCAGGGTCCGAGTCGCTCCCAGCCTCCACGACATTCCCCCAGTGTGCCGTCAGGGAAATGTAGCGTCCCTAGCCACAAGCACTTGTCCATGTGTCAGTCGTTAAGTGGACCTTCCCAGTAACTGCGTTGGTCAGGGCACGGGTGATGTTAAGGGACACATGGTGGTGTAAGGCGGGGACGGCACACCGGGAAAAGTAGTGGCGGCTGGGGACTGCGTACCGAGGGACAGCTGCTGCCATCAGGCTGCGGAAGGACTCAGTGTCCACAAGCCTAAATGGCAGCATTTCGATGGCCAGTAATTTGGAAAGGTGTGAGGTTAGTGCTATGGCCTGTGGGTGGGTGGCTGGGTATTTTCGCTTGCGCTCAAATGCCTGGGGTAACGACATTTGGACGCTGCGCTGGGACAGGGAAGTGGATGTGGTCACTGATGGTGCTTCAGATGGTACAGGTGCAGGGCGGGAGGTATGCGGGCCTGCGCCTTCGACAGGCGATTGGCTGGCACCGAAAACAGGGGAAGAGGAGGCAGTGGTGTGGCCTGCAGACACAGATTGGCGATCCGGGCGTTCCTCCCACTTATTACGGTGCTTGGATGCCATGTGTCGGATCATGCTGTTGGTGGTGAGGTTTCTAGTGTTTATGCCTCGGCTCATTCTGGTGTGGCACAGGTTGCAAACTACAATTTTTTTGTCGTCCGCACTTTCCTTAAAAAAACGCCATACCGCGGAACACCTAGCCCTTGGCAAGGGAGATTTACGCAAGGGGGTGCTCCGTGGAACATTTGCGGGCCGGTTTGGTGCGGTCCGCCTTCTTTCTTTAGCCACACCACTGCCTCTTCCAGCCTGTTGCGGTGCTGCAGATGGCTCACCCTCAGGACTGCTGTCATCGCTCGGCTCTCCACCTTCCCAGGTGGGGTCAGTGACCTCATCGTCCACCAAGTCCTCCTCCACTTCCTCACTCTGATCATCCTCCTCATTTCTTGATCCCACCACATCCTCAGTCATTGACAACTGTGTATCATCCTCCTCATCAAGGTCTTGAGACAGTAATTGTGGTTGATTTGATGGCAACTGTGTCTCATCATCATCATCATCCACTTCCTTTGACCTTAAATGCCGTTCCCCTCTGTCATCTTCTTGTGATTGGGTACCCTCTAGAGGTTGTGAATCAGGGCACAAGATCTCATGTTCCTCTGCAAGCGTGCTTGGAGAGAGGTTCAAATCAAGGATTGGTGATGAGACGAGCTCCTCACTATATCCCAGTGTGGCCAGACCCTCTATGGTGGGAGGAAGGATGGTGGGAGGATTATGTTGACCAAACTCTTGGCTACTGAGAGTGGACTTGGTGGAAGACAGGGTGGTGCTTAACCGACTGGAAGCAGTATCAGCTGAAATCCAACCGACCACCTGTTCGCAGTGGTCTGACCTCGAGAGTGATGTCCTGCGACGCCCTGTAAACTGAGACATGAAGCTAGGTATGGTGGATGTCTTTCTTTCTTGTGCTCTGGCACCAGGCACAGTTTCTACGTGTCCTGACCCGCGCCCTGAACTATCAGGATCACGTCCACTTCCCCGTCCCTTTTTACCCGCCTTCTTCATATTACACGGAATATATGCCGGTAATCTGCGGCTAGGCACACTAAACAGAATGTGACGCTAATCTGCGGCTAGGCACACTAAACAGAATGTGACGCTAATCTGCGGCTAGGCAGAGTGAACGGAATATGTGACGTTAATTTGTGAATTTGCACACTAAACAATATGTGCCGCTAATCTGCGGCTAGGCACACTAAACAGAATGTGACGCTAATCTGCGGCTAGGCACAGTGAACGGAATATGTGACGTTAATTTGTGAATTTGCACACTAAACAATATGTGCCGCTAATCTGCGGCTAGGCACACTAAACAGAATGTGACGCTAATCTGCGGCTAGGCACAGTGAACGGAATATGTGACGTTAATTTGTGAATTTGCACACTAAACAATATGTGCTGCTAATCTGCGGCTAGGCACACTAAACAGAATGTGACGCTAATCTGCGGCTAGGCACACTAAACAGAATGTGACGCTAATCTGCGGCTAGGCACAGTGAACGGAATATGTGACGTTAATTTGTGAATTTGCACACTAAACAATATGTGACGTTAATTTGTGAATTTGCACACTAAACAATATGTGCCGCTAATCTGCGGCTAGGCACACTAAACAGAATGTGCCGCTAATCTGCGGCTAGGCACAGTGAACGGAATATGTGACGTTAATTTGTGAATTTGCACACTAAACAATATGTGCCGCTAATCTGCGGCTAGGCACACTAAACAGAATGTGACGCTAATCTGCGACTAGGCACACGAAACAGAATGTGACGCTAATCTGCGGCTAGGCACACGAAACAGAATGTGATGCTAATCTGCGGCTAGGCACAGTGAACGGAATATGTGACGTTAATTTGTGAATTTGCACACTAAACAGAATGTGACAATAATCTATGGCTAGGCACACGTTTAAAATGGCCCTTTTTGTCGCTGCGTTGTACAATATTTGTCCCTGTGCACCTAGTACAATGTCACCTTACTAATATCCCACCATCAAAAAAAAAATGAAATTGTGCCCCCCCAAACAAAATATAAATGCTGCCCCCACACACAACAGTCCTAAAAAGGACTTTTGGGTCTTGAAAGAGTACCAATACTACCAACACTTTTATTCTCCCTACACTGACTTTCCCTGCCTGATCGCATCTCTCCCTGGCTGAGAATGAGCAGAACTCGCGAGTCGGGTGCTATACAGCACCCGATCACGTGTTCTGGCCAGCCAATCAGTGTAATGCCAGCAGCCAACATGGCTGCTGGCATTACACTGATGTCAGAGCCTACCCGCACGTTTATTGGCTGCGCAGCAGCCGCGAAACGTGCGGGGAGGAGACCCGAACATGGCGGGCAAGCACATGCGGTACTCGTACGAGTACCGCCATGTGCCGAGCAGAGCGATGCTCGAGCCGAACCGAGCTTCGGCCGAGCATGCTCGCTCATCACTAGTTAAAAGGTTACTAAATTTTCACAAAATTGGACCTACATGCAGCATATAACCTGATTGTGCTGCCCTCAATGCCTTTGCCACCTGTGCTCTTGCCAAGACCCCTAGACACCTCCCTGTGGGCCTACTTCAACCAGTGCCTAATGGCGAACGTCCCTGGTCTCACGTTTCTATTGACTTTATGGGAGAATTGCCAATGTCTAGGGGATATTCCTTCATACTTATGGTGGTGGACAGGTTTTCTAAAATGGCTCATTTCGTACCTCTGCCAACAAATTAGCGGTGGTTTTCGCTAAGGAAGTATTCCGGTTGCGCGGGGTACCCAGAGTTCTGGTGTCCGACTGGGGGAGCCAGTTCGTGTCTAGATTTTGGAGAGCCTTTTGTGAACAGATGGGCATCCAATTGTCCTTTTCCTCCGCATACTACCCCCAGACCAATGGGGCTGCTGAGCATGCCAGTCAGGGACTAGAGCAGTTCCTTCGCTGTTTTGTTACTGACCATTATGATAATTGGGCCGATCTGTTGCCGTGGGCAGAGTTCGCCAGGAACTGTGCGGTTAACTCTTCATCTGGGAGCTCTCCGTTTCTTATCAACTACGGATTCCAGCTGTGCTTGCTCCTGGATTCATTTCAGTCTCAACAGATTCAAGCTCTGGATGAGCATATTGAGCAGCTCCGCTCCACATGGGCACAGGTTCAAAGGGCACTCAGTCAGTCTTTTCAGCGTCAACAGTGCCATGCTAATCGTAGACGGCTGCCAGCAGTCTCTTTCCAGGTTGGGGACAGGGTATGGCTATCCTCCAGAAACCTTAAGTTACAAGTCCCATCTAATAAATTGGCTCCCCGGTTTATTGGTCCGTATAGGGTGATCCGCAAAATTAACTCTGTTTCGTATGCCTTGGATATCCCTGCGTCCATGCGCATTCACAATGTGTTCCACGTATCTCTCCTCAAACCTCTTGTATGCAACCGTTATACTACTAACCCTGTGGTGCCAGGGCCTATAGAGATAGAGGGCCAGGAGGAGTACGAAGTTCAGAGTATCATTGATTCTCGCAGATTTAGAGGAAAATTGCAGTATTTGGTACATTGGAAGGGTTATGGTCCTGAGGATCGATCCTGGGTGGATAGTAAGGACCTTCATGCTTCAAAATTACTGTGAATTTTTAATTCCAAGCACCCCCAGAAACCAGGTCCCTCTTCCTAAGGAGGGGGTCTTTGAGAGCAGGGTACTATCACGGTGCCCTTGATGGCTGACTTCTGCTGTCAGTAAGGTGTGTGTACTCTCCATTGGCCGCCTGTCTTTTGCCTGCCCAGTATTGCCTATTTAGACTGGGGTGAGGCACCCTTTGGTTGCCCTTTCGTGGTGTCTCTATGGCAACAGTTACCTGCCTAGTACCTGTATCCTTGAGCCTGTTTCGCTCTGCTACCAGTGTCTGCGTTTCTCCAGTGGTCAGTGCCTCTCCCGCATGATTCCTGCCTCCGTTCCAGATCCGGTTGGGCTGTCGTTCCTGCTTCCGTTCCTGATCCCGTACTGCCGTTGTTCCTGTTCCGTTCCTGACCTAGTTGGCAGTCCTGTCGTTCCAGTGGTCATCCTGGCTTGTCTGCTGTTCCCGCTGCTGAATCCTGACTGTTATCGTTTGGCTGCTGGGTCGCCTGGGCGACATTCTGATCACTGGTTTACTCCACATCCACCGGTTGCTGACCCTGCTAGTATAGAACCGGATGGGCGAAACGATTGTCCAGTACGTGGTACTGGTTTACTCCACATTCACCGGTTGCTGATTATGCTAGTATAGAACCGGTTGGGCGTCACTATTGTCCAGTACTCAGTACTGGTTTACTCCACGTTCACCGGTTGCTGATTCCGCTGTATAGAACCGGTTGGGCGTTACTGTTGTCCAGTATGCGGTACTGGTTTACTCCACATTCACCGGTTGCTAATCTCGCTGTATAGAACTGGTTGGGCGTCACTGTTGTCCAATACGCGGTACTGGTTTACTCCACATTCACCGGTTTCTGATTCCGCTGTATAGAACCAGTTGGGCGTTACTTTTGTCCAGTACGCGGTACTGGTTTATTCCACTTTCACCAGTTGCTGATTCCTCTATGACTGAACCAGTTGCGCATTCCTGTTGTCCAGTACACGATACTGGTTTACTCCAAATTACAGGTTGCTGATCCATCTATTATAGAACCGGTTTGCTATACTGTTGTCCGGTGCACGGTACTGGTTAAACCTTCATTCACCGGTTGCTGCTGCCTCCATTATTGCACCGGTTTGGCCTCCCTGGTTGTGATACTGGTTTGCTCCACTGTTCCATCTTATGCTGCTGTCCCATCTATTCAGCATTAGTGGAGCTGTCCTTCTGTCCTCCTGGCTGCCTTGCCCGGTATATTGGCAAGGCCGGTAGAGCCATATTCAGATTGTTGTTACCCTCCAGGCTGCCTTGCCTGGTATATTGGCAAGGCCGGTAGAGCCTGTCTCCATTCCACTGTGCCATCTTTCAGGCTGCCTTGCCCGGTATATTGGCAAGGCCGGTACAGCCACATTCAGATTGTCGCGTAACCCTCCAGGCTGCCTTGCCCGGTATATTGGCAAGGCCAGTAGAGCCACATTCAGATTGTCGTGTTACCCTGCAGGCTGCCTTGCCCGGTATATCGGCAAGGCCAGTAGACCCACATTCAGATTGTCGTGTAACCCTTCAGGCTGCCTTGCCCGGTATATTGGCAAGGCCAGTAGAGCCACATTCAGATTGTCGTGTTACCCTACAGGCTGCCTTGGCTGGTATATCGGCAAGGCCGGTAGAGCCATATTCAGATTGTCGTGTTACCCTCTAGGCTGCCTTACCCGGTATATTGGCAAGGCCGGTAGAGCCTATCATGCTGTATCTTGCAAAAACTACTGTTTGAACCCATTATGTACATGTGATATATGTGTATGTTCAGGACCCGTGAGGGTTCCCATTAAACTTTTCAATAGAGTTTGATTTTTATCTTACTCTGTGTCTGAGAGTCAAAACAAACCGTGACAATATGAACATTGTCTTTGTTCAAAGAGTGGACCCACTGCATGTGAGGTGGAAGATAACTATGTCCTATGCCAAAATGCTGACCTCCTTGAGTACTCAAACTGTGTTTGGCACCAGTGGTGTGTTCTGCAGTGGAACCCTTAGATGCATACCAGGGATTCACTTTTGTATCAAAGTATTTTATTGAGAGATCTTCACAGAAAGTATAACAATGTACAGGTAGATTGGTACATGCATTTCAGGATCAAATGGCATATGACAATTACAATACATAAGTGATGTTAAAGGGATAGTAATGTTTCATAATAAAAGGAGCTGTGTTATATCAATACTGTCAGACTTGTAATTCAAGAGTAATTCAATGACAAAGTATCTCCCTCCCGCCCCTTTTGCTGATGTAACACTGTTCAGCCAGATCAGAAGGGAGACGCCTAGTATATTGCAGAGAGGGACAATCTTAAATTAAGATAAGGGAAAAAGCTAAAAAACTTGTCAAGGGGACAGGGCTTTCATTGTTCTCATAGGAAGAAGACTGTCCACTTCTGTTATCTGTTTGGTCTATGGACTGGATTCCACATCTGAGAAGAGATAGCTTACACTAGGTAAAAGGGGTGGGAGGAGAAACTTTGCTTGTGAATATCTCTTAAACCATAAAGGTTTGAGAGATAAGACTTATATTGTTCTTCATGTTTTTTTAATGCCTACAAAATAAAATAAAGATAAAACGAAGTATTAATATCCCTTTAAGTAGAGAAAACTCTGAAGTAGAGCTGTATGATTGTAGTACCTTACATGGGTCAGATAACCTGTGAAAGAACCCATTTTACATTATAAGGATAGAAAGGAGGAGAGAGAAAAGGAGATGGAAGGATAAGATAGAGGAAGTCTGGTAAAATAGAAAGTGAGCTTGGACCAGAGTGCCATGTTGGAGTGGTTAACTCCGAACCCAGAAGGAAAGGAAGGGGAGGAAAAAGCGTAAGAAAAATGGACAAGGAGAAAGAGGTCTGAAAGTTCAGAAGAGAGGGTGAGGTGGAGAGGTAAAAGAGGAAAGGGTACAGGAAAAGAGAGGGGAGAAGAAAGGGGAAAAGAAATGGACAAAAGAAAAGGGAGAAAAAAGGGGAAGAGAAACACACACGAGTCTGGGCTAGCAAGAGAGGAGCTACTGAATATTAAGGGTTAAAAAGGGTGATAACCAGCGATGGAATTGGTTGAGGTCTAGCTTTTTGCACCCCAGGCTGTTTTTATAAACAGAATTTGCTCTTCAAATTTATTGTACAAAACGCTTACTGAGGGAGAGACATCCATTTTCCAATGAAGGAATTAGAGCTTTGGATGCATTAAGCATAGTGTACAGGAATATTTTCTTCACTTTTGGTACTGTTGGCAGGTCTTTATATAAAAGTATCTGACAAAGATTATAAGGGAGAGAAATCTCCAAACATTTATTGATATGTTGCAAGCAGGAGAACCAAAAGTTAGAAATTCCTGGACAGTTCCACCAGATGTGCAGTAGAATCCCTGGATGCGCTCTGCACCTATAGCATGTATTAGATATCTTACAGTTAAAGGGATAGTAATACTTAAAATTTACTGATCTGCATATTGTAGGCATTAAATAAAGAAATTAATTGCCAGTGCAAGGGGGGGGGGACTTTGCGAGCGATTAGGCACTGGAGGCAATTCATTTTTTTTAATGCCTACAATATGGGGATTAATACATTTTAAGTATTACTATCCTTTTAAAACTGTGAAGCCTGTGAGGAGTGTAATACCGGCGGAAAAGCAATTTATAGTTCATCTCGACCATTTGTGCAGAGATAGAGGATTTCTGGGTACGGCGCCATATCCTCCTCATTGGATGACAAGGTTTGACCCAAGTCCGTCTCCCATGCCAAAGCATAGGTCAGTTTAGAAAGGCGATCAGGATCTGAAAGAATTCAATAAATAGAGCTTAGGCTGAGCTATCAATAGCTCTTCAAATGGAGATAAGACTCTACTGAGCTTGTGTTGCAGCTCCCGAGAAGATAGTAGGCCTTTAATTCTGATGTAATTCCAGATTTCTCGAAGAGGAAGATTAAGGATCTTTTGTAACGCGGAGAAGTCCTTAATCACACCATCATGGTATATGTCTGCTAGGCGAAGATCTCGAGATTTAGTCCAATTAGGAAGAGAGGGCTTTAGCTAATAGCGGGGTCAGAATTGTATCAAAGGTTCTATAGTATGATTGAGAGAAGCCGGTGGGCCCTGGACACTTGCCTGTCGGTAACAGTCGGATAGTCGCTAGGACCTCTTGCTCTGTAATAGGGGACTCCAGGGAATCAGAGGCTTCCCTGCTAAGTGGTTTTATGCGTACTTCCTTAAGATATTGGTCTACTAACTGCTGGTAGTTCAAGGAATGAGGTGGGGATACAGCAATGTTGTATAAGGACAAACAGAATGAGTAAAAAGAGGTCACTATATCTGGGGAGGAATTAACTACTAAGCCGGTGGATGATCTGATCGAGTATACATATTAAGTTTGTTTCAATTGTTATGCCAGCCCCGGTTTGTTGCCATGTTCAAACTGAGCCTGAAGAATTTAAAAAAAGGAGCGTTCGACCTTCTCCTGCAGGAGTGAGTTCAGTTTTGAGTGTAACGACAACAGTGTAGTCAGAGAGGCCACCACCTGGAAGGCTTTGTGAGCCGCCTCCAGGGATTGAATTTCTACAAGCAGCATATCAATTTCCCGAGTTGCTATTTTCTTCCTGCAGAGGCAAGTTTTATTATCTCCCCACACATTACACATTTATGAGCCTCCCAGGCAGTGAGATTGCCTCAGAACAATTGTAGACTATGCAGTGGTTCAGAGTCTGGGCCAGCTGAGCTACAGAATCGAGATGTTATAGGAGGAATTCATCCAACCGCCAAAGATTAAAGGGTTTAAAGGGGAAACTTCTGTGGAGAGTAATCATAACGGGTGCATGGTCAGACCATGTGATATTACCCATTTTTGCTTCTAATAAAGAAGGGATGAAAGAATGATTGATAAAAATATAATCAATTCTGGAGTATTGGTCGTGAGAGTGGGAATAGTACGAGTAGTCTTTTGTTGTGGGATTTAGAAGACGCCATGCATCAACAAGTTGCCAGGAGTGCAAGGCCTTCACAAAGTGTTGAAGAACAGATTGGGCATACGAGGATGAGCCAGAGGAGCAATCCATCGCCGGGACTAGAGGAAGATTGAAGTCACACCCTACCACTAAGACTTCCTCCTGAAAGGAGGATAAGGATTCAAGAGCATTAAGAACAAAAGTTGCTTGATGCATATTGGGGGAGTATAAGGAAGCGAAGGTGTATAAACAGCCATCAACAGTACCCTTAACATAGAGACATCTGCCCTCGTTGTTGGTGAGAGTAGAGTGATGTTGAAAAGTGAGGTTTTTATGGACTAAAATTACTACTTCATTCTTCCAGGTGTTCACTTTTAAATTGTCGCATTTTAAATAACACGCGGCCTCATTAACTGGAGAATACCCCACATTGTACTTGTACTGGCCACCGCAAATCTTAGCATACCTCCAATCTGCACTGAGACACCCCACTCCTTGTTACACTGCTCTGGTTGAAGATTAAAATCTTCCTGCTTCAGGGACAAGTCGTCCCTTGTGTAGTCTGATCTCCCTTTCAGTGCAAGGCTTCTTATGAGGACAAGGGCTGGTTTCAATGCTATCTACACTGCCCCAAGTGGTTGGAGTGCTGATCTCATTTGGAAGTCATCCAGGTGCCTAGCCAAAGTCTGTTCTATCTGCAAGGAGCTGGGTGTCTCAGTGCAGATCGGAGGTATGCTATTGTTTGCGGTGGCCAGTACAAGTACAATGTGAGGTATGCACCATTTAATGAGGTGACATGAGAACCTTGCACTTATAAGCAGCACGATTCTTATGTTACCCTTTTCAACCAGATGACATGTTTAATGCGGCTTGCAGCCACGCATTATTTAAAATGTGAGAATTTAAAAGGATACCCATACCAGAAATCATGCAGTTAGAGCAGGGTTTCAGTACATCTGGCTATATTATTAATGAATGCAGGACATATCTATCAAGCAGAAGTGACAGTAGACTTACTTATTAAAAAATTAACTAGCATCTAATACTACCCAAATATCAAGTAGCAGGATTGAAAAAAAACTCCAAAAAACTGAGAAGTATACTGCAAATGAATTAATTAATACTGAGGACGAAGAAGGATTTGCACAGTTGCCACTGTTACCACTAAAACAAGTGGTACAAGTGCTATGAACAACAATGAATGACTGTCAAATGAAAATGATTAGATGTTATACTGGAATCATACATGTTACTGCTTACAAAAATTGTTTGCAGGCTTGCAACAAGGCAAACTTTGGAAAAAAAATGTTTGCAGGCCTTCATTAAGGCAAGTATTTAAAAAAAAGGTTGTATTATACAGCAAGGCAATCCATGATTGCAAGCCCAATATATCAGGTAAGCCACCACCAGGAACATTATGTGGCATCCACCAGTGACATTATGGTGTAAATGTCACAGGATCAGGCTGATGTAATATTCATTATGCCCATGGGTAATAAAAGTTGTGGTGGGAGTGGAACTGGGATCAGCATCTGTACAGACTGTGGTCGGAGAACCAGCAACAGCAGTGATGTTGCACATCCTTTTTGTTTGTGCTGTGGCTGAGTCAAGCCAATACCACTCCAGCTGCATCTGTGAAATCACAATTATTCTTCTCCTCCTGAACCTCTACTAAAATCATGTTTTTTTTTTTAATATTTGTTATTCTAGACAGGGAGTGACTGTGCAATTATTGTTAACAAATGCAATGTGCACAGTGTGTTAACAGGTTGAAAGAAAAGAGAAAGAATGGCATCATACACCTTGGCCACAAAAATCAAATGGTGTCAGTCACTGTGTCCCTTGTCCAAACAAGATACTGGAGGTTGGTGGGGCAGTGAGTGATTGACACTTCTAATTTGTCATACATTACCATTCAATAAAAATAACTGACCCTGTCTGACATGAACTTGAATTATTCTCAAGAGTGATCAGTCTACATTCTATTGACCTCCAGCACATTGCCATGTGTGGTCACAATGTGCATTGTGTTGAAACATATTGCCAGATTCAGACATCCATAGATTCACCGTCTCCTGGAGGTGTCACTGCCAAGGAGGACACAGAGGCTGTTGGGGTAGGGAACAGGCATATTATTACTACTATTCCAGGCCCTGAGACTAGGTAACAGTGAGCTAGGTGATACCATTGTTGTTCTGGGATGGGTCAGGGTAGAGTCATGCTTTTTTATGGGGATTTTTGGGCCACATTGCACTTGACTACAGGTAGGACAGGAGGCACAGTGATAGCAACAACTAATTTTCTTCTGGGGGGGGTTTCAAATATTCCACATGAATCTCATAGTGGTTAGGCTGCATATGTTTTATTAGGTCAGATGTGCCAAGATATGACCCCTCCTTCCCTCTCTTAAGACCCTTGTCACAGACTGTACACATTGTAGTTGGGGATGATTGTTCAGCCCTTTCTCCCACAAATTATTTCAGTGGGAGAGTTAAAGAATGGTCTTCTTGCCTGTGTGCCTTATTCCCAGATGCATCTGAAGTGGCTTGTGGTGCTGCTGCTTTCTCACCATCAATACTAGCAGTTGGAGGTAGTACATCAACCTATACCATATCACTGCTGGTACTTTCATTACCTCCACGACAGTCTTTGGCTGGAATGATGAGTTTCTTCCCACCAGTACCCAGCATGGTGGACACAACAGCCTGTTCTTGCTCTATTATTTCATTATGGGGGTGGGACTGGGAATCAGACAATTCAGCAGCATTATCTTCAGAAACTAAAACTAAATCACCACCAAGCAACATCATGCCGCTGGTGGTAAGACCCATTCTTACCATGTTTCTCTACTACTCCTGATTTATATAATCCAGGAAACATCTCATTATGTCATGACTGGTATAAGCATCCTCAGCAGCAGCAGCACCACCATCACCACCACATTCTTCCTCTTCTCATGCTGGTGGTGGTATTGGTAAAAGTAACATAAGTGTAGGTGGCACTTTTGGTGTCACACTTATAGTCTTTCAGTCACACGTTATGTGGTGGGATGTGGTAGGAGGTGTTGACCACTGCTGCTACAAGATCTGCTGCTGCTGGATTTCTGCACATTAGCAGCAGTATTCCTCCAACTCCTTTTATCCCCCACACACAAACACACACAATGCATCACGCTACAGCAATAACAGGTGTACCGGCAATGCGTATTAAGTCTGCCTCACTCCACATCTACTCCACAAAGTCATTTTTCTTATCCCTCTAGCTCCATGCCTCTAAAGCCATCTTTGTCTCAACTGCGCATTGTAGAACAGCGGGAAGGTTTGGGTTTTTATAGTAGTGGGTAGGAAATATAGAGGCCATAAAAAGTATAGAAAAGAAACGGCATCGTTCTCATGAGAAATTCAGTGGATGTAGCGTGCAGTCTAAACATGTTTTCATTGCTGCTGGTTATATTGTTAATGACTGTAGGACATGATTATCAAGCAGCAGTGTTGGGAGGCTTACATTTCTAAAAATTAACCGGCATCTAATACCATCTGAGTATGGAGTAGCAGACGTGGACAAAACCACACAAGGCAGGAACGCCCATGACATATGCTATTAACAGCAGCACCGAGGAAGAGGAGGAGGGATTTTAAATGTTATAACCATCTACCACTGTTATAACCACTGCTATTACTACTGAATAATATTTGAAAATAATCTGATAATAATAATAATAATAATATAATAATCCTTTATTTATATAGCGCACACAGATTCCGCAGCGCTTTACACTCATATTGGTTCCTGTCCCCATTGGGGCTCACAATCTAAATCTAAATAATGAAAGCTTACATTGGATTCAAAGATGATAATGCAAATAATTTGTCTAGCATTTGTCTAACTCTCTGCAAACAGATGACTCATCCAGTTATTAGCATCTCCTTTCTTACAACCTATTTTTCTTACCTCTTTTGGGTATATAAATAAATAAAATAAAACTGATTTTCCCAGATAGAAGAGATCACAATTATGATAGAATGCCACTCCAAAAGAGCCATTTAAAGCAGAACTATCACCATATGCAACCCTCCAAATCAATTGCTTTTAAAACAAGTATAACAAACAGGCCTACTATAGTTTTTCACTGTTGGTGAAACTGTAAGACAGATGTTGTGTGGAGATGAGAGAGAGTTCAGCCATCTTTCCTCTGTCTAAGATGATGTGGAGCACTCTCCCCGTCATCCACCTGCCCCCTTCCCTCCAGCAGTTTGTTTAAGCAGCTGCCTGCAGGCAGCATCGAAGTGAAGGAGCAAGCCAGCAATGAATACACTGTAAAAAGCAATGTTCTGTGCTTATCAGTGCAGGACGTTACTGTTTACTGTGTATTCATTGCCCGGCTTGCTCTTTCATGACGATGCTGTCTGCAGGCAGCTGTTTAAGCAAACTGCTGGAGAAAAAGAGGAAGTTGGTGGGTGGACATACATTCCCACAAGTGGTGCTGTCGTGCCAAAGCCAATGCAGTACACAGAAATTGTTTAGTATGTTTTAAAAAAAAAAATACAAGGAAAAAAAATTACTTTTTACTATCTTCTGTGCTTCCATTTTCACATGGAAACAACATATACATAGGTGATAGCTCCCCTTTAAACTCTTGGCTGCTCCCAAAAATTTACGGGAATACAGTTCACATATATATCATAACTCATATGTTTTCTCCTGGTTTGCTCTGTATGTCATAGAAATCTGCACAGCTGGATGACATCAGCTCCATCCTTAGTCAGCACTCATTTGAGTTGCCCCAAATTTTCTCCAGTTTGCTTTTAAGCATAATGGCCATATTTCCTGCAAATATGATTATAGCATAACAACTAGCAACAGCTGATACACACTTTAATGTAATGCTCCATTTAAGATCTATATTCTAATTTAATTTCTATATATGTCTTGAATTTCAAGGATAAAGTCAATAAAAAGAAAAATGTGGTAAAATTGCTCAAAATCTATTGAATTCTTGGAAGGCAAGCCATTAATTTAACAGTACTTAGAAATCATTAACGACTTCTTTAGGGCAAAAAGCACAGGGAATAAACATAAAGCCATTAAAATCACTTTGATTTAATTCATGCTGTGAAAAAGTCTATTTTCTGAGCAGTAGCAAATTAAAAGAAAGTAGAGAAATGATGTGTTTTTCAGTTTATATTAATTTTGCATTATACATAATCAAGTGTTCAACATAATAAATCAAATGATGAAAAGTGATTTATTTTTTTTTAAATAACGTAACTTTTTTCTTAACCCCAATCACCCAAAATTACTTTGTATGTGTTTCCAGTCTAGTAAATACTTATGTTCTCATTGTGGCTAATGTAAGAGGAGCTGAAACATTGATTTAACACTATGAGTGACAGAGGGGTATGCACCACATTGCAGAGCAATGCATCCTACTCCTCTGGCACTCAAAGGGTTAATTGTTTTATTTTAGCAGCTTGAATGCTAGGCGGGTCCCCAGAGGATTGCTTTGCAACACGTTGGAGATCTCTTTAGCAATCAATGGGTTAAAAGCTAATTGAAATCTATTGCTATGCGAAGCTGGGAACTCTACAATTTGGCCCAGAAAGTGCGTTTTTTGCGGCTAATCAACAGGTCTCTGGGGCAGAGGCTGTTTCTCTAGATGTGGGGAGAATATAATGAAACTCTGCCCACTTCTGCTCCTTCCCAGTCTGTTCCTTCCACTTCTCCTCCTTCTCTAGCCTATTCCTCAAACATTTTCTATGTTTGTTAAGCACCGCCCACACTCAGTTAAACCACACCCTTTTTAAGCAAATCGCATCATTTATATCCCCCAGCAGCACAAGAAAAAGTTCCCAGGTGTATTTATTTGTATTTCATTATAGATTCTTTGCTACTTGAATATACTTCACAAACATCGTTACTTCTGTATACCAAATGTTTGGGACAGAGCTGTCCAAATTGTGCAATTAGACTTTGTTTTTAGGACCACGTGTTGGCAAGTTCATTTCTATAATTAATATTTAATAACATTAATATTTTGGAGTTCTCAGGAAAGCAAAAATACTCTTGTGCATTGCTTCTGGGACAAGAAGCTACAAAATGATCAGAGCTAAGATGCTTTTGTTTCCCTTGAGTCAAGAATAGAGTAATTATCTAATTGGAGAAAAGTAGTTAGAAAGCTTTTATGGGGGAAGTACAAATCTTTTAAAGCAGGTTATTTTCCACACTAAAGAGTTGACTTCTGTTGCACTTCGGGGGGAAACACTAGAGCACGGGTTCTCAATTGTTTTTCACTAGTGTTGAGCGAGCACCCCGATGCTCGGGTGCTCGGGTGCTCTGACCGAGCACCCCCTGAGGCTCGAGTGCTCGGCCGAGCACCCGAGCCCCATTGAATCCAATGGGGCGACACGAACATTATACCAGGCACCCCCTGCTCTGATGAGGGGAGGGTGCCTGGTCAATGCCCCCCTTCATCTCCGCTATGCCCCCTTCATCTCCAAATGCCCCCTTCATCTCCGCAATGTCCCCCTTCATCTCCGCTATGCCCCCTTCATCTCCGCTATGCCCCTCTTCAACAATGTCCCCCTTCATCTCCGCTATGCCCCTCTTCCACAATGTGCCCCTTCATCTCCGCTATGCCCCTCTTCCACAATGTCCCCCTTCATCTCCTCTATGGCATAGAGGAGATGAAGGGGGACATTGTGGAAGAGGGGCATAGCGGAGATGAAGGGGCACATTGTGGAAGAGGGGCATAGCGGAGATGAAGGGGGACATTGTGGAAGACGGGCATAGCGGAGATGAAGGGGGACATTGTGGAAGAGGGGCATAGAGTCTATGCCCCTCTTCCACAATGTCCCCCTTCATCTCCGCAATGCCCCCTTCATCTCAGCAATGCCCCCGTACCTCCAGTCCCTGGTGGTCCAGCGGAGCGTCTTCGGATCTGTGCCTCTTCCGGCACAGATCCCCGCCACCCGAACATGGCGGGCGAGCACATGGCGGTGCTCGACGAGTACCGCCATGTGCCGATCAGAGCGATGCTCGAGCCGATCCGAGCATCGGCCGAGCACGCTCGCTCAACACTATTTTTCACTCAAGGAGCCCTTAACACAATGTCTGGAATTTTCAGAGCACCTCTAACATTTTATAGGCATTTGTCAATGAGTTAATGTAGGGGACAAATATATAGTTACTAGTTACAAAGCCCGTATACACGGCTCCGGAAGGCTGACAGCCTGTCTGTGCTTCCAGCTCCGGGGCAGCAGTGGAGGCTCTGAGTGACAGTTTCTTCTGGAGCTCTCCGCTCCAGATCAGCCCGTTCTGTGAGTCCCTACTGTGCCTGTGCGGTTAATCACACAGCGAGCAACGCATTCTAGGACCTTATGTTATAGGATTCTTGTGTCTTAAACAGATTGACAAAAATAAGTATTGTACATAATAATTTAATTACCCATTTAAGTGAGAGAGAGTTATCCAGCAATTTGCAGTCCAATGTATTGGATATGTATGTGGCACTGAAAGGGTTAACCTTTTGAGCGCTAGAGGGGTGTCAAACACATTGTTTTATCTCTTCAGAAGGAGTGAATGGGCAGAAAAGTGGCAGATGACATTTAAAGGGATAGTAATACTTCGTTTTAACTTTATTTTATTTTGTAGGCATTAAAAAAACATGAAGAATGATATAGGTCTTATCTCTCAAACCTTTATGGTTTAAGAGATATTCACAAGCAAAGTTTCCCTTCCCGCCCCTTTTACCTAGTGTAAGCCATCTCTTCTCAGATGTGGAATCTGGTTGTAAGACCAGACAGATAACAGAAGGGGACAATCTTCTTCCTATGAGAACAATGAAAGCCCTGCCCTCCTTGACAAGTTTTTCAGGTTTTTCCCTTATCTTAATTGAAGATTGTCCTTCTCTGCAATCTCCCTGGGCACCTCCCTTCTGATCTGGCTGAACAGTGTTATATCAGTAAAATGGGTGGGAGAGGGATACTTTGTCATTGAATTACTCTTGAACTACAACTCTGACAGAATTGAAATAACACTCTCCAAAGTCCAAATACTATGATGATTAATTAGAGCTGCTTTTATTATGAATCATTACTATCCCTTTAATGCAGATAAGTGTAAGGTATTTCATTTGGGCTGTAGAAACAAACATGCTACATATAGACTAAATGGGAAACAACTCTGGGAATCCTCATTAGAGATCTTCCAAAAAACAATTATTCTAGCTTTTAGGAATTCAATATAGCATTCCAAAAAATGGAACTATACACTTGACCCAAAGAGATTCATTCAAATAATAATAATTACACTCTTATTTTTCAGTATATCACATATATCCTTTGGTTATGGACTGAAACGAATTTAGAAGGAAGAATGCAATCAAAATACAAAAAAAAATAAATAAACACAAAATATAAAAATGAGAAAGAATTGAGATTCAATACAGTCTGAAACAAAAAGTCCTGTGTTCATATACAGTACACATGAGTGTTATCGTGATAGTCAGATTATCTTTCAAATAAAACTATCCTGAGTGGTTTTAATGAATAGGAAAATATAAATACAAAAGTATTAAAAAAAATATATGTGTCTTTCCTCATGCAGATCTTTCTTTTGGGCCAATCACAATTTTCCTCTGTACTCCTGGGGTTCGCTGCCCTTTTCATACTAGTGGTTTGTGTGAGAATCAGGTACTGTAAAACAACAAGAAAACGGGCGCAGAACCCTCTACGAGTATTCCTGTATAGGTGTTTTGAATTATTTTGCCCCCAGCTTATAACTGCTTACCAAATGTCTGTAAGCAGTGTTGTAATCCTCATTAGAGAAAGATTTATGAGTACTGATAGGCAATAGACTTCACATCAGTGTGCAGAGTCACTCAGCTGCTGCAAGAACAAATAGGGTACTATCCTGTATAAAAAGAGGTGTAGATGCAAGGGATGCTAATATTATCCTACCTCTGTATAAATCCTTGGAAAGGCCTCATCTGGAATATAGAGTACAGTTTTGGGCACCAGCTCTTAAGAAATGTAATTATTGAACCAGAAAAAATATGGCAATTTTCCATATTTGGATGAAAATGTTATAGATAGTGATGGGGTATATACAGTAAACATACGGAAATTATAATTCAACTCTACTAGATATGTGTCCTGGCCTCTCCCCAGTGCAGAGACGTGCAATAATAAAACTGATAAATAGATTGGAGGATCTGAGTTATTGAGAGAGATTAGCCTAAGTAGTTTGTTTACATTAGAGCAGAAACATTTAAGGGGTGATATGATTACCATTTACAAATATATTGAAGGTCAATACAAATAACTCTCCAATTAATTATTTACTCAAAAAGATGAACTAAGAATGAAAGGTCATCCGTTAAGGCTAGAGGGAAGTTGCCTTTGATTCAAACAAAGGCAAGGGTTATTTACAGTAAGGGTAGTAAATCTGTGGAATTCTTTGCCTCAGGATGCTGTGCTTGTAGATACTGTAACTGCTTTAAAAAAGTAACACCTATCTAGCACAGAACAATATTGAGAATTATGACAGCTGACTTCAAAGCAGATAGGGTGATGATCCAGTGAACTATCTGACTGCCATTTGAAGTCAGTTAGGAATTGTTTTACCCACTCTGTGCTTCATTGCAAATGGCTTAAATGTGGATTTTTTGCCTTCCTCTGGATCAACAGGAGTGATTTGGCATGAGCTGAACTTCATTGGCACGCCTTTTTTCAGCCTCATTAACTATGTTACTTTATCCCACTGCCACTTGAAGGGTTAAATTTACATTTAAAATTCTGTATTCCCTTTCTTTCATAGCAGTCTTCATAGAAAAGAGGGGAACCAATGCCTATGGCAGTGTGGCACAAAAAATGCAATGGGGGGCACACTGTTTGAAAACCACTGAGCATGTAGCCACTTTAGTGGACACCAGCCTAAACACTCCACCATCATCATATTTAATGCTAGCAAGCCCTTAAAGGAGCAGTGTATTTTTTAACCTGTTTATTATAGGGCTTTTCCTGCTGAGTAAAACAAGGAAACTCCACTGCTGGCAGTTGTTTTATTCAAAAGTTGTGATCAAATAAATAGCGGCCCTAATCAAATAACTAGGGCCACAGCTTAAAATTAGAAGAAAGGAGGTATCAACTTCAGCAGAGGAAGGTTTTTTTTATAGTGATGTTTGTTAAATTGTGTAACTTTGCCCAGTGATGTGGTGATGGCAGATACAATGGACTCATTTAAAAGAAGATTAGATGAATTTCTTTCAAGGGGTAGTCTGGAGGCCTAGGTAGATAGTTAGACAGACAGTAAGACAAACAATGCCAATGTTATATGAGTCTGTGCTTTTTGAACTAGGAGACAAATTAACCAAATAGATAGATAAGATGTTTTTTCAGTTAAAGAACAGAATGAACTGAAAATATATTTCATATAACTTTTTTGTTTGAGACCAATGCCTTTGAGAGTCTCTTGCTGTAGCCAATAATGCCTGCATATATGATCTGAATATTGCACTGACTTTGATATCACCTTGTCTCTCTTTTGATTAGCGTGAAGATGGTTGTGCTGTGGACTGCGGGAGACTGTTTCAAGACTGTATATTTTATCATTAAAGAAACTCCTGCTCAGTTCTGGCTGTGTGGAACACTGCAAATCTGCTTAGATGTGGCTATCCTTCTTCAGGTGTATTACTATGGTCAGAGGCAACATTCGAAGATCAGATAATAACGATGGCCATCAGGAGAAGATGGCAAAATTGTCAGTGCTTAACCCTTCAGGGCACAAAGGGATTATTATTTAGTGCTGTATAATATATTTCTGGAAATGTGGGGATTGAAAGCATTAAACACTCTGTATTACATGTAAGTTTAAAAAACTAAGGCTGATGTATTAAGAGGAACTGGGGTAAATAATGTGTACCTTAGATTGTACGCTGTAGCACTAGTACCCAAATCGCTGTGTTACCCTGTCTAAACCCTTAAATTGTAAAGTGGTTTGTACACTTTTGGTTCTACATAAATGACCATTCATTAGCTATGGGGATAAGTAAAACTTCCCAGACTTTTAACTCTTAAATGCTAAAGAGGTCTTCTTTTTTAAGATCTCTCTAGCATTAAGGGGGCTAAAACATCCTATTTAGATCAGTGGTCATGTTTATTTGTCCCCTGTGCTGCAATAGTGTGACCCCAGAATTATTTCAGTTCTTCATAGTACATCAACCTCATTAAATACGATCTTGGAGATCTTAGGTCTGTGGGTGCTAAAGAGGTCACCAATATCATGAGAACCTTTGTGTTTGCAAATGGTGATTGCTCACCAAAAACAAATATTATGTTTGTTATACATATTCAGTTAGAAGTCTCCAAATTATCATATTTCTACCTCAAAATGTAATACCAGGAAATCATTCATGAAGAACCTGTTATATATTATCATAAGAGTGTATGCCTTAGAACAGAGCAGAGGGAGACAGGAGGCCTTATGCAGAAAGCTAAAGAGATGCAATTCTGGAACAAACCTAGTGCGCTGAAAGAAACAAATACAAATTCCTGAAATTCCCTTGGGTGCTTTTAAAGAATTGAATGCTATAGTGGTGAAAGTGCAAAAAATATTTTTAGGACACAGAAACCCAGAGGTGGAATACAGGTTTAATGGCACTGTGCTGATAAATACATCAGAGGAAAGAGACTTGGGAGTTATTTAGATGACTTGAAGGTAGGCAAGCAATGCAGTAAAGCAATGGGAAAAACAAGCTAGATTCATGGTTGTATAGGGATAGTCATTAACAGAAGAAAGGGAGATGTCCTAATGACACTCTGTAGATAGCTGGTAAGGCCTCCCCTGGAATACTGTGTGCAGTTCTAGACACCAGACATCAAGAAGGACATTAACAGCAGGAAGTCATGATCTAAAGTTAGAAGGGGGAAAATTTGGAAGTAATGTACATAAGTACTACTTTACAGAAAGGATGATGAAAGGGTCTCAAGGAACAGCCTCCCAGCAAAGAGGATAATGACAACTACTGATAGGAAATTAAAAAATGCCTGGGATAGACATGGCTATTAGAATTTACACATAAGTATATTTATTAGATAGGGAAATGGGCAGACTGGATGGACTAGGTGGTTCTTTTCTGTTGTCAAAATCTATGTTTCTATAGACGTTTCCAACACAATGTTTTGGAGATCTCCATAGAATTCAGGGGGTTAAAGTCCAATTTAAATCAATGGGGGCTTTTCATCCTGCCCACCTCCAGGGCACAGTGTGTATTCTCCAGCTCTGCTTCTCTTTTGCTGTCTAAAACCCAGGAATTGGCAGGTTAACTCTTAATTTTATGTTTATCTATGGAAGTTCTTTATCACAGTATTATTAACGGCTAGACTATGTTTTGTACTCATTACTTTGCAATGCCTTGTGTACCCCTTTGGCACTCAAATGGTTAATACATCAAGGTGTAAGTGCCACATAAACATATTTCCATCCTCCAACCTATCTGGTGGATCCATTTTAACCTATGTAGCAGTCATACACATATGCAGTATTTATATGCACTTACATTGCAAGCATGGCATCACTTACACAATATTTTTTACCTATTATCTTTCATTCCATATGCAAAAAAATGGAAATGCAGAAGGTCATTGATAAATATCTTAAGTTAGTGTAGAGGTAGTCATTCATTGGACCTCTAGCTGTTGGGACTACAGCCAATGACAGGCAGGATATGATAGGAATTGCTGACTCAAACAGTGCTCAGAGGTTGAATATGGCCATGGAGTGCAAGCCCACAATATTGTGGTAAAAGAGAAGAAAATCTTGTGCAATACAACTACACAAAGCCAGAGATGAGAAATTTTGGAACAAACCAAATGCACCATATAAAACAAATAAACAGTCTGATTCATGGGGTTAAAAGCTCTGTTTAAATCAAAGGGAATATGAGGATTTTTTTTTATTCACTTCGGTGCAGTTGGCATCCCTCAGAATCGATCCCCTAGCATATTGCTCCATACATAACATATCAACATTCAACACTGATTCAAACAGGGCATTTAACTGCTTGGGTGCTAGAGCAGTCTCATATTAGAGACCTCTCTGACATCCAAGGAGTTAACTTTATCAAAACTGTTCCTCATAATTGCTTCAAGTTTGCTTTTATACAAACAGTATGCCCCATTGTTCTTATAGTAAAACTACCACCTCCTAATCATAACCCCCTCGCTTACCTTACTAATGTCCTTTGTTCAATAGATAACAGCTTTAAAGGGATAGTAATACTTAAAATGTAAAAAAATATGTTGTAGGGTTTATCCCCCAAGTAAAACAAGGGTACTCCCACTGCTGAAAGGTGTTTCATTCAAAAGTTATTAATTTTCAAAGTTGAATTTTTTAGGTGCAATATCACAGTGGCCTGAAATTGTATGGTGGCACTGTTGCTACACCATCCTATGGAGATTTATGGTCCCGGGACCAGAACTGTCCATAGGATCGTGTAGCAACAGCACCATTGTAGAATTCCAGGCCACTGTGATATTGCACCTAAAAAATTCAACTTTGAAAATTAATAACTTTTGAATGAAACACCTTTCAGCAGTGGGAGTACTCTTGTTTTAAACCCTACAACATATATTTTTTTACATTTTAAGTATTCCTATCCCTTTAATCAGACCTGGATGTCATGTCCATGGAGGGGGACATGATAGTTGCTCTCAGTTTTTGCAACTGAAGCAGGCAGAATGCAAAATCCTGTATATCCTTAGACTACACTGAAATAAGAACAATAGTAAGTTACCCCTTTGAGTGCCAGAGGATAGCCAGACAATGCAGTGGGTACCCCCTCTCGGCACTCAAAGGGTTAAGAGAAATAGATAAATCAGATCTGCAGTTTTAGTTTTGTCTCCACATCTTTTATTCACATAAAATATTAATGAACAGTTTATCAAGCTATTTGTGTTGCTATGGCAGTGGGAATAGTCTTTACTCTCAGTATCTCTGGTGATGTCAGCTGCTCAAATTCCAGGACCGTCACACACTCCTGTCTTTTAAGAACGGGTGATGGTCCTGGCATGTCAAGACTTTCATAATCGCAGTGTGTCTCAGGACATGTATTTTATTTATACACACTAATTTATAATACAGATACTGAAGTTTAAACAAACATTAATGTGTGTTTTATTGCTGTGGAGTAATGTGATACACTTATATACACACCACACAGTCTGATCTCCTAAACACATGGACACCGGGGTGATACACTTATATACACACCACACAGTCTGATCTCCTAAACACATGGACACCGGGGTGATACACTTATATACACACCACACAGTCTGATCTCCTAAACACATGGACACCGGGGTGATACACTTATATACACACCACACAGTCTGATCTCCTAAACACAGGGACACCGGGGTGCTACACTTCTATACACACCACACAGTCTGCTCTCCTAAACACATGGACACTGGGGTGATACACTTCTATACACACCACACAATCTGTTCTCCTAAACACAGGGAGACTGGGGTTATACACTTCTATACACACCATACAGTCTGATCTCCTAAATACAGGGAGACCAGGGTGATACACTTCTAAACACAAAACACAGTCTGATCTCCTAAACACAGGGACATCTGGGTGATACACTTCTATACACACTACACAGTCTGATCTCCTAAACACAGGGAGGCCGGGGTGATACACTTCTATACACACTATACAGTCTGATCTCCTAAACACAGGGAGACTGGGGTGATACACTTATATACACACCACACAGTCTGATCTCCTAAACACAGGGACACCGGGGTGATACACTTCTATACACACCATACAGTCTGATCTCCTAAACACAGGGACACCGGGGTGATACACTTATACACACACCACACAGTCTGATCTCCTAAACACAGGGACACCAGGGTGATATACTTATATACACACCACACGGTCTGATCTCCTAAACACAGGGACACTGGGGTGATACACTTATATACACACCACACAGTCTGATCTCCTAAACACGGGGACACCAGGGTGATACACTTATATACACACCACACAGTCTGATCTCCTAAACACAGGGACACTGGGGTAGGAAAGAGGGACAGAGGGATTTTGCCTCAGAGGAACAGTACACACCTAAAAAGGGACATTCGGGAGGTATGAATGACTGTCCATGTGTTTTATCCAGTCCGTATCAAAAATGGACCAACTGAGCACAAATTATCACAGGAAAACCTGTAAAAAGTTTGTTTTTTTGTGTTTTTCTCCCTTTTTTATAATCAAATAAAATGGTGGGTTATTCATATAAATGATGTATCAAAAGAAAGCCCTACTTATGGTAACAATGACATATTATTTCTGTAGGTGAACTAAATGACTTAGAGGAAAAATATGGTTGAACAGAGGCATACTAAAAATGACAAAATTGCTCTTGTTCTCTAGTGTCAAGAAAACCTTGTCACTAAGGGGTTAAATATTTATGTGTGAACTATGATGCAATTGGTTTGCTTCAGAATTGCTCCAGTTCATCTTAGTACATCAGACTTGCTATGTAAATATATCTATCATAAGTGAAGCTTTGTTTCTTTATTACTTCATGGGGATATTTTTAGCTGTGTTCTCTGACTAAGCCTGTCTCATCTCCCCACCTCTATCCCAGATGGCTGCATGTGGGACTGAAGGATCTGGTGCCAATAACCAAAGAAAACAGCTTCGGAGACAAATGCCACTGCCAGAAAATGTTTGATAAGTTTGATGATTACTCACGGGTGTAGCATTTTAAAACACACACACACACACACACACACACACACAAATATATATTTATATATATATATATATATATATATATATATATAAATATTAAATATATATCTAAAAGAGGAAGCATCATGTCATCCCTAAGGAGACAAACTCACCCAGGGCTTGAAGTAAGGAGAACTTAAGCAAAACTTGGCTATTCTGTCTGTCCTATTGGTATAGCATAGGGCATGATTTCCACATGGCTCTGTGTGTCTCTGTGTGTGTATGTGCTGTATGATTGACTGTGTTACGGGCAACGCTGTATATTTTTGCTACTATATATATCCACATTGATTATTGACAGTCTTGCAGTTGATCAAGAGACACACTAGGTTACTCCACCAAAATTTTGACTTCAGAATAAAACACAGCCTTGTGCTCTCTACTTTTCACACAATTTGAAATCCAGAGAGTCCTGTTGTCATTGATCTTTACATATACCTTCCAAAGGGTTAAAAAAAATTGTAATCAATTTTTTTAAAATATTTTTATTAAGAAGACCAACCTCGAGATACAACACATAGCAATGTACAACATGAAATAAGACAATTAAAGCAACACGGTACCATTTCAGATATGCATATTAATTACAGAAATATACAAGCCAAGGAGGATACGGGTCCCAAATCTTTTTGCATAATATAAATATACCCCAACACAAAAAAAAAGAAAAAGGGTCTGTCTTCCCCACAGCAGACTGTAGCCCCCCCTCTCGGCATCCCAGAGGCACAAACCCCCAGCACCAATTCAGACAAAGTTTACTCACCTGAACGAGGAGAGGAACCTGTCCCAAAGTGAGACACGAACCAGATAGCATGGAACCTGTGCGGGGTCCCTCTGCGAGCGAAGACCAAGTGATATTGCGGGAAATTTGGGGCAACCAGGTTCACCTAATAAACAAGAACATAAAAGGGGCGCTCCTTGTGTAATAATTCTAATGTAGTAAACACCACCACCAATAATCCACTGCACTCACAATGTTGGAACCACTATGTAATGGTCAGCCGGACATATGGAGGATTCACAACTGCCCCCACTGAATCTTGCCATCACTTGGCTATGGATGCTGCTCCCAATAAAGTCAAGGATATCGCCAAAGGTCCCCTGGTGAAAAGACAGAGAAGGACCAGAAGGGGTGCAATACCACTTTAAAATGTAACAGTAATCCACCTATAACACGAACTGATACTCACAATAATCACTCCGGTTGATAAGCTAACAACCGGTACAGCAAACAGGAATTTGCAAATCCGGCCTGTTCCGGATATACCACTCTCAGGATAAAAAAAATATATGTACTGGAACCAATGGTAAATACAGATATACTAAAAATGTATTAAAACATCAAACAATAAAATGTGACTTTAGAGTCTATAGAGCCCAAACGTTCAACGCGTTTCAAAGCATATGCTTCTTCTTCAGGAACAAACAATTAGGCTAATTCAGCAATCTATAAACTCAATTTCACATAAATATAAACAGTATATATATATATATTGGGTCCCTTCTGATTCTTCTCTGTCAGATTCACCTAATGCTTGTGGGATAGGCGGGTGGCAGACATCCATACCATAGTGACTACATTAGGTGCCGTAATCAAAGTCTCATTCAGAAGGGATTTAACAAGTCAAGAGTCTGTCATGGGGAAAAATAGATAGGATACCCAACTTTGGAGTAGGGAGGTGTGTCTGTCCAGAACCCATGATAAAGAGCAAGAGACCTGTTCCCAAAATTGAAATATCTCAGGACAGTCCCAAACAAGGTGTAAAAGAGTACCAGTTGCAAGAAAGCATCTGGCACAGATGTCATTGTCCCTAGCGCCCATCCTGTGTAGCCTCACCGATGATCTGGTGATGAGCATGCAACAATGCTCCAAGTGGACTAGTCTTAGCCATGGTCCACTCCCTCTACTCCCGAATCCCCAGGTCCCCCTCCCATTTCTGCCTCAGGAGAAGATCACCTTGAGAGAAGTGAGCATCAAACCACCTGTAAATAAAGGACATTGGTCTTTCCTGCCATTTAATCAATGCAGATCACAAGAGATGGAATTGCTCAGTCAAAGACTTTCACCCCCAATTGTGCTTGATTTGAATCAATATTTAATTGATTTGTTGTTTTGCTCAATAATTTTGCCATGTTAAACACCGTATCAAACACACAAAAGGTGATTAAATATGCACAAACCATCTCCATCAGAGGTAGCATGCCTTCCCAGTGATTTAGATGTCAGTTTTAAATCCCCTGAATTCTTGCAATGTCTTCAACAAATTGTTTGTGAAGTAAATGCATTGGGGATTTCTCTACCATTCAAGGGGTTCAAATCTCCATTTAAATCAATGGGAATTTTGAGAATTTTCATTTCTCCCCTATAGTGCAAATGGTTTTCCCCTGTACTCCCCCACTTTTCTTTTCAACATAGTGCCTTATTAGAGGTTAACCTCAGCTCGGAGTATACACTAGATCAAATGATTGCTTTAGTACATACCAGGGCATACACTCCTCCATAATTAAAGTGACAGTCAACCTCCTTTTTGATTTTACTTTTTCTACAACTGCATAATAAGGAAAGTTAAATTGCTTATTCTTTTTTTCCCATATTTACCTATTTTTACATGTTTAAGTTACTGACATTGAACTCCCTAAATGCTTTCAGAGAACTTTCAGATGGGGACAGTTAAAGCAGTGATGGTACAACAATATAATACTATCCTTGCAGCACTGAGAGTGCTGTATGCTACAGGGACAGACCTTTCTATATTGTTTCACTAGTTTTTTTGCATTGCGTCGCCATCTCTGTTTTTGCAGTCCCCGACAGAAAGCTCTCTGGAAACAAGTTCAAAGAGCTCTCTGGCAGGGACTTAAAATAAAAAAATAGATGAAGATGAAACCAATCAATAATAATATAGTACAGTGTGAGTAATTTGAATTTACATACTATACAGAACTGTATTAGATCATCGCCCTAGTATATGGAGCCCATCCCTTATCCACTGCTAATGTGTGGAACTTCTGTTATTAATTAATCAAAGGTCACACAATTAGAAAGTTTGAGAAAGTGGATTCATTTGCATATATCAAATGAGCTAGAAATAAGCCATAAACTTTATACCAGACATGATTGTAATGGAACTGATTGCAGACCTTTACACAGCAGTAGAAGCTATTGTACCATTTTAGTGGATCAAACTGGTAATGAACTGCAAATCTATGCAGATTAAAAAGGCATTACAGAAAATGTGTCCATTTAAATCTCTAGATCAATTTATAGAAATGACTGTCTGTCATCTGTTCAGATAAGTGGTACCCAAACTGTGTCTGTGTAATTTCTGATTCTGTACCATGGTTATTAATAATGCTTTGTGTTAAGACGTGCTTACTGTTTCATGAATTCAGATACAGATCATATGGACTGATTCATCACAGTACGTTGCATGCCAGAAAGGCTATTACTCATGTTATTAGAAGACATGGCTGCAATATCTATGTTATCCTGAAATGAAGGGTTTATTCCAACATGGGATTATGTATAAAGACAGAAAAGGAGAACTTGTGAACCCTACCAAATGCAACAAATAAAAAATCCTCAAATCGACTGAACTGCGATGGATACCGTTCTTGCAATCAAAGGGTTAAAACTTTTGAATAAAATAACCGTCTCCAACTGATTGCAAGCATCTCTAGTTTTCAGGGGTTAAAATCCCCATTTAAAAAAAACAAAAAAGTGAGCTTTTTTAATTCCTTAAGGACCAGCAGTGAGGCCGGCACCTAAGGACTAGAGAGCATTTTTTTTTTAATGGAACCAGAGGTCCCCGAATGGCATGCAGCCACGTGGACCTATGGCATGGGTCCTTAATACATGTTTTCCCCATGATGTATATATATATATATATATATATGTCCTTGGTCCTTAACCCCCAACAACCCATGATGTGCAAAGACCCTCATGGGTAAAGTTCCCATAAGGGCCCTTGATGGTCCTGGCACGTCATGGGTTAAATGATAGCTGCACGTCTCAGTGAGCGCTGCTATCATGCTGCACAGGCACAGGTAGTACAAAAACTGAGTGCAGCAATGGTAGCATCTACAATAAATGATGATGATCCCTCTCCTCCTAGGGTGGATGCAGTTTGTCAAGGTCCCACCAGTCACACCACTCCAGTCCCCCACCACCACTTACAGTCCCCCACCACCACTTACAGACATATCTGCCACATTGTAGGTTGTACTTTATTTTTTAAAATACTTGACATCATCATGAATACATGCCAGTGTCACTAAAACAGGAAGTAAGTGTTGTGGGCAAAGGACAAATGCACTCTGCATGCAAACACATTTTTCAAGTTATATGTTGCTATAGGACTCACAAGTTTGACTTCCAGCTACTTATTTCTTCACTACAGCCCTCAAAAGAAGTAATATTGCGCTGGGAAATGTTGCACCATATTAAACATAGGACGCCCATGGCTGGATGCAAGGATAAGGCTTCTCTCTTAGTTAGTCTTCTTTTCTCATTTATGCTGTTAGGTTATTCCTGGCCTCCTCTGGAAGGACTTACCAGAGCACAGACTTTCAGGACTTGAGTCTGTAGCGGATGACTTTCTTTATTAGGCTTTTTCCTCGTTACATTTTCTGAAGCTTATTTACTTGTATAGAAGCCTGAAGAATGAAGAGAGTGGATTATCTCTCCTGAGTGCATAGGTCTTGTGAGTATGTCCCTATTTCTCTGTCTGGCAGTCACATTTCATTGTGGTTGGGAAGCCTGACTTGTACTTGTAGATATTCTTGCTTGGGCACCACATCCATGAAAGATTATGCTTCTATTTGTCTATCCTTTTCTACACCCCTGTGCTGTCTTTTTGTAGGCATTCTTTGATTCAGTTTGAAATGGGGCTGAAATTGGTGTTAACTTTACGCACAGGTTACTGTAGACCAGTGGGATCCCCCTCCCAATATCAGGTGCAACTTTTATAGATGGCTGAAGATCCACAGTTCTATTTTTAAAACTGAGAAATATACTTCCCAGCAGCTCGTTCTTTCCAGGACATTTGGCAGGGGAAGAGGTGGTTGTAGACTGACCCTCTTCTGTTTTGGATTCTGCTTGCTACGAAAAGGCTTTTCTTCCACTCCTGCTTGCAATTTTAACCCTTTGCATGAGTAAAGGCCTTATGTTTCTTAGGTAGTTCTAGCCCCTCGTGTATTCAAGGGGTTTTAGATTATTGGTAAATGGAAACTCCTGACAGGAGGTTATTCCTTAGTCAGCATATATTTCTTCTGTAGTTTTTTCTGCTGAGGTTTTAGTGCAGTGGGATTCCCCCCTCTGTGGTAGATCTCTGCTGCTGGCTAATTCCATTGCTCTTAAAGATCATGCAGATAAGCACCTGGGTTCTTTTTTAAAGATGAATTTTGCAGCTTTTGGTGGTGCCTTGCACCCTGCCTTTGCCATTTAATGTGTAAATAGGGCTATGGCTGTGTGGGGTGATCAGCTTTTGTCTGCCATTCAAACAAACACAGCCAAGGAGGATCTCGTGGTTCTTATATTCGCAACTCACACTTTGTGGCCTTTGAGATGGTCATCTCAAAAGTCTCTAAGAAATCTTTGGTATCTATCCCTTTTGTGGGCAAACAGATGTTTGGCCCAGAATTGGAGAAGGTTATCATCCATGCCCCTCATGGCAAGAATACTTTGCTGCCTCAAGTTACTCCTAAATGTTCCTTTTTTTCCATGGAAGATGGTTGGTTTCGTTACCACTGCCAGTATGGGTATGTGCCCAGGGAACAGATTCCCTTGACAGCCCAGGCACTTTCCACCCCAAAACCCAAGCAGGCCTGGTCATGTAAGAAGCCTCTACAGAAGCCCAAAGCTGATACGCTCACTTTGGTCTGTCTAAGGCAATAGGAGGTCATCTATATTTTTCTATGGTGCGTGGGTCATTTCCATGGTGGAACAGTGGGTTTTGCTGGTAATTTAAGGAGGGTACTACATAAACTTTAAATATCTTCCTCTTCTGTTCAGAGTTCCTCATGATTCCAGTTGAGGTAACCTATTTTTGGATGCAGTTTCTTCACTGCTAGATATGGAGGTGTTAATACCAGTTCATTCTCAGAAAAGATTTACCAGTTTCTATTCCAGTCTTTTCATAGTACCCAAAAAGGCAGCAAATGCTGCCCTATTCTGGAATTTAAATGCACCAACCATTTTGTGCATGTTCAGTGGTTCAAGATAGATTCCTTGCATTCTGTCATTGCTGCCATATTCCAGGAGAATTATTGGTGTCCCTAGAAATAAAGTATGGTTAGGTTCATATTCCTATCCTTGTCGATCATCAGTGTTTCCTGTGGTTTGCATTCCAAGATCACCAGTTTCAGTTTACTGGCCTTCATTTTGGGCTGGCATCCACTTTGTGGGTGTTCACAAAGATCATGTCAGCCCTACTGGCTCACATCTGTGCTCAAGAGATCCTCTTAACTCCTTATCTGACTATACTCTCCTAAAGCCTCCTTCATAGGAAACCTTGCACATTCAGAATTAGTCTTACATGTCCATTCTGGAGCAACATGGTTGGGTTCTCAATTTCAAGAAATCATCTCTGGTTTCGTCTCAGGTCCTCTACTTTCTTGGTATGAGATTCAAGACTCTTCTGTAGATGTCTCTTCTGGTGTCTCAGGTGTAATCTTAGCCATTTTCAATGGTGCAGGAGTACATGAAGTCCCTAGGCTTGTTTCTGCTCTGGGCAGTCCTGTTTCTTCAATTTCATATGCGACAGCTGCAACCAGAATTTCTCATGAATTGATACACACAACAGTGTTACTTCTACCATTCTATGTCCCTGTCCGACCAAATGAAGGCATACATTCATTGTTGGCTTCTAAAGTCCCACTGGTCATCCCAAACTGGGTCATAGGCACAACGGATGCCATCCTGGCAAGCCAAAGTGCCACTCTGGGTCCTTACACTGCTCAGTGCCTTTGGACCAGGGTGGAGAACATTCTGTCCATTAATGTTCTAGAGCTTCAGGTGGGGAGGGACCAATAATGTTGCTTCATGGGCTGATGTCTGTCTCATTCTCATGTTGCCAGAGGCTTAGTTGCTGGATCTCTCCACAGTTCATATTTCAGGGGTATTCAACATTGTGATAGACTTTCTCTGTCACCGGTTTCTGGTTCCTGGAAACTGGGAGCAGTCAGGACATATTCTACTTGATAGTTTGACTATGTGGTCTCCCAACAGTGGACCTCTTGGCTGAACCACAAGGATCCTTGGTTATTTTCCAGATTCTGGGATACTTGCTCTACTGTAGATACAATGGTTATTCCATACCATTTTTCTCTGGTGTATGTGTTTCCTCCTGTGCTGAAGAAAATAATGATGGAGCGGGCTCATGTTATTCTGATTTCTCCATTCTAGCCCATCAAGTCTGGCTTTTAGATCTCAATCTATCCATGACATAGCCATTTTGGCTCCCTCTGCTTCTGGAACTTTTGACTCAAGGCTTGCTGTGTCATCCACAGGTAGAGAAGTTGGCTTTGATAGCTTTGCTCTTGAGGCCAGCATGTTGAGAAAAAGGGTTTCTCTGACTCTATCATTGCTACCATGCTACATGTTCATACCCCAGTTTCTTCCAAGGCATATCATAGGGTATTTTTTCCCTGTTCTATAAGTGCTGTGAAGACCCGGGTCAAGATTGTGGCTTTTTTGACTTCTGATTGTCTTGGCATTTCTTCAGAGTGGTTTCCAGAACAGGCTTGGTCTTAGTTTTAATAAAGTTCAGATTACAGCTGTTTCTGTCCTTTTCCAGAGGTGTAGTCTTACTGTCTGAAGTGCAAGCATTTGTCCAAGGGATGGTTCAGGCCTGCTTCTGGGAGCACTTCAGAAGGCTTCTTTTGAACCCCTGTCTTCGGTTTCCCTGTGTTTCTTAATGCTAAAGAAAATCTTGCTCTTGGTTATTGTTTGGTGGGTGGCTGAACTTCAGGCTTTATCTTATAAACCTCCTTTTCCGATCTTCCACCCTGATAGAGTGATTATGTGGATTCCCATAGGATTCATCTCTAAGTTTGTTTCTGAGTTTCCCTTCAAACAGGAAATTGTTCTTCCTTCTCTCTGATCAGCTCCATATAATAGACAGGGCCAGGATCTTCATCTCTCGCATGTGGTTAGGTACATGAAGTCCTATGTTCATCGCATGCTGCCACTTCAGAAATTGTATTCATTTTTGTTACCATGAAGGCAGGGTTCTTTAAACCATGGTTCATGTCTTCTACAAGGACTAATAGAGAAAACTGTTTATTTGTAAATACACAAAAACATTTTTTTAATGGTAATTGTTATCGTGTTCATGGAAGCAGACATGATTGTTACAGGACTGATTTATCTGCAAACCCTTCTACTGGATACTCCTTAAGAAGACTCCAGTGGGAGGAGTTTTGAAGTCCTTGATTCTTACAACAAAGACTTATGTCTACCTCCGTGGACATGCTATCCAGTAATAATTAACCCCTTGAGGACCAGAGGGGTGTGCACTACTTTGTGAAACAATACTTTGTACACACCTCTGGTCCTCAGAGGGGTTAAGGATTAATTTTGGAATATCAATCCACACATAATTGATTTGCAGCAGCAGTTAATATTTTCTGCACAGAATAAGAGAAGTGGGTCTTTATTATTAAGGGATCTTAGTGTTATTTTGTAGACATCCCTGATTAAGCATGGGTGGGTTAATCAGAGCCCTTTCATTTTGACTAACTCCCCCATCTTCCAAGAGGGATGTCCTTAAAGCAAACTTATCACTTTTAATAATAGTTTTGTCTATTAATTAAAAATAAGAAGTTTATATTATTTTTTTTCTAACATGCAACAATATATTTATTTAAACATGAATTCTCACCTTTCCAAGTCATCCCTTTAGTGGGAGCTTCCATCTTTAAAGAATTTATACTATTACTTGTCCTCATCAATTTATCCCACCCTTCAGCCAAAGAATGTGGAAAGAGATGATTTTCTGGACATGAGTGATTAATTCTGCAGCTTTATCTGAACAAGTCAAAGAATAAAGCTCTGCTTCGATTAGATTTCCCAACTACTAGATCAAAGATCTCTAAAACAATTAACCTGTTTCAAAACAAAAAATCATAAGTCTAATTAGGCACATTTAATGAGACTAAAACAAGTTATATCTCTTGATTAAATGCCTGTTAGCCTGTTGCATACCAGGATGTAGAAACAGTTGGGAATTAAACTTTGTTTAAGGTCCAAGGTTCATGTTAAGCCATTTTAATAAAATTCCAGACTGTGAGGCTGATAGATTAGTAAATGGGAGGTAACTAGAACCTACTGGGCTCTGAGGGTGAAACTTCCTGCTGGGATCTCCTCACATATACATGGTCTAGAGCAATATAAATAACACATGCCAACATGGACATTTGCAATGCACTGGACACCTCTCAGGTGTCCTCTCGGCTAATGAAGAAAAGTGAAGTGGCACACCAATGTTATTCTTATCTTACTAACTTTCAGCACTAGTGAATGACAGTACTAGAGATTGCTAGCCAAGATAGGTAACAGGCCTGAATGTAAGGGGCTGCAGGAAAGTTCAGAACCAAAGGACCTCAGTGGACTATATTTTTAATGGGAGTGGGTGGGGTTGAATGGAGAAAATGCAGGTTTTGCACTGAAAAGGTGTTAAACAGAGCAGAGGAATTGATGGGGTTACTGGGGAGATAATTTATCAGAATATTCACCCCCTGTCCCCAGAGACCCAGTAATTAAATCAGAAAACTGAAGTCTTCAGAACAGATCAAGTGACTTCCCAAGTATACTTACCCTGCTGTTGTCCTAGGAGGCACTGCTCCTTGAGTGGAATTTTCCAGCAATTACCAGGAATAGGAAATGTGATTACATTGCTGATACAGCTTTGTAATTTTATACTGATGAATGAGTGAGTGTGATGAATCAATTTATGAATCTGAGAATGGCAACACAACAGGAAGTGCAAGAATATTTCCTGTATGTTTCCATTCACTGGTTAAAGAATCAATCTCTCTATGTGCTGATGAATGAATCTCTCTCTTATTGCTTTCCTCTTGACCTGAGTTAACTCCTGCAGAGATCTGTGCACGGCACCCTACTGTGCTTGTGATGGACATGTAATATCACCTCAGATACAAGCCCAATATAACCGAGCAGCCTGCTGCAAAGTGACACTACTGTTTCGTTAACTGTAAGTATGGAAAATAAAACTAAAATGCATTTAGCACAAAACAAAACAAACAAAAAAAATTAAATAAAACTTAAATAATAGATGTGTGTTTGTTTTTATATAAAGGTCACACGGATGAAGCTTCATATGAGCTTTCAGCCTTGTGTTTCTGTAGGAATAATAATTTTGCGAGTCTGTGTATGGGTAAGCAGGTAGCCATGTTTTCCAGTGCAAGACCAATATCTGCACATACATACCTAATAGAGCTACAAATAGAGATATCAGTATACTGTCGCAGTGATGGACAACAAGAGCTTCTGCAGGACTGCAAATCCCATTTTCCTCTAAAAGCTATTAGCTAGTGAAGGATGATGGGATTTGTAGTTCAGCAACATCTGGAGGGGAACCATGCTGTTTGTAAGACAAAGCTGAAAACCTTATAATCCAAAAGGATATTAAGGAGACAGTAACATTGGGATTTCGCATTAAATCAGGCACTGAAAACAAATTGCAGTCCCTGTTCCAGCCTAAAGTTAAATTACTAAGCTACATACATCAGAATTCCTCAACTCAGGGGTGTGACTACATTGTGTGCAGTTGTTCTGGGGCCCAGCATCCATGGGGCCCCATCTGCCTCAGGGTCCAATAGGTTCTAGTAATGCATCTGCGAAAATATTTTAGCGTTGGGAAGCCAAAAAGATATTTCCAGCTTGTATCAATGGCGCACAATGGAGCAGTCTGTGGGCATTTCAGATAATTTCTTTCATCTCCTCCTTGTTTAAGTCAATGTATTAATTAAGGTGTAGAGGATGTGATTTTACACTATTCCTCTGTCCATGCTGAGACTGGCATATGAGTTCTGCTTACATTTAAGTCCAAATTATGGGGGGAGGTTGAACACCAGTATGTATTACAACAATCACATGCTGTAGTGCATATCCTGAAGTGCAGCCACTAGACCTAAAGGCTGATACCAGTTGATCTACACTGGTGAATCTGTATACTTGCCCCATTAACCCTTTGGGAGATAGAGATGTCTCCAGTTCATTGCAAGACGATGTGCTGGAGATATATCTAGTATCCAAGGTGTTACATGGCGTTATGGCAGCTAAACATCCAATAGCTGTCATGGAGAAAATGTGCGTGTGTGTGTGTGTGCGGGCATCATAGCATGGCAGTGTTATGTGACATCACTATGAATGTAGAAGAAAGTGCAGGAACACATGGGAGGTTATGCACTAAGGTGTAATAAAGAGGTGATAAAGTGGAGATAACATCTCCAGTGATATCACTTCTCCAGTTAGTATAATATTCTTTGGAGCCTGTGTACAAAGATCTCTCCCACTTCAGTAATGTTAGTGCATAGGCTCCATAGAATAACATAGGAACTGGAGAAGGGATGCCACTGGAGAAGTTATCTCCACATTATCACCTCTTTGTGACACTTGAGTGCATTTCCCCAGAAACAAAACTTTCCATGGATAGTCCTGTCATTAGGAAATGCAAACTTACACACATCCATAGCCATCACTTGTCACCTCATCCATTTAATCTCATCCACCTATAAAAGTTGCATTCTGAACAGTGGCTGGTGAACAGTGGAGCAATAACCTTTACTGCTCCATCTATTGTCGGAATATAATTCACTTCATCCCTGGATGGCCTCTAGCTATCACTGGACTGCAATTCTCATTATATTAATCTGGTCATTGGCTTGCTGAGGATGATGTAACTTGTAGTCCATCAACAGCTGGAGACAAAATACTGCCCACCTCTGCTATAAGGATGGTTCCCATGCACCCCTGCAGCTTTATTTTGTGTTTCTGTTGAGGCTGTAAGCTACTTCTGAAAAAGTGGTTGTGAAACCACAAAATGTTATTTAAATATAGCTTGCTTTATTTTAATATATATGTTCAATTTTATAGATATTTTATATCATTTTATTTTGGATATTTTGACAATTAAACGGTTTTTTCAAAGACTAATAAGCAGCATGGTGTGGATCCATTAAACAAACATCTGGGTCACCTGAACAGAGACAGGAGAATTTCTCTGTAAGCTTGTTTTGTTGTGTTTGGGGGCGTATGTCTTCTCATAACCATCACTTTTGTGAGTATAATTTGATTTGTGAAAAATATCTGCTGTAATAAGTTAACAGGCACCACTGGGTGCCCTCTTTTGTGTTTTCTCTTGCATATTACTACTCTGGTGAGTTGTATCGAGGAGCAGCCAAATTGGTTAATACTGTGCTGGACACAGTGAAAGTACCCCATAAGCGTTTTTCTCAGATGGCATGTAAGTGTTCAGTTGAACACTCCATTTTGTGAGTATAATTCTAACATTTGTGATGGGATGGTGACTTAATCCAACAAGACATTACTGCACTAGGAGCATCTTCTGTGTGTTTTTCTTTTTTAGCCCTGCAGTATGCATATTTAAAACATACACAATATTAAAGGGATGGAGTAGATACACATTGGAGAAATGTGTGTGTGTGTGTGTCTGTCTGCCAACGTATCTTTTTTTCTGTGGTTATACAGTTGATTAAAATCCCTCGCTTACACCTGTTGGTACGTACGATGGCTTTAGTGCATGCCAGGTGGGCATGAATAAGCAACCCAACATTGAAAGGAAAAAGACCAGCTATGGACACACTGTAGCCAACAAAAATAATTTGGTAAATGACAATGAATACATCAGAGTATCTGCCGAAACATAGCTGCAAAAAGAAAATATCGGTATGGGCATATGTATAGCACTGCTCCAGACCTGGCGCACATTTTTCTTTTCTGGGTGTGAAATGCTGCCTGTTATCAAATTATTTCTGAAGGCACATTAATTCACCCATATCTGTGTATGTGGAGTGATTTTTTATTTTACACCATCAATATTTTTGACAGTGAATTTACTATCACTGTCCAATTAACAAATTCTACTTGTTTGCTCTGCTTGCACCATAAATACAACTGAATACTAGTTTATCAAGGGAAATACAAATTTAATTTGATAACCTCAGAGCAGCAAGAATGTCCGGATGGATCACAGAGAGGGACAATCTTCAGTGAGCATAAGGAAAAACTTGAAAAACCTGTCAAGGGAGGCAGTTTTCCTTATTTACACAGTAAGAAGATTGTCCCTTGCTGTGAGCTGTCTGGTCTCAAGACCAGATTCCACATCTGAGGAGAGAGGGCTTACACTAGGTAAAAGGGGTGGTGGGGGGGGTACTTAGCATTCAATTACTCTTGAACTACAACTCTGACAGCATTGAAATAACAATCTCCATGGCTCAGATACTATGAAGATTAATTGAAGCAGCTGTTTTTGTGAAACATTACTATCACTTTAACTGAGCCCAAACAAGGGGCAAGGAATTTGATGGCCAGAATGGAACAGGATAGTTTCTAGAGAAAACCAGCTTCCCTATGGGGGGGATACAAAAGTGCTCATTGCAGTAAATGGGGCTTTTGACTCTCTAAATGCTAGAGAGGTCTCTAACACTTAGAAAAGCCTCCTTGGCAGTAAGGGAGTTAAAACCCAATTTACCTCAGTGGGGAATTGTATTCATGCCCTATGATGTAGTTGGTTTGTTCCAAATCAACTTACATGTCAGAAATAGAAAAATATGTCTTTGCTTGCTGCAAGGTTACTCCTCTGGCAAAAAGCATAATCATATACATGAGGAACATATCAATATGTATGACCCTGATGATTTGAATTTTATCTGGATGTAAAACTCTACTGGGCTAAATAGTTTTGAAAGTATTACAGATATCATTTTAATTGGAGTCGGCACTTAATGCAGTGCTCTTAATATGTGATGCAAATCTGTGTAATATTCTTTGATCATTTTTCTGTAGGTTTAGTGAAAGAAGTACTGGGAGTGATTTGGGGAGTTTAATAAACATGTTTCCCTGAGGCTGCTTTGATGATTGAGGTCTCGATGTCTCCAGCACAGCAATACATGCAGCATTTCCTAAACCCACCAACTTATGTTTAAACCTCTTCATGTCAGGGAGGTATCAAAGGCATTGCAAAGCAATGGATTGGATACCTCTATGGCATTCAAAGGGTTAACCCGTTGAGTGCCAGATGGGTAGGCAACACATTTCAAAGCAATGCATTGCATACCTGCCTGGCATGCAAAGGGTCATTTTGTTTTTTCAATATTTATGACAATAGGGCTAGTTTGCAGAAAGGCCATTGTATACCACCCACAGGGAAGTAGCTGCAGGGGGTACATGGGTGCAGTTATAACCCCCACATAAACTGCAGTGCTCACCTATCCACAAAAATACAGGTGAGGAATAGAATGCAGTATGGATATTGTGACAGTACTGAACACTTTTAAAATGGGATTGAGATACCAAAACTAATACACAAGTAACATCTGAAGGACATTCAGAATAAAAGAATATGTAAAATATTTCGTAAAATATTTAATTCCCACAGATGTCGGAAGGTAGATGTAAAATATTGAATTAGAAGGGTAAGTCCATCACTCTCCACTTTCATTAGGGCATTCAGCTTGTCGTTGGGCTGTTGGATACACCCTCCATATATATGCAGACTAAACAGAAAAGAGACAGGTCAAACCTCTTCTAAGTGTAGTAAGGTTTTTAACTCACAAATGAAAATATCATCCTCTTCCCTCCAAAATGGGTATTCACCAGGAAAGAAGCTTTCTCTGCCTCAGGTATGTAAGCATCCACTGGGTCAGTCACCTATTTGCCTCTTCCCTCTCCTTCTGGTCCACCATCTGGATGTAATCTTGATGGACTGGTATCTTAAGACAGTGATTCTCAGCTCCAGTTCTCAGGGCACACCAACAGGTCATGGTTTCAAGATTTCCCTAATTAATCACAGGTGAATCAATCACAATGACTGAGCCACTAATTACTCACCTGTGATTAAGCAGGAACAACCTGAAAACCTGCACTGTTGGTGTGCCCCGAGAACTAACATTGAGAAACTCTGTCTTAAGGTGTAATAATAAATGTACTATGGTAAGAGAGACTGGAGGAAATAAATAGGGCCACTACCACATAGAATAATAAAATATTAATTTATCTGAAATATAAAAAGTTGACAATTGTCACGATCCTCCCATTCTTGCTAGCATCTGTGATGAGGTGCTTGGATCACCAGCGGCTGTTACTGGACTCTGCTTGTACTCAGCCTGCTCTGACTCTGGCCTGTTACTGGACTCTGTTTGTACTCAGCCTGCTCTGACCTCTGGCCTGTTACTGGACTCTGCTTGTACTCAGCCTGCTCTGACTCTGGCCTGTTACTGGATTCTGCTTGTACTCAGCCTGTCCTGGCCTCTAGTCGGTTACTGGACTCTGAATGTGCTCAGGCTGCCCTGACCTCTGGCCTGTTGCTGGACTCTGCTTGTACTCAGCCTGCCCTGACCTCTGTCTTGTTTCTGGACTCTGCTTGTACTCAGCCTGCCCTGATCACTGGCTTGTTACTGGACTATGCTTGTACACTACCTGATCTGACCTCTGGCTTACCTCTGGACTTTACATCCTGTTTGTCTGTTCTGTATTGGGCCTATTACTGTATCGTCTCTGGCCCTCAGGTTTGCTTCCCTATCACTCTGAAGTTAGGGTTCCTACCTGTTTATTCAAACTAATACAGCTTTCTGCTAACCTTTCGGTAGCTCCATCCTCTGAGTGGGAAGTTCCAGTACAAATCTAACAACAATGCTACACCAGTAATGTAATAGCCCAATGAATTTCACAGTCTAATTACCACTTCCTCAGGGGCATCATCAGGTTCCCTTGACATCCTGACATTTTTGGGGTCTTTACAGCAGTTCACAATTCAGGTCCTGATTGCTACGCCACTTCCAGAATTACACTTCCGGTATCACACTTTGGTGCCAGTTGTGACAGGTCCTGGCACCCTTCAGCTCTGCACTTTCATGCAAACCTCTACAATCAGACCAGTTTCTTATCTTGGATGGTGGCCACTGATATCGTCATACCTGGATGCTGCTAGATGGTAAGATAAGAATAATTAATGTTGGTGAGCCCCTTTTCTTTTCTTCTTTAATTATTTGAGCCTCAGAGAGGTGTCCAGTGTATTGCAAATGTCTGTGTTGAAATGTCTTATTCAGACTTTTTCCAGACTATGGGTAGTATGTTGAAAATAAAAGTGGAGCTCTGGGGCAAACCTTTTGCACTATAGAGAAAAACTAAAAATTCCCTTTGATTTAAATGCATTAAAATCAACATTTAAATCAATGGGAATTTTATGAATGGTAAGTTCTCTCCTATAGTGCAAATGCTTTGCTCAGAACTCCTCCACTTTTCTTTTAAAGACATAGTATTACTTTGTTTTATCTTTATTTTATTTTGTAGGCATTAAAAAAACATGAAGAACGATATAAGTCTTATCTCTCAAACCTTTATGGTTTGAGAGATATTCACAAGCAAAGTTTCCCCTCCTGCCCCTTTTACCTAGTGTAAGCCATCTCTTCTCAGATTTTGAATGCAATCCATAGACCAGACAGATAACAGCAGGGGACAATCTTCTTCCTATGAGAACAATGAAAGCCCTGCCCACCTTGACAAGTTTTTCAGGTTTTTCCCTTATCTTAATTGAAGATTGTTCCACTCTGCAATCTACCTGGGCACCTCCCTTCTGCTCTGGCTGAGCAGTGTTACATCAGTAAAAGGGGTGGGAGGGGGACACTTTGTCATTGAGTTACTCTTGGACTACAACTCTGATAGAATTGAAATAACACTCTCCAAACTCCAAATACTATGATGATTAATTAGAGCTGCTTTTATTATGAAACATTACTATCCCTTTAACATACAGTTCTGTATGTGTGGGGAAGGCCAACCTCAAATTTCTCCCCAGGGCCCATTACGTACATCACAGATTACACACTTACTAATGCAACATAAGCGCAGGTACTTAACACTTTGGACGCTAAAGAGGGCCACAAAGCATGTATTGTGACCTCTCCAGCATCCAAGGTTAAACACTGAGGTACTAAGAAGTAGAGTAGTTCTGGATGAAGCTAACTTCCACATGCAGAATTCACAAGCTGTTAATTGATTTAAAAAGTAACTTATAACCTCTTGAATGATAGAAAGGGTTTCAGGTTGCTTCTCAATGTGTTGAGACCACATTAGCATTCAGTGTTCCCCTTATGACTGTCTACATAACCACTTAATTACTGTGCTTATTGAACCCCCTCTATACAAAATGTAAACTGTAAAGGGCTAAGTATACCTATATAAAAAAATATACATACATACAGTACCGTTGAAAAGTTTGGGGTCACTTCAGAAATTCCCATGTTCTCCATGAAAACACATCAAATGAGTTGCAAAATGAATAGGAAATACAGTAAAGATGTTGACAAGGTTAGAAATAATGATTTTTAATTTAAATATTGTATCCTTCAAAATTTGCTTTTGTCGAAGAATCCTCCATTTGTAGCAAATATAGATATTCCATTAAAAATCAGCTGTTTCCAGCTACAACAGCCATTTACAATGTTAACAATGTCTACACTGTATTTCTGATCCATTTGATGTTATTTTAATGAACAAGATTTGCTATTCATTCAAAAACAAGGCCATTTCTAAGTGACCCCAAACTTTTGAACGGTAGTGTACATTCATACATACATACGTTCAAGGATTTACCCTTCTGAGTGCCAGTGAGATATCCAACACATTTAAGTCAATTGGAATGTTAATTTCCTCTATAGGTGCAGCTGGTTTGCTCCAGAATGACTTCAGTTCTTCTTAGTACATCAGTCTTGATGTCAATAGAGCTGATAATGTAGTCAAACACTGGGATCATGTAGTATGGACAGGTGAAGCACGTAAAATGCACCATGGTGCTCCAGGATAAAACTTTTCATGATCTGTTTTGCGGATTGACTTGAGAACATTCTGATTCCAGACAATCCAAGTCCAAGCAAATCATGGAAAGAAAGAGAGAGAAAACTATTAAATAAAAAAAAGCCACAGTGGTACTGGAGAGGTGTAATGTGCAACATCTGCTCCATCAATGAAAGCATTAACCCTAACTCTCACATAGTAACTTAACCCTTCTGATACCAGATTGGTCATAATGATGATATTCAGGGCTGTCCAAGTTCAGTCCTCAAGGGCTGCTAACAGTCAAGGATGTAAGGATTTCCCTAATTAAGCACAGGGGAGATAATCAGAGGTTCATGTATTGTGACTGAATCATTTGTGCTTAATCAGGGAAATCTGTATCTTCTGGCCTGTTGGTCGACCTTGAGTACTGACCTTAGACAGTCCTGATGTAAGTTATGCACAGGAGCTGAGCAGATAAAATTAAAATAATATTAAGAATATTCTATATGTCTTTTTTCTTCCTTATCTGATATTGTGGGAAGAGTGGAGGGGGTGCAATTATTAATAATAATATTGGCTTTGTACACTCCATTTTTGCTTTAAATTCCCCTCACCCAGTGTCTAGTTAGACAAAAAAAAATAACAAACAGACAAAAAAAGTTTTCTTTCATAATGCCATACTATTCTACTCAAGATTTAACTCCTTAACCCTTTGAGTGCATATATGCGTTGCATACTGCTCTGGCACTCAAAGGGTTAATGGCCAAAGAAGTCTGCAGCACATTGTGAATAAATGCACATACCATTTGATCATTAAAGGGGTTAAATGCAAAATATTTTTTCAAGCTCCATTTGTGTCTCTTTATTCTCTAAAGTGCGTATACATAGATATGGAAACATCCTGCAGATATATGATCTATATTTTGCCATTGAACTGTTAGATAAATGCAAGCTCTATCAGCAGTATATTACAAAGCAAAAGCAATTACCAAAACTGTGATAAAGATTCACTAAAAGAAATCTCATTCCACAAAAGCCAATAAAAAGATTGTTGTGATAAAAATAGCTTCTATTGTGTTCTTTTAAACAATGTTCCTTATAAAGGAACAGAACAAAGTACATCGTTTTCTTGTACCTGATTCTCACAATAGCTGACTTGGTGTATGTATATTAAAGAGGAAATTCTATGTAGCTCAGCAACATGAATGGTGCTTCTTAAAGCAATTGTGGGGGAATCGATATATCTTTTGTCTTTTTTTTTTTTGTTCGCTTATCAGATTTTTCTTGGGGAACATCCAGTTTTTTACATTTACATAATTGAATGCAATATAAATGTAAACTCAAAAATGAAACCCTTCATTACTTATTTTCATTATTGGAAACATATTGCTTTAATCACACAAAGTATTATAAAATATATTAAATCCAGAGTTTTAATTATACTTGTGTAGGTAATTTAATAATTAAAACCAAAAATTCAATGTATCTTTACTATCAGAAACATTTTACTCTAATCACGCACGAGTACTGTAACTGATATTAAATCCATACTTTTAGATATACTTGTCTAGGTAAGTTATTTTCATTTATCCGTGTCCTCCATTTGTTGTTTTCTGTCACCTCTGCAGTATACGGTTAATTTAAGAAGAAAGAGTTCATGACGGAGCCTTGAATGGAATGTGTTGCTATGTTACATGCTGAGGTGAGATTAGGTAGGAATTAGGAGCAGGGTTTAAGGGGAGTTGGGCTAGGAGTACAATTTAGTTTAGGTCACAGAGTAGTAACTTTCTGTTGGGGCCAGCATGGAGTAATGTTTCTCTCCCTCGTCCTTCTTTCTGTACAGGTGCTGAGCTGCATATATTTGTTAGTTATATTTATGTCACAGCTGTGGCTTTTATAGGATACCCCATCCTATGAGTAAAGTAAATTTGCTGTTTATGTAATTAAGGTGTAGATACTGAGGAAGTGCTTGATCAAACTGTGTGTGCAAAGAGCCTCTCCATCAATAAAAGGAGTGCCTAATCTGCAAATTATTACAGGCTAAACTGTGCATGATGTCCAAGCATCTCTTTGTGGGGTCAGTCAGATCATCATGAGTTGGAAGGACAAAGCAAACATACTTGACATACTTGAAAATAAGATAAATCTCTGTATTCTTCCTGGTAAAACATTTTTCTAAATAAAAAAATAAAGTCGGATAGGTTTTTGATGAAAGAAAAACCTTTAGCTGGGAGTCTATGAACTTAGGGCTGTATATAATAAGCTTATAATATGCCTCTATGTTGTGTCTTGCACATACTTGTTCCTATGGGCACACGCACCTTTGTAACACCTTTTTCAACTTTTTTGTGTGCACACAGGTGTTTTGTTTTAGGTGCACTTGCACACCTTTGGTAGAGGGTTGTGAGCCATCTGGCACATCGGCTTCTAGCTCCTGACTGGTCTTCCAACGTTTGCCTGGCCCTTCTGTTTATTCCTTGACCATTGATCAAGTTAACTTAAGCTTGGGTGTGCTTCTATAGATCCAAATTCTTCTGTTTTTTGATCTTGGCTTTGGATTTTGGACTTGCTTGGACTCAGCTTTCCTTTGCCCTCTCCACCCATCTGGTTAGCTGACTAAGAATGAACTCCGTCTGTCCTGACCTCAGACTGTCTGTCCTCTATTCATGTTGCTCACCCTCTGTATCCTGTCTCTGACTTTGTCAGACCATGGGTGGATGCATAACCTTTGGAGTTCAAAACCCTGTGATGAGCATTTATCCCTGTGTGGAAGAACCTCAGTACTTTCCCTGGGATTCCAGTCCTCCAGGACTGTGGGTCCAGCCTCCTATTGCCTGACACAATGATGGGGCCATCCCTATGGACCCTGCAGACATGACAAGAACCCATTACTGGCAACATCACCAGACATAAGTGCTAGCTACGAATGTGCAAAAAAAAAAAAAAGGAATTTTTGTGGAAAATTAGCAATGTCTGCATTTCCTGTGAAAACATCCACCCACAGAAAATACACAAAATGTCCTCCTTTTAGCTGATACCAATAAATTTACCATGAGAGCTTTGAATTTTGTTTCTCATCTATGCTTCCTATGACTGCAGTATTTCCTGCTTCTCTACTGCTGCAGCTGTGGGCTGAACTGAAGATATCAAAAGCTGAAAGTGAAAGTTGTGAGCAGACAGTCTAACAGAAACATATGCCTTGAAAAAATTGCCTCTTGGTCCTTTGCCCACAACACTAACCACCTGCATGTACAACTCTGGCACAAGCATACTTGAAAAATAAGTGTAGTTTAAGATTTGCCAGCAGGGTTAAACACATGACATCAGTTCTTTGAAACCTCTGTTTTCAACAACAACAAAAAAAATGGCAGCAAGAGCATGTCCACCACCAACATTTTGTCAAGCTTCTTATTCCAGACATACATTATTTTGATGACAGGTTTTGACTCAGTAAGTGTGGGGTGGCACTACATAAAGGAAGAACAGTAACGTCTGCTTTATTTGTAACTGTTTTAATGACATGACTTGTGGCAGTGGAGGTGGCAGCAGCAGGTGAGGGCACACTATGACTCTTGTAATTTCCTCCAGCAAACTTAAAATCATACTCCTCCATGTTTAGCATTTGCAGAACAGTAGTAGGAGCCAAGAGTGTTAATGTAAATTATTTCAATCTTGGCACACTCTTTCACACCTACAGCACTACTATTATGTGCCATAAAGCCCCAGGAACTTTTAGGAGTGCTTCTACTGCTGCTAGTCATTTCACCTCTGACATGTTGATGGTGTGTCTCCCAATCAGATTTGTGGTTTTTCTTCAGGTGGAATCTCAATGAGAATGTGTCTAGGTGTGATTCTGCTTTCCCCCTGAACATATGCTTCTTACAAAGACAAAAGATAGCAACATGTTTATCTTTTGGATTGTGAATGAAGTATCTCCATACTGTATACTGAGAGGATCCTGAAGGGTTACTACTACTACAACTAGGGCTAGATGTTGCAGTTGTACAAAGGTGCTGTACTTCTAGCAGCAGTAGAAACACTAATAGCTAGAGTTGTGGATGTTGGTAACCTATGTTCCTGATATCTCAACAATAATGTGTGTGGCTGAATGAGGGTTGGACTTGAAAGTGGTGTTGATGCTGATGATGACTGACAGGATGATTGTGAATTTGTTGGCATTTTACTTATCTAGAATCAGGCTTTCCAATTGATTTCTCAAGCAGTTTATAAACACGCACAGTGCTCCTTTTCAGTGATGGAAAACTGAGCCTTTTTCTTTCTGCCCATGTCATCATCTCTCTCACTCTCAAGAAGAGAATAATCCTGGAGAGATATATTCTAGATCAACATCATCATAAAATAATTAGGTCATCCTTAGCATTGCCCACTGCCTCTTACCCACTACTTTTATATTTAGGATGTTAAAAGTCTCAGAAAATGTATTTTTACTTTTTAGGGGGATTTTCAGAATGTTCACTACTACTTTCAGGACAGGTGATGTGCTTGTTTGTCTCACTGTCAGATGCAGAAGATTGTTGACACAAACAGCCTCAGGTGGAAATGGATCATCATCATTTATTGCACATGTTTTAGCAACCATGGCTGCAGTCAGTTTTTTGGGCTACCACTTTACTAACACATCCCTGCACTGCTCCTAATCCTTTGTTGAATTTAACAGTAAAGTACACAACAGTACTGATTGTGTGGGATGTATTCTTGCTCTTTACAAAATACTGAATTATATACAGTATTTCTATGTCTCTTCCAGTATTTCCCATCAGAGTCCATGACACCTATCAGTCAAACTATATTTTATTTTATGTATTTACTATTATTATTTTTGTAACTGTACCTATCACTGTCTAAAAATACATAGAGAAATAAATAACACACTGTGCACCTGCTTTTTCCCCTCTTTGCTGTAGCTAATGTTAAGAGGATTTCAGTGTCTCTCTCTCTCTCTCTCATTGTCAGTGCAGTCTTGATTTTTTTTATAGTACATTTCATGATAGACCATAGTAAATATGCTAGCCTCTCCACTTTTGGTTGTTATAGGAGTCAATGTCTATGGAACTTGTCTGTCTATTGGGTGTCAGTCTGCAAATTATTCTTTCAGTCAGTCACAGAGGCTCAGCCAGCTCAGGAAAGTACAGTGAGGTTTAGTGACATGTTTGTACCCAAAAGAATGTGCAGCTTGCCTCCAACATCACGGCACCTCAGATTAGGTAAGTCCCTATCTGCCTCAAATATAACACTAATATCCATCTAGTATACTGCAGTTAAAAATCAGTGATACTATCTAACCTTTGCTAGTCACCAGCAGGGCTCCCCTGGAGGGGAAGGGGTAATGTCACACATTACTGTCTTGGGCCTTGTGTCTTGAGCTAACTTTTTACAAGAATGGAGGCAGGGACTGCTTCTTTCTTCCAAATAGGGCATGAAGGTTTAAACTGTTCTTTGCCATGAATATTGAAACATAGATTGTGCTTTAGTCGGTGTCCAGAGTTCTTCATTTTGTGTCCTGGTTCCTGATTTTGGATTTGCAGTTTGATATGCTGCTTTCCTTCTTATTCAGTTCTGTGCTCCGGTTCTGTTGTTCTCTGGTAATTCGATCCTGGCTTCTCTCTGAGTCCAGACTACCCTTTTGTCTGCCGATTTGTGCTACTGATGCCTCTCTTGCTCAAACCTTGCCGGTTGCCTCAACCTGTATCTGCTCCTGATCCTTGCTGTCTAATTACTGGGCATTCCTTCCTTGTGTGCATGAGAGAGAGTTTTCCTCCTACTGTCCTTTCTGCACTTCAGTCTGAGTTCATTCGTGATGCCTATTCCACTGTCCTACTTCTGGTATTGTTCCAATCAGATGATCCTGCCCAGGTTCCTTTCAGCTGGCTTTTTCTTGCATTCAGTTTCAACCTGTTCTGCAGGCAACCAGAATTCCTCCTATCTGTAGACCCAGCCTGCATGTAAGTCCAGCCTGCTTGCTGCCAGAATTCGTTATCTACAGACCCAACCTAACTAAGAATGGACTCTTCCAGCCCTGACTTAAGGTCTTCTGACCTCAATTTGTCTTGCCCCTTTTGGACCTTGTTTCAGACTTTGCTCTTAGTACACTGGAGACCACACAACACCCCTGAGCATGTGCGATCACCCCTGTGTTGTCAAAGCCTCAGTCTCTAGCCTGAGATTCTGGCCCTTCAGCACTGTGGGTCTAGCTTCCTGTAGTCTGACAAAGCTAAAGAGGAGCAAACCATCTGCACCATAGGGGACAAATGAGAGATGAGCATTGAACAGGATTTAAATATATGGACATCTGAGTAATTTGTTTATGTTTGTTCTAGGTGGCACAGTTGGGTTGCTCCAGAAGTACTCCTCTTTATCTTATTGCATACAAACCTTGTAGCCTTATGCAGAAATATAAAATATTAATTGTTCTGGAACAAACCAACTGGAACAAAGAAAAATACTGAAATGCCCATTAATTTAAAAGGGGGTTTGGTCTCCAAGACATTACATTAGAGACCTCTCTAGGATTTAAGGAGTTAAAGGCCCTTTTTAAATCAATGGCATGTTTCATTTCTTTCTCCATGGTGCAGGTGGTTTGGTCAAGAATTGCACCTCTTCAGCTTCCTGCATAAAGGCTCGAAAAGAGTGTCTAGTACCTGCACTACAGAGGAACCAGCTGGTCCTGTTGGATCCATCACATCCCCACTGAAGCCTGGACAATGCCAGCATCAGTATTTTTAAGTGTTGAATTAATACTGTAAAAGTCTTTCACTTAATATATACAAACAGGCTTTTTTCATCATGTAAATGAGGTACAGTTCTGGAGAAAAAGCAACTGCACCATAGGAGCAAAATAAAAATTACATTTGATTTGAATGGCATTTTAAACCCCTTGAATGCAAGAGATGTCCCCAATGCGTGGCCCATTTAATTTAATGAAAATGTGCTGAATTTCCAGTCCAAAATTTGGTGCTGTTGGCTTTCACTTGATAAATAAGGCCCACAGTCTGCTTCCGACCGAGGGTTGCCAAATCATAGGTGTAATCTGCACACTTCCTGGGAAGTTTGAGCAGTTAATCGAGGGAAGCTGAGACTGATGTACTAAAAAGAAGTGGAGTGATTCTGGGTTAAATCAACTGCACCACGGAGGACCAGAGCTGGATTAAGACTCCACTGGAGTACCAGTTTGGAGCTCCCAACACCATGCCTGCACACATACCTGTCACCAATGACCCCAGCCTTTGACCGCACTGTTACAATACTCTACTTTAAGCATGTGTGTCTATTTCACTCATAGTGCCTATCTATATAATCCCTGTGCAAGAGAAGGATTACCAAAGTAATAGACCCTCATACATCAGTCACATATATCAATAAAATTACTAGGACTTACCTAGGTAGGATTTCCTCACATAGCAGTCAGGAATATGTATATTATTACCGTCTACAGAAGGACTTTTGTAGGTGTCATTAATACTGAAGTAAGAAATATGTATTTCATATTTCATATGAGGGCGAGTGGAAAATTCAGGGGCGTACTGACCATTGTCATCAATGTTAATAGTATAATATGCCAGTACGTCCTCCTGCTTGCCTGCCTGTTGTTTGTGCCCGCCCGCCCGCCCCTATTTAAAGAAGCCGCTGGCGCCGTGAGGCACTGAGGCCTCACACTATTACTGCCCAGTACCCATGATCCAGACCCTACCAGAGTCCCCACTCATCAGCAACTTAACCCTTTGAATGCCATAAAGGTGAAAAACGTAACTGCACAGCAATGCTTTGCACATCTAATTGGCACCCAAAGGATTAAGAACTTTGCCCTTACTTCGCAATGTAGCATTTAAAGAAAATGGAGCGGCGATGTTTACATGAAGTCTCACAGCAGCCTCTATTTTCAGGTTGCCAGGAAGTCGGGAGATGGGAAGGGCGGGAAGGGTGGTATTTTTTTTATTAACTGTCCCCCCAATAGCAGTCAAGAAAGCCCCCCAAAACAAATTCCCTATTCAACTGATTCTTTCCCCACACCCCACCAACACAGGCACCCTCATGCCCCTTTTATACAATGCCTTTGGGAAATAAAATATTATTTGTAATGTGCTGTGTGTGTAACTTCTATGTTCCCATTGATTTCAATGGGTGAAAAAAGCTGAAAAAAGCGGAAGATCGGCACTTTTCGTGGGAAATTTTTCACCAAGCGGAAAATACAATTTTTTGCTGATTTCAGTTTGAGGAGGAGAGTTTCACCCATCCATACCATGTTCCTTCTTTCCATATTTCCTCTACTTTGGGTCTCCTTACTCCTCTCCAACAAACAACAACATTCAGAGAGATCCAGCAAATGAGAATTGTGTGTCCTGTGGTGTCATTTTTATAATTACTGGTTAGGCCACACATACAGAGACTTTCCATAAGCACAAAATTACAGATGCCTCCCCTTCCCTTTATTTCCAGCTGCCCATAAATGATGAATACTTCTGGGGCGCTTAGGGAACATTACAGGCTTAGAGCAGTGCTGGGCAACATTTGCCTCATCAAAAGTTGCTGGTGAATTAACTAGCATTAAAGGGATTAAAAAGCCCATTTAAATTAATAAGAGTTTGTAGTTTTCCTCTCTGGTCCTATTGGTTTGTTCCAGAATCACTCTAGTTCTTTTCAGTACATCATCCTCAATGTAATTCTCTGCTGGCAAAAAACTGCAAAGGAATAGCTTGAGCAATGTCTTATTCATTAGTGTGAGAAATTTGATTTCCTCCCTCATGCTTCCCTCGAGCATGATCATACATTGTGTTTCCTATGAATACTGATTTATGCTTTAACTCTGAAGGGACTGCTTGTAATTTTTAACTTACATTATGGAGTTTGGTATAACTCTTGCTGTGGATCTTCAGGGATAGTTTATAAAGTTTACTCATTATTTTAAGCATTTGAATGGTATAGTCTATTGTAATTGTGTTGCGTACCCCTCTGGCACTCAAAGGGTTAAACAAATAAAATGAGAGAGTCCATTGGAGACTAACAAGTGGAAGAAACATAAGCCTATCCAGAATCCAGAATCCAGAATAGTATATGTATCTCAAGATAAAACATAGGTTGTGGATTTAAATCGGATTGTAATAGGCCAGATGAGGTTGACCATCCATTAATATTTGCTTTTATCACTACTGATCACTACTGATAATATGAATGCAAATTATTACAGTGCAATATATGATGTATTTTAATCCTTTTAGTGCAGGAAAGGCATCCAATGCATTGTGCTGCAATGCACTAGATACCTCTCTGGCACTCAAAGGGTTAAGCACACAAGAACTGATATTTTGTGAAGCAACCAGGAACTGGAATTCAAATGATTAACTAATTTTTTTCTAGCCATCTACTGTACCTTCTGTTACAACAGTTACTTATGCATAATGCATCTGCTTCCTCTTATTACATATTACTTATGGCATGTATAGATTGATTGGCACTGCCATTGCTGGGCAACTCAATAATCAACTGAACCTGAGAGTTTCATGTGTAAAAGTGTATTGATTCTATTATGCCTCTAATGTTAACTGCAGTAGAGAGACAGAGTGGCCCATTAGAAAGAATGTTTTGAGAAATAATAAATTGAGATTTCTCTCATTTTCTGGTTAACTCATGCTCTCTGCTCTTCACTGTTATAACTCCTCCTAGTGTGTATGTATGAGTGAAATACAGTGTCATTTCCAGCAGGAATTTCAGGAAAAACAACAACAATTTCTTGCTTTATTTTTTCAAAAATACATAACGTGTTCTACTTTTCCCCATTGCCAATACATTTCCTGCTAGAACTTTACCATTTTTTGCCTATGTTTTCTATGACTGTAGAATTTCCTGCCACAATATTACTTTTTCTGAGGACTGAAGTGGAGAAATAAATACCTGAAAGTAAAAGTTGTAAGTCCTACAGCAACATATAACTTGAAAAAATTGTTAGCAGGCTGAGTGGCTTTGTCCTTTGCCCACAGCACTAATGTCCTGCTTAAAGTGATAGTAATACTTCATTTTATCTTTATTTTATTCTGTAGGCATTAAAAAAACATGAAGAACGATATAAGTCTTATCTCTCAAACCTTTATGGTTTGAGAGATATCCACAAGCAAAGTTTCCCCCTCCCGCCCCTTTTACCTAGTGTAAGCCATCTCTTCTCAGATGTGGAATCCAGTCCATAGACCAGACAGATAACAGCAGGGGACAATCTTCTTTCTATAAGAGCAATGAAAGCCCTGCCACCCTTGACAAGTGTTTCAGGTTTTCCCTTATCTTAAATGAAGATTGTCCCTCTCTGCCATCTACCTGGGCACCTCCCTTCTGATCTGGCTGAACAGTGTTACATCAGTAAAAGGGGCGGGAGGGGGATACTTTGTCATTGAATTACTCTTGTACTACAACAATTGAAATTACACTCTCCAAAGTCCAAATACTATTATGATTAATTCGAGCTGCTTTTATTATGAAACATTACTATCACTTTAAGTAACATTGGCACAACCATCCTTGAAAAATAACTGCAGCTTGGGATATTCCAACAGGGTGCACACATGGCATCAGTTCTTTAAAGTTTCTGTTTAAGGATGACTATGTATTTTTTTGCCATATTTGCTTGTCCAGGATCAGTTTATATATTTTGTGTCAAAAGTACTCTTTAATGTTTTGTACCTTCTGTCTTGGGATCAGCCTTCTAGGTTTCAGAGACACTCCACAGAGGAGGAGAATAATTCAAGTCTTTGTTTATTTATTTGTCTCCAAGTGGTGAGACAGCATCATCACAAACAAATCAAACAAAATCCTCACTCTACTGAGCACTAACTAAACACATCAGCTCCTGACTGTATTTGGACTACTAGTCAGTTTACCAGCTTGAAGAATAAGCATACAGCAATGCAGTCCAGCAGGCACAAATAAACTTCACAAGTTGCAGGCTTTCAGTGGTTAATTCATTCCCCTCTGGGAACTCCAAAAAAGAAGAGCATGTCTCAGTGCAGGGAAAAGTATTTGACTGCTAGCTGCATTAATGACCAGATGCAGTTGAGTGAAATTAGGGAGTGATAGAGCTCCTGGTGTGGATTCCTCACCTGACACTTGTCAGTTACTATTAAACTGTAGAGTGGAGCAGTGACCCAAAATACACAGATTTGCAATGTATAACCAGTTATCTATGCATTATATTTTCCTGGAGCTAATCAGGGTAGATACCCTGCAGGATTTGGGGAGATATATATACACCCTTCATCAGTATTCTTGGGACTCTGTCACACATCTTCCCCGCCAGCTCAATTCTTGTGGGGTGAGCGACCATGGACAGTAGGGAATGCATTCTTGAAAGCTCATCAGCATTTCTCTGCTTACAGCCTGCCCTGTGTTCAACTGAAAAATGATAGGGCTGTAAACTAAGAAACCAATGGGTCACTCTACTGTTTTTCCCCCTGTTTTGAAACATCCACGTTAGTGGTGCATGGTCTGTCACAAGTCTGAACTTCCTGCCTAACAGGTAGTACTTGAGGGTGTCTACAGCCCATTTGATAGCAAGGCACTCTTTCTCAACAACAGAGTCGTTTTTTTCATGTGGATTCAGTTTTCTGCTTAGGTATAAAATGGGGTGCTTGTTGCCCTGAATCTCTTGGGAGAGAAAAGCCCCAAGTCCCACATCTGATACATCAGTCTGTAAAATAAAGTCTCTACATATAGCCTCCTTCAGTTTTCTGAATGCTAGTTCAACTTCAGGGGACCATTTAACCGTCACAGGAGCTTTTGCTTTTGTGAGGTCAGTCAAGGGACCTGCAGTGGTAGCAAAGTTGGGGATAAATTTACAGTAATATCCAGCTAAGCCCAAAAAAGTTGTCACCTGTTTCTTAGTGAGTGGGTGAGGCCAGTTTTGTATCACTTCAATTTTTGCAAGCTAGGATTTCACTAATCCCCTACCAATCAAATAGCCTAAATATTTGACTTCCTCAAGATCAATATTACACTTACTGGGATGAGCTGTAAAGCTAGCAGATCGGATCGAGTTTAGCAGAGCTTGTACTTTTGGAAGGTGAGACTCCCAATCTGTACTGTGTATTACAACATCATTAAGGTATGCAACAGCATAATGCCTATGTGGCTTTAATATTCTGTCTATCATTCTTTGGAATGTGGCAGGAGCACCATGTAGATCAAAAGGAAGAACTTTGTATTGAAAAATCCATCAGGGGTAGAAAGGGCAGTTTTTTCTTTTGCCTGCTCTGTAAGTGGGACCTGCCAATATCCCTTGGTTAGATCTAATGTGATAAGGTACCGGGCTTCCCTAAGCCTTTCAAATAGCTCATCAACTCTTGGCATGGGATACAAATCAAATTTTGAAATGGCATTCAACCTGCGATAATCATTTCATAATCTGATTGTGCTATTGGACTTTGGTACAATATGGCTACTCCAGTCAATTTGGGATTCTTCAATTACCCTAAGGTCCAGTCCAACATTTTTTTAACCTCTTCTCTAATAGCGTATCTATGGGCTTCAGGTATTCTATAAGGCTTAAGGTTAACCCTTTTCCCTGTCCCTATTATAATGTCATGTTTAATAATGTGAGTTCTGCCTGGAGTTGTGGAGAACACATCTTTGTTTAATCTTACAAAGTTTTTGACTTCCCGTGTCTGGTGTATAGACAGGGTTTCTGCTATATTAACCTCTGGGTCACTTTTATCTTTAATAGGAAGGGCAGTGGCTTCAACTGCAATTAGAGCTTCCCTATCTTTCCATGGCTTAAGCAAGTTTACATGGTAAATTTGCTCCTCATTACGTCTACTTGGCTGTCTCACTTTGTAATTCAACTCTCCAACCCTTTCAATAATCATATGTTCCCGTTCGGTGGGCGTAATAGCAACCATACACTTCTGCATCCTTGTTATATGTTCAATTACATTACAGTGTGGGGTAGCCTCTTGTTCCCATGTTTCCTTATATCAAGTAGTCTCCTGGGATGTCTACCATACAACAGTTCAAAAGGAGAGAACCCAGTGGAGGCTTGAGGTACTTCCCTAATATCAAACATTAAGTATGGCAGTAGACAGTCCCAATTTTTCCCACCCTTGTCAATCACCTTCCATAGCATAGAATCCAGAATTTTATTGAACCATTCCACCAAACCATTTTTAGATGCTTTATGAGAAGAAATTTACATAATTCCCCTGTAACCCGTGACATGAACGGAGTACCCTGATCTGTTAGGATTTCCTTAGGGATCCCAACCCTGCTAAACAGCATTGTTAATTCCTTGGTAACTGTTTTGGCTGAGGTAGTGCACAGAGGTATTGCCTCTGGGTAACAAGTAAGGTAGTCTAATATTACCAATATGTACTTATTCCCCCTAGCAGACTTTACTAGAGGTCCCACATAGTCCATTGCTATATGTTAAAATGGGATTTCAATTACAGGAAAGAGTACTAGTGGGCTATGATATGCTGTAAAAAGTGATGTAAGCTGACATTCTGGACATGAAGAGCAATACTGTATTTTTGCTGCATTTACCACTGGCCAATAAAATCTCCTAAGAATTTGCTCTTTTGTCTTGTCTACCCCTAGGTAACCCCCTAGAACATGGCTATTTGCACAATATAATACAGGGCGTCGATATACTTGAGGCACTAACAACAGTTTTGTTAGAACAGACTCCTTATTCTCAACCCGATACAACAGATCATTATCTACTTCAAAATAGAGATAAGTAAGGGGTCTTTCTAGATTAGTAGGGGAACATCTTTTACTGAAATTGAGTTTCTGACTGCTAATAGAGAGGGGTCAGACCACTGTGCACTCCTGAAGTTAGCTGGGTTAACCTCCAGGTTAATGAGCCCAATGTCTTCTTCAGAACTACCAGATGGCCCTGTACCACTAATTTCTGGGTTGTCACCAACCAGTGTTTTCAAAGGGGACAACATCTTACTCTCAGACCCATCCATGTTATCTAGTTCATCTACCAAAGTTTCAGAGAAAGGAAAATCATCTTTATATTCACCTGGCAGGCTAGTCATGTGGTATTCAGCAGAAGCCCAGAGTCCTAAAAAATGGGGAAATTCTCTACCAATTATCATATCATGAGCTAACTTTGGTACCAGGCCAATTTGACAATTTACAGAACCCAATTATGTTTCAACACATATTTTAGCAATAGGATACCTATGTATGTCACCATGTATACAGGCAATATCAATCATTTGGGAGTCCTCTATGTAAGCACCATTTGCCAAACCTTGGTTTATAAGGGTAACCATACTACCTGAATCAAGTAATGCCTGTATCTCTTTACCTCCCACAGTCACAGAACACCAGGGGTGACTATTAGACAGCCACATTTGTTTGCAGAACACACAGGTTGAGAATACAGTGAATAACCATCCTTTTTGTTACCCAAACTAAATTCCATCAGTTCAACATTTCAGGACAGTCTTTTTCAATATGTCCATATTTTTGACATTTAAAAAAATGTCATAGCATAGCTTGTCATTCTCAAATCTTTTAGGGGCTCGTCAGGCCTTACAAAGCCCTTCTCCCTTGGGCTCATGTGCCTGGGATTATAAAAACAACCCATTCACCAAAAGTCCCCCTTTTCCCTGGAACAGTCTTACCAGTTTTGCTGGGGCTCTGGGTTTTCAGATTCTGAACCCGCTCTTGGACAGGAGGTTGAAGCATTTCTCCTGCTGCAACATACTATTTTACCAATGTGACCAATTGATTTGCTGTTTTGGGCTTGTTCTTACTGACCCACCATCTGAGAGCGATAGACAGTTCTCTCTGGAATCTGTCTATTATTAACCGCTCCACAATGTAGCTGGATGAGTTGATTTCTGGCTGTAACCATTTCCTGGCCAGATATATTAGGTCAAACATCTGTGATTAAACAGTTTGTCTGGGTGGCAAATCCAGGAATGGAACCTCTGGGCCTGGACTGCAGTTGCTACTTCCAGATAGGCCAAGATCTCCGCTTTCAGCTTGCTGTAGTCGCTGGCTTTGTCTGGTTCCAGATCATAATATGAATTTTGGGGTTCTCCGCTACTTGGACTACTAGTCAGTTTACCAGCTTGAGAAATATGCTGCATTAATTATCAGATGCAGGTGAGTGAAAGTAGGGAGTGATAGAACTCCTGGTGTGGATTCCTCACCTGGCACATGTCAATTACTATGACACTGTGGAGTGTATCACTGACCTAAAATACACAGATTTGCAACATACAAGTAGTTACCTATACATTATATTTCCCTGGAGCAAATCAGGGTAGATACCCTGCAGGATTTGGGGAGATATATACACACACACTCCATCACTATTGATGGGACTCTGTCACACGTTCCACTAATGTCATTGAAGTTTTTGCAACAACTTTGCCATTTCCAGCTACCTAGGGCCACAATAATTCCCACACCATGGCTATATTAATCCAGAACATCCTGTCATGCTGAGGTATAGAATAGACAGAGAGAGAGTTGTTGAAGCAGAAAGGGCTACAGAGAGAAAATCATAGTTTGGAGTAGCAGTGTTGGCAGAGACAGTTTGTCACTGTTGCCTGATGCACTGACAGTGAGTTTGGGAAATATGAGTAAGTGGAGTTGGACAACTATTGCTTCTGATGTAGAGGGATCCAGTAGCAGCAGCAGTTCTAGGAGTCGCAAATGGATCTACATCTTATGCTCCCTAGGGCAAGGCATCAAAGGTGCACAACGAGTACCCCTCTGGCACTCAAAGGGTTAACATCATCTGGATCTTGGCCCGTGTATACAGGTTTTTACACTAGTTATTTCATAATGCATTACACACCCCTTTGCTCTTAAATGCATTACAAGCCTGCCTCTAGTATTCATATCGACTGCTCAAGAACTACTCAAGGATTTCTTTTTCTTTCAGTATATTATGGATTAATGTAGTTTAAGGACTTTTTAGTCCCATCTATTATTTTCAGCCCTACAGTGAATGGCAAATTATGAATTGAGCTGCAACCTCCCTCCATGCAGAACCGAGAAGGTTCATAATGCATTAATGAAAAGCTTCCATAATTAGCCAATGGAACTGCCATAATTATACTCACATAATGGACACAATTGCTCTCTGCTAACAGTTAATCTAAGTGAAATATTTCTTTCATGGTGCAAGATCTTTTCAGACTACAAAAAGATCGTTCTTCAGATGTCACATGCATCCTGAGGTGATAAATCGTCACAAAGTCTTTGAGAAGAAAGATTGATGCAACTTGTTCTTCTTGAGCCTGTGTCCTTCTGATAAATAATCCCCATTGGGGCTAATTTAAAGAATTGCCATGCAGAATCTATTACAAAATCTAGCATCCCATGTATGTATGCAGATGCTGATTTTCCTTCCCTGTTTAGCAGCTTGTCGCTGTGTTTTGTTTAACCCTGTGAACACCTGTGGTGAATCCAACACACTGCTTTGCAGTGCATTTTATCCCCTCTGGCACTCTAAGGCTTAATTGTAAGCCATCCATGCCAAAATCACTGCAGTGAGCCTTATATTCGAAAATGAAAAACTGGATGGAGATGTACAAAGGTGTGATAAAGATGTGATAAAGAGGAGATGACTTCTCCAGTGATGTCACTTCTCCAGTTCCTATATTATTCAATGGAGCCAATGCACTAAGATTTTTCCAACTTTGGAGATCTTAGTGCATAGGCTTTGTAGAATAATATAGGTACTGGAGAAGTTATCACCATCTTAGCACCATTGTATCACCTGTTTATCATGCCTTAATGCGTAACCCCCCCTGGAAAAATTCTGGAGAAAACTAACTGTGCCATAGGTAACAAAAATCCCCATTGATTTAAATGGGCTTTTTTACCCAATGCATTGTGTTGGATACCTTTCTGGCAGACAAGGGGTTATTCCCTTCAACACACAGGACTAGGGATGGGTGAAAATTTCCACTTCAAACTGAAATCGGCAAAATATGGCACTTTCCGCTTGGCAAAAAATTTCCTGCGAAAAGTGCAGATTTTGCCTAGCTCATTCCATTGAAATCAATGGGAACATAGAAGTTACACACAACACATAGTAAATATAATTTTATTTCCCAAAGGCATAGTATAAAAGGGGCATGAGGGTGCCTGTGTTGGTGGGTGTGGGGAAAGAATCAGTTGAACAGGGGATGATTTTTGGGGGGGTTGTTTTCTGGGATTGGGGGGCACTTAATAAAAAATAAATCCTAAATAAAATAAAAACCATAAGACATGGTATAAAGGGGTCTGAGGAGGGTGCCTGTGTTGGTGAATGAATGAATTATTTGAACAGGGAATTTGTTTTGGGGGGTTTCTTGATGGCTATTGGGGGGGCAGTTAATAAAAAATAAATAAAATAAGAAATTTGTATTTAAAGTGATAGAGACAGGAACCCCCTGACATAAGCTGCCACTGGGGTGGACTGATACTTGACTTGATAGAGTATTTTGTAGAGGATGATTTGTTTGATTTGTTGTTAGAGGACTTTGTAGAACTTAGACTTATTAGAGGCCCAAGCCCTGAATAAACATTGATTTGTAGCAGGTACAACACTAGTGGCTGCAGGAACAATAATGGTGGCACTGGCAGCAGGGGCAGCACATCTTTCTGCAGGCACTGGCAACTGACCTGTCTTGCTCCCACTAGTACTACCCTTTTCTCCCTCCCTTCCCATTCCCTTTTCTCCCTTCCTTCCCATTCCCTTTTCTCCCTCCCTTCTCATTAAATTCCCCAAGATCCTTTGGGGTGATTTAGGGGGACTGGACAGCATTGGTTCAGTACTCCTAGTCACTTCCACCTCCTCCTCAGACTCAGTGGACACATAATAAGGCTCCTTTCAGTTCCTCTTTTTGCTGCTCATAGTGATAGGAGTCACTATGTGCCTCTCCTGCCTCAGTTTTTCCAAAATATCAAACCAGAACAGCACAGCACATCTATCCTGAAGTGCGAAAACATAAATCAATAGGCGGAAACTTTCTAGCCATTGAAAAAATGATGAAAGATTTTGGCCAATGTCCGAAAAACATTTTAAACACTAATTTTAAAGAGGATTTTCCCACGAAAAAGCAGATAACAATAGACTTGTACACGGGCAAAATTTTCGGTAAAATTCGAATTCGGACGGATTTTTTTTTTTTCTAATTCGGATGATCCTAATTTCGGACCGGGCCTATTCGATTCGGACGAAATTCTGATCCATTCCGAATTATTCGGCCGAATTTAACATGGGTTAAATTATAGCTTTGCGCCTCCGTGCACGCTGCTATCATTATTTGCAGACAGGGTGTGCATTTAGAAAAAGATCCATCCCAAAAACGGACATTGTCGTACATTGAAAGTCTGTGCATGTCACCTCTACTCTAGCATGGGATGCCAGTCACAATGCAAACGTCGAACATCGAAAAACCCATGCCTGTCATTCAATTTAGCATGTTCGAACATCGAAACCCCATGCCTGTCCTTCAATCTAGCATATGTTCGAACATCGAAACCTCATGCCTGTCATTCAATTTAGCATATGCTTGACATCGAAAACCCATGCCTGTCACATCCTACTCAACATAAGTGGTCGACTCGAACATGGACAAACTACATGTCACATTCTATGTTAGTACATGGGTAAAGATTAAGGTTTCATTTTGTGGTACCAGCCTCCTACCCTACTGTCCCTCTTTAGTACCCAAATTCCTCTCTCTCGTTTTCCTATCCTGATTTCCCCTCATATCAGATAACTCTATGTGTATATACATTGTAGAGTTTCATACTACATCAAGAATAAACATCAATGATTGTAATGTGATAGATGTAATGTGTTAAAAAGAAAAATTGAGACATTCTGTTGTGAACAAACTGCAACACAGGAGAGAAATAAAAAAAATGCTTGACATCTATACTGAAGAGGGATCCACAGCATTGTCTTAGTATAGCAATATCACCGTTTTCCGTGAGTGTGCAATACAGGGCTCTACGGTAAGTGCTGGGCATTTCCCAATGTCATAATCAGGGGATGATGGGAGTTGTATTCTAACTACTGTTAGGAAACACATAAGTGATGCACATTCATCTCCCACCTAGAAATTATTTACACACGAGGCAACTCCCCCAAGTAATACCTAGCCCCTTTCCAAGTGAAAGGACTTCCAGAAAGGCTTCAGATCTCTTAGTGACTCACCTGTTATTGCCAGTCAGCGGGACCCAGAGAGTAGGAGGGGGTGATGCTATGGCTGCACGGCACGGTGCTCTTAGTTGGTCACTTGTCGCAATGTTGAAGCTCAGCCCGGCCAGCACCTTCTGGGTGGAGACACCTCACAGCAATCCTGTTCAGGACACATCATGCACTGTTCTGCACTCATACTAGGGATCCCAAATGTTTAGACTCATTTCGTACAGGGGGCACCCTCCTGTATTTGTAAAACCTCTCTAGCAAATCTGGGACGGTAGACCTATTTACTCAAGTCTTGACTTTAGGTGGGCGATAAACAATACAAAATAGGCATAATGTTTCACTATCACATAATTCACGTCACTGAAGCAGCCAGCAGGCATCGCCACTGAGTGAGCATAGGGCTGCCCGGCTGCTGACAGTCACACTGATGGGACACCCTGCAACACAGAAATGGCGGAAGAGCACAAAATAAACATGCTATGGGATGGCAAATTGCCGCCCCTGTCAAAGTGCCGCCTGGGTCCATGGACCCACTGGGACCCATGTAAGGGCCGGCCCTGTATTCGAACAAATACCTAATTTTTTTTATATTTTGCACAGGAACAAATATTACTTGCTCTTGCAGTGGCAATAACTGGAACTAATGCTGGCTGCCTACCTATGCCTAGCCTAATGCTACCTGCCTGCCTACACAACAACTGTACACTCTCTAATCTCTTCTCTCTCTGAGCTCCAACAACCCAATGAGGAAATGCAGGCTGTCTGTCTGTGTGACTGTGTCATTAGTCCAACCCCCATCATGAAACGAAGAAGGCTATTCGAATACAGACAAAAGAGGGAAGTAGTGCATGAAACGGAGAATGGAATTGGACTAGAGACATGGAGGGAAAATTATGGAGGGAAAGTAATTGAGCACGCACAGGAAGTACAAAAAAGTCCTGGTCAAAAGTAGTCAAAACTTTTGGAAATGTGTCGATTGCCGAAACTTCCGAAAGTTTTGACGAATTTCGGACCTGGGCTGTTCGGAGTCGGATCATTTTTTCCGAATGACCCTTGAGTTTCGGATTGGCCAAATGTCTCCGAATGACCCCATTTTCGATGAAATCTGAATGTCTCCGAATGAATTCGCACATGTCTAGATAACAACGTGGTGTTTGCAAAATTTCTCACGGGAATAAGGGGGGCAACTTTCGCCCATCCCTACACAGGACACATCTCAGGTATTTTTTTTTTAATGTGGAAGTCAGCTTCTTTCTTGATTTTACAGATTGTGCAAGTTGCCTATACTTTTTATTTTCCATTCACATTTTTTTTTACAGTTTTATGACCCTGACAGAGTGCTCTCTGAATAGTCCCGATTTCACAGTCCCTGACAGAAAGCTCCCAGTGCAGATATATTTGGGAAGCTCACAGTCAGTTATATAATAATGAAAAATAACAGATATGAAAAAAGTATAAAAACACAGGCAATTTGAGTTAACACTTGCAGAATATGTAAAGTAAAAAATGATCTCAAATGTCACTTCAATCAGTGGGAATGTTTATTTTCCCCACTCTGGTTTACTCTAGAATTGAATTTGGTCTGCGTAATACACCAGCATCACTATCTATTTATATTGTAAGATTTATGGGGCAGGGGCCTCCTATCCTAATGTATGCATACCTAGTGTACCCCTTATGATTATCTTCTGTACAACTGCTTAAAGGGATAGTAATGTTTCACAAAAACAGCAGCTCCAATTAATCTTCATAGTATTTGAGCCATATAGAGTGTTATTTCAATACTGTCAGAGCTGTAGTTCAAGACCAATTGAATGATAAAATTTCCCCCTCCCACCCCTTTAACCTAGTATAAGCCACCTCCCCTCAGCTGTGGAATCTGACAGCTCACAGCAAGGGACAATCTTCTTACTTTGAGCATAAGAAAAACCCTGCCCCCCTGACAGGTTTTGCAGGTTTTTCCCTTATGCTAATTGAACATTGTCCCACTCTCCAATCCACCTGGACACCACCTTGCTGTTCAGAGGTGAGCAGTATTACATCAGTAAAAGGGGCAGGAGGAGAATACTTGGCATTCAAGTTCTCTTGAACTACAGATCTGACAGTATTGAAACAACACTGTCCATGGCCCAAATACTTTGAAGATTAATTGGTGCTGCTTTAATTGTGAAACATTACTATCCCTTTAACTAGAGCTGCTTTTATTGTGAAACATTACTATCCTTTTAACTACTGTACTTGCTGTATTCCCTCTATACTACAGATAAACTGTAAAGTGCTAAGTACACCTGGGGAAGATTTACTAAGCGGTGATAAAGAGGTGATAAAGTAGTGACAAAGTAGAGATGACTTCTGCAGTTCCTGTGTTATGCTATAGAGTCTATGCACTAAGATCTCCACAGTTGAAGAAATCTTAGTGCATAGGCTCCATATAATAGCATAGGAACTCGAGAAGTGATAAACTGGATAAGTCATGTCAACTTTAGCATCTCTTTATCACCGCTTAGTGAATCTTACCCCTGGTGGTGCTATATAAATAAAAAAATACATACATACATATTATCTGTAAATCAATTCTCTTTTTCTGTTAAAGCCACTTTGGGTCATATACACAAAATAAGTGTGGAAGTCTGATACAAACCACCAGCACCATAGGGGACAAATAAAATAATTCCCTTTAATTTACATGGGGTTTTTAACCCATTGAATGCTAAAGATGCCACCCAAGTAAATTGTAAATTCAAAGTGTTAAAAATTATGTCTTATGTGTTGTGCTTGATATGCCAAAGAATTGTTCACATCTTGTTTGTACAATTGACGTTTAATTGCTAGAGAAGTCTCCTAATCATGCTGAATCGCTCCAGCATTCAAGGGGTTAAAGCTGTTATAACTCTGTCCTATATTGGATATATCAAGAATAAATGGAGACTTCTTTAGCAGTAAAGAGCTTAAGAGAGATATAAGAGATTTTCAAATTAGTAAAAGTAATATTATAGCTTGGAAGCATCTTTAAATGGGGTGATATCATCGTCTTTGAGTTAAAGTTGTTTCCTGCTGTTATCACATGGAGATGATTAATCAGAATATCTAAAATAAGTAACTGCTTTGCGTATTAGTGATTTATCTGTATATATATATATATATATATATATATATATATATATATATATATATGTAAATATATATATATATTTGCAAAGATGGAAACACTCACTTATCAAAATAAGTGCCCAGGTACACAATCCTTCACTGGTAGTACAGAAGTTAAAGAAAAAGGCAGCACCAGTGGAATTTTTTAGAAAGTAATGCAAAGAAATTTATTGTCAATGTTTGTGTCCAAACCTTGAGAAAGGTCCAGATTTGGACCTAAATGTTGACAATACATTTCCTTGCATTACTTTCTAAAAAAGTCCCACTGGTGCTGCTGGGGACAGTGGGGCAGCACCCGTGAGACTTATTAATAGATTTTCTATTGGTACATGAGCAAAAGCAGTAGGTCAACGTTTATCAGGGACTGGAATGCTGACCTACTGCTTTTGCTCTATTAATATGTCTCCCGGCTGCTGCCCCATTTTTGGTCTTGTATCCACATCTCTACCTTAAGGATTGTGCACCTGGGCACTTGTTATTTTTGATGAGCGAGTGCTTTCAACTTCGTTTTTTGAGATAAAGATCCTGCTTTTGGATTGAAATGTCGACCTTATTGTTGCCTATTTTGCCTAATTAATAAATATCAAAAAAGTCCCACTGGTGCTACCTCTCATTTTTGGATTTGTCTGCTACTCTGTTTGAGGACTTTGCACCTGGGAATATAATTTTTGAAGAGTGAGTGCCTCCAACTCCCTTCCTGCTGTATATATATATATGTGTATATCATAATGTTGTTAATGCTATTGAGCTTCGGTTCCCAGATTCCTTCTTATTAATTAGTCAGAAGTGAACCATGGACTGAATACTAGTAAGAATTCTACACACCAAGTGCTTGTTGGATGATATGCTAATCACCAGAACTACAGATGAGAAACACTGGTAAAATATGGAAACTGTTTTAGAGCATCTCCAGGAGAATGGATTATGATCAAACTTGAACAAATGCAATTTTTTTAGACCAAGGCTAACTTTCTGTGAACATGTGATTGATAATGATGGTCTTCTTACTGCGGGTGACAAAGATCTAGCCCTAATACAAGCACCCAGAAGATGCATCACAATTAAGGTCTTATTTTAGACTCTTAAATAAGTACCACTGAATTTTGTCATATATTACACACTTTACCATTTACACAGCCTTCTTGAAGACAAAATATGAAAGTCTTGATTTTACAATCAAAGGTGTTGGTTCACGCTACAGACAGACCATGAGCTCTTATTCATCTTCAACCCAGTGATATGAATCTCTGCTATTATGTCAGACCATTTAAAGCACTGTGCCCTTTGTCTTGGAGTTTGATTACAGAATCAAGTATCATTCTCATGATCAGCATGCAAATGTGGATACACTGCAAAGCCTTATACTGTCATATCAGCAGTATAACCAGTGCTACCTTAGAGCTTACAACTGAAATGGAACTACACGTTACACTACAAATCTAATAATTGAAATGATGCTACACTAGTAATACAACAGAGCTTACAACTGAAATAGAATAAACTAGTGATACCGCAGAGCTTACAATTAAATTTACTACTGTAGTGATGCTACAGTTTACAATCCAAATGGTGCTGCACTAGTAATACCATGCCATTTACAACTGAAATGGATCTAGGCTGATGATACAACAGAGCTTACAATTGAAAGGGAGCTCCACTAATGAAACACAGACCTCACAATCAGAACCACAATCCAAAATCATTGACACTTGGGCAAATGTAATAATCAAGCCCTCCCCTTCATTTTTTAAACCTCCAGTTTTGGTCTAGGTGAGAAGAAGAGTTTAGGTGTTTATAACACCCTCCATTAGGTTTTGTGCCTATTTCCTCTGTTCCCAGGTTGTACATAGCCTGTGACTGAGCCTAGTGAACTGGAATGCCTTGGAAAGTTCAGGCACTCCCATACTGCTAGTTTCTTAGGTTGGTCAAAGCAGCCATTTATACATGCAAAGAAATTTGCACATATGTACTAAGCAGGTGTATGACATCCAATGCTTATATATTTTATTAAGGTTTAAAATAAAATGTAATTTGTGTGGGTATTGCGAGGGTTAAAAAAACAACTGTGTATTGGGTTTTTCTCTGGCCTGTGTGATTAAGGGTGATTGGCTAAGAGAAGTCACCTGGCTGCTGTATAACTATAATACAGTCCCTAGACTCATTTGAGCATGCTCTTTGAGACTGCATTTTCAAGTGACTGCAGGCAAGTGAAGGAGTTAGAAAGAATCTGAAGTTGGAATAGAATCAGGAGCTTGAAATCAGCAGAGCTCTGAGGTGACAATAATTTCAAGGGATAAACTGCATTCACATTTAAAGCTGGTTGCTTACCTTAGAGTGAGCATTAGAGGACAGTATAAATCTATTTGAATTGTAAAACCAAGCATGAGCGATAGCAGGTTAGACAATCTCATGCAGTGCACTTCTTGTCACATGTTTGGAGCAATAGTTCCAGGTGTCATACTGCTGTGCCAAGTGTGAGCATATTTTCTTTTTAGAGTCTAAGATATTGTATTTGGAAAGAAACAACACTGCGAGACATTGGAAACCTGGAAAGGAGTTTAGAAGTCATAGAGCAGGTAGTATGTGGGGTTAGTGGTGAAGAGGGTGGAGTTGTAGAAGAGGAGCAACAGGTAGGCAGCTGGGTAACAGTAAGGAGGGGAGGTAGTGGGCAGTGGAAGAGGAAGGCCAGTTCTGAGTTGACTCAGTCCAACAGATTTGCAAGATTGTGTGAAGATGTTGATGAGGATAGCTCAGAACTGGCAACACTGGAGAGGGATGATTCCTCTAGCAGCCAGGGGAACAGCCCTCCTTCCAGGCTAGATGGGATGCAGAGTAGGCAGAAACCAAGGCAGGTGGTGCTAATAGGGGACTGTATTATTAGGAGGGAAGATAGGGTAATCTGCTGCCAGGAACGTGAATGCCAAACAGTATGTTGTCTCCCAGGTGCTCGGGTTCGGCATGTTGCGGACAGGGCTGACAGATTATTGGGAGGGGCTAGAAGTGATCCAGCTGTCTTGGTACATATTGGCACCAATGACAAAGTAGGAGGAAAATGGAGGTCACTAAAGAATTATTTCAGGAATTTAGGATGCAGGCTCAAGGCAAGGACCTCTAAGGTAGTATTTTCTGAAATACTACCCGTGCCATGCACCAGTGCAGGTAGGCAGAGGGAGCTCAGGGAGTTTAATGCATGGCTCAGGAATTGGTGTAGGAAGGATGGTTTTGTGTTATTAGAACACTAGGCTGACTTTGCTCTTGGGTACAATCTATATGGAAGTGATGGATTGCACCTAAATGGTAGAGGAACCTCTGTTCTAGGGGAGAGAATGCTAAGAAACTTGGAGGAGCTTTGAAACTAAGAGGGGGGTATAGATAGCAAAAATTGCTATCCAAGTAAATGATCAGGGGGTGGATAAAGGGTGGGGATGAATGTAGTAAATAGGGAGGAACTCCTAGTAAATAAAGATGTAGATAAATGGCATGTAGGGAGTGATATATGTAAAGACTTCATAATTAATTGTATGCTAGCAAATGCAAGAAGAATGGCAGATAAAATAGGAGAACTAGAATTGCTGGCGGTTAATGAGCAATTGGACATAAGTGGTATAACAGAAACATGGTGGAATGATACACATGATTGGGCTGTAAAAATAGAGGGCTATTCCCTGTTTAGGAGAGACAGGATTAATAGAAAAGGGGGAGGTGTGTGCTTATATTTGAAACCAGAGCTAAATCCAATTTTCAGGGGAGATATTAGTGAGGAAACTGGCCGAAATGTGGAGTCCTTGTGGGTAGAAATTGAGACTAAATGTGGTGTAAAAGGTAAAAATATTGATGACAATGTTGAGGCCCAGCTGCTACTGCAAATAAGGAAAACTGCCCAGCTTGGGCATACTATAATTAATTATTTAATTATACAGATATCAACTGGAAAAATGAAACATGTCAGAGTCCTAAGGGAAGCAGATTTGTGAGCATACTTCGTGAAAGCTACATGTCACAAATGGTGGAAATGCCAACAAGAAATAACAATATATTGGACCTAGTGATAACGAATAACACAGAAATGGTATCCAGTATTAAGGTAAGTGAACATTTGTGAAACAGTGATCACAACATGTTTACATTTGAGATCAGTCTAGCAAAGCAAACTGTATAGGTTCAACCAAAACTCTTAATTTTAAAAAAGCTAACTTCAAATTGTTAAGGGCTTCAATGCAACACATAGACTAGGATACATTATTTAACGACAAAAATACTGAGGGTAAATAGTCAGAATTCAAATTTAGGTTGTGGAAATGTACCCAACAGTATATACCAATGGGGAACAAATGCAAAAAACAGTAAGTCACAACCAATGTGGTTAACTACACATGTAAAGCAGGAAATGGCAAGGAAAAAAAAAGCAATCAAACTATTTAAGTCTGAAGGAACTGAACATTCTTTTTTAAAATACAGAAAGAACAACAAAGATTGCAAAAAGGCAATTGAGATAGCAAAAATAGAAAATGAAACTCAAATTGCAAGGAAAGCAAGACTAATCCCAAAACATTTTTCAAATATATAAATAGCAAAAAACTTAAGAGGGAGTGAACTGAACCTTTCAAAAAGGAGATGGGTGAATTGATTAGTGAGGATAAGGAAAAGGCCAATGTTCTAAACACTTTCTTTGCATCAGTATGTACGAGGGAGCAAGGAATGGTAGAAGAGCCTCAACAAGTAACTAATAAAGCAATACAATTATCAGATATTGGGTTAACTAAAAAGATGTCATGGGTAGACTGCACGAAATTAAGACTGACAAAGCACCTGGTCCTGATGGTATACATCCAAGGGTTCATAAGAAACTCAGTGCAGTGCTAGCAAAACCCCTATATTTACTCTTTAAAGATTCTCTCAACACAGGCTCAGTGCCACAAGATTGGCGAAGAGCAAATGTAGTGCCTCTATTTAAGAAGGGAACTAAAAGAGAACCTGGAAATTATAGACCTGTGAGTTTGACCTCTGTAGAGGGAAAACTGCTAGAAGGGATAATAAGGGACTATATTCAGGATTACAACACAAAAAAATAAGATAATTAGCAGGAATCAACATGGATTTATGAAGAACAGATCATGCCAAACTTTTCAGCTTCTATGAGGAAGTAAGCAGCAACCTTGATAATGGCAAGGCAGTTGATGTAGTATACCTAGACTTTGCAAAGGCATTTGATACAGTGCCACACAGAAGGCTGGGGTATAAAATAAGGAAATTGGGGCTAGGAGATGACCTTTGCAATTGGATACAAAACTGGTTGAAGGATAGGGAACAGTGTGTGGTTGTACATGTACAATTCTCCAATACAGTTAAAGTGGAGAGTGGAGTACCTCAGGGTTCAGTATTAGGTCCGCTGCTGTTTAACTTGTTTATAAATGACTTAGAAATAGATATAGAAAGCAAAATATCAATATTTGCAGATGACACTAAATTATGCAGGGTAATTAATTAAGAACAGGATAATTGCTCTCTACAGAGGGATTTATATAAAATGGCAGATAGGACAAACAAATGGAATATGAAGTTTAATGTGGGGAAGTGTAAAGTCATGCATTTGGGGGGAAATAATCCCAAGGCTACTTATTAACTTAATGGAATCATTTTAGGGGACTTGTTGCTAGAGAAAGACCTGGGTATCCTTGTCAACTACAAACTTGGAAACAGTGATCAGTGTCAAACAGCAGTAGCAAAGGCAATCAAAATACTGTCTTGCATAAAAAGAGATATTGAAGCAAGTGTGGATAACATCATTTTGCCATTGTACAAATCTCTGGTAAGACCTCACCTTGAGTATGCAGTGCAGTTTTGGGCACCAGTTCTGAAAAAGGATATACTAGAACTAGAGAGGGTACACCAAAATTAATTAAGGGAATGGAGGACTTGACGTATGAGGAACGACTAGACAAACTTGGTTTATTTACTCTAGAGAAAAGACGACTAAGAGACCTTATCACATTGTACAAATATATGAGAGGTCAATACAAGGATCTCTGCGGTGAGCTATTTATTCCAAGGCCTGATCAGGTGACCCGGGGCCACCCCTTGAGATTAGAGGAAAGGAGATTTAGACTTCAGCAGAGGAAGGGTTTTTTTACAGTAAGGTCTGTTAAATTGTGGAATTCTTTGCCCAAGGAGGTGGTTATGGCAAATACAAGGGATACATTCAAGAGAAGATTAGAGACATTTAATTCAAAAGGGAACATACAGGGTTATACTGTTTATTAGTAGACAGATCAGGAAGGCCTGAAAAAGACTAACTTATTTGGTAGCAGGATAGCTATACAGTTCTCATGTTACTAGGGTATGAGGCAAAGGTTGAACATGATGGACCTGTGTCTTTAGTCAACCTAATATACTATGATACAATGTTACTATGTTACATTGATTCTTAAATATTTTAGCCAGTCTAGTGTTTAGACATTGTCATGGTTTGCTTTGACTCTCAGACACAGAGTAAGATAAAATTCAAACTTTATTGAAAAATTTAATAAGAACCCTCACGGGTCCTGAACATACATATATACAACATGCACAAAATAGGTTCAAACAGTAGCTTATACAAGATACAGTATGGTAGGCTCTACCGACCCTGCCAATATACCAGGCAAGGCAGCCTATGGTATGGCCCAACAATATGAATAAGGCTCTACCGGCTTTGCCAATATACCGTGCAAGGCAGCCTGGAGGAAAGCACGACAATATGAATGAGGCTCTACCGGCCTTGCCAATATACCGGGCAAGGCAGCCTGGAGGAAGGCACGACAATATGAATGAGGCTGTACCGGCCTTGCCAATATACCGGGCAAGGCAGCCTAAACGTGACTGAAGGACAGCTCCACTAGTGCTGAAAGGTTGGTAGCATCAGCATAAGTGGAGCAAACCAGTATCATGTACAGGACAACCAGTGCTGAAGGTGGCAACTAGCAACCGGTGATATGGAGTAAATCAGTAGTAGTATCGGACAACACGGAAGCCCTACCGGTGCTTGAAATGGAGGCAGCTAGCAACCGGTGCTGTGGAGTAAACCAGTACTGCATACTGGACAACAGGAACGCCCTACCGGTGCTGTAATGGAGACAGCTAGCAACCGGTGATATGGAGTAAACCAGTACCGCGTACTGGACAACAGGAATGCCCTACCGGTGCAGTAATGGAGGCAGCAGCAACCGGTGATATGGTGTAAACCAGTACCGCGTACTGGACAACAGGAACGCCCTACCGGTGCAGTAATGGAGGCAGCAGCAACCGGTTATATGGAGAAAACCAGTACTGCGTACTGGACAACAGGAACGCCCTACCAGTGCAGTAATGGAGGCAGCAGCAACCGGTGATATGGAGTAAACCAGTACCGCGTACTGGACAACAGGAACGCCCTACCGGTGCAGTAATAGAGACGGCAACAACCGGTGATATGGAGTAAACCAGTACCGCGTACTGGACAAGAGGAACGCCCTACCGGTGCAGTAATGGAGGCAGCAGCAACCGGTGATATGGAGTAAACCAGTACCGCGTACTGGACAAGAGGAACGCCCTACCGGTGCAGTAATGGAGGCAGCTAGCACCCGGTGATATGGAGTAAACTAGTACCGCATACTGGGCAACACGGAAGCCCTACCGGTGCTTGTAATGGAGGCAGCTAGAAACCGGTGATATGGAGTAAACCAGTACCACGTACTGGACAACACGGAAGCCCTACCGGTGCTGTAATGGAGGCAGCTAGCAACCGGTGATATGGAATAAACCAGTACCACATACTGGACAACGGGAACGCCCTACCGATGCAGTAATGGAGGCAACAGCAATCGGTGAAATGGAGTAAACCAGTACCACTTACTGGACAATGGAAACGCCCTACCGGTTCAGTAATGGAGGCAGCTAGCACCCGGTGATATGGAGTAAACCAGTACCATGTACTGGGCAACACGGAAGCCCTACCGGTGCTTGTAATGGAGGCAGCTAGCAACCGGTGAAAGGAGTAAACCAGTAGTCAGAATGTCACCCAGGCGACCAAAGTCAAATGAAGGATGACAGTCAGGATCCAAGAGCAGGAACGACAGTCAGGCCAGGACAGGATACTGGAACAGTAGTGACAGCCAAACCAGGTCAGGAACGGAAGCAGGAGCAACAGCTACACCGGATCAGGAACGGAAGCAGGAACGTCAGCCAAATCAGATCAGGAATGGAGGCAGGAACCACGCAGGAGTGACACTGGCGTCTGGACGAGACATTGACACTGGTATACTGTAACTAAACAGGCCCAGAGATATAGGTACAAAGGCAGGTGACTACTGACATAGAGACACCATGAAAGGGCAACCAAAGGGTGCCTCAGCCCAGTCTATATAGGCAATACTGGGCGGGCAATAGACAAGCGGCCAATGGAGAGTTCTTACACCTGACTGACAGCAAAAGCCAGCAATCATGGGCACCGTGATAGACATCCTATTCTATGTTAATAGAGTTCTGAAAAGCACTGAATAGCCCTTCCCATTACCCATGAGAAATAGCAAAAACAGCAATCACTTTTCAGCTCCTCTATTCTCTGCTATACTTACTGTAATGGATCATAGTCTGTTACTGGAAGCCCTCCCAGGGCAGATGAATATGCAGGTCTTTATTACGAACTAAGGAGAACTTTGTATTATAGTAGGCCTACAGGCAATGGTGGCGAAAGGGACTAAAACTTGTGGAACTGCAGTTTTATGAGCATTGACCACTCTCAGAGTGGGTATGACTAAAGATATATGTCCAGCGTGTTGTGTTACAGTTCCCTCGACAACCAGTCACAGATTCTCACCTCGATGTTTGAGTTGTTCGACACAGTGTTGAACACGGGGAGTCGAAGGCGGTGGGTCGAAGCTAGATTGGTCGAATCTCTGAGCAGGACACTTAAAGGTCTTCCATAAACTTAACATGGAGAAAAGCAGGTGGCTCAGGGATTGGTCGACAGGCGACCCCACAACAACATCTGACTGGCCAGAGTTGAAGCGGATTATTCAGACCAGTTGAGGACGTGCTTCAACCTCTGGCCATTGTATCCAAAATGTGTATTGTGGCTCCTCACCTTTGTTCCCCTGTCTGGCCCCCCAAGTCTCACTTGTATGTTACTCCCTGCCCGGTCCCAGTGTTCCCAAGAAATGGACCAGTTGAATTAAACTTAGTTGTGTCGCTCCAATTCCCATTGGTCAGGAATTGGAGCAGGTAAAATTTCATTACACTAAGTTAATCAAATCCTTTGTATCTGTTGCTTCTACTGTTCATGGTTCTATTGTTGTATTGTCTCTCAGTTTTGTGTAAAAGAACGTTGAGTTTACCAATAAAGAGAGTTACTTGTTGTGAGAGTAAGACGGAGTCTCTGCATGTCGTTATTCCTGTGGTGGTCTAAAGAGTCCTCTCTGACTCCCATCCAGGAGAGGTATTCAGCGTGGACGACTCTCTTCATCCAGATACCTGCGACTTCGACTTGACTCAACACTTTGAGAGTTGCTGACTCGACTCTTGGGGGATTCGAGGACAGCTGTCATTGACTCTGCTGGAACCTGTCAAGTCGACTCCACGGACTGTCAACTTCGACTCTGCTGGTCTTGTTGACCACTACACCCAGTCGAAGACGTACGACTGAGAGCTTACAAGTGTTCGAGCGCAGCGGATAACATCCGACCAGGTGATTTAACTCGGACCGGTCGACTCGGGGCAGGAACGATGGCTCAAGACTTCCTAGCCCCTCAAGCTACCGTTACACTTACCCTTACTTTCCACAGTTATTCACAAACCCATAGTGATGCATACCAATCCTGCTCACTATATATATAAATACACACACATGCCCCTTTTAATTAACCCTTCGAGTGCCAGAGAGGTCTCCAATGAATAGGATATCCCTCTGACACTCAAAATTAACCTCACAGATCCACAGCTCAGACACAGTCTCAGAATACATCACCTCTCCACACACAATCATCTCACTATAAAAAAAAAAGAACACATTCTTGTACACAAATCTCATCTCTTTGATATTCACACATATCCCTCTTTCATCTCCACCCCAATAAAACCTACCTCTTTTTTAGAGACCTGAGGGCTCAGACACACTGTATACTCCCTCTCTGTCTCTGTGAGGCTGCACGTGATGTGAGCCAGCCCATCATCATCCAATTAAATACTGACATGCTGAGCTGGAAGCAATGGCCAGTGTTTATACTGGATATGGAATCAGTGAATGATAGCCTTCATGTCGCACAACCCACATGAAATGAAGGCTATAATTCACTGATGTAATTTCCATTAGAGCAGGGTGGCTCACTAGCATTTGAGGCTGAGCTTTGAGGTCTGCACAGCACGCACATGACAAATGGCACCCAGCCTCAGTTACATTTATTTATGGCAGTGCACCACCTGCCTTAAGACACCACCAGTGCCCACCAGTGACTGGCCCCATTGGACTTGTGTGCTGCTGCTCAGTCATGGAAGCCCATTCCATGATGCTTCAAATTAACAATTCTTGTGCTGATGTTGCTACCAGAAGCAGTTTGGAAATCAGTAATGAGTGTTGCAACTGGGGGCAGGTGATAGCTATGAGCTAAATGCTTCAATCCTGCAATGTGAGCTTGTGTGGCTTACCATTACATGACTGAGCTGTTGGTGCTACTAGACATTTCCGCTTCACTGTAACAGCACTTACAGTTTATTGGGGCAACTCTAGCAGGACAGAAATTTGACAAACGGACTGCCACGTCAAATTCACAGGTCTTTAGTTTTCCAGGTTTAGATTTTGCCCCTTTTTGATTTATGGTACTACATCTGCTTTCCTCCAATCACAGAACACCATGCCTAATGAGAGTGAATCTAAAAATATTAAGCATAATAGTCTTCCTAAATCTGATCTAAGCTCATTATGTTCCCTTGGGTAAATTTCATCAGGTCAGGGTGCTTTACCAGAACCTTTTGCAGTGTCTTTTGGACATTGTACTCGGTAAGCCATGTACATGCTGAAGTTTTCCCTGTTTGCTCTTATCCTGTTGCTTTTAACCCTTTTAATGCTGGTAACATTCAAGAAGTTAAAAGCCCAGTTGTTTGCACAACAGCCACACTTTTCAGTAGCCTAGTATAAAGCCCATCAACTGACTGGGAAAATACATTTCAAATTATGTTTTGTTTTTAATTTTTTTTTTAATTAACATCATTTTTTTACCAATTAAACCATGCATAATGATCTAGTATGAAACAATAATATATTTGTTTGCAATATGAATGTTGCTTTGCATCAGGACATTATGCTGTTTTGTTATTCAATACTTTTGTTCTGATGTTGCCTTGTCAGATATATAATTGACATTTCTTATCTGATTCTCAATAATTACATTGTGTCCAGGATGTTCAGTTTAATTATCTCTCCATAACTGTTTCATTATGATATCTGCCTCAGTGTGTTATGCAGTAAGTGAATTGTTCATATGGATTTCCTTGGCAGACTGAACACTGGTATAATGGCAACAGTTTCTGCTTCCCTAGACTTCATGTAACAGCACTAAATTACAAGCTTGTTATGAAAGAGTTTTCCTGTAACACCTTTAACTAATTAACCCTTTGAGTGCCAGAGGTGTGTCCAAGTATTTCTTTGTACTCAAAGGGTTCAGGCAGGGGTGGTCAAATGTGGTCCATCCAGCCACTGAGAGTTGGAGTCCCCAAAAGCTAGAGGCCCAACATTGGCTACCCTTGGCTAAGGAATTCAGCAGTCAGGAAACATTTAAAGTGATAGTAATGTTTCATACATAAAGCAGCTCTGATTAACCCTTTCAGTGCCAGAGGGGTAGTAATGCATTGCGTACCCCTCTGGCACATAAAGTGTTAATCTTCGTAGTATTTGGGCCATGGAGAGTGTTATTTCAATACTGTTAGAGTTGTAGTTCAAGAGTAATTGAATGATAAAGTATCCCCCTTCTACCCCTTTTACGTAGTGTAAGCCGCCTCCCCTCAGATGTGGAATCTGGCCAACTCATGTATCTACTGTACTTTCTAGCTTCTCCGGGAATATATATTAACAGCTTGTACAGCTAAATCTTGGTATTTCTGGGTGTCAAGCTAATCAAACCAGGCATGTTTTATATAACTCAAAGTCTCAATTAGCCATGTTTTAAGTCCTGTCAGTTATCCAAAGGGCATCTTTGTGTAAAGAAATGGCAATTGTGTCTTACTTTAGCATACTCTATATTTATTGTAAGATTAGGTAAAAAAAAGGTAGCTTCAATGACATCAGCCAGACATGACGAAAGTGAGCCTGTGCACAATTATCACTTCCTGTGGATATCATAGTAAGCGGCATCATTAGAAAAAAATGGAAATAGTGAACATATCCTGAATAGCAGCAAAGCTAATCAACTCTTGAAGTCTAGAGGAGAGTGCAAAGTATTTCAAACCCCCTATGGTCTTCAAGGACTTATGTAACAATATTATTATAGATGGCAAATCCTTTGTCTAACAATTTCAATATTCACTTAAATAAAATTGTTACTTGGTCCTGACGAGAAAAATAAGGTGTGCATTGTTCACCCCAGTGGCATTCAAAGGGTTAAAATAAACAGTACGAGTACACCAAGCACTACACAGTGTCCCCCCCCTCAACACCCCCCCTTAGTATGTCGACATATATTGCATATATTCAACATACTAACTCCTTCACCTCCTCATTGGACAAGAACTGCAATTTATTTGAAAGAACCTGTCCTTCATTTGACACATAACCCTTTGAGTACCAGAGTAGTAGGTAGGCATTGCTTAGCACTGTGTTTCCTACCCCTGTGATACTCAAAGGGTTAATAGGCAAGTTATGCGGCTGCATACCTTGCCTGTATAGGTGTAAAACATGTAATGTTTAAAACATTTAAGTATACGTGTAATGTAAAATGTTTACTGTGATTAAACAAAACATCAGACCTCAAGGGGGTATCATGACCCCTCATGACACCCCCCTAGCATGGGGACAACAATTTCAGGTGTTTTAAATAAAGTGCATATAACCTATCTTTCACATAGGTTATATGCGTGTTTTATGCTTAAATAATACTTTCAGACCTCAAATGGGGGCCCCAGGACCCTTTCTGATAGCCCCCCTATCATGGATCATCTATCCAAAAGGCTGCAGGCGGCTGTATAAGCCACTTATATCATCAAGCACTTGTGTAGAATGAATGAACCCTGTCACCGGGTTCATTCTTGGAAAGTGCAGTGATATGTTCTCATCATTGAATCAGTCACCAGCATTAGACCGGCTTTCCAAGAATGAACCCAGTGACAGTGTTCATTCATTCTACACAAACGCTTGATGCCACAAGCGGCTTATACAGTCGCTGGCAGCATCAAGAAGGGGTCGTCCCATGGATCATCTATCCTTTTGGATAGATGATCCATGATAGGGGGCTATCAGGAGGGGTCCTGAAAAATTCGTAAACCTGTCGGATTGATGTTGATATGTGCATCTTTTTGTTGGAGTGCTGGTGATATAATGTCGTAGACAGTTTGGTGAATACTGTGGATGTGCCTACGACACTGCTCCGACAGCCCTCTTTGACCTTTAGTGCATCTAGGCCCATGACTGTTACGGAACAACACCATACAAAAGGTAAAGGCTCCCTTCACCCCCCATGTCTCTCTTTCTCTCTGCCCAATATGCCTCTCCCCATCATGCCTCCCTTTCTGCCCCATGTGTGTTGTGAATGTCCGTGTGACTTTACATATGTGTGTATGCCCGCACACTTCATGTATAAATATACAGAAATATATATATATATATATGTGTGGGTGTGTGTGTGTGTGTCCAAACCATATCACATATGTACTTAAAGCATTGGGTTTTGTTTTTTTAACACTTTCAGTTCCACAGAGGTATCCATCTCAAAGCCATACAGTAGATACCTCTTTGCCATTCAAAAATTTCCATGTTTGTGTGCCAGAGGACAACCCAATGCATTGGATACCTCTCTATCACTCTAATGGTTAATCTGCATGGGCAATGGCAGTGCCACCATTGATAGTGCAGACTAAAATGATGCTATGTGTTTTGGTACTAGAAACATCTTTTGCATCCAAGAGGTTAGATGCATTGCCTTTCTTGTACACAATGACTTATAATACACACAATTTTCATGCCATAAGATCTCTGGATTGAACAAATGGAGACCCCTTCAGTTTATGTTGAGCTTTACCCAGTGTTAGCTACCAATTTCTGATAATGCTTTGGTAATTTTCAGTGCAAAACAAAGCTCCTAGCTTACAAGTAATGTGTTTAATGGAGGGATAACATTTCTATTAACTATTGTTTACCTTACTATGGTCAGAAAATTGTAAGGCATCTATGATTTTTGCCCCAGTGCCCTTGTTCAAGAAATAACATCTTCAATCCTTTCTTGTTGCGATGTCCATGGAGGTAGACATGCCAGATGCACACAGTTCATTACAAGAAGCTACTCTTTAAAGGAGTAGTAAACTTTTTTTAACAGTTCAAATAATCAGAAGTGACTTTACTGTGTGTTTACATCCTGAAAGTTCTGACACCATGATTCGGCTGTTTCCTATCACATTCTATGGCGAACTGTTTGTCAGTGACTTTTCTATCAAATAGAATGTAACAGGATAACTAATTTCAATCTGTCCACTAGATGGCTCTGTTAATGTAAGAAAAAACAACACAAGTTTAAACTGTAATAATTCTGGAAATATGCATCTCTTAGCACTGGGAGTGACCTTATATTATTCAAGAGAAAAATATCTACAATATACATTTTTTCATAATAAAAGTTTACAGCTCCTTTAACGACATGAGGACTGTTATGTCTTCATCCTTGACATGACATGAAGGACTAGCAACCTAGGGGTTAAAGCTTTTTTGTTCTTGGTTATGATAGGACAAGGGCATTTTCGGTGCCAGGAAGTAGCGGATGGGATTGATGGTGGGGCCACGTCAGGAAGAGGGCTGTTGGCATGGGTGGAGATAAGAGCACCTAGAGTGCCTTGCCTAGGGGCATCTGGGAGGTAAATCCAGTTGTGTGAATATGTGTGTGATTGTGTGTGGGGGGGATATATTATGAACAAAAGCTTTTCTACAAATTGCTTGAAAGTTGATTTAAATAATTCCAGTTATCAGTTTTTATTGAAAGGTTTGAGCAGATGCCAGACCTGTAAATTTGCAGATATAAAGGTTTAAATGGATGTAAACACTTTAGGACTGAAGGTAACAGCATTCCAGCATTAATACTGTCTGTTAGGCATAGAGAACCTGGGGTATTTTCTACAAATTCATGCTGGTTTCCCAGAGCAGGACTCAGGAATAATATATACTGAACACCCAGAGCAATTATAAGTTTACTGTAAATAAAGACTGACAGAGGCCATCCAATTGAGCCGAGACCTCATTAAAAGGATGCAGAAACCTTGAGGTGCTCTCCTGGCTATCTCTAAAAAAAATAAACAGAGATACATACGAACAACAAATAAGCTGAGCTTGGCTGCATGCTTATTTTTTTCCTTTCCTTGTCCAGTTTTGCAAAGAAAACAGTGTACAGGAAGACAAATCATCATTATCATGAATTGGTTATGGCCAGTTGCACTGTTCAAAATTATAGTATTTAAGGAAGAAATCTAGCCCTTTGTATCGAGCAGTGTCTGGCAGGTCTTAAATATGGCAAAGAGGAGAGATGGAAAGCAATGGGTTTAAAATATAACTATTATCCTATATAATAATTCGCTAGGATGTTTGTCAGAAGCTGTGATGTACAGTAGAGACTATGAACACTGCAGTCATGTGCAGTACAGAGTGCCCGAACACGCTGCAGCTTATATGGAGAGGGCCGCTCCGAATTCGGACCGTAGCCCTCTCTGCGCACCTTCCTGGGTCCCAGGAAGGTGCGCAGAGAGGACTTAGGTCCAAATTCGGAGCTCCCTGCTCCATATCAACCTCAGAGCATTTGGGCACTCTGTACTGAGCATGACTGCAGCGCGGCCAGTGAGCATAGAGGCTCCGGGCACCAACCGAGGCTGCTGGGTGGCACTGTGGCCCGTGTACATGGGCTTTTAAACTAGTTGTTATATGATTAAAAAATCAAGAAGCGAAAATTCGAAAATAAATAGTATTTGTGTGTTTGTGGCAGAGCCGGATCATGGGCAAGGCAATCTAGACATTTGCCTAGGGCCTGGCACCTTGGAGGCCCTACCGGCCTGGCCAAGAAACGTGCTTCCCACCACTATCCAGGCAGCTGCCACACTTGGGGCCCCCAATAAAACAACTATTCTTATAAAAGAGGCCCCCAAAAGTGAGAAGTGCCAGCTTCACTTCTCACTTACATAAGAAGCTTCCCCCGCTGGCTAAGTATGCAGAGCTCAGCTCACCTGACAGCTGCTCTGCTGAAACCGTGTAAGAGGTTGGAAGCGATGTCTGCTTCAACTACCCTTCTCCCACAAGAGAGTAATTGAGGAGAACAACAGCACAGGTAACTGCAATGATGATTTTAAATTATATAAACTGCAACTCCGAGCAACTCACTAGTGGCATTACTCTTTGGTGTTGGCTACTTGAGCAGCTGTAAGCAGGAGCTTGAAGGGGGTTTAACCTTTAAGTGCCAGAGGGGTACAGAACGCATTGCAAAGCAATGTGTTACGTACCCCTCTGGCAATCAAAGGGTTAAAAGAACCTGAGATTACAGAGGAGGTAAATGGTGTATGGGAGGCAGTACAGATGTGCATGGAAGAAACACAAGAGAGAGTAAAAACGTACAGTGTAGTAGTAGTAGTAGTAGTGAATTATGGAATGAGAATTATAATGTGACAACAACCAGGCAAAAAGTCTAATAGATGATGTGAATAGGTATACATAACGAAAAAATATATATTTATTACACAACCTATATAAAAACAAGGGATACAATCCCACCATGGAGATACAGAAGTGTAAGCAATCAATACAATATATAGTGTTGTTATAATGACGTACCCTTACATCAAAGTTCCACTGAACTGGTACACAAAACACAAAACACACAGGCAATGTGATCTGACAAGGAATTAGGAGAATCTAGTACAGGTGTCCCCTTACTCTCAATATGTCTTGCAGTATTAAATGGCATAATGCAACAAGTTGGCCATTGTCCTGATAGGGGAAATGTTTGTGATAGTAGCTACAGTGCTCTGCAATGTGAAGGAGTCACACTGTCCACTTCCACTTCTGTGCCCCCACTGTTCACTTCCACTTCATTGCCCCCACTGTCCACTTCAGTGCCCCCACTGTTCACTCCCACTTCAGTGCCTCCATGGCACTGTCCACTCCACTTCAGTGCCCTCACTGTCCTTTTGCACTTCAGTGCCCCCACTGTCCACTTCCATATTGCCCCCACTGTCCACTTCTACTTTATTGCCCACACTGTCCACTTCCACTTCAGTGCCCCCACTGTCCACTTCCACTTCATTGCCCCCACTGTCCACTTCAGTGCCCCCACTGTCCACTTCCACTTCATTGCCCCCACTGTTCACTTCAACTTCAGTGCCCCCCACTGTTCACTTCCACTTCAGTGCCCTCACTGTCCATTTCCACTTCAGTGCTCCCACTGTCCACTTCCACTTAATTGCCCCCACTGTCCACTTCCACTTCATTGCCCCCACTGTCCACTTCATTGCCCCCACTGTTTACATCCACTTCAGTGCTCCCGCTATTCACTTCCACTTCAGTACCCCCATGGCACTGTCCACTCTACTTCAATGCCCTCACTGTCCATTTCCACTTCAGTGCCCCCACTGTCCACTTCCACATTGCCCCCACTGTTCACTTCAACTTCAGTGCCCCCACTGTTTACTTCCACTTCAATGCCCCCACTGTAGACTCCACTTCATTGCCCTCAATGTCAATTTCCACTTTAGTGCCCCCACTGTCCACTTCTACCTTGCCCCCACTGTCCACTTCCATTGCATTGCACCCACTGTCCACTTCCACTTCATTGCCCCCACTGTCCACTCCATTGCCCCCACTGTCCACATCTACTTCATTGCCCCCACTGTCCACTTCTACTTCAGTGCCCCAACTGTCCACTCCACTACTTCATTGCCTCCACTGTCTATTTCCACTTCATTGCTCCACTGTCTATTTCCACTTAGTTGCCCCCACTGCCTACCTCCACAGTTTCCTTTTGTCCCACCTGGCAGACAGAGCAGTGCTGTCCTCACGCGCGCTTCTGTTTCCTATGCGCAGTCAAGGAACTCGCTCCATTGAGTTCAATGGCTGCACATACGTACGCACCAGAGGAAAAGGCAGAGGTAGAGGGTGGAAGGATTTTTGCCGTGGTGTCAGCAGGGGTTGGCCGGGCAGTCGGGCCCCCTGGAGTGATGAGCCCAGTCGCAGTGTTGACCTCTGCGACCATGGTAGTTATGCCACTGTGTGGATGGCAGCAAGGGTGGGGTGGGGTGGGGTAGTAGGCCTGAGCCGGGGGGAGGCGCAATTTGGGATCCTGCCTAGTGCCCCATTGAGTCTTAATCTGGTTCTGGTTCATGGGCAAAAGGGCTTCTAACTTACCTTATAATGTTAGAATTAATTGTTAGCAACAAAGAATCTCTGGTAATTCCCCACATAGATTGATGTATTATACACAAAATGGAGAGTGACACAATTTATAGTATATCAGTATGACATATATTTATTAATAAACAATATTCATATAAAATATTCAATATATATCTCCCTGTACTACAAATAACATAGACACTTACATATCATATAAAAACTAATGGCTCCGGAGATCAAAGAAAATATTGAAAAAAATATATTAAAAAGGTATATTAAAGGGATAGTAATACTTTAATATTACTAATCCCCATATTGTAGCCATTTCAAAAAGCATTGAATTGCCCCCAGTGTCATCTCTCAAACCTTTATGGTTTTAGAGGTAACCGTACGCAAAGTTCCCCCTCCCTCCCCCTTCCCTGAAGTCAGCGTTGTACTGACTGCAGGGGAAGCCAGTCGTACGACAGGCTTGTGGCTCTGCAGCAGTCGAGATCGTGTTAGTAAAAAAGAATTATTTCACTGAAATGGTCTTCTACGTGTGCTTGGTTTGTAAGCACACGTAGAAGACTGTTTCAGTGAAATAATTATTTTTTACTACCGCAATCTTGGCTCTGCTGCAGAGACGCCTGATGCACATAAGACCAGATATCCCTGCAGTCAGCTACAACACTGACTTCAGGGAAAGGGGAGGGAGGGGAGAACTTTGCGTTGGGTTATCTCTCAAACCATAAAGGTTTGAGAGATGACACTGGGGACAATTCAATTGTTTTTGAAATGGCTACAATATGGGGATTAGTAATATTCAAGTATTACTATCCCTTTAACCGTCCATGTAATAGTAACATTGTATTTCTAATAGTTGTTAATATTCATCAACATTATCATCAACATTCATACATTTTCATCAACATTCATCATTTGTGCAAATACAATTTACTTCAATTCCAGTTTAATAATAATATAATAGTATACAGCACCTTGTTGCAGTCAGCTGTGTTTCAATGTTCTTAAAGGCAACGTGATAAATGGCAGTGTTAACTTTTTGATTGCTGATCTATCGTGAACAGGTCTATAATAAACTGATTTTCACAAACACTACTTCAGTGACATAGACAGTCCTTGAGAACAATATATGTTCCTTTTTTTACCTTGGGTCTTTGATGTACTTCAATGTCGCTTCTCCAAGTTCATTTACAAGCAGTATTGGTGACTCTGGTTACTGTCCTCCTAGACAGTGTTTTTCACTTTTTGCTTTTGAAGTTCCGTCTATAGTTCAGTCACTGGTATGTGTTTCTTACACAAGCCTCTCAGGGCCTTTCAGCCACGCTTATCCTGTAGCCACTCTCAGACCTCCTGTCTTCAATAGAGTGTCCATGCCAATATTGCAGTTATTTTATTACAATGTAGCCCTTTAATTGGATATTAAGTAACCGTTTCTGGAACCTTACGTAGCACAGTAAATAAGGAGAAATCTCAATTTAACTCCAGTATGTTTCACACCAATTACTGGTGCTTCTTTAAGGAAAAAAAAAGCAAAATTATTATTTGTTTTCTCTATACAATGAAGTTAAGAAGAGAAAAGAGAAAAGGTGGGGATTTATCCTCCTTGTGTCCTGAGGAGTAGGGGGTGTGCAAAATTTCTCTCTGTGTTCCCATGAGAAATTCCGCAAAAACCACATAGTTCTCTGCTTTTTCACGGAAAAATCCGCTTTAAAACTAGAGATTAAAATTTTCGCATGTTTGTCCCATTGGCCAACATTGTTCACCATTTTTTAATTGGCTAGAAAGATTCCGCCCATTGATTTACATGGTTTTCATCTTTTCGCTATAAAAACGTGATGTATATGAGAACGTCAAACACAATAGAAGCAGCTACAGAACGAGGTAGACGTGCTGTGCTATTCTGATCTTAAGGAAAAAATTGATGCAGGAGAGGCTCATAGTGACTACTATCACTATGGGAAGGTTTAAAATTATTAAAAGGAGGAACTGGAAGGACCCTTATGTGTCCACTGAGTCTGAGGAGGAGAAGGAAGTGAGCACTACTGAACTAATGCTATCCAGCCCCCTAAATCACCCCTTGGGATCTTGGAGAATTTAATGGGATGGGAGGGAGAAAAGGGAATGGGAAGGGAGGGAAAAAAGGGAATGGGGAGGGAGAAAATGAAATGGGAAGGGAGGGAGAAAAGGATAGTGCTAGTGAGAGCAGGACAGATCAGCTGCCTGCGTCTGCTGTTAGACGTGCTGCCCTTGCTGCCACTAGTGCTGTGCCAGCTGTCAGATGTGCTGCCCCTCTTGCAACCAGTGCTGTGCCTGCTGCCAAAGCTGAACTTGCTGCTTCCAATATTGTGCCTGCTGTCAGACGTGCTGCCCCTGTTGCAACCAATGCTGTGACTGCTGCCAGTACTGAACCTTCTGCCATAGTGTTGTGCCTGCTGTCAGACGTGCTACCCCTGTTGCCAGTGCCAGCAGGGCTGTACCTGCTGCCAGTGCTGAAGCTGCTGCCACCAGTGCTGAAGCTGCTAGTGTGTTGTGATGGAACCCTCCATCACTGGGGCTCCTGGAGGGGGCTGAGGGCCAGCCTCCTGCCCACAGACTGTGGACCTGGCCCTGGAACGGGGTATAGCCTCCCCCTAAGACTAATCACTGCCCCGTTTGCCCCTTGACACGGAAGCCCCCGTGCCATGTGCTCCTGGAGGGGCCTGTGACCCAGCCCCCACCCTACAGACTGACACAGGAACAGGGTAGTGTATTTGCTCTGTAGTATGCTCTGGTCTGATGTTTGTCATTTAATTATGTAGTGATGTAATTATGTGTGATGTAATTATGTTTACTGTTTACAATCCTTTTGTATAATTTGTGTATTGTTCCAATTGTGCCCCTCCACCACCGGCCCCATAGTCTCTCCATATGTGGTTTCCAGTAACTTGTATCCTATTGTATTCTAATATGTGTGGATAGCTCATTATATGTGTATATAAACCCTGTGTTCTTGTGTTACCTCTACACTGGTGTTGCCTGGTGCTTGGGGTAAGCTTGCTGTATCCACAATGTGCTCATCCTCCACTGAGTCTTGCCTAAGTGACTGGGTGAATGGAGCTATGATTGTGGTTCCTGGCTTATGGAGTTCCTGAGTGTTGTCCAAGGCTAAAGAAGCATAGTTTTGGAGGAGCTACTCGGTCTGAGTACGGGTATCTGTCACATGTGTCTTGTAATACTCAGGAGGGGGAAAGGAGAAGATGATGCCAAGTGTGAAAGCAGGGGATCCTAAGTCACCCTTGCCGCCCCCAAGCAGTCCCACCAGTGCGAGTCCAGCAGCTTGCTAGTGTTAGGAGTGAAGGAGGGGGTAATCAATATCCTCATATTACTAGTGACTGTGTGGAGGAAGACTCTGCAGCTGAACTTGATGTGGTTTGTGTTAGTAGTAGTAGCAGTAATGGTGAAGCAACCTGTGGGTCTAGTGTTAGGGGAGTGGTAGGGGAAGCATTTGAAAGCATCCAGATTAGCGGTCAAGGGAGCCATCACCATTCCTCTGGCTCTGGGAGTCCCCTTCTCTTCACTACAGTGTCTAAGTGGAACATGATCCTGAAGAGGCCAGAACGGGTGTTGGGTGAGAGCAGGTGCAGAATTAATACCACCACCTCCACCACCACCAGCAGGAGCACAGATTAGCTGCCTGTGCCTGCTGCTACTGGTGCCAAACTGCCTTCTTCAGGTCAAAAAGAAATGCCAAGTGGGTAATTAGGGGACTCTTTGTGACATTGCTTATCACCTTCTCTAAGCAGCAGTGAGATGTCTGTAAAAGAGCAGCAGCAGCACGTAGGGACAGGTGGTGGTGGTCGCGATGATGATGGTGGAGAAGCTGGGGTGGAAGAGACATTGATGGCCTTTTTAGCAGAAACTGAGAAGTAATGGGAGACAGGGATGAGGATGGGCATCACACCTCAACAATGAGCTTTTGGAATTTGCAGATTTTGCAACTGCTCTAATTCCTTCTGCTGCTGAGTTGCAAGGTCAGCAGGATGCTGACGAGCTAGATAGTGTGTCACAGACCACCGTGGACATAGTGGGAATGGGGTCAAAAAGTGATGCGGGACTAGGACAAGTTCCACTTGCCAGCAGTAGCAATAATCCTGGTCCTAGCTGCACTGCTAATTCGGAGACAGTATCAGCAACAGCAGCAACATCATCCGCTGCCAGCACAGACAGTGAAGGGGAATGTGGAGGACAAGAAGAAAGAGACAATTCTTATCTGTTAACTATCCCCTGAAGTTATAGGTGTGGCACTATTTTTTTCTTGGGGCAGGCACAGTGCAGTCTCACAAGTCAGTGAGAAGGGGAAAGGAGGGAAGACACCTTGGCACAACCACACTGATATCACACATGAAATACAGACACCATGATATTTATGTCAAACATGTTAAAGACAAATACCCACCACAGAAATCAAGCACTGCTGTTGCTCTACCCCCTGACTCTCCACAAAGGCAAGAAGAGGCGAGGCGGAGATCAAGGAAGATGAAGAACAGAAAAACCCAGAGACTGGACGTTCCATGACAAGTGAAACAACTAGCTCACCATCACCTTCTTCCTCTAGGGTAACTACATCTTCTGCCAGTCCACCTCATTCATCGTTACCTCCCTGCCAAATGATAGCCACACTGTTGATGTTAGGATGTGGCAGTTCGTCTCCACCCATTGCACACTGTGTGGTGCACTGACCTCACATGACAGTGTGGTAGAGGAGAATCATAATCTGGGAATCAAGCTGCATCTGAGGAGATTCCATCCGACAGAATATGCTACGATGCTGGCAGGGAGGCTTCATCATTACTATTAAACTGTCAGCAAGTTGTCATGTGTCCTTAGCAGGGTCTGGACAAGGGGTATAGAGACAGAGGCAGTATTTAGGTTCTGGTGTCATGGTGTTTGGATACAGTTGTGCCCCCAGGTGTTATTTACCACACACACACACACACACACACTGTGCACATTGCAGTTGCTGATGAGAGGCACAGTTCCTGCTCTCAAGAAAAAAAATTATATTCTAGTAACAACACACCCATGATTTTGGAGGAGGGGCAGGTGGAGAAGAATTATCGGCCAACTTCTTCTTTTCTCCACATAGACAGGGGCTACTTATTGTGCTGCTACTACCTCAGACACATCACTGGAGCCAGTCGTGGCAAGTGAAACCTTCATCATTCATCACCCATGTTACTGCTATTGTTGATCCCATTCCGTTTCAGCCGCCTAATCATCCTGCTGCTTAATCATCTCAGCAGCAACAGCAAGGAACAGCAGTCTCAAATTCCACATCTACATCAGGGCATTTGACAATGGGCAGTGGCCACCGGCTCAATAAGAGATGGCAAGTGTGACAATAGGGGACCCTGTATCACATCTGCCATCACCTCCAACCGATGAGATGTGTGTAACAGAGCAGCAGCAAGGAGGGACTAGTGGTGGTGATGATGGTGGAAGAGACATTAATGCGCAAACTTAGAAATGTTGGGAGACAGATATGGGAAACTTCACTTGCAGAAATGCAGTCCTAAACTTGCAAGGAACCTCCACCATGCTTCACTGTTGCCTGCAGACATTCATTCTTATGCTGTTCTCCAGCCCTTCAGCAAACAATTTTATCTGATCAGTCCAGAGCACCTGCTGCCATTTTTCTGCACCTCCTGTTCCTGTTTTTTCATGCATAGTTGAGTCGCTTGGCCTTGTTTCCACATTGGAGGTATGGCTTTTTGGTTCCAAGTCTTTCATGAAGACCACTTCTGACTAGGCTTCTCTGGAAAGCAGATGGGTGTACCAGGATTCCACTGTTTTCTGTCAATTCTGATTTGATTGCATTGCTGGCCATTTTCCGATTGCAAAGGGAAGAATGTATCTTTCATCTGCTGCATTAAGTTTCTTTGGACGACCACTGCATCTACGTTCCTTAACATTGCCTGTTTCTTCAAAAGAGCTTGGACAGCACATCTGGAAACACCTGTCTACCTTGCAGTTTCTACCTGGGAGTTGATGCAGTATAACTTCTTTATGTCTTGTTGCTGTGCTCAGTCTTGCCAAGGTGTATGACTTTTGACATTAAATTGTCTTCAGCAGCCTCACCTTTTTAGCTGAGTTTGGGTCTTCCTCATCCAGTTTTATTCCTCCTACACAGCTGTTTTAGTTTCAGTTTAATGATTGTGTTTCAACTTACATATTCAATTGATGATCATTAGCACCTGTTTGGTATAATTTTATAATCATACACATGACTAAATACCTACAAAATCCCTGACTTTGTGAAAGTGTACCTAGACAAAATGTTCCTGTTTTGAAGGCAAAGGGTGGTCACACCAAATATTCATTTGATTTACATTTTTCTTCTGTTCACTCACTTTGCATTTTGTTAACTGATAAAAAAGCATTTTTACATTGCAGCCTAAAACTTTTTCACATTACTGTATATTTTTTCTCGGTGCTTGTTCGTTCAACAAAAAACAGAGGTCTACAAAAAAATTGGTGGGAGGGACTAACTAACAAGCCTAAGTCCTACATATCACTGACTCCTCAGAGCTTTTGATGCTAACAAGTCCTACAAATCAGGGCTTGGGCCTAAATGTGTGTCACAGCACCTACCCTAGTTCCAGAGTCTTCTGGCTGGATGTTGATGGGGTACTAGCTGTGGGAGTGGCACTCTGGCGTCACTACCCACGTCTCTCTGTGCCTGTGGTCTGGCCACGTCTTGTGCCTCCTGCAGCTGGACATGTCCTTTCCCCAACAGACGTGGTAGTGCAGTATGTCACTGGAGGTGACGCATCTCCTCAGTTAGCGGCGTCACTTACAGGTGCATGTGTGTATGTATGATGCAAGTACCTTTTAAGACCTTGGGCTACTAGAGACTCCTCCCTGCTACTTCCTGTATAGGTTGCAGTTTGTTGCAGTTATTTGTAGCACTCTTTGTAGCGCTCCTAGGCTTGTCTGACCATCCATCCTGGTGCTGACCTGTGGCTCTGTCTGACTACTCTTTCTGTGTTACCCTTTGGCTTAGCAGACACCCAATCTGGTACAGTCCTGTGGCTCTGGCTGACTACCCGCTCCGTGTATGACCTAGGCTTGTCTGACCATCCATACTGGTGCTGACCTGTGGCTCTGTCTGTATCACGGTTCCCGTGATTTTCTGTCACTCTCTGCTGTGGTGTGTTCCTATTGGTGGAGCTTGGTTATGCCCCCCATTGTGGCCTTCTTATACCGGGCCTCTGGCACCTGTCAGGTGTCCTTTTGTGGTGTTCTAGTACCAGTGCTTCCGTTGCTGTGTCCCTGCATTTCTGTGTACCGATTTGGCTTGTCTGACTATTCTACTGGTTCCTGCTCCGTGTATGACCCGGTCTGGCTGACGTTCCTGCTCCATGATTGATCCGGCTTGTCTGAGGCTCCTGCTCCGTGTATGACCTGGTCTGGCTGACGTTCCTGCTCCGTGATTGATCCGGCTTGTCTGACGCTCCTGCTCCGTGTATGACCCGGCCTGGCTGACGTTCCTGCTTCGTGACTGGTTTCCTGTGATCCTGTTCCAGTGAGATCTCATCTATGTCGCTTGGTGACATTGTGAACTGTTTATCCTGAGCAGTATATACTGACCTCCCACTTGCTGAGCTTGTTGTCTCCGTTTCCGAGCCTGTCCGTTAACACTTGCAGGGCTTGCTGCCTCAGATACTGGGTCTATCCGTTGACACTTGCTGAGCTTGTTGCCTCCTATACCGAGCCTCTCCATTAACACTTGCTGAGCTTGTTGCCTCCTATACCGAGCCTCTCCGTTAACACTTGCTGAGCTTGTTGCCTCCTATACCGAGCCTCTCCGTTAACACTTGCTCTGCTTGTTGCCTTCATTACCGAGCCTGTCCGCTATACTTGCAGAGCAGTTGTGGCTTCCGTTAACTGTGATACCGATACCTCTTGCAATACACTCGTTCCATTTACGCTCTGGAAGAGTGCTACTGGCTCTGGTCCTACTCAGCTCTGGCAGTGTTGTGTATCCATTAACGCACCAAGGGGTGCTACTGGCTCTGGTCCCATTCAGCTCTTGCAGTGTGTGTATCCGCTGATGCACCAAGGGGTGCTACTGGCTCTGGTCCCATTTAGCTCTCGCAGTGTCATTAACCCGTTCAACACCGGAAGGGTGCCGTTGGCTCTGGTCCCATTCAGCTCACGCAGTGTGGTTCATCCCGTTATGCATGGCAGAGTGCTCTTAGCTCTTGTACCATTTAGCTCTAGCACAAGTGGTCTTGCATATTGCCAGTCCTTTGAGGACTACTGTTTGGACGCACTACTAGGTGCTCTCCACCTCGCACCTCAGTCTCTGGCTGCTCTGGTCATGTACTGGGCGTTGTCTGTACACACCACATCAGAGACTGATTACTTGCATCGGACTTTAACCCTTGTTATACTCTGTTCTCATTGCATTGTACAGTATTGCTCCTTATCCATACTGTAACTGCTATACAACCATATTTGCCAGCAGTTACGTGTCATTACCTATTTCTGCCATTAGGGGGCCGTGTTCCTCATTTGTTCTCAATAAAACTGTGTTTTATTTTTTACCTCTGGTCTGAGTGTCTGATAAAACCGTTACAGTCTGACTACTTTTCTTGCATTACCCATTGGCTTACCAGACACACAATCTGGTGCAGACCTGTGGCTCTGGCTGACTACCTGCTCCGTGTATGACCTAGGCTGTCTGACCATCCATCCTGGTGCTGACCTGTGGCTCTGTCTGACTATTCTTCCTGCCTTACCCTCCTACATAGTAGACACCCAATCTGGTGTGGACCTGTGGCTCTGGCAGACTTTCCGCTCTGGTTTCCGTGCTCGCTAGTCTGAGACTACCATTGGCGTCTGCCTAGTATCTAGCAGAGAGGTTACTCTAAGCGGCATCCTATTTCTGGTAGGAATTGCTAGCTTCCTCGGTACCCTCTGCGACTGCTACTATTTTACTATCCGTATTTATTACTCCTCAATTAAGGTGGTTTTACAATTACAGTACTCACTCCTGGTGTATTCTTGTTAACGGTAAGGACGTGTGCCTCTAATGAGTCTAAATATACATGTTTCTTTTGGGTTTAGGCCTCTAACAAGTCTAAGTCCTACAAATCATCCTCTACAAAATACTCTATCCCATGAAGTATCAGCTTCATTCAGGGGGGCCCTGTCTCTGTCATGATACATACCAATTTCTTATTTTATTTTTATTTTTTTATTAACTGTCCCCCAATCCCAGTCAACAAACCCCTCCAAAAAATTCCCTGTTTAACTGATTGTTTCCCCACAATCCACCAACACAGTCACCCTCAGTCCTCTTTTATACTATACCTTTGGGAAATAAAATAACATTTGCTATGTGTTGTGTGTAAATTCAATGTTCCCATTGATTTTATTGTAATGAGCTGGGCAAAGTGACAAATCCACACATTTTGTGGGAAATTATTCTCCAAGAAGGAAGTGCCATTATTCGTCAATTTTGGTTTGATGCAAGAATTTTGCCCATCCCTACTTGTAAGGACACTCTGAACCCTGGCATAATGTATGCAAAGGTGGAAATAGGCCCTAGTACCTCATATCCAGTAGAAATTGTTAAGATAGCCCATAAAAACAGTAAATTCATAAAATTCAAGAATACAGATTTAATTATATTTAGCAATAACCCCTCTTTTCTGGATCGCTCTGAGGAAAGGCTATTTCTTTGATATGTTTAAGAGACTCTGCTTATAGAACTTAAATTCCCTGACATAGTCTCCTGTGTCGCTATACCAAGTGCAATTAGTCTCCTTCTTAGTGCTGTTCACAACCATGACGCATTCAGTGACAACTACACATCCAGGATATGCAACTTGCAGAGCACATGAGTATATCCATTATATGAAAAGGGCACTGGAACACCTAACTCCACTGACAGTGGCATATTAACACACACACAAGTCATTAGTGAATAACGGAAAGTAAATCATTAGAGTATAAGGGTAAAATATTATGCAACAGACATAAATTCAACAATATGAGTACATGATTAAAATAATTTGAGATTGCAGGTACCACAGAATCAGAACCAGAATGGTCACTATGAAAAAAGTGCTGCACACAGCAAAAATTAATTGAGTACTCCTCAGAGACAGAATAGCATGCAATATTGCTCTATTCTCTTCGGTCTGTGACAATCCTGTAACTCTATAACAACCTGTCCTGTTCCTTAAAGGTCAATCTATACACAACAATATGGTTATATAAAAATCAATATGCCTTGTTTTTAGCCCTTTTAAATAATTAAGAAATGGGTCCAATATAGTCCCTTTAAAGTCCTAGTCCTTTTATTGCTGGTACCAGTTTACAGTGTGATATATGAATCTAAGATGTTAGTTCAGCAACATGTACTGCAGTATTTGTGGCATACAAAATTTTAGAAGGTCCTTTCCACCTGGGTTGTAATGCTTGCTTCCTTTGAACGGTTTTTAACATAACCCAGTATCCAGGTTCCATTTGGTGCATCTTGATATTATCAAATGATGCTGGCGGAAAACTTTACCTGCTCATCGAGAGACTGCAAAATTAATTGCATGCAATACCTACTAATATTCTCATCACAAATTACATGATTTGGCTATTCCACTATCAGTTAGTCTTTCCATGAGTATTTCATGGGGAGATAACATATGCTTCCTATCAGGTGTACTTTGGATGGACATTAAAGTAGTCTGAAGTGCGTCTGGCAATTTCAGTCCTGAAGTGGTGCATATTTTTGCAATGTTATTCTTGAGAGTTCCATTAACTACATGTCTACATGTTGACAAGGGTATGCTTCTACCCACACTGAAAAGGTACATATAAATACAAAAAACATATCTATAGTGCAAGCTTCTAGTGAGTACAGTAAAATCAGTACTCAAATTTATAAATGGACCCCATCAGCCCTGGTAATAACTTCTATAATCCCTCTTTGTTTACATGAGACATCCCATGTGCCATGCAAACAAAATATGGAACCAAGGAAGATGGCAAAGTGGATGACAACTAGAACAATTCTTCTCATCTTGGGTTTCATTATTCTGGCTTGTTTCTATAATGGGAGAGCATCATAAAATGATTTCAAATCAATGGGTTTATCTAAGTCTTGCATGTCGTTACCCTTCTCTGCAGTAATAGCAGCAGCAGAAAAAGACATGACATTGCAGCGCAGCTTATTTAGCCACCATGTCTTCTTTATGCTTACCTAACAAAGTGTATGTTGGTACTTTGATAACTGCCACTCCTTGCAGTAACAGCAAACCATTCAATAGTTTTTTCACATATTTAGCATTTGCAATGGGAGTCCTGGAGGCTGTCAGAAATCATCTGTTCCTCCAGAGTGCTCCAAAGTCATGACATATGCCAAATGCATATCTGCAATCTGTGTAAATATTAACAGTCTTCCCTGTAGCTAGAGTACATGCCCTGTCTCGTGCAATGAGCTCTGCTACCTGTGCAGACCCAATAGATGGTAATGGTTCTGCCTCTAAGGTATCATGTAGTGCGACTACTGCATAACCAGTGTAGTTAATCATCATGTCAGAGTAGGAATATGAGCTATCTACAAATAGCTCCATGTCCAGATTCTGAAGCAGGGTCTCAAAATTAGTGCTATCTAATAATGCATGTCATGTAAGGACCCTCACTATCTATAGAAATGGATGGCATACCCTATACAACATTGTCAAATCCCCATCATTAGTCTTCACTGTACATGTTAGGATTGTTAGGTCTGTCCTGTCAATAATTCTGGCTTCTCCTACCTCCATTTGATTTTGGCCTGGCACCTCCTGGACCCTGAAGCCCTTGGCCATCTTGTTTGGGAAACTTACAGTCCTTGGCAAAATACCCAGACTTCCCACAATTGTAATACTTACTTTGTCTCCCTTCTGTCCTTTCATCCTTCACACCTCTGAACTCTTATTTCCCTGCTGCTTCTTTGATCTCAGCTAGAGACTTATCTTTTTTGGTTGTTTTTTTTCTGTTGGACAGGATTGAATTGAGGCCTAAAAGTTTTTTTACAACTTGAGTGAATAACAACATACTACTGCTTTTCACACCTATCTGCTGATAGTACTTTATTTTTTCTTCCCCAGTTTTAGTATGAATGGGCTAAGTTCCATGTATTTGACTTTATTTGAATGAATCTTGTTCAGTCTAGAGAAGCCGGCAGGAGCCTTCCCCATAGGAAATAGTGCTGAATGGATTTCAACCGGCAACTAATATTTTCAATGAAATTCTGACTAACCGAACTTAATGGTAAATTATATACATTTTTGCACAATAACAAAAACATTTTTAACAAATGATTTGGATGAAACAATTTTTTCCCACAGTGCATGTGTAGTATAATCCTTTTTTTCTGACTTTTCTATGCTTTCTATTTCTTTTTGGGCCCATTCCTCTCTCTCTCCTCTTTCACAATACAGTGATTAACTCAATCTATCAGGATTTCTTTATATGCTTTGACAGAATCTGATTCATCAGAGATCAAACTTTGGCACAAATTCTGGTATTTATACTTAAAGTGGGGATCTAGCAATGTAGGAAAAATGTATACCTTGTTGCTTTTTATAGACATTATTCTAGGATTCTGCTCAAAGCATGCTAGAATACCAGTCATAAATTGGTTCATATCTGTATCCTCATTTTGAACAGAATCATTGGTCATGCTCTTTATTTTTTTCCGCAATAAATAAATAAATGGAAGTATTTCTCTTATCCCTGTACTAGCATGTCAAGCTAACAAGGTAACTTCCTCAAAAGGCTTTAGAAGCTGACAGACGGATGAAATAAGCTGCAATTCACAAGACAACAAAGAATCCTCCTCCAAAGCCTTCCACTTAAGCATTGTATATTCACTGATGGCCTTGTTCTGCTCATACAGATGCTCTAGCATGTACAGTGTGAAACTCCAAACCAAAGTGATGAGCTCACACCGAGAAAGAGCAAAATAAAGTAGTTTGCTCAAGGCATGTGTGGCCTCTCAGGTGCTGCTCAAGTCACATTTTTCGCTCCCATGTGCCATTGCAGAGAGGAAACTTCCATATTCACATCAGTCTGGTCCAGCCCACAGACAGTCCAGCCCCAAAATGTCAGGCAAATCCACTCCACACGAGAGAAACAGCACAACCCCAGAAGTACGTTTCGGTCTATGTGGACCTCGTCAGTGGGATGCATCTGTTCCCCTCTAGACACACAGAAGCAAGGGCCCATGTCTGGGATACCCTTCCACTTAGGGAAACAAGAAACCAAAATAATGTTACGAGCGCACATGGAGAAAGAGCAAAATAAAGTAGTTTGCTCAAGGCATGTGTGGCCTCTCAGGTGCTGCTCAAGTCACGTTTTTCACTCCCTTGTGCCATTTCAGAGAGGAAATTTCCATATTCACATCAGTCTGGTCCCACCCACAGACAGTCCAGCCACGAAATGTCAGGCAAATCCACTCCACATGAGAGAAACAGCACAACCCCAGAAGTACGTTTTGGTCTATGTGGACCTCGTCAGTGGGATGCAGCTGTTCCCCTCTAGGCACACAGAAGCAAGGGCCCATGCCTGGGATACACTTCCACTTAGGGAGACAACAAACCAAAAGAATGTGACGAACGCAAACCAAGAAAGAGCAAAATAAAGTAGTTTGCTCAAGGCATGTGTGGCCTCTCAGGTGCTGCTCAAGAGGCCACACATGCCTTGAGCAAAGCACTCTGTTTTGCTCTTTCTCGGTGTGCCTTCATCACATTCTTTTGTTTTTTTTTTCCAGACCTCACCTAGTGGACACATAAACAATAAATACTGCAAGGCTGCTTTGATTTCATTGTAGCCTTGAAATATGCATATCTCCTATGTGTGTGAGTAAAAGGTGAGGTCTAGTCAGCTTACTAGAATTAGGGGTGGGCAAAAAGTGTGAAAAATTTCCTGCATGACTTTTTGCGAAAACCTTTTCGCCTATTTTAATGCATTTTTTGCCTATATTTCCTATGGGTACTACATTTCCCACTGTAATATTACTTCTTCTGACTGTGTAGTTTATATATAAGTGTCTGAAAGTCAAAATTGTGAGTCCGATAGCAACGTATCCGTTGAAAAATGTGTTAGCATGCAGAATGCATTTGTCCTTTGCCCACAACACTAATTTCCTTCTTAAATGTCACTGGCACATATTCATGTTGATGTCAAGAGATTTAAAAAAAATACCTCCTACAATGTGGCAGATGTATATTGTAGTGGAGGTAGTGGGGGACTGGCTGGTATGGTGTGATTTGTGTATGTGTATAGTTTTTACTATTGTCATGTTTGTGTCAAATCTCTATCCTCCTTCACAGATTATTGACACACATTACTTGTCGCTCATAGAAGTGTTCCCAAGTGGGGTAAATGTAGAAACCCTTCTTCACATCCCTCCTCCACCTCCTCATCTGTGCTGCTGTTAATATATTTGTCCTGGCTTTGTCATACTCCTCTGCAGCAGGAGCCATAGCTGTTATTTGGACTGAACTAACTGTTGGCACTGGCAGTAACACACTCTCTGACACATAAATAACTTCACTACTTCATGCTTGCTGCCCTAGAGCCCTGGGAAGTGTTTCTGCTGCTGCTAGTTGTTTCACCTTTGGCCTGCTGATAGTGTGTCTCCCAGTCAGACCTGTGGTTGTGCTTCAGGTGGGATCTCATAGAGGAGGTGCTTAGGTGTGAGCCTGCTTTCCACCTGCTCACATGCTTTTTGCACAGACAACAGATAGCAACATGCTTAGCTTGAGGATCCTGAGTAAAGTATCTCCATACTGTGGACTTCATGGAATGAGAGTTCCCTGAGGAGGTGCTGCTGCTACCACTACTACTGGGTCTAGCCGTTGATGCAGTTCTACTGCCACTACTACTAGGTGTTAAAGGTGCAGCACTTACAGCAGCAGCAGAAAACATTGTGGATGTTAATAACCTGTGTTGCTGTTGCTGGGTACTCAAAACAGGTGTGTGTGGCTGAGTGGGACTTGGACTTTGAAGAGGCGATGATGCTGATGATGACTAATAGGGTGACTGGGTGCTTTTTGACATCTGTGCTTGTCCAGGGTCAGACTTTGCAATGGTTTTCTCAAAAAGTTGATAGACACACACAGTGCTCCTTAAAAGTGGTGGAAAATTCAGCTTTTGACTTTCTGCTAACCTTATAGCCCTGTCATCATCCTCACTCTCAACTTCATCTGTATCTGAACAAGAGAAGGATGCTGGAGGGATATTTTGTAGATCTGCATCATCATCAGCCATCATTAGGTCATCAACTACACTGTGTTTGTTTACTGTACGGTACACAACACAACCGATGGAGCTGTATGATGCCTTGCCTAAGCCCAGTTAGCTGTCTGTCATTGTCACCTAATATATTTGGTTCTTTATTCTTTTTTATTTATTTATTTATTTTTAAGTTGTCCTCTCTATTGTCTTATCACAGTCTGTCCAAAGAAAATATAACTAAAAAACAAAATCAACAATCTCTTTCCCCAGACTTCCCCACCCAGCACAGAGACAATAACAACAAGATCAGCAAGCAAATAGGTCCCTAGCTGCCTGTGTCTTGCCAGTCAGTCACGTGGTATTTTGGAGTATTTGGGGTCAACCTCCTTCCTGCCTTCTTCTCCCAGAGTGCCCCACTGATCTCCTAATGCACACTTACACAGAACAAATGTCCTTCTAAAAGATTCCCTAAATTAAACTTCAATTCCCTTCTCTGTCTTCTCTAGCTCAAACAAAGTGCTGCTCTCTCCTCTCACAAACACAGAATGGCATCCCCCGAGAGCCTGACTGCCTTTTATATGGCTGTAGAAAACGTTTGTGTGGTGGAGAAAAATTTATTTCAATGGGCGAAAAAGGCGGGAAAGAGTGTAAAAATGGAATTTTTTCGCATGAAATTATTCGCCAAGCAGAAAGTACCATTATTCTCCGATTTCAGTTTCAGGCAAAAATTTTCACCCATCCCTAGTTAGGATAACAAGATGCTACCACTCTTGTTTGTGAAAGTATTTTTTACCAGGAAGAACTCATTGAGATTGTCTCTCATTTTCAAGTATGGCCTGGTCTCCTTTTATTTATCTACTAAGAGGGGTAAAAGGCTGTGCTGACCTTGCCAGGACTAGAACCTGCAATCTTGTGGTTTGATCAGATTCTACAGCTCGCACATTCACAAATTGAGCCATTAATATGTTTAATCCTCATGTACTTATATTGCACTAGATGAGGTTCCATTTATTAACGTCTTCTCGGCCAGAACATTACCATATAAATACCCATGAAATGATTTCATAAAACAGTGAACGCTTTAATTTTTTTTTTTCAATTTCCTCTCTACATCAGTGGCTGTTTTATTCATCAGAAATGAAAGATATGACTATTATATGGAACTATATTTCTGAAGGACTGAGATTTATTTTCGTTTTTTCCTTACCTGCCTGTACTAATATACTTTTTATACTGGTATAATCTACCTCATAAGAACATATCTATATAAAAAGTGGAGTAATTCTCGACCAACTGCACAGTAAGAAACAAGTACAAATCCCCACAGTTCTCATATAAGTGGGACTTGTTTTACCCCAGAATTGTCCCACCTTTTGTATTTATACGGCACGTATACACCAAGTATATGCTAGAAAAATGATGCTTTAGATCACTGCAAGAGGATGGAGGCCAATGATTCTTCTAAGCAGGTGAAAAAAACAGCCACAAAAGAGTTATTAAAATCTTTCCATGTTGGGCTGTTCACTGTGATCACATCTGAGCAAGGGGTAGACAACCCTGATCTCAAACAGCTGCCAACAGTTCCAACTTGCTTCTTTTGTGATTCCTTTACTTCCTGCACCCGTGCAGGCAGAGAGGAGTTGCAAAAAAATACATTGGCCCATAATTATAAACGCAAACTCGAGTTGTTCTGGATTAAACCTACTGTACCATAGGGGTCAAATAAAAATTAAAGTTAAGTTAAATTGGGCTATTTAAATTGGAGACCACTCTAGCATTCAAGCAGTTAAAAATCTTTATTGAAGTGCACTGGAATTTAGGAATTTTTATTTTGTCCCCTATGGTGCAAAGGAATGCATTTGGGACCTATCCAGCACTCAAGGGGTTAAATGCCCTATGTAAATCAAAGATCATTTTAATTATTCCCTGTCATGCATTCGGGTTACCTCAGAATTTTTTCCATTTTGTTTTTTTTAGGCATATGAGCCATGGACATTTGCTACATCTATACAAGGGTCAACAGCATTGCAGTGATTTCCTGAAAATATGTTTACTAATTCAAATATTAGAAATGACAGTTAACATCTTTGCAATTCCTACCTAATATATACCCTTAGGGATGTGCCTTTTTTGCCTAGGGGCTGTCTGGTCCTGTTCACAATGCAGTGAGAAGAGGTTCATTGCAATGAAACAAAACAATACATACGTAATGGAAATCTAATACAGTCATCTGGATTTGATGCATTTTGTTACTTCATGACGAATGGAGATATTATAATAGCAATTGATGCTGCCACAATAATTATACAACAGAGAACACTTTATGTGGTGCCACTAAATGTTAGCTAATGGACTGAACTTAAGGTCATTTGAAGTTCACGGTAATAATTTCACGCTGTCATGGTGGGTTACAGTCTTAATAAGTCATGAGATGATCATGTGGGTAGCATACAATTCTATAAAATGAGTGTTCAAACTAAAAATATGTTATTAACCCTTTCTTTGCCAAAGTGGATTGCTATGCCTAACAGCAAAGGCTTTGTTTGTAAAGTGCATAAAAAGCCACTTAGTAGTTTAACCCTTTAAGGGACTGAGGGGGTGTACAAATCATTCAGAAGCAGTACATTGCATGTCCCTATGGTCCTTAAAAGGTTAACCTCTTGGATGCTATAGAGGTCTCCAAAACATTGCAGAACATGGAAGAGATCTGTTGGGAAGAGTCAATATATGTGGTTCTAGGAATAGATGTGTGGAGCTTTTCTCACAAAAGAAATACGGAGCAATTCTAGAGCAAACCCACTGCACCACATTAACAAATAAATATCCTGAAATCAGGTGACCACCTATTTAAAGTGATAGTAATACTTAATATATAAGAAAATATATTTTGTAGTGTTTTGTTCCTCTGAGTAAAACAAGTGTACTCCCACTGCTGAAAGGTGTTTTATGCAAAAGCTATTACAGCACAAACTTGAATTTAGATGCAGTATCACATTGGCCTGAAATTGTACAGTGGAGCTGTTGCTACACCATCCTATGGACAGCTCTGGTCTGTTAACCACAAATCTCCATAGGATGGAGTAGCAACAGTGCCCATATACAATTTCAGGTGATACTGCACCTTAAAAATTCAAGGTTGAGTTGTAATCGCTTTTGAATAAACCCTATAAAATATTTTGTTTTTACATTTTAAGTATTACTATACCTTTAAATCAGGGATGCTTATCAGAAACACATACCACAGGTTTATACTGATTCCGGTGCAGTCCTGCAGAATTACATTTTCATAAACATACCTGATTTCAAGGCATATGTGGTCACACTACCCCTTAACTTTCCATTGATTGAAATGTGGATCTTAGCCCACTGATTGGTAGAGAGGTTTCCGGGCTAAAAGCTCAATTTCAATCAAAAAGTAGTTTTATTTGTCTCCCACAGTGCAGTTGGTTTGCTCCAGGATTGCTTCCTATTTCTTTTGTGAATAAGGTCTTGTTCAGAAAACTAAAGTTGATCAACTCTGGGGCACACCAATGCATTATAAGAGGCAAAGGTAAATTCTCAGTGATTATAATGAGGCTTTTAACCCCTCTAATGTATAACTTCAATGCACTAATATTTTATTAGTTCATTTTATTATTCATTTACATTTCTATTTATTGTATAATTGTTTATACATCCCTTTCTTTGTTGCAGACCTTTCTAAAAACCAGTAAATATAAGTGTAGCCCCTCATATTTTTCCTATTTGCATGACTGGGACTGTTGAACTTTGACTTCCTGAAACTTATGACAGGAAATGACTTAGCAGTTTCTTTCACAGTCTATGGAGAACTTGACTGCAAAGGATGTTGGTCATGTGACTAATCCAGCCAACAGGAAGAGCTCTGGGCTGGAACTTTCCAGAACAGTGTGTGAGAGATAGAGGGAGAAGGATTTGCTGCAGCAGTGAAGGTGTTTAGAGGCCTAAATCTACTGATCCAGTGTGTGCTGTTGTTCTGATCCAGTGAAAGAGCTGTAGAGCAGAATGCAGACACAGCAAATGGCTGATAGCCCCTGGAGCTTTTCATCTGTTCTGTGAATCTGAGTGGAAAGAAGTATCTGCTCCTCCTGTCCCTCTGACAGGGCAGTCTATTCATCACTGACACTAATAAAACTTATCTTAGACACTTCCTGTGGATATTAGCTGCTTAAAACTTGTGGCTTTCCTTAAAGGGCCCCAACATTTCTGTGCACCAACTGATACCCTTCAGCCATTAGGGTGAAGGCAGAGGGTGGGTCTGCAGGTGGTTTGGGGAGGGTGATGGGCCTGGTTAGATAGATTTAGGTGTGTTAGTCAGTCACTATTACCTACCTTACTCTATTCTTTTTTTTTTTTTTTTTTGTTAAAGTTTATTAGAAGAATAAAGTGAAAAATACAATGAAAGCAATAAAAGTGAAAGAAGATGGGTCAGAGATAATATACAAGTATGACAAATGGATGCTCTACGCAGAGACTGTCACTAGAACTAATCAAAAAAAAGATACAAGATATGCAGAGCATAGTATGTATGAAACATTCCACAATGCTATCATTGATATACTGCAGTAGGGCTAAGCAAAACCCAGCTAAAAAGCAAGGAAGCAATGGAAGAAGTCAATAAAAGAGTTAGGAAGTACTAATAGGTAAAAAGGGGAGGACAAGAAGCACAAATAATAAGAAAGAAAGCAATGAGAAGAAGCGAGGTAAGAAAAGGGGGGAGGACAAAAAAAAAACATGACTATTGGAAGGCAAGAAGGATCTGCATATCAAACCAGCATTCGGACAGGACCCTGGAAATATTTAAACAGCAGCAAAAGACGATGACGGGCTACTGTCCCCAGCACCAGAAACCACAGTCTCCAGCCAAGGTGCCCATATTGAGTTGAATAACGGCTCACTTCCAGAACAGGTGTGTAAGCTTTTCATATAGAGCTATGTCACTTACTTTATTCCTCCACATATGCACAGATGGCGGAGATGTAGATTTCCAGCATAGTGGGATGCACATCTGAGCAGCAGTAGGCAAAGTGTTAAGGAGAAGTCGTGAAGGCCTCAACCTACAGACATCGGCTACTCCAACAGAGAAGAGGAGAGGGGTCCAATGGAAGGACTAGAGAGAGTGCCTTAGATATCTCTGAAACAACAGCCTCCCAGGATAGAGTTATTAAGGGACAGGACCACCATATGTGACCCAGAGTACCACCCGTACCACCACACCTCTAACATAGTGGGGAAAGCTGAGGGTAAAACTGATGCAGGAGAGAAGGGGATCTGTACCATCTGGTGACCAATTTATAATTAGTCTCTACAGCAGTAACATTCCTAGATGAAAATAGAGAGCCATGGAAGGCTGTAGCCCAGGAGTCCTCAGGAATGACAGTCTGAAGGTCTGACTCCCAAGCGGCCCAAAAAGTCTGAGAAGAATCAGAAGCATCAGCAAGCCAGCCATACAATTTTGCTATAAGATGTTGAATCAGAGGTACTCTGAGCCAGACCTGGGACGTTGAAGGGCGACACAGCAGTTCCAAAGGGGAAAGAGGACGAAGTAAGTTCGCTTTAGCTTTGTGTTGGGAGATGAAATGGCATACCTGCATATATTTCCAATAATCAGATGACTGAAGGCCCAAAGAGGTAGAAAGACAGTCGAACGAGGCCACAGTACCATTTTCCAAAAAATCAGCTACCACAAGACCTTGACAAGGGCCCCAGCCCAAGAAAGTTGAACCCCATAGCCTGGAGGAAATTCAGGAGTGCACACCAAAGAAACTAGAGGAGAAGTGACACTAGAGAGGCAGGAAACCACAGTGGACCAACAGCGCAAAACAGGAGAGAGAAAAGGATGCATGGAGACACTTTGTGGAAAGGACGACGAAGGATACCAAGGCAAGAAGGTAAGGGGAATAGGGGCACAAACAGAGCCAAAAAGGGAGACTCAAGCCTTAGAATGCTGAGAATGGAACCAATGGGTGATAGAGCTCAGCAAAACAGCTTTGTAATAGCGGGACAAGTCCAGGGCCCCCAGACCACCCATGCAATGGCCCCTAGAGATCAATAGGAACCGAAGACACGGAGGTTTACTCCCCCAAATAAAAGAACTGAATGAGTGTTGCAAAGATTTGATATAAGATTGGGGAAGGAAAATGGGAAGAGTCTGGAACAAATAAAGGACCTTAGGAAGGAATACTGACTTAAGTAGATTGATCCTACCCATCCAAGAAAGCCTGAGTGAAGCACATTTTTCAGGTCTGCAGATATGTCTCTGACGAGGGGGAGATAATTCAAACGAAAAAGGTCCGCGAGATAGGAGGTGAGTCGGATACCCAGGTAGGGGATAGAGTCCCCTGCCCACTTAAGAGGGGCAAGAGACTTCAGGTGGCGAACCCGAAGCGGATCCAAATTCACATTCAGAACCTCCAATTTGGACTAGTTCATTTTAAATTACTCACTGCCCCAAACCTAGACAACTCACTGAGAGGAGAGGACAAGGAGAAGATGACATTGTCCGTGAACAGAGAGATTTTATGGTCCACACCCCCTGCTCGAAGACCAGAAATCTCAGCATTGGACTGAACCCTAGCAGTAAGAGACTCCATTATCAAAATGAAAATTAAGGGGGAAAGGAGGCAACCATGCCTGCTTCCATTATGGAGAGCAAAAGAGTCAGAAAGTGACCCATTAACATAAACACGTGCTGACGGGTTGGCATATAACGTCAAAACCTCCTAAATAAAGCCTGGGCCAAAACCAAACCCCCTAATCGAGGCCGCTAAGAATCCCCAGTCAACCTTGTCGAAAGCTTTCTCAGTGTCGACCGACAGGAGAACCGCCGAATCGCCGCTGGACTTAGCCTGATGAAGTATATGTATCAGCTTAATTGTGTTGTCCCTGGCTTCCCTCCCTGAAACAAAATCCTCTTGATCCACATGCACCATATCAGGCATGAGAGGTTGTAACCTATTAGCCAACACCTTTGCATATATCTTCAGATCTAGGTTAAGGAGAGAGATGGGTCAGAAACTAGTACAAGAAGCAGGATCCTTACCAGGTTTAGCAATCAGAGAGATGTGAGCTTCAGCAATACGCAGGTGAAGTCCAATTGAAGAAGGAAGCTCATTAAAGGAGGCGGTAAGAAGAAGCACCAGCAATCGCGAGAACCGACAATAAAAAAGCAAAGGAAACCCGTCCAGCCCGGGAGATTTCCCCACTGCCATCTGTTTAATGGCCAACTCCACTTCCCCTTGCTGAATATCCCCTTCAAGTGCCATCACTTGGAGCAGAGAAACCCGAGGAAGAGAAGCCTCAGCCACATATCTCAGCTGGTCAGCAGAGGGGGAGGCGCAACGCTCCGGATGAAGATTGTAAAGATCAGAATAAAAATGTCTAAAGGTAGAAGCAATAAGTAAGTCCCTAACCAAGGTACTAGAAGGGGTACGAATAGCATGAATTGCCGTAAAGGCTCTGGGCTCTTTATGAATCCAAGAAAGCCAACGACCACTCTTATTTGCCTGTTCATAAAAGTAGCGTTTGGACCATGTATCAGATTTGCGCACCTGGGCTAATAAGAAGTAGCGTACCTGCTCACGACAAATGCGCGTCTGCAACAAGGCCTCAGAATCCCCCCCAACCTGGTAAGAACGCTCTGCCAATGCTAGGTCATCCATCAGAGATGAGAGTTCCTCCTGGGCCCGCCGCCTTCGTCTGGCGGTGAGCTGTATACAGCTACCTCTAATAATACACTTAAGTGCCTCCCAAGCCATCATTGGAGAAGCAACTGATGATGAGTTAGAATCAAGGTAGTGCTGAATGTCAGTTTGTAAGAGTGAAAAAGAATCAGAATCAGAGAGAAGAGAAGTGTCGAATCTCCACCCTCTTGATATACTCAATCGCATAAGAATACGAAGAGTGAGGTCTATGGGCCCATGATCAGACCAAATCACTGGATGGATGAAAGAATCACAAGCATGCAGCAAGTAAGCCTGAGAAACAAAAAGGAAATCAAGTCTGGAGTATCACGAGTGGGGATTCGAGAAGAAGGAGTAAGAATGAGAAGAAGGGTTAAGAACCCTTCAAACATCTATTAAAGAAGCATCCCGCAGCAAACACTGCGTACGCGAATAGTGAGATGGTGAGAGGCTAGCCTTACCAGTAGAACAATCAAGGGAAGGATCCAGAACAGAGTTGAGATCCCCCCCAAAGACCGACCAACCCTCCCCAAAAGCACCAAGATCTCTGAGGGCATCCCTAAGAAAGGAAAGATGCCCCGTGTTCGGTGCGTAAACATTGGCAAAGGTCAGCTTCAAATCGCCCAGTTTACCCTTTGTAAAAACATACCGCCCCATAGCATCCCAAACTACATCAAGACATTCAAAAGCAAGAGATCTGTGAAAAAGGATCGCCATTCCAGATTTCTTGACAGTAGAATTACTCAGAAAGGAGGAAGAGAAATGTTTACTGCTGAGGGATGGAACATGATCCGCGGCAAAATGAGTTTCCTGCACGAAACACACCTGACAATCGAGTCGAGAGAGGTCCCTAAACAGCTTGAATGGTGAGTTGAGCCCCTTAGCGTTAATGGAGACCACTTTGATAGAGAGTGCCATAAGAGCTACGACAGGTAAAATCACAACTAATAATCGAGATCCTCCACAGACCAGTCAATATGCGTACTAAAAGGGAAGGGGACAAGGGACAGGAAAAAAGGGAGGGTCGGGAAGGGAAAAAAAAGAGAGGGGGGGAAGGAAGAAAGAGGAAAGGAGCGGAAAAGAAAAGCAAAAAGGGAAGAGATGGACAAGAGCGTCTGAAAAACAACTGCAAGAGAGCAGAAGGAATTTAGAGAAACAAGTAATAAACCGTAGCTAACCAGCCCAAAAAAGGCCAAATCGCGAGAGGCAAAGAGGGGTGTTTAGAGAGGTGAAAGAACAGGCAACTAGTGAAAAATAGCTCCAGACCCATGGAGATAGACAAGTAAGGTGCGAAAGAGAGGTATAGAAAGAAGGGTGCTGAAACTAGTATAAGAGAGACCCCCAAGGATGAGACAAGGACAGAAGGGAATAGGCATGCTGTACTGTTGTGCATTATGACAGGTCACCACAAGGGCAGGCATAGAAGTTGCAGAGAAAAGAAAGACATCAGGACTCACAGTGTAGCTTAAAGAAAAAGTACAGCAGTCAGTCGGACAGAGCCAGAGAAAAGGGTGTTAAAAGCACCCCAAGCGGGATAGGCCATATTCAAAAGAAAGGTACCGCTAATAGCCCTTTACAGCACCATAGATCAACCACAAGGTACTATCCACTTGCCCAAAACCAGCAAAACCCAAACCAAACAAATCTATGATAAAACATCCCACCAATATGATAAGGCACAGACATGTACCCCCAAAAACATATATAACCCTTTGAGTGCCAGAGGGGTATGCAACTATCACGGTGCCCGTGATTTGCTGCAGTTACTTGTCTGTCACCAGTAGGGGGCTTCTATTGGCTGTCTGCAGATAGCCCGCCTCTTATTGACTATTTAAACCTGGATTGGGCACCCTTTGAGTGCCCTTTCGTGTTGTTTCTGACCTTCTTGCTATCACTATGCTAGTGATAGCTGGGCCTCTGTTCCAGTGTTCCTGAGTTCCTGATCTCATGTGTTCCTGAGTTCCTGATCTCTACTGTTCCAGTGTTTCCTGCATGCTGAAGTACTTCCAGTCCTGGTTCCGGCCTAGTCTCTGGTGTTGCAGTTCCTGCTGAACTTCTCTGCTGTTTTCTGACCTGACTGATCGTTGCTGGTTCCTGTCATCTCATCACCTGTCTTCAGTATCCTGGCGACCTTCTGCCTGGTCGCGTTGGTGACATTGCTACAATTCCGTGTTGGTCCCAGCGTGCGGACGCTGGTTTGCTCCCAAGCCTTGCGGCTATACAAACTCACTTGTTACACCAGTGTGCGGTCACTGGTTTGCTCCAAAGCCTTTCAGCTATACAAATCTGTGTTGGTCCCAGCGTGCGGACGCTGGTTTGCTCCTAAGCCTTGCGGCTATACGAACTCGCTTGTTACACCAGTGTGCGGTCACTGGTTTGCTCCAAAGCCTATCAGCTATACAAATCTGTGTTGGTCCCAGCGTGCGGACGCTGGTTTGCTCCTAAGCCTTGCGGCTATACAAACTCGCTTGTTACACCAGTGTGCGGTCACTGGTTTGCTCCAAAGCCTATCAGCTATACTATTCTGTGTTGGTCCCAGCGTGCGGACGCTGGTTTGCTCCTAAGCCTTGCGGCTATACAAACTCACTTGTTACACCAGTGTGCGGTCACTGGTTTGCTCCAAAGCCTTTCAGCTATACAAATCTGTGTTGGTCCCAGCGTGCGGACGCTGGTTTGCTCCTAAGCCTTGCGGCTATACAAACTCGCTTGTTACGCCAGTGTGCGGTCACTGGTTTGCTCCAAAGCCTTTCAGCTATACTAATCTGTGTTGGTCCCAGCGTGCGGACGCTGGTTTGCTCCTAAGCCTTGCGGCTATACTACTCGCTTGTTACTCCAGTGTGCGGTCACTGGTTTGCTCGCTAAGCCTACGGCTATACTATTCAGTGTTGTTTCCAGCGTGCGGACGCTGGTTTGCTCCAAAGCCTTGCTGCTTAACGATTCTGCTAATTTGCCAGTTCCATCTGACTGCTGCTATTATCTCTGGGCTGCCCTGCCCGGTATTGGTAAGGCCGGTAGAACCTTTTACCACATTCCATCTGAGGTTGCCTTACCCGGTATTGGCAGGGCCGGTAGAGCCTACATTGTGTATCTATTGAGGCTGCCTTGCCCGGTAATTTGGTAAGGCCGGTAAAACCGTTATGCTATTCCATCTGCAGGTTGCCTTACCCGGTATTGGCAAGGCCGGTAGAGCCTAAAGACTGTCCTGTCCGGTATATTGACAGGACCGGTAGAGTCTGCCTTCTGTCTGTGCTATATTCTGTATATATATATATGTATGTTATTGCCATCCTAAGTTATCATTTATTATTTCAATAAAATTGATTTTTTTTACCTAAAACTTGTGTCTGAGAGTCATAATAAACCGTGACAGTACGAAAGGGCCATGACCTCAGACAGCAAGGGTCAAGGTAACGCACAGAATATCCATTGGAGGATGGATGTGCTCGAGCAACGTTTGGATCAGTTGGCAGTTGCAATTCAAACGATCCTTGAACGCACGGTACCTGCTGACCAATCTAGCTCTAGCCCGGTGGTCTCGCCAAGTCAGACACCGGAAAGTGATACCAGACCCCTAGGGGGTACTGTTAAAGGGTTAACGGCTTCTGCACCCTTGCCGCTAAGATATGATGGTGACCCTAGTCTCTGCAGAGGGTTCATCAATCAACTCGAAATCTTTATGGAATTGACGGCACACGCATTTCCCAATGATCGTAGTAAAGTGGGGTTCACGATATCACTGCTCACTGGCAGAGCATTGGCCTGGGCTAACCCCTTGTGGGAGAATGCTAAACCTTGTACTAAGAACTTTAGTGAATTTGTGCGTTCCTTTCGAAGAGTGTTTGAGCCTCCTGGTAGAACCACCTCTGCTGCCAAACGCCTTATGGAGATACAACAGGGCAGGCGTACAGTGGGCGACTATGCCATCGAATTCCGCACATTGGCAGCAGAGGTAGGTTGGAATAACGAGGCATTATTGGCAGCCTTCTCTCAAGGCCTGAATGACCACATTAAAGACGAAATCGCTGCTAAAGATCTACCTATTGATCTAGATGATTACATTGAGTATGTTATGATAATTGACTCCAGAATACGTGAGAGATCAATTGCCAGAGATCGTAAGTTACGGTCAAAAAATAATGAGCCTAGTAGCATGTTTTGCCCACCCATCCCTCCCTTGGCATTGAAGTCTAGTGAACCAGTACGGGAAACAAGTGAACCTATGGAAATAGGCTTCACTAGACTATCCAAGGCAGAGAGACTATATCGCAAAAAACAAGGGTTATGTTTATACTGCGGTAAAAAAGGGCACTTGCTAAATTCCTGTCCGGTACGTCCGGGAAACGCACACACCTAGGGTATCTTGGGGGACAGGCCCTAGGTGGTGTACAATCGTCCCCAGTGTCGGGCATAATGAAACCCACCATACAGGTGGTATTGTCTTGGGCACAACGCTCTGTGGAGGTTTTGGCCTTGGTTGACTCCGGTGCAGCAGGGTATTTTATGGATAATACCTTTGCTGAATTGCACGGAGTTCCACGCATTGAAAGAGAAAACCCCTTGACTATTGAAGCGATTGATGGTAGACCCTTAGAACCGCCTCAGGTTATATTTGAAACTATGCCATTGTCTATGACTATTGGGGCACTTCACAGAGAAGAGCAGCAGTTTCAACTGATTAATTCCCCGCACCATGCGGTGATATTGGGATTTCCGTGGTTACAGTTACATAACCCACAATTCGATTGGAAAAAGTGTGAAATTGCTGCTTGGTCCCAGTTTTGTATGGACAAGTGCGTCATCCAGCCTATTAAGGTCATGTGCACCTCCTCTGCTATGCCGGATGTGTACCAACAGTTTGGCGATGTTTTTAGCAAAGGAGAGGCTAGTATGCTACCCCAGCATATACCTTATGATTGTTGCATTGAATTGCAGCCTGGTGCAGTACCTCCGAAAGGACGCACTTATCCATTATCTTGTGATGAAAATAAGGCTATGGAGGATTACATTTCTGATGCCCTTGCTAGAGGGATCATACGTAAATCTACCTCTCCAGCTGGGGCTGGGTTCTTTTTTGTAAAAAAGAAAAATGGCGAATTAAGACCATGCATTGACTACCGGGGCTTGAATAAACTAATGGCAAAAAACGCATACCCAATACCACTCATCACCGAGCTTTTTGACAGGCTTAAGGGCGCTTCAATATTTACCAAGTTGGACCTACGGGCCGCTTACAATCTGGTTCGCATTCGAGCAGGTGATGAGTGGAAAACTGCCTTTAATACTCGAGCTGGGCACTACGAGTATCTAGTAATGCCTTTTGGGCTGTGTAATGCACCCGCAGTTTTCCAGGAACTGATAAATGATGTTCTGAGAGATATGTTACAGACATGTGTTGTGGTGTACCTCGACGATATACTGATTTACTCCCAAAACATGGCACAGCACATCAAAGATGTATCCGCAGTATTGCTACGACTCCGTGAGAACAAATTATTTTGTAAAATGGAAAAATGTGAGTTTCATAGAACCAGTGTGCCATTCTTGGGGTTCATAATTGGCAATGATGGCATTGCCATGGATAAAGAAAAGTTGTCAGCTGTCCTACAATGGCCAAAACCCAAGGGTCTTAAAGCCATACAGCGTTTCCTGGGTTTCGCTAATTATTATAGGAGGTTTATTAAGAACTTTTCTTCCATTGTCAAACCTCTGTCCGATCTTACGCACAAGGGTGCTAATCCTTCTTGTTGGCCGGTATCTGCTGAGAAAGCCTTTGAGAATTTGAAGCTGGCATTTGCTGCGGCTCCTGTGTTATCCCACCCCAATCCTTTACTTCCATTTACGTTAGAGGTTGATGCCTCAGATATTGGGGTCGGGGCAGTACTTTCGCAGCGACACGAGAAAGGTGGAACTCTCAGACCTTGTGGGTTTTTCTCTAAAAAGTTGACTGTCACTCAAAGCCACTATGAGATAGGTGACAGAGAATTATTGGCCATTATCCTTGCTCTTAAGGAATGGCGTCATTTGCTTGAAGGTACTAAGAATCCTGTCTTAATCCTAACAGATCATAAGAATCTGACCTATCTCTCGGAGGCCAAGAGATTGTCCTCTCGTCAGGCCAGGTGGGCACTGTTCCTGTCTCGATTTAATTTCATTGTATCATATTTGCCAGGGTCAAAAAATATCAGGGCTGATGCACTGTCAAGACAATTTGAGGCCGACAGTGACAGAGTGGAAGCACCAGCTCCTATCATCCAACCTGATAGAATACTGGCTACTATATGCACGAGTATCACTTCTCCTCTAGGGGAGGAGATCCTGGCCTCTCAGGGGTCCGCTCCCCATGAAACCCCAGTGGGCAAATGTTTTGTCGCTGAATCATTTCGTACTAGGCTGCTCGAAACCTACCATTCCTCTAAGGCTGCGGGACATATTGGTAGAGACCAATTGTTATGGTCCCTTTCTCAGTTATTTTGGTGGCCTTCCATGAGAAACGATTGTGCCGAATTTACGAATGCCTGTGCCACCTGCGCCCGCGCTAAGACCCCGAGACATCTCCCTGTGGGCTTGCTTCAACCGGTGCCTAATGGCGAACGCCCCTGGTCTCATGTTTCCATTGATTTTATGGGAGAGTTGCCTATGTCGAAGGGGTACTCCTTTATATTCATGGTGGTGGACAGGTTTTCTAAAATGGCTCATTTCGTGCCCCTCCGTGGTCTTCCTTCAGCGAAGGAATTGGCAATGGTGTTCGCCAGAGAAGTATTCCGGTTGCATGGAGTGCCTAGGGTACTGGTGTCTGACAGGGGGAGCCAGTTTGTGTCTAGATTTTGGAGGGCATTTTGCCAACAGATGGGCATACAGCTGTCCTTCTCCTCTGCCTACCATCCCCAGACCAATGGAGCCGCTGAACGAGCTAATCAGGGCTTGGAACAATTTCTCCGTTGTTTCGTTACTGACCATCATGATAATTGGTCCGACTTGTTGCCTTGGGCAGAGTTCGCCAGGAACTGTGCGGTCAATTCTTCATCTGGGAGCTCTCCGTTTCTGATTAATTATGGGTTCCAGCCCTGTTTGCTTCCAGACTCATTTCAGACGCAACAGATTCCAGCTCTGGATGAGCATATCGAGCAACTCCGTTCCACATGGGCACAAGTTCAGAGGGCACTTGGTCAGTCATTTCAGCGTCATCAGCGCCATGCTAATCGCAGAAGGCTTTCAGCGGTTTCCTTTCAGGTTGGGGATAGAGTATGGCTTTCCTCCAGAAATCTCAAGCTGCAGGTTCCGTCTAATAAGTTGGCTCCTCGGTTTATTGGTCCATACAGAGTTATTCGCAAAATTAACCCTGTCTCCTATGCACTAGACCTACCTGCATCCATGCGTATCCATAATGTGTTCCATGTGTCCCTTCTTAAGCCTCTGGTTTGCAATCGCTATACTACCACACCTGTGGTGCCAGGACCTGTTGAGGTCGAGGGCCAGGAGGAGTACGAGGTTCAGAGCATTATTGATTCCCGTAGGCTTAGAGGAAGGGTACAGTACCTGGTACATTGGAAAGGGTATGGTCCTGAGGATCGGTCATGGGTGGATAGTACGGACCTTCATGCACCTAGGTTAACTAGGGCCTTTCATGCCAATTACCCGCAGAAACCTAAACCCTATTCTAGGAGAGGGGGTCTTTGAAAGGGGGGTACTATCACGGTGCCCGTGATTTGCTGCAGTTACTTGTCTGTCACCAGTAGGGGGCTTCTATTGGCTGTCTGCAGATAGCCCGCCTCTTATTGACTATTTAAACCTGGATTGGGCACCCTTTGAGTGCCCTTTCGTGTTGTTTCTGACCTTCTTGCTATCACTATGCTAGTGATAGCTGGGCCTCTGTTCCAGTGTTCCTGAGTTCCTGATCTCATGTGTTCCTGAGTTCCTGATCTCTACTGTTCCAGTGTTTCCTGCATGCTGAAGTACTTCCAGTCCTGGTTCCGGCCTAGTCTCTGGTGTTGCAGTTCCTGCTGAACTTCTCTGCTGTTTTCTGACCTGACTGATCGTTGCTGGTTCCTGTCATCTCATCACCTGTCTTCAGTATCCTGGCGACCTTCTGCCTGGTCGCGTTGGTGACATTGCTACAATTCCGTGTTGGTCCCAGCGTGCGGACGCTGGTTTGCTCCCAAGCCTTGCGGCTATACAAACTCACTTGTTACACCAGTGTGCGGTCACTGGTTTGCTCCAAAGCCTTTCAGCTATACAAATCTGTGTTGGTCCCAGCGTGCGGACGCTGGTTTGCTCCTAAGCCTTGCGGCTATACGAACTCGCTTGTTACACCAGTGTGCGGTCACTGGTTTGCTCCAAAGCCTATCAGCTATACAAATCTGTGTTGGTCCCAGCGTGCGGACGCTGGTTTGCTCCTAAGCCTTGCGGCTATACAAACTCGCTTGTTACACCAGTGTGCGGTCACTGGTTTGCTCCAAAGCCTATCAGCTATACTATTCTGTGTTGGTCCCAGCGTGCGGACGCTGGTTTGCTCCTAAGCCTTGCGGCTATACAAACTCACTTGTTACACCAGTGTGCGGTCACTGGTTTGCTCCAAAGCCTTTCAGCTATACAAATCTGTGTTGGTCCCAGCGTGCGGACGCTGGTTTGCTCCTAAGCCTTGCGGCTATACAAACTCGCTTGTTACGCCAGTGTGCGGTCACTGGTTTGCTCCAAAGCCTATCAGCTATACTAATCTGTGTTGGTCCCAGCGTGCGGACGCTGGTTTGCTCCAAAGCCTTGCGGCTATACTACTCGCTTGTTACTCCAGTGTGCGGTCACTGGTTTGCTCGCTAAGCCTACGGCTATACTATTCAGTGTTGTTTCCAGCGTGCGGACGCTGGTTTGCTCCAAAGCCTTGCTGCTTAACGATTCTGCTAATTTGCCAGTTCCATCTGACTGCTGCTATTATCTCTGGGCTGCCCTGCCCGGTATTGGTAAGGCCGGTAGAACCTTTTACCACATTCCATCTGAGGTTGCCTTACCCGGTATTGGCAGGGCCGGTAGAGCCTACATTGTGTATCTATTGAGGCTGCCTTGCCCGGTAATTTGGTAAGGCCGGTAAAACCGTTATGCTATTCCATCTGCAGGTTGCCTTACCCGGTATTGGCAAGGCCGGTAGAGCCTAAAGACTGTCCTGTCCGGTATATTGACAGGACCGGTAGAGTCTGCCTTCTGTCTGTGCTATATTCTGTATATATATATATGTATGTTATTGCCATCCTAAGTTATCATTTATTATTTCAATAAAATTGATTTTTTTTACCTAAAACTTGTGTCTGAGAGTCATAATAAACCGTGACAGCAACGTATTGCAAAGCAATGCGTTCTGTACCCCTCTGGCAAGCAAAGGGATAAACAATGGATCAAGCAGGCAGAACCCTCATTTAAAGAAAAAAAGGGGCAGGGTGTGCCGCTGTGGAAAAGTCCCAGCAGGAGTGCACGAAGGTGCATCAGGGGTGTCTCAAAGAAAACAGTGGCGCAGGGCCCCAGGAGCCAACAATCGACCCCCGATGCACCACCGGAGCAAACAATCAAATAAATAATAGTAAAGACCCATGAATGTAAGGGAAACTGCAGCCCAACCCAACTACCTCGGATCCGGCAGAGACAAACCACAGAGTAAAGGGAATGAGAGGATAACACATAGGGAAAGATACAGGAGTTCAAAAGACAAGGGGAAAGGAGGAAGGGAAAGAGGGACTCCTGGTAGTCTCCAGCAAGCCCGAGGAATATGAACAGGAATAGTGTTGAGCGAGCACCACGATGCTCGGGTGCTCGGGTGCTCTGACCGAGCACCCCCTGAGGCTCGAGTGCTCGGCCGAGCACCCGAGCCCCATTGGAATGAATGGGGCAACACCAGGCACCCCCTGCTCTGATGAGGGGAGGGTGCCTGGTCAATGCCCCCTTCATCTCCGCTATGCCCCCTTCATCTCAGAATGCCCCCTTCAGCTCCGCAATGTCCCCCTTCAGCTCCGCTATGCCCCTCTTCCACAATGTGCCCCTTCATCTCCGCTATGCCCCTCTTCCACAATGTCCCCCTTCATCTCCTCTATGCCATAGAGGAGATGAAGGGGGACATTGTGGAAGAGGGGCATAGCGGAGATGAAGGGGCACATTGTGGAAGAGGGGCATAGCGGAGATGAAGGGGCACATTGTGGAAGACGGGCATAGCGGAGATGAAGGGGGACATTGTGGAAGAGGGGCATAGAGTCTATGCCCCTCTTCCACAATGTCCCCCTTCATCTCCGCAATGCCCCCTTCATCTCCGCAATGCCCCCGTACCTCCAGTCCCTGGTGGTCCAGCGGAGCTTCTTCGGATCTGTGCCTCTTCCGGCACAGATCCCCGCTACCCGAACATGTCGGGCGAGCACATGGCGGTACTCGACGAGTACCGCCATGTGCCGAGCAGAGCGATGCTCGAGCCGATCCGAGCATCGGCCGAGCACGCTCGCTCATCACTAAACAGGAACCCTCACGATAAAAACAGCTCAACTAGGAGCAAAATTGAGTCCATATATAAATAACATTGCCTCGTAGGGCACAGGAAAGGGGACCCCCAATCCGTAACTACAGCAGACATCAGAAGATGCAGAGCTCGCGCTAAGACACCCATACAAACAGAAAAGGGGGCTTTATTAGCAATCCAGTCAGGGCAAACCACACATAGAAAAAATATTGCAGCGCTGGAAGCCATCCCCAAAAGTATAAAACATCTACAAATTACTATCCCACCCCCCCAGCAAAAACCCATAAGAAACAGATCACAAATGCAAATATAAAAGGTAGATCGTTACTCCATGTAAAGGTCTCAACAGAAGTGCACAATGGTACACCAGGGGCACCTCATGGAAGATAGTAAGGCAAGGCCCCAGGGGCCAGTATGTCTATCGGTCAACCCCCGATGCACCACCAGAGAAGATAGTCAAACAAGAAAATTAAAACCGTTTATGGAAGGGGATCTGCATCCTCAACCCTGCAGCCTCGGAGTTGGTGGAGACAGGCCACCGATGAAAGGGAAGGGGAGAGCAACACAATAGGAAAGGAGACAGGAGTACGAAAGACAAGGGGAAAAGAGGAAAGGAAAGTGGTACTATACTCGTCTCCACCAAGCCCAAAGCACATAACCAGGAAGTCCCAGAATATAGTCCAAGTATGAGCATAAATGTAGTCCATCTAAACTAGAAGGTAAGAATATAGTTTAGTAGGTTACATAAACAGTAATCTTGAATCCGGGTCCATAGCAGATATCAGAAGACTCACAACTAAAGCTGAGACACATAAAGTCCTGCAGAGAGAGTCTATTTAGTCAAGTAGCACCGGTTCCGAGGAAGGTCTCTTCAATGGGGAACGGGAGTCTCTCCACTCCAGAGCCGCCGGAGAAAGAACACCACGAGCCATCGAGGGCCCACCTCCAGCAATGGGAGCAGCAATGAGGGAAGAAGGCAAGCGAAGGACAGCACAGAAGTCCTTAATCTCCTCAATGCATTGTATCATATGTTGACGGCCTTCAAAGTGGACAATCATCGAAAAAGGGAAACCCCAACGGAAAGGAATCTTGCATTGGCGGAGTTCATCCGCTAAAGGCTTAAACTGCCAGCATAATTGTAACGTGCGGGTAGAAAGATCATTGAACAGGGTAATCTTAGCCTCACCCAAGGCAACATAGGGCAAGTGTCTAGCCTTCTGCATGATCGCCTCCTTCTGGGTGAAATGGTACAGACAACAAATCACGTCCCTCGGACGATACGCCTGTTGTGCTCTCGGTCTCAAGGCTCAGTGTACAGGTTCAATCTTAATCCCATCTGTAGTAGTAGAACCAAGGAGGTCACTAAATAACTTTTGTAGGGTAGAAGTTAAGGCCTCATTTGAGATCGATTCAGGCATCCCCTTAAGTCGTATATTTGAGCGGAACCCCGATTTTCCAGATCATCTAGCTGATTCTTTAAAGCATTAGTCGTATCATGCAAATCCACTTGGGCACTGACCACTGAGGTCTGAGCATCCTCCAGGTCCTTAACTCGGGCGCCCATGTGATGTAAATCAGACCGCAGGTCGGAAATGTCCTGCCTGATGGCATCACGTAGGGAAGAGATGAGGTTTTCCATGTCAGTTTTAGTTGGAAGCGACTGTAAATCCTGTCGAGTAACGGCTGGTGAGACATCAGGAGCACAATTTTCCTTCTCTACACCCTCCATAGTGTCGGGCGTGCTTGGCGACTCTGGAGCAGCCAGGCCTCTGCACGTTTTCGTAGTAGTAGGACTAAAATAAGCACCGATAGAGGCAGATTTCTTCCTCCTCCACTGAAATCCAATAGTCAATCCCTCTCTCTATAAGGGCAGAATGAAATGTCCACCATCAGCGAGGTCCGGCCACGCCACCTACTCTATTCTTTTAATACATGTTTATATTTTTTTGACTGTTTTCACTGTGTGCTGTAATTATTTACTATATTCCTGCCTGGGAAACTTGTCCCTGGATGCCCAGTCAGGTGGAGGCACTCCCAACAATATGTATTCCAACTCCGACAAAAAGGAGGCTCAGGATCCCCTTGTAAAGCAGGAAGATGTAACCATGGATAAGGGGCACAAGGGTATCAGTACCCTGGGGTGGAAGTCTGTTACATAAGCTTCCCATTAAAAGTGCACATATCAAGAGTTCAAACACAACAGACTTTACTTTTCACATCTTTTCTTTGAACCAGCCTCCCTAAATTGTTGTCCAGAATTACTTTTAGACAGTATCGCAAAGTGGTAGTTTGATGCTGAAACAGATTCTTGCCCCCCCCCAAAAAAAAACACTCAAGTTTGAGTTGTGCAGTGTAGTGAAATGTCCTCTCTCAGAAGTTGTCTTCTTTTAGGAGTAAATAAACCATGTCATAAGGAGAGGGTAAGATCCCAAATAAACACAGACACAACTCTTGGGGATAATAGGCCACAGCTTTATTTACATATGTCCAATCATATTGTTAGTCAACCATAATAGTGATTAATTAATTAATCATTAACTGATATTCCTTGCCAATCCACATTCCTTGAATCCAAGCATAGCTAAATTGCCCAGAGCTCATGCTAGAATCCCAAAGTCACAGTTGAACTCAACATTCCTCAGCACTTACAGCTGAACTCAACATTCTTCTACACTTACAGCCGACTTCCCCATTCTCCAGCACTTACAGCTGAATCTAACATTCTTAAGCACTTATAGCTGACTCCCAAGGAATTACCCACTTGGCCATCTACCTTAGCTTCAATGGGTAACTTCACCACCCACGACCTAAATACGGGGCAAACTCCCAAAGGGCTTCTGCCCTGGGATAAACCCACATAACTTTTACCATATAAATTATCCATCTCTGCAAATTATTCAAGGACTACCCTCCCCTCTGTGTTAAACAACCAGCACCACACACACACACAAACCTAAGGAGGGATGCTTCTCCTTGTCCTCTCTTCTGTTAACTGAAATCCACTTCCTACCCCCAAACCTAATTCTCCTTTTTCCCCCTACATGCTTCCTGCCTAGATCAACCCTCCCATATGACATGCTTTCCCTCCATGTACACTTCGTTCCCATCTGGGGAAGTCTAGATTCCCCATTCAGTGTTCATATTTAGTGATGATCGAGCACCCCAATGCTCGGGTGTTCGGGTGCTCTGACCGAGCGCCCCCGGAGGCTCGAGTGCTCGGCCGAGCACCCGAGCCCCATTGAAGTCAATGGGAGGACTCGAGCATTACACCAGGCACCCCCTGCTCTGATGAGGGGAGGGTGCCTGGTCCATAGGAAAAGGTCAGAAAATGATGGAAACACCACAGAAATGGTTCAGGGACAGCATAGGGAGGATGTCTGGATGCATCTTGGACTCCAACATCGCTGCTGGGAACGATGTTTCGCCCGTAGTACGCCATTTTTACAGACTGACCGTAAAACACACAAAAAGGAAGATAAAAACGACTTTAGGCGAAAAATTGTTACCAAACAGTATTTGCTGTATATTTACTTGTATATCATCTGCAAATTCTGCAAAAAATTTCATCGATTTTTCTGAACTGGGGCCATGATTAAGAGGGAAACGTGCGCAGAGGCAAATTCTCCCAAAAATTTCCTCGATTTTTCTGAACTGGGGCCATGATTAAGAGGGAAACGTGCGCAGAGGTAAATTCTCCCAAAAATTTCCTCGATTTTTCTGAACTGGGGCCATGATTAAGAGGGAAACGTGCGCAGAGGCAAATTCTCCCAAAAATGTCCTCGATTTTTCTGAACTGGGGCCATGATTAAGAGGGAAACGTGCGCAGAGGCAAATTCTCCCAAAAATTTCCTCGATTTTTCTGAACTGGGGCCATGATTAAGAGGGAAACGTGCGCAGAGGCAAATTCTCCCAAAAATTTCCTCGATTTTTCTGAACTGGGGCCATGATTAAGAGGGAAACGTGCGCTGAGCCGACCATCTAAAACATTATGGGTGAGGGTCTGCTGCGGAGCTGACCATCCTAAACATTATATGCGAAGGCCCGCTAGTGAGCTGACGCTATAAAACATTATATGAGAGGGCCCGCTAGAGAGCTGACCCAATAAAACATTATATGAGAAGGCCCGCTAGTGAGCTGACCTCTACAAAAATTGTCAAACAGCGCCCGCTGGTGAGCTGGCCCTATATAAAAATTATATCACAGGGCCCGCTGGTGAGCTGGCCCTATATAAAAATTATATCACAGGGTATATGGAAGAGAGTCAACCATATACCCGTTTTTTGGGTGGAAGGGGTGAATGGGAATACAGAGTATTCCCATCATTGTAAATAACATATATAAAGTGACTTTATGTTCCCCCGGGGCTTTCCTCCAGTGGAGTGGAGAAGTCAGGGGAAATCCAGGCCTTGTTCATTTTTATAAGTGTCAACCTATCAGCATTTTCGGTGGAAAGGCGGATACGCTTATCTGTTATGATGCCACCAGCAGCACTAAATACCCGCTCAGACAGAACGCTGGCGGCAGGGCAGGCCAGCACCTCCAAGGCGTAGAGTGCCAGTTCATACCACGTGTCCAGCTTGGACACCCAGTAGTTGTAAGGCACAGAGGGATCATTGAGGACGCTGACACGGTCTTCTACGTACTCCTTCACCATCTTCCAAAACTTTTCCCTCCTTGTGACACTAGGCTGCGCATCAGGGTGAGGGTGCTGGCGGGGTGTCATGAAGGTGTCCCACGCCTTGGAGAGTGTTGCCCTGCCTTTGTCGGAACTGCTGTGTGCTCCCCTTTTCTCCCCTTCTCGGTTGACCAAGGTAGCACGTACTCTGCCGCCAGCGTTGTCAGATGGAAAATTTTGGAGCAATTTTTCAACAAGAACCTTCTGGTATTGCACCATTTTGCTTGTCCTCTCCACCGGAGGAATGAGAGATGAGAAATTCTCTTTGTAGCGGGGGTCCAGAAGGGTGAACACCCAGTAATCCGTGTTGTCTAAAATGCGTGTAACGCGTGGGTCACGGGAAAGGCAGCCTAACATAAAGTCAGCCATGTGTGCCAGAGTACCAACAGGCAAGATTTCGCTGTCCTCAACAGGAGGATGACTCTCAATCTCCTCATCCTCTTCCTCCTCTTCTGCCCACCCACGCTGAAGAGATGGAACTAAAGTTCCATGGCTACCCTCTGTAGCAGAGGCAACCGTGTCTTCCTCCTCCTCCTCCTCCTCCGCCTCCTCCAATTGTCGCTGAGAAGACGAAGTGAGGGTGCTCTGGCTATCACCTTGTGTAAGCTCTTTCTCCCGCATTTCCACCTCTTCCACATGCAAAGAGTCGGTTTTAATTGTGAGCAGCGAGCGTTTCAGTAGACACAGAAGTGGGATGGTTACACTGATAATAGCGTTATCGCCGCTCACCATCTGTGTCGATTCCTCAAAATTGCGTAAAACCTCACAGAGGTCTGACATCCATTCCCACTCCTCACTTCTGATTACAGGAAGTTGAACGGAGAGGCGACGACCGTGTAACAGCTGGTACTCCACTACTGCCCTCTGCTGCTCACAAAGCCGGGCCAACATGTGGAAGGTGGAGTTCCAGCGCGTGCTCACGTCACACAGCAGCAAGTGAGCTGGCAATTGTAAGCGCTGCTGCAGCTTCAACAGGCCGGCTGAAGCTGTAGATGACTTACGGAAATGTGCACACACGCGGCGCACCTTGGTCAAGAGATCATGCAAATTGGGGTAGGTTTTTAGAAATCGCTGAACCACTAAATTAAATACATGCGCTAGGCATGGTACGTGTGTGAGCTTGCCGAGCTCCAAAGCCGCCACCAAGTTACGCCCATTATCACACACAACCATGCCTGGTTGCAGGTTGAGTGGCGAGAGCCACTGCTCGGTCTGGTGACTAATCCCCTGCAACAGCTCTGAGGCCGTGTGCTGTTTGTCCCCAAGGCAGATCAGATTCAGCATGGCCTGTTGACGCTTCCCCACTGCAGTGCTACACTGCTTCCAGCTACCGGCTGATGGGTGAGTGGCGCTGCGCACAGAGAATTCGGAGGTGGAAACGGAGGAGGAGGAGCCAATAACGTAGGTGCTGGTGGAAACCCTGATGGAGGTAGGGCCCGCAATCCTCGGCGTGGGTAGCACCTGTGCCATCCCAGGGTCCGAGTCGCTCCCAGCGTCCACGACATTCACCCAGTGTGCCGTCAGGGAAATGTAGCGTCCCTGGCCACAAGCACTTGTCCATGTGTCAGTCGTTAAGTGGACCTTCCCAGTAACTGCATTGGTCAGGGCACGGGTGATGTTACGGGACACATGGTGGTGTAAGGCGGGGACGTCACACCGGGAAAAGTAGTGGCGGCTGGGGACTGCGTACCGAGGGACAGCTGCTGCCATCAGACTGCGGAAGGACTCAGTCTCCACAAGCCTAAATGGCAGCATTTCGATGGCCAGTAATTTGGAAAGGTGTGAGGTTAGTGCTATGGCCTGTGGGTGGGTGGCTGGGTATTTTCGCTTGCGCTCAAATGCCTGGGGTAACGACATTTGGACGGTGCGCTGGGACAGGGAAGTGGATGTGGTCGCTGATGGTGCTTCAGATGGTACAGATGCAGGGCGGGAGGTATGCGGGCCTGCGCCTTCGACAGGCGATTGGCCGGCACCGAAAACAGGGGAAGAGGAGGCAGTGGTGTGGCCTGCAGACACAGATTGGCGATCCGGGCGTTCCTCCCACTTATTACGGTGCTTGGATGCCATGTGTCGGATCATGCTGGTGGTGGTGAGGTTTCTAGTGTTCATGCCTCGGCTCATTCTGGTGTGGCACAGGTTGCAAACTACAATTCTTTTGTCGTCCGCACTTTCCTTAAAAAAACGCCATACCGCGGAACACCTACCCCTTGGCAAGGGAGATTTATGCAAGGGGGTGCTCCGTGGAACATTTGCGGGCCGGTTTGGTGCGGTCCGCCTTCTTTCTGTAGCCACACTACTGACTCTTCCAGCCTGTTGCGGTGCTGCAGATGGCTCACCCTCAGGACTGCTGTCATCGCTCGGCTCTCCACCTTCCCAGGTGGGGTCAGTCACCTCATCGTCCACCAAGTCCTCCTCCACTTCCTCACTCTGATCATCCTCCTCATGTCTTGATCCCACCACATACTCAGTCATTGACAACTGTATATCATCCTCCTCATCAAGGTCTTGAGACAGTAAAAGTGGTTGATTTGATGGCAACTGTGTCTCATCATCATCATCCACTTCCTTTGACCTTAAATGCCGTTCACCTCTGTCATCTTCTTGTGATTGGGTACCCTCTAGAGGTTGTGAATCAGGGCACAAGATTTCATGTTCCTCTGCAAGCGTGCTTGGAGAGAGGTTCAAATGAAGGATTGGTGATGAGACGAGCTCCTCACTATATCCCAGTGTGGGATCACTTCTTTGACCAGACCCTCTATGGTGGGAGGAAGGATGATCAGGGTGAGGATTATGTTGACCAGACTCTTGGCTAGTGAGAGTGTACTTGGTGGAAGACAGGGTGGTGCTTAACCGACTGGAAGCAGTATCAGCTGAAATCCAACCGACCACCTGTTCGCAGTGGTCTGACCTCGAGAGTGATGTCCTGCGACGCCCTGTAAACTGAGACATGAAGCTAGGTATGGTGGATGTCTTTCTGTCTTGTGCTCTGGCACCAGGCACAGTTTCTACGCGTCCTGACCCGCGCCCTGAACTATCAGGATCACGTCCACTTCCCCGTTCCTTTTTACCCGCCTTCTTCATATTACACGGAATATGTGCTGCAAATCTGCAACTTTGCACACTAAACAGAATGTGCTGCTTATCTGCGGCTCGGCACAGTGAATGGAATATGTGACTTTGATATTTTACACTTTGCACACTAAACAGAATGTTCTCCTAATCTGAAACTTTGCACACTAAACAGAATGTGCTGCTTATCTGCGGCTAGACACAGTGAATGGAATATGTGACTTTGATATTTTACACTTTGCACACTAAACAGAATGTTCTTCTAATCTGCAACTTTGCACACTAAACAGAATGTGCTGCTTATCTGCGGCTAGGCACAGTGAATGGAATATGTGACTTTGATATTTTACACTTTGCACACTAAACAGAATGTTCTCCTAATCTGAAACTTTGCACACTAAACAGAATATGCTGCTTATCTGCGACTAGGCACAGTGAATGGAATATGTGACTTTGATATTTTACACTTTGCACACTAAACAGAATGTTCTCCTAATCTGCAACTTTGCACACTAAACAGAATATGCTGCTTATCTGCGGCTAGGCACAGTGAATGGAATATGTGACTTTGATATTTTACACTTTGCACACTAAACAGAATGTTCTCCTAATCTGCAACTTTGCACACTAAACAGAATGTGCTGCTTATCTGCGGCTAGGCACAGTGAATGGAATATGTGACTTTGATATTTTACACTTTGCACACTAAACAGAATGTTCTCCTAATCTGAAACTGCACACTAAACAGAATGTGCTGCTTATCTGCGGCTAGACACAGTGAATGGAATATGTGACTTTTATATTTTACACTTTGCACACTAAACAGAATGTTCTGCTAATCTGCAACTTTGCACACTAAACAGAATGTGCTGCTTATCTGCGGCTCGGCACAGTGAATGGAATATGTGACTTTGATATTTTACACTTTGCACACTAAACAGAATGTTCTCCTAATCTGAAACTTTGCACACTAAACAGAATATGCTGCTTATCTGCGGCTAGGCACAGTGAATGGAATATGTGACTTTGATATTTTACACTTTGCACACTAAACAGAATGTGCTGCTAATCTGCAACTTTGCACACTAAACAGAATGTGCTGCTAATCTGCAACTTTGCACACTAAAATGAATGTGCTGCTAATCTCCAACTTTGCACACTAAACAGAATGTTCTCCTAATCTGAAACTTTGCACAATAAACAGAATGTGCTGCTAATCTGCGGCTAGGCACAGTGAACGGAATATGTGACTTTTTTTTTTAAACTCTGCCCCCCAAAACAAAATATATCTGCTGCCCCCACACACAGTAGTCCTAAAAAGGACTTTTGGGTCTTTTTTTTTTTCAAACTCGCTTTTTTTCTCCCTACACTGACTTTCCCTTCCTATCCTCATCTCTCCCTGGCTAAGACTGAGCCGAACTCGCTGGTCAGGTGCTATACAGCACCCGATCACGGGTTCTGGCCAGCCAATCAGTGTAATGCCAGCAGCCAACATGGCTGCTGGCATTACACTGATGTCAGAGCCTCCCTGCACGTTTATTGGCTGCGCAGCAGCCGCGAAACGTGCGGGGAAGAGACCCGAACATGGCGGGCGAGCACATGCGGTACTCGTACGAGTACCGCCATGTGCCGAGCAGAGCGATGCTCGAGCCGAACCGAGCTTCGGCCGAGCATGCTCGCTCATCACTATTCATATTCAATAGACTCCAGTGCTTTGTTTCTTCTTTTGCTTTTCCACACTTTTTTGGAATCTAATTTATAACTTCCCAAAACTTTACTGCAGCATCTAATAAGGTCTTACTAATGATCTGTACAATTGCATCAATGTCCCCTGTTATGCTTGACATCATTTGGTTTTATTGTACAGTTTTTCTTAGACATTGATTGCTATTTGCCATTTTTTATATTAAAAAGTCTATGTTCTGTGATAAAATGCAGGTAATTATGCTCACAAGCACTGACCACATGGAGTTACAAATTAGTAATTCGGTTTACTAGTCTGAGAATTTCGAATAATGCTGTGCTACAAATAGGTTAAGAAAAAATAACCATAGTTAACATAACTTAGTCTTCGTTCAAGTATACTTGAAGGGGCTACTTTTCTCTAGCAACATTGATTAGAAGTACAAAGAAGAATTCTTGGGTTACGGTTATTTTCACACATTTGCTGCTGGAAGCAGAGTGCCTTCTGGAAAGCTATGAACAGTTGTATGTGAAGGAAAATTAGATTGGTATTTGATTGTGAGACTATAGTTAGAGCTTTATAAGACATCAGTGAGGAAAAATGCCTCATTGATTGAAATTAGAACAATGTTTCTCCACTTTTTAAGCTGTGTAAGTCACATAAATAAAAAAAATATTAAAACGATTCAGCAAGTTCTTTTGTATCAATACAATTAAATAGAAAAAAATTAGGTACCTTCTGGTGTATTAAACCAGATCGTAAAAAACAACAATTACAAATATATCTGTTAATTTAAATCTGGCTTTTAAGTTAACACTTTTATTGTTGGAAAGGACTTTAATGCATTGCTTAGCAATGTGTTGTAGGCACTCCTGCATTCAGTTGGTTAAAAGCAGGGTTGGGTGAAAGCTTTTGCAGAAAATCAAAACTTGAAAAACTGCACTTTCCACCTTTCATCCCTCTATCCAAATTAATGATAGTAATGTAATTCCTTCCCATGTATAGAGTTTCCGCGTGTATTCCCACATGCTAACTCAATATAAAAGGGAGTGTCAGGTAGTTTACCACTCTGAAAGAGAGAAACAAAGCTGCAGACCTAGCACACCAATCTTATCCCACTGGTAGCCATAGAGCCAAACATACTGACCCCATAGACTTGTTCCTCTGGCAGCCATAGAACAAACCAAACTGAACCCCAAGCCCTGTCCCACTGTTAGCCACAGAACAAGCAATGTGTTGTAGGCACTCCTGCATTCAGTTGGTTAAAAGCAGGGTTGGGTGAAAGCTTTTGCAGAAAATCAAAACTTGAAAAACTGCACTTTCCACCTTTCATCCCTCTATCCAAATTAATGATAGTAATGTAATTCCTTCCCATGTATAGAGTTTCCGCGTGTATTCCCACATGCTAACTCAATATAAAAGGGAGTGTCAGGTAGTTTACCACTCTGAAAGAGAGAAACAAAGCTGCTGACCTAGCACACCAATCTTATCCCACTGGTAGCCATAGAGCCAAACATACTGACCCCATAGACTTGTTCCTCTGGCAGCCATAGAACAAACCAAACTGAACCCCAAGCCCTGTCCCACTGTTAGCCACAGAACAAGACACACATTGTCACTCTGCACTTGGTAGCCGTATAACTACACATGCTGACCCACAACCTTATCCCATTGGTGACCATAGAACCACACATACTAATATCAAGCATTGTCACAGCAGTAGCCTTAGAACCACACATACTGACCAAGCAGCCTTGCCATACTGTACTGGTAGCCAGAGAACCGAACATACTGGGTCTGGCCCAGTGAAGTGCTATGAGGATTCCTGTGGTCTTAGATAGTACAGCAGGAAACAGCAAAGTTATCATGAGAAATTAATTGGCAGTGTGGAACAGGAGAACATTTATGTATTTTTATGTCCAGGAATTTTGGTGGGTAGAAAAAGTAGCAAACTATGGTTTTTTTTCCTGCCTGTAAAACAAAACAAAACAGGACTTATCTCCTATTTATGTTTCCCCTATAATAGGGTGACCAGACCTTACCTTTAACCAGGGACACATAGGAAAAATGCATACTGCAGGACTGCTTTGATTTCAGTGCAGTCCTGAAATATGCCTATTTCCTATGTGTACCCAGTTAAAGTTGAGGTCTGGTCAGCCTACCCTATAATATAGCTGATTTGCCCTAAAATTATTCCAGTTCTTTTTAGCCTTACTGTGAAGGCAAAACTCACCTGTGGTGGATGTTATCAACTCCCTTAAACATATTAATTTAGCAGCACTCTTTGGATAAAGAGATAGTAAAAGAGTAGAAAATGTACTTTTATTATGGCACTGCACAATACTAGACTGTGACTGATGTCACATATTCTCTTTAATATTCACTAGTTATTTGTCTATTATGATCCCCTCCCACACTATTATGATCCCCTTCCACCCCTTTCCTTGATGTTAGCCACTTCTCCACAGAACCAGCTAAATGGTCAGTGAATCAGTTGTCATGACAATCCACCATTTGGCTTGTTCACACTAAGGAAAACATTAATCAAACAGCAATAAAATTAGAGAAACTGCCTTATTGTTTTAAAACGTGAGATTTTAAGTGAGAAAATTACCAGAGAGAGAGAGACAGAAGAGAGAGCTGATTTTATTTAAAAATGGAGAAAAAATGATTAGCTTAGAGCATAATTGTGCTTTGATTTACAAAATTGTATTGAATTATGATAACATGTTTGCCCCCAAAAAATGTATGTCACATAAATGTGAAATATGGAATAGAATCTCTCAGGTAGTCAATGGTGTTTACTCTTACCCAAGAACAGTAGATAACTGATATGTTACTATAATATCAATCATCTTCTAAAAAAGAAGCTGGTGCAGAAAAGCAAAGGAAAGCTTGCTAGCAATTGAGCTTGCATGTTTGCCAGGAACATATGTGAAATTTTACTCACATCAATTTTAAAAATGAAAGTGGTGGGAATGGCCCAATTGTCCACTGGTCCCAATACCTACAACAATCTGCAATAGACAAAAAGAGAGAAATCTTCAGCAGTATCTCTGCATTCACCTTGCCAGAGAGTTATCCTTCACATCACTGCATGATGAGATGAACAGTTTGCTGGCAAGAAAAACTGCATGTTTGCCAGAAACATATATTACATTTTACTCACCTCTTATAAATGAAAAGGCTCATAGTTGTCCAAGGGTCCAATGGTCTATTTGTTCCAATATTTGCATTAATCTGCAACAGACAAGTGAGAAGAAATGGGGCTTTAGCAAGATGTTTGAGTATCTGTAAAGAAGCATTCAGTTCTGACAAACAGATATACTGTATGCAATTTCTTTTAACTTACCAGATATAATAATTGGTAAGCTACATACAAATTTCTGCAATATTAATACAAATGGTATATAGGTTTATTGTTATATCCCTAAAACACATACATATGACTAATATTTGCAAATTACGTACTTTGAAAAAAAAAATTATTTTACTGAAAACAGATGAAAAGAAAAAGGGAGCAGATTTTTCTCTAGATTCATTCTACATGAAAAAATATATTCATAAATTCTTATGCTTTGTAACATAATCATTATTGTATATTTATAAAATATTTACTTATGCTCAGAGTGAAAGTTTATTATTTGGGCATGTACAATACCCCCATGTTCTTCATATTACCAGCATAACAGTCTTGCTTCTTAGATGTATTGCCATCTCTTGCTTGCTCCAAAACACCATATCTAATAGCAAGGTAATGGACAATGCAGCTGGCAATGAAAATGTTAGAGTTCTTCCCCATAACAATTAGAGGGCACTACCAGATGAGTTGATGCTCTGAATGTGGGACTTCAGTACACCAAAGGTAAGCTCAGTAACAAACCTAATGTCTCTGTCGGCCTTACTGTCCACTGGCATGTTGCCTTCTTCAAACTTTGCAAAGAGCTCCAGCTGTATTACAGTATATGAGAATCTTGACAGGAACCTGGGAGTCACTCATGATTAGTGATGGGTGAAAATTTTGTCCCGAAAAGTGCTCTATTTCTACAATTTCTGTCAGTTCCAGAAATCTGAAGTCTGGTGGGGAATGATGGGAGTTGTAGTCTAGCAGCAGCTGGAGGGCATCATGTTAACCACCATTTTTGTACTTACACATACTGACATCTACCAGTGTTACATGGTAGGCATAGACTAACAAATATTTACCCCTCACTAGCCTTGTCCCACAGTAACCACACATTATAATGACCTCCATCCCACTGCACTGCTATTCATAGAATTACACATTTTTCTTGTATAATGGTACTAAAGAGCTAAAATGTGATGATTCCTGTGGAAATGTTCTTTGGGTTAGCAAAACAGAGAATATTTTGATGGTTTTCTATAGCTAGGAATTATCATGGAAAAAGTGGAAAATCACCATATTTTTTAAGAATTCCTCCAGGAAAATTTATTTTACTTTTCACACATCCCTACTCACGATTAGGGATGGGCGAAAATGTATGCCTCAAATCAAAATCGGTGAATAATGGTACTTCCCACTTGGCGTATAATTTCCGGTGAAAAGTGCCATTTTTCTGCCTAGCTCATTGCAGTGGAATCAATGGGAACATTGACTTTACACACAACACATAGCAAATGTTACTTTATTTCCCCCTATAAAAGGGGTCTGATGGTGCCTGAGTTGGTGGAGTGTGGGGAAAAAAATCAGTTGAAAAGGGATATTTTTTTGGGGGGTACATTGAATGGGATTGGGTGGACCGTTAATAAAAAACTAAAAAAAAAATAAAAAAATATAAAAATAAGACATGGTATAAATGGGGTCTGAGGAGAGTGCCTGTGTTAGTGTGTGGAGTCTGGGGAAAATCAGTTGAAAGGGAATTTTTGGGGGGAAGGTTTGTTGACTGGCATTGAGGGGACAGTTAATAAAAAAAAATACAATTAAAAATAAAATAAGAAATTGGTATGTAATGAGACAGATACTTGATGGGATAGAGTATTTTATAAAGGATGATTTGTAGGACTTATACTTGTTGTTAGAGGCCAACACACTGACGGAACAGTGATTTCTAGGACATATACTTGTTTGGAACAAGCCCTGAGGAAGCATTGATTTGTAAGACTTAGATTTGTTTGGCACAAGCCCTGAGGAAACATTAATTTATAGGACTTATACTTGATTGGCACAAGCCCTGAGGAAACATTGATTTATAGAACTGTGGCTTGTTAGTTTCACAGGCCCTGTGAAATCTGATCAGAAAACCCTGAGGAATCAGAGATAATTGTAATCAATTTGGCTTGTTAGCATCACAACCCCTGAGGAATCAGAACAATTTTTATCAATTCAGCTTGTTAGAGTCACAAGCCCTGATGAATCAGAGATAATTTTTATCAAACTGACTTATTAGCATCACAAACCCTGGGAATCAGTGATTTGTTGGACTTAGGCTTGATAGAAACAAGCCCCCCAAAATAGTTATTTTTTGTAGGCATCTGTTTTTTGCTAAAAGAACAAGCCCTAGAAAAAAAAAATGCCCTATTGGCCTACTGCCAACAATGGTTGGTCACAATATATCATATATAATCGAAAGTTCAAATGATCATATGACAAGGAACTTCAACATTATCATAACTTCTCCTTGTTTCACCAATGCTTTTCAAGATCTTTCTCAGGGAGTCATACCAATCTATTAAGCAATCCAACTGAGCAACGGAAAATTTTTTGAACAAACCCACACATGAAGGTGGGATAACAGATTTTGAATGCAGAAAATTGAGGGCAAAAGATAATTTTACCACATGACAGGAGGCTTCATATTTCATTTCTTTCTTTACTTAAACTCCATAGCAGCACAGAACAGAAACCCCAAAAAACTGACCAATCAGCAGTCAATACAGAGGTAATATAAGCCCCAACCTAACTAAGCCCTGCCTCTTTCTTTGCTGCTCCACAAGCAGGACAGGTCAGAGTCTTGGTTCTCCTTTTCTCTTTTTTCTATTTGTATTGTTATTCTTGACCTTTCAGTTGCTGTATTTCATGTACTACTATAGTTTGGGTTTCATGCCCGCATTTTAATTCGGCTCTGCCTTTGTTTTTATTTCTCAATAAGAGAACTCACTACTTACTTTTATTTCCTCCTCTTCTGCCCATATACCTTTCTGGGTTAGTGTGAAGGGATCCGGGTGCATGTAGCACGCTTGATTGGTTTCCTCTGCTTTCCGTGGCTGGGACTCCCAGAGGGGAATTTGTTGCTGGGGCCTGCCCTCCGACGGTTGTGTGCAGCCTTGGAGGTGCAGGTCTCTCTCTCTCGTCTCTTGTCATCGGCCTCTGTGGGGGTTTCGGAGCAGAATAGAAGGTGTTTTTTCTATTGCCCATTGGATTTCTAGCGGTCCGTGGGAGTTTGTCCCATGGCTACCGCTCCATGACTGGGCCGCCTTGGGTATCGCATTTCACGTGTTCCCTGGTGGCCATCTTTGTTTCTCCTCATACCCTAGTGTGCGGCCTCAGCTTGGGAGGGGTGTTTCTCCTGCACAGTGTTGTTGATCCCGTACCTGGGAGACTTTCTTCCCTTGCGGACTTGCCTCTTGGTCAGTACACGGAGAGATTAGTTTTGTGTGAGCATATAACATAAACTAAAAAAAAAATAAATAAATAAAAAATACAAAGTTATATCCATTATACTTATCGTCTGGGGTAAGCCCCCGCTACACAACAGGGGTGAGCCCCCCTTATCATATTTATATATATATGTAGATAGATATTAGTGCATCTTATTTCTGGATTACATTCCAGGCTTTTGTGCATTGGCACGTTGTTTGGTGGTCAGTGTTTTGACCTTTGCATTGGGGCTAAGCCCTCCTGTTTAGTCCCTCTGTGTGGGGTGAGCCCCAAGCTACGTGTGGCCCGCTCTATTTATTGGCCTGTTGGTCAGTGCATACATAAAAAAGCTAAAAAAACAAAAAAACAAACAAACAAAAAAAAACAAAAAAAAATGTTACTAAACATAACACACTGGTTATAGATCTTATCCTCCATAGGGGGCTGCATTACCCCTTATTTTCTCCTGCTGGGTGAGCCCCAGTTGTGTTGGCGGGAGACTGCTCTACTACCAGTAGCTGTTGTGTGTTGATTGTGGGCTTTTTTGTTTGCAGGTGTTAATCCGGACCTCTGTGATCATGGGTGATTCCCCGCCAAGCTTGCCTGACCTTCAGGACATGATCCATGCGGCAGTAGCCGCTTTATTGGCGAAAGCTTTATCAAGGGCTCTCAATCCTCATCCGGTGGGCCCTCCATCTTCGGCTTCCGGCTCTTCGGATGGCGCTGAGGAATTTTCCCCTTCTGACCCTAATCCTACCGGCTCCATGACACCCAAGAGACATTGGAAGCGCGCTTCCTCTGGGGGAGGTCGGTCAGGAAAGGCTCCCTTCAAGCGACCTAGACAGAGTGAGAGCTTGGCGAGTTCCAGTCCAGATCCGTTGCTGGCTGTGGGGGTCGATTATTCTGTTTCTCCACCCTTGGCGGTAGTGGATGAATGGCCAGCAGAGGATTACGCCTCAGAGGATGATATTGATTGGAGGCCGGACCCTGTTCGGGATCCAACTTATGTTAAGGAATCGGAGTATGTTGAGCCGGGCGCTGGGTCTGAAGCACCAATAGGGGAAGAAGATTTGTACGACTCTCAAGGCAATCTTCTGTTTGATCCTAGGACCATTCGGCATCCTCACTCTTCTGAATTGAACCTGCCAGAGCATTTGGCGAAGTTCGTACATTTCTGGATACAGAATCCTTTGGATCGCGAGGTTTGTAGTAGGCTCCTGGCCGAATGCCCTTGAACATTGTCGCCAGACAAGGTGGCACTGACTCCTGAATTTGACCCGAACATTTTGCTGTTTATGTCTAGGTCTGGTCGTGACCCATGCAAGGGCATCGAAAAGGGTCTGAAGTAGTCTCAGGACAAGCTTCTGGATGTTCTTGGGCCTTTGGCTAGACTGCTTTTCTTTGCTGATCAAGCGATGTCTCAAGGAGCTAAGTTGGATGCCTCTGCAATTCGTGAATGGGCCTTACGGGCCGCTTGTCTTCTTGGGAATGCTAATTCAGCACTCTGCACTGAAAGGAGGAAGGTGGCTCTTCTTCGTCTTGATTCCAAGTTGGCGGATCTTAGTACCAAAGAATTAGGGCCAGCTGCTTCAGGACTTTTGTTTGGAGTACCATTCATCCCTGAATTAAAGAAACATGTCAGCCTGTTCACCACCCTCAATAAGGCTCAGACCTCCATGAGACAAGTATTTCAACCTTCCTCATCCCGAGGTGTTTTTGGCAGAGCTGGAAGCCAAAGGGGCCGTGCCTCCAGCCGGTTTTGGACATCAGGCCTCAGACCACAGCTGCCATCAGCGACCTTCTTCCCGGCAACCCAGTATCTCCCCACCTACGGGCGAGGGTCGGAGAAGTTCAGAGGACCAAGAAGTCAAGGACGCGGCAGAGCCACTTCAGGTAAATGTTCTTGTGGGTATATCTCCTCTGACTATCACTGCATGCAGGCTAGGTTTTTTCTTTCAGAAGTGGAAGATGATTTCCACGGATGCGTGGATCCTGCAGACTGTCAGGGGTTACGTAATCGAGTTCACGGCTCCTCTGGTACAGTTAGCTCCTCCTCCAGATCCGGTCATTTACAGGGACGCCATGGACTTGATAGATACCGAAGTTCAATCTCTTTTTTCCAAAGGCGCAGTACAGTTCGCTCCAGACAACGGGGGATTTTTCAGCAACATCTTAGTCCGGAAGAAAACTGGAGATTTTCACCCTGTTATCAATCTCAGATGCCTAAACGCATTTGTAGCTTACAGACATTTCAAAATGGAAGGGATTCATATGTTACAAGATCTTCTTCTTCAGGACGACTGGTTCACCCGTCTAGATCTCAAAGACGCTTACCTTACTGTTCCGGTGGTGTTGGAAAGTCGTCCTTTCCTGCGTTTCCAGTGGCAGGGTCGGCCTTGCCAGTTCACGTGCCTGCCTTTCGGTCTAAGTTCGGCTCCGTGGTGTTTCACCAAGCTGATGAAACCGGTGGTAGCGCATTTTCGCAGTCACGGAGTCCGGTGCCTCATCTATCTCGACGACTTGTTGATTTTCTGCAGCGAGAAATCTCTTCTTCTATCTCAGACAGACTTCATGATTGGATTTTTAGAAGAGTTGGGCTTTATAGTCAACAGGGAAAAGTCGGCCCTGGTTCCAGCTCAGGTGGTGCAATTTGTGGGGTTCGAGATAGATTCCATCAAGTGTCAAGATTGCGGCGATTCGGAAAGAGATTTGCCAGGTCCTTCGTTTCGATCAGATACTGTTGAGGTTTCTGGCGCGTATTGTGGGTCTTCTCTCTTCATCAATTCAGGTGATTTTTCCAGGGCCCCTTCATTATCGCTCGATGCAGAGGTTAAAAGCACGTCATCTGAGGGAAGGTCGTTCTTACGACCATTCTATTTTTCTTACTCCGGATGTTCACGCAGAGTTAAATTGGTGGCTTCTTCACATGCAGGCCTGGAATGGCACTGCCATTTTCGGTCCCCTTCCGGACTTTGTGATGGAATCGGATGCCAGCCTTTGGGGCTGGGGGGCGCATTGCGTGGGACTGGGTCTGCATATCAACTGCCTGGAGTTGATTGCAGGCTCTTTCGCATTACGCAGTTTCACCAGAGGCAAATCAGATTGTTGCATTATCCTGCGTATGGAAAATATTTCGGTGGTCCAGTACATCAATCGTCTGGGTGAAGCCAGATCTCGGACTCAGATGGAAACCGTGAAAGAACTTTATCAGTTCTGCTTTCATCGCAATATTTTGATCAGGGCAGAGTACCTTCCACGTGTGTCCAACATGATGGCAGACTGGTTCTCCAGGCATTGGAAGGACGTGAGCGACTGGAACCTTCACACGGCAGTGTTCCAGCATTTGGAGGAGATCCAGGGTCCTCTGATGATAGACCTTTTCACTTCCAGGACAAATCGTCAACTTCCGGTGTACTACAGTTGTCTTCCAGATCCATCCTGCAAGGAGGTGGACACTTTCTTACAGTTGTGGCCGAGGGAGGGAGCGTATGCTTTTCCTCTGTTCTCCATGCTGTCGAGAGGCCTGCATCAAGTACGGGTTCAAAGGGTATCTCTGATCCTAATTGCTCCTCTATGGCCCAGTCAACCATGGTTCCCGGACCTTCTGGAATTGTCGTTTCAGGATCCTCTTCTTCTTCCATCCTTCCCTCTTCTTCTGGCGGATCCCCACGGAGATGCTATTGTTGTTCGACTTGGTACAAGATTAATTTATTGGAAGAGTCCAGGCTTTATCACCATATTTTTTCTGTTTCAGTGTGATCGACGCTGCCTACTGGAGGGCGCGTAAGGTGTGGCTGAAGGCGGATTTATGGAGTGGACAGCTGAAGTCGATTGTGTTACAGACGGACGGACATTCTTGGAAGTGTTTCATTATAGTTTGGGGTTCCTGTTGCTTGTGTTAATTCAAAGAAAGAGGTGGGGCTTAGAGATTGGGCCTTATATTACCTCTGTATTGATTACTGATTGGTCAGTTTTTTGGGGTTTCTGTTCTGTGCTGCTATGGAGTTTAAGTAAAGAAAGAAATGCAAATATTTGCCTCCTGTCATTACTAAAATTAAGATTATAAGTACACTTACGTTAGCATAATCTACAATTATCCAGTGGTCGTGTAACCGCAAGACTTCTGCATTGCAAAATTGTTTTTATAAAGTACACTTTGTAGTGAGACCACAGATTCTGAATGTTGAACATGGAGTGCAGAAGGTAACTGTCCAGTAGCCGTGTAATAGTGAGTCTATTGCATTGCAATATTGTGTTTATAAAGTACACATAGCGGTTTAACTAAGTGAAAAGCGCTACCAGGTCTAGTGACTCACAAGAAACTATACCACTTAATTTCCTTTACATGTTACAAGAAGCTATACCACTTTATTCCCTTTACTTGTTAAGATATTACTGATGTGTGATTCCTATATTTAATCCGTTGACTAACATTGTGGAGGCATTCTTTATAAGATCAAGTATGCGAGTGTATGCGATCGCCTTTTTTTTTTTTTAGAGGTTTTTTATAATTCTTTGGAGATTTTTAAATACCAGTATATTAGATAGGGACAGAGAGGATATAGGGAGAATAGTGTAGAATATTATTGTTTAGGGATTTTCCTCTGGGATCATGTTAATTTCTTCTATTTTCAAATATATTGTATTTGTTTAGTTCCCAGAAGGAACTAGTGTCTAGAGGGACAGATTTATTCTGGATGCTGGTGTTGTTCAGTAGAGTAATTTTGGGATACATTTAAGGTATCTTTCCCAATAGGTGGATTTTGTTCCACAGATATATAACCCCAGCATTTTTTAACAATACGTCAATATATTTATGTATAGATTTCTTGAGTATTGTGTATATACTATTTATGGTGTCTACTTTAGCATGCACATGGACACATGTCGCACAGTATATTAAACTCTATTTTGCATTTTATATTGAGTATTTCTTCTGTTTTGTACATAGAGTCTCAACTTGCAACTTAAAGGGATAGTAATGTTTTAAAATAAAAGCAGCTCCAATTAATCTTCATAGTATTGGGGCCATGGAGAGTGTTATTTCAATATTGTCAGATTTGTAGTTCAAGAGTAATTGAATGATAAAGTATCCCCCTTCTGCCCGGTTACTGATGTAACACTGTTCACCTCAGAACAGAAAGGTGGTGTCCAGATGGCCTGCAAAGAGGGACAATTTTCAATTAGCATAAGAGAAAAACATGTCAAGGGGGGCAGGGTTTTTATTGTTCTCACAGTAAGAAGATTGTCCCTTGCTGTGAGCTGTCTGGTCTTAAGACCAGATTCCACATCTTAGGGGAGGTGGCTTGCACCAGGTAAAAGGGAGCGGGAGGGGGGAATTTTATCATTCAATTACTCTTGAAATACAACTCTGACAGCATTGAAATAACACTCTCCATGGCCCAAATACTATGGAGATTAATTGGAACTGCTTTTATTTTGAAACATTACTATCTCTTTAAGGGCCAGACTATACAGTACATTTTCTGTTTTGGACTGGAGGAGTGGTGGTCCATGTCAGGCTGCATAGTGGTTAATTTCCCCCATCCCTCCAGAGTAGCACCTGTGCATTGTCCTTCTTCCATTAATACTTGATTATTTGAAAATATTAAGCTACTTTCGTGTTATTGCTGTTTAAACAACAATGTAGGAACCTGAATGAGGGGTATGTTATTGCAGAGGAAAAACAAAATAGTGTTCCAATGTGCTGTAGTAGTATAGACACAAAGTAATACAGAGAAGCAGAGCAATATTAAAAGGAAGTGGAACCAAGGAAGCTATATTTAAGTACAGAATGAACAATAACATGCTAACAGAGAGATGGCAAGAGCCAAAGGTCAGCAATGGATCAAATATATGTGAGATAGGTGAGAGAAGAGGTGAGTGGTTTAATTAGATGACATGAAATGGGCTAAAGGCTTCAAGTGTTATGGGGACAATGCATCTAATATTCTTCATCCTCTTTAATTTGTGAAATGAGTAAAATGTTGCAAGAGTAGAACTTGGTGAGGCTATGATATTGCAATAATATTCTAGATTACTACCATCACCAGCCAACAGGGCACATATCAGAATAATGAGGTCAGAAGAGAGCAGTTGTGCTACTCACAGAAAGCTAAAGTATGTTCAATTGAAAAGGGATGAGATAGAGATTGAGAAAGACCAGCAAGTGAACCTGTGGATGTTTTCTCTGACGCGCAAGAAGTTTCATCTGAAGTGAAAATCCACATTACAATCTTTGCACTGAAACCACTTATGTCAATTAATCTTTTTTTTGGGGGGAATGCTTCCTCTATGCATACTCTACAGGTAATGATGGCAGAAATAGACAGAGGAAAAATGACACATTTTAGGTTGTTGACAGATAAAGATCTGCTGAAACTGATAGAGGTGAAAGGAAAGGGGATTATAGAGAGAGATAACTGCAGGTATGGCTCAGTTATTCAGTGATAGATAAATCCTGTAGCAGTGAGACAGTCATCAAACCACTGATCTTCTGCATTGTGTATTATTGTCACAGACATTGATTCCAATCAGAACTGGATTAACATCTCAGGTACCCCTAGACAATGTATCCTTGGTGCTCTTAATCCTACCCATAGCCACACCCACATAGATTGAATGACTTTTCCCAGACCAAACAACTGTTTCCTGGCAGAGAAAATAACCCTTAGCATAACAATAAGCATTAACAATAGACAGTAAACAGGACACACCCATAACTCAACTTGGAGGGTGTGACCATCATTGCTGGAAAGCCCCTCACAATCTGGAAGTTGCCCGTTCTGCCTAGTGGGAAACAAGGTCCTAATTTCATGTAATAACTGGTGGTGTGATATCTAAGTATGAGTTCTTCCAAACTGAAGGGGAAAGTTGTTTAACTCTTTGATTGCTAGAGGTGTGTCCATTATATCGCAAAGGGTTAATAAAAATGGTTCTGTTTTAAAACCAGATAAAAGTACCTCAGTACTCTGAAGAAACAAATTTCCCTGTTATAACACAAATATTTATATATATAATTTATTCCAGGGGTGGGCCCTCCAGTATTTGCTGAATTACAGCTTGTATCATTATTAGCAGACCAATAGCCAGCTGAGGATGTTGGGATGTATATATTAACAGCTGGTGAACCATAAGTTATCTATCCTGCCTTTTGCTTGCTCATGATGAAATTTGCACAGCTCAATAACAGGGAGACCAAGTGAGCACTGGAGTGTTAACATTCACTAGAAATATCACCCAGTAAATCTTGTAAATATGATGTATAACAGTCTGGAGAACTCTAAATTTCTTACAGCTCTTGCCTCTTCTATTAGTCTCTTACTTCAAAAATGCATGGCCTTCAGCACAGAAATAATTGTGTTTCTTTGTGCTGTTTTCTCAGAGCCGGATCATCCATTTTGGCAACCTAGGCTACTGCCTAGGGCCCATGACAATATGAGGGGCCCTGGCTGCAACTGAAGGGCCACAGAGGAGGGCCCTGCTGTTGTTGCTGCTAACATCTTGTGTCAGGTGCCCTTTTTGTTGAATGACCAGCATCAACCAGTTGCTCCCACTTCAATTATATCTATAATATTAGTACCTGCTACGAGCACCCAGTGTCAGAAGCAAGCGATGTGGGGCCCCAAACTGGTACCTTGCCTAGGGCCCCACGGAGCCTTAATCCATCTCTGTGTTTTCTCCCCTACATAGTGCACAAATGAGCTTCATAACGCATTGGTCATAATAAGAAACAAAATGTTTTTCCTCATTGACATAGAAGATCTTAGCTCCTAAGTTTGTACGTGTTTTGAAATCTTGGGCACTATGTAAAATAAAATAAAAAGGAGCAACATACATGGTGCAAATTTGATTAAACTAAACAAGACTTTTAACCCTTTGAGTGCCACAAAGGTATACAACGCAATACACTGGAAACTTTTCTGGTGCTCAGAGGGTTAACAAACAAACATTGTGTTACTGATGCACACAGAGAATTAGAGCAAACCAACTGTACCATAAGTCTCCAAAATCCCCATTCATGTAAATGGGACACTACCCTTTTAATGTCTGCATTCAAAGGGTTAAAAGCTCAGTTTAATGGAGCAGTAAGCCAAAAATGCAAACTAGTTTAATAGAAAGGGAGTGGGTCCCTGGCTACCACTACAGTATTCTGGTAGCTCAGGGGTTAATACTTCCCATATCCAATATTAAATGTACCATCCCGTCAAAGTGGATATTTTTGGCTTTAACCAACCACAGCAGTAATACTGAGTTTGACAAGTCAGGAAGTTTGTCCCTTCTGAGATGCCTTGGCCAAAAAAATTGGGCAATATTATCAAGGCACGCAGACAGTGCCTCAGTTCCTGCCGACCGAGTAAGTTAAAATTATAATACAGTAGTAGTTAACTCTCTTGAACGGCTAAACTTTATACAGTATCAGGAAGCTTGACAACAGTGTCCAAATGCAGCTTGTTTCACACTTTTTTTCTTGGGGGTCTTGCAGACTTTCACCCTCTTTGGAGTCCAAACACTAACCTCAAAATCCACCACAAGATACATATTGTATGGGGCTTGGCTCTGACTCTCCCTGGTTACTGCCCTGCAGCCTGCAGGTATAATAAAGAACACAGTATCCTAAGGCATATATACATCATTGGCTATTCAATGACCAACACTTGGTTACACTAATTCCTGGTTCTTTTTTCTGGCCAGGAATTAATTTGACTAAGTGTTGATGATTGAATTTTGTCCAAAATATGTAAGTGCATTATTATATGCTTTTATATTGTATATTTCATCTGTGTCCCCTTCCACGGCATTAACATATGGGTATTGTCTCCACCCCTCAGCTGTGTAGGACCAATCGATTAATAGTTTAAAAGGAAGTCTCGCACTAGGTTAGGTTAGTCTTTTGGTCCTACATAGCTGTGAGGACGGAGTGGTGAGTTGCAGGCTGCTCACCTGGGAAATTGAACGGATGTTTCCCTCTACCATCTCCATGGCCGCAGCAGTGCCGCCTGACCGTGCTGTTCTCCCGGAGCCCTTGATCTTCTAACTAGGGGCTGGCTACTTATGCCTTTCACTTCCTTCCTTGCCCCGCATCAGCAGAGGGCTGGAGGGAGGCGGGACAAGCTTCTTCCGACACCATCTTCTAGGAAGAGCGTGTGTTCCAGCGTGGAACGCAAGCCGAAGATTAAGGCCTGTACAATGAACAAATTGAAGAAGTGGTCCTGGAGCAGTTTAGATAAGTAAGTTATCTTACTTTTAATGCCAAAAATTTTTGTGGTAAATTAAATAACTGGTCATAGAAGCTGGATATTTCCTTTTGTTTTCTGGCCTCTGTAACTTGTCCATGCGTTTCAGTGATGAAACACATGAAAACTATATAAGCAGGCAGTCAGGCCCAGTCTTTGATTGCAGAACAGGAAGGCTAGGATACTAATTTTGTTTTAACTTAAATTAATAAATTGGGTGTTTTAATTTATCATGTCTGCTCCAGCCAAGCAGACGTCTACCAAGGATAAGCCGTTTCAGACATAAATGATAGGAGCCAGAAATTTAAATCATGTTCAAGATGTGAGGCTAAAATCCCTGTTGCTGATTCTGCTAAGTTGTTCCCTGATTGTTTAAAAAAGGTTGCTAGCCCAGAAAAACCTACCTAATTCCAGGACTTTTTGACCTGGATGAAATCATCCATGCAAGACACTTTTGTGGCTATGCAAATGGGAGCAAGTTCAAAAAAGAGACAGAGAACAGATGGGCCGGATGAAGGAACTTCACAGAGGTTTAATGAGACAGAAGATGCAATAAGCTTTCAGGATATAATATCTGAATACTCGTCATGGGAAGACGGAGAGATAACTGAAGATGAAGGGACATTTAATATAGATAAAATGGATAATCTATTAAAGGCAATGCATAAGTCTTTGGGTTTAACAGACACCCCTAAGCAGTTGGATGTTATAGACGCTGCATTTCTAGGGAATAAGAAATAAGTCCCTGTGTTCCCTATTCACCATTCAGTATCAGATATCATCAAATCTGAGTGGAAGAAAGGAGATAAGAGGGTAGCTATGTCAAGGAATTTTTTAAAGATATATCCCTTTAAGGAAGATGAAATGCAGGATTAGATCAACCCGCCCAAGACAGATGCAGCTATAGCACAACTGGCCAAGCGTACCACCATCCCAATGGAAGACGGGTCTTCTTTAAGAGATAGCATGGAAAGGAAGATGGAGGGGGGCTTGAAGAAACAGTTTGCCATTTTGGGACAAAATATTAAAACAGCCAATGCTATGGCTTGTATAGTTAGAACTATCAGAATCTGGATAACTGAATTGGAGGAGAAGATAGAGTCATCAGTATCTAGGCGTAATTTGCTAAAGGAGTTTTCAATCATTAAAGAAGCAGTAAGCTTTACCTGTGATGCATCATTGGATGTAAAAAAGTTGACATCTCGCTCTTCCGTCCTTTCCTTTACCTCCAGACGAGCCTTGTGGCTGAAGTCTTGGGGAGCAGACCCTTCATCTAAAAATAAGTTGGTCACTTTGCCCTTTGAGGGTTCCCTCTAATTTGGAGGAACTCATAAAGAGTATGACAGGAGGAAAGAGTTATTTCCTTCTGCAGGAAAGAAGAAACCCTACCAGCAGCTCAATAAGAACATCAGCATATAGGGTGAGAAGACAAAGTTACAAAGAAGAAAAAAATATCCCAATAGACCATTTGAGCAGAGGAAACCATCCTTTCTGCCCATCCAGAAAGGAACTTTCAAGAAAGAATATTCAGGGAGAGGCCACTTCAGAAAAGAGTATTTTTGAAGGTCAGCGGGCCCTGTCTTTGATACCTGTCGTGGGTTGTCTGCGTATGTTCCTACCAGTTTGGTGGTATTCAGTAGACAACCACTGGGTGTTGAAGGTCTTGGAGACAGGGTACCCACTAATATTCAACAAGATTCCTCACAAGAACCTCTTCAGAACCTCTGCAATACCGAAGGACCCTCAGAAGGCAGAAAGTTTGAGCATAATTCAGACATTAAGGCACAAACAAGTAATAGAAGAAGTTCCAGGAATATATTTGGTCCTGATCATAGTTCCGAAATCCGTAGGAGGTTACAGACCTATTCTGGACCTAAAACATCTAAATGCCTTTCTTCAATACAAAGCTTTTTAAATGGAAACAGTGTCATCTCTGATAAAGTCAATTCCCATGAATGCCTATTTAACAACAATGGACTTGATGGATGCATAGCATCATATTCCGATAGAGGCAGTTCATCTCAGGTTTCTGAGATTTGCAATAAAGGAGAAGCATTTTCAATTCACCGCACCACCATTCGGCCTGTCAGTTGCACCAAGAGTGTTCACAAAAATCCTGGCAGCAACTTTGGAACACCTGAGGAAGAAAGAGATAACTATAATCCTTTATCTAGATGATTTACTGGTCATATTGACCTCAGTACAACAAGCAGAAAGTCACACTGTATACACCATAAATCATCTACAGAGTCTAGACTGGCTTATACATTTTCAAAAAGGTCAGATAATCCCATCACAAAGCTTGGTGTTTTTAGGAATCAACATCTCTATCAAGCGACAGACAAAGGAGAATTGTTCAAAACATTGGAAAATTCAGTTCTCAGAGGAAACATTCAGCGCAGGATTTCATGCAGCTCTTAGGAGTTTTAACCTCTACTGTCCAGGTGTTACCATGGGCAAGGTTCCATATGAGGAGCATCCAGATCCATTTTCTAAGCAAGTGGAACAAGAATTACAAGAATGCATCACAGAAAATTATACTGCCACCCAAGAAAAGAAAGTAATTACTATGGTGGAAAAAACATTGAATCTGTCAAAGAGAATATCACTGAAATCAATTCAATGGGAAGACCTGACAATGGATGCCAGCCAGCAAGGCTGGGGAGGGGTATGGAACAGACAGACAGCCCAGGGCAGATGGTCAGCTAAAGAGAAGGCTCTGCATATAAACATATTGGAACTCAGAGAAGTGAAGAGAAGCTTGATCAGATTCAAGAAGGAATTACTGGGGAAGCCAGTCAGAGTTTATTCAGACAACATGACAGCGGTTCTATACCAGAAAAACCACGGGGGTACCAGAAGTAAAAGATTGTTTCTGGAAACAGATATGCTATTACAATGGGCGGAAAGAAATCTAAAGACTATCACAGCGGTCCATGTGCCAGGGGTCCAGAACATCCAGGCAGACTTTCTGAGCCAAAATCAGTTAAACCAGGGAGAATGGGCGCTCAATCCAGAAGTTTTCCATTTAATAACACAGAAATGGGGGACCCCAGTGATAGACCTCATGGCTTCAAGGTACAACACCCAGTTGAAGAGGTTCTTTTCCCGATGGAAGGACCAGAAATCAGTGGGGCAGGATGCCCTATCCTTCCTATGGGATCATTGGTTAGCATATGTATTCCCTCCACTTCCATTAATGTTGGAAGTGCTCAGAAAAATAAGAAGAGACAACTCACACATCATATTGATAGCTCCTGCATGGTCAAAAAGAGTGTGGTATGCGTATCTGGTAAACATGTCAATAGACGATCCATTGACATTACCAAATCGTCAGGATCTATTGATCCAGGGGCCCATAGTTCATCAAAACCCACATTTCTTCAAATTGAAGGCCTGAAGGCTGAAAAGGAATCACTGACTCTTAGAGGACTTTCAGGACCAGTGATAGATATGATAATAGCAGGAAGAAAAGCATCCACCACAAAAATTTATTACAAAATCTGGAGGACTTTTAGCTCTTGGTGTAGCGTCAACAAGATTTATAGATATGCGATTACCATGCCAAAGATATTGCAATTCCTGCAGAATGGTTGTGACAAAGGGTTAAACCTACATCTTTAAAAGTCCAACTTTCTGCTATTTCAGCCATTGTAGCAACACACTTTGCGGAGGATGACTTAATAAAACGATTCAAGAAGACTAATGTTAAAACAAGACCTTGAATTAGAGATGTCATTCCCCCATGGAACCTGAACATTGTCCTAAATCAGTTGGCTACATCATCTAAATTTGAGCCAATTCAAGACATATTCCTAAAGCATCTAACACTAAAAAACGTTTTTCTAACAGCTATCACTTTGGCTAGGAGGGTGAATGAGAGTCAGGCTTTATCTATTACTTCCCCATACATGGTGTTACATCAAGATAAGATTGTCCTAAGAACTAAAACTTCTTTCAGACCCAAGGTAGTATCTTCTTTCCATATCAACCAGGAGACTGTGCTACCATCTTTTTGTTCTAATCCTAGTAATAACGGCATCTAAAGCATCCATTTCTAGATGGATTTCAGATTGTATCAGGATAGCTTATGCAGAATCAGGAGCAGTAGCTCCTAAAATTGTTAAGCTCATTCCACTAGAGCTATTGCTATTTCTTGGGCAGCCAAAGCTGAAGCCTCTATAGAGGACATATGCAAGGCTGCAACTTAGTCGTCTATTTCGACCTTTATAAGGCATTATCAGTTAGATGTTCAAGCATCCGCTCAAGCAAAATTTGGAAGGCAAGTCCTTGAAGCAATCATTCCTACCTGAAGGGTAAGATACTATGCCTCCTTTTGATGTATCCTTATGTTATGATGACCCTCTCTAAGGGACACGGCTTTGGTACGTCCCATATGTTAATGTCGTGGACAGGGGACATAGAAAAAATGGTAGAATTTACTTACCGATATCTACTTTTCTTCTGTGTCCCTTCCACGGCATACCCTACCCTTTAACTATATTCTGGTTATATTTTTCAGGTTGGACAAAAAGTTGACTAACCTAACCTAGCGTGAGACTTCCTTTTAAACTATTAATCGATTGGTCCTACACAGCTGAGGGGCAGAGACAATACCCATATGTTAATGCTGTGGAAGGGACACAGAAGAAAAGAAAATATCGGTAAGTAAATGTTAACGTTTTTTTATATGCAATTTTATTGTATTTTATTTATAAGCGTTTTGATTATTGGATTTAACCCTTTAGTGTATTCTTAATATTATTTCTTGGTGTATATCTTTAGTACACATATATTTTTATAATACTTTTTATTTAAAATAAAAGTTTATTTATTTTTTTTAAATATCCAGTGCTGTTTATTATTTGTTGTTCTATGTCTATGATTTATTATACATGCAGGGCAGTTACCAGGGACAGTCAGGGCCATGCCCCATAAAATATTTGTTTTCAGTCTCAGATTATAATAATAGTATATGATGGATATAAATCAACTGATCAACACTAGTCAGTCAATACATACCTAAATAAATGATTTTCCTCAAGTTAGCTCTCTGCTCGTCTCTTCCTCTGCTTGCCAAATGTCACTCCCTCAAGCAAATGTCCTGTCCAGCCAACACCCTACACCCAACTATGTACTGCAAATTCTAAGTGCATAGCTGGTTCAGTCTCTGCAGTGCCGCTCATAGCCAGACCATGCCGTTGCACGTGGCTGTGTATGCGCGATATCGACTCAGCACAGCAGGGAAAACAAGGGAGATGCGACTGGGGAGCAGGCACTCCAGCAACAAAGGTTGTGAGTCACAGGGGGCTGGCTGGGTGGAGCAAGAGGCACCAGGTTAAGTCACTGGCAGAGTTTACAAAGGGTGGCGCCCTTTGTACTGCACCAGCACCGCTGTGCATAAAAAGAAAAAAAACTACTACTGTCTACTAATAATAATAATAATAATAATAATAAATAATAATTAAAAAAAAAAGAAAGTGTACATGGCTAGGCCACTGCTGGGTGCCCCAGAAAATTGGGCACCCTAGACAAATGTCTAGTCAGCCTCTTTATAAATCTGGCCCCGCTTCTTCCCCATTGGTTGTTGTTTTTTAAAATGAATGACAATGTTGGACAGTTAGTCCTGACCTGTTGTGATAACATTGTTGAACATTTTAAGTTAAAGGTCCTTTTTTAACTACTTGGGCAAAAAGGCCATTTGGATGTATTCCTCTCAGGCTAAGACTGTGTGTATCATTATGCAAAATGCTGATCAGACATGCTCAACTGTGATTATGATCCTGGCAGGGTATAGAGCAGGCTCTGTTGGATTAGCATTCTACCCAGGGTTCAGTCTTTTTTAGCTTACAAGTATAATACAGAAAATAAATATTTTGAAGCATATCATACTGGGCATTTAGCTTGAGCAGGGACCCCACTTAGATTGTTTCAATTTACTGAGCACATGTCACCCTGTATTGTCTTAACCCTTAAGTTGTAAAGTGCTGTGTATACTTATGACACTATAAATAAACATATTCATTAATTTATTAATTCTGCCTAAATGAAGGTTTGCAGGCACATTTTGTAGACCATTCTAATGAAGTATTTTGGCTCTGCTGAAGAGCCATCCGGTCCCGGGACCAGGATCTCAGTCTGTCAGCTAGAGCGCTGACGTCTGTAAAAGGGGAGGGAGGGAGGGGGAAAATTTAGAAGTTTATAATTCTTAAACTAGACAAGTTTGAGAGATGGGACTTAGATAATTTCATTTATTTTTTTAACGTGTACAATTTTAAACTTTCGTAAAATTAAGTATTACTGTTGCTTTAACATACTGAATGGGTGAGGTCTGTAAAGCATTGCAAATGTGTTGGTGGCCTCCCTATCTTTCACACGTTTAAAAGCCCATTAAAATGAATGGAAATACTTATACTTGTTCCCCCTGGGAGAGTTTGTTTGATCCAGAATTGATCCTATTTTCTTTGTGGCAACACACTTAGTGCCCCTTTGTTGCTGAAGGGGTTAATTGTGCCTTGTAAATGGTTAATGAACAGTGACATTTGACTACAGTGATGCAAGCAGTCCTATCTGTTGGTCTCTACATTACATGCATGAGCTGTAATGACATCTATCATTTCCTGTCAACTAGACAGGAGTCACTTTGAATCAGGTTCTACCTCTGCTGGGTGAGGTGATTTTCCACAGTATTACTATTCTGTATTCATTATTAATGCCAGCCAAAGGCTGCTCAATCCTGTCTGTGAAAGACAGGCTGAACTATATAAAGTATTTTTGGATTTTGTTGTGTTTGTTGATGGTACAGAGCATGAAACAGCTGATTTGTTGGTAAAAAAGTAGTACTGTGCTTAACATTAAATATATTTGTATGATTTGTTTTTGTCTTCATTGTATTTATAATATAAGCCCATCATACAGTATGTGTGTGTGTAGAGGAGCTGAACTGATATGATTTCATGGACAAAGAAAAATAGCTCAGAGCGCTAACAACTCACCTTGGTGTATTCATATAGTTTATAAAGTTGGAAAAAAATAGTGACTGAAGTATGCAGTAAGGAATGAGAACGTTCTCCAGTACCCCAAATTTTGGCCAAAAGTGGTTTAACCTTGCCATCCCCGTCAATGTACCTCAAAATATGGAACGTACTTACTCTAAACACCTACTCTAATATGATTTCATGGTGATACAGGTGTTTATACCTGGCACCTATGTACTACACTTTATACACAGAAAAGTCTACCCGGTCCATTGAAAACTAATCTATTATTCAAGGGCTGAAAAGGCTCATTTAAATCAAAGAGAATTTGGAGAAGTTTTATTTTTCCCCTATGGTGCCATTGGTTTGCTCCATAATTTCTCATTTGTTGCTTTCTGCATAAAGCCCTATGTTCAATTTTAACCCCTTAACGACCATTGACGGTCATAGCACGTCATGGGTTGTTCTGAATTAATGAGCCATGACGTGCCAGGACCGTCATGGAATTCTGGGCTCACCGCGCGGCTGCACGCCGTTCAGGGAGCCCAGAACCGGAAGGGAGAAAAAAAAACCTCTGCGGTCCTTAAGTGCCAGCCGCGTGTGCTCGCAGCCAGTCTTTAAGAGGTTAAGGAATCTAAACAGGTGAAATTCTGAGGCAAATCAATTGAACTACAGTGGACAAATAAAAGTGCCCCGGGGCTGGATTTATCATTAGGCAGACTAGGCAGCTGCCTAGAGAAACACATTTTGAGGGGTGTCCCAGATGTGCTAACCACACACACAGAGCTTTCTTTTTGTCCTTGCTTGTTATAGGCCAAGGGTATTTTCTGTGCCAGGAAATAGTGGATGGGATGGGGGGGTCATATGAGGACTGGGGGTGTGGCCATGGGTGGTGCTAAGGGCACCTAGAGTGCCTTTCCTAGGACACCTGAAATGTAAATCCAGCCATGAATATCTCAAAGTCTTTTTGATTAAAATGGGGATTTTAGCAATGTGTTGACAACTTCTCTTGCATTTAATGGGTTAAGCATCCCCATTCATACCAATGGTAATTTTCATTAGTCACCTGAGATACAGTTGGTTTGTTCCAGAATCACAAATCAAATATGGCTCCAAGGGGGTTGGGGGGAGAAGAGGAAGGGTGTAGAAAATAAGAAAGAGGGAGACTCACTAAGGCAGTGCTTCTCAACTCCGGTCCTCAGGACCCACTAACAGGCCAGGGTTTGAGGATTTCCTAGTTAGAGCACAGGTAAGATAACCCCTTAACGACCAGCGGTCGCGGGGTGAGTGGTCCTTTAAGGACCAGATAGAGAATTTTGGCGTGCCGCCCCACGTGACTGATCATGTGGGGCGGCACGCCGAACTGAGGGACTGAAAGAGATCGTTCCAGTCTTGGAGCGATCAAATTCAGTCCCCGGTATTAGTATGTGACGTACCAGGACCGTCACTGGTCCTTAAGTGCCGGACCAGCGTGACGGTCCGGGTACGTCTCCGGACTCTAAGGGGTTAATCAATGTGAATGAGCCTCTGATCACCACACCTGTGCTCTAGCAGAGAAATCCCTAAGTCCTGGCCTGTTAGTGGGTCCTGAGGACAGGAGTTGAGAAACACTGCACTAAGGTTTGATAAAGAGATGATAAAGAAGAGATAACTTCTCTAGTGAGATGAATCTTCCAGTTCCTATTTTATTCTATGGAGCCTCTGCACTACGAGAGATCACACAGCTGCATAGAATAACATATAGGATTTGGAGATGAAATACTGTATCACTGGAGCAGGTTATCTTCTCTTTATCACATCTTTATCACAATATAGTGCATAAGCCCCATGGTTGAGAAAAGATGTAAGGGGAAATTGAGAAAGTACAAGGGGAAATATAGAAATAAAGCAGTAAACATACAATTGTTCTCACAACCCATCAGATAGCAACAAAAAGGTGAGAGAATAGCAATTAACCCTTTGAGTGCCAGATAGGTACGCAACGCATTGCTTTACAATGTGTTGCGTACCATTTTAGCACTCAAAGGGTTAAAATGTCAAAATAGAACTAGATTGTAAGCTCTAGCAAGCATGACTGTTTCCAATGTCATTTATTTATTTAGAAAATGTTTTAACCCCTTAACGACTGGCCGATCGGCGTGGCGCAGTCAGTTAAGGACCACTGAGCATTTTTTTTTTTTTTTACTTTCCGGTTCCGGACTCCCCTAACGGCGTGCAGCCGTGGGGGGAGCCCGGAATTCTATGACGGTCATGGTACGCCATGGGTCGTTAACTCAGATCGACCCATGACGTACTATGACCGTCAAGGGTCGTTAAGGGGTTAACAAGAAGAATACATTGAGATTTCCCTTGTTTTCAAGTGTGTCCTCCTGGAGATCTTTTACAGAAAAGAGTTACATATTTACACAAATAGAGAAACAATATATATATACACACATAAACATTCATACAAAATATGTATATACAGTTAAATATTGGTTTTAGATACAAAGAAGTAGATTTTGTTTTCATCCATAGAACTCAAAAGAAAAGAAAAAGGAAGCTCCTAATCGTGCAGTATCGTAACACAGAAATGTGAAATTGTATCAGAAAAGAGCTGTTGTACTCACATTTATTATTGATCAGGCCACTGTTATCACATACCTCCCAACATTTTAAATTGAGAAAGAGGGACACTTGTGTATTAGGGGTTGTTGCTGGGGGCGGGGCTGGTGGGTGGGGCATTACCATGAATTTGTAGGCTATTTCATGAGCTACTGAAACCTCCTTGTGTAACCTAATAAATGACTTATAACAAGACCAAAGTATTTTATTTACACAGACTCATTTATAAACACATATACTGACGTTTAAACAAACAGTAATGTGAGTTTTATTGCTGTAGATCAATATGATACACTTATATATACACCACACAGTCTGATTTCCTACAAAGAGGGACATCAGGGTGGGAAAGAGGGACAGAGGGATTTGGGTCCAAAAGAGGGACTGTCCCTCCTAAAGAGGGACACATGGGAGTTATGTTATCAGATCGTCTGACATATGTGCATGTGAAGATCTTAACCCCGTCTCCACTCGGAGATCGTCACATGCGCATATGTCAGATTATCGGATAACGGTAGCCTGATCGATAATAAATATGAGTGCACCAGCTCTTCTTGATACAATGTCACACTTTTGTATTACTATATTGCACAATTTCTTTTCTTTTGGGTTCTATGGATAGTGGATACCGCTTGGGTAAGCGTGTTACCTGGGAGCAGCCGCTAACGATTTGAAAGCCAGACTCTGAATCTGTACCTGAGGGCAGCGATAACTCCTCAGTTGCCTAATTGCTGGGATAGGTGTAAGCCTTTATCCAGTCAATTCTCTTGTGAGTGCGCACTTTGAAGGGTGCTGGTGGTGGCCATCATTTATTTTATTGCTATATACAGGGGTGCTTGTGTTGTTGTCCCACCTCTTTTCATTTTTCTACATGTTTTGTTTCAGTCATTTTAGACTGGGAGAAGAGCTGATTTTTTTTGGGTAGGTTATTAATGTTGATTATAAATATACTTATATATTTTACCCAATTGCACCTTGCTGTGTCTTCTTGCTAAACTGGTGTACAGCACTGTGGAATCTGTTGGCATTTTATAAATAACTAGTTGAAGAGCCCGTTACACAGGCCACAGTGCCACTGCCAGCGGGTCGTGGGGCAGTCATGCACAGTAGAGACTGCCCGCGCCGTGGCTGATACAGAGCTGGAAGTTCCGTCCAGCTCTGTATCAGCCACTCCGCGGGCAGTCTCTACTGTGCATGACTTTGTCCAGGGGAGGGCTGGCAGCTTTTGGCCTGGGGGGCAAGTACAACTAAGTGGCCTATTTCTATTACCGCTCCAGCCCAATGTCCCAGCCCAACCCCTTTTGTTAATGTTGTAGCTGGCATTAATGTTATGGATTAAGTCAAGTGATACCTCAGAGCTTATAACTGAAATGGTAGTACACAACTGATATCACAGAGATGACAATTGAAATGGATCTACACTAGTGATACCACAGAGCTTACAACTGAAATGGATCAACACTAGTGATACCCCAGAGCTTACAATTGAAATAGAGCTACAATACTCGTGTAGCTCCTTAAATTCTGTTTACTCTATTTATGGCAGCAAATGGGAAATTGAGTGAGGCAGTGGCCCACTGGCCCATATTCATGACCAGCCTGGGGGGCAATTGCCCCCTTGCCCCCCAGGCCAGCCCTCCCCTGACTTTGTCGTTACACATGTTTTAGCGAATTACTATATAGGATAATAATGATGATAGTGATAATAATGAGGCAGATCTCCAGTTAGTGAAAAGGATGCTGAGAGAGATATTGGGGTGACACAGGACTTCTCTTGCATTCAAGGGATCAAAAGATGCTTGAATTGTACACTTTTTTATAAATGTTCCAGTGGTTCAGCTGGTTTGCTCTTGAATTGATCCAGTTGCTTAGTACATGAGCCCAACTGCTTCTTCTTCATAAATCTGAAAATAAGAAACAAGGCAGAAATCTGCTGTATTTTATGACATTTCTAAGTCCGCATATTAGCATACAAAACAAAGAACTTTCAGCAATGAACCTGCAGTCTCCAAAATATTTTATATAAAAAAAAATTGAAAAATACATCAGGGGGATGTTCTAATGGGATGCCTAAACCAGACACTTTAAAGGGATAGTAATACTTCCTTTTATCTTTATTTTATTTTGTAGGCATTAAAAAAAACATGAAGAACGATATGTCTTATCTCTCAAACCTTTATGGTTTGAGAGATATTCACAAACAAAGTTTTCCCCTCCCGCCCCTTTTACCTAGTGTAAGCCATCTCTTCTCAGATGTGGAATCCAGTCCATAGACCAGATAGATAACAGAAGGGGACAATCTTCTTCCTATGAGAACAATGAAAGCCCTGCCCCCCTTGACAAGTTTTTCAGGTTTTTCCCTTATCTTAATTGAAGATTGTCCCTCTCTGCAATCTACCTGGGCACCTCCCTTCTGCTCTGGCTGAGCAGTGTTACATCAGTAAAAGGGGCGGGAGGGGGTTCTTTATAATTTAATTACTCTTGAACTACAACTCTGACAGAATTGAAATAACACTCTCCAAAGTCCAAATACTATGATGATTAATTAGAGCTGCTTTTATTATGAAACATTACTATCCCTTTAAGTGATTTACCAGTGCTACCGTTGTCGTATTCCAATATACTAACTTAGTTACACTGAAATTCTCTCTTTAACCCTTTGAGTGCCAGAGGGGTACGCAACGCATTGCTGGTACTCAAAGGGTTAATGATGCTTGCCCAAGCACCAATGATGCTTGCACCATGAGGAGGGTAGTGTGGGGAAAGTATGGACGTATGGAATATTAATTTCCTCTGAGCCGTGTTCACTTACATTAGTCAAGATGCAGAGGAAATTAATATAAATGCACTCCATTGCCCTGATCTTGTTATAGGGGAGACATTCATGGATTGCTGGCATTAAAGTCTTATAACAGAGTGTGTGCATTGGCATGTACTTAAGTGATTATACATTCTGGTACATACCCTGTAGTGAAGGCACATGTGTTAGAGTCTAAATCCAGGGGAGCTGTGCTAGTGGTTTTGTACATTCACCCCATTATATTCTTTGACATATAATGATTGCAATGGACCCTATATATAACCCTATGCACTTTACTGAAATATTTATATTAAAATATACGTTTGGTGCCCCTCTAAACTGAAAGTAATTAGGTAAATCAGAAACAGCAACCCTATTTACCTTTGAGTGTAACACAAAACAAGCATACAGGCCTTCAATTATTGATCAGCGATTTGCAAGTCACACAGACACATTACACTGATGACTCTATCCATCTTAATAAGGTAAGAAGCTCATTAGTCAATTAAAGACGAAACATTAGCTGGTCTATACCTAGGCTACTTTCTAACATAACAATGGATGTTTGAATACGTGTGTCAGTAACTCTTTGACTGCCAGAAGAATGTACAATGCATTGAAAACTCTCTTTGACTGCCAGAAGAATGTACAATGCATTGAAAACTCTCTGGCAGTAAGAGGAACAACCTCTTTTCAGCTGAAGGCAATAGTAATATTTGGTTTATGATATTGCAGCCCCCTTCCTGTTTCCCAGTTAAGTATTTAGCTGGTACAGATCATCTAAAAGGTAGCACTAGTAGCACTGAGAAATTGGCTTTTTACACTGGGACCCAGAGATTTGGGTCAAAAGCTTGAGTCTCTTGGTCAATCCATGAGAGCTCATAGGTATAAGGATGTTTAGTACATAGTTATTAAGCAGGTGCAGCACACAAAAATTATTCTTGTGTCTATTTTAACATAGAATAACATTTGCATTTTCTATCTGTTAAGGGATTCAGAGAACACATAGATACCCTATAGAAGGCACAGGGCCTGCAGTATTTGTATTCCTTGTCCCTCCATTGTACAGAACATCACAATATGCTGGTGCTTTATAAATAAAATATATAGTAACTAGTTGAAGAGGCCGTTACACGTGCCACAGTGCCACTGCCACCCGGTCGCGGGGCAATCATATACAGTAGAGACTGCCAGCGCCACTCCTTTGGAGCGTCCAGCTCTGTATCAGCCGTGGCGCGGGCAGTCTCTATTGCGCATGACTGCAGCACGCTCATCAGTGTCTACTGTGCATGACGCGGCATTACACACATTTTAGCGAATTATTATATAGGATAAGCAATTTTTCTGCAAATACTCCTTCACATGCTAATCAGGGATAAGAATCAGTTATTTGGCCTTTTTTAACAACCTCCACCCCACTTTGTTTTTAAAGGAATATCTATGTTTTACTTTAATGTAAAAAACTGAGCCCCCCAACATATACTCCTTTGCAGAGGAAGAGGTTTCAGCCTGAGCAACTCCTCCAAGAGCAGATGCAGCAGTTGCCCAAATTTCATGCAGAACTACTATACTGTTGGAAGATGGAACTACCCTCAGAGACCCCATGGACAAAAGAGCAGATAGTGCCCTAAAGAAACAGTACACCACCATAGGGCACAATATGAAAACATCCACTGCCATGGCCTGTATATTTTGCATTCTACGCATTTGGCTTACTGAATTGGAGGAGAAAATCGATTCTTCAGTATCCAGATCACGCCTGCTCAAAGAAGTTGCAGCAATTAAGGATGCTGTAAATTTTCCATGCTACGCATCCGTAGATAACATCAAGTTATTTGCAAGATCTTCTGCACTATCTGTTACCGCAAAGAGGGTGCTTTGGATAAAGGCATGGAATGCTGACCCTTCCTCCAAGAGACTGGTTTCCTTGTCATACACAGGTACCAGATTATTTGGCAACCAATTACATTATCAAGAAGTCACCAGGTGGAAAGAGCCCTTCTTACCACAAGACAGGCGTCAAAAGAGTTCCCCACCTAGATCATCCAAATACAGATGTCAATCCTTTCGTGAAGCACGTCGTTACTAGTGTTGAGCGAGCGTGCTCGGCCGATGCTCGGATCGGCTCGAGCATCGCTCTGCTCGGCACATGGCGGTACTCGTCGAGTACCGCCATGTGCTCGCCCGCCATGTTCGGGTGGCGGGGATCTGTGCCGGAAGAGGCACAGATCAGAAGACGCTCCGCTGGACCACCAGGGACTGGAGGTACGGGGGCATTGCGGAGATGAAGGGGGCATTGCGGAGATGAAGGGGGACATTGTGGAAGAGGGGCATAGCGGAGATGAAGGGGGACATTGTGGAAGAGGGGCATAGAGTCTATGCCCCTCTTCCACAATGTCCCCCTTCATCTCCGCTATGCCCCTCTTCCACAATGTCCCCCTTCATCTCCTCTATGCCCCTCTTCCACAATGTCCCCCTTCATCTCCGCTATGCCCCTCTTCCACAATGTCCCCCTTCATCTCCTCTATGGCATAGAGGAGATGAAGGGGGACATTGTGGAAGAGGGGCATAGCGGAGATGAAGGGGGACATTGTGGAAGAGGGGCATAGCGGAGATGAAGGGGGCATAGCGGAGATGAAGGGGGACATTGCGGAGATGAAGGGGGCATTCGGAGATGAAGGGGGCATAGCGGAGATGAAGGGGGGCATTGACCAGGCACCCTCCCCTCATCAGAGCAGGGGGTGCCTGGTGTAATGCTCGTGTCGCCCCATGCATTTCAATGGGGCTCGGGTGCTCGGCCGAGCACTCGAGCCTCAGGGGGTGCTCGGTCAGAGCACCCGAGCACCCGAGCATCGGGGTGCTCGCTCAACACTAGTCGTTACAGACCTGGAACATCCCATGAACAAAAGAACTACAACTCAAAACTCCCGTGCTGGACCCCGCAAAGAGTTCCAGCGTAAACCATATTTTCAGCAATGAAGGTCTCCAATCCCTATCTCTGATCCCAGTAGGGGGCAGACTGGGACTCTTTCTCAACGATTGGAAGAACATTCATCCAGACAGATGGGTGAAAGAGATCTTAGAGATAGAGTTCAGTTTGGAGATTCAGACTGCCCCAATACATCCTCTATTCAAAACTTCACTAATCAGAAACAAGAACCTGACCACAAAGATGAAGATGACCATCCACACTCTTCTCATGCAGGAACTGATAGAGAAGGTTCCAGAACATCAGAAAGTCAGGGGTGTCTATACGACACTTTTCTCTATTTCAAAGCCTTCAGGGGATCTATGAGTCATCCTGGATCTAAAGAGACTGAACTCATTCATCAAAATCAGACACTTCAAGATGGAAACCATCTCATCTGCAATAAAGTTAATTCAACCCAATGCATTTCTGACTTGAATCAACCTCAAAGATGCATATTATCATATACCAGTAAGAGAATCATATCACAGATTCCTCAGATTTCACATATGGGGCACACATTATCAGTACAGAGTCCTACCCTTCAGGTTAGCCTCTGCCCCCCTGGTATTCACAAAAGTATTAGCAGTAGTGATGGCAGCCCTTCAGTCAAAAGGGATTAGTGCGATACCTTATCTGGATGACATTCTTCTCATTGCAGACTCACAAGAACAGTCAAAGGAAGCCACTCAGACCTGCATAGCACTTCTAAACAGTCTGTGCTGGATAATAAACTATGAAAAGAGCCAGATCAGTCCAGTTCAATCTCTCATATTCCTAGAGATAAGCATAGACACAAGAAAATCCCTTGTGACTCTTTCTCAAGAAAGACAAGACAGGCTACTACAGAGAATCAAACACTGCAGGCAAGGACCTTTTCCCAGCTTCTAGGCAACTTAACATCAGTCCAACAAATAGTGCCTTGGGCAAGGTTATATATAAAGGGATTGCTAACCTCTTTCTTGTTCCAACTTGGACAAATGTAAACTGAGGAGTCAAGGTGGAGCAGAAAAATGTATAGAAGTTTTTAATTGGTCCTATCAGCTGAGGACTGAATATAAAACAGCAATGCCGTGGAAGGACACAGAGGTGAGTGAATTTCACCTTTTCTATTAAGCTGCTCATTCATTGGGGCAAGAGGACATTGAGCATATATAACAATCTGTCACTATAAATTCACAATATAGTAGAATAAAAGAGTTCTTTATTAGTGATTTTGAGATGCCCATATGTATCATTCTCATAAATAAATGTTAATAACTAGATGCAATTTGCAAATAAAACACCATTTGAGATTGCGAAATAAACTTGAACAAATGTGTTTCCCTAAAAAAGTCACTTACGATTAGCTTTTTTTTTTAATGAAAGTATTTTACCAGAAATGATAGATTGTCTCTCATCTTCAAGTGTGTCCCGAATACTCATTTTATCTAGCACAGAAGGGGCAAAGCCTGAGTTGACTTTGTCAGGACTAGAACCTGTGACCTTGAGGTTTGAACATATTCCACAGCTGGTGCATTAACCAGCTGAGCTAGTTTATGGTGAATAATACTGCCTAAGGTGTTTTCTATGGGATAAATAATTCCTTTGTTCTCTATTTTGTCTCCATTTTCTGGCAATACATATGAAACATTTGTCTTTAGTGATTACTATTGCATTTTCTGTGCCTTCAATTTTTGATCTGCCTCATATCACTAATTTTACATATTTGTCACAATTTAAGCAGCCACAGTATCACTTATAACCTATTTTTCAATTAGTGATACATATGAAATGTACAAGAGTTGTACATAGATATAAGGGAGGCTCAGTGAACATAGGCTTATTTAGCCTGAATATTCATACTTTTTGAGTAGTAAAGCAAAGGGCAAAGTGTTGTTTATTTTTCTTGCACTCAAAGGGTTTATTCTATTAACCCTTTGAGTACCAGAGGGGTATGCAACACATTACTTTGCAATGTGTTGAGTACCCCTCTGGCATTCAAAGGGTTGGTTCTCAATGTTTTTCTGTCCAGGGCACCCCTAACATTTGGGTGTCATTTGTCAAGTGTGTTATGACATGTACAACTAAGTAATATTTAGTTATTATTACATCTCACAATCAGAATAACACAAACAAACATAGTGTGCATAAACTTTTCCATAAATATACATTTGAAACACAGCAATGGCATTTTTGTCAAAGTCTTTATAGAAAATAAGGGGCACTCTAAGTGGATGTCTGTGGCACACCAAAGTGCGATGGCACCCTGATTGAGAATCACTTCCTTAAAGAGATAGTAATGTTTCACAAAAACATCAGCGCCAATTAATCTTAATAGTATTTGAGCCACGGAGAGCGTTATTTCAGTACTGTCAGAGCTGTAGTTCAAGAGTAATTGAATGATAATGTATGCCGCTCCCTCCCCTTTCACCTAGTGTAAGCCACCTCTCCTCAGATGTGAAATGTGGTCAACAAACCAGACAGCTCACAGAAAGGGACAATCTTCTTACTGTGAGAATAAGGAAAATCCTGCTTCCTTGACAGGTTTTTCAGGTTTTTCCTTATGATCACTGAAGACTGTCTATATGGATCGCAGAGAGAGAGACAGTCTTGCTGCTCTGAGTTGAGCAGTGTTACATCTGTAAAAGGGGCGGGAGGGGGATACTTTATCATTCAATTACTCTTGAACTACAACTTTGGCAGTATTGAAATAATACTCTCCATGGCCCAAATACTATAAAGATTAATTGGAGTTGCTTTTATTGTGAAACATTACTTTAAAGGGACAGAGGGATGTGCAACGCATTGTGAAGCAATGCATTGCAAACCTTTCAGTGCCTCAAAGGGTCAAAAAGCAAAATGATTAATGTGACAAATTATGTTATTCAAAATTAAATTCATGAAAATGTGAACATTGAGTTATGTGGAGAGCTCTTAAGTGCCTAAGAAGACCACGTAAGTCTTTCCTTCACATTCATAACCAAGAATAGGTACTTCAGATATCATAAAAAGTATTAAAAAGGCAAGTTTTATTCTACTTTATAATTTAGAAAAGTTAAATTCTCTGTTTCTTTTTATAGTTCTTAAGCAATGATATGTAAAACTGGAAGGGTAGCACTTGGATCACAAAAACTATTTGAATATAATTTAACCATTTGAGGGCCAGAGAGATATCCAAATCATTGCACATATTAGCACAAAAATGAGCTGCATTGTATAGTGTAGCATTTCTCAACTGTGTAACGCAAGTACCTCTAACAGTGAAGGTATTAGGATCTCCCTGCCTGATTACATGGGACTAATTAGACTGAAGGCTAAATTAGTTACACACCGGTGTGCAGACAGGCAACTCCTGAATATCTGCAGTGTTCAGTGTACTTGGGGAACATGACTGAGAAAGTCTGATATGAGGTAATCACTGCATAACATAATTTGGCAACAAAATTGAGTTTAGAGACATCTTTTTGCACAAGGTTTAACAAAGAAGTCATGATATGTCTAAAGAGTACAAATGAAACAATTGGAGATTATAGATTTCACCTCTAACAGGGCACCTGGGACTTGCATTCAGATCAATATTTGACAGTAACAAACAGGGCTAACAATTAATTGTGTACTTTTCTCAATGTGCTATGTGCAAGAGAAATATGTGGTTGTATGAAACTGGTGTACTTAAAGACCTAGGGTAATTCTTGGGCAAACCAACTGCATCATTGTGGGACAAAAAAAACCAACATTTGTTTAGATTGAGTTCTTTACCCCTTGAATATTAGAATGCAATAAGGTGGAGGCCACTCTATCATCCAAGAGGTTAAATATTCAATTTTAAGCAGTAGGAAATTGGGGAATTTTTATTTGTCCTTATAATGTATTTGAATAGCCTTATGATTGCTCCAGGGGGTAATGCACTAAGGTGTGATAAAGAGGTAGTGAAGAGGAGATAACTTTGCCAGTTCCTATGTTATTCTATGGAGCCAATGCACTAAGATCTCTCCCACTTGAGAGATTTTTGTGCATTGGCTCCAAAAAATAACACAGGAACTGGAGAAGTGATATCACTGGAGGTGTTATCACCTCTTTATCACACCTTAGTGCATCTCCCCCACAGGTCTCCTCAGTTCATCATCCCCAGAGCACATATATTTCATGGAAAGAGTGGTGGATATGTCATGGCCCAAAGTAGAAATGCAGCCATTTTAGATAATGGCTGAACATTATTGATACTGGATCTCTTCTCTGGCAAAGCTGATAAACATCCACAATCTTTGTGCTAAGGAGTTAAGTAACTTAAAAAAGTCATGAGCTGACTATTCTAATTTCAGTTAATTTAGGATTAAACCCCAGTACAATAACTGTATACAATATTTACTCTCTATTTTATGGCAAGACAGGGAGTCTGATGGTCATGATTAAGCACATACAGCGCGAAACGCGTTGATCTGTAAAGGGTCGTGTGTGGCACCAATTTCTGGGTATATTTGAACACCTTCAAAAGTCTCTCCTCCATTTCTTCGAGATATTGATTTTCTAAGGTACTTGGAATTTTACATTCTATCGGAATAAAGGAAACAATGTTTTTATTTTCAATTTGCAAGTGTATTTATGTGAGCGGTTTTGTTTGGATGTTTCAAGTCTGATGTACATATCTGGGAACTTTCAAATTGAGCTGACCATGAGATTGTGTAAATATTAACCCTTAAATTTCCCATAATATAGATTATCTGCAATATATCCCTGATCTCTGTATTCGAGAGTCGCTCCACTCAGCATTCAAGTAGCCATTAAAACACAACAACTTACAGATATCACTGCATGAACACACACAAATCAAGCAGGACTTCTCCCTCTGCCTTTCTGGAACAAGTGGCACCAGTTTAGAGACTAAAGAAGCAGTTAACTGGAGCAGAATATATAACAGGTAGCACTGAACTCTCTAACCCTAAGATTTGGCTCTTCACCCTGAGACCCTGAGATCTGGGCCAAAACCCTGAGTCTCAGGGTCAAACCCTGAGAGTTCCCAGGTATGCTGATGTACCAAGCAAAAGGGGAGCGAGACTGGGGGAAACCAACTGCACCAGAAGAGATAATTAGCAAAAGTAATTAATTTAAATGCTATTTTAACCACTCAAATTATTTAGAACAATGCATTGTAAACATGCCTAGTGTTCAAGGACTAAAAACAAACAGAAAATAGCCAGTTTTTCTTTTTACATTAGAGAAGGAGTGATACTATTACCGTTTAGAAATATATTCAAGGTCAATAAAAATAATTCTCTAAGGAATTATTTACTCAAAGAGCTGAGAAAAAACAAAAGGTAATGCATTAAGAATAGAGGAAAGGCATATAATATGGGCAGTAAAGTTATGGAATTCTTTGCCTCGGGATGCTGTTTGTAAATACTGCAGTTGATTTAAAAAAGTAATGTACATTTTTCTAGTTCAGATCAATATTGTGAATTATGACAGTTGTTTTCAAAGCAGATAGAATTTGATCCATGGAAGTATCTGACTGCCTTTTGGAGTCAGGATGAAATTTTTTTACCCATTTGGGGCTTAATTGGAAATTACTTCAACATTTTTTTTTTTCCTTCCTCTGTATCAACAAGGGGGATATGGTGTGGGTTGAACTTGACTGGAGCATGGAACAACAAAAGAAGAGAGGTCGCCCAATAGCGTAATATTATCAGAACAATCAGGAAATATAACAGGGAATTGTGTAAACAGAGAGAGCACGGCTGCACTGCACAGCCTCACTAGTTCCTGTACTGTACGTCTGTCTGTCTGTTTGCTCTGGATGCTTTGCACATTTGCAAATTGTGATTGCATGAGCTGCTGTAACAATTTATGGCTTTCCTTTCCAACAATGAACATCAGCACCCTGCAAGCATGAGACACTATTCAAGCTGAAATATAATGTGATCACCTCATATTGGATGGGATCCATCAGCATAGACCCGCTGCTCATTCATCTCATGATCAACAGAGACCCTAAGTGGAGACAGGGGTTAAGAATCCTCTGCGTGCTGAAATCAATCCTCTGGAAATGTGAGTGTAATTCTTGTTATAGTTCCTGATTGTTCTAACATAGTAACATAGTAACATAGTAAATTAGGTTGAAAAAAGACACAAGTCCATCAAGTTCAACCTTCGCTTCATACCTCAGTAACTAAGAATTTTATAGCTTTCCTGCTACCAATTAAATTAGTCTTTATCAGACCTTCCTGATCTGCCTACTGATAAACAGTATAACTCTGTATGTTCCCTTTTGAAAGAAATGTATCTAATCTTCTCTTAAATGTGTCCATTGTATCTGCCATAACTACCTCCCTGGGCAATGAATTCCACAATTTGACAGACCTTACCGTAAAAAAACCCTTCCTCTGCTGAAGTTTAAACCTCCTTTCCTCTAATCTCAAGAGGTGTCCCCTGGTCACCTGAGCAGGCCTTGGAATAAATAGCTCACCGCAGAGATCCTTGTATTGACCTCTCATATACTTGTACAATGTGATAAGGTCTCCTCTTAGTCGTCTTTTCTCTAGAGTAAATAAACCAAGTTTGTTTAGTCGTTCCTCATATGTCAAGTCCTCCATTCCCTTAATTAATTTTGTTGCTCTCCGCTGTACCCTCTCTAGTTCTAGTATATCCTTTTTCAGAACCGGTGCCCAAAATTGCACTGCATACTCAAGGTGAGGTCTTACCAATGATTTGTATAATGGCAAAATAATGTTATCCACTCTTGCTTCAATACCTCTTTTTATGCAAGACAGGACTTTGTTTGCCTTTGCTACTGCTGTTTGACACTGGTCACTGTTTCCAAGTTTGTAGTTGACAAGGATACCCAGGTCTTTTTCTAGCAACGAGTCACCTAAAATTATTCCATTAAGTTTATAAGTAGCCTTGGGATTGTTTCCTCCCAAATGCATGACTTTACACTTCCCCACATTAAACTTCATATTCCACATGTTTGCCCAATCTGACATTGTATGTAAGTCCCTCTGTAGAGAGAAAATATCCTGTTCTGAATTAATGACTTTGCATAATTTAGTATCATCTGCAAATATTGATATTTTGCTTTCTATATCTATTTCCAGGTCATTTATAAACATGTTAAAAAGCAGCGGACCCAATACTGAACCCTGAGGTACTCCACTCTCCACTTTAACTATACTGGAGAATTTTCCATTTACAACCACACACTGTTCCCTATCCTTCAACCAGTTTTGTATCCAATTGCAAAGGTTATCTCCTAGCCCCAATTTCCTTATTTTATACACCAGCCTTCTGTGTGGTACTGTATCAAATGCCTTTGCAAAGTCTAGATATACTACATCTACTGCCTTGCCATTGTCAAGGTTGCTGCTTACCTCCTCATAGAAGCTGAAAAGATTAGTTTGGCATGACCTATTCTTCATAAAACCATGTTGATTTGTGCTAATGATCTTATTTTTTGTGTTGTAATCCTGAATATAGTCCCTTATTATGCCTTCTAATAGTTTTCCCACTACAGAGGTCAAACTCACTGGTCTATAATTCCCAGGTTCTGTTTTAGTTCCCTTCTTAAATAGAGGCACTATGTTAGCTCTTCGCCAATCCTGTGGCACTGAGCCTGTGGTAATAGAATCTTTAAAGAGTAAATATAGGGGTTTTGCTAACACTGCACTGAGTTCCTGAAGAACCCTTGGATGTATACCATCAGGACCCGGTGCTTTGTCGGTCTTAATTTTGTTCAGTCTTCCCATGACATCTCCTTGAGTTAACCCAATATCTATTAATTGTATTGTTTTATTTGATACTTGCGGAGGCTCTTCTACCATTCCTTGCTCCCTTGTATATACTGATGCAAAGAAAGTGTTTAAAACATCAGCCTTTTCCTTATCCTCACTAACCAACTCACCCATCTCATTTTTGAATGGTCCAATGCACTCCCTCTTAAGTTTTTTGCTATTTATATATTTAAAAAACTTTTTTGGATTAGTCTTGCTTTCCCTTGCAATTCGAGTTTCATTATCTATTTTTGCTACCCTAATTGCCTTTTTGCAATCTTTGTTGCTCTCCCTGTATTTTAAGAAAGATTGTTCAGTTCCTTCTGACTTAAATAATTTGAATGCTTTTTTTTTCCTTGCCATTTCCTTCTTTACATGTGCAGTTAACCACATTGGCTGTGACTTACTTCTTTTGCACTTGTTCCCCATTGGTATATACAGTTGGGTACATTTCTGCAACCTAAATTTGAATTCTGACCATTTTTCCTCAGTATTTTTGCCTTTAAATAACATATCCCAGTCTATGCGTTGCATTGAGGCCCTTAACAATTTGAAGTTTGCTTTTTTAAAATTAAGAGTTTTGGTTGAACCTATACATTTTTGCTTTGCCAGACAGATCTCAAATGTAACCATGTTGTGATCACTGTTTCCCAAATGTTCTCTTACCTTAATATTGGATACCATTTCTGTGTTATTAGTGATCACTAGGTCCAATACATTGTTATTTCTTGTCAGCGCTCCCACCATTTGTGACATGTAGCTTTCATGAAGCGTGTTCAAAAACCTGCTACCCTTAGCACTCTGACAGGTCTCATTTTTCCAGTTGATATCTGGATAATTAAAATCTCCCATAATTATAGTATGCCCAAACTGGGCAGCTTTCCTCATTTGCAATAGCAGTTGGGCCTCATCATTGTCATCGATATTTGGTGGTTTGTAGCATATGCCCACCAACAACTTTTTTTTACCTTTCACACCACATTTAGTCTCGATTTCTACCCACATGGACTCCACAGTTTGGCCAGTTTCCTCACTAATATCACCTCGCAAAACTGGATTTAGCTCTGTTTTCAAATATAAACACACACCTCCACCTTTTCTATTAATTCTGTCTCTTCTAAACAGGGAATAGCCCTCTATATTTACAGTCCAGTCATGTGCATCGTTCCACCATGTTTCTGTTATTCCAATTATGTCCAATTGCTCATTAACCGCCAGCAATTCTAGTTCTCCTATTTTATCTACCATACTTCTTGCATTTGCTAGCATACAATTGATTTTGAAGTCTTTACATATATTAATCCCTACATGCCTTTTTTCTTCACCTTCATTTACTAGGAGTTCCTCCCTACTGACTAAATTTCTCCCCACCCTTTCTCCACCCCCCTGGTCATTTACTTGGACCCAGTTCCTATCTGCTCTATCTACCCCATTTTTGCTATCTATACCCACCCCCCCCTTTCCTAGTTTAAAAGCTCCTCCAAGCTTCCTAGCATTCTCTCCCCTAACACAGATAATATTATGATAATATTATGCTATTGGGCATCCTTTGTTCTTTTGTTGTTCCATATTTTGTCACCTGGGGAGAGCGAATTATAGGAGAGGAGCTGCCTGAGCAAGAATTTATCATAAAAAGCGGTTTTACCAAGTCCTGTATGTGCAAGTTCTTGGCATTAATGTCTGTGAGTACCCTCCTGGAGGTGTTTTGGTAGTGGGCATAGTATCAAATTTATCCCACAAGGGGCTCCCTCTGTTGTATCCCCTTCTTGTTTATACAGTAGTTGATTGACAAATGTCTTTTTTCAGCCTCATCATGTTACTTTGTTACTATGTAATAATTAAGTAAAAATCCCTTTTAGTTCAAGTTGCAGGATTTTTATTTGACACCTGCTGTGTAGTTGGTTTGCTGAAAATTTGTTCTGCTTCTTCATAGATTTAGTATATTTTAAATAGTAATAATCTATTTTTCAGGAATTAATATGCTTATTAATACTTGTTTGGGGTATTTAGGGTATTCTCTCTCTCTTTTAGGCCTCAGATAAGGACACAGATTGTGAGGGTGCCGTTGCATCAGGTATCATACATTCAACTCTGGAAGAACCTTATAGAGTGATACTTCATGGTTTATAATCTTGTTTTCTCTGTCGTCCAATATAGGTTATTGGTAACTTTTGGGTAGGCGATCTGCCCCTTTAATTGTAGGCAGGAACAATTCTAGAATTGTATGCAGGAGGTGGAGCCTACCTTCCCCCCGTGGCTGCAGCTAGCCAATCAGCTCCAGAAAGATTTGTTCCTTGGTGAAGATAACACAGGCAAGAGAACACCTGCTTTAGATTTAGAAGTTTTTTATTTTTCTGTCAGAAATGGAATACCACCATTAGGCGGATTACCATAACTGACAAGTCCTTAGCTTGGTGATCAGGTGCTTTTTGTGGACCTTAAACCCTGGGGGGAAAATCTTGGCTACAAGTCCTTTCCTCAGGAGTTGCCCACTGAGGCTTCTTCTTAAAACACGCTGAAGACAGAAGATCTGCAAGAAAGGTAAGCTACCTTTTGAGTGCTGTAGGTCCACATGTCCCACAATGCCCCTCCGCACAGGGGTTTTCATTTGGAGTTCCTATTGCACACTCCTCACTCATTGAGTCTATCTGTACATCTGTTGGGTGTTTTGGAGCAGGTTTATGTGGTACTTAACCCTTTAGCTGCTGGTTTTGCATTAATTTGGGGGGGGGGGTTCTGACACTTTTCCCACTGGTTCAGTGTTTTTTGGGTATCCTAACATGTTCTAGTGATGTTTCATGCCTTTTAGTTTTACACTTTCAATTTTGTAAAATTTGAGCCTTACCGCATAGGCGCCATTGCTGCATTCACTCCTATGGGACTGTACAGTCTGGGACATATCTGGGACTCTCTTTCTCGCCTTTGCTGATTAACCCTTCTCCTGCCAGATAAGTTTATTTTAGTGATTTCTGGGGTGAAATGTTAATACTACACACTGTAATTGGGTGATTTCTTATACAGTAAGATTATTTGACACTGTGAGAATGTCTATACCATTGGAGCTTGGGGCCAGACCTAAGACTAAGGATGCTGGGTTCTCTGTATCCCCTTTTGTGCATTGCTCTTCCTGTCATTCAGGATTACCTAGAGAATTCTCAGGTCATTTATGCCCAGCATGTTCTGATATCCCTGAGAGTCTACTAGGGACCTCCAGTCATGCATTAGAGCCAGTTTGGGTGCAAGAGTTCAAGGCTGCTACTAGGCTGCTACTAGGCCCACATTGCAACTCTTTCCATCCCAGTTACAGGGGGTCTTTCATTCTTGGCAGACCCCCTCCTCCATCAAGTCTTCCCTGCCAAAACCTCAGGGTGTACCTAACGTGTCAGATTCCTCTGAGGAGGAACTGCTGGTGGATTCAGATGTTGAGGAATGTTCTGCGGTGGGCTCCTCTCAGTTTTTTGGGGACCCTTTTGAGGCTGATCCTGAGTGCCTGATCAGGGCTGTTTTAAATACCCTAAACATTCCCTTAGTGCAGGAGGTTCATTCTGACCCTTCTGATGTATTTCAGGAGCCTAAAAGCCCTTTACTTGCTTTCCACCTAACCCCACTCTTGACCGCCTTGTGTCTGATGAATGGAAGTCTCCTAACAGGAATCCTTCTGTATTTGATGCCATCCGTTTGGTGGCTAGGGTTTCCACCATGTCTGTGGTTGCCAGACGGGCTCTTTGGCTCAAGATCTGGTCTGCTGGCACTGCTTCCAAGAAAGCATTCTTCTTCTTACCTTTTCAAGGCACTTCTTTGTTTGCGCCAGATCTTAAGGATCTGATCAGTGAGGCCACAGGGAGGTAAGAGTACAATTCTGCCTTGGTTTCTAGGAAGAAAACACCGCTTAAACGTAACCGGTATTTTCGTTCCTTTCAGAATGAGACACGTCCGGTGAACCAGATGGTTCCCTCAGCTCTGCGTGCCTCCTCCAAGCCCAAACAGCAATGAAAGCCCAAGGTCTCCTCCAAGCCCAAGGCTTCCAAGCCTCCGTTGGCATGATTCACAGAACCCGGGTCCACATTCTGCTGTGGGTGGTCGTCTGCATCACTATCACAGCATTTGGGAGGATTCAGTGGCGGAGCCATGGGTTTAACAGGTGGCGACAGAAGGGTACAGGATCCCTTTCGTCTATCTTCCTCCCTTTCACTTCCTTCCTTCTCATACGCCTCAGGGCACAGAGAAACTCTGTCTGTTCGACAAGGATGTTCTAGAGCCGGTTCCAGATCAGGACAGGGGTATGGGTTTTTTACGCAAACCTCTTTGTGGTCTCCAAGAAGGACGGCGGTTGTCGTCCCATTTTGGATTTAAAGGATCTCAATTCCTTTGTGATCCAGACTCATTATCACCAGTAGTCTCTATGAATGGTGATTGCTGCCATGTCTCCAGGGGAATTCCTTGCATCTCTGGATCTTCAGGACGCGTACTTACACATTGCCATTCATCCAGAGAGCCGGCAGTATCTCCGATTTGCCTGCGACCGGGGACATTTTCAGTTTTCAGCTCTTCCATTTGGTATTACGACAGCTCCTCAAGTCTTTAACCATGTCCCTGGAGCCTTAGTGTCCATCCTCCACCAAGATGGCATCAGAGTTACTCCATATATGGACGACCTGCTTCTGAAAGCCCCTTCTGCATAACTTCTTTATCATTAGGTTCAGCAATGCATTCATGCTTTCACCCATCCCGGGTGGATCATCAACTTGGACAAATCAGATCTTGTCCCATCCCAGCGTTTGGTCTTCCTAGGCCTCGTCTTCGACACCCAGAAGAACATGGTGTTTCTCACGGTCAAGGTAGCTCACCAGATTGCCCACAGGGTTTCTGCTATCCTGGCTCAAGATGCAGTTCCAGCCAAGAAGTTGTCATCACTAATGGGGAAATTCATTTCCACCATAGAATGGAACAGTTTGCCATGGCGCACACCAGGGAACTCCAGTGGTTTGTGATCCAGGTGTGCAGGGGTCAGCCGGACCTTCTGAAAATGTCAGTGTCCCTCCCTCTTCATGTGGAACTGAGTTTATCGTGGTGGCTCGACCTCTCCAATCTGCTGAAGGGCAGGTCCTTCCTGGTATCCTTCTGGACCACAGTGATGACGGATGCCAGCCTCTCTGGCTGGGGAGCGGTCCTGGGTTGCATGAGTGCTCAGGGTCAGTGGTCTCTGGAAGAATCACTCCTTCCCATCAATGCGTTGAAGCTTCAGGCAATATTCCATGCCCTTCGTCATTGGACTCCCCAGCTGAAAGAATGCCCAGTCCGGGTACAGTCCAACATCGCCACGGCTGTGGCTTACATCAACAAGCAGGGCGGAACAAGAAGTCTCGCCGCTTGATTAGAGGTCAAGGCTATTTTGTCTTGGGCAGAAGAACACGTTCCTGCCATATCTGCAGTGAACATTCCTGGTGTAGACAACGTCATGGACGTCCTCAATTGACACACAGTGGACAGAGGAGAGTGGGAACTGCACCCAGAGGTGTTCACCCTCATTGATCGGAAGTGGGGTCTTCCTTACATCGACCTGATGGAGACAAGACACAACAGAAAGGTTCCGAGGTTCTGCTCTCGATGGAGGGAACCTCTACCTCTCACGGTGGATGCATGTCCATTCCTTGGTTATTCCCTCTGGCCTACATCTTTCCTCCCCTCCCCATGTTGCACAGGGTGTTATAGAAATTACGACTGGAGCGTTGTCCAGTCATTCTGATTGCTCCATACTGGCCTCGCCAGGCTTGGTTTCCGGAGCTTCTGGATCTGTCAGTGGCGGAGCCATTCCGGCTCCCTTGCCATCTGGATCTTCTTCTATAGGCTTACCTGTGGAAGAAGGATGTTCATCGTTTAGCCTTGACGGCTTCGAAATTGGATCCTCAATATTGAAGAAGAAAGGGATTTCTTCTGGTGTGGTGGCTACTATGCTCAGTGCCTGCAAACCTGTTTCTCCCAAGATCTACCATTGTGTCTGGTTGACCTTCCTATCTTGGTGTGCCGATAAAGACCTGTCTCAGGAATTTGATCTGCCTATGGTCCTGGCCTTTATGCAGGACGGTGTGGATAAGGGCCTCAGTTTGAGTTCCCTTAAAGTTCAGATGTCTGCTCTCTCTGTTTTCTTTCACAGGCGCATTGCCATTTTTCCTGATGTCAAGGTTTTCTTCCAGGGCGTTGCTCATACTCGTCCTGCCTTCAAGATTCCTGCTCCTCAGTGGGATCTTAACTTGGTTTTGGGCATTCTTCAGCACCCTCCATTTGAGTCTTTGGCTACTACTAATGGCCTTTCCCCTGGCGATTGTGTCTGTCCGTTGTGTCATGGAGTTATATGCTCTGTCCTGTGAACCACCCTATTTGGTGTTTCACAAGGTAAAGACGGTGCTTCAGCTGATGCCAGCTTTGGGTGGAAAATCCTGGAGGCAGTTTTGCCTGTCTATGATTTTCTTGTTTCTTGGTGCTTCCTACACTCTTGAACCCTGTTGGCTCTAGTTCAGTGTGCTGTATAACAGTTGGGGTGTTGTTACCCCTGTTCAGTGTTCGTTGACACTTCAGTTGTTTTGTTGGGCTGTCTCTGATCAGATGGTTCATATCTGCTGTGGTAACTTTGGGGGCCTTGCGTCTGGTTCTTGCCTTACTTCCCGCCTCTGGGAAACTCAATGGTAGGACATCCCAAAGTTACCAGTAACCTGTATTGGATGATAGAGAAAAGAGGATTTTAGTCTTACCTGTTAAATCCTTTTCTCTTAGTCCATACAGGTTACTGGTCTCCCACCCTGTCAAGGGATGCTTGGTTCTCCTGTGGCAGACCGTGGGGGTCCTTCGGGGTCATGCTCACAGGAGTCTTCTTTTCCTTCCACTATCTAGTCAATAGTTAGTGTCTCATATTTTTCTGGAGCTGGTTGGCTAGCTGCAGCCAATTCTAGAATTGTTCCTGCCTACAATTAAAGGGTTGGATCGCCTACCCAAAGTTACTAGTAACCTGTATGGACTAAGAGAAAAGGATTTAACAGGTAAGACTAAAATCCTCTATTTCATTATATGCCCAAGAGTATCTACTACTGATTCTACATATCTTACCTATTTTAGACTTTCTTAATACTTTACCCTTCAAAGAGGAAGCCTTGGATTGACACTTGTGTTGAATATTTTATGGAAGTGAGGTATTTTATTTATTTATGTAATATATTTTTCTTTTTTTTGGGGGGGGTGAAATCTTCAACTGTTTCCCTCTTTCAAATGCACCTCCAAATAATTTAGCCAAATAATTTATATGCCTAATAGATTTCTTGTCTCTGCATTATTGCCAATTGTTCCCCGATATGCTTTCCCATAAACAAGGGCCATACAGGGACTCCAATCCCGCTGTATTGCTTATCTAATTTTGCATTTTATTTCCTACCCATGTGAAGCTTTTGTGAACAATATTAATCTTATATGTGGAGTCATACACTCACTCTTATCTTTGTAGCTGGGCTACCACAATTGATAGCAGTGTTGTGGGCAGACATACCAAGTCATATAGTATTAGCCCTGTTTCCTCCCTTTATTAACCCTTTGAGTGCCAGAGGGGTACGCATGCATTTCAAAGCAAGGCATTGCATACCCCTCTAGCACTCAAAGGGTTAAGACCTTTCATTCTAGTTTGCTATAAAGAATGATAAAGAGTACACTTTTATCTTAGTTCAATGATAATGATAAACTAGCTTCTGTTGGTTGGCTCTTAAGAATCAACATATGTTTCTTATTCTTTCTAATCTCATATATTTTTAACTGCACACCATCCCTGGAAGTTGGGTTGTCCCTTCTGTTCTGCTTGACTTCCATTTCTACTCAAGGAGCTACTGTCAGTTCTTCAGTGGTTGTTCCCATGAGTTCTTCCATAGGAGGCGAACTTTCGACCATAGCTTAACAGACTTTTATCATCATTTTTCACTTTTGATTACTTTAATCCTTTTTCACTGTGTTCAAAACTACCCCTTAGGCTGCCTCCTTTCACATCCCACTAAGCTTGGCCCCTCAATATATTTATTTAGAAACTCATTTACACCGTTCCCACCCAAACTACATTCACACACATAGATCTCTGACAGCATCACTTGTGTTACTTGTTCCTCTATTATTGATATGGCTGTACCAGACTATAAAAGTATCATCCCTTATTGTAAATACATCAACATTCTTCAAAAGCACTCACAACTTATCAACAAGTTAGTATAGGCAAAGGCTAGTGTAGTTCTGCTCCATGAAATGCACTGCAAAGATGGATTTGTACCAAGATGAAAAGCTATACACTTCCCCCTTAGAAAATAAAAGAAAACTAGGGGAACAGCTATTTTCTTTCATAAGATCATCTCCTTTTACTTTATTATACTCTTTCAATGATCCAAAAGTTAGATACCTGATAGTCAAAGAATCTGTCTTGCATCAGGACTTTACCTTTGCTAGCAGTTATCTTCCAAACCATGGTGAAACAGATGTTATGATGAAGCAGATTGTTGAAACAATAGATTAATTCTCTGAGGGGGCCACTTTCTTAGAAATGACATGATTCTTGCCCTATACTTTCTCCTTGACATTTCTCAAGGCCCCTTTCACTTTTTTTCACGTCTCTAAAACACTTCAAAATCTTCTACAGTAATAATTAGTTGATACCTGTAGACTATGAAACCCAGAAGAGAAGCACTTTACATTTTATTCTCCAGTCCATGAAAAATATTCAACTGACTACATTTTCATCCCACAGTACAGATTAGACTACGTCACAGAGGCCTATATTTACCAGTCAGTTCATATTGCAATTCTCCCCATCATGTTAAAACTTGGAGATTAAATTAATCCCTTTTTAAGGACATGCAGATCATTAAATAAATCCAAGACCACTGTCAACGATATAAATACTCATCAATCCACTAATGTTTTTTCTTCTTGATATTTGGAAAACCCCCAGGGCATACAGTATATAAGTATATAAGTATATAAGGCAGACATTAATAAAAATAGAGGATTGAGTGAAAAATCCTAGAACACTAAAATCAAAATGTGTTTAAAAGACATTTATGCCCTAGAATCTCTCTACAAAACAACACTGGAAGCTGACCACTACATACTAATCTAAAAGAAAACCAGGAACTCCTCACACTACTAAACACCAACTTAAACTTTTTAAGCAGAAATTCTTTACATTTGGCATTAGATGTGGAAAACTTCTATCACGAGCCCTAAACATCAGGCAATCTCAGGTCCATCTGCATTTAAGTTTCACTCCACTGAAGAATACATATATTTCCTCTGTGTCCGATCCACGGCATATACAATTGGTAGCTGGCTCCGCCCTCCAGCTGGCAGGACCAGTAAAAATCTTTAAAAGGTCATCTGCTTCTTCCCTTAGCCAGTTAATTTTGGTCCTACCTAGCTGGAGGACGGAGAACTAGGTTCTCCCAGATTATCTGCATTCTTACTTTATTTTATTTTATGTTTCTATGGCCAGCCTTACCACGGTCATTAAGATTTGCCCTCATCAGCCAGCCGCTTCCAAGCCACTCTCCACTGTGTTGTGCCCCCCTGAGATCCTGTCGGGTGGTTCAGCGCAGTGCCAAATGATCTCCATGCCTCCCGGCTGCAAGCAGGCTCACGCTGCATGGTGAAACCCTATATCGATCAAAACCAGAAGTAGGAACTGGAAGTAACCTTATGCATTCCATCGTTGGAAAAAAAACCTGAAAAAAAAAAAATGATTTTATTGTATTCAGAGAGATGCTCAAAAAAACCACCAAAACTATAACCCTGATTCAGCACTGTAGAGTAGGAAACCTTTATGCTCCTGTCTGTATTCCTACAAGAGGTGTTCAGCTAGGTGGATTTTAATATTATACAACTTTCTCCAACAAGTTTATGCAACAAATAATGGACCTACACTCTAATCCTTGCATACATGTAAACCTCAATGGTACACTTTCCAATCCATGTACCAGGCTGCACCATTATTTTTTTCCCTTACCACTGATGTAATGATCCGGTTGGCAAAGTCAAAGTATAACATTCATGGCATAAACCATGTCCCATTCACTGACAAAACTGAAGCCTTTGCTGATAATTTGTTGTAGCTCCCCCTTAACCTCAAATGATGATGGAACTTCAGATCTTTGGAGACCTATCCAACTTCAAAACTAACTATTCCAAGTCTGAGGCCCTCAACATATCCCTCCTATATTAAATAGATTCCCAACTAAAACATAATTTTCCCTGTCAACAGAACCACGTCCACTCATCCACCATATGTTGACTTCATTTTCAACTGATCCTTGAAACCATGAAGCACAACATTCAAGGTGAAGAAATCCCTATTTTACATTGTTTTGTAGAATTAGTGTATTAAAATGTAATATTCTTTACTTATTTCAGTCTACCAATTATTGTCAACACATCTTTTTTCAGTTCCTTCAGATCTCTTTTTCTGAAGCTTGTTTAGGCCCACTCATACAACCCAAACTTGTGAGATCTAGGGAATGAAGAACCATAAAATTACTATTACCTGGTATATGCAGGAAGCGGTCTTAACTGGTTTTGGAACAATTCTAATAAATTTTGGGTATGGCTAGAGCAAGAACAAATAGTGGTGCCACTTTCCCTGGCTTTCCCAAGAATTTTACCGATAGTCCATCAAATTTTTCCTACTATCACCACAACTCTGTCACGCTTTTATAAACTTTTCTACGCTCTCCATCTCTCCACTCTGCATGGACCTCACTCCCATAACCAATAACCAGACTTTTCCACTGGAACTCTGCCTGTTGAAGGAGTCAGTGTCAGTTAAACTTGTCTGTCTATTGACTATCAGTCTGCTAAATATATATAAAAAAAAATACCTCAAAAACTTATTTGACTGAGAGGAGACAAGCAGGTGATTCAAGGTCCTTCTTGAGCAATTTGAGCCTATGGGACTTTCTGACTGACAAAATATTTAGCAGTCTAACACTAAATAGACATTCAATTTCAAAGACACTGACTCCTTCAACAGCCAGAATAATAGGGGCCAGCATACTTATTAAGTTATATTGTCCTCTGTACTGAAAAAAAAAGAAAGACTGCAGTGACAATGGGAGAGAGAAAAAGCAGCATCTGAAATCCTCATGACACTAGCTAAAGGCAGAGGGGAAATAAGCAGTTACACATAGAGTTTGTTTTTCATTTTTGTTGATGATGACAGGGACAGTTAATAATTAGAAAATAAACTATTTTAAAAAACATTTAAAATAGTTTGACTGAAAGGTGACAGAGACAGGGACCCTCATGTGAGCTGTAACAAATATTAGAAGAGATAGAATATTTTGTAAAGAGCAAGACATCCTGCACAATTTGTTATGTTGGGTACTTCACTGTTAAAATTCAAATATCATTGTAATAATGTCCCCCAACAGGTGGAGGGTGAAAAGAGTATAAACAGTGCAGGGAAGTGTTAGCAAAGTGGTAGCCCAAAATCGAAATGCAACCATGGTTGCTGCAGTGCATGCAATAAATAATGATGATGATCCTTTTCCTCCTGAGAATGCTGTTTATCCAAGTTCTATATAAAGTTCCACCACCTCCAGTAATATTAATAAACCATCTAAGAACACCAAAGATTTCAAGTCTCATTCTAATGTAGCAGTTTAACCAGCTGACAGTGACACAAACACCTGTCCACTAAAGGGAAAATACATTGTTTGATACTTCAGAAAGCCTAAAGGAATATAAAAGTAGAACTAAGTGTCAGGCAATACAAAAAATGACCTACTTACAGTTGATGATGTTAATCTAGACTATATCTCTCCAGAATCCCCCACTTCATCAGATACAGATGAGGTTGAGAGTAAGAGAGATGATTACATGGCCAGAAAATTAGCTGAAAGTCAAAGGCTCAATCTTCCACCACTGAAAAGGAACACAGTGCCTGTTTATAAACTGTTGAGAAATCAGTTGGAATATTTCACTCTGGACCAGTAAAAATGCTAAAAAATACACAGTCATCTTGTCAGTCATCATCAGCATCATAACCACTTTCAAATCAGACCCCCACTACACTAGTGTTGAGTAACCAGCAGCAACACAGGTTATCAACATCCACAATCCTTCAAAAAATAATCCCAAAGTACTCCTGTGGAATGGCAAAGTTGCCACAATGTTAGTAGGTGACACGCTGCCTTATTCCTTAGTAGAAAACAGAGGTATTAAAGAACTGATGTCATGTTTTGGATTTTACTGGCACCCACCAAGCCACAGTTATTTTTCAAGGATGGCTATGCCAGAATTGTATAAGCAGGTGGCTAGTGTGGTGGGTAAAGGGCTGTAAAGTAAATATCTCTGAAAACAGATATATGGCCAAGTCTGTATGTATGTATGTGTGTGTGTCATTTTCACTGTCTGAGGATGATGGGAGTTGAGGTGTACATGCTGAAGATCAACAGCTGGAGAGCCATATGCTACCATCTGTTCTTTAGTAGCAGATGAGAACCCTGGGAAATATGCTAGGTTTAATTATCAGATGCAAATAATATAAACATCTATTGTTACAAATTTCAGTTTTGCTGGTTTGTAGTTTTCTAAGCTCATATAGAGAAAACATCACAAAATTATCACTACAGGTCCTAGAATGCCTTCTCATTACTACACCCGTGGCCAGCCCAGAGGTTTGGTGGGCACACATGTACAAACAGAGCATGTGACTTTAATCTTTATGTATGCAAAACCACAACAGTCTGCAAAAATATTAATAACAGCTGGAGAGCTTCAGGTTACCAACCCAGCATAGAAGGTTCACTAATTTACCTCCATTTCCCCTTGGAGTATAAAGTAACAGGCAAGGATAAAGTTGGGGTGCAAGCAATGTGTAAGAATTAACCCTGAAGCAACCATCTGCCTAAATATTTTGAATTAAAAAATGAACACTATGGATTTTATCTCTAACAGGACAATAGGGACTTGCATAGAGATCAATAGCTGACAGAGAGAAGGAATTAACACAGAACATTTACACTAATCCTTGTTACTACTCTAAATGCTGAAATTATTTCCTTCCTACATACCTCAATCCTACACCAAAATGCCATAGACTTTCCTCTTTGCCCTCCTTGCCGAAAATGTCATGAATTGGAGAATTTGAGCATAAGTAGGTTACTAAATTGGTGTTAGGCAGGAGCAGGGCTAGAAAAAAAGTTCTAGCACATTTTTGAAAGGAAACACATTCATACGTCCTCCCGCTAAATAAAGGTGCACATGCCTGATAGATATCAGGATCCTGCTTCATCATAGTATAAGGTGTAATAACTCTTGATAGAAGCGTAAGCTGTTGTACTTAATAACAGTATAAGTTTTAGCAGCCTGCTTCATAACATTAAAATAAATCTAGTCCCTTGATCACAGTATAAGTTATAGTAAGCCTCTTGGTTACAGTATAAGATGTAGTAACACACTTGATCAGTGTATAGGTTGTTCAGATGTGAGACAGGAAGCTTTTTTTCTAACATGTTTAATCCTTTGAGTGCTAGACACCACTCTGACATTGAAAGAGTTAAGAACATGACAAGCTGCTCTATTTATTTTTAGACACCATGTGATTGGTTTTCCTATCGTCTGATTAGATCAAATGGGAAAGAAAATGAGAAACAAAACACCTGTTTTACTAAACCAATTTTTCAACTTACAAAATGTACAGCCTCTGATAAATACAAATTTAACAGAATCATTTCGCTCATCCCTAGCAGCTGTCTAGGATAATGGATCTCCCTGATGTTAACGGTTTAATGCTACTTGTGAAATAAATCTACCAGTTACATTTTAAAGAACATTTCTGGAACTCTATTGTCGGTTGATTGCAAGGGTATGAATAGGTTAGCACACAATTCCCATATACTCTCAGTTTGATTTACAGTACTATGACATGCATTTTGGAACAAACCAACTTCATTAGAGAGCACAAATAAATATTACCAAAATGCCCATTGATTTGAATAGGTTTTTTTAATCCCTGAAATGCTAGAGAGGTGTCCAATGAATTGCTTCACAATGCAAAGTGCAAAAATACCCATGTAAATCAATGGGAATTTCTATTTACTAGAATAAATAAAGATGCATACTATACACTATCTCTTTAAGAAGTGCAGACTAGTTCAAAACAATGCATCTTTATTGCATAATATTAGAAGGTAAAAAGAACTTAATGTGTGACTAAAGCAAAGTCTCCTTCTGGAGGTGTTCGTTTCATGGGTGCACGGATGTTGCCTACTGCCAATGGACGTGATCAATGCGTTTCATGCAAACTGTATTTACTCATGATCAATGCAAGCTGGCAAGAGGAATATTCTCACTTTTTCTATATACATCTATCGGCAGAAAAAACTCCAATCTCCCTAATTGAAATACAAGATCAAAAAAAGCCATTGAGAAATTCTTCACCTACGATACAGATTTCCCAGTTAACCCTTTCCCTGCCAAAGCCACAAAAAGGCTGTTTTTTAAATCTATAATTTCACAGGAGCATGATTTTGGGAGACCTGACCCTTTTCATGCTGGGTTGACATATATATTGTATATTTTATGGAAGGTTTGATGTCTTATTAAGGCAGTTCATTGGTCTATCTTTGGTTCCTGAATAGAGTATATTCTGGTAAGAATAAGATTGTTACATTAACTGAAATATTCATTCACCCTTTATGTGCCAGGTGGATGCATAGGACATATTTTTGTGGAGTATCTGGCATCCTGACGACACTGAAGGGATGTATTGTGAATTTAACCCCTTAACGACCGGCCGATCGGCGTGGTGTGGTCAGTTAAGGACCATGGAGCATTTTTGTTTTTGCTCCTTCCGTTTCCGGACTCCCCGAACGGCGTGCAGCCACCGGGGGGGGGGAGCCCGGAATTCCATGACGGTCATAGTACGTCATGGGTCGTTCAGTCAGATTTATCCATGACGTACTATGACCATCAAGGGTCGTTAAGGGGTTAAATGCTTTCTTGACTATCCTTACATTATAGAATTAATGCTCTGTATATTTTTATCCATTGGACCTGATAACAAGAGGGTAAATTATCAACTGAATAGATGTCCTGTAATGTGAGGTAAAAGTTTTTATTGAAGGACACATATATATGAGAGACTACTTGTATTTACTGCTTTTGACTCTTTAGGTGCCGGTAGGCAAGAGGTGCACTGTTGAGCGAAGCATCTCGTGCTCTCTCTGCATTTGGAAATCTAATGGGCAAATCCTATATAATAATTCGCTAAATCGTGTGTAACGCCGCGTCATGCGCAGTAGACACTGCTGCGCGTGTTGCAGTCACGTGCAGTAGAGACTGCCTGCGCCGCAGCTGATACAGAGTGTATCAGCTGTGGCGCGGGCAGTCTCTACTGCGCGTGGCTACCCCGCGACCGGGTGGCAGTGGCACTGTGGCCCGTGTAACGGGCTGTTCAACTAGTACATAGATAATTGACTATTTATGAGATCTCTTACTGGGGAACTATCACCCCTATACAAGTTTGTTTTAAAATGTAGGTTATATAGTGAATAGGTGGAATAATGTATTAATTTATTTTTTTAAAGGGATAGTAATGTTTCATAATAAAAGCAGCTCTAATTAATCATCATAGTATTTGGACTTTGGAGAGTGTTATTTCAGTTCTGTCAGAATTGTAGTTCAAGAGTAATTCAATGACAAAGCATCCTACTCCCGCCCCTTTTACTGATGTAACACTGTTCAGCCAGAGCAGAAGGGAGGTGCCCAGGTAGATTGCAGAGAGGGACAATCTTCAATTAAGATAAGGGAAAAACCTGAAAAGCTTGTCATGGGGGGGCAGGGCTTTCATTGTTCTCATAGGAAGAAGATTGTCCCCTGCTGTTATCTGTCTGGTCTATGGACTGGATTCCACATCTGAGAAGAGATGGCTTACACTAGGTAAAAGGGGCAGGAGGGGAAACTTTGCTTGTGAATATCTCTTAAACCGTAAAGGTTTGAGAGATAAGACATATAATTCTTCATGTTTTTTTAATGTCTACAAAATAAAATAAAGAAAAAACAAAGTATTACTATCCCTTTAAAATCACTATTTCGCCAAAATTCAATGAATAAGTACTGCCCTGCTCCCTACTTCCGGACAGACTGCAGTTACCAGCTCTGTACCTCAGTCTGTCACTCTTCCTCTGCTCCCCTCCCTCTATCCAGCCTCCACTGATGATGGAGGATTTCTGCATGTAAACTGGAGTGATCTCTGGCCAATGAGAGTGCTCCAGCCTACAGGCAGAAATCCTCCTCCATCAGAGGAGGCTGGATAGAGGGAGGGGAGCAGAGGAAGAGTAACAGACTGCTGTACAGATCAGGTAACTGCAGTCTGTCCGGAAGTAGGGCGCAGGGCAGTATTTATTCATTAAATTTCGGTCAAAAAGCAATTTAAAAGAGAAAGTGCTACAATATTACATATAGTCGCTATATAACCTACCTATTAAGACTAACTTGTAGAGGGGTGATAGATCCCCTTTAAGTATGCAATTCTGGGAAACCAGACCCTTTGTATACAGGGGTGACCTAATGCCCACCTTTTTATGTAGTGTTTGATGTTCTGTTTTGATGGTGAATTAATTAATTGATCTCTAAAAAGAATTTCTATGTAAGACTTAATAGTAACATGTTTATATCTATGGATACATTTAGAGAGTTTTCACCTTCTTTATGCTGGGAAAATGTATAGCGCAAATGCATGGAGAATTTGATTTTATTTTGAAGCTGCTAGGCCTTTTAATTATCAATAACCCTTTGAGTGCCAGAGTGGTACGGAACACATTGCTTTGCAATGCGTTCCGTACCACTCGGGCGCTCAAAGGGTTAACTCAATGAATCTTGAACTAATATCCCCAACATATTTATTCAATGAAGCTGACTCGAGTTATAGATTGAAAGAACACCTTTTATTAGGATTTGGCAGTTAAAGGGTTAACTGGGAAATCTGTATTGTAGGTGATGCTTTTCTCAATGTTTTTTGATATACTATGGATTTCATAGTATTGCCTTTAACTCTTTGAGTGCCAAAGAGGTACACAACACATTGTTTGCAATGTGTTGCATGCCTTTCTGGAACTCAAAGGGTTAAGGAGATTGGCGGTTTTTCCGCTGATAGTTGAATATAAAAAGCAAGATAATTCATCTTGCCAACTTGCTTTGATCATGAGTAAGTGCAGTTTGTATGAAATGGGTTGATCACAGCCATTGGCAATAGGAATCACACATTATAGGGATAGCAGTGTTTCACAAAAACAGCAGCTCCAATTAATCTTCATAGTATTTGGGCCATGAAGAGTGTTATATCAATACTGTCAGAGTTGTAGTTAAGAGTAATTGAATGATAAAGTTTCCCCCTCCCACCCCTTTTACCTTGTGTAAGCTATCTCTTCTCAGATGTGGAATCTGGTTGTAAGACAGATAACAGCAAGGGCCAATCTTCTTCCTATGAGAACAATGAAAACCCTGCCCCCCCGACAAGTTTTTCAGGTTTTTCCCTTATCTTAATTGAAGATTGTCCCTCTCTGCAATCTACCTGGGCACCTCCCTTCTGATCTGGATGAGCAGTGTTACATCAGTAAAAGGGACAGGAGGAGGATACTTTGTCATTGAATTACTCTGGAACTACAACTCTGACAGAATTGAAATAACACTCTCCAAGGTCCAAATACTATGATGATTAATTAGAGCTTCTTTTATTATGAAAAATTACTATCCCTTTAAGTACTTTTTTACCTTTTGATATAGTGCAATTAAAATGCATTGTTTTGAACTAGTCTGCACTTCTTAAAGCGATTATAGTTTATAGTACACTTCTTTCTCTCTTGTATAATGAGAAGCTGAAGGGGAAGCTTGGAGCAGCACACACAATACCCTAATACTGAATAATGCAGAGGTGTATTTATAAGCATATATGGTTGCATTCTTATTTTTTATCTTTGCTTAATATTTATCTATTTGTGATCTGACTTGTGGTTGAGCTGCTCAATTTCTTTGGTTGGTGGACTCATTTCTATTTACTCCCTATGTTGCAGATGGTCTGCTCTAGGACTTGCTCTGTATTTCTTAGACACCAGCCTCACTATGCAATCTATGCCAAGGTCATTCTACACATGGTTTCAAATCCACAGAATTAATTCTTGCACTGCTAGAACCAGAGAGGGTATTCTATTCAGTCCTTATTTATTGATACACACCATTCATAAGGGGAAGGAGTGTCTGGAAGCCCCCACAGTATAACCTGCAAAGGAGACGTTCAAGGTCTAGTGTAGTTAAAATACATGATTGAGAAAGAACAAACAGAGAAGGAAAGGTCTCAAGGGAGACTACTTCAACATGTAAAATATTCACACTCCTGCAGTTCAAGGGAAAGATGCCATGTTTGAATCCAGAGGCTGTCAGGTTCAGGGAGATGTGAGGCTATTGTATATTTCAGAAACAGTAACAAGTACATGCATTAGCCTCCAGGCAGAGGTAGGATTCAGTAAGGAAATTCTAACATTTATATGTTAATTAAATACGGACCATGTTCAGTTAGTGTTTCAGGATTTATCACTGTACATAAAAAAGGCCATGCTAAAGAAGGCCAATATTTCTCATCTACCAATACAGTCTATTGAGAAATTATATTAATGGTGGTGCTAACTTCTTTTTATTTTTAAGATGCTTTGTAAAGATGCATTCCTTACTAAGACAAGTTACAATATATGCACATATAAACAAACACACACACAAACACACGCACTCTCACAAGCACTCACACACACATACACAAACACACGCACACTCACACACACACACACAAACACACGCACACTCACGCACACTCACACACACACACATACAAACACATGCACACTCACGCACACTCACACACACACACACACAGAAACACACACACACGCACACTCATGCACACTCACACACACAAACACATGCACACTCACAAGCACTCACACACACAAACACATGCACACTCACAAGCACTCACACACACACACACACACACACACACACAAACACACACACACTCACGCACACTCACACACACACACAAACACATGCACACTCGCAAGCACACACACACACGCACACTCACATGCACTCACACACACACAAACACACTCACAAGCACTCACACACACACACTTAAAACTCTTTGTTGTCAATTTAAGAAATCTCTATTTAAACCTTCTTAAAATTAAGAACAGATTATCACTTTCAGTAAGTGTGCTTTTCTTTATGACACTAAACTAAACATATTTATTATTTTTAATTTATACATTATTTTAACAAATTATAAAAATTCCAACACATAATAGGGGGTGGGTATTATAATGTATAAAAAGGGTATAGATGCATGGAACAGAAATATATTTATTTGATAATGCTTCACTTAAAATATGGAGTGCACTTTTGGGCACCTCTATTTATATACATACATGTATATATATATATATATATATATATATATATATATATATATATATATACAGTATTGAAATATATGGGGTCTCCACAAAAATTCCATTGTATTTGGGACCACCCCCTTTTTCTTCCCTTGGTGCAAGCAGGCTGAAGCAGATTTAAAGAGGATTTTTTTGTGTGTGTAAATTGATGTTAGGCAGGCATAGGTGCAGAACACTGATTCCAGTACCTGATATTTTGCCCCATTGTGAAGTAATATATTGAAGACCTTTCTACCATGCAAGAGGTTAATATGTTACTCCTTTAGAAAATGTGTACTTTAACCATGAGGGTTGCTCAGAGGAGAAAATGATATAACAGTCAAGGTTGCAACAGATTCCTCCTCTGGTTACTTGATTCCTCTGGTAGATATGCTTCCTAAGAGACAGCACACAGGAAGGCTTCTCCTCAGGGACTGTGCTCTGAATAACCAAAACAAACAATTATTATTTCTAGGACATAGTTGAAAAACACAAGAAATCTCATTGCATTCTTTCTGGTAAAACACTTTCTAAATAAATAAATAAATAAATAAAAAAAATATATAAACTATTCCTAGCTTCTTGGTGGATTTGATCTATAGCCCCAAGGATAAAACAGAGCAGCTGATGTACTAAGATGAACTTAGTCAATTATGAGGTAAATCAACTGCACCATAGGGGACAAATACAACCCCCTCCCAATATTCTTTTGGAATGGCATTTCCTATGAGGTGAGCATCATTACAGTGTGTACGCACCATGTTGAGCGTATCACCTTTTAGGTTAGGTTATGGTCAGTCTCTGTTAGTTTTGGGGGTGGTTTAGTTGTTAGGTATCAGTTAGGTTCAGTCTCTGTTTGATATGGGAGGTGGTTTAGGTCAGCTGTTAGATTAGTATATGTTAGGTTAGGGTCAGTAAGTCTCGTGCGCCGTTTTGAAACCCACAGTGTTGTGAATCAGTTTTTCTGACGAGCACATTTGCATCTGAAACATTTCCATAGTAAAGCAATTTCCTAAACCTCCACAAATTGAAAGGGAGCATTGAACCCATTAAAAAGCTATGTATGAATGCAAAGTGAAGATATTCCAGAGCACCCATGTGCATCATAGGGGGACAAATAAAAATGCCCATTGATTTTAACCCTTTGAGTACCAGAGAGGTATCCAATGCATTGTGTTGCAAAGGATTAATGAGGGTTTTAACCCCATTGAGTTCTAGAAGTCACAAAGCTTTGCTTCAAAATTCAAAGCAGAAAACAAACAAAAAGAGAGAAAGGACAAAAGCTGCCCCTTGTGTTTTATACAAAGGGTCGGTAACCTCCACGGAAACACCTCAGTGAGTTACAGGAATATCTGCTGTTAATCCACATATGTGAAAAACAGCCAGCGGAGCTTCTGAGGGATATTAAAAGCTGCACCTAAAACTAGCTATACTCCAAGTTATGGATATATATTCTCCAGACAGACTGCACCTCTAGATATCGTTCTCTACAAACATTTTGCCACATAGCAGAAAAGCAAAAAGAAACACCCCAATAGTGTAATACATTCAAGATCAAAGGTGCAAAATCAATAAATATAAATTAATACTCACAAGTGGAGTGGTCAGCAGATTAGGCTGACCAGACCTCACCTTTAACCGGGGACGCATAGGAGAAATGCATACTGCAGGACTGCATTGATTTCAGTGAAGTACTGAAATATGCCTATTTCTCATGTGTCCCCAGTTAAAGGTGAGATCTGGTCAGCCTACAGCAGATAGAATTGCAGATGGAGAGAATAACCTGTCTCCGTTCAGGTAGTCCAGGAAGGTCCTGCTGCTCTAGTAGAAATAGATCAGAAATGGCTTCAAAATATAAAGATAGTTAATTTATTAAAAGAGTATATAAAAACAAGATACATTTGAGTCCAAAAGTGACTATCTACTACGTTTTGCGGCTACAGACTGCTGCCTTATCAAAGAGAAATCAACAGTTGGGCAATAATACAAAGAAACTGTTATAACATTGAGTTTAAATGTCTAATAAAGAGAATTGATTGGAGAATTGGAGTGCAAAACCGAGATGTTTGATCGGTATCTAATAAGATGAAGGGGACGAGCCTTCTTACTTGGTGCAGGACAAAAAGCACAGGATGCATGATGCAGTTAACCATAGGAATATCTAGAATAAACCCAAACAATGGGCTCATAGTGTAAGGTTATGGTCATATGACCAAAGAACATGATTTAAATATCAAAACAAAGAGCACAGTGTGTAAGATGCGATCAGCAATGCAAAATGCCTGAAACAAGCCCAAATAATGGGCACATAATGTAACGATTTGGTTAGATGAACAAAAACACATGAATAAATGAAAAAAAAATGCATATAATCCATTAGGTCTTGATCTGAGCCTCAAATAAATAAACATATAAAAATTAAACAACCTTCCTACATAAATAAAAATAACATCTCTTTGTCGTCCAATACAGGTTACTGGTAACTTATGCGATCCACCCCTTTAAGTAGGCAGGAACAATTCTAGAATTAATATCAGGGGGTGGAGCCTGCCTTCCCCCCTTGGATGCTGCTAGCCAACCAGCTCCAGAAATATTTGTTCATTGGTGAAGACACAGGCAAGGGAACAGTTCTGCTATAGTTTAGAAATGTTTTATTTCTGTTAGAAATGGAATACCACCATTAGATGGATTACTATAACTGACAATGACCTTAGATGTGGCTAGCTCAGTATCCAGGTGCTTTCTGTGGACCTTAAGCCCTGGGGGGAAAATCTTGAGTACAAGTTCTTTCCTCAGGAGTTGCCCACTGAGGCTTCTTCTTGATCCATGGTAATCTGAAGACAGAAGATCTGCAGGAAAGGTGAGCAACCCTTTGAGTGCTGCAGGTCCACATGTCCCACAGTGCCCCTCCGCGCAGGGGTTTTTTCCTTGGGAGTTCTTATTGCACACTCCTGCACTCATTGGATCTATCTGTATGTCTGTTGGGTGTTTTGGAGCAGGTTTATGTGGTAACTTAACCCTTTAGCTGCTGGTTTGCATCTTATGGGGGGGTTATTGTCACTTTCCCTACTGGGTTCAGTGTTGAAGTGATATCTCATGTAATTTTATTTTGCAGTTGTAACTTTGACAAAATTTGAGTTTGCACGCTTTACCGCATAGGCGCCATTGCTCCATTCACTCCTATGGGACTGTACAGTTTGGGACATATCTCTGTAACCGCTCGACGTAGCAACTTCAGAGAGGGATCATTTTAATTGTCTGACCTTGCTCTATCATCCGGTTACCATTGCAAGTGTGTTGAGGGGCTCAGGGGGCTTCGGGCACTGTTAGGGTACTTATTCTGGGAAAACCACATTTCCCATGAGCGCTTGCTTTGCGCGATTGTTTCTGATTGGCTCCCGCCGCGGCAGCCAATTTGTGCATTTTCTAGAATGAGTATCCTTCGACTCTCCTTCTCTCCTCTGCAGATTAACCCTTCGCCTGACAGATAAGTGTATTTTAGTGATTTCTGGGGTGAAATTTTAATCTTTCACACTGTAATTGGGTGATTCATTATACTAAACGTTTTTTTACACTGTGAGAATGTCTAATCTTTTGGAGCTTGGGGCCAGGCCTAAGACTAAGGACGCTGGGGTCTCTGTATACCCTATTGCACACTGTTCCTCATGTCATTCAGGGTTACCTAGAGAATTCTCAGGTCATTTATACCCAGCATGTTCTGATGTCCCTGAGTCTCTCCCAGGGACCTCCAGCCATGCATTAGAGCCAGTTTTGGTGCAAGAGTTAAAGGCTGCTACTAGGGACCTTCAGTCTAGATTGCAACTCTTTCCATCCCAGTTATAGGGGGTCTTCCATTCATGGCAGACCCCCCTCTTCAGTCAAATCTTCCCTGCCTAAACTGCAGGGAGTACCTGACGTATCAGATTCCTCTGAGGAAGTGTTGGTGGATTCAGATGTTGAGGAATGTTCTGCTGTGGGTTCCTCTCAGTTTTTTGGGGACCCCTTTGCGGCTGATCCTGAGCCCTCGCCTGAGGGCCTGATCAGGGCTGTCTTGACTACCCTAAACATTCCCTTAGTTCAGGAGGTTTCTTCAGATCCTTCTGATGTGTTTCAGGAGCCTAAAAAGCCCCTTATTTGTTTTCCACCTAACCCCACTCTTGACCGCCTTGTGTCTGATGAGTGGAAATCTCGGGACAGGAGACCTTCTGTTTCCAAGAAATTTGCCAAACTTCCCCTTCTCTGAGATGGAACTTGCTCAGTGGGTTCATCCCCCCAAAGTGGATGTTCCTATCTATCTAAGTCTACTGTCTTGCCAGTTTCTGATGCATCCGCTCTGAAAGACTGGACCGACAAGAAACTTGAGGTTTCCCTCAAGTCCATTTTTGCCACTGCTGGGACTGCCATGCACCTGGCATTCACTGCAGCATGGGTTAACCGGGCCATTGTGGTCTGGACTGAACAGCTCACCCTGGCTGCCAGTCAGGGTGCTCCTACTTCGGATATGTTGCGCCTTCTTGCCAACATCACCGAGGCCTTATTTTATGCCATCCTTTTTGTTGGCTAGGGTTTCCACCATGTCTGTGGTTGCCAGACGGGCTCTTTGGCTCAAGATCTGGTCTGCTGACACTGCTTCCAAGAAAGCCTTGCTCTCCTTTTCAAGGCACATCATTGTTTGGGCCAGATCTTAAGCATCTGATTAATGAGGCCACAGGGGGTAAAAGTACCCTTCTGCCTTTGGTCCCCAGGAAGAAAACCACTCTCAAGCGTAATCGATTTTTTCATTCCTTCCAGACTGAGACACGTCTGGCAAACCAGGTGGCTCCCTCAGCTCTGCATGCCTCCTCCAAGCCCAAACAGCAATGGAAGCCCAAGGTCTCCTCCAACACCAAGCCTTCTTCGGCATGACTCACCGAACCCAGGGCCCCACTCTGCTGTGGGTTGCTGTTGCGTCACTACCACAGCATCTGGGAGGATTCAGTGGAGCACCCGTGGGTTTTACAGGTGGTGACGGATGGGTACAGGTTCCCTTTCGTCTCTCTTCCTCCCTTTCGATTTTTCCCTGCTCATATGCCTCAGGGTGCAGAGAAATGCCGTCTGTTCAGAGGCGCTATTCAGGCTCTTCTGGACAAGGATGTTGTAGAGCCGGTTCCAGTTCAGGACAGAGGTATGGGTTTTTACTCAAACCTCTTTGTGGTCTCCAAGAAGGATGGCGGTTGTCGTCCCATTTTGGATTTAAAAGATCTCAATTCCTTTCTGATCAGGACTCATTATCACCAGGAGTCCCTAAGGATAGTGATTGCTGCTATGTCCCCAGGGGAATTCCTTGCTTCTCTGGATCTTCAGGACGCGTATCTACACATCGCCATCGCCGGAGAGCCGGCAGTATATCATATTTGCCTGCGACTGAGGGCACTTTCAGTTTTCAGCTCTTCCCTTTGGTCTGACAGCTCCTCAAGTCTTCAACCGTGTCCTGGGAGCTTTAGTATCTGTCCTCCACCAGAACGGCATCAGAGTTACTCCATACATGGATGACCTGCTTCTGAAAGCCCCCTCTGTGGAACCTCGTCATCAACATGTTCAGGACTGCATTCATGCTCTCACCTATCACGGGTGGATCATCAAAATGGACAAATCTGATCTTGTCCCATCCCAACGCATGGTCTTCCTAGGCCTTCTCTTCGATACTCAGCAGAGCATGGTGTTTCTCACGGAGGAAGTGGCTCACCAGATTGCAGAATCTGCTGTTCTGGCTCTCGATCCAGTTCCAGCCAAGAAGCTGTCCTCTCTAGTGGGGAAATTCATCTACACCATAGAAGCAGTCCAATTTGCCATGGCTCACACCAGGGAACTCCAGAGGTTCGTGATCCAGGTGTGCCGGGGTCTGCCGGATCTTCTGAATACGTCAGTGTCACTTCCTCTTCATAAAGAACTGAGTTTGTCCTGGTGGCTCTACCTCTCAAATCTGCTAAAGGGCAAGTTCTTCCTAGTATCCTTGTGGACAATGGTGATGAAGGATGCCAGCTTCTCAGGATGGGGAGCAGTCCTGGGTCACCTGAGTGCACAAAGTCGGTGGTCTCCGGAGGAATCTCTCCTTCCCATCAAGTGTTGGAGCTTCAGGTGATATTCCATACCCTTCGTCATTGGACTCCCCAGCTGAAAGAATGCCCAGTCCGGGTACAGTCTGACAACACCACGGCCATGGCCTACTTCAACAAGCAGGGCGGAACAAGAAGTCTCACCGCTTGTTTAGAGGTCAAGGCTATTTTGTCCTGGGCAGAAGAACACGTTCCTGCCATATGTGCAGTACACATTCCTGGAGTAGACAACGTCATGACGGACTTCCTCAGTCGACACACAGTGGACAGCGGAGAATGGGAACTGCACCTAGAGGTGTTCTCCCTCATTGTTCAGAAGTGGGGTCTTCTTTGCATCGACCTGATGGTGACAAGACACAACTGGAAAGTCCAGAGGTTCTCCTCTCGCTGGAGGGATCCTCTAGCTCTAGCGGTGGATGCCATGTCCATTTCTTGGTTATTTCCTATGGCTTACATCTTTCCTCCCCTTCCCATGTTGCACAGGGTGTTACGGAAATTGAGACTGGAGCACTGTCCAGTCATTCTGATTGCTCCGTACTGGCCTCGGCAGGCTTGGTTTCCAGAGCTTCTGGATCTGTCAGTGACGGAGCCCTTCCGGCTCCCTAACTGTTCGGATCTTCTTCTATAGGGTTACCTGTGGAAGGAGGATGTTCATAGTCTGGCTTTGACGTCTTGGAAATTGAATCCTCAGTACTGAAGAAGAAGGGCTTTTCTTCTAGTCGTTTCTTCTGAGGCCTACCATTGTGTTTGATCGACCTATCTTGGTGTGCTGATAGAAACCTCTCTCAGGATTTTGATCTGTCTACGGTGCTGGCCTTCTTGCAGGACGGTGTGGATAAGGGCCTCAGCTTGAGTTCTCTTAAGATTCAGACCTCTGCTCTCTGTTTTCTTTCAGAGGCGCATTGCTATTCTTCCTGATGTCAAGGTTTTCTTCCAGGGAGTTGCTCATACTCATCCTGTCTTTAAGACTCACGGTCCTCAGTGGGACCATTGAGTCCTTGGCTACTATTCCTCTACGCCTGCTGATGTGGAAAATGGCTTTTCTCCTGGCGAACGGGTCTGTCCACTGTGTCGCGGTGTTACATACTCTGTCTTGTAAACCACCCTTTTTGGCGTTTCACAAAGACAAGGTGGTCTCTGAGTTATACATTAATCAGGAGATTGTGGTGCCTTCTTTCTGCCCTGACCCTACCTCTGACAAGGATTGGGATCTCCACTTGTTAGATATGGTGCGTTGTCTTAAGTTTTATGGTATCATGGTGCCCGTGATCTCTCTCTGTCACTCTCGCTTGTGGTGCGCTCCTATTGGCTGAGCCTGTTTGGCCCGCCCCTGGTGACCTTTTTTATGCCTGGCCATTGGCACCTTTCAGGTGCCCTTTCGTGGTGTTCCTGAGCCAGTGTTGCTGTTGCTGTGTTCCAGTGTTCCTGATTCCTGTTTACCGATTTGGCCTGTTTTGACTACGCTCCTGAGTACCTGCTCCGTGATCTGACCCAGCCTGGCTGACGTACCTGCTCGTGACTGATCTGGCTTGTCTGAGAACCTCCTCTGTGATCTGACCTGGCTTGGCTGATGTTCCTGCTCGTGACTGATCTGGCTTGTCTGAGAACCTCCTCCGTGCCCTTACCCGGCCTGGCTGACTTCCTGCTCCGTGACCTGAACCAGCTTGCTACAGACCCTGCCATCATTCCTGCTTCCTGCTGCTTGGTGTCGCCATAGCAACATTCTGACTTCCACTGTGCTTGTGGCAGGGCTGATCGTGACTGCCTCTATTAACACTTGCAGAGCCGTGTCTCCAATACTGAGTCTCCATTAACACTTGCAGAGCTGTGCTTCCATTGCTGAGTCTTCCTTGGCACTTGCAGAGCGGTACCCACATTTGCTGAACCTCCGGCTGTACTTGCAGAGCTGTGTGTCCGATCCTTGTGCTGTTATTAACACTTGCAGTGCTGCTGTCTCCACTATCTGAGCCTTCTGTTACACTTGCAGAGCCTTGCTGTTTATCCGCTATATCTGCTGAGCCGGCCGTGTTGAGAGCCTGGTCTAGACGGCGGCTCATCTTGTCAACTAGCAGAGTAGTCGGTCTCCGTTACTGCGCCCGTGGGAGGCGCTATTAGCTCTTGCTCTATCAGTGTTACTCTCCATTACACACCCGGTGGGACTATTGGCTCAAGCACTTGCAGTGCAGGTTGTCTCCGGTATACGCCCGTGGGGGCTATTGGCTCAAGCTATTGCTTTACAGCTGGTCTCCGTTATATGCCAGTGGGGGCTATTGGCAAGCTCTTGCAGTTTAGTCATCTCCGTTGTTACGCCCGTGGGGGCTATAGGCTCAAGCTCTTGCAGTGTAACATAGTAACATAGTAACATAGTAGATAAGGCTGAAAAAAGACATGTGTCCATCAAGTCCAGCCCATGCCAATAACACCCCTGTTGATCCAGAGGAAGGCAACAAAAAAGCCCTCTGGAGCAATTTCCAATGTAGGTGTGTGTGTGAGTGTGTCAAATAGTTCCCCGGCTCAATATCCTATTTGCTTTGAAGCCATCTGTCATAACTGTCAATATTGTTCTGTGCTAGATAGGCATCCATTGCTTTTTTGAATGCAGTTACATTATCTGCAAGCACAGCATCCCGAGGCAAAGAATTCCATAGCCTTACCGCCCTTACTGTAAAGAATCCCTGCCTGTGTAAGTTGTCACCGTTACTACGCCCGTGGGGGCTATTGGCTGAAACTACCCTGCAGTATTCTACCTCAGCTCCTGTACTGCCTAAGCAGCTTTCCAAGCCTTATGAACTTAAGGTGTTGCATCATCTAACACCAAATGCTACCTCATTACCACCTTGGGCGTGCCAAACACCACAACAGAGACTGATTGTTTATTTGTACTTAACCATTGAATACCGTTGCTATTCTGTGCCTGTCCTGTGACAGTATATATATATATTATTCTTGCTTCTGTATACTGGGCCTGAGAAGGCATATGTATCGCTATATTTATGTGTTGCCTGTAGAGGGTGATCTTTCTTCTTTATTTTTTTTTTTTAATAAAACTGTGTTTTATTGTAACCTGCTGGTCTGAGTGTCTTGAAAAACCATTACATATGTTCACTGCACCGAGTCCATTAGACATTTTGACAATCTGACTCGCTGTTCGTCATTCCTGAGGGTCCCGGGGCAGAAAGACCTGCATCCAACGTGACTATTGCGTCTTGGATCAAGTCCACTATTCGTAAGGCTTACGAGCTGAGGAAGAAACCCTTTCCCTTTCGGGTTATGGCTCATTCTACCAGATCTTTTAGGGCTTCTTGGGATTACAAGAATCAGGCCTCCACTGATCAGTTGTGCAAGGCTGCCACTTGGTCGTCTGTGCACACCTTTTCGAAGCACTACCGTGTTGATGTGCTGGCATCTGCTGATGCCAGCTTTGGGAGGAAGATCCTGGAGGCAGGATCTTCTTTGGTTTTGGTGCTTCCTTCATTTTTGAGCCCTGTTGGCTCTAGTTCCATGTGCTGTGTAACAGTTCTTGGGGTGTTGTTACCCCTGTTCAGTGTCCATTGACACTTCACTTGTTTTGTTGGGATATCTCTGATCTGATGGTTCATATCTGCTCTGGTGACTTTGGGGGCCTTGCGCCTGGTTCTTGCCTTTTTCCTGCTTCTGGGAAACTCAATGGTTGGACATCCCAAAGTTACCAGTAACCTGTATTGGACGACAGAGAAAAGAGGATTTTAGTCTTACCTGTTAAATCCTTTTCTCTTAGTCCATACAGGTTACTGGTCTCCCACCCTGTCAAGGGACCATGCTTGGCTCTCCTGTGGCAGATTGTGGGGGTCCTTTGGGGTCATGCTTACAGGATTCTTCTTGCCCTTCCACTATCTAGTCAATAGTTAGTGTCTCAAATCTTTCTGGAGCTGGTTGGCTAGCTGCAGCCAAGGAGGGAAGGTAGGCCCCACCCCCTGCAATCAATTCTAGAATTGTTCCTGCCTACTTAAATGGGCAGATCGCCTACCCAAAGTTACCAGTAACCTGCATGGACTAAGAGAAAGGGATTTAACAGGTAAGACTAAAATCCTCTTATAATCAATATATAAAAAATTAAATATGAAAATAATAATAAATTAACTAGCTGTATACTTTGAAGCCATTTTTGATCTCCCTTCTGCTGGAGCAGCAGCACCTTCCTGCACCCCGAATGGAGATGGGTTATTCTCTCCGTCTGCTCTTTTGTCAGCAATTCGATCTGCTAACCACTCCACTTGTGAGTATTCATTTATCTTTATTGATTTACAGCATTGATCTGTTCAGTTTTCTTTCATATAAAAACCAGTCTCTGTTCAAATTTCCCTCAGTATGGCTCAGGCAATGGCCTGAGAGGTAACTGAGGGGGTATTCCTTGTTCTGTTTTCCCGCCTGGGCCTGCTCTGTTTCCCTGCAGCGACATTGTGCATTTATTTTTGGCAAATATTTGGGGGCATCATAGACTTATTTATGGCATTATGGACTTCTATGTGGAATTTGTTTTGGGGGCATCTATCATTTGAAATATTTTTTATTATTATAGTCACAGCGGATATATCATCAGAAGAAAGAAGATTAGAAAACAACAATATGAAGAATGAAGATAAGAAGAAGACTGGAGATAGACTATTACAGAAGAAGACTAACAGTGGATGACCAGGGTGCTGAAGACTGCATGGGACATCAGACTTAAAGGAAACTGTTTATTGTGATGGGATAGTGTTTGCTTTAAGGTGATTAACCCAGTGAGTGCCAGTGGGGTGTGTAACTCTCTGCAATGCATTGCATACCTCACTGGCACTCATAGGGTTAATTTTATTTTCTTTCCACTCATGCTTTTAGTTATTTGGATGTACTGATATGGGGCTTAGGACCCCATATCAAAACATCCATGTGTCACTAGTGTAGGGATCACTAGCCACGCACGCTTCTGTGTGTTACAAAACCACTGTTCTACTGCACGCTGGTGGTTTTTAATGCACATTAGGGAGTCTAGGGGCTGTCTTCTTAAAGTGTAGACCATTTTTCTTTTATTGGAAACAATTATGGAAATCAGGAAAAAAATTTACAGAAAAAAGAAGATTTTATTAAATACTTTACAATAGGGCAGTAGATTAAATCACAGCCAATATTAAGAATGAAGATAATGAAGGTAATATATCTGAGAAATGATGGACAATGGCGTATGAACATTTTCAGACTAATTACAGACAATTTCAGTTGTGATGACATTTTGAAAATCCCCCCTTAAATGGATACTAATGTTTCAAAATAAAATCAGCTCCAATTAATCTTCATAGTATGTGGGACATGGAGAGTGTTATTTCAATACTGTCAGGGTTGTAGTTCAAGAGTAATTGAATGATACAGTATCCCTCTCCTGCCCCTTTTACCTAGTATAAGCCACCTCCGCTCAGATGTGGAATCTGGTCCTGGGACCAGACAGCTCACATCAAGGGTCAAGCATAAGGAAAACCCTGCCCCCGTTGACAAGTTTTTCAGATTTTTTCCTTATGCTCACTGAAGACTGTCCCTCTATGCGATCCATGCTGACAGTCTTGGTGCTCTGAGGTGAGCAGTGTTACATCAGTAAAAGGGTTGGGAGGGGGATACTTTATTATTCAATTACTCTTGAACTACAACTCGGACAGTATTGAAATAACACTCTCCATGGCCCAAATACTATGAAGATTAATTGGATCTGCTTTTATTTTGAAATCTTACTATCCCTTTAAAGAGGCTGAAGTCCCATTGATTTAAATAAGGCTTTTAATTGCATGAATGCTGGAGAGGTCTTCATAGCAATGCATTGGAGACATATTTAGCAGTCAAGGAGGTGGATACATGACTATAATTCTACTGTAAACTGGGTACTGAAATTTATTTTCTAGTCCTACACCTGCCTAAAACCACTCTCTAGTTCAGCTGCTGGCATTGGAGTCTAAAGCCAGACGAGCTGTGCTGGTAGATTCGTACATTCCCACCAAGGGGTTAAAATGTATTTAAATCAATAGGAATTTGTATTTGTTGCTTATAGTACAGTTGTTATACCCCAGAGTTATATCAGCTCCTCCTCAGGCATCAGACTGAGTAACTGTTTCCTTCACATTAATCTCTCCTGTGATTAGGGTTGCCACTCAGCCGGTATTTTACCAGCAGGCAGGTAAAAAATTGGCTTCTGTCCAATGTTAAGTCTATGGAGGGAATGCCATGGCCGGTATTTTTTTGAAGAAAAGGTGGCAACCCTACTTGTGATTATTCTCTTTTCTTCTGAATGGCACATTTCTATTTTAAATGAACAGAATTGAAAATCCAGGATTCATCTTTCTCTTGGTATACAATGACTACTTTACTATACATAAAGACTCAGCCATGCTGGTGAGAGTAGTTTGTAGCTACCCCTGGAGAAATGTAAACGTATACTTACCTCAGAAGTTTCAAAATCAGCTGACACTGAGCTCTGCGAAACATTAACCCCTAAACTTCTCCATACCGCTTCTGCTTTCTCTAATCCAGAGGCCTCAGGAACCTGTAACATGCTACAAATTGGAAATATCACTGCCTGAACATACATAAGACAAGGACTTGTTCCTCTCCCTTTCTTGTAGTAAAGAGCCAAATTAGACACTAACAAAACAGTCAGTTGGTAAAGATCTCATAGCATGTAACACTGGGCTCTGTCACCCCGAGAATTAGTGAAACCCTAAAACCCTGTGATTTGGGTCAAATCCCTGAGTTTAGGATGAAACCCTAAGAGTTCCCAGGTGTGGATTTATTACTTGCAGGGTAAATAAATTACTCAAATATAATCTCAATATAAAAATGCAGTCAAAAAGAACAGAAGAATAAAAAGCTAAATAATTGGCATTCAGACTGTCAGATGGATACCAGGGATAGTGTACATTCTCAGAAGGAAAACACAGGCCTCTTGTGGAAAGTAAAAATTGAGCAACTGAAACCATAGGGGAAAATAACATATCTTATTGATATGAATTGGACTTTTAAACCCTTAAAAGCTACAGAGGTCTGCAATGTGTGTGAGACCACTATGGCATTCAAGGGGTTAAACCATCTTTCAAATCAAAGGGAATTTAGGACATTTTTATTTGTCCCCTATGGTGCAATTAATTCACTCTATAATTGCTTATCTTTTGCTTTCTGCATGAGGGTCTAGCTAAGAGGTGTCCATACATTTTTACTGATGTACCAGACAGTGAATAACAGAAGAAAACAAGAGAGAAGCACTAGGGGTGCCCCTTGTTTGAGATCAAAAGGTGAGATCACTACCATTAACACCCTCAAATGGGTACTCACAAACAGAGTGGCTGAGACCCTAAATATGTAGGTCACTCAGCTTGAAGCGCTCCTGGGTCTAGATGCTGGCACAGACAGTTAACAGACTTCAAAATAGGGAGAACGAATCAGTGGTCTTCTCCTTGTAACTCGCTCTCCCCAAGTGGCACTGCAGATAGAGAAGAAAAGGGTACCCAATAGGGCAATAATGCAAATAGAAAAATAAAATAAATATGGATAATAGTAATATACTCACAAGCAATGCGGTCAGGTTAGGAATATTTTGAAACACCTGACTGGAGGGCTCACAGAGAAATTGACCCGTCTCCATTTGGGGCTCCTGGGTATCCACAATAGAATAATGGAATAAAGACAGAGAAGAGAACAGTGAATTGAATTCCAAACAGCAATAAATAATGTAATGACATTAAATAAAGATGCATTAAATGGAGTTTGTATTGACTATTATATGCAATCCATAGCTAGGCTAATAACTGACCTTTTATTCTTGTTACATACATTTGCATTCTAAGCATTATTTGTCTATCTCACTGCAAAATATCTGGTAAGGATTATTATGTTTAAGAGCAAGTAACATTTTTATTATTTAACCCTTTGAGTGCCAGCAATGGTGCGCACACTGGTGGCACTCATAGGTTTATGTGAATTTGCATGAAAGGCCTTTATTGTCTACTAGTTGAACAGCCCGTTACACGGGCCACAGTGCCTCTGGCAGCGGTCGCGTAGCAGTCACGCGCGGTAGAGACTGCCCGCCCCCAGCTCTGTATCAGCCGCGGCGCGGGCAGTCTGTAGTGCGCATGACTGCCGCACGCGCAGCAGTGTCTACTGCGCATGTCGTGCGTTACACACAACTTAGCAAATTATTATATAGGATGTTTGAAGGATTCAAACAGCCTCCATTCATTAGTCTGAACATCCCTGTCCTAGGGGTAATGTAGATGTTAAACGTGGGGTCAAAATAATAACCCTTTGAGTACCAGAAGGGTATGCACTGTATTGAGAAGCGGTTAACTGAAGTGTTCAACTCATTGCTTCTCAGTGTGTTTCTTGCCCCTCTGGCACTCAAGGGCTTAACACTTTTTTTTTTTTTTTCAGATCGAAAAATTACAAAGGCATCCAAGCTTAATAAAATTAGATGTCATATCAAGAAAAGGCTCTGTAGTCAACACGTTATGTCAAGCAGTACAAACTCAAATAACATTAAATTCGGGTTAACCCCTTAAGGACCGGTGAGCGCATGCGTTGCCAGAACTTGACGACCACGGGGCTTTTTTTTGTTTATTTTTTTTAAGTACTTCCGGTTCAGGGCTCACGCTTCACCAGGAGCCCTGAACTCCATGACGTGCCAGGACCGACATTGCTCCTTAAGTACCGGACCGCCGTGACGGTCCTGGCACGTCAATGGTCGTGAAGGGATTAAAGTAGAAAGTCGTAGCAGTGCGAAAACACTCCCAAAACCAAAAGTAAGAGTAATACAGACATAAGAGATTAAGAGGAGAAGAAAAGAGAAGATGAGAGAAAGAAAAAAAATATATATAAAAAAATAAAAAATATTTAACCCCTTAAGGACTGGGAAAATCAGAGATGGATTTCACTTAAGGACCGGAGCAATTCTGACCTTTTTGACTATGTCTTTGTTCAACAGTGTTTTCCCTCTAAGTACTTTATTTTACCCAAGAAAATGTAATACCTTTTTTATGCACAAGTAGGGCTTTCTTTTGATACCACACTTATATGGATAATCCACCATTTATTTTAGTAAAATTCAAGAAAATGGTAAAAAAAAAATTTAAAAAAAAAACGCCTTTTTTTTCTCTTGGGATCATTGGGCGCAATGGGTTAAATATTTATGGAGACTGCATGAAAGGTATGACCGGTCAGGCATACCTACAAAATGGGCAGTTTTAAGTGGGCACTGTTCCCCTGGGTGAAAATTCCCATGTCCCTTTTTCCCCACCCTATTTTCCCACTTTTATTATTGATTACATTTAGCGTTGTATATAAATGTATTACATGGCTCCACTACAATCACATTTCCACTTTTGGTAACTGACATACTGTTTTTTTAAAATATTTTTTTTTTTGTAAAAAAAAATTGTGTTGTGTCTTTAAAAAAAAACAAAAAAAAAAGTTGATTTAGCAGTTCATAAATTGACCTGCTAACAGCCAGCCTCCAGAACAGCAGTGAAGGGGTTAATACCCCCAGCTGCTGATTTTTTTAGTCCAGTAGGTGTCTCCTCTCTACTTCTCTGTCCCTTACTTTGCTGGTAAGGGACAGACGGGTAGAGGAGAGACTCAGAGACAGTGTGTGAACCGCACAGAGAATGCCGGTACATGTGATTGCTGCTTCAGTGAACACATGACCCGGCACAACTGCGAAGGGCTGAGACTGAACTCTCCGGTACAGGAGCATTCAGTCTCAGCCCGTTGCTATCATTTATCCCATGACGGTCCAGGACGTCCAGACGTCCCATGATAGTCCAAGATGGTCCAGAAAATGCTGACTTTGCCTCTGGTCTTGGCAATAAGCCCATGACACTCTGGGGGGGGGGTGGAAGGAGAGGGAGAGGAGGGAAAAAAAACCCAGAGTAAATACATAAGAAAAACAGCCATAGAAGAAGGCAAGAGGCTCATGCTTGGATCAGGAGGAGAAAGTATCGCCCACTGTCCAAATGGAAAGGGTGAAATGAGCCCTAGAAGGGCGAGAGAGTGGTATAGGAAAAAGACAATAAATCCCATAGAAATGTAATTATATGTGACTCAGCTAGGGCTGCAGGAGTGAAACTAGAGTGAAGAACACAACCAAAAGTGTATATATACATAACCATCTTGATGTAGAGTAAGGAAACCCAATGTGAGATGTTGTAAGAAAAGTTAAGGAGGGTAGATATCTCCGGGGAGTAGTGGCCACTAAATATCACGAAAAAGCAGTAATTCGAACCTAAAATCCTAACAGATCACATAACATAAAAATGGCGGCTGAGTTCTAAGTACCAAATGGGCATATCGAGGAGGTGTACCTCAGTTAAATTACACATTCAGAATGTCCTCATAGGAGGACAAAAAATAATCCTAGACAAACCAAGAAATCCCCGCTAATTGGTTAAGACCAGTGCATAATATAAAAAGCACGCATAGCAATTTTCAAAAATCGACAACATTATTAGAGAAAAAGAATACTGAACTTGCAAAGAATCCCCAGTCCTCCTAAGGTAAAAGCTTGTCCTCCCCTCTACCATTCGCCCCCACCCCACTGTGAGAAAGGGCAGGTAGGATGCGATCGGAACAGCGGGTGGGAAGACAAGAGCATTGCAGCACCCCCAAAACTCCCATCTTTGGTTTGTTTAACAACATAGAATTAGGCCCTATAAAATAGGAGAGACTGTAAATAGTACTACAGTATCTAACAGGTCACAGAGGACCCAAATGGAAACCTGAAAGTCATCCGAGATCAAAGTAGATGAATGTCTTCAGTCCCAAGCTAAAACAGGGACCTGGTGAAGAGGAATCAGGAGCTCAGCATGAGAAAGTCATCCCACTGCCACAGGCCTCACTGCCTGGGTTGGTAAAAACGGTATGGTGTTAGATGCCTTCCGTTTCATAGATACAGGCTTCCAGGGTGAGGCGGGTGGCCCGCAATCCATATCAGTATGTTCATCTTCTCAGGAAAGGTGCCATCTGGTAACTGTAGATTGAGCGTAGAGGTGAATGCATGAATGTCACCCTTATATCTCAGGATATGAGTGGTGCTATAGAGAGAAGCCAAAAGAGACATAGGGAAGCCCCACCGACATTTTATTTTCCGAGCTTTAAGTTCGGAAGTTATGGGTTTCATGTCCTTTCTCCACTGGATTGTAGTGAGTGAGAGATCCTGATAGATGGAAATGTTATGACCCTCAAAGGTAACAAATTGAGAACCTCTTGTGGCCTTGATATTTCATCCCTGGTCAGGGTACGACTGAAACCGCAAAATGACATCTCTCGAGGCTTCAGACTGAGGTCCTTTGGACCGGAGTGGTCAGTGTGCAAAGTCAATAAGGAAAGTGCGATCTTGCGTGGCCTTAGTTACGAAAAGAAAGAATTGTTATAGGAATCGGGTAGGACGACAAAGTCAGCAGCTTCAGATATTCCTCTCAGGCGTAGGTTATTACACCTATTTCAATTTTCCAAATCATCCACTTTGAGTAGTAGATTTGTTTGGTTCTTATGAAGTGTATTAAGTGATTTGGAAGATTCAGACTCACAGAAAAGTGTGCAACATTCTCTTCCAGGGCCTCTACTCTCCCACCAATGTGCATTATTTCCCATCTGACCTCAAGGATTTCTTCTCTGAGAAATAATTTTAGCTCTGAGAGGAGGTTCTTGATGTCACTTTTAGTTGATGGGATATCATCCACTTCAGGAGGTAGGCTCAACTGAGAAGCAGAAGGACGAATTAGCTTAGTCATCAGTAAAGTGTCTTCAGAAAGACCTGCAATCTTATGATCCGCCATCTTAATGCCTCTAGATCCGGGCTGAGTAGTCTTTCCATTTGCAAAAACAAATGTTCAGCGACAGGGAGTTTTTCAGAGATCTCCCGAAATCAGTAATCAGTCCACCACTGTAGCGGGGTCTCCATGGGTTGTGACAGTGTGAATATCGATCGTTTTCAGTCCTGCAGGCAGAAGCTCACAGGTTATGCATCTATTTGAGTCGGCTGCCAAACCCCCCCCCGGGGTTAACACTTTTAACTAACCCTTTGAGTACCAGTGGGGTAAGTAACAGCAGAGTAGTACATTGCATACCCCTCTGCCACTTAAGTGTTAACATTATGCAAGGTGTAACAAACAATTAATTTAATGATTCCACTCTTCAATATGTTATTTTTAATATGTTATTGCATTTATCTGTCATTTTGACATTCAAAAGGATTTAGCTATGGAAAGCAAGAAAAAATGGAGTGGGGGAGTGAACAGCGGAACAACTAAAATGTTTTAAGTTCCAAGAAAATTGTTCATGGGGGGCTCGACCTTCTGAGGACTGTAGAGATAGGGGACTATAGACATAAAACAGATGAGGAGAGCAACAACACGGACAGGACCAAAAGAAAGTGGTCAAACCTAAAAGAAAATTCTGGACACATTTTTTCAACTATAATTTCTGTAGTTCTGGTTGTGTCACCACTGCAAGTTTCAAAGGTCCACATGCTCCAAGAAAAGGGATACGATTTGGGCAAACCAACTGCACCACAGGGACAATTAAACATAGAAGAAAGAACTAACACATTAACATCCAAGTTCAATGAAGATTCTTTAAAAGCAGCATCTTTTTTATTCTGCAATAGATGTAAAATAGGTAAAATACCCGACAGTGTAAATCTGGAGATACTCAGCAAGTGTGTGCAAAGAAGCAGTGAGTGCCACTAGCAGCGATCAACGCATTTTGCGTTTCCTATTCTTACTCATGATCGAACAAAAAGCCTGCATAATGGATAACACTATTCTTATAATGTTTGCAATACCTTTGTTTCTACTGGATCAGAAACACTATAAGAATAAGTTTATCCATTATGCCTCTTTTTGTTCAATCATGAGTAAGTGTAGAAAATGCAAAATGCGTTAATCTCTTTTGGTGACACTCACTGCTTCTTTGCACCCAGTTGCTGAGTCTCTCCATATTCACAGTCTGAATTAAACTGTCAGGTATTTTTCCCTAGTTTATATGCACTACACAATAAAGACTATTTTGCTTCTAAAAAATCTCCATTGTTCCAGGCAGCACATGTGGTACCTTAATTACATCAGTGCAGATATTTATAGAAGTGCAATATTGCTATAAATGTGTACATTAGAGGGTATTCAATGGGGGTTATTCGCTAAGGCTTGATAAACAGGTGATAAAGCGGAGGTGACTTCTCCAGTGATATCACTTCCACAGTTCCTATGTTATTCTATGGAACCTATGAACTAAGATCTCCATGGCTCCATAGAATAACAGAAATTGAAGAAGTGATATCACTGAAGAAGTCATCTTCACTTTATCACCTCTTTATCACACTTTAGTGAATAACCCCCCTTGACTTTTTCAAATTAATGAATTGTGTCTGTTTGGAACTGCAGGATTTTCTTTTGCATGAACAATTAAACATCACCAAAATTCCTATTGAAGTTCTTGTGGCTCCTTGAATGAAAGAGAGATTTGCAAAGCATTCACAAAAAAATATACTGAAGAAGACTTCTCTGAGAGGCCGATTTAGGCTTGGATTACATTGCAGATTTATCAAGGGCTTCTTTAAGGGACACATCTAAACAGTGATACCATCAATTGCAGTGTAATCTAGGCCATAATCAGATGATGTGGACCAATTCTTGGGCAAACCAGCTACACCATGGGACAAATAATTATGCCTATTGATTTAAAAAGAAATTTTAACCTTGTAAGTGGTCTCCAAAGCTTTTCAATGTGTGGAGACACATCTCTAGAATTCAAAAGGTTAAAAAACTCATTTAAATCAAAGGGGATTTTTGGAATTTTTAGTTCTCCCCTGTGGTACAGTTTGTATGCCCCAAAATTGCTCCAGTTCTTCTTAATTAATCAGTCTCCAAGAGTCAGATTTTTAAGGGCTTGCTTGTGTTAGAAGCTTGTGCTTGCAAAGTTGTGTGTGCATCAGTATTTATCAGTAGCTGTCCATCTCTGATATAAAACATCAGCTCTGTTCTGAATAAAAATTATCTCTGTAAATATGAATGTTATTACTCTATACTGAATTGAAGGCCCTATAATGAGTTGCCAGCTGCTGACTTATATTATGACCTTCATCTCCTAATGGATTCAGAATAAAGCAAGGAAGAATCTCTAAAGTGCAATCACACTAACAACTAACAATGTCTCTTAGTGACGTCACTGGGAAATGTGGTGACATTTCTCTGCAATACCAAGCATCGCACTTTGGAGAATCTACTCCTGGGGGACTTGTATAAAGAGAATGTTTTTACATCAAAAATTTAAAAAAAGGAAAACAAATCTACAATGTACAAAAAGCATAGTCCATGTTAAAAGAAAAGTACAACCTTCCATTAATAACCAACCACTGACCTTACTGTGGCCAGAAAATCCTAATGGTCCTATTGATTTTGTTCTTGTGCCCTTGTTCAAGAGATAATATTTTCAGTCAGTCCTGTATGTCATGTCTACAGAGGCAGACATGATAGTTACTAGCAGTGTCACAGGTTACAAACTAAGCCCACCTCACATTATAATTTTTGCAATGTGTTATGCACTCCTCTGTTCTTTAAAGGAGCAGTCAACTTTTATTTTTATGAAAATGTGTATGCTATAGAGCTTTTCCTGCTGAGTAAAACAAGGTAATTCCCTCTGTTGTCAGTTGTTTTATTCAGAAGTTACAAAAGTTCAGATAATCAGGAAGTGAATGTACTGTGTGTTTACTTCCTGATAGTTCTAACAGACAGGAAGTGACAGGCAGTTTCTATCACATTCTATGGAGAACTGAAAGTCACTGACTTTCCTCTCCATTAGAATTTAACAGGAGAACTAATTGGAATTTGACAACTAGTGGGCACTGCTAATATAAATAAACATGGGTCTAAACTGTAATAACTCTGGAAATATGCATCTGTCTGCAGTGGGAGTACCCTTATGTCACTCAACAGGAAATGCCCTACAACATCTGTTTTTTCTTAAAAAAAACTGTCTTCTTCAATCTGAAAAATCTACCATTCTCCACAACCATGATACCCAGGACTGCTGGAAGATGTTTTATTTTGAACAAAGGCACAAGAAAAAAAATACATTGGGGTCTGCAATTGGTACCCGAATGGCACCACAATATGCCAACCTGTTTATGGCAAAATTGGAAGAGGACTTCCTGTCCACATGCCAGATAAAACCCCTGGTCTATCTCCACTACATAGATGATATTCTTATCATCTGGACCGCCAGTGATGAGGAACTTCTCAAATTCCATGAGAATTACAATACATTCCACCCAAATATCAACCTAACACTCAGTCACTCACGCACAAACATTAACTTCCTTGACACAACTATCAATATTCAGAACAACTCCATCCACACATCCCTATACCGCAAACCAACAGACAGACCAACCTACCTGAAAAACAATAGCTTCCACCTAAAACACACAAAGAACTCCATATACAGGCAGGCCATCAGATACCACCGCATCTGTTCTGACATGATGGACCATGACAAACACCTTCAGAAACTCAGAGGAAACTTTATAAAACACAGTTACAGTGCAACTATTATTGACAGTCAGATACAGAAGGCTACCCAAATACCAAGAAAAAATCTGTTGCGCTACAAAGAAAAACATAAGGGAAACCGGGTGCCACTGGTGGTCACTTACCATACCCAGGTTGAAGTTCTATGCAAAATAGCAAGAGAACTTCAAACTAAATTACATACGGATGAAAGACTTAAGAACATATTCCCACAGCCTCCCTTACTCTCCTTCAGACAGCCTCCCAATGTGAAACAACTGATGGTGAGGAATGCCCTGAATAAAAATACAAAAAATGGCACATCTCCCTACCTACAAAAGAGATGTGAAACCTGTGCACACATTTACACCACGGACAAGATACTAATCCCAAACACCCAGGTACACCATAAGATCAATGGTACCTTCACCTGTAAATCATCTAATGTAATATACCTTATCATGTGTGCAAAATGCCCAACAGCTCTGTATGTGGGAGAAACTGGACAAGCACTACATAAGAGGTTTAATTCCTACAGATCCAGTGTTAATAACAAAAAGACAGACACACCAGTGGGGGAACACTTTTGTCAAAATGGGCACAGTGTCAGGGACATTAAGTTAACTATATTGATGGGATGGTTCCGCACTCAGAGGGACAGAAAGATATAGGAGGTAAAATTAATGTTAAAATTTAATGCAATTTGTAGTGGTTTAAATAAAGACAAAGAATTTTTATCACATTATCAATTAGTTAGTTGACCTCTCCAACAGACCCAAGAGCATTGTAAATACCTCTAAATCCTCAGAGGAAGAGTGCAATTTACCAACTGACTGATTAAAGTATCTGGATCTGGATTGAGTTCTCTTATCTGATTTCCATGCTAAACAATGCAATGTCTACTTGTATTTAAGAGAGATGTTTTCATATTTATCTGTATAACATGCCTGAGGAAGAGACCTAAGGTCTTAAAAGCTTGCATTCTAAATCTGCTTAGTTAGCCAATAAAAGGTATCAAAAACTATATTTGCCTCATGTATTTATTGTGCACTCAGAACAGTCTTTCTCTTCCCTGACCATATAACCGCAGGATTACACTGTTTCTTTATTGTACAACTGGTACTTTATAAATTCAAGGTGAGGACCCTGAAACAAGAGGCCCCAGTTAATTGTCGGATACACCTAAGCATTAATATGGTTGTGTTCTTCCCATAATGCAGTAGAATTGCCCCCAAGTCACTCCATTTTATTTGAACATAAGGCTCTGTAAGTGCCACAGGAGTGTTCAATTCATTTTCCTTGCAATTTTCTCTGACACAAAAGAGTTAACCATATCACTTCCAGATGGGTCTTCTTGTTACTGCTACCTCTAACAACCAAACATTTTAATGGGAAATAATTTGTTATGTGTGTGCTTTATCTTCTGTTTCTTATTTTGTATGATATTGTAATAAATATTTAATAATGGTAATGCTGTCAAAACAGCACTGATTTTCATTATTTATAACATTCTGCATTAAAAAGCAAATGTCAGAAAATCAAAGAATATTTTTTACTCAAACATTACACATATTGTTATAAAAAATATTCATGTGCAAATGCATTCTGCAGCAATGTACTATGGAAGTACAAAGCACATAACCAACACAAATGTAAACACATTTATGTGAAGGTTCACATCAATGAGCACAGTGCATGTGCTGTGTTTATATTTAAAGAGACCTAATCATCCAAAAACAAACTTGAAGAGTATAAAAAAAAGCTTTCAAAAGCTGTTGTTATTTACATTTATAGATCATGCTAATTAAGACATGCTGTTTACTTCTTGTCTTAACACTTTATTACATCCCCTAACTTGCTGACATTGAACAGCAATGTGTTAACCATCTCCCTGAGCACAGACAGGTTAAGTAACAGTGAAACCAGAGATAATGGCTAAGACAGGAATTGTCTGCATGGCATGCCTTAATTAGCATAATATATAAATCTAAATAATTATAAAACTAGATTTCTGATTAAAAATCGCTAATAAAATTATTTTGAAAACTCTTTTGTTTGTAGCTGTTGTTTTTATTATTATTATTCTTTATATAGTGCCAACTAATTCTGCATCACTGTACAATAGGGAATGGACATACAGAGATATTAAATAATACAAATCAAATGTGGAGAACAGAAGGATCAGAGGGTCTTGCTCATGAGAGCTTACAGTCTAGAGGAAGGTAGGTTGGACACACAAGGAGTAAATGCTATTGGGTGAAAGTGCCTTCTGCCACATGAACTGCCAGTCAGTGGGTGGAAGGAACTGCTGTTGAGTGCAGTGGTCTAGGGAAGGGGTGGTTCCTGGCAATAATGTTTATGAAGGTAGTTGATAGGCTTCCCTAAAGAGGTGAGTTTTCAGGGAGCGTCTGAAGATCTGAAGGCTGGGGGAGAGAATTCCAGAGCTCAGCTCAGGAGAAGTCCTGTAGGTGGGAGTGGGAGGTTGTAATAAGAGCTGTGGAGAGCAGAAGGTTGTGTGCAGAGCAAGGATGGTGAGTGGGAGTGTACTTGGAAATGAGAGATGAAATATAGGGGTGTGTGGTGTTAGTGGGAGCCAGTGTACGGACTGGCAGAGGGGATTGGTGTTAGAGAATCGATGAGTGAGGTAGATTAGTCTTGCAGCAGAGTTCATTATGGACTGTAGTGGGGTTAGTAGGGTGAGAGAAAGGCCAATTAGTAATGAGTTACAGTAGTCAAGACTGGACATAATGAGTGTTTGGATTATAAGTTTGGTAGTGTCTTGGGTGAGAAAGAGTCGGATTCTAGAGAGGTTGTAGAGGTGGAGGTGGGATGAGTTGGAGATTGACTGGATGTGAGGAATAAAGGATAAGGCGGAGTCAAATGTGACCCCCAGGCAGCTTGCTGTAGGGGTTTGTGTTGGTAGTGTTGTTAACAGTGAGGGTAATATCTGGGATAAGGCTGTTTGTAGAGGAAAGATAATTAGTTCAGTTTTGCTAAGGTTAAGTTTGGAGTTGATGGAAGAAAATCCAGGAAGACACACCAGACAGAAAGTCAGATACCTGAGACAGGAGATAAGGGTAGAGGCCTGGGGAAGAAAGATAGATGATTAGGTGATAAGGTCCTTGTAAGTTAGTATATTGAACACCTGTAGCTGTGCTTATGTATAGATGTCTTTAAGTCACATTTCCACTATCACAAGCTTTAATGTGAATAGACCCTAACTACATCCAGGGATGATTTAAAAAAAAAACAACAAAGACACTAGGTCATCTTATTCTGTAAGGTGTATTGTCTTGCTGATGGCATGTATTCACTTAATACTAGATAGAAATGTTCTGGGACATCAAACTGGTTGAGATTTACCCTTGATGCCACCTCTCTAGCAGGCATAAGAAAAACAAAAGTTTACTGTTTTTTCACTGCTCCCCATTAGCACATTTGGACTTGTGCATAAAAGAAAAAAGAAGCAATTCTAGAGTAAACCAGTTGCACCATATGGGGAAATTAGAGGCAACATATTTCCAGGTTTAGTTCCCAAGCCCAATCTTGACTCAGAGGTGAGCCTTAAAGGGATAGTAATGTTTCAAAATAAAAGCAAATCCAATTAATCGCCATAGTATTTGGGCCATGGAGAGTCTGATTGGTAGTTCAAGAGTAATTGAATGATAAAGTATTCCCGTCCCGCCCCTTTTACTGATGTAACACTGCTCACCTTAGAACAGAAAGGTGGTGTCCAGATGGCTTGTAGAGAGGGACAATTATCAATTAGCATACGGGGAAAACCTGAAAAACCTGTCAAGGGGTGCAGGGTTTACATTGTTCTCACATTAAGAAGATTGTCCCTTGCTGTGAGTTGTCTGGTCTTAAGACCAGATTCCACATCTGAGGGGAGGTGGCTTACACTAGGTAAAAGGGGTGATAGGGGGAAACTTTATCATTCAGTTACTCTTGAACTACAACTCTGACACTCCCCAGACCTCCCCAGACCTTATTTCACCTCCGGAGGCTTGGGACAAGAAAGTTCCCAGAACGGCGAAAGGTGTTTATGGGAAACCTGGACTAAAGGTGGAGATCTGGCATTGGACCAGTTGAATGAAGATATAAGGAGATTGAAAAGACTGGGAGTTTATGGGCTTAAATACATAGATGGTCTGGTGAGTGAATTTGTACTTCTTGCACAATTGAAAGAAAATAAAGATAGTGCTTTTAGATTCTATTTTCTCTTTCCGCCCCTTGTTCTAGATTGTGTATACCAGTAAGGGATAAGGTCCCGAAGTTGGAGAGTAGCATTGGAATAGATCGGTATAAGCACTGGAAATAGTGGACATATTGTCTTTAACTACATCTGCTTTTCTCATCATTCATTCTTCATCATTTTCATTTCATTCTCCATTCATTGACCATTCTTTTTTTTTTTTTTTTTTGTTCTTTATATTTTTAAAGACAAATGGGATATAGTATTATTTTTTAACAATTACTGTTACTGTTTGGTTATTAGTAGAGTGTAGATATATATCCCTATTTTTATCTCCTGGTAGGCTTACACAGTGCGCAGGGAGCTTGATCTTAGACCCAGGTGCAGGATTTTGTCTGCACTGGGGTCCCTGATTTAGTGTTCATTATTTGCTCTGATTTATCACAGGCTGGGTGTGTCCTTTTAGGAGTTCCTCAGGGTTCTGTTCTGCTCCCTTAATGTTTAGCATGTACATGAATCCACTGGGGGATGTTGTCTGCCAGCATGGGTTGCAGAGTCATCAGTATGCTGATGATGCCAAAATCTATGTTTCATTTAATGGTATCACGATGACAGCCATGAAGATATTGACTGATTGGCTGAAGATGTCACAATGCTGCAATCTAACTGGCTGAGGTTGAATCCAGGCAAGACTTAGCTAATGATTTTATTCTCAGAGAGTATCTTGAGACAGGGACAGGGGGATGGTCATATCTGACTGGTTCATGGTGTGAGTTCTCTGTCTTTCCCAATAGTTCACAAACTTGGGGTTCTCTTTGAGTGTAGACTTTGCATGTAAACTCGAATTGCTGCAACAGTGAAAGCTGGATTTTCCTTGTCTGAGAATTATATGAGGTTTGCATCTTTGGTTTCCTCCAGGCAACTGGAATCATTATTTTATGCCTTTGTGTCAAGGGGCAAGAATTATGGAAATTCACTTACTGTAAGCCTTCTCTTGAGCCTAATGAGTATGCTTCAAATGGTACAAAATACAGCTGCCCATTTGTTGAGAGGTATCTACAAATTTTAGCATGCCACTCCTGTCCTGCAGAAGATACATTGGTTTCCAGTGATCTTTTGTATGAAGAACAAATTAGCCATTATGGCTTATAAGGCTTTGAATGGCATTTGGGCTCAGTACTTGCAATCTCTAAGTGCAGAGTGAGATGTAGGTAACTAAAGCCCCAGATCTTCAGGAGATGTCCAGCTGGCAGAGCAAAAAACTAGTAATTCCACTTTAGGTGGCAGGGCATTCTTGAGTACTGCCCTTGTGACCTGGAACCTCCTTATGCTGGGTCTCAGGTGAGTCTAGTGTAAAATCTATTTCTTAAAGAGATAGTAACACTTAATAATGTATGATTCCCTTTGCTGCACTTCTTTCCCCTCTGATTCTCTTAAAATGATAGTAATAGATCATTTTTACAAATGTGCATCTTGTAGCTATTAAAAAAAGAAATTAAATGACCCCAGTCCCATCTCTCAAACCATTATGGTTTGATAGATAATCATAGTTAAAGGGACAGTAATGTCCCAGAAAAAATATTTATCATTTAGTGGTGCTTAAAAAGTTGAACTAAATGCAAAAAACTCTCTCAAACCACTATGGTTTGAGAGATATTCACTGTCAAAGTCCTCCCTCCCTCCCCTCTCCCTGACGTCAGTGCTGTGCTGACTGCAGGGGAATCTTGTCCGGGGACCAACTGGTGGCTCTGCAGCAGAGCCGTAATGGAATTATTTAAAAAGAATGACTTGATTGGAAAGGTCTACAAAGTGTGCCTGGTTTGCAAGCACACTTTGTAGACCATTCCAATGAATGAATTAACTTTTAAATAATGTGATTGTGGCTCTTCTGCACAACCTCCTCGTGTCGGCCAACACAGTTCTCGTGCTGTCAGCTGTAAAACTTTGACAGTGAATATCTCTCAAACCAAAGTGTTTTTTTTGTATTTAGAGCAACTTTTTAGGCACTACAAAATTATACATATTTTTTCTGGGACATTGCAGTCCCTTTAAAAACGCAATCTTGACTCTGCTGAAAAGCCTCCGCTTGTCCCGGGACTGGATTCCCCTGCAGTCTGTTAGAAAGCTGACGTCAGGGAAAGGGGAGGGTGGGGAGAACTTTAACTATGATTAGATCTCAAATCTTTATGGACGGGGATCATTTAATTTCTTTTTTTAATAGATACAAGATGCACATTTGTAAATATGATCTATTACTATCCCTTTAACCCTTTGTATTGTACTATTACTATTTATGTAAAGTATTGTGTACATGTATGGAACTATATAAATAAAGATAAATACATACAAACATACATGCATACATACATAAAGAGATATAGTATTGCACTATCCCTGCAGCACTCCGTTCAATGTATGCTTTTTTTTTTGCAGCAGCAGCAGCAGCAAGCATAATGGAACATTGTATCCAGAAGTGAGGTCATTTTAAAGCATTTCCTATACTACCAGGAGGCAGGGTTCTTGCTCAATGCTACCAAGACATCTAATCGTTTTAAAATGTTTTTTTAAACACTCATTTTGAAGTAAAAAAAAAGAGAAAAAGGGGTACTTCTAGTGTAATATATATCAATACAGGACCTCCACCAATACACTACCATGCTCCCAATATCAAGTCCCACTCATTAGTGGTCAGATGGACAGGTGAGGGATTCAGGACTGCCCTCACTCAGTCAGTCCTTGGAAATGGAATGCTACTCCCCACTAGAAAACAGAGACCTCCCAGGGACCCTTGACGAAAAAGAACAGCAACAAGAAGGGGTACAAACCACAATGGAACAAAATAAGAATACTATCAAGTTGGATAATCACACAAAATAGATCATAAGCTGGTAAAGAGCATAGCCAGTGATAAGCACACAGGGTATTAAAATCCACCCTGCTCAGGGCCACACCTCCCTCTTGTAGAAGAAATCTGGATCCGTTTGAAAGTTATATCAAATCTTATATATATAAAAGAGAACACCTCATTTAATAATTTATGTCTCCTCAGGAAACACAAACACACACACAGGGGTGGCAATAAGGAGGATATATTCTTTTCTCCTCCATACTGTCAGTCCTGGAGATACTGGTGCTTTTGACCCACTCCTGTTAAAATCTCTGCAAGGACTTAGCCCTCCCTCAACTTCTGTTTGAAATAAAAAGAAACATGGCCGACACACACTTGTTAACAACAAATACACAGACCCACTGACACGCACCACAACCAAAAAAAAATATTCTCCTCTATATCTAGCTACCACTCACACTACATACATCAGCATATTCACCCACAGCAATTACATACACCCCACACAATGAGCCACACTCACTTCACCACATACCTGGATGCAAACTCCCATCATCCTCACATTTACCGTAACTTAAAGCCACTCTACACCCTACAACACTGAGTCCACACAGTGAACAACAAAATGCTTCACCACAACACCTCACTCTCCCATGAATACACTGTCATTTGTATATTCTCCTCTCCCTTTTCTACACCTATATATACACACACAGAACGTTGTTAACCCGTTCAGTGGCAGAAGATAACGCATAGCATTGCTTACTCCTCTAGCTCTCACATTGCTTTGCGTTAACTTTCTAGAACTGAAAGGTTTCATGAAGTTTACTCCATGTAATTAATAAAAGGGCTAAGGGTGCCTATAACCCTTTCAGTGCCAGAGAGGTAACACAAAGCAATGCACTGGTTACCTGTCTTCTACTAAAAGGGTTAATAGCAGATGGCACTGTGGGTTGCTGAATTAACACACCAGTACTTTGTCTGCTCACCTTTCAGTTTCAGGTTGGTACTACAAGGTTTATGTTGGGGATTTTTTAATTGAAATTATTGGTACAAAACTTAATTATTAATTTACCCCAGAGAGATGCAGTAGTAATTGCATATTGGGGGTGTACAATTCTGTACCTTCCCCCACAGGTGCAATAGTGTATGCACATTGAGGGGGGGGGGTTCTGAAATTAGGGTACACAATGTGTTATTAAATTGGCCCTGAGAGGTGCAATACTATGTGCATGTTGTCAGTATTTCTGCCCCAGGGATGCTATCCTGGGAACCTGCTTTACTAGGTGACTACTAAATATCCTGTTGCTGCCTGTCATGCTGTATTGTCCCCATGCTGTTTCTTTTCCTATATCTATTCTCTGCACCTCATCCCCCTGTGCCCTCCTCCATTCTGTCTTCTCCTTATGCTCTTTCTCTGCCCCCATGGACAAAGCCATGGCCATTTTGCTAGTAAGTTTAATAAAACAATAAAAGCAATACACATATAACCAAATGCACTAAGCGTTTCTAAGCATGCTGCTTTTTCATCACACTTGCCCCTGACAAAAATGCAGCTTGCTTAGAAACGCGTAGAGTGTTATGTGTGTATTGTCTTATTAAACTTATTTGGTCTAACTTTCAAGTGGATCCAGGTTTTTTTTTTTCTCAAAACAGGAGGTGTATCTCAGAGCAGAGCGGGATTTAATACCCTGCATGCTTATATCGGCTATGCTATTTACCAGTCGGTGGTCTATTTTATGTGAGTGTTTACCATGATATTATTTTTATTACATTGTTCCATTGTGGTTTGTGCCTTTTCTTGTTGCTGATTCATTTGGAAGTTTGTAAGGGTTACTTAATGTATTTATTTTCTTATGTTCCTATAATATATACTATACCAAACATTGAACTTGATGGACTTAAATATATGTTTTCGACCAAACTATGTAGCTATATAATTAGAAATGCTCAGCAATTTGATTTTGATTAGCCTTCCAGAAGGAGGAATTTAATACTACTAATCTAAGAAATTGGTGGGAAAAGCTGACCTTTCTTTATCAGACATATAAGCTCAAGATTTAACTTTGAAATAAAACTCTATGAATATTAGAGGAGATTATGGCTAATCTTCAATTACATCATTACTGTACATACGTGAGGAACACATTATCCCCATGGGTAACAGCGAGTGTGATCCAACTTATGTATTCTGCAAGTACAAAATACAAGAAAATTGCTAACTACTGAGAGAGATGTTGTCTAGTAAAAAAAGGCACTGTAAAAACAAATCAGAATATATCTAATATATATAAGTTTGAAGATATTACATTGCTTTTATAACCTATACATAGTGCTTACAGAACATGGACCTTTACTTCCCATGCTAGTGCAAAATACATCTGTTTCAGAATATTATTAAAGGGGAATATGTAGCCCTTAAATTGTTTAACACATTGACTTGCCTTGATAGTGTCCTTCATACATAAGTGTTTTTGTTTTAGCATTCTATCTGCTGTTTCCTGTATAGTGTCAGTTCTATCGAAGTCTCCCTCTAGGTCACACACACCTCCAACAACAAACACTAGGTCTCAACAGACTTGAATGGCTCATAAGTAACATTATTCTTTATCAGATTGTAAACTGAAAAAAAAACAAAAAAACAGATTACAAGATATTAAAACCAAATAAAATAGTATATAGATATAACTGACTACTGTTTGAAGGACACCTACCCAGGGAAGTAATTGTGTTAAAAAATCAAAGCCACTTATTCATGGGGTAAGTTTCCCTTCAAAGGATCACTAATGTCAAAACACAGCTTGCTATTAAGGAAAAGAGAAACAATTTTGCAAATTGTGATTTTGTACAAAACAGAATGTTTCATAAGACCTGAGTTATGGCTCTCGAAACAGCTGTTTCATTTTTACATTTCATTTGCATTTTGCATTTCAGCCTGTCAGAAAGCAGAACACTGGAAAAGAGATTGTGTGATTGCCACTAAGAAAAAAAAAACAGGTTTACTTAGCTCCAGACATCAATCACAGAGGTTCCTGTCCAGGCTGGTCTTCTGAGCAAGGTAGAGAACTCCTTCTTGCAGGTCTGATGGATGTCTCTTCCTCCCATTTCTCCCTCCCACTTTTATCTACTCTTACCCCAACTTCTATCTCTCTCCTTTTCTCCCCCATACTCCAGCTTACTTGGCAATCTCTCTCTCTCTCTCTGCCCTGATCCCCAGGTCCACTCTTTTTTCACCCTTCTTGGTCCACTTTCCTTTCCTCCTCTTGACTACTCCCCTTTTCACATCATGGCCTGCTCTCACACCCCACCCCTTGCCTTCTTTTCACACTCTCCCCTCACACTCATGCTGGCCCACTCTTGCGTCTGTCAACTACAGACCAAAACTTTTTTTTTTTTTTTACCTGTCCCATCTTTCCTCTTTCCCCCTGGGATTCATTGTGGATCAATTCAGACATGACTGGATTTTTCCTCATACTCAGAATGTATCCAATAGATGAGTCTTGGGCACAATGTTAATCTCTTCTTGCTATCATATGAAAGAGTATGTTGTAACATTTCCAGATATTTATGTAAAAAAAGTCCATACCTTTGTAGAACCCAAGGTGAAAGTATAGACTAGAAATAAGTAAAGGCAATGCACAAATACACCATTACAGTTCAACAGTTCACCTGCTGCACTTAAGTATAACCTCTCAAACTTAGCTCCTGCACCTGTGCTTATGTAGAAGGTAACAAATCCTTTAATACAAACTGCACTAGCAGGTGTGTGGTATGGCTTTGCCCATACGGCAAACAATGTTTGTTTGTTTTCTTTTATATTGTTTTAAATGTCAGACCTTGTGGTGGGGCATCAGGACCCCTCCTGATGCCCTCCAGCTACTGATCTCCCAGCCGATTTGGCTGTGAGATAAATAGTGGTGATGCAGAGAGCTCCCTTATTTCCAGCATACCCCTACTACTAGGTAGGAGTGGGCACGATTGGGAAATATTTGCACGTCAATAAGGGTGGCTTTCCCTGATTGATGTGAAAGGGTTTTTCTATCACACCCACTCCTACCAAGGTACTCCGGGTACCATAGAAGCAAAGCAGTTCTTTTGCTCTGCCTCTACAAATCCATGCTGAATCGTCTGGGAGAGCAGTAGCTGGAAGGTATCAGGAGGTGTCGTGATATCCCATCACAAGGTCTGACTTTTCGTTCACCCCTGACCCATCCTAAGCCAGTGAGTAATGGTTGTTGTGGGTTGTTTTTTTTTACGGAGTGGCAACTTTTTTCAAGCCACCCCTGCTGACAGTGAATCAAAATCAATTAGATGGTGGTGGGCAAATAATTTGGGGTACAGAATGCATCTACAATTGTGTGTAGTATAAAGTAGTAAATACATACTGGCACAAACATGCACACAAACACCCCCCCACACACTTGTAATATCTATCCTCTTTTCAGCTGCAGTTTCGTCATTGAGTGTAGAATATAATATTCCAGGATTTGTTGATACTTATTACAACCCATTCTTCCCTCTACCTGCACAATATTTCCTGTGCCACTGGCTGCCATACAAGACCAAATCATAACAGATCCACACCCATGCTTACCAGTTGGCAAGGTGTTATTTTCTTTAAATGTATCTCCTGTTTTGTCCTAATGTACCTTTAGTAATTGTAGCCATAGAGTTCAATTTGAATTTCATCAGACTGTGACAGAAAACATCTCTGGATTATCTAAGTGTTGCATACTGCAGATGTTACATTTTGTGATGCAACTGCAGATAAGGTTTCCTTCTGATGACTTCATGCAGATCAATTTTTTTTCAAGCAATGCTGTATAGTGTAGTGGTGCTCCACTACTGCTGTTTGAGCTAAACTTTCCTGCATGCCCTTTGCAGTGATATGGGAGTTTTGCTTGGCATTCCTATCCAGTGCTTGAGCAGCTTTGTAGCAGATTGTTCTTGGTCTTCCAGAATTGGTCTTGACTTCAACAGTTTCCCTTAACTTCCATTTTCTGAATGACATTTCGGACAGTAGAAATTTCAAGCAAAAAGCATTTGGATATCTTTTTATAGCCTTCCCCTGCTTTGTAAGAGTCAGTTATCTTTATTTTCTCATTCTCATTCAGCAACCTAGATAAGCCCATGGCTGTTGAGTGTAAACACAACACCCTGAGAGGTTGTAAGAGTCCGATAATTTATTAAAGGGATAGTAATACTTCAAACGTAACAAAATATATGTTGTAGGGTTTATCCCCCTGAGTAAAACAAGGGTTCTCCCACTGCTGAGAGATACTTTATTAAAAAATTATAACAGCTCAAACTTGACTTTTTTAGGTACAATATCACAGTGGCCTGAAAATTTACAGTGGCACTGTTGCTACACCATCCTATGGACAGCTCTGGTGTGTAGACCATAAATCTCCATAGGATGGTGTAGCAACAATGCCACTGTACATTTTCAGGCCACTATGATATTGCACCTAAAAAATTCAAGTTTGGGCTGTTATAATTTTTTTATAAAATATCGATCAGCAGTGGGAGTACCCTTGTTTCTTTTGGGGACATAAACCCTACAACATATATTTTTTTACATTTTAAGTATTACTATTCCTTTAAGCTCCGGAATTGCCTAACAAATTAAGGCCTAAAGAGTCTTCCAAAAATAACACTAGTAGATCAGCTGGAAAGGTGCCCGAACTTTTTTTTTTTCAGTCTGTTAAATTCAGCAGATACATAGTAACTGTGCATTGTCGTTTGCAGAAATATGTAGAAGTTAAGTCTGTTAGCAAACTTAGCAAAATTTACTTTTTCCTGGGGTGACCTAACATTTGCACGCAACTGTATATATTTTTGCAGTATTTCAGATGGAGGACATATTTCACCTAAAAGGTCTTATATCTAGTTTTAAGATAAGTCACAACTTCGTTGCAGTCTATTTGTTGGACAAATTTGCAGCAATAATTAAAAATTAGAGGAAAAGAAGTTTCAACTTCAGCAGAGGAAGGATTTTTTTAAGTAAGGTCTGTTAAATTGTTGAATTCTTTGCCCCAGCATGTGGTAATGGTAGAACCAAGGGATACATTTAAGAGACATATATATATTTTGAATACTCTTAGGGGATCTCTTTAAGAGTGAAAGGCAATATAGACATGAACCACTTGCTCTCAGTGCTTAGGGAAACCAGCTGCACCTTCCTGATGAGGCCCAACAAGGCCAAAATGTACATCTGGGGATAGCTGCTGTTGCTGTGCAGAGGGGACTTGCCCATCATGTTAAAACTGCACCGCCCTTTTGGGCGGGATTAGTCTAATAAGTACATGGACATTTCTTCTCTGTAATGGCCCTAGAGATCTAAAACTTGATGCTTCTGAGTGATGAATAACCAAAGAACAGGCCATTGTGCTGTTTGTTCATCCTCAGAAGCCTCTCACATTTTGTATGCATATTTTGGATACTCCGGATGTGAACCCCCTGCTCTCAGTGCCAAGGGAATCCAGCTGCACCTCACTAACGAGGCCCAACAAGGGCAAAACATACATCTGGGCTTAGCTGGAACAGGCCATTGTGCTATTTGTTCATCCTCAGAAGCCTCTCACATTTTGTATGTACATTTAAGATAAGTTTACATGCATTTCTAGCAGGAGGGAACATACAGGGTTATAATTTGTATTGCTAAGTAAAACAGGAAGTTCTGGTACACAGAGTAATAGCCATTTAGGAGCCAGAAAGCATTATATAATTCACATTTCCTTGGTTATACTGTTGTAAAGGTTGCACTTGATGGACTTTTTTCAAGCGAATTTACTATGAAACTATGTAACACATGGTTGCCACTGAAAATTATTGTTGCTAAATAAAGGTCAACCATGTGAACTGCCCCATAGAAAGCAATATCTATTCCATGCAGCAAAATATATGCAACAAGTTTTTCAGTGTGAATTAAGTCTTAAAGTAATCAAGAATTTTATTGATTTTTTTATTATTCAGGGGACATAAACAGCACTGCAGGAGGCACATACAAATTCTTCAAATTCTCTTTCATTCAAGTGGTACTTTTACCCTATTGAGTGCTAGATTTAAATCAAAGGCATTTTGTTTGTCCCATGTGGTGTAGTCCGTTTGCCCCACATTATAATTCAATTATGGAAATGTGTTACTCTGTGGAACTGGCTGTCATTTGTTGAGTAATATAATATAGCATAAGGTAATAATTATAGCTACATAGTTTATAAAATAAGGATTTAAGAAAGCACTTTCTTCATGAAAGAAAACCCATTCTTTATAAAGCCATATTATGGAAAGTGAAGAACACTTTTCTTCACATGAAATATTTTCATTAAAACTGATGAACCAGCAAATTGTGCAAATCAGTCACCAATTTGGAAGCTGATTCCTGGTTATAGTTCATTTTTAAAAAAAATATGGCATACACTTAAATGAATATTATTAATCTATGTAAAAGCTCACCGGAGTGAAAGAAACCAATAAATAAGAAGGAAAATAACAAGGATGTGTAACCCTGTGAAGACCACAGGGGTCAGTTGGAAGCCCATATTGTATAATATTATATAATATAATAATATATACAATTGCATGTTTAAGTTTTCATCAGGCAGGTTATCCCTCAAGGCAGGGATTTCCAAACGAAGGTCCTATGTCCTATGTTTCTTCTGTTTGTCCAAACTAATGCCCAGGGACATGTTGCAGACTCTAGGAATGATCTATGTTGTCCTTTTTGCAAATCTTTTTGTAAATATTAACTCCTCCTAATAATAGCCCCCATATACATAACTATGATCAGAACATCCTTATGGCCCCTATGACTCACAGGAGGAAGAAGAGGATAGTAGTAGTGTTAGCAGGACAGGTCAGCTACCTGTGCCTGCTGCCAGTGTTGTGTCTGCTGCCAGTGCTGTGCTTGCTGCCAATGTGTCTTGTTATTCTGGGTGGGGGAATATGATGTCAAGTGTGACAGCAGGGGACCCTAAGTCACAGTGACCATCCCCCAAGCAGTCCCACCATTAGTAAAACTACTAAGAAGGTCCAGCAGCTTGCACAGAGTGTTAGGAGTGAAGGAGGGGGTGATCATATTACTAAGAGGAGGAATTTATGTGGTTGGTTAGTAATAGCAGTGATGGTGAAGCAGCTGGTGGCAATAGTGTTAGGGAAGTGGTAGGGGAAGTAATGCACAGCAGCCAGACTATCAGTCAAGGGAGCCCGCAATAGTCCCCTGACCCTGGGGGACCTCTTCTCCCCCATGGCATTGTCCAGGTGGAACATGATCCTGAAGAAGGCAGAATTGTTGCCTAGTAGCAATAGTAACACCACCACCAGGAGCACAGATCAGCTGCCTGTACCTGCTGCTAGTGCAGCCAATCAAAAAGGGATGGCAAGTGTGACATTAGGGGACCCTCTATCACCTCCTCCAACTGGTAACATGTCTGTAATAGAACAGCAGCAGCAAGGAGGGACAGGTGGTGGTGATGATGACAAAGCTATAGAAGCTGGGATGGAAGAGACATTAATGGCATTTTTAGGAGAAACTGAGAAGGAATCAGAGACAGGAATAGATATGGGCATCTCCACCCCCACTACCACCAGCAGTGAGCTTTTGGAATTTGCAACTGCTCTAATTCCTGCTGCTGCTGAGTTGCAAGGGCAGCAGGATACTGAGTAGCAGGCTAGTGTGCCACAGATCACAGTGGACACAGTGGGAATGGGGTCCAGTGATGTGGGACAGGTTCCACTTGCCAGCAGCAATACTCCTGGTCCTAGTTACGCTGCTGATTCTGAGGCAGTAGCAGCAAGAGCAGAACATCATCCTCTGTCCCAGCCAGTGAAGGGGAATGTGGATGAGAAGAAGAAAGAGGCAATTCAAAAAGGCCCTTTTTGATTTAATGCCCCTAATGTCATGGGATGGGAATAGGGCATTGATCTTCCTTATAATTTATCTAGGCTTTTTTTGAGATTGCTCTCTTCTGATTTAATGGCATTTGTAGGAATTACTCCGCGGGAATACTAGGGTTAATGGTTACCTTTTGCTAACTTTTTACTTTATGGTTAAGCAAAGAAAGGGTTAATACCTATACCGTTAAATGAAGTAACCGTTGGGGAATCCTGAACCTGTCTGGTCATCAGTGTATGTGATTAACAAATGGGAGAGAGTATATCTACCCTAGACCAATAGGTACGAGGTTACCATATCAATGATTTCCATCTCTATAAAAGGCTCTCCGGATAGTATTTGACGTACTTCTGTAGGTGTGGATAACATACATCTGGAGTTTTTTCTGATGCACGATTATTAGATCACTTTATCAGAATAAATCGCGTTACACGAATATAGCGATAAACAGTAGAGTAATTACTATTAAGGAGTCTCCACATGCGAAATTATATTTTAATTCTTTTCATTTCTTTTTTTATTCTCTGTTTTTAAATGAATCACCAATAAAGTATTGTTCTTAATATGTAAAATTCTTTTTTGAAAGCGTTCATTTGCCCTTCCATTTATGATATTATTTGAGGGATAATTTGGAGTGCCAAGAAAGTGGTATCTGTTTTTCTGTTTGTTGCCTACAAATCAATGTTTCCATATGGCTTGTGCTAAACTATTCTAAGTCCTATGAATCAATATTTCCTCAGGGCTTGGGCCTAACACAAGTCTAATTTCCTACAACAAATCAATGTTTCCTTAGGGCTTGTGCCTCTAATAAGTCTAAGTCCTACAAATCAATGTTTCCTCTGGGTTTGGGCCTAATATAGGTCTAATTTCCTACAACTAATCAAGGTTTCCTCAGGACTTGGGCCTCTAATAAGTCTAAGTACAAATCAATGTTTCTTCGGGGCTTGGGCCTCTAACAACAAGTTCTAAAAACCATCCTCTACAAAATACTCTATCCCTTCAAGTATGTCTGCTCCAGTAGTAGCTTACGCCAGGGGGTCTCTGTCACACTATGTACCAATTTCTTATTTTATTTAATTTTTACTTTTTTTACTACCTATCCCCCCAAATACCAATCAAAAAATCCCCCCAAAAAATGTCCCTGTCCAAATTATTCATTCCCCAGACTCTACCCACCAACACAAGCACCCACCTCAGACCCCTTTTAAACCATGCCTTATGGGGTTTTTTTAATTGTAGTTATTTGTACTTTTTTTTATTAAAGGGGCAGTAAACTTTTTTTTATGAAAACACAAATTTTTTAGATCTTTTCCTGCTGAATAAAAAAGGTCACTCCTACTGTTGTCAGATGTTCTATTCAAAATTTATAGCAGTTCAAATAACCAGGAAGTGAACTTACTGTGTTTACTTCCTGATAGTTCTAACTGACAGGAAGTGACAGACAGTTTCTATTACATTCTATGGAGAACTGTATATCACTGACTCTCCATTAGAATGTAACTAGAAAAAAATAATTAGAATTTGACCACTAGAGGGCACTGCTAATGTAAAAAAACATGGGCTTAAACTGTAATAACTCTGGAACTATGAATCTCTTGGAAGTGGGAGTACCCTTATTTTACTCAGTAGGAAAATCCCTTCAATATATATTTTTTCCATAAAAAAAGTTTGCTGCTCCTTTAACTATACCCTCTTCCCAGTCAACTAAAAAATTCCCTGTTCAATTGATTGGTTCCCCACACTCCACTAACACAGGCACCCTCATACACCTTTTATAATATGCATTTGGGAACTAAAATAGAACTTGCTATGAGTTGTGTGTAAATTCAATATTCCCATTGATTTCAATGCAATGAGTTAGGCAAAAAAGAGGAAAAACTACACTTTCCACTGGAAATTATTCACAAAACAGGAAGTGGCATTATTCACCTATTTTGGTTTGAGGTGAAAATTCTTGTACATCCCTAGTCAAGGAAACAAGCACACACATCTAACTGCAGTATGGACATAGAAAAGAATAAAACAACCATATGTGATGTGTGAAATGCAAGCTGTTGTCAGGAATAAGTTCCCTTTCAATATGTGAGTATATTGACTTTTTTATCAATATTAATTTTTGAGTGATAAGATACTATTGGCATTCTTTTGTGTACTTTGTGTTCTTCTTTTCTAACACTCTAATCTAGACGTGCCCTTCACCTCTCTTGCATGGTTCATAACCACTTCTCTAGAAAACTGCCAGACTACCTGAGCAGTATGCTCACTCCAGTTCTCCATACTAACTATAACCTCTGTTCCACTGCTAACAACTCACTGAGTATACCACATTTCAAGAAAGAAGCCAGTCGATCTTCCTTCTCCTTCGGAGCTCCGAAAGTCTGGAATAACCTTCCTGAAAAAATCAGATCTTCTCCCAGTCTAAAATACTTAAAAATAACTGTGAATATATGTATTATGTGCAAATACGCAACTCTTGCTGTAAACATGCCAGGACATACTTGAAAACGAGAGAAATCTCAATGTATTCTTCCTGGTAAAACATTTTCTAAATAAATACATCACTCTAGGATGGATGTTATGAGGAGCTACCCATTAGCTGAATTTAAGATCACTGTGGTTGGGGCAGTTTAAAAATCCATTGGTTTATATTCCAGGCCACACATTTGTGTGAGTAGGTCAACATCACCTGGTGGTGGGATGCGATGACATAGTCCTGATTAGATGATATTACTCTATGAGCACCTTCCTGTTTTCTTCTTCTTTTTCTGCATCATGGAATGCTGCTATAAAGCACACACACGTTACTGTGTATCAAAGTGTATACATGCCAAGTGACCCAAAGAGCACATATGACACAGTACAACAAAGCACATGCATTCCACAGTGTGCCAAAGTTCATATGCCCAAACATACATCAAGATTAACACATACAATACAGTGAGTCAGACTGCTCACACACAACACAGTGTGCATCAAGACACACATGCAACAGTGCATCAAAACCCACATTGAATGTCAAGCACACACACTCCACAGTGCATTCAAGCATACATTATGGAAAATGAGTCATAATGTACTGTGTCAAAGTACACAAGCTCCAGTAAGTAAAAGCGGACATGTTGCATCAAAGCGCATACTTGACAATGCATCAAAGTGCACACATGATGTCAAAGCACAAACATTATTTCACAGCTCACATGCACTCCACAGAGCACCAATGTTAACCCATTGCATCTAAGAGCACACACCACAGTATGTAACAAAGATACAAGTAACAGCCGCTCCAACCTAAAGAACTGGCAAGTTAGCATTCAATGGATATTTTCTGTCTGTGGACAAATACCTCCATGATTCTGACAATCTACCTCAGCATGTTCTACCTTAAGGGTTCTTCCAACACCCCAACTCATATAGGACAAATGTATATAGGCAAACCACACATAAACATTGAAGATCTGACAGCGTATACATTTTAAATCATCAATCCTTGATTGTGTACAAACATCAAACAATCAAACAGTACCTCATATCATTCAGCAAGTGTAAAGGGAATTTAGTGGGCACCTGTCTGCAGATATCTCTATGGACTTCCAATCAACGTGTTTCACATGCAAACACGCTTACTCATGATCATCAAAAGCCAGTAAGACAAGTATTTTTAAACTCATTGCAACCAATCACGATGCAACTCAATGGCTGTCATTCCTTAGCTCAATACCGGATTACAGGATGGCAACCCAGAGGTATCAAAGTTGAAAACTAATACTAAATTAACACTTCGAGTGCCCAAAAAAATGTATAAACTAATTATAATTATTTGTTTTTTGTCCGTTTGGTGTGTGAGAGCTTTTACATTCACAGTATGAGACATGTAACATCTATAACGATATAACGTACACTTATACAGGAAAATATTGATGTGATTGTCTCTTCTGTTTAAGGTAGTCGCTACATAGTCTCGAGTTAATTAGCTCTTGAATATATTTAAAATCTAAAATTGACTGTTTTTTGAATATATGAGTTATTCCTTTAAGAACATCTATGCTATATGTATGGTTGTGGCGATTTGATTCCCACGTCATGTTGGAATGTGTTGTACATTTGTAATTAAAAAGTGGTGAAATAATTTGTAATAGATTATTCAGTCTGACAGGGAACCATATTAGCCACGACTATAGATTATGTCAGATAACCATATGGGTATGAATGTTCTATATGGTTTCTTGGTACTGCCTTTGTGTCGTCATATCAAGGTATGGTTGTAGTTATTATACATATGTATACTGATAATGATGAATGTTTTAAATTTATATTTAGTTTGAGAACATTGTACCGATACCGATGCAAATCTTTATAGGCTGTCTCTTATATTAGCTGATACTTACCTATAAGACATTATGTATGTTGTTTTCCCCTTTTAGAACCTGAGTGTTCCTTGTGGGATATACACATTTTTTTATTTCCTTTAGCCGTATAGGTGGGTATAAGCTTTCGAATAAAGGATCATATATACTCTTTCGTTTTTTTGGCACTAAAGAGATTAATTTAGTATTTTTACATTTTTAACGTTGATACCTCTGGGTTGCCATCCTTTAATCTGTTGTTGAGATAATAATTGACAGCCATTGAGTTGCATCGTGATTGGTTACAATGAGTTTAAAAATACCCATGTTTGTCTTACTGGCTTTTGATGATCATGAGTAAGCATGTTTGCACTTGAAACACGTTGATCGTAAGTCCATAGAGATGTCTGCAGAGGAGTGCCCACTAAATTCCCCTTACACTTGAAGAATGATATGAGGTACTGTTTGATGTTTGTACGCAATAAAGGATTGATGATTTTAAAATTACACGCTCTCAAATCTTTGATGTTTATGCGTGGTGCACCTATAAACATTTGTCACACACCACAGTATGCCACATCTCATACACACTGTCAAAGTCCACACACACACACAGTGCACCAAAGCACAAACATTTCTTCAAATTGCATACTTCTCCATGAATAAAAGCACACACATTATGTAAAAGAGTACACACACATACCACAGTGTTCCAAAAGCACACACATATGCCACCGAAGCATACACATTGCATCAAAGTGGACAAAAACACATCACAAAGCACCGAAGTCCACACACAGTGTCAAACCAAACTCATGTCACAATGCATCAAAGTGTACATTCACACACACATACACACACACACACACACTATGTGCAGCACAAGGGGTGTGCTGTGTCAGAGCACACATGCACTGTAGTGCGTCAAAATGCACGCATGCCACAGTGCACTCAAAAGCACTTGCATCACAGTGCTTCAAAACACAGACATGCCACAGAACATTAAAACATATACTACTTCAACCCATGAAGTCTCCACATTGAGTATAACCCTCTGATAAAGCATTTACTTTGCATCTAAGTACATACCAACCACAGTGAGATAAAAGCACATGCTGGGTCCAAATAAACACTTGTTACACTACATCAAACTGTGTCAGAAGCCGTGTAAACTGTGTCACATACATTGTACATAAGCACCACCCAAACCATTCCAAATCATGTCAGTTGGTACAAAAGGCTTTTACATTTTCAGAAGGCTGTAACTCATACTAAAGGCAAGCACATGCTCAGATCTGGAGCCCAAAAATCTGAGCAAAAAAAGATACACAATCTAAACTTCCCAGCACAGCAGCTCAAAAAGTGACAAGTGACAAGATGTCAGCAGTCAGCTCTAAAACAGATTGCCTGCAGAACTGTAAACAAATGATTGATAGCACCTGAGACTAAACCCAACCAGCTTTACTAGCAAGAGGGGAAAGAATACAAACTTAAGTTCACATCTGTACTTATTCTGTTAAAAATGAACCATAGGTGAACAGCTGGAATTCTGACAAGCTCTGCTGCACTATGCAGGGTGTATACAGATGCCCTCTTTAAATTGTGCAAGAGGAGTTGGACCTTGAAAGATTGCTGGTGCTGCAGAGGAGGAGAAATCATCACTACTTCCCCATGGTCCTTGGATATGAAATTGAAGAGAGAAACATTGTTTTTCCCCAGATGGCATGCAGCAGTGGCAGCAGAGGGTTGGAGCTGCCTCAGTTTCACACTGAGCCTACTGTGAGTGTGACAGGTACAAAACTGACACTTATGCCACACTCACTATCATTATTGCTATGAACAACAACAACAAGAGAATAAGACAAGTTTGGTTGTGGAACTGAAGATGAGGGTGGAACTGGTAGAGGTGACTCAGAGATGTTGAGAGGTTTCCAAGCTTAGAGTTGGAAAAACAGCAAATGGGTATCACCAGCAGAGATGGTGTTTGCCGATATAATAGAACCTGCTGATGATGAATAGTCTGAGTCCTAGTCCCATTTCTAGCATCAGCAAATATCACATCACAAGTCAGGATCAGGCTGTTGCTTGTGTATTAAGCATGCTGGATAGTAGCAGTAGTGGTGGGACTGGGATTATAGTCCCTGCCAAGGACTATAGTGGTGGTGGTGCTGGAAGCACCAGGCCCAGCAGTGATTGGGACAGGTGATGGTGGACCCTAGTACTAGGGCTGAGGCAGCAACAACAGCTCCAAAAGCCACTTAAGGTGGAGACAGTATATAGTCAACAAGATCTTTCTCTACCTCTCACTGTAACACCATGGATGTGGGAGTATGTCATTGAGGGCAGGGTGTGTGTAATCATCCCCAACAGCAATATGCACACTCTGTGACAAAGTTGAAGAGGGGGATTGACACATCTCATCTTGGCCCATCTGTCTTATTAAACCACATGCAGCATAACCACCCTGAGGTGTGTGTGGAATGTGCAATTGTCCCCCAAGAAAAAAAAGTATGTGCTACTTGGATGGATAAGGGGCATAGTGACTGATAAAGCATGATTTTTTGGGGATTCTTTAACATACATAATTAGATCAGACATGCCAAGTCATGTGATCCTAGTCCTTCCCATTTATCACATCTTTGCATACTGAGCACATTGCAGTTCTTGATAACTGAATAGTCCCTCACTGTTCCCAAAGTGCAATATTCCAGCACACATGATTTATGAGGATATGGAGTAGGAGAAAGGTTAGGGTGACTGGACAACAACTTCTCCCCAAATACATTTGAGATGACGGTGCTTCTGTTCTAGGGTTAATAGGAACCATCACTTGTCCCATGACACCACTGGAGCTGATCCCACCACCACAGTTTGTGAGGATAATGATCCCAGTTCCATTCCCACAATCATTACTACTGCCCACAGGCATGGTGGATACAGCAGCCTAATCCTGAAACATCTGATGCTCAGACAACTCAGAAAAAAGTACTAGTTAGCTAACAAACTTATGCTATTGGTGGCATAATGCCCTAGGCAGGTGGTGGCTTGCCTTTTTTTAGGCAGGGCATATTACAACTAACACACTTTCAAGGCTTGAATTGTTAAAAGACTGCTAGCATTTTTTTCTAAGTTTGCCTGGCTGGAGGCCTGCCAACATTGTTTTTCAAGACTTGCCTTCCATTGGTCTTCTAACTTCAACTCACAGGGTGTCTTTCTGTAGTATGTAATGCTAGCACTTATTCTAAAAATTTTACCTTAAATTATTATTACTTTTTGCAAAGGCTATATGATGTGTATGCTACTGTTGTAATTTTTGAATAGTTTACTTAGCCTTTAAACTTACTATAAAATTTTTTTGAAAGGCCTTCTGGCTAACCTTTCTGTAAATGCTTTTCTTGAAATTACAATTTTTATAAAGAGAAATAAGCTAGTTACAAAAAATGTGTAAAGGCTTATATAATAATAAGTTATTACTCCACAGTTTGCCTCCAGTATACCTGTACTTCCCTCATTCCCATGCTGCAGAAGGCCTGTTAATAATTTTTGAAAAGGAGTACCTGATGACTGTATATGTCATATAAGTGTGAGTAGCCTGTATTGCTGTCTGAATCAAACACCATAACATAGTAACTAGTTTGAAAAAAGACATGCATCTATCAAGTCCAGCCTATGCTGTTGATCCAGAGGAAGTCAGAAAAAACCCTTTGAAGCCATTTCCAATTAAGCCCCAAGTGGGTGAAAATATTAATTGCTGAATCCAAATGTCAGTCAGATAGTTCCCTGGATCAATAACCTATCTGTTTTGAAGCCAGCTGTCAAAATTCGTAATATTGTTCTGTGCTAGATAGGTATGCCTTACTTTTTGGAAAGCTTTTTCAGTATCTGCAAGAACAGGATCCCGAGGCAAAGAATTCTTTAGCTTTACCACCCTTACTGTAAAAAATACCTGCCTTTGTTTTAGTCGGGAAAGCCTTTCCTCTAGTCTTAATGGATAACCTCTCGGTCATAGCTCAGCTCTTTAATTCATTGGAGAGTTCTTTGTGTTGACTTCAAATATACATTTGTAAATGGTAATCATATCACCCCTTATATGTCTCTTCTCTAATGTAAACAACAAACAATAACTCTTGATAATGTGATTTTAGAATGGAAATAAACAACAGAAGCAAAGATTAAAATTTAAAACAATAAGGTGAAAGTATTTCCTAGTCTCTACAAAGTATTGTTTTATTTATTTTAATGATTGATTATGTGTGCACGAGTACATAATATCATTGCTTATGCTGTCTGTGGACTCTTAATCAAAATGCACTTTTACTTTTGATAGTGCAATTTTATAATGGCATTCATAAACAACATATACATTGTGATATTAAATTATCTTTAACATCAATCAACAATGTCGGGATTACAAATGAAAGATTGAATTTAATATTTGGATTTGGATGATGATGGTCAATATATAATCATGATGAGGAATGAAAAGGAAGACAGGTCAAACTATATGCAGTATCAAGTATGATTCCAATGTAACCTTGGATTTGTTATTTTGCTTTGTTTTTTTGTACTTATTCAACAATTGTGCAAAGCCCTCATCCTCCTATACAATGCTGCTGTTACTGCTTTCCTTTTTCAAATTTTTTTCACTTTTGCTACATGTTACACATACAGTATTAGATGCTGGTAGAGTTTTTAACATTTTCAGTTTACCAGCACTGCTGCTAGATAAATGTGCTTACAGACACACTTGATGGTGGGCAACTAAGGGTTACCCCAACAGTGTGCATGAAAGCTGTCACACACACACTGTTTTGTTCATCAGTAGGGGTGGGTGAAAGGTCCCATCATGCTCCCATGAGAAAAATACACGAAAACCATATTGTTGACCACTTTTTTTTTGCGGGAAAATTCACTTTAAAAACAGCGATTTAAATATTTGCATTTTTCTCCTACTGGCCAAAATTCTTCACCATTTTGTCAATGGCTAGAAATTTTCTGCCCATTGATTTATGTGTTTTTCACCTTTTCGCTATAAAAATGTGATGTATTCCAGGAAGTTGAACACAACAGAAGCAGTAGGCATGCTGTGCAGTTCTGCTGTGATCTTTTTGCAACATTGAGGCAGGAGAGGCTCATAGTGACTGCTATCATTATGAGAAAGTTTAAAAGTAATAAAAGGAGGAACTGAAAGGACTAATGGGTCCACTGATGTCTGAGGAGTAACTGAGCACTGGAGAACAAATGCTGGCCAGTCCTCCTAAATCACCTCTATGGATCTTGGGGAAATGAATGTCAAGGGAGGAAGACGAGGGTAGTAGTGAGAGTAGAACATGCCTGCTGCCAAACGTGTTGTGCCTGCTGTCAGACATGCTGTGCTGCTGTCAGACATGCTGCCCCTGGTGTCTCCAGTGCTGTGCCTGCTGCCAGTGCTGAATCTGATTAATTGAGCTCGACATTCCACCCCGTTGGCGGCTCCTGCATGCAACTCGTCCAGTCAGCACTGTGTTACTGCCCCACAACCGAGAGTTTCCAGAGATGTGGCACAGTGTGCTCGAGTGGGGTTGCCTGGCTCACCGACCGAACGCCTCAGTCGGGAAACGATGATCAAGGAAGAAGGATATGGCCACTCTACACACCAAGGCTGACCTCCTTGAAATGTTTGGAGATTTGAAGGAATTGTTCAGACGAGATTTGCAGGAGGTCAGAACTGAAGTCTTGGAGTGGGATGACGGGTTGGCGCCATTGAGTTTGAGAAAGAGAGCACTGAAGATTGTCTGCATACCCTGGAAATGCAGGTCACGGAACAACAAGACACAATTGATAGTTTGATGTATATGTTGGATGACCTTGATAACCAAGGGTGGCGGAATAATCTCTGCATTAAGAACATTCCGGAGGATCTCCTGAATAGAACCCTGGACTCTATCCTACAGTAGGTTTTTTTCCCGCTTCTGAAGTTGCCAGACTCTCAGACAGTGAAACTGTATCGGGCCCACAGAGCTCTCAGACTGTGAGGTGGCCCGAGTGAGCTCCCTAGGTATATAGTTTGCAAACTACATAATTACAGGGAGAAGGAACTTATCCTGAAGCACAGCAGGGAACAGGGTATGCTATACTACGAAGGGAACGAGTACCAAATTTTTCATGATTTGTCCCCTTACACTCTCCAACATCGGAGGGTCCTCAAGCCTCTTACGGAGCACCTAACTTCCCTTAATATGAGGTATCACTGGGGGTTCCCTTTCAATCTCCAAGTGCAGCACAGAGATACCACTGCGTATATTCGGTCTATGGAAGAAGCTGCCACCTTCTGCGCTGCTTTGCAGATTCAACCTGTTCCAATGAAGATGGATGAGGAGATGCATCAGGCTGCCCAGTCTTGAGCCGCGCATCTCATGCCTCAGGACAGGAGACCCAAGAAGTCGGGGCCTCGCTCAAAGAGGGCACAGGATCAGCCACTGGAGATTACTTAGACTTATTCCTTCTCAGAGCTTGGATGCACAGTCTCTTTCTGGCGCTCACACTGGACTTTGGGAGTTCAGTGACTATTGTTGTCTGGGTGACATCCTCAGTTACCTGGTTAACTCCGCTTTACTCTGGCCATGAGAGTAAGATGGGACAACCCTTACTGAGGTTCCAGGCTACTGTTTCCCTGTTTTGTTGGGGGGTGGATGGCACCGTCTGCCCTTTTTCCATGCTCATACCCTTCAGCCCCTATCGGATATTTTACCCTCTTATAGTGGGGCCCGGACATGTCTCTTTCTGGGTGTTGTTTGTACTTCCTCAAAGCAGTTTTAGTGGGGTTGAAGGGGCTGGGGGGTATAGGTTTTTATCGTATTGTTATAACGGTCTGTTGAGGGGGGATGTATCGGGTCCCTGGGGGGTTGCTGGGGGGGGGTTCTTAGGACTTTGTGGAGCAGCTTGTTCCTCCAGTGGTCCTGATTCCCTTGGTGGCCCACGGGGAACCAGGGGATGTGCTCACTTTGATAGGCCCATTTTAGTTTGATCACTGTGCACAAAGCATACTGTTCATGTGTATGGGGGGTCATTGGTTGTTTGGGGGGCTCGGTGGGGTTGGCCGTAGGGTCGCTGGTGTGTGTGTGGGGGTTGGGGTTTTCCCTGGTCTGTTCCTGCATGTAAGTGGCTCCTCCCCAAGTTTTCCTTTGAAGTTGTCTTCCCTGCGGATTCCTCTCTCAGCACTTTCCTTGTGTGCTGTGAATGTTCTCCCAAACATGGTTATGTTGGCTCAAGCCAAATGTTTTTCTGTTATTGGAGGGATACTGTTAATCCCTTCCTACCTGTGTGGTCCTTCCCCCTGGTCCACGCAGGCAGAAATTCCTATGGCTATGTCAGATTTTCCCGGCATAGGGGGCTATGTAATATGTTCATTTTTACATGAACTGTGGCCTTTCCTATCTCCCATATCACTCTTTGGTTTTCTACTCTGTCTCTCTCTTTCTTCTCTCTGGCTCTTTCCTTCTTCTTGTTCTTTTGGCTTTTTGGGGTTTCGTGCCGCTCTTGGTCACTGCACAGGGTCATGGCTGCGTGCAGTGCTGTACGCTGCTGCTCCTTCAATGTTCGGGACCTTAATACACCAGAGTGACACAGCATGCTGGTGAGGGAGGCTATCCTAGAGTGCGTTGGCGTACTAATGGTTCAGGAGACGCACTTTGCAGGTGCTAGACATCCGAGGCTAAGTACCTCATATTTCCCTCACAAGTGGTTTGCCTCCTCTGGGTCTAAACGCAAAGGATTGGCCACTTTAATTCACCGCTCTGTTCACTGGGAGACTGTTGACAGTGTGGAGTGTCATTTCCTTTTGGTTAAGGGGAAATTATCCTCCACTACTGTTACGCTGGCCAATGTATACTTTCCGAATGCTGGGTAACTATCCTTTCTGTGTACATTTATGGATAAGTTGGATTCTTTCAGCGAGGGGATATTGCCGTTGAGAGGTGACTTAAATTTCCCCCTTAATGCCTCCGTAGATTGTACTCCGGCCTCCTCTTCATACTCTACATCTACTATTGACAAATTTACCTCTCTACTCTCCTCTAATAACTTGTTTGATGTCTGGTGACTGGAGCACCCTCAGGAGAGGGACTATACCTTCTTCTCTCATCCCCATGGGAAGTACTCGAGAATTGTTATATTTGTTTCCAACCAGTACTCTTTACAGCACGTGGGGAACTCGAGCATTGGTACCATCAAATGGTTTGACCATGCTCCCGTCTATGTTCATCTTCGGAACTTGGGAGGTAGGTGTGGGGCGTCTACCTGGCGGCTCAATTAACTTTTGTTGGAAGACAGGGCAGTTGTGACCCAGGTACAGGTTGGGCTGAAAGAATATTTTGACCACAACTTATCCGGTGACATATCTGACCCTATCAGATGGGAGGCCCATAAGGCGGCCATAGGGGGGAGTTCATGTGCATTGGATCCCACAGGAAGAGTGATCAGGTGAGAAAGCTGAATGACATGTTGTCTTCTCTTAGGGATTTGGAGGCATGACATAAGAGTTTGTTGGACACCTTGTTGTGGGAGGAACTACGCCGACTGAGATCTGATATAGCAATGCACCAGAAACAGGCATGTCTCAAATACTTTATGTGGTTCAAGTATAATCCTGAGTCCAATAAATAATTGGTCCCTCAGGGCTTGTGAAAAACATCCTCATTTGTGTGCAATTCCTTGCACAGTTCAGTGTCATCAGCAAAGATCAAAGCACTTTCAATACCCAGCTAGAGATGATTAATGAACAAATTAAAAACATTGGGCCAGGACTGAACCCTGTGGCACACTATTTACAACTTTAGACTTAATTTCTATTTAGAGCATCATTCTACATTCTATCATTTAACCATTTCTCTGCCCATGCACTGATATAATCTCCCAAGCAGAAGCTTTTTAATTTATGCAGTACATTGGTGTAAGGCACAGTATCAAAGGCCTTTGCAAAATCTAAGTATACTACATCAACTGCAATATCCTTTACAAGTTAGTACTTGCCCATTGTAGAATACAAGTAGATTACCACACCTCCCAACATTTCAAATGGTCAAAGAGGGACACTTGTGTTTTAGGGGGTGTTGCTGGGGGCGTGGTTGGTGGGAGGGACATTACCAATCATTTTTTGGTTATTTCATGATCTATTGACATTTATTTATGTAAATGAAGAAATGGTTTATCATGAGACCAAATTATTTTATTTATACAGTATGATTTATAAACACATATACTGTCGTTCAAACAAGCACTAATGTGTGTTTTATTGCTGCAGAGCAATGTATTAAAGACTCCAGTGTCTAACCTCCTAAAAAGAGGGACACCAGGGTGGGAAAGAGGGACAGAGGGATTTGAGTCTCAAAGAGGGACACTTGGGAGGTATGGTTTTACATAATCTATTCTTCAGAAGACCATGCTGACTAATACTTTTGTTGGTCATTACATAGTCCTGAATAATATCAGTTAGTAATCCTTACCATGTTACACACTAAGGAAGTCTACAATTTCACAGTTTAGCTCTTGCTCCTTTTTGAGCAATGGTACTACATCTGTTTTTCTGAAATCACAGGGTATTCTGTATGATTTGAATGAATCAATAAGTATCCGGTATAATGGTTTTGCTATTACTGAACTAAGCTTCTTAAGTAGCATTGGATGTGTGCCATCAGGCCTGGGTGCTTTATTCACCATAACTTGTTCTGGTCTGTTTTGGACTTTCTCTTGAGTAAGCCATGTACATGGTGGTGGAAATTCATTGATCCTGCTTGCCTACCCAAAGTCTGCCATTGTTGTTTACTCTATATATACAGAAGAAAATGATTTATTTTTTTGATCCATAGTCTTATTCTTCATAATGAATTCATCTGTCTCAGTTTTAAAGGGACCAGTATTAACCTTAATCATTTTGACATTTATTTACTTGTAAAAATGTTAAGGATTTTTCTTGCTCCCTTTTGCTACACTTTTCGAATTTTCAATTGTAGCTAACCTAATTGCTTCTTTTCAAAATCTATTGCATTCTTCATATTTTTAAATCATGCATCTGAAACTTTTGACTTAAATAATTTAAAATGCTGCTTCCTATTTCTGATTTACATTCAAACCTTTTGTTAAGTCACATTGGTCTTAATTTGTTTCTCTTGTATTAATTTCCCAGTGGTATATATTGACAGTTATATATTTATCCAAGAACACTTTGAAAGAAATGTGTGCAATTTTTTATGTTAGAAGATTGCATCCCATTGAATGTCCTCCATTACTGCTTTTCAGCTTTGTGAAATTATTCTTTTAATAATGAATGTTTTAATAAACCATTCCAGAGGGTGTCCAACACATTGCAATTCAATGTGCTGGATACCCCTCTGGCACTGAGGGTTAAAGGGATGCATCCCTATCGTGTATGTATACATCAGTCTTCAGGCTATTGAACTCAGAAGAGCTGGTACATTCCAGTGACATCTAATTGCACCATGGGGAAGAAATCTTATTAAAACACAGTAAGAGATAATGTATAAGAGTCATTATGCCTTTTATAATTTAAACTTGTCTGATAGATGGACATTTCCCCAGGCTACAAACTTTTCTTTTATGACCTGATTCTCTGGATAGATATTTAAAAAAATATATAAATAGAAATAAAAAATAAAATATTTATATATTTTTTCCCAAAGTAAAATTCCTAATGAGAAAATTTGTAATGAATGCTGGTTTATCATTTTCCACACTGTTGATTGAAGCATGTAACAGAATGCCATTTGCAGTTCATTAATTTAATAGCAAAATATGCTGTTTTTAAATATTTTGTTACTCTTTCTTTGCTGAGAATTTAAGTGAATGTTTTTTGACATTTTGTGCAAAGACAAAATAAGAACAAAGCAGGCACATTTTAAGCCTTTGAGTACCAGAGAGGGTATGCAAAGCATTATCACTCAAAGGGTTAATGCATGGTGTATTTGGCATTCACTGTTAGGGGCTTCACCTATCAGGAACTTTATATGTATAGCTTGGAGGATAGAAGGGAGACATATGTTGTGATTTAAATCCTTCACTATATTAAAGGATGTAATAAAGTTTAAGAGGGATCTTTTTTATTATTTAGAATAAAATGAATACTACAAATGGATATGCAATACAATTGGAGAATGGAAAAATAATAGAAAATGTAAGAAAATAGTATTTTACAGAAAGGGATATAGATGAATTGAATAACCTTGTAACAGAAGTGGCTGAGGCTAAAAATGTAAATCAGTTGAAGATCTCTTGGGATAGATGTATGGCTATTATCTTGGGATAGATATGTGGTGGTTTGAATTACAAAATAAGTCTGAGTTAATCAGAGAAATGGAGAGATTAGGGTCTCGATCCAATTTACAGCTCCCAGCCAATCAGCTTGTAGCTCATTTCATCATTCTTCCAGCTAGAAGTTGATTGGAGGTGAGGTTACTGCAGGCCACATTCTGTGCCTTGCTTAAGCCCACATCCCAGTCAATGGAGGCTAGAAGTTGATTGGCTAGGAGGTGAGGTTACTGCAGGGCACATTCCGTGCCCTGCTTAAGCCCACATCCTAGCCAATGGAAGCGTGGGAAGAAATTTGAACAGGGACTGGCCATATATAAGGCAGTCCCTGTTCAAATTTCCCTTACTTGGCATCAGGCAATGGTTCAAAAAGTATTATTTTTTTACAGGCTACAAGTTTCAGAAGTAAGAAGACAGAAAAGCACAGATGACAGATGAAGGAAGAGGATAGAAGCTTACAGAACAAGAAGGATGGAGAAAGACCAGGGTGTTGGAGACCCCACTGGAAGTCAGACATCCAGGTAGGTACTGTTCATGTGTTGGTGTTACCTTTATGGTGGATTAACTCTTTGAGTGCCCATGGGGTATGCAACTCTGTGCAATGCATTGTATACCCCACTGTTACTCAAAGGGTTCTTTTTTTCTGTTCACACATGTTTTTGCATGTATTGACATGGGGTTTAAGCCCCCATAACAATTCATCCATGCGTCACTTCTCATTTTTTCATAGTTTTTTAACACTGCACTTACACGTTGGTGAATAGGCACAAGCGTTAGAGGAATCAAGGCCAAATCTTTTCAGCTGAGATTTTTGCCAATAAAAGTGAGTCCCTTAAAGCATGTTACTAGTCATCGCGTGTAAATGCATTGCAAATTCAAAAACATCCTCATTGCTTCCAATGGGTGCAAATTTAGCACCAGAAGTGCATTTTTTGCATTCGGTAGGATATCACAGCACAGGATAGTAATGTCAGGAAAAAAGTATTAACTATATGGTAGATACAATTAAAAGAGAGTACTTGCACTTATTAGTATCTCTCAAACCATTATGGTTTGAGAGACATAGGAAAATAAAGTTCTCCGCTCCCTCCCCTTTCTGCTTGATGAGCTGTAAAGGTAAAGGTTTGAAGAGATAGGAATTACATTGATGGATTTCTATTTTATGGTCTACAATATTACTTTTTATATAATTAAGACATTACTATCCATTTAACAAAGAATATGAAGGAAAAAGAGATTTAAAAATATGCTGTAACTAGGGATGAGCGAGCACCCCGATGCTCGGGTGCTCGGGTGCTCTGACCGAGCACCCCCTGAGGCTCGAGTGCTCGGCCGAGCACCCGAGGCCCATTGAAAAGCATGGGAGCACTCGAGCATTAAACCAGGCACCCCCTGCTCTGATGAGCGGAGGGTGCCTGGTCAATGTCCCCCTTCATCTCCGCTATGCCCCTCTTCCACAATGTCCCCCTTCATCTCCTATGCCATAGAGGAGATGAAGGGGGACATTGTGGAAGAGGGGCATAGCGGAGATGAAGGGGGACATTGTGGAAGAGGGGCATAGACTCTATGCCCCTCTTCCACAATGTCCCCCTTCATCTCCGCTATGCCCCTCTTCCACAATGTCCCCCTTCATCTCCTCTATGGCATAGGAGATGAAGGGGGACATTGTGGAAGAGGGGCATAGCGGAGATGAAGGGGGACATTGTGGAAGAGGGGCATAGCGGAGATGAAGGGGGACATTGTGGAAGAGGGGCATAGAGTCTATGCCCCTCTTCCACAATGTCCCCCTTCATCTCCGCAATGCCCCCTTCATCTCCGCAATGCCCCCGTACCTCCAGTCCCTGGTGGTCCAGCGGAGCGTCTTCGGATCTGTGCCTCTTCCGGCACAGATCCCCTTCACCCGAACATGTCGGGCGAGCACATGGCGGTACTCGTACGAGTACCGCCATGTGCAGAGCAGAGCGATGCTCGAGCCGATCCGAGCATCGGCCGAGCACGCTCGCTCAACACTAGCTGTAACGGATCCTACCCGTTACTGGGAGCTCTTGTCTGGGCATGGCATTTATTCACCCCTGGGCCCAAGGATTATGGATATTGGACACTCCTTTGTGCCCTGGCATACGATCTCTCAAGCCCTTATCCTGGACTAAGAGACTTTGGCTAGCCTTATGTGGATAGGCAGCTGTACCAGAGGAAAGAACAATTCAAGGCTTGGGTGCTGCAAACTCTTCTGACCTGCAAAGGGTTAATCATTTGAGTTTGAGCATATTTACTTTCAATATGTTTTGTAGTCCCCCAAGCCTTTTGCTTAATTACTCAAGTCATTGTATTGAGCACTGTCTTGTGGCCCCCTGCTGTGTGATTAATCCAATCATGTCTGCCCTATTATGTTTCCCTGAATCATTTGTTGTTGGTTCTTGGACCCTTTGTGGTGACTGAATTATCCCTGTGACTACTCCATTGTATTCTGCCCTACCATTTGCTGTGTCCTATTGATGAACTGTGATTGAATTAAGTCTCCTGTACTGTGCTCTAAGTTAGTGTGGTTTGAAACTGTATAAATATGTGTGCTTTGGTTCAATAAAGAGAGTTCTGTTTTGGAGTGAACAAGGAGTCCTGGAGTCTTGTATTGCTTATGGTCTAAAGTATCCACTCTGATACCCATCTGTGCCAAGTATCCTGAATCGCTGACCGCCTGCTGCCAGCTTCCTGCGCCCCAACTTCATATGCTGTCAGGCGGCGACGTGGACTCTTCCCTGCTTCCCTGCTTCCAGCGATCCTGCGGCTGTTTCCAGTGACCGTCCATACTCCAACCGGTGCACCTGACGGCGCTTATCTGGCGTTGAGAAGGAGAGACCCAGGAACGACGGCGGAAGGCGACGCGGTCCCTTCCCAGCTTCCGTTACATTGGTGGCATAGCGGTGGGATTTCTCCTTCATTCATCGGTTGCATCAAGTGAGATATGGAGGATGCTTTTGGGTCATATGAGGATCGCTTTGAATTAATCCGGTCTCAGTGGAGTTTCTGGCTGGGCGATATTGTAAATGACTTTATTCCAGAACTGGGTGGTTGCATCACAGAGGAGCTACGGATGCAAGATGCCTACTGGATGCTGGTAAATCACATTGAACAAGAGTATGGCCCCGTGCTCCCAGTAACCTTCTCCCCGGCCCGCTTGCGATGTAAGATCCAAGGGCTGGTATGGGATGCTTATCTGTGGGATTCGAACTTTGGCAGTCCAGAAAACGACCGTTTCTTGGAGCTTTTGGCCAAACGAGAAGATATGCTAGGGGGGTACGTCCCCATGAGCTTGCAAGAGGACTTGAGCGACACAGTCAGTTGGGAGTGTGAGGTGGAATACATGTATGCCAAATTAGTGCAAGAAATTCGGGAGGCCCTAGAGGAAGAAGAAAACTGGGGGGGTCACTCATCTGAGGAGGGCCTCAGTGAAGCTGAGGACCTGGATGGAGTTTCCCCTGTTCACTCCACACTGGTGAGTGGGAATTCGTTCCTCACCAGTGCCCCTGTTGTTGCCCCTGCATCAGGAAGTGGGAAAATCGTCCTTCCTGATACCCCTTTGCCCCTGAACTGTATTTTCCCTGAGCTGAGGAGTGGGAATGCGTTCCTCCTCAGTGAAGAAGATGCCTCGGCATCAGGGGATGGGACAGACGTCTCCCCTGATAGGCATGTTGCCCCTTCCCCTGTCTTTCCAGCTGCGGTGGATGAGATGCAGGTCCCCACCAGCAGCGATTGTATGTCCCAGCTGATGGGTGGGAGAGAGCCCATCAGTCCCTATGACCCCCCTGCTGTAGTGAGTGTGGAAGAGCTCACCAGAAGCCCCAAGATGATGCCCCCTGTGGGGTTGGAAAACGCCCTGGAAGTGGAGCGGTATGTGCTCTCCAGGGCCACAGAGGATGCCGCCTTGAGGGATGGGACTGCGGTCTCCCTCAAGGCAGAGAAGGCCCTGGAAAGTGATGGCCTACAAGAGGAGGACCCCAGCGGACTGGAAGAGAGCAGTGCTGCTGGCCCTCCTGAGGATATGTTGTGTGAACTGATGGGTGGAGAAGAGTGCCCCATCAGCCCCCCTGTAAACCCTGACCTGGTGAGTGGGAGCGAGCTCACCAGGGTCTGGGAAACCCCTGCTGTGGTGAAGGAGATGCAGGTCCCCACCAGCAGCCCCAGTCCATCCCCTGTTGCTGTTGCCCTGGAGAAGGGGAAGAATGTATTCTCCAGGTACATGGATAAGATGGCTAGAAGGATTGAGAGTGCCCTCCTCCCCAAGAGAAGAGATGGCCCTGATGTGAGGGGCCAGAAAGAAGAAGGGTCCAACACACTGCTTCACTGCAGTGCTGCTACTGCCCCGGAAGACCCTGGATGTTGCCCCAAGACCCCATTTCCTCCTGTGGATTTGAACTGTGAACTGATGGGTGGGAATGCGTTCCCCATCAGCACCCTTGTAACCCCTGGCGTGGGGCGTGGGAGCGAGCGCACCAGGCCCTGTGAAACTCTGGCTGGGATGAATGGGACAACAGTCCTCATCCCCAGCCCAACGATTGTGCCCCCTGAATTCCCTGAGTTCTGCATGGGGGGTGGGAATGTGCCCCAGAACGTTGCCCCAGCACAGGGGAGTGGGACAAACATCCTCTCCTGTGCCTCTGGGGCCCTGGCCCAACTAAAAGGGGGAGATATGCCTCTCTCCCCACACTCTGATGCACAGAAGCCAGAGACACAATTGCCCCAGGAAGATCCCCCTTATAGACTGGCTCTTGACCCTGAGCCACTGGCCCCAGACCCAGAAGGATTTGACTTCAGCACTGCCTGGAGAAGGGCCCAGGAGAGGCCACCTGTTTTGATGTTTGTCAGGACAAACAGGCATCAGTTCCCCTGGCCCAGGTTTAAGGACACAGGAACTGGCATTTTCTTCACTGGCCCAGGACAAGGGCCCTGTACACCGCTACCGGGCCCAGACAAAGGGCTCATGTTTTCCCCTGGCCCAGGTCAAAAAGACTGCTTCACCCTCTGGCCCAGGATTAAGGACAAAGGGACTTGCAATTGTTTCCCTGGCCCAGGACCAGGGCCTTGTTTCCCCCTACCTGGCCCAGACAAAGGGCTCATGTTTCCCCCTGGCCCAGAACAGAAAGACTACTTTAACCACTGGCCCAGGACAAGGGGCACCTCAGTAGAAACTGGCCTAGGACCAAGGCCTTCGGACTAGTGCACTGTCCAGACAAGTGCCTCACCACCTCCATGCCCTCCTACAGCTCCAAGCCAGCGTTTACTACCGCACCCGCTGGCTTGGAACCAAAAGGGGGAGAAATGTAACGGATCCTACCCGTTACTGGGAGCTCTTGTCTGGGCATGGCATTTATTCACCCCTGGGCCCAAGGATTATGGATATTGGACACTCCTTTGTGCCCTGGCATACGATCTCTCAAGCCCTTATCCTGGACTAAGAGACTTTGGCTAGCCTTATGTGGATAGGCAGCTGTACCAGAGGAAAGAACAATTCAAGGCTTGGGTGCTGCAAACTCTTCTGACCTGCAAAGGGTTAATCATTTGAGTTTGAGCATATTTACTTTCAATATGTTTTGTAGTCCCCCAAGCCTTTTGCTTAATTACTCAAGTCATTGTATTGAGCACTGTCTTGTGGCCCCCTGCTGTGTGATTAATCCAATCATGTCTGCCCTATTATGTTTCCCTGAATCATTTGTTGTTGGTTCTTGGACCCTTTGTGGTGACTGAATTATCCCTGTGACTACTCCATTGTATTCTGCCCTACCATTTGCTGTGTCCTATTGATGAACTGTGATTGAATTAAGTCTCCTGTACTGTGCTCTAAGTTAGTGTGGTTTGAAACTGTATAAATATGTGTGCTTTGGTTCAATAAAGAGAGTTCTGTTTTGGAGTGAACAAGGAGTCCTGGAGTCTTGTATTGCTTATGGTCTAAAGTATCCACTCTGATACCCATCTGTGCCAAGTATCCTGAATCGCTGACCGCCTGCTGCCAGCTTCCTGCGCCCCAACTTCATATGCTGTCAGGCGGCGACGTGGACTCTTCCCTGCTTCCCTGCTTCCAGCGATCCTGCGGCTGTTTCCAGTGACTGTCCATACTCCAACCGGTGCACCTGACGGCGCTTATCTGGCGTTGAGAAGGAGAGACCCAGGAACGACGGCGGAAGGCGACGCGGTCCCTTCCCAGCTTCCGTTACATATGCTATGCATTATAACAACTTAAATTGAACAATCCTATAGAGAAGTTTTTTTGGACAATACTATCTCTTTAAAATCCCCTTTTATTTTAATTGGAATTTGTGGAATTTTTTTGTCCCCTGTGGTACTTTTGGTTTGTTCAAGAAAGGCTCTCCTGCATTGGAATTCACACAGCAATATGAAGAACTGGGGAAACCCTGGGCCAAACCAACTGCACTGTGCAAATCAGAATGAACATTATTTCAATGGGAATTTTAACTCCTTAAAAACTAGACATCAAACAATGCATTGGAGACCTATCAGTCTCTACCATTCAAGGGATTAAAAACTCAATTTCAATCAATGGAAATCTGAACAATTTTTATTTGTCCCCTATCGTGCAAGTGGGTTGCTCCAAACTGATCCGTTTCTTCTTAGTACCTCAGTCTCAGTGATTGAGAAAACTCCACTATTCCAATGAATGAGATTTATGAGGGCGCTAAATGCCATTATCTAGAGACAGAGGAAGTGATTGACAGAATAATTGTCCACGGTCCCTCTCATGGGATGTACTAACATTGTTTTCACAAGAATATATGTTTTTGCTCTATCATGCTTACATTTCCATCCCAGGCAAAAGCTATGATTGTCATCTATTTGTTCCCTATAAATCCCTTTGCATGAAAAGCTCCCAAGGTGGTTTATAGTATTTACCATTATATAGAAATCTTATCCACACAAAGGGGGTCTGTTTTCTAATGCAAACAAGCACATTTTAATAATAAATAATATCAATAATAATACTAATAGTATAATAGTATAATCAGAGTAATGTATATTTAGATAGTGCTTTCGAATTACAGACTGCTGTGTAAGGATTGTTTAAGGAATTTACTGCAACAATATGCTCAATATGTTACTGATGTAACACTGCTCACCTCAGAGCAGCAAGACTGTCCGGATAGATTGCAGAGAGGGACAATCTTCAATTACAATAAGGCAAAAACCTGAAAAACCTGTCAAGGGGGCAGAGTTTTCCTTACGCTCACAGTAAGACGATTGTCCCTTGCTGTGATCTGTCTGGTCCCAGGATCAGATTCCGCATCTGAGGGGAGGCGGCTTACACAAGGTAAAAGGAGCTGGAGGGGGAAACTTTATCATTCAATTACTCTTGAACTGTAACTCTGACAGTATTGAAATAACACTCTCCATGACCAAAATATATGAAGATTAATTGAAGCTGCTTTTTTTGTGAAACATTACTATCCCTTTAAATTGTACTTTAACCCATGAACAATGGTGAACTCTGTAGCATTCAAGGTGTTAAATGTCCCATTTAAAGCTATGGGAATTTTTAATTATTCCCTATGGCACTTTTCGTTTACCCTTGAATTTTTGCATTTAATCCTTTGAATGCCAGAGGGATACTCAATACATTGTGAAGGAATACATTCACACTCACTCTGGCACTCAGAGAGTTAAAGTAACATGTCACTCTGAGAAAACATAGGAATCAGGCCTTTGTTTTCATCTTTGTTTCAGATTGATATCAACTGAGATGCTCCCTCATTCTTTAACCATTTGAGTGCTAGAGTGGTACGCAACGCATTGCTTTGCAATGCGTTGCGTACCACTCTGGCACTCACATGTTTAATTGTCCAAGTATTTCTTCATGGGTACAATCTGCTATCCCCTTTATTAACCATTTAAGGACCAGATAGAGGTGCAATGCATTGAAAAGATATGCAATGAACAGCCCTTCAGTCCTTAAACAGTTAAGTGTATTGTAAGTCTCTGTCTTCATTTCACTTTTTCCACATCTTTTTAATGGATTGGGGAAAACAATTGTGTTCAATCTGCAAACTGATGATTACTAAGGACCGACAAGAAGCATTCTTTTGTATTTGTGTTCTAATTGTACTGTCATAAGTCTCATATCTGTGTCCTATTATACCGTACTGTGGAATGAGCTGGCACTTAAACAAAGGATAAAAATATTATTATTATCCTCACCAATACTAGAAAATAGATTACTGAAATAACACTTAGCTTTCAAAAGAAATCACCTAGATAAACTATACACAATATATCCTTTATTAAACCTATTTATAACTATCAGTTCTTTTGATTAAATGTATTTAATTATCACCCTCTTAGCAATCATTTAAATAGCTATTATACTGATAAGTCAAATTTGTAGACATATAATTCCCATCATAATCCCCAGGCCCGAATCTTGTGTGTTGCGTACTCTATTACTCAAAGGGTTAACTGTAACACATCTGGATCTGGGGGTGATGGGGAGATACACTAAGGTGTGATGAAAATATAATAAACTCTCCAGGTCCTATGTTTTTCTATGGAGCCTTTGCGCTAAGATTGCTAAAGCTAGAAAGATTTTTCTGCCTAGGCTTCATATAATAACATAGGATTTAGAGAGTTTATGACACTAGAGAGTTTTTTTACCTCAGTGCATCTCCCCACTGATTTCCTCATATCTTGTGATATTGTTCATGACGAGAACAAGTCAATTAACTTTAAAAATAGCAGCCAGGTATTTACTGAGCTATGCTCTGTAACTACCCTTGGGTGTATGCCATATGGCCTATACTGTATTCACCTTAACTTTGTCCATTCCCTTTTCATCATTGTTCAGCAAAGGACATCATGGGGCAAGCGTAAGATTCTATTTCTTTGGAAGATTCCAGGCATTTATTTTTTCCATGGTACAGTATTAACTGAAAAATATAGCATTCGTACCTTTACCTTTAAAAGTATTCATCTATACTTTTATATTAGCTTGCCTGATTTTCCTTTTAATCTTATGGCATTATTTTAAGCATTGACATTATGTCTCTGTTGTTTCTGAGTTGACTTGATTTTAAAACCTTGTTTTATTTTCACTTACTTAAGTTACTTGAGTTACGTCATCCATTTTGATTCATTTACATTTTTCTACAACAGTGTATACTGTATATCCCCCACTTAATTTAATATGACCAGAAATCCCTAATGGCCCTTATGTATTTTGCTTTTGTGCCCTTGATCAAGAGTAGGGATGGGCAAAAAAATTTGCCTTAAAAGTGAAACAGGAGAAGAACAACACTTCCCGCCATGCATGAAAAGTGGAGTTTTCTGGCTTTTTTTCTCCTTTGTTATTGCATTGAAATGAATGATAAGAACAGACCCCCCCCCCCACCAATGTGACAAGTTTCCTGTGTGTTCTCATCATGATAGTATAAAAAGGATGTCAGGTTTCCACACATAGTCAGTCTGTGCTTGGGAGAGACAGAAAGAGTTGATAGAAAAAGATGGTGGTGTTGATTTTTAGGAGTCTTGGTGGTAGTCAAGTTGTTCTCTGTGTGAGGGAAGTATGAAAAGAGAAAGGAGTGTTAACAAATGGATTGATTGATTGATTGATTGATTGATTGATAAGGGGGTGGTGTGGAAGACAGATATGGAAAGGAAGGGATAAAGGGGAAGAGAGAAAAATTGCAAAATCAGCATGGCACAAACCAAAGGCAAAATGGGAAGGGAGGAACTAGGGTGTGTGTCTGTGCGCATGTGCGTGGGTGTATGTATATGTGTGTGAGTGTGTGTGAGTGTGTATGTGTAAGAGTTTGCTTGTGTATGTGCATAAGTGTGTGTGTATGTGTGTGTATGAGTGTGTGTGTATTTGCATGAGTGTGTGTGTGTATGAGTGTGTGTGTGTGTATGTGCATGAGTGTGTGTGTATGTGTATGAGTGTGTGTGCTTGATTCCGTGTCTGTTTATGTGTGTATGTATGTATGGGTGTGTATTTCTGTGTGTGTGTATACACCAGTGTTATATTCAAATCCTATATATCACATCCAAGCATGTCCATATGGTATATGAGTAGGACCATGCATAGATGGCTTTCCATATGAAAATTTCCCTTTCTGCTTATTTTATAGCATATTTCTCTGTGTAGAAATCTCTTGGATGCTAGAGATTTATCCAGTAAATTGAGAAGCAATACATTGGAGGTACCTCTAGCAACCAAGGTCATGAATAAATAAATATATTTCTGATTGATCACACTTATGTGCAACGGTGACGAGGAGCTTATCAGATTCACTGCTCTCCCCACAGGATACTTAGTGCCTGATTCCTCAAATTTCTGCAAGTGCATAATATCTGAAGTCAAATTGCATATACGTTTTATTTTTATTTTTTTTTTAAATCTTCTTCTGTTTTTTTATTTACACTTTTATGCCCCTGACAATGAGCTCACTCAATTCTTCTTCCAGAGAGTTTTCTGTCCAGGACTGTGAAAGCAGGAATAATGATACAATGTAACACTATCTGAGCAATAGTCAGTCTTCTGTTAAGAGACTGGATGTAGGCCATTCTGCTGCAGGGCTAGTGTTACACTGTATTGCTATTGCTGCTTTCACAGTCCCTACAGAAAAGTACTCTGGAATGCATTGCATAGCCCTCTGGTACTCAAAGGATTAACACATTCAGTGTTAGAGAGGTCTCCATTGCATAGCAAAACAATGCATTATAGACCTTTCTGTCATGCAAGGGGTGAATGCACCATATAAATAATTTACATTGTTTGCAGTGTTTATTTCTCCTTTTACATATAGTCATTTCACCCTCAAGCTACTCCTCTGTTTCTTTGTGCATAAGGTCCTAAATACCACACTGTATGTGAATATGATATAGAAGCCAGGAAGCCAGACACAAATTCAAATATTTATTTCAGAATCTTATAATTTTCTTCTTCTGCAAATTGTTAGTTGACAAATCCAGATTAGAGGAAATATACAAGTTACTAATATCCAGATACTTTTAATATCATTGCTTATGAGATAAGATATATACCATATTTGACAGTCCTAGATATATATACACCTCTAACCTTTTTTTGATAGTTAACACTTTTACCAGTAGACATTTTTGATTCCCATTACTGAGAGGCATAGATTTGTTCTTCCTGTCCAACTTTCTTTTTTTCCTTATTAAAGTTCAGAACCAATTTGGTTCCTGGTCCCAGAGCATTACACATTTATGCCCACTGGATAATACAATGGACCTTATGTATAAAGGCAAAGTGGATTGATTCTGGGGAAAACCAACTGCAACACAGAGTACAAATGAAAATACCCATTGATTTAAAGGGGCCTGTCACAATAACATTTCACTTTAAAACTGTCTATATGTTGTACTAGTGGTTTGTTTATAATATAAATATAGTGCATTTTGCTAAATGAACCTTTATTTCATGATGACATAGTGTGGCATTGTATGATAATGAATTTATGTGGTGGACCAATATTACCACACATTGTTCTATGAATTAAACAAGACCAGTGTTTATAAACTTTAGTCCTTAGTGCACATCAGCAGGTTAGCTTTTCAGGATAAGTAAGTAATCACAGTTAAGTAATTAGTGACTCATTTATTGTGATTAAACTGCGTGTGATTAATTATGGATATTCTAACCTGTTGGTGTGACAAAGGACTGGAGCTGAGAATCAGTGAGCATACACACTGGAGGAATTTCTACTGTCTGGCCCTCAGCTAATTAGCATATTGTGAAAGGAATTAACATAAAGTGCCACACCGTGCCACCAAAATATAAGGAATAATTTCTCAAGACCAATTTATTTTACAGGAAAAATGACTAATGCAACAAATGGACAGATCTGAATTCTCTGTAAAACAACCTAAACTTGGCTTAGTGTGACAGGTCCACTTTAAATGTTTTTTTAAACCCTTGAGTCCAAGATGCAGGGGATGGCTTTCCTGGGGGGCAGGGGGCAATTGCCCTCTGGCTGGTCATATGTCTGGGCCTATGGGCCACTCTTCCTTACTCAGTCCCCTGCTTACTGCAGTAAATGGCGCTACACTAGTGATACCACAGAGCTTACAATTGAAATGGAGCTACATTAGTAGCATAACCCGTTTCCATTATAATGTCTATGGTATCATTAGTTAGTTTTATTAAAATTGTAAGCTCTGCAGTACCAGTTAGCTTCACAACATTAATGTCAGTTTTAAAATTAACAATAGTGGGTGAGCAATAGGATGGAATGATGGTGGAAATGGACCACTTGATTGTATTTGCCACCAAGGCCAAAAGTTGCCATCCCTCCCCTGCCAAGAGGTATGTTGGAAACCTCTCTAGCATCCAACAAATTAGAAACCCAATTTAAATCAATTAGAGTTTGGGTAGTATTTATTTGTGTCCTATCGTGCAGCTGATATGCTCCAGACTTGCCAGTATGTACGCCTACCTCAAAGAGTTTGATCTAATAAGACCTGGAGCAATTCTGGTACATGCCAACAGCACAAAGGAAAAAAATTAAAATTAACATTAATTAAAATGGGGCTTTTAACCGCTTGTATGCTAGAGAGGTCTCCTGTGTATTGAAAAACAATGCTTTGGAGACCCTCCTAGCATTCAAGGGATTTAAAGCCCCATTTAAATCAATGAGAGTTTGGGAAAGTTGTCCACTATGATGCAGTTGGCTTGCTTCAGAATTACTACACTTTTGTCTTTATACATAGAAGTTAATGTTTCCACATTTATTTGCATCTACAATTTACTAGAAAGAAGTACAGGTTGTTCAAATGATGGCTTATTTATTATATTTCTGAAAGCTTATTTTCCCATGTAAAAATACTTGTATGTATCTTCTGAGACCAAACTGTCCGTATCATTGAAGGTATCACTTTCACCTGACTGGTTTGCATCTTTTAACCTCATTAGACGGCTTTTTAGTCTCTCCTGGTCTCTTTTCAGTTCAGAATAACAGCGTGAGAATGTGTGGAATATTGAGGTGGCAGGAAAGGCCATAATTAATATGCCACTTAAAATACTGCTCAGTGCCACCACCTGACCTGGGATGCTTCTGGGTACCATATCTCCATAGCCCACTGTTGTCATGGAGATGATTGCCCACCAGTATGAAGCAGGTACACTTGTGAACTCTTGGCATAATCCCATTTCATTTTCAGCTAGGTGTACCAATGGTGCAAAAAGAGTAACAGCTACACACAAGAAGAGCAAGAGAAGTCCAAATTCCCTGGTGCATCTTCGAACTGTAAGACCCAAAGTCTGGAGGCCAAGTGAGTGCCTTGCAAGACGCATCACATATAATATTCTCAAGGCACGTAAAACACGTAGAACCAGCCCAATCTTCTCAAGGTAGGAATTACTCCCAGGCTTATCAAGAGTTGTTTGCTCATCTTCCACAATTAGTGAAACATAATATGGTAAAATGGCCAATACATCAATGATATTCAGGGGCCCCTTGAAGAACTGGCATTTGCTCTTTGCCTGAATAAACCGTAGAAAGAACTCTAATGAGAACCAGGCCACACAAACAGTCTCGATGATGAAGATGTTGTAGCACTTCTGTGAGCATTCACCCTGATGAGAGAAGTAGGTACATGTGGTAAATCATATGTCTTAGTGATATGGGGAAAATACAAATAGCATATGTAACATTCTTATCATATTCCAGAGCATGCACCATTTTCAGCATTTCCATTTAAAGTTGTCCAGTAAATGTAACTGAGAATTATGCATCTTAAGAAAATGGAACAATTCTTGGACATATGGAAAATATAGAAAGGAAACAGTGCACAAAATAGTCTGAATGTAGTATTTATTGGACAATAGGTACAGTTTAAAAAATGACACCAATTAAAAGAAAAGAAACAAAAAACAAACAAAACAAAAAAACTGTAGCTACTGTCCATTAAATGCTATACTAAGATTCTTTTGTACGCTGTTTACTTTCTATACTTTCTATATCTGACTCCCAGAGTGGACTCGGGATACTTTCAGCAGCACAAGGATCTGACTAGAGCACATTGATCTTTTTATCATTGAATTGGACATACTACTTCATAATAACTTGTAACAAACTGACAACCCACACATTGAACATCAGTCTGCATTTTATCCATTGACTTTAACCCTTCTGGACTGCTCATTTATCCATCATTTTGTGTTTCATCCTCATGGATGAGTATCACCTGTTTTATTCCATCTTCACACAGTGATCATTCATCTTGCTGCATGTACCTACTTTTCATTTCATTATTTCAATCCATCTTGCTTTAAAAGCCTCATTCTATGCATTACAGCAGGCTGACTATCTATTGGTTGGAACAAATTGAGTTTTGCTTTGTGGACATTATCAGACATTTCAAAATCATATATTAGTACTGTATTATTTGTATTATTTGTGAGACCTTAATCATCATTTATTATTATTCCATCACTTGTATACATTGTACTCTATTATTCATTACAGACAGTTGTGAGGTAACATTGTATTGAATCATTGTGTGTAGAAGAGTGCTCAGTTAGTTCTTATTTTTTTTCTAAGCAGCAGTGACTAGAAATAGTGTAGGGCATACAGAATGCTATCATCTGGATTTATACTATTAATTCTTGGACATACAAACTTGAATGAAACAGTGTGTCTGAGATATATCCAGCATTTGAGGGGTTAAGACCCAATTTAATTCAATGGGATTTTGAGAAGTTTAATTTCTGCCATATAGTGGTTTGTTTAGCACAGAATTAAACCAGTTCTTCATTGCACATCCTCATTATTTTGTTTACCTGCACTTAAAGCAAACCTGGAACTCTTCAATCCTCATCAAAGGGCTATTTCTAAAGATGTACACTCTGTAAACACCGTCTCCAAGTATTCAGTGGGGCATATGTATAAAGCTCAAATTAAAGAAAACCTGGGACAAACCAACTGCACGATAGGGGACAAATAAATATGCTCTTTGATACAAATCAGACTTTTAACCTCTTGAATTTTAGAGAGATCTTCAACATATTATGAAGCAATGTGTTAGAGTTCTCTCTCTAGCATTCAAGAGGCTGAAAGCACCATTTAAATCAGTGGAAATTTGTATTTGATTCCTAAAGTTTTGTTGGTTTGCCCCATCATTGTTCCACTTTTGTCTTTAAGGTCTGCCAATCCCTTAGACTTCCCTTCCACATATTTAAGCCAAATCCACGCACAAAAGAGGCACATTGCTTCTGATTAATATTACATATATAAAATTTAGGATATCTGTGTTTGTCCAGTGGTACAAGTTCCAAATGAAAGAGTATCACAATATGTGATAATACCTTTTTTATTGAGGTGACATTCAATTTTAGGAAACAAACAAAGTGCCAGTACAATCCTTACTGGATAAAAGAAAAAAGCGCTTGAATCAGCTATATAGCGGGAACAATAATCATCTATACTCACACAGTGTGTAGCACCAGTGTATCCTTGTCACTGGTGTTTAAAACAGCATGCAGGGAAATTTCAATTCCTTGTCCCTGCTCAAGTAATCCTCTGTGTTGATTCTTCAATAATACCGGGGTAGATATAGAAAATCTCCTTCTTTTCACTCAATTCATATGAGAAATAAACCCCTTCGATATAATTGTAAAGGCTTAAATAAGCCAAAAAGTAGCAATGAGAGAGTGTTGTTTCGAAATATCAAAAAAATATTTATTTCTTCACTTAAACATTTTTTATATAATATAATACTTAAAAAATATTTTGCAAAACATTCGTATGTTTAAAAACAATGATCTCTGCTATATTCTATGTAACGCGTTTCGTGGAGAGCACCTGCCACTTTCTCAAACATAAAAATGAGATCTATCTCATTTTTATGTTTGAGAAAGTGGCAGGTGCTCGCCACGAAACGCGTTACATAGAATATAGCAGAGATCATTGTTTTTAAACATACGAATGTTTTGCAAAATATTTTTTAAGTATTATATTATATAAAAAAATTTTAAGTGAAGAAATAAATATTTTTTGATATTTCGAAACAACACTCTCTCACTGCTACTTTTTGGCTTATTTAAGCCTTTACAATTATATCGAAGGGGTTTATTTCTCGTATGAATTGAGTGAAAAGAAGGAGATTTTCTTTATCTACCCCGGTATTATTGAAGAATCAACACAGAGGATTACTTGAGCAGGGACAAGGAATTGAAATTTCCCTGCATGCTGTTTTAAACACCTGTGACAAGGATACACCGGTGCTACACACTGTGTGAGTATAGATGATTATTGTTCCCGCTATATAGCTGATTCAAGCGCTTTTTTCTTTTATCCAGTAAGGATTGTACTGGCACTTTGTTTGTTTCTTTATTTTTGGTTCGTTGGATGGAACACATAGTGGAACACTGATCGAATCTGTGAGAGCAGCGGAGCAGCTTGGGATTCAATCCAAGTGGAAGTGGGTTTAATCAATATCTTCCACCTGTGAATTACGTCTATCTTACATATATGTGTTCGATAGACCATCTAAATCTGTGACTACCCATTCTTTGGGGGATTTTGAAGAAGTGGGTTTGAATTTTGAAGTTACAAAGATATACTACTCTATGAGGCGCCCCTTTCTTTTTCTCTTCTTATTCAATTTTAGGAAGCTTTTTCAAGTCAGTATGCTTCTGTCTTAAGAAGGAGAGCGTTGCTCTCGAAAGCTTGAACCTAAAGTTGAATCCTAGTCCAATAAAAAAGGTATTATCACATACTGCAATACTCATTCATTTGGAATATATATATTTATATGTACGAATCAGCCTGCTCAGCTCATTTCCGGCTTTTGGATGTTGGCTTGAAAACCGTTCTGCTACATTTCTTGGTATGTCCAAGTAGTACACAACATACATTTAGTGCAAACTGGCACACACGCCAGCAAATTTAAGTATTTGCTGTGGGCAAGTACTGAATGTCGCACATATAGCATGTAAAGGACAACTCAATAATAATGTTACTTTTATTTCCTCTGCACCTTGTTAGTGCACAGCAAGAAATAAGGCATAGAGAAAAGGAACAACCTCAAATGCACATATACTCTATGCAGGAGGAGCAGAGGAGAATTGTAAGTATATGTGTGTGTGTGTATATCTATATCTATCTATATATATATATATATATATATATATATATATACTGTATATATACACATATATATACGTACTAAAAATTACATACAGTGACATATTATTTTTAGATAGAAAAGCAGTTCTTTTTAAGAATTTTAGACTGGCAGAAAATCAGATTTTTTTTGGGCAGGTCATTCCAGACTTTTGGAGCTCTGAAGAAGAAGGCAGACCGACCGGCTTCTTTCTTGTAGTGTAATATACTCAGTGAGTTTTTAGCAGTGGACAAGAGGTTATAGTTAGTATGGAGAGCTGGAGTAAGCATACTGCTCAGGTAGTCTGGTAGCTTTCCAGAGAAGTGGTTGTATACTATGCAAGAAAGGTGAAGGGCACATCTGGATTCTAGTGTTAACCAATTTAGTTCTTTAAGCATATCACATTGATGGGTAGTGTAATTATATTGGAGTATAAAGCGCATAATGAGTTATACAGAGTGTCAAGTTTAACAAGATGGATTTGTGGCTCGGGAGCGTATACAAAGTTTCCATAGTCTATGACTGGCAGTAACATCTTACCAGGCGACTTAAAAAGAATTTATTTCTGAACAGATCCTTTATAAACAAAGACAAAAGAAGAGGTCAAGGAATGCAGTCTTGGGGAAACCGACTTGTTACTTTGAGTGGAACGGAAATATTGACAGCAACATACTCATATTGCATTCTGTTTGATAAATAGGATTGGAACCAGTTTAGAGAATGATTACCCAGTTCTGAACTTTGGAGTTTGCTTATCAGAATATTATGGTGTATTGTATCAAGGGCTTTTGCAAAATCTAGCAAAATATCTCTAGTGAGTTCACCATTTTCCATGGCAATCTTTGTATCATTGCATACTTTTAGGGTGGCATTGACTGTTGAGTGATTTGGACAAGGTCTGATTGAAGCGGGGTGAAAAAACTGTCGGTAATACTTATATAGTTAGTACATAGGTGTTATGCAGGAACACAAAATAGTTTCCTGTTCTTAAGTTCAAGTGCATTTGTATTAGTATATTATCTTGTGAGGCTGGCGTTCTTAGGAAGAGTGGAATATTCTGAGGGGAAAAGCGGACAAGAGAAGAAAATTTCTGTGGGACCTCTCACACCTCACCTAGACTCTCACTAAGCAAAACATAATATTAAAATACATATGATGTGCTTTAAAACTATGTATAGCTATATGCAGCCATCTTGTAAATTGTTGAAGAATCCAGCACTCCAAGTTAGATTAAAACTCTATTTTATTCTTGATATTAAAACATAAAGTCGGTACTTGCGTCCGACGTTTCAGACCCACCTGGGTCTTTCTTCAAGGACAACTACATACCTTACTAAACAAACTCCTTCTTTAAAATACATACCTGCAGACATTCGGTGCCGGTTCCGATCGCTCAGTTGCCATAGCTACCCAAACATCCGGACCGGATCCAAACGTCTGCACTTTATTACTCTCCATCAAACAATGCTTGAATGGTACATCCTTCAATATTCAAAACATCAAATATAAAAACAGCCATTATGCAATCCTGGTCACTATTAACCCCTTACTTAAACATAGTGTACCAGACTGAAGTGCTCATTTAACCCGTTTGGTGCTAGGCTCCGGAGGGTATAGATCCAGAACATCTCGCGTTTAGCAAGGCGAGTTTCTCTGTCCCCCCCTCGTGGATCCTGTCTCACAACTTCAAACGGTAAACACCTCAAGTCTTTCACATGATGTCTCTTTGCTACAAAGTGTCTAGTGACAGGAGCTCTCTTCAACTGTTGTTCTGAGGCAATGTAGCTCAGTCCCCTTGTGATGAGAGATCGGTGTTCCCTCAGTCTCTCTTTGAAAGGCCTGCTTGTTTTGCCTACATAACACATTTGACAAGGACAAATAAGCAAATATATCACATGTGATGTATTACATGTGATATGGTCCCTAATAGTGATTTCATAATTTATGCCTGGTACAATAAATTTAATCCCGCTGATCATATGTCTACATGTGACGCACCCTGAACATTTGAAGATCCCACATTTTTGGGAACCCTCAAGTACACTGTATTTCTCAACAGGGTCCGATCTGACCAACTCATCTTTAATGCTCTTTCCTCTTTTGTATCCAAACATTGGCCTGTGTTTAAAAATATGACCAATTGAGGGGTCCTTTTCTAGTATCTCCCAATGGTCTAATACCGATTTCCTAAATGTCTTAGTGACATCACAGTATGTGGTGGTGATGACCATCCGATAGTCCTTGTTCTGTGCTAAAACTTTCTCCTTCAGAAGTTGTTCCCTGTCCATCTCTTCCACCTCAATTAGGGATTCCTGAATATCTCGTGTCTTGTATCCCCGTTCCATGAATTTTAATCCCATATTCTCCAACTGTTTCCTGAGTTCACATGGATCTCAAACTATTTTTTTCACCAGCATGAGTTGCGATTTAGGTAACCCTTTCTTCAACGCTACTGGATGTTGGCTTTTGGCGTTAAGAAGAGTATTACAGTCTGTGGGTTTTTTATATAGTGTTGTTTGAATACCCCCAGAAGATTTTTTAATTAGCACATCTAAAAAGCTAATCTCTTCCCTGCTATAGTTTAACGTCATCCTGATAGGCTCACTCAAATTATTAAGTGTCTCCACAAACTTTAGGAGCTCCATTTCATCCCCGGCCCACAACTTCTGCAGCCAAACATGGGAGCAGTCAAGGGACTGTGAAGGTTTTAGAGGGCATGAGCTGTAGTGCACTGCAGGCACCGGCCCCACTGCCTTGTAATGTCATAGGCCACTCTGCTACTAAGCTGTGGTTATTTACTTCCAACTGATGTTAACCCTGCCCCAATGTAGTATGAGCCTGGGACAGCCTGCTCCATCCTTACACTACATTTTATATTTCAATAAACTCTGCTTTTAGATGTTCCCTTTTGAACTTCTATTTTGTTTGGGGCTGGGCCACCATTCAAAGAGACATTAAGGATGGTACAAAGGTTTTACCCTCAGTGGAGTTAAAGAAGGGAATAGTATCAGGTTAAAGGTGGGAAAGTTTAGCTCCTCCAGCTCCAAGAAACCCTAGCAGGAGTATAGAGATGACTAAAGATAGGAAATACTGCAACCTGAATGGCATAGCATTAAAGCATGCAATGGAGCATATATATGAATGCACTAGTGCAAGAGTATGGTTCAAACCTCTAATTCCAGTGGATGCTCTTAAGAGAATGCTCTACACAGTATGTTTGATGTAATGCATGCCAATGGACACACCCCTCCAGCATTAGACATTAATGCCAACAAGCACCAAAATTCCCTTTGATGAAAATGGGGCAAGAGGTCTCCAACACATTGCTTTGTAATTCATTAGAGACTTCTTTAATATTCAAAGCTTTAAATGTCCAATTATGCTGGGAGAAAGCCAAATTTGAGAAGATGGGGCTAGAAGGCACATTTTACCATATAGCCCCACAGGCAGGGGCCACCTCTTCTATTTATCAAATCCTTATAATATTTTAATCTATGAATCCAAAGTTTAGAACTTGAGTTTGAGGAAGGCCTAAATTGGAACTGCCAATTATTCTATTTAGGATTGAATTAAACAGTTATTTAAGATTAGCATTTGTGTGAAACTGACACTTTTGCAAGGCCTGAACTAGGTTTTGCAACACAGGTATTTTGAGTCTCATTTAGTTTGCCTTTGGAGCTAGATTAAATTAAAACTGATCACATGTAATTCTCATATTCTCAACACCATTCAAAATAGTTTGTGTCCAAATCACTACTACTTTGAGCAAGGGAGAATTTACTTAACTATGATCACAACTCATACTGTGATCAAGCTGGTTACAACTATGTACACTGTGATCAAGTGGGTTATTACTATTTTCTGTAGTCAAGCAAGTTAATACAGCTTACAGTGTGGTCAAATTTGCTACTGCTACTTATACTGTGTTTAAACCAGAAATGTTGCAGACTACTTCTCCTTCTGTAGATTTGTCCAAGTCAATTATACCAGAACCAGTATTTAGTTTTACAACAGCCAAATCTATACACAAATTGAATCACTAATGTTTTGCTCATCTCTGTTCATATCACAGGTAACCCAGTCGTCTATAACCTAGCCTAGAACCCGCAGTATAACAATTATGTCTTGACTTGCCTAAGTGAGTCCAGGCAGGCAAACCCATAGCTTGGCACAGCTACTCTCTCAAGCAAACTATTGGTCACAAGATCATATAAAATTACTACAACCTTATAGTCCTATCAGCTGTAGCCATCCTATATAGAACATGAGAATTATATAAACTATTCACATGGCTAAATTCCTATCACTGTAGAACAGTGGTTCTCAACCCTTTTTCTGCTGAAACCACCCCTAACATAAAATATTGCATTTCTAAGGCACACCTAGCATTTCACAGATCTTTCTCAAAGACCTAATAAAGGGGGTAAATACAAAAATATATATCTATTCTTAGGTCTCAGAATAAGAATGAAAAAACTGAGTGCATTATGCCTACCAGTTTCAACATATATACACTGGAAACTCAGCATTCCCATTTTTTGCTAAAGTATTCACAGACAAACAGGGGCACCCTACACTGATATCAGAGGTGCATCAAAGTGCAACTGAACCCCTCCTGTAGAATCTACCTGGTTTACCATGTAATTAGATATGAGGTAGAGAAATGAAATCCTAGAACAGGTTATATATTGTCTGCCTAGTGATATAAGCAAGGTGACTTTGGTCCTTTGTGTAGGAGTACATTACCCATACTTGCCAACATTTAAAAATTTCCAAGTACTCTTTTCCTTGAGACTAAAACATTAAATAGACTTTCTAGTGTGGTCCATAATACCGTATAAGTAAAAAGACATTACATACACCAAAATATTACATGAATCATATCAACAAGTAATACTAACACATGTTGGGAAGCTGTAGACTATTTGACTTTCAATGACAAGCATATAATGCACATATAATGAGGTTCTAATTTGGTATAAATACCAGGAACAAAAGCAGGAATAACAAAATCCAGAGATGGAGAACCAGAACTAAGGACTATCCCTGGAAATCTGGGACACTTGACAGGTATGTATTCCTTTCTGCCTCTTCTCACTCACAGGAATCATCTCATTCAGATGTTCTTTTACGGTTGTACTATGTCAATGGTGCTATAACTGACAGCCACTGAGTTATATTGTATAGCTCTGTAGACATAGGCATGTCATGATTTCATAGCAGCTGAGTATTGTGAAACTCCAGAGAGGTTTATTAAGACGCTTGTGAGAAATAATACAAGCAATAAAAAAGTTGTAGACTTTAACTGCAAGAATACAACAGTAAAAGAAAAGAAGAAACTTTCTGAAAATTGTTCCCCATAAGAAAAAAAAAAGTGCACTAGTTAAGGCTTTGTTTTAACTCTCTAAGGATCAGATGTATAATGCATTTACACCCCTCACAAACCATTGCTCAATGCTGGATTTCCCACCACTGAAGGGACTGGGAAGTGAAGAGAAAGCTACAAACCTGGATGAACTGTTGGCTTTGGCACATCTTACCTCTTCCACCCCAGCACATCCAGACATGCTGATCATAACAGCACAAGAGCCGGTTTCATGCCATGAGGCGGTGGTGGGCCTGCACTCGCCATCCCAATTGACCACGATGTACATGGTCACAAAGGCTGATCTCAAAGGATTAGCATCTGAGATCACCTCAAGTAGTATGGGAAGCAGTTTTTGAGCTCCAGAGAGACCTAATTCAGTTGGATACACGATTGTATCTGGCATCAACTCTCTCAGTGAGCCCTTGTTAAACATAGTGGATTGTTACCTTTGGCCGAGGATCTGTCTGCATCTTTCCTGGATACCAAACATGTTTTACAACAGATGTCTGTAATCAAATGGAAGCATAATTGTTCATGGCTAGTGGCTGATGTTGCATTATTATATCCATCTATTTCCCATGCTTTGGGGCTCCAGGCTTTGTGCACACAATTGGAGCAGTTTTCCAGGTATGGAGAAAACTTGATCATGTTTCTGCTCCACGCCACAGAGTATCTCCTGTTCCACAATTTTTTGTTCAATGGGCTGTTCTATCTCCAGAGGTGTGGTGTTGGAATGGGAGCTAGTTTTGCCAGCTCTCTTGCCAATCTTTTTATGGCTTCATGGGAGGCCACCCACATCTTATAATATAAGTATTTTACCGGGAAGTAGACACTGAGACTGTCTCTCATTTTCAAGTATGTTCTGGGGGTTAGATATTATTACCCAGTATAATGGTACTCATTTTATCTACCTCGGAAGGATGAAAGGCAGAGTTGACCCTGCTGGGACTAGAACCTACAACCTTGAGGTTTGAACAGATTCTTCAGCTGGTGCATTAACCACCTGAGCCATCTCACCAGCATTGGGGATAAGAACCCCTCTCGGGATAGGATCTTGTGGTATGGGAGGTACATAGAAGACCTCCTGTTCTTTTGGACAGGTACAAATGAGGAGGGGGGATTAATTCATGGAATATCTCAATACTAATCAATGTAATCTCAAATTCATTTCCTCTTACCAATCCCTCTCCATCTCCTTCCTGGATCTTGTTCTTACTTGTGATTCTGTTGATAACAGGGTGTCCACTGACAGTTTCAGGAAACCTACTGGAGGGAATAGTTTACTGCATGCCAACTCTGCACATACACACTTTCAGATTAACAACATATCTAAAAGGGCAGTTTCTGCATTAACACAAAAACTGCTCTTCAGAAGAGGAATTTGAAAAATTCTCATGGTTGTTGCTTGAAAGATTTAATGCTAGAGGTTATGGCTCAGATTTACTACTCAGGCATATGAATTTGCCAAAAGTGGGCTCAAGGAGGAGCTGTTGAGGAAGTCACAACGAAACAGGAGGTCTAAGATTTCAGATGGCACAACAGTTAGGTTCATCAACACATTTAGCCCCAAATATAATCAGATTTGCAATGTTATTAAAAAGAACTTTTCCATTTTGCAAAAGGATGACAAGCTTTCTAGCTTGTTGGAGAAGGTGTGCAGTGATTACATGTGATTTATTTATCACATGTAAAACTTGCTAAGTTCAATATGCTGAATTAACTACTTATCCATTAAAACATGGGATAAGAGAGCATTTCAATCAAATGGAAAAGAGATGGAAGGTAACATGGAGAGGGGTGTGATATTATTAAATTGATAAACAAAAGAGAAGCTTATTGGATCTTTAAGTTAAAGACAAGGCTGTCTGGTCAACTGAATTATGAATGGGATATGTCATATTTTCTGATCCCTTTGGTTTTTGGACTCCATGCATTTTTCTTTTATTTTCAACTAGTTTTAAAGCCTGTGTACATGGGCCAACACTGGCGGCGATGCAGTCATGCGCAGTACTGACTGCCCAAACGTGCTGCGGCTGATACGGAGAGGGGCACTTTAAATTCAGTCCCAGGAAGGTGTGCAGAGAGGGCTCCAGTCTGAATACAGAGCGTCCTGCTCCATATCAGCCACAGCGCGTGCAGCCGTCTCTACTGCGCATGACAGCTTCTGACAAACATCCTATACGAATTATAACCATCATTGAGATGTATTAAGGCTGGCTAATGATCTATGTCTATGATCTATAAGGCTTATTTATCACCTGCTATGTTATTTATTCAATATGGGTCAACAACCCCCTTTTTTGTACAGTTGCTGCATGGACGGAACACACATTTTTAATTCTATGCAATTTTAGTTATTTATAGCTACATTTAGGGGCATTTTATATGTGTGCATGTGGCTGTTTTCAAGTCAAGGGATGGCAGTTGCTACTTGTTGACACCTACAGCATTGTTCCTCATTGTTTTTTATTTGTGGAAATGATTGCATATGATGGACATGTTGGCACCTGTAACCTTATCTTTACTATCTTGTTAGGGTAATTCTTACTTTAAGAACTACTCAGCAGTGGGTAACTATGTTGAGTTGATGGATGAAAAGGAGAGTGCTACATTGTTTCCTTGTTTTTTAACCAATCACATTTGTCTTCACTTTCTATTTAATATGGTGTTTCTGTTTGTTTATAAGTTTGAGTAAGCTCTGTAAAATGTGAAACACTTTAGATGGGTATGTGATCCCAATATGCCCATTGATCCTTCTCTAGATTGTTCATCTGGGACTACTTACCTGTCCCCACCCGTACTTGACAGGTGGAAATCTGAATTTCCATCCACCATCTAAGAGATACTTGGAGACTCCTGGCACCTAATCCCCATACTTATTCCTATTACTCCTCTATCCATTATTGTTACACAAGGATAGATTATGTATTCATGGAAGAATACCTAGCTCACACAACCACAGTGGCATCAATTGAACCTATTACCTAGTCGGACCATGGACTGGTTTGGGTTGTTTTTCTCTGGAATCTTCCTCCCACCACTTTTCAGCTTGGAGGCTTAATGACCATTTACTTGCAGAAGGTCCAGGTTATGACTCTGTGGTGAGGGCTCTAAACAAATAAATTGATGCCAATGTGGGCAGTGTATAATCAGCCTATAATACTGTGGGATGCCCATAAATGCATAATTAGGAGAGAACTCATCTAGTTGGGTTTTTACAGAGCCAAACAAAAGCAGAAACAGATCCAGGATCTCCTAGAGAAAATCAAACGATTAGACAGCAAGCACAAATGCACTCTAAAAGCTTACGATCTGGATGAACTTAACAACGCAATAAGGACTTTTCGGCTATTTATGGGGCACCAATACTGAAGACTTATCAATGGCATACTTATAATCACTATCTGCATGGGAACAAGTGCTGTAATCTCTTAGCCAAAATCGTACAAATTAAGAGGAGGGCCCATTGTATTGCTAGCATGAAGGACTACTCTGGCACCACTCACTATTTCTCAGGATAGCTAACATGTTTCTACACTGCTTTAGCTCACTATATAACTTGAACAACACCACGTCACCTAACGACATCCCTGCCTTGCATCAGTCAATACACTCTATCCTACAGCATGCAGGCACACATTCTTTACCTGATGATACCCTTGCCTCACTTGAAGCATCCTTTATATTAGATGGATTATGTAAAATAATCAAAGAGGCTGACCCACAGGGCAAAAGTCCCAGCCCCATTGGCTACTTATTAGCATTGGCTACACATTATTATATTATGGGACTAGGTTCCAGAGACCTAAGATCTTATCCCTTCCTACTCTTCTCCTTCTACGGAAATCCAGACTTCTTCCCAGGAGCAGTACGATGTACATTTACATTATGGAAACAGTTGAATATCCACATACTATGCACTTTAGTTTTAGATTCAGGATTACTTTCCATTGAGGATATGACTTTGAGGAATTATCTACTACCCCCTTCTTGCTTTTGGCAATATAGACAGCTCTCCCATTCTTCCCTAGATTCTTTGGCAAAGGTTACATGAATAGACCTCTGACCCCCTTTGAGACTGCCATCAGCCATGGATTATTTGCCTCACACACTGTATTTCAGATTATTTACTTCCTACATGACAGTCCACTAGGTCCCAAGCCTCTTTTCTTACATCAGTGGGAAACAGACCTGATGATAACATGGTTGATGCCAGAATGGATGAAGACGTTCAAACATCTAATTTCTAGATAACCGGACATGGCTACCAGGGAGACCAACTTTAAAGGGATAATAATACCTTTTTTATCTTTATTTTATTTTGTAGGCATTAAAAAAACATGAAGAACGATATAAGTCTTATCTCTCAAACCTTTATGGTTTAAGAGATATTCACAAGCAAAATATCCCCCCCCCTCTTCAGCCAGATCAGAAGGGAGGTGCCCAGGTAGACTGCAAAGAGGGACAATTTTCAATTAAGATAAGGGAAAAAGCTGAAAAACTTTTCAAGGGGGGAAGGGCTTTCATTGTTTTCATACAAAGAAGAATGTCCCCTTCTGTTATCTGTCTGGTCTTACAACCAGATTCACAAATGAGAAGAGATGGCTTTCACTAGGTAAACGGGGTGGGAGGGGGAAACTTTGCTTGTGAATATCTCTTAAACCATAAAGGTTTGAGAGATAAGACTTCTATCATTCTTCGTGTTTTTTTAATGCCTACTAAATAAAATAATGTTAAAATGAAGTATTACTATCCCTTTAAGTTTTGGTGGTATTATACCCCTCTTAAGCTTTCCCAAATGTTCCCTGCTAGCTCTTCACTCTGTTGGAGATGTCTCCAGAGGGAGGGTTCCATGCTTCACACCTGGTGTTCAAGTCCCCCCCTCACATCCTTTTGGACACAAGTAGTGCACACAATTAATAAGCTTCTACAATGTGTATTATCTGTAGACCCCCAAACAATTTTATTTTTGCATATACCACTTACAATCGGACTGTCCAAGTCCCAATACCATCTTTGCTCTTATTTGACAAACAAAGCCAAGCGACTTATATTGCTACATTGGAAATCTTCTCTACCTCCTACAGTTTTGGAATGGCAGTGCTGAATGGTTGGTCCCAGGAAGGTGCAAAGAGAGGACTCCGGTCTGAATTTGGAGCACCCAGCTCCGTATCAGCTGCTGCGCGTTCAGCGTCACAGCTTACCTATATCCAGTGCCGCCGCTTTATCCTCCAATGTAATTACGCTACCCATCAATGTGATATGCTTAAATAACAAAATTGGTTAACACTAGAATCTAGACGTGTCCTTCACCTTTCTTGCTTAGTACACAACCACTTCTCTAGAAAACTACAAGACTACCTGAGCAGTATGCTCACTCCTGCTCTTCATACTAACTATAACCTCTGCTCCACTGCTAACAACTCTGGAAATGGGACCTGGAACAATCTGCCTGAAATAATCAGATCTGCTCCCAGTCTAAAATCCTTAAAAGTAAATGTTTCTTTATATCTAAAAACAGTGTGCAACTGTATATAATTTTAATATTTTATTTGTAAATATTAGTGATGAGCGAGCACCCCAATGCTCGGATGTTCGGGTGCTCTGACCGAGCACCCCCTGAGGCTCGAGTGCTCGGCCGAACACCCGAGCCCCATTGAAGTCAATGGGAGGACTCGAGCATTACACCAGGCACCCCCTGCTCTGATGAGGGGAGGGTGCCTGGTCCATAGGAAAAGGGCAGAAAAAGATGGAAACACTACAGAAATGGTTCAGGGACAGCATAGGGAGGATGTCTGGATGCACCTTGGACTCCAACATCGCTGCTGGGAACGATCTTTCGCCCGTAGTACGCCATTTTTACAGACTGACCGTAAAACACACAAAAAGGAAAATAAAAACGACTTTAGGCGAAAAATTGTTACCAAACAGTATTTGCTGTATATTTACTTGTATATCATCTGCAAATTCTCCCAAAAATTTCATCGATTTTCTGAAGTGAGGCCATGATTAAGAGGGAAACGTGCGCAGAGGCAAATTATCCCAAAAATTTCCTTGATTTTCAGAACTGAGGCCATGATTAAGAGGGAAACGTGCGCAGAGGCAAATTCTCCCAAAAATTTCCTTGATTTTCAGAACTGAGGCCATGATTAAGAGGGAAACGTGCGCTGAGCTGACCATCTAAAACATTATGGGTGAGGGTCTGCTGCAGAGCTGACCATCCTAAACATTATATGCGAAGGCCCGCTAGTGAGCTGACGCTATAAAACATTATATGAGAGGGCCCGCTAGAGAGCTGACCCAATAAAACATTATATGAGAAGGCCCGCTGGTGAGCTGACCTATATAAAAATTGGCAAACAGGGCCCGCTGGTGAGCTGGCCCTATATAAAAATTATATCACAGGGCCCGCTGGTGAGCTGGCCCTATATAAAAATTATATCCCAGGGCACGCTGGTGAGCTGGCCCTATATAAAAATTATATCCCAGGGCATATGGAAGAGGAGGAGGAGGATGAGAACATTAAGAGTCAACCATATACCCGTTTTTGGGGTGGAAGGGGTGAATGGGAATACAGAGTATTCCCATCATTGTAAATAACATATATAAAGTGAGTTTATGTTCCCCCGGGGCTTTCCTCCAGTGGAGTGGAGAAGTCAGGGGAAATCCAGGCCTTGTTCATTTTTATAAGTGTCAACCTATCAGCATTGTCGGTGGAAAGGCGGATACGCTTATCTGTTATGATGCCACCAGCAGCACTAAATACCCGCTCAGACAGAACGCTGGCGGCAGGGCAGGCCAGCACCTCCAAGGCGTAGAGTGCCAGTTCATACCACGTGTCCAGCTTGGACACCCAGTAGTTGTAAGGCACAGAGGGATCATTGAGGACGCTGACACGGTCTGCTACGTACTCCTTCACCATCTTCCAAAACTTTTCCCTCCTTGTGACACTAGGCTGCGCATCAGGGTGAGGGTGCTGGCGGGGTGTCATGAAGGTGTCCCACGCCTTGGAGAGTGTTGCCCTGCCTTTCTCGGAACTGCTGTGTGCTCCCCTTTTCTCCCCTTCTCGGTTGGCCAAGGTAGCACGTACTCTGCCGCCAGCGTTGTCAGATGGAAAATTTTGGAGCAATTTTTCAACAAGAACCTTCTGGTATTGCACCATTTTGCTTGTCCTCTCCACCGGAGGAATGAGAGATGAGAAATTCTCTTTGTAGCGGGGGTCCAGAAGGGTGAACACCCAGTAATCCGTGTTGTCTAAAATGCGTACAACGCGTGGGTCACGGGAAAGGCAGCCTAACATAAAGTCAGCCATGTGTGCCAGAGTACCAACAGTCAAGATTTCGCTGTCCTCACCAGGAGGCTGACTCTCAATATCCTCATCCTCTTCCTCCTCTTCTGCCCACCCACGCTGAAGAGATGGAACTAAAGTTCCATGGCTACCCTCTGTAGCGGAGGCAACCGTGTCTTCCTCCTCCTCCTCCTCCTCCTCCTCCTCCTCCGCCTCCTCCAATTGTCGCTGAGAAGACGAAGTGAGGGTGCTCTGGCTATCACCTTGTGTAAGCTCTTCCTCCCCCATTTCCACCTCTTCCACATGCAAAGCGTCGGTTTTAATTGTGAGCAGCGAGCGTTTCAGTAGACACAGAAGTGGGATGGTTACACTGATAATAGCGTTATCGCCGCTCACCATCTGTGTCGATTCCTCAAAATTGCGTAAAACCTCGCAGAGGTCTGACATCCATTCCCACTCCTCACTTCTGATTACAGGAAGTTGAACGGAGAGGCGACGACCGTGTAACAGCTGGTACTCCACTACTGCCCTCTGCTGCTCACAAAGCCGGGCCAACATGTGGAAGGTGGAGTTCCAGCGCGTGCTCACGTCACACAGCAGCCGGTGAGCTGGCAATTGTAAGCGCTGCTGCAGCTTCAACAGGCCGGCCGAAGCTGTAGATGACTTACGGAAATGTGCACACACGCGGCGCACCTTGGTCAAGAGATCATGCACATTGGAGTAGGTTTTTAGAAATCGCTGCACCACTAAATTAAATACATGCGCTAGGCATGGTACGTGTGTGAGCTTGCCGAGCTCCAAAGCCGCCACCAAGTTACGCCCATTATCACACACAACCATGCCTGCTTGCAGGTTGAGTGGCGAGAGCCACTGCTCGGTCTGGTGACTAATCCCCTGCAACAGCTCTGAGGCCGTGTGCTGTTTGTCCCCAAGGCAGATCAGCTTCAGCACGGCCTGTTGACGCTTCCCCACTGCAGTGCTACACTGCTTCCAGCTACTGGCTGATGGGGGAGTGGCGGTGTGTGTAGAGAATTCGGAGGTGGAAACGGAGGAGGAGGAGCCAATAACGTAGGTGCTGGTGGAAACCCTGATGGAGGTAGGGCCCGCAATCCTCGGCGTGGGTAGCACCCGTGCCATCCCAGGGTCCGAGTCGCTCCCAGCCTCCACGACATTCACCCAGTGTGCCGTCAGGGAAATGTAGCGTCCCTGGCCACAAGCACTTGTCCATGTGTCAGTCGTTAAGTGGACCTTCCCAGTAACTGCGTTGGTCAGGGCACGGGTGATGTTACGGGACACATGGTGGTGTAATGCGGGGATGGCACACCGGGAAAAGTAGTGGCGGCTGGGGACCGCGTACCGAGGGACAGCTGCTGCCATCAGGCTGCGGAAGGACTCAGTGTCCACAAGCCTAAATGGCAGCATTTCGATGGCCAGTAATTTTGAAAGGTGTGAGGTTAGTGCTATGGCCTGTGGGTGGGTGGCTGGGTATTTTCTCTTGCGCTCAAATGCCTGGGGTAACGACATTTGGACGCTGTGCTGGGACAGGGAAGTGGATGTGGTCGCTGATGGTGCTTCAGATGCTACAGGTGCAGGGCGGGAGGTATGCGGGCCTGCGCCTTCGACAGGCGATTGGCCGGCACCGAAAACAGGGGAAGAGGAGGCAGTGGTGTGGCCTGCAGACACAGATGGGCGATCCAGGCGTTCCTCCCACTTACTACGGTGCTTGGATGCCATGTGTCGGATCATGCTGGTGGTGGTGAGGTTTCTAGTGTTCATGCCTCGGCTCATTCTGGTGTGGCACAGGTTGCAAACTACAAATCTTTTGTCGTCCGCACTTTCCTTAAAAAAACGCCATACCGCGGAACACCTACCCCTTGGCAAGGTAGATTTACGCAAGGGGGTGCTCCGTGGAACATTTGCGGGCCGGTTTGGTGCGGTCCGCCTTCTTTCTGTAGCCACACCACTGCCTCTTCCAGCCTGTTGCGGTGCTGCAGATGGCTCACCCTCAGGACTGCTGTCATCGCTCGGCTCTACACCTTCCCAGGTGGGGTCAGTCACCTCATCGTCCACCAAGTCCTCCTCCACTTCCTCACTCTGATCATCCTCCTCAAGTCTTGATCCCACCACATACTCGGTCATTGACAACTGTATAACATTCTCCTCAACAAGGTCTTGAGAAGGAAATAGTGGTTGATTTAATGGCAACTGTGTCTCATCATCATCATCATCATCCACTACTTCCTTTGACCTTAAATGCCGTTCACATCTGTCATCTTCTTGTGATTGGGTAGCCTCTAGAGGTTGTGAATCAGGGCACAAGATGTCATGTTCCTCTGCAAGCGTGCTTGGAGAGAGGGTCAAATGAAGGATTGGTGATGAGACGAGCTCATCACTATATCCCAGTGTGGGATCACTTCTTTGACCAGACCGTGTATGGTGGGAGGAAGGATGATCAGAGTGAGGATTATGTTGACCAGACTCTTGGCTACTGAGAGTGGACTTGGTGGAAGACAGGGTGGTGCTTAACCGACTGGAAGCAGTATCAGCTGTCATCCAACCGACCACCTGTTCGCACTGGTCGGACCTCGAGAGTGATGTCCTGCGACGCCCTGTGAAATCAGACATGAAGCTAGGTATGGTGGATGTCTTTCTTTCTTGTGCTCTGGCACCAGGCACAGTTTCTCCGCGTCCTGACCCGCGCCCTGAACTTTCAGGATCACGTCCACTTCCCCGTCCCTTTTTACCCGCCTTCTTCATCTTACACGATATATATGACTTTAATATATATGAGTTTGAAAACTTAACAGTATTTCTTACTATTCTGCAACTCTGCAGAGTACACAGAATAGGCTGCTAAACGGCGGTGAAACACACTGAATGGAATATGTGACTTTAATATTTGAGTTTGAAAACTTAACAGTATTTCTTACTATTCTGCAACTGTTCAGAGTACACAGAATAGGCTGCTAAACGGCGGTGATACACACTGAATGGAATATGTGACTTTAATATTTGAGTTTGAAAAATTAACAGTATTTCTTACTATTCTGCAACTCTGCAGAGTACACAGAATAGGCTGTTAAACGGCGGTGAAAGACACTGAATGGAATATGTGACTTTAATATTTGAGTTTGAAAACTTAACAGTATTTCTTACTATTCTGCAACTGTTCAGAGTACACAGAATAGGCTGCTAAACGGCGGTGATACACACTGAATGGAATATGTGACTTTAATATTTGAGTTTGAAAAATTAACAGTATTTCTTACTATTCTGCAACTCTGCAGAGTACACAGAATAGGCTGTTAAACGGCGGTGAAAGACACTGAATGGAATATGTGACTTTAATATTTGAGTTTGAAAACTTAACAGTATTTCTTATAATTCTGGAACTGTACAGAGTACACAGAATAGGCTGTTAAACGGCGGTGAAAGACACTGAATGGAATATGTGACTTTAATATTTGAGTTTGAAAACTTAACAGTATTTCTTATAATTCTGGAACTGTACAGAGTACACAGAATAGGCTGTTAAACGGCGGTGAAAGACACTGAATGGAATATGTGACTTTAATATTTGAGTTTGAAAAATTAACAGTATTTCTTACTATTCTGCAACTCTGCAGAGTACACAGAATAGGCTGTTAAACGGCGGTGAAAGACACTGAATGGAATATGTGACTTTAATATTTGAGTTTGAAAACTTAACAGTATTTCTTATAATTCTGGAACTGTACAGAGTACACAGAATAGGCTGTTAAACGGCGGTGAAAGACACTGAATGGAATATGTGACTTTAATATTTGAGTTTGAAAAATTAACAGTATTTCTTATAATTCTGGAACTGTACAGAGTACACAGAATAGGCTGTTAAACGGCGGTGAAAGACACTGAATGGAATATGTGACTTTAATATTTGAGTTTGAAAAATTAACAGTATTTCTTACTATTCTGCAACTCTGCAGAGTACACAGAATAGGCTGTTAAACGGCGTTGAAACACACTGAATGGAATATGTGACTTTAATATTTGAGTTTGAAAACTTAACAGTATTTCTTATAATTCTGGAACTGTACAGAGTACACAGAATAGGCTGTTAAACGGCGGTGAAAGACACTGAATGGAATATGTGACTTTAATATTTGAGTTTGAAAAATTAACAGTATTTCTTACTATTCTGCAACTCTGCAGAGTACACAGAATAGGCTGTTAAACGGCGTTGAAACACACTGAATGGAATATGTGACTTTAATATTTGAGTTTGAAAACTTAACAGTATTTCTTCCTATTCTGCAACTCTGCACAGTACACAGAATGTGCTGCTAAACTGCGGCGAAGCACACTGAATGGAATATGTGACTTTGATATTTGAGTTTGAAGACTTAACAGTATTTCTTCCTATTCTGCAACTCTGCACAGTACACAGAATGTGCTGCTACACTGCGGCGAAGCACACTGAATGGAATATGTGACTTTGATATTTTAGTTTGAAGACTTAACAGTATTTCTTCCTATTCTGCAACTCTGCACAGTACACAGAATGTGCTGCTAAACTGCGGCGAAGCACACTGAATGGAATATGTGACTTTGATATTTTAGTTTGAAGACTTAACAGTATTTCTTCCTATTCTGCAACTCTGCACAGTACACAGAATGTGCTGCTACACTGCGGCGAAGCACACTGAATGGAATATGTGACTTTGATATTTGAGTTTGAAGACTTAACAGTATTTCTTCCTATTCTGCAACTCTGCACAGTACACAGAATGTGCTGCTACACTGCGGCGAAGCACACTGAATGGAATATGTGACTTTGATATTTGAGTTTGAAGACTTAACAGTATTTCTTCCTATTCTGCAACTCTGCACAGTACACAGAATGTGCTGCTAAACTGCGGCGAAGCACACTGAATGGAATATGTGACTTTGATATTTGAGTTTGAAGACTTAACAGTATTTCTTCCTATTCTGCAACTCTGCACAGTACACAGAATGTGCTGCTACACTGCGGCGAAGCACACTGAATGGAATATGTGACTTTGATATTTGAGTTTGAAGACTTAACAGTATTTCTTCCTATTCTGCAACTCTGCACAGTACACAGAATGTGCTGCTACACTGCGGCGAAGCACACTGAATGGAATATGTGACTTTGATATTTGAGTTTGAAGACTTAACAGTATTTCTTCCTATTCTGCAACTCTGCACAGTACACAGAATGTGCTGCTACACTGCGGCGAAGCACACTGAATGGAATATGTGACTTTGATATTTGAGTTTGAAGACTTAACAGTATTTCTTCCTATTCTGCAACTCTGCACAGTACACAGAATGTGCTGCTAAACTGCGGCGAAGCACACTGAATGGAATATGTGACTTTGATATTTTAGTTTGAAGACTTAACAGTATTTCTTCCTATTCTGCAACTCTGCACAGTACTCAGAATGTGCTGCTAAACTGCGGCGACGCACACTGAATGGAATACGTGACTTTGATATTTTAGTTTGAAGACTTAACAGAATGTGCTCTAATCTGCAACTTTGCACACTAAACAGAATGTGCTCTAATCTGCAACTTTGCACACTAAACAGAATGTGCTCTAATCTGCAACTTTGCACACTAAACAGAATGTGCTCTAATCTGCAACTGTGCACACTAAACAGAATGTGCTCTAATCTGCAACTTTGCACACTAAACAGAATATATATATTTTTTTTTTTTTTTTTTGTTTTTTTCCCCCCACACCAAATAACCTGCTGCCCCCACACACAGTAGTCCTAAAAAGGACTTTTGGTTCTTTTTTTTTCACAATTTTTGTTTTTTTCCTCCCTACACTGCCTTTCCCTTCCTATCCTCAGCTCTCCCTGGCTCAGACTGAGCCGAACTCGCTGGTCAGGTGCTATACAGCACCTGACCACGGGTTCTGGCCAGCCAATCAGTGTAATGCCAGCAGCCAACATGGCTGCTGGCATTACACCGATGTCAGAGCCTCCCTGCACGTTTATTGGCTGCGCAGCAGCCGCAAAACGTGCGGGGAGGAGACCCGAACATGGCGGGCGAGCACATGCGGTACTCGTACGAGTACCGCCATGTGCCGAGCAGAGCGATGCTCGAGCCGATCCGAGCATCGGCCGAGCATGCTCGCTCAACACTAGTAAATATATTTTTAAGTGTATGTTTGTATGTATAAATAATGTTTCTCAATTTGTGGAAATTTGTAACCCTTTACTGAAAACTATCCAGGACATACTTGAAATGATAAATGGTAAAACATTTTCTAAATAAAAAATAATGAAGGAGAAAATTCATTAGGTTTCTGCATGGCTCTTGATTAAACTTAAATGACATAAGCCACTTTAACTCTGATCAAGTGAGCATGCAGCATGGAGTCAGGGTATCTGGCTGATAAAAGTGTAATATAAATGGATCCTGTGTGGTACAGATTAGGGAACATGTCACTTGTCTTGGAGCTGAAGACAAGAAAAATAATGATACTGCTGAAGTTCTCAGGTTATTTTTGGATGTGCTGAATAAGAGATACAAAAATGTTAGATACTTCATCATAAGTGTCAGATACATAAATGAAATGCCTCCATTAGAATAATAAAAAAAAACTGTGCCTTATGTATAAAGACAATATAGAGCTTCTTAGTGTTTTGACAGCCTCTCTGACATTCAAGGTTTTAAAAGGTTAAAAGCCCCATTAAATCAATGGCAATTTGTATTTGTGTCCTATGGTGCAATTGATTTTCTCCATAATTGTTCACTTTGCCTTTATAGGCATTATGATCCTGAAAGTGATTGAAGTTCATACCCCAATAAGCTGAGGCATAGCTAGTTATTAGCTAACAAGGATAGATCCCCAAGTGTAAAGCCTACAGCCCCAAGTACCTACTTATAATGGCACAATTGGACTGCATGATGCACTAATAATGCATTTGGTTGCCAAACTCCCTAGGTCTTTTGGGATCCTAGGAACTCCCCTGACCACAAGTAGAGCAATCAATTAAAAACCAATTCCAAAAATCTGGTCACAAGCGGTTATAACTAATTTCCCATAAAACACCCACAGAGGGTTGCTGTGCTGAGTTGTGGGTGTGTCCAGCCCAGCACCAATGCTCTGGCAGCAGACACCTCTTCCTGGTTTATGGTGGACATTTATTTTCCAGTTTACACATTACTCTTGTTCGTAAGCAATTAATGTATTGCTTATATATTTATTTAGCCAGCCTGTTTACAAGTGGACACACACCTTCATAGGGCAGCAATAAGTTGGCAACCTAGCCAACATGCAAGGAAACAAGAGCTTTTTGTGTTTTTGTATGTTATAGACTAAGGTAATTTTCTTTTTTTACACTACAATGCGCATTGTTGAGGTGGAGTCATGTGCGGAGTTAGTTGTGGATATGGGCAAAGCAAGATGAGATGTGAATCTGGTCCTGAGTATGATAGGGTAAAGATCACAACAGCCCAGGGATTAATAAGTCATGTTTGGAAAAATTTTTCTGCAAAAACTACTAACGTATAGAATAACTAGTTGAAGAGCCCGTAACACGGGCCACAGTGTCACTGCGCAGTAGAGACAGCCAGCGCCGCTGCTGATACAGAGCTGGACGCTCCGCTGCAGAGCGGGCAGTCTCTACTGTTCATGACTGCGTTGTTACACACGTTTTAGTGAATTATTATATAGGATGTTCTGTATTATAGTAAGAATGCAATTATAGGGACAGTAAACTTTTATTGTCATGACATGTTCTGAAAATGACGTGTATGTAAAGGCAAATATGTGTATCTATATATTTGGGCTTAGTTTTTGTTTTTATTGACTTTAACCCCTTAAGGACCGGGAAAATCTGAGGTGGATTTCACTGGGGACTGGAGCAAATCTGATCTTTTTGACTATGTCTTTGTTCAACAGTGTTTTCCCTCTAAGTACTTTATTTTACCCAAGAAAATTACATACCGATTTTTTATGCATAAATAGGGCTTTCTTTTGATACCACACTTATTTGGATAGCCTACCATTTATTTTAGTAAAATTAAAGAAAACTGTAAAAAAAAATGTAAAAAAAAAAAAAACACCATTTTTTTTCTCTTAGGATCATTTGGGCACAATGGGTTAAAATTTTAGTGCGGGCCACATGAATTGTATGACCGGCCAGTCATACCTACAAAATGGGCAGTTTTAAGTGGGCGCTGTCCCCACTGTGTGAAAATTCCCATGTCCCTTTTTCCCACCCTATTTTGCCACTTTTTTATTGATGACAGTTGGCGGTGTGTATAAGTGTACTACATGGCTCCACAACAATCACACTTCCAATTTTGTTAATTAAATTTTTTTTAATAACATTTTTATTTTGTAAAAAAAATTTGTGTTGTGTTTAAAAAAAAAAAAAAAAAAAAAAAAAAAGTTTATTTGAGCAGGTCAAAATGGACCTGCATTCAGCCAGCCTCCAGCACAGCAGTAAAGGGGTCCTTACTTTGATCATAAGGGACAGACAGGCATAGGGAAGACACAGAGACAGTGTGTAAATCACACTGTCTCATTCATTCCAAATACCTATACATGTGATCACTGCTGCAGCGATCACATGACCCGGGACTAGTGAAAGTGGCTGAAACTGAATGCTCCGATACATGAGCGCTCAGTCTTAGTATGGAATTTATGATAGCAGCGTCATGGGTCCTTAACCCAAAACAACCCATGATGGTCCAGTTAACGGGTTAATTTTTATAATGTTTTATTTTTAATGCAAAAAGTGGGGTGTGTGATAGCCCTTATTATCTGTTCCCCTACAGTATATTTAATATATATATTGGCTGGGGTAGAGTGCCCATTTCTAAATTGCCTGCAAGAGTTTAACAAATGAGTTATTGGGAGACACATCTCTCTTCTCATCCACAGGTATGAACAGAATTTTCTATTAACATCTTGCGTGCCAGGTGTATCTGCAGGAATTAATTTGTGGTATGAACAGGACTTTCCTTTCTATTAACATCTTGCATGCCTGGTGCATCTGCAGGAATAAATCTGGGGCATGAACAGGACTTTTCTTTCTATTAACATCTTGTGTGCCAGGTGCATCTGCAGGAATTAATTTGGGGTAGGAACATGACATTCCTTTCTATTAAAATATTGTGTATATAGCTTATTATCACTGTTAGCTCACAGACTGTCTGGCTGGGTTTACCTGCATAGCATTCTGTGCTTCCCCTCTGCTCAGTGTTCTCTTTTTAGCACCAACTCTCTCCCTGACAGTCCAAACTGCATATACTTCTCCCCCTCTCTCCTCCCCACTACACCTGCTTGCTCTTACACTCTTCTCCATATCTTAACCCCTTCTCTCTCTGCAAACTCTGTTCCAAAACATCAGTATAAACCCCATATCCACCTGCTATGAACCCTGGCTTACCATGTCCCCCCACTACTTTTTGAAAGGTTCCAACCGTTTAAATCTCATAAACATTGCACTTCTTTTGTGCTCCTTTTTCCCCTTCTCCTGCTCTCATTTGAACACCCACTCCATAATTAATAACACAACCCTGATTCACAATTCTTTCTGTGAGCAATCTTTGCAGTTGTTTCCCTTCACAGAAACTTGGAGGACATAGCGGTGGAGGTTGTGGAAGGTTCTGCTTCTCACAGACACACCTCTCTCTACTGGTTGGGTGCAGGGGTAGGTGTACTTATCTCCTCCCACTGCTGCTTCCAGCAACTCTCAATTCCACCATCTGTTTACTTTTCTTCTTTTGAAGTAAATACAATCCAGCTCTATTATCCACTGTCTATGCACATGTCTGTAATATACAGGCCATCTGCTAACTCCTCTTCTTTTTCAAGCTCTCTCTCAGATTTCAAATCTAGGCTCTCCTTCTTTCTTTCTACTGACAATCCTGTTCATATTCTGGGTGACTTTAACTGTCATATTGCCAACCTCTCTGCGCTCTGGGTTTCAAGCCTTCTAGAGCTAACCTCCTTATTTGATCTCTGGCAGTGGCTGACTGTGCCATTCACTAAGCAAGTCACTGCCTGGATCTTGTCTTTACTAATAGACTGGATCTTCCTTTTCTTTTTCACAGTTTCCCCATTCCCTCTATCAGACACCATCCTATATCCTCCCACCAACAGCTTTATAAGGGATCCCCGCTCGCTTGATCTCCCTGGGATAAGCACTTCACTTAACTCCACCCTTTCCTCTATCTTATTAATCTCTGACACAGATATTTTTGTTAATGCCTACAACTCAACCCTATCCTCTGCAATTAAGTTGCCCCTCTGAAACTACAACAGGTTTATCAAGTCAATCTACGACCCTGGCTTAACTCCCTAACCGTTTCCTATGTTCTTGCACTCACTCTACCGAATGTCTCTGGAGGAAAACTCACTCACATGCAGATTTCATTCACTTTAAATTTCTGCTGTCTTGCTGTAACGGTTTTATAGGACACTCAGACCAGCAGGTTAGAATAAAACACAGTTTTATTAATAAAACAAGAAAGACCGCCCTCTATAGGCAATACAGAATAATAGAGAGAATAGTGGCTTACAGATGCCTTCTCAGGCCCAGTATACAGATGCAATAAATATACATATACTGTCACAGGACAGGCATAGAAACATAAGGGTACTCAATGGTTAAAGTACATGTAAATCAATCAGTCTCTGTTGTGGTGTTTGACACACCCAAGGTGGTAATGGAGCAGCAAGTGGTGCTAGATGAAACAATACCATCAGTCTATAGAACAGAGATTGCTGCTTAGGCAGAACAGGAACTGAGGCCAAAAACACTGCAGAGATGAGCTAGAGCCACAAGTCCCCACGGGCGTTGCAATGAAGATAACCTCACTGCAAGAGCTAGAGCCAATAGCCCCCATGGGCGTAGCAACGGAGACAAACTACACTGCAAGAGCTAGAGCCAATAGCCCCCATGGGCGTTTAACAGAGACTAATATAACTGCAAGAGCGAAGCTTACTAGAGCCAATAGCCCCCACGGGCGTTTAACAGAGACTAATCACTGCAAGAGCTTGAGCCAATAGCCCCCATAGGCGTTGTCACTGAGAGTAAACACTGTATGAGCTAGAGCCAATAGCGCCTCCCGTGGGCGCAGTAACGGAGACCGACTACACTGCAAGATAGACAGAATAAGCCACTGACTTATACAAGGCTCTGAAATGTAACTGGCTCAGCAAGTGTAGCGGAAGATCAGGGCAAAGGCTCTGCAAGTGTTCATGGAGGCTCAGCGAATGGAGACAGCAGCTCTGCAAGTGTACTGGAGGCTCAGTGAACGGAGACAACGGCTCTGCAAGTGTTAACGGAGGCTCAGGGAATGGAGACACAGCTCTGCAAGTGTAAACGGAGGCTCAGGGAACGGAGATAACAGATCTGCAAGTATAAACGGAGGCTCAGAGAACCGAGGCATGGCTCTGCAAGTGTTAAAGGAGGCTATGACACGATCAGCCCTTCCACAAGCACAGCGGAAGTCAAATTGTCGCCTCGGCGACACCAAGCAGCAGCGGCAGGAACGGAGGCAGGGTCAGCAGCGAGCGGGTTCAGGTCACGGAGCAGGGAGTCAGCCAGGCCGGGTCAGATCACGGAGCAGGATTCTCAGACAAGCCAGATCAAGTCACAAGCAGGAACTTCAGCCAGGCCGGGTCAGATCACGAAGCAGGATTCTCAGACAAGCCAGATCAGGTCACAAGCAGGAACATCAGCCAGGCCGGGTCAGATCACGGAGCAGGATACAAGGAGCGTTGTCAAACAGGCCAAATCGGTACACAGGAAGCAGGAACACTGGAACACAGCAACAGCAACACTGGCTCAGGAATACCACGAAAGGGCACCTGACAGGTGCCAAAGGCCAGGTATAAAAAGACCACAATGGGCGGGCCAAACAACCCAGAGTGACAGTTAAGGATCACGGGCACCATGATACTTGCCTACATTATCCTTTATCAAATGCTAAACAGAGATACTACACCACACTAATCCTCAATAACAAATCTAACCCTCACCATCTCTTTGTAGTCTTTGACTCTTTGCTCCATCCTTCCACAGCTTCCTCTCACTCCATACATTTACCACAATCCTTTGCTGAGCACTTCAAAGATAAGGTGCAATCTGTTCAAAAACAAATTCCTGTTCTTCCATCAGTTTCTGAATTCTCTCTCCCCAAACCCCCTTCATCGTATTTTGGCAATTTTTGAATTTGTTTTTAGATGGTAGAAAGAGTGCATCAATGTAAAAAGAAAAATACAATGCAACAAACAGAAACAATGTAGATAAGTCGGTCACTATGGTCTACAGATGACTCAGAGCTGCAAAAAGATTGCATCATTATATAAATAGCTCTTTTTTATGGTCCCTGATTGAAAGCTCTCTGGAAACACGTATTCATGGAGCTCGATGTTAGAGACATGAAAGTGTAAAACAATATAGGTAAAGATGAGAAAAGAATAAAAGTTATAGGCAATTTGAATTTACCTATTATGCAATGCAAAATATGTAATCAAACTGTCTCTTTAAAGAGGTGATTCAATGAGAATGGAGAAAATTGTATAAAAAAATCTAAAGCCACATCCAAAGTAACAAATTAACCCCTTTGTAGAGAAATAAAGAAAACAATGAGATGCAGACCCTAAAGCAGATGCAGTGGTTTTTGGTATATAGGTAAGAAAATGAAGCCAGTTGACAACAAGATTTTCTTCACATATTCCCTAGACCACAGACTAGAAAATGGTTTAAAGCAACTCTACATGTAAACCTGTGGTTGTGCTTGCCTCCATTTCTAGGGCTAGGAAAATATGGCTGGAGAATGTAGAGATGTAATATCTCACTGACAAACAGGGTTAGCCATTACTGACATCTTCACAGAGCTGAAATTATTCACTGATTTTTTATTGATACTTCGGTGTATTTTATGCATTTCCAAACCAAAGCTATGTCTTTAGCAGTGATATCCAGAAGAGCAAACTGGCTAAACTATGGACCACAAACAATGTCTCCAAATATAGCCTGCATAAAAAGAGGTGTAGATGCACGGGATGCTAATATTATCCTACCTCTGTATAAATCCTTGGTTAGGCCTCATCTAGAATATGAAGTACAATTTTGGGTTCAACAATGTTGAACTGGAAAAGATACAGAGACGTGCAGCAAAACTGATAAAGGGATTGGAGGATCTGACTAGTCAAATTGGGTTTGTTTACATTAGAGCAGAGACATCTAAAGAGCGATATGATTACCATTTACAAATACATTTAAGGTCAATACAAAGAACTATCCAATTAATTATTTACACAAAGAGCTAAGCTAAGAATAAGAGTCATCCATAAGAATAGAGGAAAGGAGCCTTCAACTAAAACAAAGGCAGGGATTCTTTAGAGTAAAGGTAGTAACATTATGGAATTCTTTGCCTCGTCATGTTGTACTTGCAGATAATGCAACTGCTTTCAAAAAAGCAATAAATGCTTATCTAGCACAGAACAATATTGAAAACGATGACAGATGGCTTCAATGCAGATAGGATGTTGATCTAGGGAACTATCTGACTGCCATTTGAAGTCAGGAAGGAATTTTTTACCTACTTGGGGCTAGATTGGAAATGGCCTCAGAGGACTTTTATGTTTGCCTTCCCCTGGATTAACAGGGGTGGTTTTGGCATGGGCAGGACTTGATGGACGCATGTCTTTTTTCAGCCTCATCAGCTATGGTACTATATTACTATCAATCCTATCCTCTAAATTCTCCAAGAAAATATATTGTTTGGAGAGCAGTTATATGAAATAATTAACATTTTTTTTGTGTAAAAGCATTTTTCTACTGCAAGAAAAAAGATGTGATAATTTCTCTGAAAAAATGTTGGTGAAAAACAGGCCATCAATTATAGAATTGTGCAACTATAGACCAGAAAAACAAACACAGAAGTCTCAGGCCTGCAAAGGATCCCAATCAGGCTCTTTTCAAGGATCTAATTCCAAAGTATCAAGCTCCCTCTAGTCTTGTAATAAATTATGAAGGTGTCATGGCCAAAGCCTTCCAGGTTAGGGGATGCCTGAAGACATTTCAGGAAGCTTGTGCCAATCATATTGACAATTCGGTACTTACAGATGAATACCACATAGAATTCAAATCCATTTCATGAAAAAATTATAAATAGATGAAGTTAAAAGCAGCCAAATATTACATAATCTTCTTAACTCTTTGGTGACAAGGGCTTTTTTACACTAGCAATGTTGGCCTTTTTAGTATGCCTTTGTTCAACCATATTTCCCTCTAATTATTTAATACACCATTATAAATTATATATCTTTTTTAAGGTTAATTAGGGCTTTCTTTTGAGTCTATAGATAGATAGATATATGTATGTATAATCCATCATTTAGTTTGATAATAATTTGCAGACTATTAGGGCATTTTTAACAGAAACTGGAAAAAAGTATGGCTGTTCACTCTTACCTACCAATTGCTCATTTTATTGAAGTACTGTCCCTCTGAGATTCAAATCCCTATATCCCTCTTTCCTGTCCCAGTTTTCCTCTTTTTAGGAGATCAGATTGTGTGGTATGTATATAAGTGTATAGCATTGCTGTATACAAATAAAACTCTGATAAATGTTTGTTTAAAATTCAGTATATGATAAAGTCAGTGTAAATAAAATATTTTGATCTTTCTGTAAATCATTTATTCATCTACACAAAGAGGTCTCAACAGATCATGATGTAATCTAAAATGTAGAACCCACCAGTCATGCCCCCATCAATACCATCTTTGGCCATTTGAATTGTTGGGAGATATGTTCTCTGTCTGTCTATACATCACAATCAGCAGAGGGGCAGATAACAATGACAATGTTTACATACCTCTCCTCTGTCGTGTGAGTCCATTTGCACATTCACGGTAGCAGTAATCACTTGTGCGGAACCACCAATAAACAGCTGAATCCAACTTCTCCATTCCTGGAACAGTCTATTACAGCATCCTCAGCATGATCATAGTGATGGTTCTGGCACGTCATGCACTTTTAAGAGGTTGAAGAAAAGGTGTCAAGGTTCGGCTGAGCTGCTTCAACTCTGCTGCTTGATTCTACTGTCTGAGCTAATCCAGTGCTCTTCTATCAATTACTGCTGCCTTCCCTTTGCTGAATTTGGCTGAATCAGCTGACCTCTCTGTGTTTGCTCACCTGCCTGCTATCAGCCAACCCTCCCAGGGTATTTAAAGCAGCTTGGTTCACTTCCTGATTGACCTTGTGTATGATTCTGCCTGCAAGCGTTTTATCCTGAGTTGCTGATTATCTGTGCATGACCTGGCTTCCTCTGATGTCCCTTCTGCCTCCTGGATTGTTTCTGACTTCGTTGATCACCGTATTCTTGACCCCAGCTTGGCTGAGTACCTGTCTTGGTTCCTGACCCCATCCTTTCTTTTGGTTTACGCTTCTGGATCACAATTTTGCTTTCTTTGCTTTTTATATTTTAATAAAGGTGTTTTGCACTTTACTATTTTGTGTCTGTCTGGTTCCTGGTCCCTAACAAAAGGATATTATCAGATTTCCCAAAGAAGAACAGTTCCAGGGCAACTATTCTGTTCTGTGTTTCATTCAGCAGCCCCCTGTAGAGCTAAAACCAGCATTGGACCTAAGGGTAGACTCCATTTTAAAAGTAAGATTATTCAAAATGGAGTCACAAAATACATAAGACTAGATGATCTCATAAGATTTGAAAGATACTTTCCTGGGCTGAGTTCTATACTCACACCAGAAATATTTCAGATTTTTAATAGAAGGTAATTGTTTGCAATTCTCTTGTCTGCTCATCAATCTAGCAACAGCACTAAGAATGTCCTCCAAAATTTGTCAGCCTCTTACTGTACACTCAAGAATGAAGGTAGCTGAGACTATATCAAGACCGAGAAACTTTGCTTCATCACTTGGACCTTTCCAAACATGTTTTGACTCAGAGCGGTTGTAAAACAAGGACAAAAGCAAAGGCAAAATATATATTTGAGAGCAGATTTCAACACACAAGCAGTCATGGAAGGTCTCCTCTCAGACAAGATCAGTCACTTAAGGCAAGTTTCTTTGTAATACATGCTATTCTTAATTTTGCAAACATATTACAAGGACACCCCCTCATGGTCCAAGAAAACAATATAATAGCAACAGCTTATATAATAAAGTATGAAGGGGCAAGAAATGTGCTACTACTCAGATAAGTGACTCCAACATTAAATTAGGCAATGCAAACTATCATGGACATAATAGTCATTTCTATCCCGGGTAGGTTAAACAACCAAGACTATTTTCTGAGCTGGTCAAGATTTGATCCAAAATCGTGGACTTTTAATCACCAGATATTTGTCCTGATTCTGCAGAAATTGTGAACCCTATCTTATGGTGTTTACTGTAGAGATCAAAAACACACACACAGTAGTTGAGTAAAGTCCAGCAAATGCACAAGGGTCGGGGGGAAAGTGAAGCAGTGCATTGACTGGGTGTAAAGTTGTAGTTCAAAAACTGACTGCAGCAATGGCTTCTGTAGAGTGTACAATCAATGATGATGATCCCTCTCCTTCCTGGGTGGATGCAGTTTGTCAAGATCCCACCAATCACACCATGCCAGTTCCCCACCACCACTCTGTACACATCTGCCACGTGGTAGGTTGTACAGTAGGTTGTTACTTAAGCAAGAAGTTACTGCTGTGGTCAAAGGACAAATGCACTCTGCACATTTTTTTCCAAATAATATGTTGCTGTAGGACTCATTTTTTTTTTACTTTCAGCTACTTATTTCTCCACTACAGCTCTCAGAAGAAGTTATATTGTGCTGGGAATGTTGCACCATAGGAACCATAGGCAAAACATGTGTTGGAATAGGAGAAAAATATGTTGAACAGGAGAAATATGTGTTAGAATAGGAGAAAAATGTGTTGGAATAGGCAAACATTTGCTGGAATAGGCTAAAAAGGAGAAACATTTTTCATGGGATAAAAAGAGAAAACATTCGAGAAAAATTGTCAGTTTTTCCTTAAAAGTTATACAGGAATTTTTTTTTCACTTTTCACCCACCCTTACATTTGACATGCAGATAATTTCCAGAAAGAAGTGCCAGGTTTAGGTTAATGCTTCTGATACTCCACAAATTACATCAACCAATACAAATTGGGTTCCATATTTCTTGAACTGGTAGCAGGTACTGAACACTGTATGAAATCCAATAGTTTTAAAAGGTTATTATGCCAATATTTGTGCAGAACAGCATATGAGTAGAAAGGCACACAACCCCTCATTTTATGCAGGTGAATGTCTACTTTCCAAAACTATATGCCTTGCATACCTCTCCTTCATAGCTGTAAGGGCTATTACCATTGGAATGCAGGCAGCCAATTCCAAATAGAAAAACAGGTAGGTATAGTTTTTTGCTCTTGTATGTAAACACATACCAGTGGGATGCCATTTTTGATGGCACTAAATATTGAACACAGTATTGAATACAGTTCAAATTTATGTGGTGTTGAAAGATTTTAGTGTCTTTATAGAGGTAGAACTTTAAAAAAAGTGTCCTATAGAACTACATTATGGAAGAAGTTGTACCATAGGGGTAGGAATGTACGTGTCCTCTTATTTACTACAGCTGGTTGTTTACTTTTCTTATGAAATGTTTTGTATACCTTTTCTTCATTTCGGTAGTTACTACAGAAATTTTAGTATAGGCAAGTTATATTTGAAAAATATAAGAAAAATTAGAGATTGTAGTTGATGTTGTTTTCTACTTCCGATACCCACTACAGTATGTCAACTGACTCATACCAATGGAGTTCTATTTTTCACTGAAGAGTAATAGCTAATGAATGAATTAACACCATATTCTGGAAAAATGTTTGCACTCAAAACTAAGGCAAGTGACCCCCTCTTTTGATACAGTGGGATATCTAATTTCATGACATGCATGCTATTGGGGGGTATTTTGATGTTATGGAGTAATTATAACTTCATACTATCTTTAGTTCATTTTTGTTATTAATTAAAATGTCAGTCAAAATGTTCTGTTGTGCTGGCACCATTTTGGGGCCCCAGAGAAGGGCATATATGTGTGCACCTATACATATTGAGGTATCAGTGCACTTGCTTAGATGTTGTACAGTAAATTGTGATTTTAGTATTTATGAAACCTTTCTGAAAATCCCTTTTTTTAACCAAATTTACTTGCTTTCTCATTTTGTGTAGGAAGAATCTTCAATGGGACAAGGTTTGGTGGTCAGAATGTGTAGTTCTATGGCTACCTGTGGAAAAAGACTGGGGGTCAGTAAATGTGTGGTTCCAGAGGCTAGGGAGGTTAGTGTGTGGTTCTGTGACTACCAGTTGAACGACTCTTGGGGCCAGTAGGTGCTGTTCTGTGGCTACCAATGCAGTGGGCCAAGCTTGGGAGTCAATATGTGTGGTGTTATGGCTACCAGTACAGCGGGACAAAGATGGGGGGGGGGCAGTATGTTTGGCTTTTTGGTTACTAGTGCAGTTTAACAAAGCTGGAATGTCAGTAAGTGTGGTTCTATGGCTACCAGTGGTACAAGGCTGTGTGGTTTGTGGCTACTAATCTGTGGAATCTGTGCTTGCTTTCTCTCCCTCAACCAGCACAGACTGGCAATGCAGTAAAAACACTGACACTCCATTTTATTCTAAGGTAGCATGCGGGAATACACGGAGGGAACGCTACAACTGACATCTTCAACAAGTAGTTCCTGAGCTACTGGTAACTCTCAGGCCATAAAGAATAGCTCTCTCCAATCAGGTCCAGTGGTTGAAATCTGCTTACTGATTGTCTGCAGTTTGGGGACACAGTGTGGCTTTGTATTTACTCACCCACTGGGTCAAAGGTTGCCAAATTTCTATTATATTCATTAAATATATGAACACTCTAATAACTGTAGACTTGCACAGTGGGATAGTGTTGTTAAGGATGGGAAGGCACTATCAATCAGAAAACCTGAGGCTCACTGGAGAGCTAAAGGTTGTGCCTACTATAGTGAAAATGTATATATTCTGCTAATAAGTGTACGTCTTGTAACAGAATTTTATCACATTGTTAAGGAGGTCACTCATCTGCTGTGTATTATTCTATTATACAGTATACTATATTATTCTATTAGTATAATTATAAGTGATATTATTATTATTATATTATTAAATTATTATTATTATTATATTATAATTGTAAGTCTTGTAACAGAATTGCATCACATTGTTAAGGAGGTCTCTCATTTGCTGTGCATCACTTACTATTTGAAAGTATGGAGTGGAACAAAGAGTTGATAAAAGCAGCTTTGGAGATTTATATATGTGCAGTTATAAATTCATAGATTTTCAATATATGTTTTAATGTAGCTCAGTGTATTTTTCATTAATTAAAATTAGCTCTCATTATAGAAAAGGTTGGTGACCCTTGTTCTACATGAGGGAGGGAACTACATTATTACCATTGACTTAAATGAACAGAAAAAAAGAAGAAACAATGCACTTTTGTAGGGAATTCCCATTCAAGGTAAAAAGTGCCTTTTTTCATATTTTGCTGCAAAAATGTTTACCCATCCGTACATTTTGGCTCATACAGTTAAAAATACCCTTTTGCTTCTCTGTTAATTAGGGGTCTGTGCAGGCCATGCATGTAGGGAGATGAATGCATTTTTGTTATTGATGTACTTGTGGGATACAGAGCTTTTAAAAATAACTGAAACATTCACAAGCATCATTTTTCTGTATACATAGACTACATATTAGTAAATTAAGTAATTTAACACTTTTTGTGTTTGTGACATTAATCGTCGCATGATGCTATATTTACTTCACATGAAGCACCATTAAGAAGCTGAATTTGTTCGAGAAAAAAAATGTATAGGTTTTCATATATAACAATAGAATGTTAACTACATGAATCATAGTTGAGTAGACGGATATCAAAATGTTGAAAATACGTCCAGCTTCTGAGGTACAAATAAATCCTCCAAGCTTCTGAAATTCAGTGGGTTAATTTGTTCAGCATACCTGAAAAATACATGACTATTCTACCTTTCTTAATCCCTTAGGGACTGGGAAAATCTGGGGTGGTTTGCACTTAAGGCCCAGATTCATTTTGACTTTTTTGACTATGTCTGTGTTCAACAGTGTTTTCCCTTTAAGTATTTTATTCCAGACACACAAACTATATATGGTTTTCTTCAGGCACAAATAGGGCTTTCTTTTGATACCACATTTATATGGCTAACCCACCATTTATTTTATTAAAATTAAAGAAAACTTTGAAAATACTACAAAATGTGCAGTATTAGGGGGACAGTGTTCCTCTGAGGAGGAAATTCACATGTTTCTCTTTCCCTCCCTATTGTCCCACTTTATATATATATATATATATATATATATATATATATATATATAATTGTATGATGTGTATTACTTAACTCCACAACAGTAAAATATCCAACTAATGTTTGTTTAAACTTTGGAAGATGTGTTTATACAATGGTCTTTGTAAATAAAATAATTTAACTTGATCATGTTTATTAAAAAAAAAGAAAGCAAATGGACCCACATTCATCCAACCCCCAGCTCCAGCAGTGAAAGGGTTAATACCACAAACTTTCTGTTTTTTTTTGTCTTTTCTCTGCTTCTCTCTCCCTTACTCTCATAGTAAGGAAAAGAGAGGCAGAGACCAGTCACAAAGGCAATGTGTAAGACGCATTGCCTTTGTGAATGAAAAAGCCAGTACATGTGACCGCTGTAGTAGCGATCATGTGTACTGGCAAAGCAGAGAAGAACTGAAACTGAGAACTCCAGTTCTGGAGCACTCAGTTTCAGCCTCTGCAGCATGATAGCAGCGTGAAATGCTGTCATTTAACCCTTAAAGTGCCAGGTCCCATGATGGTCCTTGCACGTCATGGGTCCTTAAAGGGAGAGGTAATACTTCGTTTTATCTTTATTTTATTTTGTAGGCATTTAAAAAACATGAAGAACGATATGGTTTGAGAGACAGTCACAAGCAAAGTTTCCCCTCCCGCCCCTTTTACCTAGTGTAAGCCATCTCTTCTCAGATGTGGAAGGCAGTCCATAGACCAGACAGATAACAGCAGGGGACAATCTTCTTCCTATGAGAATAATGAAAGCCCTGCCCCCCTTGACAAGTTTTTCAGGTTTTTCCCTTATCTTAATTGAAGATTGTCCCTCTCTGCAATCTACCTGGGCACCTCCCTTCTGCTGTGGCTGAACAGTGTTACATCAGTAAAAGGGACAGGAGGGGGATACTTTGTCATTGAATTACTCTTGAACTACAACTCTGACAGAATTGAAATAACACTCTCCAAAGTGTAAATACTATGATGATTAATTAGAGCTGCTTTTATTATGAAACATTGCTATCCCTTTAAAGAGCTAATATTTTAGGATCTCAGAATCCAAATAAAACATATGGATGAGTTTTATGTTATTTTTCATTACATTACCCTGTTATAATGTGTTTTTTCATATTCATATAAATCAGTATTGTCTGTAAACATGAATTAGAATGCTCCTAGCATTCCTACTGTACAGCGTTCTGAGAACATTCCAAAAACATGGACAAAATAGTCCTACAGCTCTTTGTATGTTAAGTTTTATTATTTGTGTATTCTCTGTATAATACGAACATACCACTTTATGAAAACATATATAAATAACTTTAAGTACTTTCTTATTCAATAAAAACATTAACCTCTTTTCTTCAAATATATATTTCAGTTTCATAAATGTGTATCTCCTGCTTACATTGCCTACTTCTTTCTTACTATTTCATGTTGTTTTGCAGTGTTACTTTGCTTTGATGTATGAGTCAGCAGGAGTACAATTACCTGGGGCTATTTCAGATTAATTGAAGAACAAAAACTTTTCTACACTGTAGATTTTATTCTGCCTCATTCCTGGTCCGTTATTGTTTTATATCATCTACTGACACTGCGCTTACACAATATATGGAAACAACACGGCTTTACTTTATTAGTCCTTGGATGTTAGAGCAGTTTCCAATGAATTGCTAAGAAATGAGTTGCAGTTTTCTCTATTATTCAAGGGAATCAACAATTTTCTCTATATTAACCCCTTCAGTGCCAGGGGCTTTGGCCATTTCCTGTATCCTGTAGGCCAAACACATTTTCAACATTTTTGCTATCCATCTGTTTAGGCTTAATTTCCGCTGGGGAATTTCTAGTTACATATGGAAAACTATATATAGTTTTTTGTTTTAGAATATATTGAGCTTTTTCATGGTGTTTTACGTGAAGTGAACTGGACGTTGTGCAAAAATCGATGATGTCATAATTACAAAAAAGTGAAAAATTGCTTATTTTGTTGAAATCACATACTATATATCAAAAACATTTACCTTGATTGTGAAAGTTTCAATTATTTGAAAAAGCCCTGAGTCCCCCAAGTACAAAAATATCAAATCTGTATCGTTTTAGCTACGTCCATGGCTAGCATAGAGCCCTAATTAGCAGGGCTCAAATGTTAGTGCAGAAATTAGATACTTATGATTACCCAACCATGACCAATATGTGTTTCCTTTTTAGCAACAAAAACATACACTTACATGATCAGTTTATCATCTCTGGTTCAAAGTCAGGGTAGGGGTTTAAAATATGCTGTGTACATATATGTAAACCCTAACCCTGAACCAATTTTGATAAAAAAAACTAGACTTTACAGGATATATATTTTTTCTATTCTTCTAAAAGCCTGTTTTGGGATTCTGTACATCTATTCTAAGTACTTCTCCAGTCTGGTAGAGTAAGGCAGGCTAGGCAGGCACTCAGACACTCAGCCTGGGTCTCAAGCCGAGAATATCCCCAACAGCAGCAGGAGCACTATTTGGTATAACACATCAGCAACACAGTAGACAACACAAATGTCCGTAGCTGGTGTGTGGTGTCTTCAGTTTTTAAGCAGCATGCGTATCGATGTGATGATGTAGCAAGCGGCTGCTCTGCATTTTGTCACTCTGCCTCCATTCAGCAGAGCGTGAGCAGATATAAGGTGAACTCTGCCTCTGCTAAGCCTGATTCACTTCGGAGCCAGCAAGGCAGCCGGCAGGGAGAACTTTGATAAGAATTTGTGAAAAGTGAACTTCTCTCTCAGTCAGAATTTTATTTGTGTGGACAATTTGAGGGCCATATTACCATACAATATATGTGCTATTGGGGGCCCAAGGTCTGGCAGGGCCTCCAATAGAAGAAAATAGGGCTAACATTTCTGGGCCCCCCTCAACGCAGGGGCTGTGGGGGTCTTGCTATGCCTCTGAATGTAGCCACTTACATTGGAGGCTTATTCCATTTGATCTGTACCAGTGGATTTATACACATACCAGGGGAACTCACCGGATCTGACTCCAATTTTTATACTTTGTCTCTGGAGACAGAGACTGATTCTGAGGGCTCAATGAGATCCCTTGCAATTCCACCCCCTTCACCTCCAGGTCTGATAATTCTCTGCCCTATTCTTCCCACTTTCCTCCCATTTTAAATGCAAAAACTGCCTCCCCGCCCCTCATTTATGCCTACCCCAATGAAGCCCAACCTATTTTATGAAGCAAATTGCATGATTTGGATACTCCCACCTCTAGACCTTGGTGGATCACCGGAGGCTTGAGATAAAAAGGTTCTCAGGTATGCTTAAACATTTTCCCCATTGTAAGTGTAATCCTATATAATAATTCGCTAAAATGTGTGTAACAACGCAGTCATGCGCAGTAGAGACTGCCGGTGATGAAGCTGATACAGAGCATCCCACTCTGTGTCAGCCACAGCACAAACAGTCTTTACTGAGCATGACTGCATCGCGACCGGTTGGCACTGTATCACCCACTGCGTGGGCAGTTTCTAGAATTTTTAATCTCTCAATTGTCTTTGGTTGTAACAACAAAGAAACTATTAGGTAATAGTTAGCTTTGATTCACAGTGTTCCATCCAGCAATATATAAAAGCCGTAACCCTTCATTACCAGTAGAGCAACCATAATAGATGTGTTCGTTATCTGCCTACATGATGTTGTAAAATATAAAAACAAAACTTGCAATCATATTAAGGGAGCTACAGAGGTACAGTTCTAGGGCAAACCATCTGTACCATAGGGGACACAGAAAAGCCACAACATGCCTTTCTTTTTTAAATGTACTTTTATACCCTTTAATGTTAGAGAGGCCTCCAATTCATTGCCTCTCTAGCATTCAAGGTGTTAATGTATCATTTATATTTGTATTTGAATTTTTATTTCTTCTCTACAGTGCAGTTGGTTTGCTCCAGAACTGGACCACTTTACTTCCTGGATATGGCTCTGTCTATATCCATTATTATGAAACACCAGATAAAACTTACCATAAGCAGATCCCATGGCATCAATCAAAAAGCATACAGGATACACCATCATTTACAGATAATATACAACTGTATTTTTTATAGTATGTGACTGCTTAATTGATGGTTTATAGGGGAACAGTAAACACTTATAAAGAAATATATGTTTTATAGGTTTTGTTAATTAGTAAAACAAAGGTATTCCCACTGTAAAATTTGTTATTCAATAGTTAGTACAGCTAAACTTTTCATTAAACAGCAATGTTCTATTGTAGTCACCAGGTGGTGCTCTTTCTATCACTTACTATGGAGAGCTATTGTCTATGACTCAATCTCTCCCAAAAAATACATTTTTATAAAAGGGCTGTTGCTAACAGTTTATGTTACAAAAAAAGTTAAAAAAAAGTTTGAGCTGTAATAACTTTTTAATAAAAATATATTTCTTAAAAGATTGCAGCTCCTTTAAACATATGGTGGTGTGCCATATATGAGCTACAGGACATGTCTTGGGTTTCTAGCTATGCTGACAGCTACACGTTGCAACTTTCCCTGTGCAGTGCAAAGAAGCTCAACATTTCTTTTTGAGTACCTGGGACTGTATGCAGAAACACAAAGAGCAATTGCTAACCAACCCATCTGCACATAAGACACAGTGGGGCAGATTTATAAAAATACCCTTCCTCTCTTGATTCCTCTTTCTCTATACTTCTTTCACATTTGACACATTATTACGTTCCTATAATGTATCTCTTTGTTAACATGCCTGTCTTCTAATATATTGTATACAGGATTGTTGGGACTTGTTTTTCTGCTTTTTCTCCGTGTACTTGGCTTGTCAAAGTATGTAATGATACTTCTGTATTGATTCATTGTACTGTACTATTTCTCTCAATAAAATATTTTAAAATGTTAAAAAAAGTTATGCAAAAACTAGCATTAAAATGGCATGTAACCCCTTCGCGACCATTGACGTGCCAGGTGATCCGTCACGGTGATCCGGAACTTAAGGACCAGTGATGGTCCTGGCATGTCATGGAGTTCAGGGCTCCCGGTGTGGCTGCATGCCGCTCCGGGAGCCCTGAACCGGAAGTATTAATAAAAAAAAAAAAAAAAAAAGCCCCGTGGTTGTCAAGTGTCGTCAAGGGGTTAACATGTATTTGGTAGTTATAAAAGTGTTAACACCATTTTAAGAGAGCATAATGCCATGTACATCATTTTTTTAAAAAGTGATGTTAGGAATTTTGTATAGATCAGCGCAGCAAATTTATAAAGAAATGTTGTTATTTGCCACAGTTCAGCGACAGAATTTTCACCAAAATTTAAAATGCATGTCTGACCTGTTCTTATTTCTGGCATTTCTACCACATTTATAAAAGTTCCTAAACATTGTTATCAGTACCAACACTCCCAATAAGGCATAAGGACTTTTTTAGAATCAATTTGCAATAACGAAAAATAACACTTTTTATAAATGGGCCTTACTCATAAAAGGAAGGAGGAGCAATTGTTATGAAGCCAATTATACCATGGGGCAAAATAAAGCTTCCAATTGATTTAACTGGTTCGTTTAACCCCATGATTGCAAGAGAGGTGTCCAATGCATTGTGAAGAAATGCATTGGAGACCATCTCTAGCAAGGGGTTAAGGAAGCAGCATGTTTTTTTTTCCTGCTGACAGTAACAGTTGTGTTAAACAGTTCAAAACTGTTATACTGTTTGGAAAAAGAGTTCCATAAAGCCTTACTTACTGAATGTCCAAACTGGCAGGAAGTGACACAGCAGTTACTATCACATCCTATGGAGAACTGTTGTCAGTGACTCACCTCTCCCATAGAATGCAACAGAATAACTAACTGAAAACTTGCCACTAGAAGGCAATGTTAATGTAAAAGTCAACAGTTTAAATTGTAATAAATCTTGAAAGGCACATCACTCAGCAATACCACCCCATTTGTTTAACTCAACCATACAATATGTTTTTTTGTTTGTTTGTTTCAGAAAGTTGTTGCACCTTTAAAAACACCATTTAGAATAAAGGATGTTTGAGAAATAATTATTTCTACCTTGTGGTGCTAATGGAACTGCTCCAGAAATGTGCCTCAATTCTTTTGTGAATAAGGACAAATGAGTCAGACAATTTAAATAAAAGGGAATTAGGGCAATTGCTGCATTCTTCAAGTGGAAGGATATTTCAAAATCACCAGACACCAAACCCCAGACCCAAAATATAACTCTAGAACGAACTGCTTATTAGTCCTGTAGAAAAAAGGCCATAAATAAATACATAAATAAATAAATAAATAAATAAATAAATACAGAACCAGTAAAATAGTTACCACATGCATAATTCACATATATATCAATAATACAAACAATATGGAACCACAGAGGATTAAAAAAACATCAGTGCTTGGTGCAAAACACAGTATAGCAACTGAAATAAATAGGAATACTAAGCAAGAGGAAGAGGGGGGAGAGCAAGAAATAGGGGGAGGGAGAGCGAGGGGGAGAGAAAGACAAAAAGGGGAGAGGGAAAGCGATAGAAGGCAAAAAGGGAGAAAGAGGAGGGCGGAAGGGTGAGGAAAGAAAGTGGGGAGGAGGGAGAGAGGAAGGGGTGCAGAGAGGGAGAAAGCAAGACAAAGAAGAGTGAAGGGGAGGGAAAGAGAGACAAAGAAGAGGAGGAAGAGAAAGAGAGATAAAGAGAGATGAAGAGAGGAAATGAGAAATAGAAAAAAGTGAAACAAAAAAAGAAGACAAATGGAAAACCAGAGGCAAAAGCCTAATAAATAATATAAGTATGGACTTTGTTGACCTTGGGTGCTTACAGTTCTCCACTTATTTGTTTAGGATGCCTTTCATTATGTGTGCATATATATTGCTACTTATCCATTCTGCTTCCTTCTTTCTTTGAATTGTCCACTTCATGTCTCTGTTCTGTTTCTTCTTTCTTCTTGAAATGTGCCCTTTACTATTTTCTACAGAATTAGCTTTTTTGCACCAACACTGATGTCACTTTAATTCCCCGTGGCCATATAGACTATATTGTTTATATTATTGATATATCATATACAATATTTATTTCAAGGTCTTTTAGGTTTTGAGGTTTTTTCTTATCTGGCAAACTAAGTGTACCATAATGCAAAAATAATAATTCCTTAAACCTCTATTCATTTAAATTGAGCTTTTAACCCTCTGAATGCTAGAGAGATCTCAAGCGCATTGCAAATCAAAGCTTTGAAGACCTTTCTAGCATTCAAGGGATTAAAAGACCCTTTTAAATCAGTGGTAAGGTTTAACCCTATATCAGAGATATCTAACTCACTGCAATGCAATGCACTGGAAAGGAAACCTCTCTCACACTCAAACAGTCAGTTGTCCCTTATGGTGCCACTGCATGTCTTTAGTTTTTAGTGGTCCCTGAAAATAGTTTTGAAAACTATTGTTTTATCTCATCGAGGGGCAGTGGGTTGTGTAAGACAAGGGGTTAAGATAAATTTGCCTGCAAATTTTATTAAAATACATGATCTATTTTCATGCTGAAAAAGAAGAAAACTGTCAAGTGATCCCATTCCCACCATGAATGAAGACATGAATGATGTTAGAAAAAAAGTCACAGCGTTTATTAAAGCTGAAATTTTACCTCACATAAACTTACTCATGGTTGATTGCACACTTCATTGTAAAGTGAAATTGTGGATACTTTTTTCTCAATTCAACACTGTTTAGAAGACATTTAAGATAAAAAAAATGTACAGTGTGACATTACCTTTCTTCCGTGTGGTACAAGCTATACTGCAGGGCTCAGTAATTCCAACCCTCTCTGCATACATGTTGCCTACACCCATTCTGACTTGCGGGCTCACTCTCTTAGGAGCAGATGTACGATTCTCCCAGCACAGACCATAAGCTTCAAAATCTAGCACTTGTACCTGTGCTTCTACAGACACCTTCAGTACATACAGGCATACATAGTCCCACCAGTGCAAGTCTTTGATTACAGCAAGTTCTAATACCACACCTACAGCATATGCAAGAACATGGAATAATTTAGCTCTAGTTTCTGCTATGTTTTGTTTGACCATGCTGTTAAAAAAGATGCAGGTACAGAGAAACAGTACACCTTGAAAAAACCCACACACATACCTGGGAACTCTCAGGGTTTGACCCTGAGACTCAGGGTGTTGAGTAACCTAGATCTCAGGGTCTCTGGGTGAAGAGCCAAATTCTCAATGAACCACTTCTTTAATCTCTACATTTTTGCCATTTATGCCAGGAAAGGCAGAGGAGACGTCCCGTTCCTCTTGTGATTGTTTAAATACTGAGTTCTCTAAGTTGTTGCATGTTAATGGTTATTCAAGGACAAACTGGAGCAACTCTGGTTTTGAGCAAGCATGAATCTACCACTGAAAAACTATATTATGGGGACGTTCATGGGTTTAAATTTTAAGATCTCCAGGTCAGCTCATTTTGAAAATTCCCATGTATGCTCATACATTCCCACACTGCCCACACCTTGGCATAAACAATGTGAAGTGCACATGTTTAGATATATCTAGGCATTAGGCCAGTGTGCTACACAAAACATGTCCCTATGCCAATATACATTTTCAATTAATTCATTTATTTACTTTAACAAACAAAGAAACACACTGCCTGTTGATCTGCTTCTTTGCCCAGTCTCCCCTAGGAGAGAGATAACAGTCAGAGTAGGAAGAAACTTGGATCACTGTTGCCTATGCCTTTCCAGTAAGATGCTCAGAATTTTGGTGTATTTGGGATAATTTTCCTTTGCTCCCTCCTCACAACCCTAGATTCCCCTAACACAGAGATGACAACCACATCAGGAAGGAACTTCGATCACAGATGCCTATGTTTACTTGGTCACACAAAATTTTGGAGTAATTGGGGGTAAACCTCTTTTGCTTCCATCTCACACCCACAGACTCCACCTAGGACAGATATAACAGCCAGAGCATGAAGAAATTTGGATCGCCTCTTCCTGTATATCACATAGAACTTTGGGGTATTTGGATTAATTCAACCTTGCTCCCTTCTCACACACATAGACTCTCCTGACACAGAGACAACAGCCAGATCAAAAAGAAATTTGGATCACAGCTGCCTATGTCTACTCGGTCACACAAAATTTTGGGGTATATGGGGTAAAACACCTTCAGACCCTTCTCAAGTCTTCCCAGGCTCCCCAGAGAGATAACATCCAGATCATGAAGAAACTTGGATCACCCCTGCCTTTGTCTTCCCAGTCAGTCACAGAAGTTTGGCACGTCATGTATTTTGTGCTTTCAGTGCTCCTACTGTAAGCACTAACTGGGTCTGAAATTGACTGCCAGTACACATCATCAGTCACATGTGCCGGCACACCGGCAATGATCAAAGCGGTCGTTAAGGGAAGGTCACTTCCCCAGAAAGCTGGTCTGGTGTTAAATACCAGAATTAGATGCACACCTGTCTGATAATTAAAGAGTTAAAGTGTTAGTAATGTCTGAAAAAACTTTTTTGCATTTAGAAGAGCTTAAAAAGCTGATCTAAATGCAAAAAACCGTATCTCTCAAACCGCTATGGTTTAAGAGATACGGGCATTTAAAGTTTGATTTCTCCTACTGACAGCTGTAAAGCTTACACGGAATCCCTTCATTGGAATGGTCTAAAACGTGTGCCTGAACACTAGGCACACATTTTAGACCATTCCAATGAAGGGATTCTGTGTAAATAACGAGATCCCGGCACTTCTCAAGCACCAGCGTGTCGACCGACACGGATCTCCTGCTGACAGCTTTACAGCTGTCAGTAGGAGAAATCAAACTTTAAATGCCCGTATCTCTTAAACCATAGCGGTTTGAGAGATACGGTTTTTTGCATTTAGATCAGCTTTTTAAGCTCTTCTAAATGCAAAAAAGTTTTTTTTAGACATTACTAACACTTTAAGATTATCATGTGCAGTATCTTGTGGTCCTGCTATAAACTGTTAAGTCTGACTACTGGATATAACATAAAGAACTTATTAAGAAAGGAAAAAAAAATTCAGAGGGGCCATTAAGATTTTCTGGACATCGTAATTTAAGTGACGGGTTAGGATTAAGAGGCAAGTTCCTCTTGAATCCACCAACTCTCTTTGAGCCCAAGTGAACTGAAAATAAATATTGCTCACATGATTTTGGCATGTGCCCTCTAATTTACGTTTATATCAGCAGTAGCAAAATATAGAAACAGTTATATCCCCAAAGAGGATTATTTTTAGCTATCAGGAATTTTTACTTTATGGTTATACAGTTTGTCTGGTACAGTAAGGCACCTTGGAATGTCACTTTTGCATTGTGACAATATTAGGTAATAATTTTTACACCATTTGTTTTAATGAGTTGAAATATATTGGCAATTTATAGCAGGCTCATTATTGTTCTGCAGCCACAGGTTTTGTACCTGCGGGACTCCTTTAGTCAACATAGCGCATCTTTGTTTTACCGACAGCATTTCCAAGAACACTGTAAGAAAGACATATCCATATCCCAAAGAGAAAGGTGATACTAAACTTATTAATTTCTAATGGAAAGAACTCTAGACTAAGAGGCATGCTACTTGGCTGCAATGTCAGATCTGGCACCACTAATTTAGTAATAGCAAATTGTGCCACTTGCCTTGCTTTGAAACCGAAGTTTATTGATTCTGTGGTTTCATCAGTCAAATAAAATTGTCTCTGGAGAGCTTATTTATTTATTTATTGAAAGCCCACATAAAAATAACTTCATTTAAGCTAGGCATGGGGAGAAAACTCTGCAGCTCAAGACATAAGTGGAAAATGGGCTGTTTTACCTGAATTTGCATATAAAGGCCCATTCCACTGACATGTTCCTGGGATGCTATGTGGAGTGCACATGTATAGTTGAGTGTATATTTGTGCACAAGTGTGATGATGTGCATACAAGAGTGAAAACTGGATTGTGGAGAACTTTTAAATGAATGAGCTTCAGCCTCCAACACAGAACCTAGCAGATTTTCTCCTGCTTTCTTCTTCCTGTGAAAACTTCCATGGAATGAGAAATATCTCTCCTATTTCATGTAAATTCCCATGGGGAGAATATTTTACCTTCTGGCCCATCCCTAGCTGAAGTCTCTGGAATTCACTATCAGAAATGAAGGAATCTGTGGGTACATGAACATCTGCATGTTCATCATATCCTTTTGGGGATGAAATTAATCTCCAATCCATGGAGACCCAAGAGAACATTGATGCAATTGCATTCATCCTTGACCTATGACATGACATTAAATATATTTTGTTCATAGTAATTGTTTGACACTTATGTACATCTTTTACCCATTTATTTATTCACAGGTTCAGGATTTCTCCAGAACTGAACCCTATCTTTGACATTCACAGATATGTTTCATAACTCACCCAGCACTGAACCTTTCAGATACTCTCTTAAAATGATATCTAATAGGGAAGCCTAGCCCCCAAACTTTCTAATTTTGCCCAATGTAACCCCCCTTAGGACAGGTGGAGTGTTCAGTGCATTGCTTTGCAATGTATAGTGAACACCACTGGTCCTTGTGGACTTAGTTTGGGATCAACTTTAAAGCTAGCTCAACCTCAATAACTATTTAATAGCCATATTAAGCTGGATCAGCCTCAATAGCCATAACCATATTACCACCAGGTTTTATTCTCATGTCAACCAGTCCTGTCCTCAAAATACCCCACACCTCATTTGTGATTAATCTTTTTGCTAACTTAACCTCCACTTTCCTTCCCCTCATCTAATAGAATTCACATATTCCACTTCTCAACATCACCTCCTAATTGTACAGTGTGTTTCATTCATTGCCCTACTCCTACTACACTGAAAACTCCTGGATTATTGTGAGGGTTAATAAATAAAGAATAATAATAACTTAAAATATTTTCCTATATATAGAAGGCTTATTACTATTCAGGTGCTGCCTGGAACTATAAATGGCACAAATATTGATATTTCAACTCCCAGAACAGAGTTTATGCAACACACTTTGTACTCCGATCAGTCTAAACTGACAGCATCCTGACACTGATTACTAAAATGCTGTTATTTTATGAGATATGCAGTCATTGGTGATGTTCTGCCATGTCATGTCAGGTAGATGATTCTGTACATTTTTACCTGGCATTAAATGAGACTACCAGAGCAATACATCAATGCATACGACTAGGAGAACAATATACCATTACAGAACTCCAGTAGTGCAGTACACCTTTGCATAACACAAGAAGAGAAATACACCAATTAAATACCTCCTGCAGAGCAATACACTATTGTATACCACCAGCAGAGAAACACACCACTGCATACCTCCAGCAAAACAATATACCACTGCATACCACCAGCAGAGCAATAAACTATTACAGAACTCCAGCAGTGCAGTATACCACTGCATACCACCAGCAGAGCAATAAACTATTACAGAGCTCCAGCAGTGCAGTATACCACTGCATACCACCAGCAGAGAAATGCACCATTACATACATTCAGGAGATCAATACACCATTGCATACCGCCAGCAGAGAAATACACCAGTACATACCTCCAGCAGAGCAATATCCCACTGCATACCAACAGCAGAGCAATAAACTATTACAGAGCTCCAGCAGTGCAGTATACCACTGCATACCACCAGCAGAGAAATGCACCATTACATACCTCCAGTAGACCGATACAGCATTGCATACCACCAGCAGAGAAATACACCTTTGCATACCACCAGCAGAGAAATACACCATTACATACCTCCAGCAGAGCAATACACCACTGCATGCCACCAGTAGAGCAATAAACCATGACAGAGCTCCAGCAGTGCAGTACACCCCTGCATGCCATCAGCAGAGCAATAGATCATTACAATGCCCCAGCAGTGCAGTACACCACTGCATACCACCAGCAGAGAAATACACCATTATAACATGAGGTGACCTGGTACCTTTCTATGTAGAAAATCACCCATGTGCACAAAACATCTTGGGACATAACCACTGCAAGTGTCAGCCACATTGAGGGGAATTCTAAAGCAATGGACACCTCTTTAGCATTCAAGGGGTTAAAATCACCAATTTAAACACCATTGAATTGGGAAATGTTCATGTTCACCCTATGGTGTACCTGATATGACCCAGAACTTCACCTCTTTAGCTTGCTGAATGCACGCCAATGTACTTTATGTAAAAAGGAAATGAGGACCAATGTTGAAACAAACCAACCTGTAGAGCACAAATACAAAGCAAAAACCTACACTGACTTAACTCCTTGAGTGCCAGAGAGGTTGGATACCTCTATGGCACTCCAAGGATAAATACGAGTTAAAGGCTTTACAATGCATTAGAGACATCTCTAGTCTTCAAGGGGTTAAAACTGAACTACCACCGCACAACATCTTTAGCTTAATTAAGCCCCCATCTGGCGACTAGCCGCTTAGTAGCTCTAGTCACCAGAATTATTACCTTATTTAATAGATTTAAGCTTTCTTCCATGGGTAACAGGCAGGACAGATCGCGGACATCTTGCCATAGTGACGTTCGCGCGTCTGCGCTGTCAGTCCCAGCCAGGACTAGGAGGCATTGCTAGGAGACGGATGGCTCCAAAAGGGACTGACAGCGCAAGCGCACGGACGTCACTATGGCAAGATGTCCGTGCTCTGTGCTACTGTCAGCTATGGAAGAAAGCATAAATCTATTAAATAAGACAATAATTCTGGCGACTAGTGCTACTAAGCAGCTAGTCACCAGATGGGGAGTTAATTAAGCTAAAGATGTGTGCAGTGGTAGTTCCACTTTAAACATATAACTCAAATGACATTGCTCCTTTGCAATGCGATATCTGCTAACAGCTGCTTTATAATAGGGTGCCCTAGTATATATAATTACACCTGGATGAATATGTGTTTCTTATCCCTTTGTGTGCCAGAGAGGTATCTAACACATTGGGGGTTATACACTAAGGAGCAATAAAGAGGTGATTACACGGTGATAACGTCTCCAGTGATATCACTTCTCCAGTTCCCATGTTAGTCTATAGAGCCTATGCACTAAGATTTCCAAAGATGGAGAAATCTTAGGGCCATTTGTTCAAAGGGATAACAACAACAAAAATGCTCTATGAACAACAAAATGAAGTAATTGAATGCGTGAACGACATATTTTCTATAGACTATACAACAAATAAATAGTAATGTTCATTGTGTATGACACAACCCCAGAATTGCCGTGCAAAGGGGCGGAGCAAGGGTATGGCTAAACTATTCTCCAGTGTCATATAGAGGAAAAGAACATTTGTCTCATACAACGACAAAAAAATGTCTTGCAAAAGAAAAATGTGTACGTTACGAAAAAAGTGGAGAAAATGTGATGTTCTGAATGTGAGAAACCTATAATAATTGAAGGAAACACAACAAAATCACAATTACCATACCTATATACAGACATTTTTGTGGTTAGTTAAGACATTTTTGTGGTTATTTAAGACATTTTTGTCATTACATAAGACAATTTTAGTCAGGAATCGTACATATTTCCGATCACAATCAACACTGTCTGAAAATATTAATGAGCCCAGCAATACTGTACTTTGAAATGTCGTTACAAACGATACAGCTATTTCTCTACTTTGAACATATGGCCTTTAGTGGATAGGCTCCATAGAATAACACAGGAACTGGAGAAAAGATATCACTGAAGAAGTTATCTCAGCGTTATCACCTCTTTATCACTCCTAAGTGCATAACCCCTATTGCATTGCAATGTGTTGGTTATCACATTGGCACTCAAAAGGTTAATTCATTTTATGGAAGGACTTACTTAGGTAGTGCCCTTTTATATACAGTGCCTTTATCTGTATTGTTTTGCCATTGTATTTCCAATACTGATCCTCTTTTCAGGTCTGTGTTTGGTTCAAATCTCATTACAACAGACTTTATCAAACTGAATGCAAATAATCATAGGAATAAGTGTTTAGAACCATGTAAGCATTTTAAAACAGTCAATTTTCATTGTCTTGGTATAAACTACAAGAAAATGCAGATATACCTGATTAATACATTCCAAATTAGGGTGACCACATTTGCATTCTGCCATTCAGGGACACTGTAGATATGAGAGCAGTAGAGTACTTGTCCTCAGTTCTACAGCAGCTATGTGGGAGGAGTCACTATATATCACTGGACATCAGTGCACAGCTTGCTATTCCCATGCTGCACCACAGACTTCTAAACACTAGAGGGAGAACTGTTCATTGACTGCTGTGACACAAAGCGATGCCTGTTGTGGGATGCGAGAAAATGTACACCATTCCCAATGCCTAAGACTAGGGTTACACTACAACCAAATTACACTGCAGCTCCTGGTTGATGTCAGTATCAAGGCCCAGGTCCATTTTCTTGTAGCCCAGCAAAGGAATTACTTTTGTGTCAAAGCAGTCGATGGGCAATTCTCCTTCTAGTGATTAGAGCTCTGTACTCTGGCGTTTACATTCCAGGACTTTGTATTGTCTCAGAAGGGGGCTGCCAGGGACATGGGACCCACATTTAAAATGTGGGACTGTCCTGGGCAATCTGGAACATGTGGTCACCCTATGCTGAATACATGCTTAGATTCTGTTAAACAAAGTAAAGTGGAAAGTAAAGTTTCGGGTGATTTTGAAAGAACTTTCAAAACCAACTATATTTATGTTAACCGTTCTTTATTTACAACTATAGTTTAGGAGATATTTAGCTTTATTTATTTACCATTCTATGCGAAGTAAGCAGTATTGGCTGGCACAGCCTGGTGTGTTACATACCTCCCAAGTGTCTCTCTTTAGGAGGGACAGTCCCCCTTTTAGACTCAAATCCCTCTGTCCGTCTTTCCCACCCTGATGTCCCTCTTTTTAGGAGACCAGATTGGGTGGTGTGTATATAAGTGTATCATATTGCTCTACAATAATAAAACTCACATTATTGTTTGTTTAACCCCTTAAGGACCGGCGCGTGGCCAGCACTTGAGGACCATGGGGCTTTTTTTTTTTTGCAATTCTGGTTCAGGGCTTCCGGAGAGGCGTGCAGCCGCTCTAGGAGCCCTGAACTCCATGACGTACCAGGACCGTCACTGGTCCTTAAGTGCCAGACCGCCGTGATGGTCCTGGTACGGCAATGGTCCTTAAGGGATTAAAGGTCAGTATATGTGTATATAAATTAGTCTATGTAAATAAAATACTTTGGTCTTGTTATAAATCATTTATTAGGTTTCACAAAGAGGTATCAATAGGTCATGAAACAGCCTAAAAATTCATGGTAATGCCCTGCCCACCAGTCACACCCCCAGCGACTCCCCCTAAAACACAAGTGTCCCTCTTTGGCAATATGAAATGTTGGGAGGTATAGTGTTAGATAATAACCCTTTGAGTGCCAAAGGGGAACACAACGCATTGCAGAGCAATGTATTGCATACCTCCCTGACTCTCAAAGTGTTAACTAAAGTGTTAACTAAATATCTTATGAACTGTAGCTTTAAACAAAGAATGACCAGCATAAACATAGATGATTTTGAGAGCCCTTTCAAAATGACATGTAATAATAAAATGTTAATTCCAGTTTAAGAGCCACATATTCTATAAGTATAGCTCCTCTTAAGTAAGAAAACCCAGTTATATACTGTACATGTATATAGAAAAAAGTTTACTACTCCTTTAAGCACATTGATGCTAATGAACTAAGAGGAACAGGAGCAAGTTTGTAGCAAGCCAACTGTACCATAGGGAACAAACAAAAGGACCCATTGATTTAAGCCCATTGACTTAACCCCTTAAATGGAAGTGAGGTGTCCAACTCACTGAGAACACCTCAATAGAAATCAAGGGATTAAAAGCCTCCTTTACTACAAATCTATGGGAATCTGATGAATGTTTATTTGTTCCCATTATGTAGTTGCTTTGCCCCATAGTTGCTCCAGTAGTTCTTTGTATATCAGCCACAGTGTTTACCTTAATAAATATCCCCTGTAGTAAACTGTAAATAATGCAAGACCTTTCTCCAGATTTCATACAGCAAACGGCAGCAAACCTGCAAAGCATTATTGTAAGTGTGTATGTGTCAATACTGTCGATCAGTCTCATATTATGTGCAGTTTTCCACAATTACAAATATGTTTACTTTTATCAAATGAATGGAAATGATGAGCTGAGCACCAGACTCCTGTGGATTCCTAAGACTGCCTCCAGACATCCATCTTTAGATACTGTTCAGCTTCCTAGAAACACTGCATCCTCCAGGGAGTAAACCAGTATACCTGCAATTAGCATTATGTTTTGTCAAGATCAAGCATGCACCTCCAGTAATTCTTTATGGCAAAGTCAAGCTTTGATTTAAACTTATATATTTTGTCATGAATTGTGTCCTGTATCTCACCATTGACTCTTTCATGCTGTGTGGTGTTTAACCCTTTGAATGCCAGAGGGGTACACAACGCATTGCTTTGCAATGCATTGCATACCCCTCTGGCACTCAAAGGTCGACGTTACGTGTAAAGTATTCTAGTAACGGTTTTAATTGTGTTCTCTCTCTCTTATGCAGTGTATATGCGCATATTCACTGATCAAGGAATACCTTTTTGGTTGGTAAAGATAAAAAAAAAAACAACCCCCCTGCTGACCCATTCAGGGCCGGATTTACATCTCAGGAGCCTGTAAGCACAGAAATCTGAAGCGCCCCTCCTCCACAATGCTCCAAATCTCCACATTACCCCTATATCCATATTGCCCTCACATTGTCCCCCATCAGCTCCAACATGCCCCCATCAGCTCCAACTTGCCCTCACATTACCCCTATCATCTCCACATTGCTCCCATCAGCTCCAACTTGCACTCACATTACCCCCATGATCTCCAACTTGCACCATCAGCTCCACATTGCCCCGTTTCCTACCTCCCTGGTGGTCCAGCGGCAGGAAAAGTCTGTGCCTGCTTCTTCACAGAAATGTAGCTCCTGTTGCTCCCGCACGGTCTTCTCTTTAGGGATGCGGAGCTCTGGGAGATGATGTTATCTCCCAGCGCTCTGCATTACTAAAGAGCCACCGAGGGAGCAACAGCAGGATATCACCGGGCGGCAGGATGGCAGGTGGCGGATAGGGTGAGTGAAAATATAAAAAAAAATAAAATAAAAAAAATAATTGATTACAATGACAGGCACCCCTCTGTGGGGTGCGCCTGTAGGCAGATGCCTACTCTGCCTTATGGCAAATCCGGCCCTGGACCCATCATGTAACAGCTTAGAGCAGTGAAAGGCTGCCTGACTCCAGCTGTTGTTGGAATACAGCTCCCATGAATGGATGTTGGCCACTGGAGAATTTTGTGTATTATAGACCAACATGATGATGTGTATTATAGACTGCAGACAGCTTATCCCTGGAATAGAGGGAACATTGGCACATATTTATCAAAAATAAACTGGAGTGATTCTGGGGCGAACCATATGCAGCATAGGGGACAAATAAACATGCCCTTGAACCTAATTTAGGCTTTTAACCTACTGAATGCTAGAGATGTTGAGACTTCTCTCACATTCAAGGGGTTAAAAACTCCATTTAAATAAATTAAAATGATAGCATTTTTTATTTTCAAGTTGTTTTGTCTCAGAATTGCTCATTTGCTTTTATAAATAAAGCTCATTGCCTCTGAGTGGATCACAAAGTTGTTGGGAATGTGGCCCTGGTAGCCCCTCCCTTTCTATTGAATTTACAAGGATAGCAATAAGAGAAGCAATGTTGGCATTTCACATACATTGTGTAACCTCAGCACCAGGAGATAAGCCATTACGCCACCTGACTTCCAGTAGAGCTTTTCAGGGAAATCCAAACTTGTCTGTCTCTAAACAATCCACCCAAAATTAAAGCCCTCAGCCACACGTTCCTAGCTTTACCTTCCTAACCACACCTATACCATACATACACTTAATATGATGATGATTGTAAACTGGTTAATTTTCTGTGTTTTTTGCTTTTGTTAAACACATTTACAGAGCTTACAATCAACGTTTTTCTGTTTTATAAATGTCAAATGTGAATATGTCATTAATATTTTAATTCAAATATAAAATATGATGGGTAAAGTTTCTATCTGCTTACTTATACTCTCAGAAATGTGTCTCAGAGGAGTCATGTTGGTAGAGATAAGCAGAAAAGTGTTTTACATTATCAGTTCAATGCCAGAATATAGAACAGAGGAATGAAGTCTATGGACATAACTCAGTCAAGTGCAGTAACACAGTGGAAGTTACTGTGTGCGTGGTACCTATACACTAATGCACTTTAGGCCCTATTCAGAATACTGAAGAGGCAAAACCCCTGGGGAAAACAAATGCACCATAGTAGATTAATAAAAGTACAAAAAATTTACACTGATTTCAGTGGGTCTTTTCAACCTGTGAATGCTAGAATTTCCCCAACACATTGCTTCACAATGTATTGAAGAACACTCAAATACCCACTCAATGGGTATTTCCTGTAGGGTACAGTTGGTTCACCAGAGATTTGCCCCCTTCCATTCCCTGACTACAGCCCAAAGTGTAAGATTTTTTGGTTTTCAGACCTCAGTATAATGATTCTTTTTTTTTTTTTTTTTTTTTTTGCACATGCTTGATGTGACAGGAGCAGATTTATGTGGAATATATCAGGCTTGGTGAATAGGATTCAAACACATGCAACTAGAAATAATATATTTTAGGACATATTCAGAATCTGCCAGGGTACTTGCAGAAATCTTTGAGAAAGAGATGAGACATATTTTGATCCATAAAGATCTGATTCATTAGATAACTTACTTTAGGAAACCTAACTTGACCTGACAGCCATTTTAATGTGGGATGCATATTACATGTTCATGCATGACCACATAGGGACAAGTGCAAACCTGCAGTGTTAAAATTAAAATAGCATTTTGATGGCATTATAGGGCCCACATTCCATAAGATTAATAAGCAGAAAGCAGAAGGTGGGTAATGCTGGAGCAGAATACCCTAATTATGAAGAAAATATGTTGCAGGCTTTACTTTTCCAACAGGATAAAATGGTATCCTTTTAAAATATTGCATTTATAATATTGTGTGGCTACATGCCGCATTAAGCAAGTCACTGTGATTAAAAGGGCCACATGAGTAAAACAAGGGTACTTCTGATTCTTGAAGATGTTTTGTTTCAAAAGATATAAAAACCCCCCATAACTTGTTAATTTTTATACTTGAGTTTAAGGTGTTCTGCAGCCAGGTGGTGCTGTTGGGTTTACTGCTGAAATGTCACCCTATATTTGGTAACCGTCAAAAGGGCAAAAATCAGAATGTCACCCACATTAAAAGGGGCAACATCAGAATGTCACCCGCATCAAAAGGGTGACATTCTGCTACCATACGCTTAGGAAACACAAGCTGGGGAGGAAACATATCCATTTTAATATGTGTAATATAATATATATCACTGATCAGCTGGCGGAGCAGATCCCTCACAGTTTCTGTCTACACTGAATCCTTCTTCTGCGCTGGGTATTATCCAATGGCAGAGCAGGTTTTAGTGTAGTCATGGGGAATGTCAAATATATTAAAGAATTTAACCGTTTGAGTGGCCACCATGTAGTCGATCTGTGAGCATCTCCAGATTTGCTTAAGACCCTTATGACGTTCCCCGTGACTACACTAAAACCTGCTTTGCCATCGGATAATATTCAGCACAGAAAAGTGATGCAGTGTAGACTGAAGCTGTGAGGGATCTTCTCTGCATATTATAATATACATATTTAAGTGGCTATGTTACTTCATGGAACATCAGAATGCCCCCCTTTTGATGCGGTCGACATTTTGATGGCATCCTTTAAAGGGTCACCAGATAGAGGGCAAAATTTCAATAGGATACCGTACTCTTGGTATTACAGCATACAGACACATGATTACAGTGGGTCTTTTGGGGATATCCCATGAGCACCAAAACATCAAGGTGAAATCACCTTGCTTGAAGAAAAACAGTGACTTTGGAAGAGTAAAGCTGTGAAATATGTAAGGGCCAAAATATCTACATGCTTTGTTTATATCTTTTTTTTTTCTCAGAATAATGAGATTTAATTATCAGGATAATTTATAGCTCTAGGAAATTATTGCTCATATGTATCAAAAATTAACAAATCTTTAAAATTAAAAGTTCTTTAACAGTGACTGACACATCCCTGTGTATCACTGTTATATGGTAATGCCACATCATGTATTGTGCATCCATTCGGTCCTTAAATGATTAATAACTAGTCAGAATTTAGAAATGAAACCCCATTTGATAATGGGGAATATACAGGGACATATGTATTAACATGCCATTTAAAAAATGACTATTCGGTAGTGTGAATAAGAATTGGATGTCTAATTTTAAGGTGCAAAATCTTTTTTTATGTTCTTTATTTTGTCTCTGTCTTTGAGATTGTATTGATACATATGTCTCTAAGGGTTGCTTATGTATTTTCTGGGAGTTGGCTTTGATCTGTCTCATGAATCCCCTAATTTTAAATTTTTTGTCATCTTTGTTTAAAGGGATAGTAAAACTGAAAATGTATATATATATATATATATATATATATATATATATAGTTGGATTTATCTTTCTGATTAATACAAGGGTACTCTCACTGCTGAGATGTGTTTTATTCAAAATGTATGGCAGTTCAAACTTTAATTATTTAGGTACAGTATCATAGTGGTCTGAAATTGTATAGTGCTGTTGCTACATCATCCTATGGACTGCTCTGGTCAACTGACCATCAGCCTTCATAGGATGATGTAGCAACAGTGCCACTGTAATTTCTGGCCATGGAGATAATGCGCCTAAAAATTTCATGTTTGAACTGCAGTAACTTTTGAATAAAACACCTCTCAGCAGTGAGAGTACCCTTGTTGTATTCAGGAGCATAAACATAACATTAATAATGTCACTATACATTAGTTGTTACAATCCCTTTAATAGGCACAATAAAAATTTGACAAATGTATTTGTAACCCATTTCTGAATTAGCGGTCAGCTGATAAATATGTTCCAATGACCGTTATGAGTAAAGACAAGGTGGAGCATTTTGGGATATGCCAATTGCTCTGTAGGAATAGTGCAGTTAGCCTGTGCCAGAATTGCCCCACGTTATCTTATACCAAAGAGACATTGAATAGATGTTTACAAGTTCCTCTTGAAAAACACAATACAAACAATGTAAAATTAGAGTAGATATTAATTTGCATGTCTTAGAACAGGCTCATGAAATTCCAGTTCATAACTTACCTTACATAAGGTCATTTTAATTCCATCATATTTATGCAAATATATTTAAGTAACTAGTGTAATATCCAATATTTTTATAAAGATGAAGAGAACAATAAATATTTATGCAGAAAATCAGTTTAATGATTCCTTAACCCCTGGAGGACCAGATGGCCGTGCAGCCCTAGGTATGTAGCTAGCGATGGCCACTTTGTGACCTTCAGAGCTAGTAAAATAATCTATTTCTGTATCAGAAAAGGTCATATTCACCTTAGGAGTGATGCAAACAATAAAGAAACGTGTATACAGATAAAGACAAATTGCTTGCAGATGGAGTATGACAGTTTATATAGCTAAGAGGAACAGACACGTGGAGTAACTAGGACATCCAACCAGGAAGGTGATTCTGGGGACCTTTGCTGGTCCTTGGTGCTTGTGACTAGCTTTAGTACCACTTTAAGATGGTGACATCTTGACCCACTTTTGACATGAGTATGCACTAATAAAGTAGTAATTCTATATAATAATTATAGCTGTATTTTTTCATACAGCATAGGGTAGCCTATAGCTGCCCCAACTGGAAGATCAGAGACTAGTCAGCAGGCCTCAGTACTTTATGATGATAGTTCTTGGGTTTCCTATTTAGCTTAAGAAATTTAGCTCACACATTGTTTTCATGCACTCCACTGCTGATCTCCCAGACATGTACGACTTCATATTACCTTAAACAGTTTTATATGAAGTATATGAACTCTGAAATGTGTAAGACCAGCCAAGTACCTCACAGTGACTTATTTATGGATGTGCCTGAAACATTGAGACCTACATAGTTGGACGAACGGAGGTCTCATGAGCCATTCCACCAACTCTGAATAAAGGTACCTAATAAGCCTTGGATGCCGCATTGTACCACTGATGATGACTAAACAAAAGCATGGTACAGAGTATTACCAGAGATCATCCTCCAAGTGGGTATGAGATGGCTATCTGTTGACCAGGCAAGTCTATAATTAACATCTACCTGACTTCAGAGAGAACTGTAGCCTCCACATTTGAGAATATGTATCTGTTCTTAGCTTATTAAAGCAGAACTACCACCCGACACAATCTTTAGCTTCACTAAGTCCCCATCTGGCTACTAGCTGCTTAGTAGCGCTAGTCGCCAGAATATTTACCTTATTTAATAGATTCCCCGGCTATCAGGCAGGACGGAGCGCAGACATCTTGCCATTGTGACGTCTGTGCACCTGCGCTGTCAGTCCCAGCCGGGTCTAGTAGGCTTTGGTAGGAGCCATTTGGCTCCGGCTGGGACTGACAGCACAGGCGTGCGGATGTCACAATGGCACGATGTCCGCGCTCCTTCCTGCCTGTCAGTTGAGGAAGAGAGCAGAAATCTATTAAATAAGGTAATTATTCTGGCAACTAGCACTGCTAAGCAGCTAGTCGCCAGATGGGGACTTAGTAAAGTTAAAGATTGTGTCGGGTGGTAGTTCCCCTTTAAGAAAATAATACACTATTATATGATTCTTTCACAGTTAATACAGTGACAGTATTCAAGCATGCATGGGATAGGAATAAGGCTATCTTGAACATAAGACAATACCAAGGACCAAATATGGTTTGAGGTTTTTACAGTAGGAAAATGGGCAGATTAGATGGGCCGAATGGGTCTTATCTGCTGTCAAATTATATGTTTCAATGTTTGTTTCTGTTTTTATAAAGTTCTCCAGTTTTCCCATTTGGGACTTTAGCACCACAGGCACAAACATTTTTTTATGATTCCATTTTATTGCCAGCAGTGTCTATGTATATATTATACTGCTCTACATTCTTACATTCATTTTTCTTTTGAATAAAAGGTCATTAGTGGTTTAACCAAGACTAAGGTGACCAGACCATCTCTTTAATGCAGGACACTTATGGAAATTTCTCCCTCCGGTGCTGCAAGGGAACCAGAGCAGGTATAATAAGTATGCCTATTTAATCAGTGCTCTACATTACAATCAGAATCTATCCAGTTTAACCCTTTGTGTGCCAGAGAAGTATCCAAAGCATTTTGGCTCATTCAAAGGGTTTTAAAATAACACACTTTTAAATAATAACCTTTCACTTACCTTATTCTGGGCACTGGCCACTATGAATCAATTCTACAGTACGTAGAAGGGCATTGTAGTTGTCTACCTTCACTCCTAATTTAGTATAGTTAGCGTCTGCCCAATCCTGAAGCTCTAATGACACTCCTGTGGCCAGACCAAAGCAAACATTCTGAAGTACAAAGAAGCCCACAATTCTGGATAATAATATGAACATTAGATGGACTCTCTGTTTCTCTGACAGCAAGATTATATTTACTGGTGTCATAGGCAGTAAATCGAAAAATTAAAACCTTACAGGCAGCACCTACACCACTGAATGCCTTATGTGTTTTGTGCCTCAATCTTTGGCACTACATTTGAAGGTTCAGATGAAGTGCCGAAGTTGGCTGAACAAAATTTATAAAAGAAACAGAGAGACAGAGAGAAATGGAGATGTGAATTCTGCAATGATTGGTTCTCCAAATTGAGTCTTTAATTAATGCCAGCTATCATCTACATGGAGGCTGACATGATTCAATGTTGAAAAACTCCAGGACCTCAAACTCTCTCCCACTAAAGGCTTCCAAAGAAGACTTCAGGAGCAGGAGTTTGAGGTCTTGTATTCCTCACAAAAAACTGTGTCTGCTTTAGATATCCAATACTAATTATAGATTATTTGGAGAATCAATGCATTCAGAATGTATTAATGATGGACATTAGAATTACATGCCAAGATTGAGATAAATTGGAGTTTATTATCAGGAAGTTACTTTAATCCTATGAGCGCCAGAGAGGTATCCAATGGCTTGCATTGCAATTCAATGGATACCTCTCTGGTACTCAACCTTGACTGTCCTGACTGTGCAGAGTCCTAATGTACCATGTTGACCTGTATAGTTTGAGGTCGCCATGGTAATCTCTATGCTATAGATAAAAATAAGAAAGGTAAAAAAGGGTGGGTGGGGGTAAATGCTTAGACCACAAGACAGCAGCATAATAGAATTTTAGACTATCTAGCTCTCCAGCTGATCGACTACAACTTCTGTTCTGGGTGATAATGATGGGAATTGTAGTCCAACACTAGCTGAATGGACAGAAGTTACCAACCTATGATTCAAGCTTTGGGGTAAGAGTGTATGTTAACCCCGTGAGGGGCATTGCATTGCATATGCCTCTGGTCTTCAAGAGGTTGAATGGATGCTGCTGAAAAATGATTTGCTGACTGTCTACAGAACACACTGAGTTAACTACAATGATGCACTATTGTAATTGCCCTGCTGCATGCCTCATTTATCAGAGACAAGCTTCAGTGAGTCCTGGTGCTGTAACATTTATTCAGGTTACATGCAATTTAGTGGCATTAAAATAATTTCCTCTCAAGTCAAATAGCACTAACTGAGCGTGTGAAAGCAAGAAGAGATAGATATTTCAAGGTTTCGATTGCAAGTGCCCAGCTGAGGCATTTACTGCCTACTGTTTGTACCTTTCCTATCAAGTATCACTTTACTCCCAGAAACCTCTCATGAGTAGAATCCAAATCGTGTTTTAGCCCTTTTTATCCAAGAGGTATCTCCAACACATTTCACAGCAATGGCTTACAGATGCTTTTAACATTCAGGGGTTACAACACAATAAAAGTATTGTATACTGAAAGCAGCTCCCTTTGACACCTTGATTACGAGCGAGGTATCCAACACATTACATTACAATGCACTGTATTTTATACTTCTCTGGAACTCAAAGGGTTAAGGATATGAATAGATTATGTTTGTCACAAGCTTATTTTTCTGTATAATAACCCCATAAATCAGAACCAACAAAAACCTCAATTAGTATTCTTTTTGCAAATATTATGTAAAGGGACATTAATACCTCTTTATAATAAACCTATAATTACCTTAATGTATGGAGAGAATCCTAATGCCGCTATGAATCCATTCTGACTGGATTGGTTTCACAGACTATATATATAAATAGCTATACAGAAAAACAAACCTGCACTTCTTGATACAGGTTACCAAATGTGAACTCTGAATAAAGCATTTATTATGCCACTGTGTTGATAAATTCCAGAAAGCTAAAAGGTACTAACTTCATACATCCAAGACTCTTATAATGTACTTATTTATGTCCCATTATCCCACAGAAATTGAAAACTGTATTTTGCTCTTAACCCTTAGATTGTAAGCTTTCAAGCACGGACCCCATTTCCAGTGTTTTATTTTCCTAAGCTCTTGTCACCCTGAATTGTCCAATCCCTTAAATTGTAAAGCACTGCATAAACTTGTGGTGCTACAAATTAAACACATTCATTCATTCATATAAATATGCACATTCATTAATTCTTTCATTTATTCATTGATAAAATGAGGGTTTTGTTGTACAGTTTGTCCAAAGTATATTTAAGCTTGCTTACCTCGCCACAGTACCAGATTTCAAGATAGTGTTATCCAATACACATTACCATGGTACATAAAATTGCCACTAATGAATTCTTGTGAGGAAATATATTGGATTTAAAAGCACCCAGTTAAAAACATAAAATATTCTATCTAATATTGTCGTGTATATGTAAATAGAACTGGGACAGACATGATTCTTAGTTGCAGGACTTAAGACTACTCCCACTGAAAGATTAACCCTTCGAGTGCAAACTGGGGACACAATGCATTGATTTGCAATGTGCTGGATACCCCCTCTGGCACCCAAATGGTTAAGGAATTACTATGATCATGGGGTGTTTTGAAGTTAAAGTTCTCCTCAAAAATAACCCAAATTCCCCTACTTTTGGTAGAATGAGGGAGAACTATGAAGCTGGCTTGAGCATCAGTTTTTTTGCCTTTGCATATCCACATTTTTAAAGGGACACTAATGTCCCATAAACATGTTTTGTTGTTTCGTAGAGTAAAAAAAAATAAATTGTGTGGCGAAAATCCTATGTCTCAATCATTTATGGTTTGAGAGATAATTGCAGTGAAAGTTCCCCCCTCCCTCCCCTTCTCCTGACGTCAGCGCTGTGCTGACAGCAGGAGATCCCGGTCCTGGGACCAGCTGGCAGCTCTGCAGCAGAGCCGCAATAGCGATACTGGAAAATAATTACTTAGTTGGAACAGTCCACAGAGTGTGCCTGGTTTGCATGCACACTTTGTAGACCGTTCCAACAAAGTAATTATTTTCCAATATTGCTATCGCGGCTCTGCTGAAGAGCCACCTCGTGTCGGCCGACTTAGAACTCCTGCTATCAGTGAGCTGGGAATTTTAGATGCAAATATCTCTCAAACCACAAAAGTTTCAGAGAGAGGATTTTCGCCACACAATTTATTTTTTTTTACTCTGCGACAAAGCAAAACATGTTTATGGGACATTATTGTTCATTTAATGCTTCTTATGATCAATGAAACATGCATTTGATCTGGTATCTGTGTCAACTGAAAACCCTTCCTAACATTTGTACAATACTATTTGCAGGGGCGGCTCTAGGCTTTTGAGGCCCTAAGCGGGAAAATTCACATGGGCCCTTCCTTTACTCCTGCGTCGGTATTTCTAATAAGACATTGCAATCTGATTTTGTTGACGTGTTGTGGTGCTTTTGTATAAGCTCTGCAGGGCCGTCTAACCAAGTGGGGGCCCTAAGCAGTCGCTTATTCCGCTTATATTGTAGCACCAGCGAATATTTGCTTTGTATGTTATTAGTGTCTGTAAATGAAAGCCCTCTGTAACTCCATTATATCTCAGTAGAAGCAACTATTAAAAACTTAGTGTCTGCCATATAAAAATGCATCTTTAGTCCAAATTTAAATGTTCACTTATTTTAGTCATTCTTAAGTATCATCTACAACTTTAAATGATGCACCATCCTTACTGAATGCACTGACATTCAACAGAAAAGGAAGTTGTGGTACAATGAAGAGCAATTCTAGAGCAAACCATCTGTACCATATGGGACATAAGAAAATTTGCATGGGTTTTAAATATGCATTTTAACTCTTTGAATGCTATAGAGGTCTCCAGGGAATTTCTACACAATGCAATGCTGACCTCTCTAGCATTCAAGTGTTAAAAAGTGCTATTTAAATCAGTGGAAAATTGTGAATGTTTCTTTTTTCCCCTAAAGTGCAGTTGGCTTGCTCCAGAATTGTTCCAACTCCTTGTAGATCAGCTTCACTGTATTCCATTATTCTGATAATGCTGCTAGGGGTCTAATTAATAGACTAGCACAATTTCAGATCTCTTCCTAATCAGGAATATTTAACAACCATTACCGCTGTTTTCCACTAGATCACTACCTTTCCATACCTCCTAAGTGACCTTTGTGACCCATATCTCCCTATCCCTCTTTTCTACCCAGGTGTCCCTCTTTTTCAGAGATCCAGCTGTGTTGTCTGTGTATATAAGTGTGTCACATTGCTCAACAGCAATAAAACTCACATTAATGTTTGTTTAAACTTCTGTATATATCTTTATAAATTAAATATACAAAACAAGCTAGTTTGCGCAAAGGAGTATTCTCAGATATATTCTACAAATTGGCTGCTAAAGGATACTAAAAAACATTACCATCCAAATGTCTAGAGAAAAGAACACAATTATTAAAAAATATCCTAGCTCCAACATATCTCAATATTTTATAAGTAAATCAAGACAAAAAAAAAAGTTGTTTTATGTCAAAGTAGAAAATGATTTTTAGAGAATAAAATATATTTAAAAACACCTAGATTTGTAGATCTTTTCACACCATCACACAAGTCATTAGTTCATAGTTATTTTGAGGTATCCTCAGCCTTACACACCATGTATATGCTTTCATACATACTCGGATGTATGTTTTTGTTGATGTTTTAGCTTTATTGATATGGAGTTACCTTCTGGGGTTACCCCCCCCCCCACTACCTTTGTTTTGATAATTCATATATGTAATCTATTCAACTTTTGTAACCATATTGCCATCTTTATATACTATTACGTATTACTTGTACCTTTCTGTCTTTTTCCAAATAAAGACTTTAAAATTAAAAAAAAAATTAAAAATGCATTTGGCGGAATTAATAAACAAAGTTATTGTCTATGTGCAATATACATTGGTTTTAAACTATTATGTGTAGCTGTATAAAATTGAAAACCGGGATCCTCAATGCACCTCGCACAACAGAAAAAATGCCTCCACAGTTGTATACAATATATCAATTTACAGGTGCATTGAGGATCCCGGTTTTCAATTTTCTACAGCTACACATAATAGTTTAAACCAATGTATATTGCACGTACACGATAACTTTGTGTATTAATTCTGTCAGATACTTGGGTTTTTAAATATTTTTTATTCTATAAAAATCATTTTCTACTTTGTCATAAAACAAATTGTCTTTGTCTTGATTTACTTGTAAAATATTGAGATTTTTTGGCGCTAGGATCTTTCTTAACAATTATGTTATTGTGCAAATAAAATTCTTTGGTTCTTCTCAAAATCATTTATTTAAGTTGCACAAGAGGTTTCAGTAGGTCATGAAAGGCTTTGCTTACCAGCCATGCCCCCAGCAACCCCATATTCACATCAAATTGTGTAATAGAAATGTGTATTTTTTCTCAGTGGCATGCTGTTACTAGTATAACAGCTGCAATTACAATTACTTTAGGCAAGGTTTTCATGGCAATATGTACCTCACTGCATTGCAAGTAATGAGTTTTGTGGCTAAGTGTTTCCACATAATAGGATTAGAAGGCAATGCATTTCTATCACATAGCTCCAGTTAATAAGGGCATGACATCTTACACTGGAAAACACACAAAGAAAAAGTCAAAGGCAAACAGAATCCACCACTATATTGTTTTCCCCTATCCGGGCAATAGCCAGTCGATAAGGAAGGGAAGTATAGTCCAACAACCACTGAGGGATATATGTTTCCCCATGAAACCAGAACTTATTCTTTATGGGGAAACTTTACAGTGGAAATCCTGGTTTTCCCCCAAAAGTGTATTAGGAAACAGAAAATATGCAACATACTAAAGCCTATAGACTGTAAGCTCTAGTGATCAGGATTCTCCAATGCCTTTCTAATTGTAAATATGCTTGTTATTATTGGATCACACTTGTTCATTGTTCTGTTGTCTTGTCAACCTATTGCACAGTGCTGTGGATTCTTTATAAGTTACTGATTATAAAAGCAAGTACATTCAAGCACATCATACAGCATAGTGTTACAGTAAGATGAAATATAGAATTGACAAACACTTCATCAACAGAGGACTGTAACCTTTAATGACCCTTGGAATGCAAGAGGTGCATAACCTATTGTTTTGCAATGTGTTGCGTACTAATCTGGCTTTCTAAGGGTTAAGTGGATGACTGTATTTGTGCCATGACAATATGCATTCTGTTTTTCAAAGACTGAAAGCCTTGAACCTAGGGTCTTGTATATCTTTCCCACTGAATGAATAGCAAAGGGGAACTTGCTCCCACCCACCAGTCTAAACTAGCAAATAAGACATACCAAACAAACATCACAATTTCATGCTAAAGAATAATTTTTTATTGTAATACACTTCTTATTAGACATCACATGTTTCATTTCATAATCACACATACTTGAAGCTAATTTTAAAGGTAATTATCATGATAAATACACAAAATATGTTAAAACTCAGTATTTTACTAAGTAAGCACTGCTAATCTTACTTCTTGGAGTAGCCGCTTTATAACCTTGCTACCCTAATTGTATAGGTCTGACCTAATCTTCTTCCAATATATGTAAAAGCTGAAACCGCTACTGGCAGCCTCATTGCTATTGGTTGTGCAGAAATCACAACAACTAACAGGAATCATCAGTCATGACTACCGGCTCTGAGGTGGAGAAGACAAAGGAGGCATGTAACCGGACACAGAGGGAGGAATGCCAGTGATAAACTAGTAAAAGACTGAACTTTACACATTTGTTTTTACTTTGTCCAGGTAGTTGACCTTTAAAATAGAAACATCAGGGATTAAAATTGGAAGTCCTTTGTTACTAGCCAGACCTGAAAAGTTACTCGCCACTGCAAGCCAAAACATACCCACCAGGGCTGAATTTCTACTCGCCAGGGCCACATTTTCACTCGCCATTGGCTAGTGGCGAGTGGAAATTTTGAGCCCTGGAAACATCATAACTGGAGTCTATTGAATGTGTTATATTTACAGCTGCATTTTTAATCACAAATCTCTATTGCAGTCTATGGGGAACAAGCTGAGATACTGCCCGCATTGTGGGGTATGTGTGTGTTTTTTCCTAAGATAACACTGCCCTCAGAACAAGAAGAAAAGTGTAGTTAAATGTAGAAAAAGAAATGCCAATCACTGGCTCTTGAAGCCATGCCCCATTATGAAGGAGAATAGTGACTGACAGGATCTGCTTTCCACAGATTTTTTGGAATCCAGAAGTGTTTCTCTTTTTTGTCATTTTGTTGCTAGGAGGAAACTGCAACGTTGTCAGAGATGTGATGGGTGTATGGTTGTTATTGGTTATAATTTTGATTGGGTTTTTTGTTTTTACCTTATGGGATATTTTATTTATTTACAAAGTTTTGCTAGCCACAGTGTTTGGAGTTTACATTTTTTCTGTTTATTGAGTTACAGAATTGACTACATTGGCCTCTGTGATAGATAAGGGTCCAGATGTAGCATTCCCTTCACCCCCAAGCATGCAGCAAAAGATTATTGCAGAGATACAGGTACCACACACATACACGCAACCACACACACACACACATATATGCAGACATATGCAGCCACACATCCAGCAACAGGTTAGTCGTAAGTGTAGCTAGCCATTCACAGAGTGGGTTGCCTTTACTGTAAAAGTCACACATTTTTCATGTTTCATGATTATAATGCTCCATAAAAAAGGTGGTCAGTGTCCCCACTTCCTCTGCCAACCGAGAAGCAGATTAGTACACATATACAGGTTTCACACACATTCCAGAGATACATAGAGACCAGCCTATGTGTGTTTCTTAAGCTGAGAAAGTCACTGCCTTATAAGTAGTTTCATAACAAAGTTAGCCCCTTGATCCACTTCCATTCCCAGTCAAATGAGTGGTTAGTTTTAGCACAGCTATCACAAATACATGGATATAATTTCAGCAACAGGGACCTCATAAACATATATGTACTAAAAAATGGATACAGCATCACACGTACAACACATACACACACTCAGACACACACACAGAGCCATGAGAAATCTGGCTCATGAGAGGATAGTTACAGATGCATACACACACACATGAGAAGAGGGTGTCATGAGATACAGACATAGATATAAAAAATATATATAGATATAAAAATAAATAAAAATCAAATAGTCCTGACTTCACCACTGAGGATTATGCAACTTAATGATAAAGGCAACGTCAGTATGGACAAACCCTGGGTGTAATGGGGAAGGAAGAGGAAACATGTGACTCTCCAATTACTGGACTACAACGGCCATCATGTGGGTGGCTGAGGATGATGGGAATTGTATTCCAATAACAGAGGTGCCACCAGCTACTTATCTGTGTTACCATGGTTTTCATTCTTCACCATGCTTCTTTCGGAGCAGTCAATGTATCTCCTCCCTGGCCTTACAGAAGTCAGTGAGTAAGACGTGAAGAGCATGCACAGGAGCCAGTGATTAGAAAGGGACAGGAGAAGATGGTTACCCATGGTTGCTGACATAGTAGTAGGGCTACAGACTTCGTTCACATGTTGAATTTAGCTCAAGGTACAGAGCAGTTTGATTCAATTTGCAAGGAGAATTGTCTCAGTCAGTGCGAACCAAAGTTCTATGTCTGTGGCAAAATGGAAGGTGGGAGGGAAAACAAGCCAAAGCATGGAAACGGGGAAAAAGTTAAAAGGAGGATGTTGCAAATGTGATGGGGGAAGTAAAAGAGGACAAAGCATGGACACCAGAGAAGTTGGAAATGGTGGAAAAGAGGTGAAAACGCATAATGGGATGCAGTGCGAAGAGGAGAGATGGCGATTGTGATGACAGACAGAGAGAAAGCAGTGTGAATCCAAGTGAGTCCAAACAGGGGAAAAGTGGATAGAGGGAGGGAAGATGGACAGAGGAGAATGTGATAATGGGGGATAGGAGAGAAAGTGGTGAAGGGGAGGCAAGGAGAGAGTGTATACAGAAGTCTGTGAATAGTAATGACATGATATATGTGAGCCGAACAATGAAACGTGAATGTGAGCTGAACAGTCAAAGTTGAATGTAAAGTGAATGTAAGGCGATTTGTTGAAGGTGAATGTGAGGTGATGTGTCAAAGATGATGGAGGGTTTAGAGTGACGAGGTGAAGGGGAATGCGGGTCAATGTGTTGAAGGGGAGTGTGAGTCGATCAGTTGAAGGTGAGGAAGGGTGTACAGTTTAAGAGGTGTGTATTGTGTTGGTAGCTGAAGCCATGAAGGTGGCTAATGGAAGTGAAGGTGTATAGGAAGGAGGTGTGTGCTGTGGTGGATAGATAGATTTAAAGATAAATAGATAGATAAATAGATAGATAGATAGATAGATAGATAGATAGATCTAAAAAAGCTGTAAGTGAAGCCAGTGAGAGTGCTTTACTTTTACTATGAAAACTCCAACAAAAACCATGCAAACCTTTTCAGTGCTACACACTGTTTAATTGCCAGGAAAATATAGACATACTTTCAGTGTCAGATACGCACCCATCAAATGTACAAATCCATCATTGTAGCCCCATGGACTGATCACATGATGCCTGTGACTGCTCTTCAGCATATGCACTAGTACGTATGACATACACTCAATCCATTTCTTTTGTCTTTTTTAACTCTTTGAATTCCAGAGGGGTGCTACTTTAAGGATTAAAGGGATAGTAATATATAATATGTAAAAAATACATATAGATTGTAAGAATTGTCCTCCTGAGTAAAACAATGGTACTCTGCTTCTGAGAGGTGTTTAGTTCAAAAGTTATCGTAGCTCAGACTTAAATTATTTAGATGCAGTATCTGAAATTGTACAGAGGTGCTGTTGCTGCAACATCCTATGGAGGTTTATGGTCAACTGACTAGAGCTGTCCATAGGATGGTGTAGCAAAAGCACCACTGTACAATAAAGTATTACGATTGCCAACAGACTGGCCTCCCCTTTGTGAAGCTGGCATTAAGGGGAGGAATTCTGGCATATGTAGTTTAGTATATTGATATTAGGCAGGTAAAGGGACTGAAGGTCAATTCCAGCATGTGACATTGTGCAGAAATGCCACAAACTTTTTTCACAAACTTTTCAAATGGAATGAAGTCTGAATGCAATGTATGTCTGTATCTTTATTTTTATAGTGTCATACATGTACACCGCACTTTACAGAAACTGTAATAGTAAAATACAAAAATAGGGAACTGGGTTAAGAGGATTTCAGTCTAATTAGCACTCATGGAGACAGTAGGAGGAGGATCATAAGTGCAAGTACAAGGCTTAGTGGAGAACTGCATAATGATTTTAATGTGACTGTCAGTGTGCACAAGGAGAATATTGTTACTGAGATGCCTCCTTGAGCAGGTGAGTTTTCAGGAGATGCTTGAAAATGATGACTGTGAATGACTGGCGAATGATGATAGGGAGGGCATTCCAAAGTCCAGGGGCAGCCAGTGAAAAAGATTACAGCTGAGAGATGGCTCGAGTTGTGTAAGGAGAGGAGAGAAAGAACCCTTAAGAAGAACGCAGGTAGTGGGAAAGGGTGTAACGGGAAATAAGAGCAGAAATGTAAGAGGATGCTGAAGAAGAAGGCAACTTAAAATAGAGGAGAAGAATATTGTAAGAAATACGAGTCCTTAGAGGTAGTCAATAAAGGGATTTCAGGAGCAGATGTGAGGTAAGGTATCTGGGAACAGAGGTAGTTATTCTTGTAGCTGAATTGAGAACATACTGAAATTGAGAAAAATGAGGGTCAGGAAGAGTAGAATGATGCAATTATCAAGTCTGGAGTGAATGGGGGTCTGATTACGAGTTTTTGCAGTTCACATACAGAGGAAGCAACATATTTTGGCAATATTTTTAGGAAAAGTGACATGTTTTGGTGACATCTTGGATATGGGGGAGAATGTCAAGGTAGAATTGAATATAACCCAAGACAGTGTGCTTTGGTTACTGAATGGATGGAAGAATTTTCAGCTATGATGGGGAAAGCAGTTGGGGGGTGGGTTTTAGAAGGGCATAAAACCAGTTCTGTCTTAGCCATATTATGTTTAAGATGGTGATGGGCCATCCACAATTAAATTGCTATGAGACACTGAGTGACTCGAGACTGCACAGCCGGAGTGAGGTCAGGAGAAAAGAGGCATATTTGTGTGTCTTCCACATTCAGATGGTAATTAAAGCCAAGATTTGTGATAAGGTCACCAAGTGGGAGGGCGTAGAGGGTACGGAGAAGTGGTCCCAGAACTGATCCCTGAGGTACACTTACTGAGAGGTCATGGGAAAACTAGAACATGTTAGCAAAAGAAACACTGAAAGTACGGTTAGAGAGATAGGAGGGAAATGTAAAGTAAATCTTGTAATACACGCATAATTTTGAACAAGCATTTAACCCTTTGTGTGTCAGAGGGGTACGCAATGCATTGGTTTGCAATGCGTTGCCTACCCCTCTGGCACTGAAAGGGTTACATTTTATTATGACATGGTTACTTAAACCCATGGATGCTAGAGAGGTCTTATATGCCTTGCATAGCAATGTGTTGGAGACCTCCCTAGCATTCAAGGAGGTAAACACTCTGAGCCTTTGCACAGTATTTATTTACCTGAAAGAGTAAGAGGTCAACTTTTGACTTATTTTAGCTTTATATCTTCTGGCAAAAGCACCTTGGAAGGCATAGAAAATATCTCAATTACATAGGAAACAGAGGTAAATCATTATTGTAAGAATAGCCAATCATTATGAAGCACATTAGTTCTGGACCACTAAGCACAGGCTAATAGTACCATTACTGTTTGTTATACTGGCCTACTCTTGCTGTAATATTATAGCAACAAATAAGGCAAAGGAAGAAAACAATACATAATTTCAGTAAAAGTAATTAAAAAAGAAAAAACTGTTAATACTTTTCTGTTATTTTTGTTTTTGATGAGTGTTCATCTGCATATTTGAATCAATAAAAATAATTTATGTCTATTATTAAGAAATTATGTACAAGGCTGAATTTCCCATTACTTTCATCCCATTACTTCCCATTACTCTCATCTTCAGTGCAAAATGTTGAGAGGTACATCACATATGATTGTCACACCCACATTCTGAGTTGTGGGTGTGGCTAGTGTAATCCCAATGCATATGTCCCAGACATTGACTCCCTTTATATGATGGCCAGTTTATTTATGGGTTTATACACCTCTTTACTGGATTGCAACCAAGGGGATTAACTTTTTTTATTTTTCTTTTTTTTATAGTCCAACGGTTCTCAAACTTTTCACTGTACTAAAGCTGTTTAATTTCAAGTTAAAGGGATAGTAATGTTTCACCATAGAATCAGCTCTTATTACTCTTCATAGTATTTGGGCTGTGGAGAGCATTATTACAGTACTTGTCAGAGTTGTAGTTGAAGAGTAATTGAATGTTAAAGTATCCTCCTCCCGCCTCTTTTACTGATGTAAGACTGCTCACCTCAGAGCAGCAAGACTGTCCAGATGGATCACAGAGAGGGACAATCTTCAGTGTGCGTAAGAAAAACCTGAAAAACATGTCAAGGGGGCAGGGTTTTCCTTATGCTCACAATAAGAAGATTGTCGCTTGCTGCGACCTGTCCTGTCAAGACACTAAATGCCACATCTGAGTGGAGTTGGCTTACACAGGGTAAAGGGGCAGGAGGGGGATTTTTTATCATTCAATTACTCTTGAACTACAACTCTGACAGTATTGAAATAACACTCTCCATGGCCCAAATACTATGAAGATTAATTGGAGCTGCTGTTTTTGTGAAACATTACTATCCCTTTAAAGTGAACCAATACCTTAAAAGCACTTTTAGAATCACATGTGTTTATGTAAGCCATACTTAAAACAACAATTCATGAGATATTTAACTTTATTTATATGTCATTCTATGAAAATTAGACACTCCTGGTCAGCATGACATACATATATTCCACTCTCCTCAGGAATTCCCAGCCAAGCCACTGCTCTCTAACTTGCATTATAAATTGACAAATATATAAAGCTAAAGGTGTCATGAACTATTGTTTTACATAAAAATGCTAATATATATATATATATATATATATATATATATATATATATATATATATATATATATATGTAGTTTTGAAGGGTTTTCCTACTGAACCTTAGCTGTTATAAGGAGTTAGTGCCTGGAACCCTGACAATCAAACTTGTTAATTCCTTGGATGGTAAAGATGTCTCCAACACATCTGAAATGTTTTATTCCTACACACAGCCATTGGTAGTCACAGTAACACACATACAAGATGTGAAGGTTACTGAAAGGGAAGGTGGGAGGGAGATGTGGAGGTTGAGAAAAGGGAGAGGTGGGAGGGTGGTTTAGTGGGGGGTGGGGGGTCATTAGCACATCTGGTCACTCCTGTCCAAAAAACTGAACTCACTTGATATATGCATGTGTAATATGCAACAACTGTATAAAGAAAAAAAAAAGAAGATAGCAAGAATTGGACCAACACGATCCTGAAGAGACCAGTTCAATACTGTATAGATTGGAACAGTGGTTCTCAACCCGTGCCCTCAGTGTCTACTAACAGGCCAGGACTTAGGGATTTCTCTGCTAGAGCACAGGTGTGGTGATCAGAGGCTCATTCACACTGATTAACTCACCTGTGCTTTCACAAGGAAATCCTCAAATCCTGGCCTGTTAGTGGCCACTGAGGGCACGGGATGAGAACCACTGGACTGGAATTTTTTGTAATGAAGTAATATTTACACTAAATACAAAGAAAATATATTAATTAAATTATCAAAAAAGTAACAACAATAAAACAATGTTGACCATAAATAATGCTTATACACTGTTTATAAAACTGTTATGGAGGGTCTATTCGTACAGAAGTGCTATTGGGACAACAACACCTGCATATGTAGAGTTGCTTAAAAACAGATGTATGTGATGACCTTACTGATGAAACCTGTATAATCTATATATATATAAAAGAGAAAGGCTCATTTCATAATTTATGTGTCCTCCTGAGGAGACCTAAATTATAAAATGAGCCAATCTGTTATATGCATAGACACCCCCCCCAGGGGCAGTAGTAAGGAGGCGTTACTGCTCCCATTGGGTGATTTAGATGGGGGCATGATGGCCACTGCTACACCTTTGAAAATCATGCTGGGAGTTGGCCCGCCCTCACTATACAGCCCGCCCACCACTAGCCAAGTGAATGAAAAAACAAAATGGCTGCCACTCGCTCCTACACCACAGGCACAAACACATCAGCCACACACACACTCACTCACACACTCACTCACACTCACTCTCACTCAGTCACACACTCACTCACACACACTCTCACTCACTCAATCACATTCAATCGCACTCACTCACACACACTCACACTCAGTCATACAATCACACACACACTGACTAAATCACACTCACTCACACACTCTCACTCAATCACATTCACTCACACTCTCACTCAATCACACTCACTCACGCTCACTCACTCACACTCTCACTCAATCACACTCACTCACGCTCACTCACTCACACTCTCACTCAATCACACTCACTCACGCTCACTCACTCACACACTCACTCAATCACACTCACATTCTCACACTCTCACACACACTCACACACTCACTTACACTCACTCACACACACTCAAACATTCACACACACTCTCACACACTCACACTCACTCACACACATACTCTCACACACACACACACACACTCACTCATATATGGGGTGGGAGAGATTTTCACAGGAGTGGGCGGGGCCTGCAAGGACTAGGACCTCCCTCAACTTTCAGAATGCCCTCATATGCCTACCACACATGCACTCTCACTCTGGACACACACACATACAGTCTGGCTAAGTCCAACACTCTTTCACCTCCCACAGATAATTGTAACCCTCCATACACAGCCTGAAGCACCACTTTCTATTTGTTCCCTCAGCATATTGCTACGTTACCTCAACTAAAGAGCCACAGTGTGTTATTTTGCTTTGTTACCTCAACTTAACAGTCACCGTGTGCTTGCGCAACCACAATGTCAAAACATCTTTAAAAAAAACATGAGGGAGCGGACAACTTTATTTTACGTACATAGCTTAAAAATTACAGTGTGTTTGTATCGTTATGTTCACTCACCGTACTGCTATGTTGCCTCAGCTGAAGAGACACTGTGTGCTTGAGCCAATACAATCGGAAAACAGCTTCAACAGAAAGCAGAGTGAACAGACGACTTCATTACCTGTGCTGTCTCAGCTCAAGACCCACCGTGTACTCTCGCCACCATTATCTGAAAATACCTTCAACAAAAAGGTCACGGATCACACGATGGCTCTTCAGCTGAGACACAATGCTTCATATTTTCACTTGCAGAGGGATACATAATTCATTGTGTACCCCTCTACACAGAAACAGTTAATGTCAGACTCACTACATGACGGGCAACACCGTTACAAATTGCTAGTACTATATACTTATAATACACCAGTCCAAATCCTACCCCCAGACCTCTACCTATCAGAGAGGCAGATTTGAGGAGATTATATATCTCCTGCTTACTACCGACCCAGTGTGTCCGACACGGATTGAGAATTTCATTCACGTTACTCTCTTCTCTTTTATAGCTATATTAATCTATGTAAATAAGACAACATCTTCCTGTGCATACCCTTAAAGGGACAATAATGTCCCATAAAAAATGATTCTTGTTTTGTAGAGGTCAGCACTGACGTCAGGAGAAGTGGAGGGAGGGAGGAACATTGCATATGAATATCTCTCAAACTGTAAAAGTCTGAGAGATAGCATTTGTGCCAGATAATTTATTTCTTTAACCTCTATAAAACAAGTATATTTTTATGGGACATTAGTGTTCCTTTAATAAACTGCCAGATTCAGAGAAGAGGTTCACTTTATGGAAATGTTTTAGCTCTCCTCTTCTAGGGTCAATATGAAAAGGGGAACAATTCTGGAGAGAACCAGCAACATCCAAAGGGTCAAATAAAATGTGCAGTTGACTGAAATGGGGATTTTCACCCCTTACATGCTAAACAGGTATCTAAATCATTGCTTTGCAGTGCACTGGAGACCTCTCATCATTCAAATGGTTAAAAGCCCTATTTAAATCAGCTGGAGTTTGGGAATGTGTATTATTCTACCCTATGGTTAGTAGAGTTGGTTTACTCTAGAATTGTTCTTCTTTTCTTTAGGGCATAAAGTTATAAAGGCCTAATGCACAAAAGTAAGGGAGAACAATACTGGAGTAAACCAACTTCCCCATAGGAAACAAACAAACTTCCCTTTGAGGTAAATGAAGCTTTTAACCCCTTGAATGCTCCAATGCACTGTAATGTAATGTCTGGGAGATCTGTCTTGCATTCAAAGGTTTCAAGCAATGATATTTTGGGAAAAAATTCTGCGGAAGCCACTCTTGGGGATGTTTGCCTCTCTCCTATTGTGCTGTTGGTTTGGCCTACTATTCTTTTTTGCTTTAAAGCATAAGGTCAGAATTAATTTTGCGGCTATTGTATTATTTGCCACCATCCAACTTAGTCTGGGGAGACAGCAGATGCTACAGTATCTACAAGGTCTGTTCTGCTCTTTTGGACTCTGTTCATCAAGCAGTGAATGGCTGATTGCAGGAGATCCTTTGATTTCTTTGAGCATTTGCCATTTACCACTTCATCAATGCCTGGATCCCATCTAGTAATTTGGAAGCAGGTAAGAACCAGCTGGCCCATCAATACCATCTTGTCATGCACACGAACGGTAAGGACCCGTGTGGTGCCGACTCTGGTTCGGATGCTAGCATGCGTAGCTTGGGTGCGAGGCTTGAGAGCGGTGACAGTGTAATCCCTTGCTGCAGCCAAAGCTGGTTAGAGGTGCTGGTCATGAAACCAGATTGTTCCACCCCGGTTGAGCCAGGTTGCAACCAGGATGGGAGTACCTGGAAACTGTTGAGAACCAGGCCGACAGGACAAGCTGGATACTGAGCAGAGAGGGGTAGACAAGATCAATAGGCCTAACTGGTGGTGAAGAGCCAAGGACCAGAGACTAGCCGTGCACAAGAAGGTCAGGGGTCAGAGCCAGGAGAGGAGATCAGCCGTAGTCAGGTAAGCCAGGGGTCAGAGCCAGGAGTGGAGATCAGCCGTAGTCAGGTAAGCCAGGGGTCAGAGCCAGGAGTGGAGATCAGCCATAGTCAGGTAAGCCAGGGGTCAAAGCCAGGAGTGGAGATCAGCCGTAGTCAGGTAAGCCAGGGGTCAGAGCCAGGAGTGTAGATCAGCCGTAGTCAGGTAAGCCAGGGGTCAGAGCCAGGAGTGTAGATCAGCTGTAATCAGATAAGCCAGGGGTCAGAGCCAGGAGCGTAGATCAGCCGTAATCAGGTAAGCCAGGGATCAATTCACAAAGCACAATCTAACTGTCACAGCTTACCCTGGTTTCAGTGGCCATTCACGCCTCCCGGATGATGCAGGAAGATGGCAGCGGTTGGACGTATCAGAGCAAGACTCGTCATCTGCAGCTGAGAGGCTTCAGAGTATAGCAGGCCTCTGTTTTACTCCATGTTTCCTGCAGTCTCCTCCTACCTATTTCCTTCCTCTGAGCCTGCTCCTCCTACCTACTTCCTGAGGAGGGGTTTAAAGAGGAGTCTGAGTCCTAACTCAGTTGCCCTTGTGTTGTTGTACAAAGCAGTTCTGTGTCCTTGGGCTCTGTGTATGACCTGGCTTGTCTGACCATCCAATCTGGTGCTGATCTATGGCTCTGTCTGACTATTCTCCTGCCTTAGTGGACACCCAATCTGGTGCAGACCTGTGGCTCTGGCTGACTACCTGAACTGTGTATGACCTGGCTTGTCTGACTACCCTCTCTGGTTCTGGCCTGAGGCTGTGCCTGACTATTCTCTTGTTTGTTCCCTGTACCTAGCAGACACCCAATCTGGTGTGGACCTGGGGCTCTGGTAGACTAGCTCTATACTGACTGCAGGCGTGAGTCAGGTTTCTGCTTTCGCTATACTGACTGCAGGAGTGTGTCAGGTGTACTCTTTCGCTATACTGACTGAGGCGTGAGTCAAGAGTATTCCTCTCATCGGATCAAGACTTCGTGTTCCTGTTCCTGTTCCATTCCTGTTCCAGCTCCTGTTTCCAGCTGAGACTACCAGTGGCTTTGGCCTAGTCTTCAGCAGTGTGGTCAATCTTGGCAGCCTACTATTCCTGATAGTAGCGCTTGCTGGCTGTGACCATCTGCTTGTTCCTGTTATATTACTATTGTATACTACCTTACTTATATTTTAATAAATTGCATTTAACTATACCGTACTGACTCCTGAACATCTCTGAGGAACAGTGACACTAATGCTGCTAAGCTCGTGGAACGGGCATCCTCAGCCTGGGGCAGCACGTTCAAATAACGGAGAAGAGCCAATGAGAAGAGGACAGGAGTGGGGCGAACCTAAGGCAACCACCGCCGTGGGGAAGAGAGAGGCGGACTAACAGGAATAAGGCGCCGGCCGGGGCATTTCTCACTTGCTATATTCTTAGAATAGTTATAAACTTTCATTAAAAAAACAACCTCTGAAGAGTTTTTAAATTCTGAATCAGGGAAGTGGGAAGAGCATAGAGCAGAAAAGCAAAAGAAAGGGTCCTAGGGGAGTGAGAAGGAAGAGACTTGGGGGGGGGGGAGTCATGGGTACAAAAGAGGAAAAGGGTCATGAGGGAGTTAGGGAGGAGATACATAGATGGTGAAGACATCTGTTGGGAGCAGAAAGTAGACATCTGAGTGCATGTATGTTTGTGTGTATGTATATTAATGTGTGAGTGTGTATGTGTGTGTGTCTTTGTGAATGTAAGTCTGTTTTTGTGCATGTATGTATTTGTCTCTGTGTATGTGTGTGTATGTTTGAATGTCTTTTTGGGTTTGTGTATGTATATATTTATGTGTGTATATGTGTGTTTTTCTGTGTGTCTGTCTGCATGTATTTGTATTTGTTTGAGCGTGTGTGTGTGTGTGTGTGTGAATGTGTGTGTAAGAGTGTGTGCCTGAATATCAGTGTGTGTCCCATTGTATGTAATTGCATGTGTGTGTCTTTTTTTGTGTGTTTCACATAAAATATTCAGTGACTGAATATGTGGATAAGTGCCCAGGTCAGTTCATGCATAAGTGAGTAGTGCATGTACATTAAACGTGTGTGCTTTAATCCTGCCCAAACACAGCTCAATTCCCATCATTACCCATCTTACCATTTCACACAGTCCTTTGCATATATTATGCTAAATCCTGGAAAATAACAAGCCTTGTGCTAGCAATGCATATGATGACCTCTCACAAGGTGAGCTATTCCCATTTGACCTTATCATTACAAAACTGATTGCATGTAATACAACCTGCATATAACACTCAGTAAAGCTCCTCAGGCTCATATTCTATAGAATAAAAAGACAGCATTGAGTTTTTGCCATATAAGCAATATCTGGAGGAAACAGCATTTCAACCTCATAAATGAATAATTACATCAGAGACAGATCTGTTATAAGGCGACGGAAAATGGTCTTTCTATCTTTAGAAATGAACTTGGCTGCGATGGATATTTGTTCCACAGCATGTTCCCTGCTCCTCACATCATAACCTGGAATTCAAAAGCTGTAGAGTGTGTGCAATAATTGGTATTTTGAGAGGTGTCAGATATGTGTAAGTGGTGTCATTACTAAGCAATATGGCTAGGGTAAGTTATAGGAACAGGCTGCAATTAAGATATGCAATAGTCAGTGTTCATGATGGGGGGGAAGGTACAAAGCAGTGAAAGCATAATCCAGGAATAGTCAATTGACTATACCTGTTATATTCAATGGTAAATATGTTTAAAGGGATAATACTGTTTCATAATAAAAGCAGCTCTAATTAATCTTCATAGTATTTGGACCTTGGAGAGTGTTATTTCACTTCTGTCAGAGTTGTAGTTCAAGAGTAATTCAGTGACAAAGTATCCCCCTCCTGCCCCTTTTACTGATGTTACACTGCTCAGCCAGAGCAGAAGGGAGGTGCCCAAGTAGATTGCAGAGAGGGACAATCTTCAATTAAGATAAGGGAAAAACCTGAAAAACTTGTCAAGGGGGGCAGGGATTTCATTGTTCTCATAGGAAGAAGATTGTCACCTTCTGTTATCTGTCTAGTCTTACAACCAGATTCCACATCTGAGAAGAGATGGCTTACAGTAGGTAAAAGGGGCGGGAGGGGAAACTTTGCTTGTGAATATCTCCCAAACCATAAAGGTTTGAGAGATAAGACTTATATCGTTCTGCATGTTTTTTTAATGCCTACAAAATAAAATAAAGATAAAATGAAGTATTACTATCTCTTTAAGCAAATAATGGTCCACCAACCTACAATGGGACAACAGAATCCACTGCAGCTTACTGTATATAATAGTATATATGTATATATATATATATATATATATATATATATGAATATGTGTACTTGTGGGTAACTTTAGTTCTATAGACACAAAAAAGAATATAGTGGTAATAGCTGGCACTCTATCCACAGCACTTAATATTATAAAAAGTGTAAAACAGTTGCAATTTAAATTATTTCTGCAAAGTCGCTACTATCCAAAGAAAGATAGTGAAAATCTGGAATACTGTGACTACAAAGAGAAAGATGGAGAGTGCTTTTGCAGAAAACAAATAAAATGATGAGTCTAATAGGAATGTAATTAAATAGTCATATTATTAAAACATTTATTTGGTTTATTAAATATCTAACAATATATTTTGGGTTAGTATAATGGAGTAAAGCACTGGAATTCCCAAATCAGCATATTTATAATGACAAACAATGTATAAAAGACAAGTATTAAAACAAGTAAATGGAGTGATCTCCAGAAATATACGGTACAGTCACTAACATGTCCCTTAGCGGTCAGTAGGACCTATTGTATAGATGTACTTCTCCCATCCAGGTGAATAGGAGCAGGCAGGAAAGTTCATCCTCCTGTCTGTATTAATGCTTTTATCCATTATTTGTCACTATATATATATGCTGCTTTGGGGTGCTTTACTCCATTATTCTAACCCATGATATATTGTTAGATATTTAATAAACCAAATACATTTTTTAATAATATGAGTATTTCATTACATTCTTATTAGACTTATCATTTTATTTGTATTCTGCAAAAGCGTTCTCCATCATTCTCTTTGTAATAACTTTAATTATACAGCACAATTTAGGAAAACACTAAGGCTGATTTATTAGGAAGAACTAGAACAATTCTGGAACAAACCATCTGCACCATATGGGACCAAAATATAACCCCTTCCTACATCTCCATTTATTTAAATTGACACTTTTACCCATAAATGATGGATAGGACTCTAGTATATTGCTTCATTGCTTTGCAATGTATTGAAAGCCTCTCCAGTAGTCAATGTGTTAAAGGGATAGTAATACTTCGTTTTAACTTTATTTTATTTTGTAGGCATTAAAAAACATGAAGAATGATATAAGTCTTATCTCTCAAACCTTTATGGTTCATGAGATTGTGTCCCCCTCCCGCCCCTTTTACTGATGTAACACTTTTCAGCCAGGGCAGAAGGGAGCTGCCCAGGTAGACTGCAGAGAGGGACAATCTTCAATTAAGATAAGGGAAAAACCTGAAAAGCTTGTCAAGGGGGGCAGGGATTTCATTGTTTTCATAGGAATAAGAGTGTCCCCTTCTGTTATCTGTCTGGTCTATAGACTGCATTCCACATCTGAGAAAAGATTGTTTACAGTAGGTAAAAGGGGCGGGAGGGGGAAACTTTGCTTGTGAATATCTCATAAACCATAAAGGTTTGAGAGATAAGACTTATATCATTCTTCATGTTTTTTTAATGCCTACAAAATAAAATAAAGTTAAAACGAAGTATTACTATCCCTTTAAAAGCCCCAAATACAATTTTAGTTTCCCCTAATGGGGTAGTTGATTTGCCCCAAAATTGCACCCTTTTACTTAGTACAACAGACTCGAACAGGCTAATGAGAAATTGCAGCCCAAACCAACTGCACCAAAGGAGCAAATGACTAATTCCAAAAATGCCACTGATTTAAATGGGGCATTTAACCCTTCAAATGCTAGAGAGGTTTTCAATGCATTGCAAAGCATTGCATTAACACTTTGAGTGCCTCAGAGGTATCCAACACATTGCATTGCAATGCCTTTGATACCAGTCTGGCACTAAAGGGGTTAAAACAGGGTTCAAAGCCTCATTTCAATCAATGCAACATTTATTTGTCCCCTGCCCCCAGCTGCTATGCCCCCAGAATTGTTCCATTTCTTGTTAGTACATCCGTCGTACTGCTTTTCAGTTGTAATCCAATAATGCAGGACTGAAGGGTTTAGGAGCATCAGCAAACACTGTGGAATCATTGCTGGGAATGTCTTGCATGGTATTAGGTGAATACATTTGATTTATATATGAAACTAGAATGGATGTAGTGAAAGCATTATACTTTGATGTAATGTTACAGTTTATTACAGGCATCCATAGTAACGGTTATATCATATGCAATAATAAAATAGAAGCTGACAAACAACCAAGGCCATTTATAGTGCTACTAACACATATTCAAGTGCATAATCTCTAAAGAATGCTTATACTTTTTATTTTTATTTTTTTTCTTGACCTATTTTTACACTTTTGTATCCTTTACAGTAATCTTCCTGGAGATCTGTTTCCAGAGAATTTTCTTATCAGTGACATTCAAAGCAGGAGAGTGATGCAATGTAACCTTATCCCTGCAACAATGAGTGTTCTGTATGTGATCTGTTGTATGTTTGCAAATTGCAACATTGCATCAGTATATCTTCTTTCAAAGTCCGTAACAAAAAAAACTCTGCAAACCGAAATTCAGGGAGCTCAGTGTCAGGAACATAAACGTGTAACAAAAACAGTTAGTGATTAAAAAGAAATTCTATTAAAAATGTATAGGCAATTTGACTTTACATACTGTACACATAAAAAGTTGAGCCAAATGTAAAAAAATACATCTCTTCAAGCGCTATGGTTTGAGAGATACAGACATTTAAAGTGTTAGTAATGTATAAAAAAACTTTTTTGCATTTAGAAGAGCTTAAAAAGCTGATCTAAATGCAAAAAAATGTATCTCTCAAACCGCTATGGTTTAAGAGATACGGGCGATTAAAGTTTGATTTCTCCAACTGACAGCTGTAAATCTGTCAGCAGGAGATCCGTGTCGGTCGATACGCTGGCGCTTGAGAAGTGCCGGGATCTCGTTACTTACACGGCACACGTTTTAGACCATTCCAATGAAGGGATTCCGTGTAAGTAACGAGGTCCCGGCACTTCTCAAACGCCAGCGTGTCGACCGACACGGATCTACTGCTGACAACTTTACAGCTGTCAGTTGGAGAAATCAAACTTTAAACGCCCGTATCTCTTAAATCATAGCGGTTTGAGAGATACGTTTTTTGCATTTAGATCAGCTTTTTAAGCTCTTCTAAATGCAAAAATAGTTTTTTTTAGACATTACTAACACTTTAAAATTCTATGTCTCCTGCTGAGAGCTGTAAAGCTGTCAGCAAGATATCCGTGTTGGTCGACACGGAGGCTCTGCAGCACAGCCACAATCGCATTATTGATAATGAATCCCTTCATTGGAATGGTCTAAAATGTGTGCTTGCAAACCAGGCACACGTTTTAGACAATTCCAATTAAGGAATTTGTTGTCAATAACGCGATTGCGTCTCTGCTGCAGAGCCTCCATGTCGACCGACATGGATCTCCTGCTGACAGCTTTACAGCTGTCAGCAGGAGACATCAAACTTGAAATGCCTGTATCTCTCAAACCATAGTAGTTTGAGAGACACAGTTTTTTTTTGCATTTAGCTCAACTTTTTAAGCTTCACATAATTTAACTTTTAGCTTTATGCAAAACTGTGTTCTCACAGATCCGTTCACACAAATCTAAGCATTTGAATACAACATTAGCAGCTTGACAAAATGTTAAGTGTTAACACCCATCTTCACATAATGCAATGTTTTCATGGTATCCACATTTAGCAAACTGCAATGTGTGCCCCAGTGTTTTTCTGGTGTGGGGGGTGGGGGTGGGAGGGGTTTTCAACAATGGGCCGTTGGTCACTGCCTATTTTGTCATATCTTTAAAAATTCCTGCCAGTCTGCAAGGAATACAGTATGGTATGAAGGGAGGCCTTTAACTCTTCTTCAGATCACCTGTTTTCATATGGATCCTTTAATGATTGTTGGATGATTTGAAAAACATATGTTAATTGTCCTTATATGGTATAAGTAAAGCTGTAGAGGGATACATAGGGCCACATTTAAGAAGAAAACTGAGTAATTCTGCAGTGGTGTAACTAGTCTTTGGAAGGCCCTGGTGCAAAAATTGTTTTGGTCCCCCAACCCAAAAATATTTTCACAGATTCATAACTAGTACCAATGGGATCCTGGGCAGATGGGGCACTTTTAGATGCTGGGATCTGATACAATTGCAACCTACGCACCCCCTGAAATTATGCCCAAATACTGAAAGAAAACAACAGCACCTTGGGTGGAGGAAAAAAATCCCATTGATTTAAATAGATGAGTTTAACACCATCAATGCTTGCAAGGTTTTTGCATTGTGTTGGAAATCTCTCACCACTGACGAGGTTAAGAATCCCACGTAATTGATTGAGATATTCATAAATGATTTCTCCACTGTAGTTGGATTGTACCTCTTTATCTTTCTGAATATGGCCCATTGTGTCTTATTCCTTGTGGGTAGTTGGTTGGCTCCAGTGAAGAACCTTTATGTAATTTTGTTTGTGAACCAGCAAGCAGGAGTGGAATGTGCTTATGTGTGAGTCACATACATTTATCAAAGTCCTACTCATTTCATCTTGACTTCCCTATTATATCAAGGACACTTTTTTCTTATAAACCTATTTATAGAACTTTATATTTTTGTTGTTGTTGTTTTTTTCTGTATGAAAAGGCAGAATTTGATGTGCCAATGAATTGCCCCTGGGTCGGATTCTTTTACTTGTGCCAAATATATCAGTGTTTTTATCTACAACCTTTCCCAATAGGAACTTCAGTAAGACCTGTTTGACCCTTTGAGTGCCAAAGGGGTGCAATGCAAAGTAGTAACTTTTGTCCCTTGCAAGGCTACAGCACAATCCAGTTTATAGACTCAAAACTATGACAGACCACAAACTCAAGGGGGAGATGCACTAAGGTGTGATAGGAAGGTGATAAAGTGGAGATAACTTGTCCTATGATATCACTTTTGCAATTCCTATGTTATTCTGTGGAGTGAATGCATTAAGACCTCTTCAGCTTTGGAAATCTTAGTGCATAGGCTCTATAAAATAACATAGGAACTGGAGAAGTGATATCACTGGAGAAATTATCACCTCTTTGTAACCCCGCTTGTGGTAATTTGGTCTACATTAGTGCTTTATCCCTTTGAGTCCCAGAGAGGTACACACCCAGGGATGTGCAGACATTTTAACCCCTTAAGGATCAGCGGTCCAGGGAAGTTACCTTCCCTTAAGGACCACTTTGATCCTTGCCGACGCACCGGTAAACGTGACCTGTTACGCATACCGGCGCGCCGCTTTGAGGCCTAAGAGATATTGCTCCGGTCTTGGAGCAATCAATTTTATGCCCCATTTTTACTTACAGCTCTCCCGGTAGAGCGCTGTAAGTAAAAAGTATGTGATGTGCTATGACCGTCACTGGTCCTTAAGGGTATAAGGACCGTGACGGTCATAGCACATCACGTAGTCCTTAAGGGGTTAAAGGAGTACAAATTCTAAAATACAAATTGCTCTTACAGGAAAGTGAAACTTGTAATATTTACAGATATATGCTGAGGAGGATTTCTCCAATGATATCACTTCTCCAGTTACTATGTTATTCTATCCAGCCTATGCACTAAGATTTCTAAAGTAGAAGAGTTTTTAGTGCATTGCCTCCATAGAATAACATAAGAATTGGAGAAGTAATATCACTGGAGAAGTTATCTCCTCATTATCATTTCATATCACCACTTAGTACATAACCCCCTGGGCTAATTCTGTGGCAAATCAGCACCACCATAGGGGACAAATACACATTTCTAATAATGTAAACGGGACGTTTAACCCATGAAAGGCTAGACAAGTCTTCATTGCTTCATAAAACAATGTATTGGGGACCTCTTGAGCATTCAATGTATTAAAATCCCCATTCAGGTCAATGGGGACTTTGGATATTGTTACCATTTTAAGGACCAGAGGGGACTGCAAATCATTCAAAGTAATGTGCTGCATACATACGGGTCCTTACAGGGTTAAAGGGATAGTAATGTTTCATAAAAACAGCAGCTCCAATTAATCTTCATAGTATTTGGGATGTGGAGAGTGTTGTTTCAATAATAATGAGTTGTAGTTCAAAAGTAATTGAATGATAAAGTATCCCCCTCCTGCCCCTTTTACTGATGTAATACTGCTCACCTCAGAACAGAAAGGAGGTGTCCAGATGGCTTGCAGAGAGGGACAATCTTTAATTAGCATAGGGGAAAATCCTGTCAAGGGGAGCAGGGTTTTCATTATGTTCACAGTAAGAAGATTGTCCCTTGCTGTGAGCTGTCTGGTCAAGAGACCAAATTCCACATCTGAGGGGAGGTGCCTTACTATGGGTAAAAGGGTGGGAGGGGAATACTTTTTCATTCAATTACTCTTGAACTACAACTCTGACAGTATTGAAATAACACTCTCTATGGCTCAAATACTATGAAGATTAATTGGGGCTGCTGTTTTTGTGAAACATTACTATCCCTTTAAGTATGCCTCTCTTGTCAAAGTAAATGACCACTCCATCATGGAGAGTTTTGCATGTCTGTATCAGTTACATAAAGCAAGTAGTCAGATATTTAAGGATAGTGTGCGTATATTTCCACAAAAGAATGGACCAACAAGATAATCAACACATAATGTTCCAGTGCAAACATCACAAACACAGAAGGGGTGGTCCTACACAAATGTGTGTAGTTTGTAGTATGCCCCAAGAACCATTAAACACCCAGCCAATGTCAGGCTGGTGGTAGGAGACAGTTTGTTGATGTGCAAGGTTGCTGTAGGGTGGCAAGAATAGTGCAGTGAATGTGATTGGTCTGACATAGGCTAACATCCCTATGGAACACTTCCAGTAGTTGTTACTGATATAACCCAATAGCTGTAGGCACATCTGAGTGCCAAGGTATGCTCTTCCCACTATTAACCCTTTAGGTGCCAAAGATGTCCATAGCATTGCAATGTAATGTGTTGGACTCCTTTATGGTACTCAAAGAGTTAAACCAGGGTACCTAATAAAGTGGCTACTTGGTGCACAGGTAAGTGTTTCTTCAGCCTGACAGAATTTTTAATATTTGAAATAGCAGGTGCTGCTTTTTAGTGGGCTGGAGGTGGAGTCAATTTTCTCACAGCACTTAATTCTTCTGGTCTGGAAGCTGTACTGTGATGAGGAAGAGAGCAGGAAGTGAAGAGTTCAAGGAAAATCATTCATGAATCCTGCTGAAAAACCAGCATGTGTTAAATAATAAGGGGGATGCACAAATACACTTCAAGGCTAAATGAAGTGTTGGAATCAATTTACTGTTGATGCTTCTGCCAATCATCTATTTACTAAGCTATTTACACTGCAATTCCACCATATATGCTGTTTGCACTAAGGGGAGAACAAAGTGAGAGAGTATGCCCATACTGGGGCATTCTATTCCTCTGTGGCTTGTTTATTGCTTATGTACTAACAAGGTGCAGATGAAATGGGCTAGACATTGTTACATTTTCCCTCATTGCTTGCATTAACCCTTTAAATGCCACAAAGGTATCCAATACATTGCTTTGCAATGATTAGATACCACTCTGGAACTTGAAGGGATAAAGAGCCACTGTACTGCCTCAAAAAAGCTCTTACCAGCCAAATCTGACTCCTAGGTTGAAACACAGCAGGGCCAGATTGCCCAATAGGCAGAGTAGGCAACTGCCCAGAGCTTCAAATTTTCAGGGGCGCCTCAGCTGTGCTGACCACACCCACATTCTGAATTGTGGGTGGGACCAGAGCAATCTCAAAGTCCCTGCACCAGTTTATATATCTCATTTTTATCTTCTGTTCCAAGAAATAGTGAATGGAACTGAGGGTGGGGCTATGTGAAGAACTGGGGTGTGGAGATGGGTGGAGCTAAAGGTGCTTAGAGTGCCTTGCCTAGTGGAACCAGGGATGTAAATCCAGCCTAGTTTCTTAGACATGTGCCTACTAGGTCTACAGTGTTAGCCATCCCAGAAAATAGGTGCTGGTTATCTATCTTAAAAGTCTCTAAATATCTTTTAAATATATATAAAACATTTAATGAAATTATTGTGCTATTCAGCAAGGTTCTGTCCTCTGCATAAAGATTAACTGCTTGAGAATCAGAGTGGTGTGCAATGCAGTTCTTTCTCTCTGGTCCTCAATGGGTTAAACTGCTCTCTGATCAGTGATTATCAGATCATGTTACCCATCTGTTACTCTCACCAGACAGTAGACAGCATGAAGAAAGTGGGTCAGAAAAATGTCATAGAAAATCCCACAAAGGACAGTACTCATTAAAAAATGGATTATCAATTCATAGACACAGAGATTACTGGACAGAGGACCAGACTCCCAAGGAAGCATTAGATTCAGTCCAACACCACATATATCTGTAAATAGCTTATTCCTAAAATAACACTCCATTACAGGGATTGCTAACATTATCCTGGTTGTAATCCCTTTTAATGGACCAGCTAAACTGTCCTTTGTAAATGATGTGTTGAGCTTTCAAACCTTTATCGGTTTCACCTTCAAATACAAATCTAGAGACTGCAGTGTACATCATGTATGAAGAAGTGTTGTTTTGATCTCTGACATAGATCACCAAACAACCAGCCTGTACTTTTCGGGCTTGATACCTAGACATTAGTTGGCTGGGTTTCTCTGAACATGGTATCAAGTATCACTGAATCTTGGTGGTACTTGATTTCCTCATATCTAGAGTCCCACAAACTACTATGTGATCCTGAGTTTGTTTGAAAATCAGAGTTAGTGACATACCAGCAAGATGTCCCCTGGGGGAGTTTTTAAGATAATTCTGACCATTTTATGATCAGACTTCACAGTTTGTCTGGCATATTGAGTACTGAGGTACTGAGGGAAGTCCATGTGATTTATGAGGCAAATGGACTATATGATTCATTGTAATGATGAGGATAATTCAGTTATCACTCTCCACAGACTGGACTGAAATGATGCAAATGAATAAATACTGGAAGGGTGAGAAAGGTCTAGTGGCACCAAATGTGCCATGATGTGATAATAGTAGGATTTATAACTTGGATCCTCTCATGATACAGAGCAAGCTTTGAATATAATGAACTCAGAATAGAATTTTACATTTATAGAAATACATGGGAAGACCTCATCTGGAATATGGAGTACAGTTTTGGGCACCAGTTCTTAAAAAGGACATTATTGAACTGGAAAAAAGTACAGAGACCTGCAACAAAACTGATATAGGGGTTTGGAGGATTTGAGTTATAAAGTGAAACCAGAAAAACTGGAGTTGTTTATATTAGAGAAGAGATGTCTAAGGGGATACAATTACCAGGGCTCAAACTTTCCACTCGCCACTAGCCAATGGCGAGTGAAAATTTAGCCCTGGCGAGTAGAAATTCACCTCTGGTAGGTATGCTATGGCTTGCAGTGGCAAGTAACTTTTCAGGTCTGGCTAGTAGCAAAGGACTTAAAATTATAAGCCCTGCGATTACCATTTACAAATATTCTCAAGGTCAATACAATTAACTTTCTAAGGCAGGTGTAATCAGCCCTGGTCCTCAAGAGCTACCAAACATGCCTGTTTTCAGGATATCCCAGTTGGAGACTACTTATTGGCTTAGTCACACCAATTAATCCACATGTAATCTGGGCCTCAGACCAGACGGCTCTTCTGCAGAACCGAAATAACATAGCAGAAAAAGAAAATCTTCATGCGAGTGGTCTACAAAATGTGCCTAGTTTAAGGCAGGCACACTTTGTGCACCGTTCGCATGAAGATTCTCTTTCTATACAATGTTATTTCAACTCTCTGCAGAAGAGCTGTCTGGTCTGAGGACCAGATTACAAATTTGTTAGCTAAAGCTCTGATGTCAATAAAAGGGGCAGGAGTAGGGAACTTTACCAGCATAATACTCCCAAAGTATACAGGTTATAAAAAAAAAACTTGGATCATTTGATTTTTGTATTTAGGAAGAACAATATTAAAGACGGTGTTATGAAAGTATTACTGTCCCTTTAAGACTAGGGGAAAGGCACTTTTGACTAAAACAAAGGCGGGGATTTTTTTACAGTAAGAGCAGTAAAGTTATAGAATCCTTTGCCTTAGGATGTTGTGCTTGCAGATGCTGTAGTTGCTTTCAGAATAGTCATGGATACCTCTTTAGCTCTGAGCAAGATTGAGAACTATGACATTTGGTTTCAAAGCAGATAGGATGTTGATTCAGGGAAATAGCTGACTGTCAATATTGAGTCAGGAAGGAATTTGTTACCCTCTTGGTGCTGAATTGAAAATAGCTTCAATGGTATTTTTATTTTTGCCATCCTCTGGATCAACAGGGCTGATATGGCATGGGCTGAACTTGATGGATGTGGATGCATGTCTATTTTCAGTATCATCAACTATGTAGGTAATCATGTTGCTATGATTGGATTCTAGTGCAGGTCATTTCTTTATCAAGGATTTTATGTGTTTCTTTTTTGTTTATTTGTTTTTTTGTATGAGAGTACAGACTATCCCCACAATCAGCCATGAAGTTATCACTGGAACACAGTGACTTAAGTGTCTCTATTTGTATTTATTTTTTTAGTCTAATATTTTTTCACTAAAGGGGAATTCTTGAACCCTTTGAGTCCCAGAGATATTTTGAATGAATTCAATACATTCAATGCCTCTCTCACACTCAAATCATAAGCAGTGAACAGCTCAATGCATAAGGAAATCAGAGGTGTTTCTTGGATATTGGTCATTTGCTAATTCATAAATGGCTGCATTATGTCTGGCACTAACTAACCAAGTGCCAGGAAGATCTGCAATATCTAAGAAATTGTGGTTCCAGAGAAATCTATGCAGATACATAAAAGCAAATATGATGAATGCCTAGGAATTTCTTGACAGAGTGGCCACACTTTCATCACTTTTATCATATATCCATGCCTCATGGATGTATACTAAATATCCTCTATTACCTTTATAAAACAGGTTATTCAATTAACTCTTTACTTTCTATTAGCACACAGTAGATTTTAAAGTTAAAACAGCAAAGAAACTAAAGGGGTAGATGTACTAAGCAGAGATAATTCTATCCAGCGAGATAAATTATTTTGAGTCTCTTTATCCGCTCGAGGACTCTGATGTAACCCTTTGATTGCATTACCAACAGATCATTGGCAAATTTATCTTGGCAAAGAGAAGCACATCTGATATGTTGCTATTCTCGCAACCTAAGTCATTCTAAACTTTGCAATGCATTGCATACCCCTCTGGCACACAAAGGGTTAAAATACTAAAAACACCTGTGTCTAGTTATAGAAAATTTCCAGTTAATATATTATAGTTTTCTCATTGCATTAAGCTCTCTACATATAATCAACAATTTTCTAAAGGTACTATGTCTGCTTCTTAAAAGTAATCTAGAAATATCCCAATATTATGTTTACTTGTATAGCTTAGAAGATGATTTCACGTATCCTCTTGTTTCTATTCTTGTCATTGTAAAAAATGTTTACGTTGTCTGTAGGCGACACTGCAGTTGTATCTTCTGCTGCTCTCAAGTCAAACTTTCCATTGACTAAGTGCCAAAACACCTTTTCACTTCAACAGACACAAGGGAATGGCTCTGTGACAACATTAGCTGCCTTTAGCTACTCATATCTAGTGTGATTATAGTCAATGATTAACCCCAAAAGTGAAAAGATGTATATAACATTAAAGGGATAGTAACGTTTCATAATAAAAGCAGCTCTAATTAATCATCATAGTATTGGACTTTGGAGAGTGTTATTTCAATTATGTCAGAGTTGTAGTTCAAGAGTAATTCAATGACAAAGTGTCCCCCTCCCGCCCCTTTTTACTGATGTAACACTGCTCAGCCAGATCAGAAGGGAGGTGGCCAGGTAGACTGCAGAGAGGGACAATCTTCAATTAAGATAAGGGAAAAACCTGAAAAACTTGTCAAGGGGGGCAGGGCATTCATTGTTCTCATAGGAAGAAGATTGTCCCCTGCTGTTATCTGTCTGGTCTATGGACTGGATTCCACATCTGAGAAGAGATGGCTTACACTAGGTAAAAGGGGCGGGAATAGAAACTTTGCTTGTGAATATCTCTCAAACCATAAAGGTTTGAGAGATAAGTAGGGTTGCCACCCAGCCAGTATTTTACTGGCAGGCCAGTAAAAAATTGACTTCTGTCCAATGTTAAGTCTATGGTGGGAATGCCATGGCCGGTATTTTTTTGAAGAAAAGTTGGCAACCCTAGAGATAAGACTTCTTCTTCATGTTTTTTTAATGCCTACAAAATAAAATAAAGATAAAACAAAGTATTACTATCCCTTTAAAGGGGTTAAACCTTACAGTAACAGAGGAGGTTAGCAGGGATGGGAATTGATAGGGTTGCGTTTTGTAATTTAGTAATCCAAGTGACCAACTTAAATGTGAGCAGTTATTTATCTGATGACTGAAATGTTTTTGACCATTTCCACATAAGGACACCCGTTGCAATGCGTTGCGTACCCCCTCTGGCACTCAAAGGGTTAAGAGGCCGGTCCTGCTCTCCGTACTGCCGTTATCTCACTGCTCCACGGCCCATGCACACGGGCTTTTACACTAGTAGAAGATAAAGTGACATGTTTACTATTTGGAATCCATGCACTTTCGTGCTCTGATATTCTTCTTACAGTCCACTGCAGGGAAGTTACACTGGGCTTGTTCAGGAAGCTAAAGGGTGCTTTTCTGGAGCAAATCAAATGCATCATAGGGGACAAATAAAAATTTAAATTCATTTAAAGAGGCCATATAATCTCTTAAATGTGAAAAGGCTAGACACGTTAAAATCAATGTGAATGTTGTCCCCATTGTGAATATTGGCCCCCTATGATTTATTTCACAAAGGCACATTTATAGCTTCTTAAATATAGCATAAGGTACCCAAATTACTGAGGCTTAGACCCACCTAAATCATAATTACTGCAACCCAATAGCACCATATCAGCAACGTGGTTAGCATGGTATTACATCAGTACATGACAAACTGATAACTAGACACAGGGCTTTAAGCATGAGACCTGGCTCTCCCATCCTCTCAGACAGTAACTAGCAACTACCTTAAACCAGCAACTTCCAAGAACTTAAGTGTATTTCAACTTCAGCACAAGCACTGTCATTTTGGATGCTTACTTCTCAAAACAAAACTTTATAGATCCACACTTTGGGCCCTATATGGTAGCCCTGGTTTTTATACACCAGGCAAGATGACCTGCCACTTTTTAATCTTATTTATTCCTGCCCCATGGGTCACTCATGCTAAGGTTCTTGTCAAAAGGGAATTGTCACCTGGGGAACAGTCTTCTCAAAAGGGAACTGTCACCTGCCCACACTCTCATGTCAGCAGGAGCATCCATCTTGTTATGATTTGCATCATTATGAGTTTATCAGTTTATACATACCTCCCAACTGTCCCTCTTTAGGAAGGGCAGTCCCTCTTTGAGACCCAAATCCCTCTGTCCCTCTTTTTTACCCTTTTGTAGCTCTTTTCAGGATATCAGAATGAGTATTGTGTATTACTTTGCGCCACAGCAATAAAACTCACATAAATGTGTAGTTAATCTTTAATATATGCGTTTATAAATTAATCTGTGTAAATAAAATACTTTGGTATTGCTCTAAATAATTTATTCAGTTACACAAAGAGGAGCCAATAGGTCATGAAATATCCTAAAACTTCTTGTTAATGCCCCGCCCACCAGTCACACCCCCATAAACACCACCTAAAACAAAAGTGTCCCTCTTTGGCCATTTGAAATGTTGGGAGGTATGGTTTATACAGTCTAGTACTGGCCAACAGAGAGATTTTGGAGGGAGGGAGAGCAGTGTGGAATATTCTAGTGTTGATTCATTGTCATATACTTACAAATAAAGCTAAATATCTCATAAACTATTATTTTAAATAAATGATTGCTGACATAGAGGTGATTTGAGGCTCTTTCAATATTACTTACATTGCTATAAGACAGTGGTTCTCAATCTTTTTTTGTTCAGGGCACCCCTAACATGCAATATAGAACATTCGGGGCACCCGTAACATATTTAATGTACTTTATCAAGGGCATAATGAAGGTACAATGCATAAATATACAGTTACTATTAGGCCTTACAATCATAACAACAAAAGGAAACATAATGTGCAGAACAATTTTTATAAATCTTTATTTAAAAGTCCATTTTTGTTAGTCTTCATAGAAAAAATTAAGCACCCTAAGTTGATGTCCGTGGCACATCAAAGTGCCACGGCACCCTGGTTGAGAATCACTGCTATAAGGAATTCAGTCCACTTTAACAGATAGGAAACTTGTGTTTCTATAGTTGCTGGACTAAAACTCTCAGTGGCCAGCAGAGGATGATGGTTGTTTTAGTCCAACAGCAGATGAAGAAGTTGCTCACATACACATATACACATTAGTTTAAAGGCAGCAGATTGATATATGCTCATTGGACCTCTAACCTAAATGCTTCCAAGTTACCTTCTCAGTGGTGACTATTTGTGCTCCATTCATCTGCAGCAGCTTCAACTTTCTCCAAGGCAATTATAACAGCTGCATGATTAAATAAGGGTAATGGAGAGTAGCACAGAATGACATGGAGAAGGTAAGGCTATATTTTAATACAATACATATATTATTGTGGGTTAAAGTTGTAGCAATTTGTTCTTATGTATGTGAAAATACTGAAAGGATATGTGAAATCCAATCCAGTTAATAACCAAGAGTTATATATTTCTTCTAAATATTTAATGTATTCATTTGGAGAGGGTGTAGGTTCAAAGCTGTCAGATGCCCTTTAAGCCTTTTGTACTCAGTGGGTTAACCCTCTGAGAGCCAGAGAGATATTCAGCTCATTCCAACACAGGGTCAACAGGGTTACTCTTAAAGGGCTATATCTAGTCATGGTTTACAAAAATGTTGCAAAACAACTGAATACTAATTTTGAAAAAGTGAATGTCAACGTATAATGAAAATAAATAGCACAAATAATCAAATGTACAGTTTTACTGATAAATTTGTCTCTAGTCCTTTAAAAAGAGTAAATTCAACAGAAGTTGCTGTTTTTCATTTGCAAGCATAATTCATCCCTTTTTTGCCTTTACTATGTTTTACTATTGATAAATGTCAATGTCCATTAATTGTGAACTTAAAATTACGCTTTGCATACCCCTTTGGCACTCAAAGGGTTAATTTAATTTTACTAAATTTGACTGGCATTCCATTGCAGGTGACAACTTAATTTACTGCTTTGCAAAGTTTTCATATATATGATCCAAACCGTTAACGGACCTCTTAGTAAATTATTTATAAACATGATCCAAACCGTTAAGTGATTAATAAAACTACCGAGATTAAAACAAACTTTGGCGACAAAGAGGATCATGTACTAAGCAGAACTGGATGCATTTTGGAGAAAACTAACTGTGCCATAGGGGAGAAATAAACATTCACAAAATTGCCAATGATGAAAATGGGGATTTTAACTGCTCCTGAATTCTAGAGAAGCCACCAACATGTTGCTTTGCAATGTCCTGGCTGCCTCTCTGACACTTAAGGCAGCTGACAGTCCAGCTAAAGGGAAATATCCATGTCATGCGCGTTTTAGGTGCAGTAAAGGGTTTAATTATGTTTTTAATATTAGTACATATGTTGCCTCATTCAAAATGACCAACTAATTTTAAAATAAGAAAATACAATTGATTAAAATCCTCTTAAATGTCTTGCCCACATAGAAGGTGGAGCAATTCTGGAGCAACCCAACTAACTGTTACACAGTATAAAGTCCCTGTATAGGGATAAGATATATCTTTCATCCAAAAAGATAAAAGTGAGAGAATAACATCACTTTTTGACTTCTGTGGGAATTACTATGAAAAGAGCATTTTTTCTACTTTTATGCTGTGACCCCCAGACTTGTTCTATTGCATTAGAACCACACATATTGGCCTCCATCCTTATCCCTGGTAGCCTAGAATCAAACATATACATAGCTCCCAGTTTGTGTAGCTGAACTGGTAGCCATAGAACCAAACATACTGATCCCCCAGCTTGTCCCATTGCACTGGTAGCCATAGAACCACACATACTGACCCCCAGATTGTCCCACTGCACTTGTAACCAGAGAACTTAGCGACCCCCACCCTAGTCTTGAACCCAGACTTGTTCCACCACATTAGAACCACAAATACTAAGCCCCCCAATCTTGTCCCACTGCATTGATAGCCATATAACTTCACATACTAACCCCCAGCCTTGTTCCACTTCACTGAGAACCATAGAACCACACATACTAACCCCCAGGCCTTGTTCCATGTTAGCCAAAGAACCATACATTCTGACTCCCCCCCAGCCTTGAATCTAGCCTTGTTCCACTGCTCTAGAACCACATATACTGAACCCCCAGTCTTGTCCCACTGCAATGATAGCCATAGAACCACACATACCTCCCCCAGCCTTTCCCACTACACTGGGAGCCATATAACCAAAATACTAACCCGCAGGCCTTGTCCCACATATACTGAATCCAATCCCCCTGCACAGGAACCGCCAATTTTTATTGGGGGGAAATTACTTGTGGTTATTGAAAAGGTGGAGGGTTTCTAAGTGCAGCAATTTACACATAAAAGTAGCACATTTTTGTTCTTCAGCAAAAATTCCATCAAGATAAAATTTAACTTTTCACTTTTCCCTATGTCTTAATTTCTAGAGAAGTTTAAAGGGATAGTAATACTTCATTTTAACTTTATTTTATTTTGTAGGCATTAAAAAAACATGAAGAATGATATAAGTCTTATCTCTGAAACCTTTATGGTTTAAGAGATATTCACAAACAAAGTATCCCCCCCCGTTCAACCATATCAGAAGGGAGATGCCCAGGTAGACTGCAGAGAGGGACAATCTTCAATTAAGATAATGGAAAAAGCTGATAAACTTGTCAAGGGGGGAAGGGCTTTCATTGTTTTAATACAAAGAAAATTGTCCCCTTCTGTTATCTGTACTGTCATACAACCAGACTCACATCTGAGAAGAGATGGCTTACACTAGGTAAAAGGGGCGGGGAGGGGAACTTTGCTTGTGAATATCTCATAAACCATAAAGGTTTGAGAGATAAGACTTATATCATTCTTCATGTTTTTTTAATGCCTACAAAATAAAATAAAGTTAAAACGAAGTGTTACTATCCCTTTAAAGGATTGTATCTCAATACATTGGAGACCTCCTAGACAACTAGCATTTAAAATCCCCATCTAAATCAATGGAGATTTGAGAAATGCGTATTTGTGTCCTGTGGTACAGCTGATTTGCTCCAGAATTACATGAGTGGAAGATATTATTCCTAAAATGCATTCATATTGTATGGGTCAAATGAATCAAGCAAAAAATGTATAGTAAATCTGGAACAAAATAATTGCACCACGATGCTAATCTACTGAGAAATAACTGAAGTAATTCTGGGGCAAACCAATTGTACCATGGGGAAGAAATAAACATTTCCGCTGATTTAAATGAGTATTTTTATACAATCCGAGATCACAATGCATTGCAATGCGTTGGAGACCCCTCTAGCTTCCAAGGGATTAAAACAATGGGCATTTAGGTATTTTTATGTCTTTCCCAGGTGCAGTTATTTCTCCAGAATTAGTCCAGTTCCTCTTAGTATATCAGCCTGCATCTATACTACAGAAAGCCTCCCTGTGAAATCAGTGGGGATTTTCATACATATGATACAACTGTTTGACTCCTCAGTTAGTAAACTTCTGCCTTGATACATAGGGTTGTATTTAACTAAATAAGAGCGATTCTGGAGAGACTCATGCGCACCACAGCAGGCAAAAAGACAATCACACTGATTTAAATGGAGCCTTAACCCCTTGAATACTAAAGGGATCCCCAAATTCTCCAATGAATGACCGCTCTAACGTTCAAGAGGTTAAAAGCACTTTATATCAATGGGAATTTGGGGACATGTGTGTCCCATATGGTGCAGTTTATGTGTTGCAAAAATGCTCCATCTTCCTTAAAGTGACTGATATGACAAGAACTTGAACAATTCTGGAGCAATTCAACTGCAGTATAAGGAACTGAGGATTGGAGGGGATAAAAGCCCTATTTAAATCATGGGGGATTTGAGAATGTTTACTTATCCCCTATGGTGCAGTTGATTTTCTACAGAATTGCTCTTCTTCAGCTGCCTGAATCCAGCCTATATATATTATTTCCTCTCTATGGAATGTGCTGGATGCAATAAAGTGGACAGTTTAAATCATGAGGTTAGACTGGCACAGTCACAATTGTCACACATATTTCAGCACAGAGCACTTAGACTTACCCTGTCCTCCTCAGCTCTGAGGTCTGGCATGGTGCTAATACATAGGTTTATAGCAGTGGTGGCCACAAATATAATGGATAGGCAGGCAAACACCTTTCCAGGGATCCCTGACTGTGGGTTTTCCACCATATCCCTCAATTTGGTCATACAATGTCCAACTTTGGTATTGTCATCCAGAACACATATGGTCTCCTTGTTCCTCTGGGCTTCCTCTTGTTTTTTCATCTCTGCAAGTTCCTCAAGCTTCTGAAAGAGCCTCCTCAAGCAACATCTCTCCAGATTTGACTCTTCAATACCCCAGTAAGTCAATTCATCCTGAAAAGACAAGGCACACATCTCTCTCAAGATCCTCAGCTTGCCTGCAGCCAGGAAGCTTACTATCATGCTGAAAGCACAAGGGTTCCTATCAAAGAAGAACTCATTGGTGTCTTCATCAAAGTCATCACAAATCTGGATGATTTCCTCATAGCTGCTGCAAAACCTTAACTTTCCAAGTCGTGTCATTGGAAATTCATCCAAAGTGCTCCAAGGCATGAGGTATTTGATTCCCCCCACATTAATAATGATCTCACGCTTCAGGTCAGCTGCATAGATTTCATCCGCGTCATAGATTCTTTTAGCCCTTTGGTACCTAACTCCTTTAAGAGTTTGAGCTTCGACAGCTAAAGGAAAGAAATGGTTCAATGTGCTGCTGGAGGTATAGCTAAGGTTACTATAGTCTTGTTCGCTACCTCCAGAGATTATAGGCATTGCTGACTGTAATAGGTCACTTCAGAAGGGCAAACTGTTAACAAAGACATTTACATAATATATTAATAACATCACAAAAAGCCCAATTAAATATGTCCAGATATTCACAATATACTTTTCACAAATGTCTGCAAAGTGATATAACTATAGGGCCTCATGCCGAAAACAAATGATAAATGATATAAATGAATTGCACCACTGGGAGGAAATATTAGCAAAATCCCCATATATTAAAATGGGGCTTTAACCCCTCGAATGCCAGAAAGGAAAGTTAAGCAATGCGTTGGAGACATCTCTAGAATTCAAGGGGATAAAAGCCCCCATTTAACCCTTTTAGTGCCAGAGGAATATGCAACGCATTACATGGCACTGAAAGGGTTAAATCGGGGGGACTGTTAATTCCCTCCCGATGGAGCAGTTGTTTTTTGCCAAAGTTGCTCATCATTTGCTTACGATAAAAAGTTTATTACCCTTTAAATACCGTAGCAAACATTCTTGTCATCTCCTTGAATTCTAGAGACCCATCCACTGCATTGTGTCTCAAAATGATTTCAATTGAGCTGGGCATCCTTCTTTAGGCAAAAGTTAAGTTTGTATACAAAAGTTTTTGTTACCTGTGCACTGGTTAGATGGCCACTCTGGCTACACATGGGTTAATTAAAGACACAGGTCTAACCCTGACCAGCTTAACAAAGAAAAACAGGTACAGTATGTGTGTTTACTGCAGCGTAACATATATAACAGTCAGTCAAGAAGCCTGGGTCATATGTCACATTAAAAATGTAAGTGTGACATGCACAGGTGAGGGGCCCTGGAGTGAGAAAATATAGGAGCCATCTCTTTAGACTGTGGTACAATACACAGTGAGGCTGATGTACTAATAAATGGAGCAAACCCAATGAATCATCATAGGATAGTATGTATAGTTTCTGTTGTTTTAAATGGGGATTTTAACATTGCAATGTGTTGGAGAACTCTTTAGTATTCAAGAAATAATGCACTAAGGAGTGATAAAGAGGTGATAAAGTGGAGATAAAGTGGAGATAACTTATCCAGTGATATCACTTCTCTAGTTCCTATGTTATTCTATGGAGCCAATGCACTAACATCTCTTCAGCTTTGGAGTTCTTAGTGCATTGGCTCCATAGAATAACATAGGAACTAGAGAAGTGATATCACTGGATAAGTTATCTCCACTTTATCACCTCTTTATCACGCCTTAGAGCATAACCCCCAAGGTTTTAAATATCTATTTGAAATGAATGGGAATTTTGAGACATTGTATTTCTGCCCTTTGGTGCAATTGGTTTACTCCAGAATTACTGGAGTACATCAGCCTCATTAACCCTTTGAGTGCCAGAGAGGTAAGCAACGCATTGCAAAGCAATGCGTTGCATACCCATCTGGCACTCAAAGAGTTAATTCTTGAGATGATAGATAGCTCTCCTCCATATCGAGACCACTCTAGTATTCCAGGAGTTAATATACAAACATGGTTAGTGTCTTTAAATCAGTGTGTGGGGGGGTATTTGTCCCCTGTTGTGCAATTGGTTTATTCCAAAATTGCTCCAGTACAGGTTAGCACATCAGCCTCATTAACTACTGAGATGCTGGACAAGTTTCCAACACATTGGAGACATCTCTAACATTCAAGGAGTTAATATATACACAGGGTTAATGTCTCTAAATGAACCCTTTGAGTGACAGAGGGTTACGCAACGCATTGCAATGCATTGCGTACCCCTCTGGCACTCACATGGTTAAATGGGGTTTTAGATGCCATTTATAGTACATTTGATTTGGTACACAATTTCTCCATTTCTTATTAGTACATGAGACTCCTTAACTGTCATGAGCTAGTTAATTCTCTATCATATTGCTTGGAGGAATATCTATCATTCAAGCAGTTAATACACAAACAAGGTCCATGCACAGAATGTACATTACACAAAGAAAGAGAAGTGTGAGGAAGTTTACTGACCATGACCTCAGGGCTGAAATGTGCTTCTTCCTCTTCATACAGTGGCACAGCTCCTTCCATCCCATCTCCTCTCCCACATAACACACAGGATCCACTGGCTGCTCAGAGCAAAAAGAGAGGCAATTTCTACACCTCACATCTCTTGTATCTCCTCCCTCTCCTCTGAACGATCTCACACACTTTCTGACCTCCCCTTTCTCAGCTTCCTTGCTTCTTTTGTCCTTTTCTTTCTCTCTTTTTTCTCTCACGTTTATTGTTCTTTTTCACCTTCTCTTTTCAGCCTCTCCAGTCTCCATACCTCATTAACCACCAAAAGTACCTCTCTTTATCAATATGACTGTTTCTTTCAGTCTTATGAACATTTTCACAAACTAATCACTCTGTACTGTATTGCTTGTTATGCTTGCCTCCCACCTCTCTCACACGCACCCTTTCTTGACTTCTGTCTCTTCTGCAATGTCTTGTACCTGTGCCTCTTCCTTCTGCCTTCCCTATATCAAATACATTCTCAGTGTGCACATACACACATAGACACAAATACCACACATAAGCACACACATGCACAAACACACACAATCACACATACAAGCACACATTCACATACACACATGTGCACAAAAACATACATAAACATGTACACACACATGCACAAACAACTCTTCTTCTCTCCCACACACAAACACATGGTCTCGTTCACAGTTTTTCTCTCACTCTCACATGCATGCACACATCTCACTCTCACATGCATGCACACATCTCACTTTCACATGCATGCACACATTTCTCTCTCACATGCATGCACACATTTCTCTCTCACATGCATGCACACATCTCATTCTCACATGCATGCACACATTTCTCTCTCACATGCATGCACACATCTCACTCTCACATGCATGCACACATATCTCTCTCACATGCATGCACACATTTCTCTCTCACATGCATGCACACATCTCACTCTCACATGCATGCACACATATCTCTCTCACATGCATGCACACATTTCTCTCTCACATGCATGCACACATCTCACTCTCACATGCATGCACACATCTCGCTCTCACATGCATGCACACATCTCGCTCTCACATGCATGCACACATATCACTCTCACATGCATGCACACATCTCACTCTCACATGCATGCACACATTTCTCTCTCTCACACATGCACAGACACACGAACATTTTGTCTCTTTCTCCCTCTTCACACACATGGACTTTTCTCTCTCATTCTTATACACACTTCTCTGTGTATCTCTCCTTCCTCCAATATTCTCTTCTCCCCAATTCTCTCTCCCTCCCCACCTCTCTCTTCTCTTACTTGCACCATTCTTCTCTCCACTTCATTCTCTGTCTCTCCCTCCTTACTTCTAATATCCCTCTCCAACCTCACTCTCTCTGACTCACCCCTACCTCTCTCTCTCTCTCATTCATCTCTTGCTCTCTTTCTCCTCACTCTCATTCTCCCTTTCCTCTCACTCCCTCTTTCCCTTACCATTTCATGCCCATTTCATACTCTATTTCCCCCTTTCCCCCTTCATTCTCTCTCTTCCTTTCCCCTCCCTCTCTTCCTTTCATATTCTCCCTAACTACCTCACTCTCCCTTTATACCTCACTCTCATTCTCTCCTTACCCCCTAACTCACACCCCATTTCCCTCCACTCTTCCTTTCTCCTTTTCTCCCACTATTTCACTCTCTCCCATTACCCCCTCTCTCTTCCTCCCCTTCTCTTTCTCTTTTCCCCCTCACTCTCATTCTCTTTCTTCTCCCTCACTCTCACACTACCCCTGTCCCCCTCACTTTCCCACTCCACCTTACCCTTCACTCTCTCCCTTCCCCCTTTGCCTCTCACTTTCCCTCTCCTCCCTTATCCTTCATTTTCTCCCTTTGCCTCTCCCTGTCCCCCTCATTCTCATTATCTCCCATCTCCCTTATTCTCCTCCTCTCCCTCATCCCCTTAATTCTTTCCCTTGCTACTTCACTCTCCCTTTTCCCCGTCACTCTCATTTTCTCTCTTTACCCTCATTCACCTCCCCTTTCCCTCCACTGTTTCTCTATCTCTGTCTTTCTGTCTCACTCTCTCTCTCTCTCTCTCTCTCTCCCTCTTCATCTCTTTCTTTACATGTCCCTGGGTTTATGACAACCATGGGATAGAATCACTCACCAAGTAGTATTACTGATTTGGATGAAGTGGGAGCTGCAGCTCTGGAGCAAGTTGGACTCTTGAGGCCGCTTAATGATGAAACTGGAGGTATATATAATACAGCTCTCCTCTTCCCCAGGCAGTTCAGGGACTATCAGTGTGGTCCCATTGGTATGTTCAGACTGCCTTATTTACTCCTTTTCCAACAGCTAACATATAGCATTGCTATCCACCAACAGATGCTGTGCTCAGATTATACTGCTCAATACCCACTTTTCTGTGCAGCATCCAAACATTCATAAATAAAGCCATGGCTCCAGAATTACTTTATACAGGTCATCAACACGGTGACACAAATTACATCTCGGATTAGGGGAAGTAAACAAAGTGCCTATATAGATCATCCCAAGGTTTTTTAGGGAGAGCAGCTGGCGCTGTTTTCTGCCTTAGGGAATGTCACACTTTGCAGTGTCTGCCAGGTTTCACAGGGTGGAAAAACATCTTCTGTTTGAAAGAAGAGACATTTGGTGGAATATTAAATTATTTGTAACCCGTTCCAATCCAGTCTTTGAGGACTAATGCAAACTAATGATGTGGATTTCTTTTCCAAAATGTTTAATGCAATGGGCCTCGCACAGAAAATAAAGGAGGTGCAATTCTGGAGCAAACAGAACATGGGCTGAACTTGGCATTCACTGGGTGCCTCATGTTTCAGGGGCCTTCTCCTTGGGCTCCCAGCAGTCCCATGTTTACAGAAAGGGATCTATATAACCCAGCGGTCAGGTAATCAGGGAGGCGTGAGGCTGCTGTGGGGTCCCACTTCATAAATGTGACTGCTTTTCCCAGAAATAGGAAGGGAAGAAAAAGGCTACAGCAAAATGTAACCCTTTGAGTGTCAGAGAGGAATACAACGCATTGCAACGCAATGTGTTGGATACCTTTCTGGTACTCAAAGGGTTAAGAGAATCTTAATGTTTATCTCTATCTGGTTGCCTCCATTCACAGTTCCACCAGGGGTCTCAGGGATTCTTTAAACCAGGGCTCAAAATTTCCACTTGCAACTAGCCAATGGCGAGTGAAAATTTAGCACCGGTGAGTAGAAATTCAGCCCTGGTGGCTATGTTATGGCTTGCAGTGGCGAGTAACTTTTCAGGTCTGGCTAGTAGCAAAGGACTTAAAATTATAAGCCCTGCTTTAAACTACCCTGGGAGCAAACCTTCAGCACCACAGGGGGCAAATGAAAATTACAACTGATTTAAATGAGACTTTTAACCTCTTGAATGCTATAAAGGTCTCCAAAATATTGCTTTGCTAAATGTCGGAGAGCTCTTTAGCATTGAAGGGGTCAAAAGCTCCATATGAATAAATAGGAATTAGGGGAGCTATTATTAGACACCTATGGTATATTTGATTTGCTCCAAAATGGCACTACTTTTGCTTTGGTAAAAGAAACATAATACAATTGCTATTTCATTTATTTAACCCCTTGGGTGCTACATCCAGCCAGGTTAATAAAGTGTGATGTAGGCCACAGATATATTTGCTCCCATTGCCTGTTTCACGCCTACATTGCATATTTAATAAAAGCCATTTCCTTCTTTATTGTCCGCAGCACAATGTGTGCTTCAGTAAAATCAAGATTCATTTTCTCCAATATGACAATACAGCTCATCTGTTAACTGTTTGAATGCCTGATAGGCATACCTGGGAACTTTCAGTTGAGGGCTACCCGGAGGGTAGTCCTCTGTTCAGCAGGGGGTAACAAAAATGACGCCAATCGTGTCAAAAAGGGGCAGGGCTTAACACGAGTGTTGGGGGGGGGTTAACACTTTGAGTGCCAGAGTGGTAAGGAATGCATTGCAAAGCAATGCATTCTGTACCACTCTGGTACTCAGAGGGTTAAATGTGTCACACAGAAGGCTGGGGACGGAGGCACAACGGGAGAAAAAGCAGATGTGGCAGAGTTTCAATAGAAACTCTCCACATCCGGAGGAATCAGCCTCTGCCCCGGAGACCCGGTAAAGCTCTGTCAGACCCGGAGTCTCTGGGGTAAATCCGGAGAGTTCCCAGGTATGGTGATAGGTGCAGAAATCTTTGAAAAGCAATGTTTTGCGTACCCCTCTTGACCTCAAACAGTTAACTAAAGTGAATATTGTGCTAATTGCACTCTTATCTCATGTGACTAGTCACATTCCTCATTTACCCATTCTCAGTTTAACCATTTGAATGCCAGAAGGGTATCCAATGCATTGCTTTGAAATGCACTGGTTATCCCTCTGGCACTGAAAGGGTTAAAACTTAATCTTTGATGGGATTTTTTTCTGTAATTCAACCACAAAATACACAATGAAAAAAAACAATTATTTGTTTTGGAAAAATCTATCAGAATTTTATCAGAAAAAATGTTGTTGACACACAAATGCATTCTTAAAGGAGAACTACATCTACAGGAATAAGTGGCTTTTGTTAGGGGGATGTACTAATACTTAAACAGCTGCTAAAACGGATTCTGTGTGCTGCTCCTGTTTATTGTTTATTTACTAAGATGTTTATCTTGAAAATATACCACCTGCACCAGGGCAGCATGGAAACGTATGAGTGTTTTCGTGTTGTGTTCCTCTGCCCCTTGTATTTGTGCTATGGATTAAAGAAACAGATGTAATTGTCACTGTTTGGGGCTTTCTGTTAACAATGGAAGATTATGTGCACCAGCATGTATAAAAGTGAGCCTACATGCTCGTTCATCCCATACATATCCTGAAGTGCAAGCGCATGATTTTTATAAGGTAGAGAAAATGAGCTGTGGATTCATACTTTCTCCCACTGTGTTTAACAGTTGCACGTATATCTATCTATCTATCTATCTATCTATCTATCTATCTACATATATTTGTTGTTCTTCTTTTGCATTGTAAGTGCAGTTGCCTGCATTTCCTGTGTATTAGGTCTACATTTCATTTTCCTCTTTATACAAGAAATCAGTAATTGCCAATGTTTTCCTTGAGATACACCAGAGGGTAACATGTTCAGGATATCCCAGCTCAATCACAGGCTGGGTTCATCTCTAACAGTCATTTTGGATTAAATTACTTGTTTTAAATTATTGAAAGTACTGGACAGAGATGTTCAGTTGGGAGCAAGCATGTCAGGGTATATTGTAGACCTTGTAGGACTGGTATCCTAGGTAAACTGCAATCTCTTTCAGCTAACAAGTGTCATTCAGAGGGAAGAAATATCCTGAAGTGCATCATGCTACTCCTGCCCAGATGGCAATCCAGCCTCAAATGCCAGGCACCGTAATTCCTCTCTGAATAAGAAAAGCAGCCAACTCCAAACATACATATCAGCTTTCTTAGACACGTGATCTTTCTAGGAACCCATGAGCAAGGGGTACACATCATTACTTTTAGGGTTTCCTAGCTCAAGGGTAATTTGCATATGCAAAGTACTGGAACAAACCTGTCATGATTTGTAGCAGTTTCTACAGAACTGTTATTTTAACGTAGGTGCGACCTCTTTTAGTGCACAAGTGACATACACAGAGAACAATCCTGAAGCACATCATACTTTTCCTGTCAAGCTGACAATCCAGCCATGAAGTGTCAACCATTTTATCTGGGGGCAAAATAAGCAGCCAATGCCTGCTGCATTTTTTTGCTGTAAGCATCCATGGGGGGTCCACATTTGGATTCCTCTATTACCTTTAGGGTGAACACACCAAAGTCAATTTGAATATGCAAAGTACTGGTCAGAGATGTTTAACGAGAAACAAGATACCTAGGGCATGTAGCAGGCTCTGCAAGACTGGTATCCTAACTAGGTTACACTCCTTTAATTCACAAATGTCTTACACAGTGTAAATACATCCTGAAGAACATCCTACTTCCCAGGGAAAGGGAAAGGAAATCCAGCCCTATAGCTCAAGCTTCCACAGGAGCAGCTGTTGTCTTTAGTTACCCATGAGGAAATCGGTGAATAATGGCACTCTCCACTTGGCGGATAATTTTCTGAGAAAAGTGCTGTTTTTGCACTTTTCCCAGGCTTTTTCGCCCATTGAATTCAATGGGAAGAAAAATATTTTTCCACCACATGAAAGTTTTCTACAACCATAAAAAAAGGCTGTCAGGCTCTCACAGCAGCCATTTTGTATTTGTGAGAGGAGAGAGCAATGCATTTTTTGAGCTAGAGAAGATAGGAGAATTGAAGTTTAGTTTAGGGAATCTTGTTCTGTTAGGAGAGTCTGTAGGGCACTCTGGGGAGAAAAAGGGAGGAAGGAGGTTGACCCTAAATATTCCAAAATTCCATGTGACTGACTGGCAAGACACAGACAGCTAGGGACCTATTTGCTTGCTGATCTTGCTGTTATTGTCTCTGTGCTTGGTGAGGAAGTCTGGGGAAAGACGTTGTTGATTTTGTTTTTCAGTTTTTGTTTTTTTTTGGACAGACTGTGATAAGAAAACAGGGTAGACAACTTAAAAAAAATCAAAAAAGAATAAAACTCTAAATATATTAGATGACAGTGACAGACATCTGACTGGGCTTAGGCAAGGCATCATACAGCTCCATCAGTTGTGTTGTGTACCGTACAATAAAAAAACACAGTGTAGTTGTGTAATGTCTAGCAAACGCACAAAGGGAAGGGGATGGCGGAGGGGTGGAGTAGTGCAGGGACATGAGAGTAAAGTAGTAGTTCAAAAACTGTCTGCAGCAATGGTTGATGCAGCGTGTGCAATCAATGATGATGATCCCTCTACTCCAAGGGACGATGCAGTTTGCCAAGGTCCCAGCAAAACTAGTTCCAGCACCACCAGTGCCAGTAGAAATAAAGAACCATATGAGAAGAACACTGAAGATGACAACAAGTCGCATTCAAGTGTTGATGATGCTGGCAATAGCATAATAGATGAAGGTGTATCAGCTGAACTGCCTGCTGCATCAGATAGTGAGACAAACAAGCACCAAAATGCCTATCCTTAAAGTAGTATTGAATTTTGTTATAGTAAAAGTAAAATGAAATTGTTTGAAACCTTCGGTTAGAGGAACATAAGGGTAGTAGTGGGCAAGAACTGTCAGGTGATGCTGATGCTGCTGAGAATGACCTAATGATGACTGATGATGATGCAGATCTAGAATATATCCCTCCACATCATTCTCTTGTTCAGATACAGATGAAGTTGAGAGTGAGGATGATGATAGGGCTATAAGGTTAGCAGAAAGTCAAAAGCTGAATCTTCCACCACTTTTAAGGAATAATGAGCACTGTGCCTGTCTATAAACTGTTTGAGAAAGCCACTGGAAAGTCTGACTCTGGACAAGCACAGATTTCAAAAAGCACACAGTCACCCTCAGTCGTCATCATCAGCATCATCGACTCTTCAAAGTCCAAGTGCCACTCAGCCACACACACACCTGTTTTGAGTACCCAGCAACAGCAACACAGGTTAGTATCCACAATATTATATATGACAAGTGCCTGTGGTGCTGCTGCTGTAAGTGCTGCACCTTTGAGACCTAGTAGTAGTGAAGTACAATTACATCAACATCTAGCCTTAGTAGTAGTAGTAGTAGTAGCAGTATCACCATCTCAGGAAACCCTCATTCCATGAAGTCCACAGTATGGAGATACTTCACTCAGGATCCTCAAGTTAAGCATGTTGCTATCTGTTATCTGTACAAAAAGCACATGAGCAGGGGGAAAGCAGGCTCACACCTAGGCACCTTCTCTATGAGATCCCACCTGAAGCACAAGCACAGGTCTGACTGGAAGACACACTAACAGCAGGTCAAAAGTGTGATAACTAGCAGCAGCAGAAGCACTTTAAAAAGTTCCCTGGGCTCTAAGGCAGAAAAATAAGTAGTTAAGTTATTTATGTGTCAGAGAGTGTGCTACTGCCAGTGCCAACAGTTAATTCACTCCAAATAACACCTATGGCTCCTGCTGCAGAGGAGTATGACAGACAAAGCCAGGACAAATATTTTAACAGCAGCACAGATGAGGAGGTGGAGGAGGGACGTGAAGAAGGGTTACCACCATCTACCCCACTTTGGACCACTGCTATGAGTGACAACTAATGTGTGTCACTAATCTGAGAAGGAGGATAGAGTTTTGACGCAAACATGACAATATTAAATACAATATACATACACAAATCACACCATATCAGCCAGTCCCCCACCACCACCACTACCATACACATCTGCCACATTGCAGGATGTATTTTTTTTAAATCTCTTGACATCATCATGAATATGTGCCAGTGTCATTTAAGAAGGAAGTTAGTGTTGTGGGCAAAGGACAAATGCATCTGCAGGTAACCCATTTTTCATGACATATGTTGCTGTAGGACTCAAAACTTTGACTTTCAGACACTTATTTCTAAACTACAGCCCTCAGAAGTAGTAATATTACAGTGGGAAATTTAGCACCTATAGGAAATATAGGCGAAAAATGTGTTAACATAGGTGGAAAATTTGTTAAAATAAGCAAAAAGGAGGACATATTTGCATAGGCGGAAAGGCGAAATGTTTTGTGGGAAAATAAAAAAATCGGCAAGTTTTCGTGAAAAGTCATGCAGGAAATGTTTCATGCTTTTCGTCCACCCCTACTTAGGGTGACCAAAATCATGGGTAATTTGCATATGCAACATACTAGTTAGAGATACTCAACTAGGAATGGGCTTGCCAGACACTTATTATAACAGTAGACTTCCACTTTAACCCTTTCAAAATTTGAAGGGTCTTTATGAACAAAATATTGTAGACTTTTCAGAGAGAAAATACTTCAGCTTTTTACATGTTTTCTTTTGTTATTTGTGTAGATTGAGTAGTAGCTGAGATGTCTGGGAAATTTCAGCAAAAAGTCAGAGATCAAAGTGGTGATGATTAGCTAACTCCTTAGATGAAAGATGGTTGTCAAAAACCTCTCTACTTGCATTCAAGGTGTTAAGATTAGAATAGTTTACACACTGTTTAGTAAAATGACACATGTGATTACAAGAGAACCAATTATATATAATAATAACAGCCCACACCTTAAAATGGCCAGCAAAGTGCAGCATTCAAGGGGTTAAAAGGCTCACTGAATTCTATGGGATTTGTTCTTCTTTCTCTAATTCTCAATAGGGAACTTGGTTTTCTCTTGTTCTTCGTAGAACATCAGCCGCCCTGTAACTGGCATTTTGGCAACCAATAACAGGGAGGGAGCTATCAGTAATTTTATCACCCTGCATGTGTTGTAAAGCTGTTACAGTGAGAAATCATTCAGTGAACCACAAATGGTTTGTGGTCCAATTCTCCATGGTGAAATGTGATAGTACCTCGAAATAGCTTACTCACCACTACTTACAAGGAAGCAGATTTTTGCATTGTCAGTCTTTCATGAAATAACCACTACATTTGATTAAGCCTACTACAATTCATTGCCTTGGGGACAAGGAGGCTGAAAGGTGGAGTTATTCAACAGGTTGAGGGAGGGCTGTGACCATGGTTGTTGCTGCACAGAAAGCTATAGGGATGGGGCAATCGCAAACACAGGATGACAAAGTTGGGACTGTGAATTCAGACAGCATAGACAGCTATCGGAACTTAGTGCTACATTAACCCTTTGAGTGGCAGAGAGGCAAGCAAAGCATTGCAAAGCAATGTGTTGCATACCCCTCTGGCACTTAAAGGGTTAACATATAAACAGACCTACATGAATATAATAATGGCTCATTAAGCTGTATTTCAATATGCAAACAATACAATGCCAAAGTAGTCACTGCAAAATCTACATCCAGTTCAAATCTGAAAGTAAGTCATATGTACAGATTTATACTGAAACAGAAATATGTTCATGTTGGACATATTCAGGAGAATGTACAACACCTCTTAATAGTAACCTCCAGGGCCACCGTTTTCTTTACAATGGCCAAATGGTCTTAATAGTTCTGTTTAATTTTGCTTTTGCTCAAGAGATAACAGCATCGATTCAATCGTCTTGACACCCCCAAAAGAACAGCCAATGGCAGATTTTTTTAAGCAGGGTAAGCCATTCAATTAACCGTCTTATAAATAGCTAAGAGCAATTTTAAAAGCTCAACAGTCGTTGAAAAATCACCCATTGAAAACAATGGAACAGCTATACCTAGGAGCCAGCCAAATTTGTGCGGTAGTGCCAACGCACAATAAACTGAGATATTTACCAGCAGAATTCAGTACCCAGTTTACTGGGTGTTCAGCACACAATGGAGAAAAAAACACCACTAGACAAAACAAAGCAGGGAAAAATCAGCTCACACAACACTCAGCACATACCACAAGCACAGCAAAGCAGAATTAACCCCTGCAAAGTTATGCAACTGCACAGAAAATGGCCATGCCCTACAAACAAGTCCTGAACAAGGAACAAAAACCTATCAACTCCCAGGGACAAGGATTTGACAAAACAACCTAACACAATCCCAAACACCATACCCCGGAACAACAGGGTTTAACACACAACAACACATGTTTACACACAACATAAGACACACACCTGTCAATCCCAAAGCAACCAAAGCTCACCTGTACAACATCATCAGCCAATGGAGACCCAATGTGCACCTGACAAAGTCATACACACACACACCTGACAGGTACACAGCAAGTACAACAAATCAGACAAAAAAAACAGCCACACCGCAAAACACTTACCTGAACAACACATCCCTTCTTAATGGTCACTGCCTACCTGATAACCGAGCCTGGAAAAACACCCTACCACTGTCTTAAAGGGACATCTCACCATCCTCAGACATGGCATGTTTACAGTGAGACCACTCACACAGACAGAAAGATCACAACCAGTATGTCTGCATATCTTCTTAAAATCCTTTGTCTGTTGCAAGCTCTGATTCTCCTACTGAAGATCCAGACAGAAGCCCATTTACCCCTGGATGACCACACCAGGCAGAAGCACCTCAGCTGCTGCAACAATATGTCCCACAGCTCCCACATCTGCCACAGGGACATGTGGAGAAGTACAGGGATAACAGACTGCCACATAGACACAGGATATACCATGCAAGGTTCAAAAATGATGGATGCTGAAGTGAGAGAGAAGTACAGGTTGACGCTGCACAGTATCATCGACCTATATGCAGTGATCACAAATGACTTCAACCCCATATACAGCACCAACCATACCCCATCTGGCTTACAGAAGCTGCTGTGTGCCATAATTTTATGGAAAGTGGATTCTTCCAGTCCACAAAAGGGTTTGTATCTGGCATGTCCCAACCCATATGTTCAATGGCGCTGTCTCAGGTGTTGACAGCCCTCAAGAGGAAGGCCAGGAGGTACATCCACTTCCCCTTCACCCAGATGGAGTGGACTTGTGTCAAAAAGGACTTCTACTCCAGGGGAGGCATGACCAGGGTCATGGGCTCCATAGACTGTACACATGTGTGCATAAGCGCTCCAACGCATGAAGGACATCTCTTCATCAACAGGAAGAATTTGCACTCCATTAATGTGCAGATGGTGTGTTATTCCAACATGAGGATTACCCATGTTTGTGCCTCCTATCCTGGCAGCTGTCATGACTCCTACATCCTCAAGCGCTCATCCATACACAGATACTTTGAGAATGGGACCTATACAGGAAGATGGCTTTTGGGTTAGTTAACAATCCAAACATCACACCACATCCACTAATGTAAACACTAGTGTTGAGCGAGCATGCTCGGCCGATGCTTGGATCGGCTCGAGCATCGCTCTGCTCGGCACATGGCGGTACTCGTACGAGTACCGCCATGTGCTCGCCCGCCATGTTCGGGTGGAAGGGATCTGTGCCGGAGGAGGCACAGATCTTGCAGACGCTCCGCTGGACCACCAGGGACTGGAGGTAGGGGACATTGCGGAGATGAAGGGGGCATTGCGGAGATGAAGGGGGACATTGTGGAGATGAAGTGGGACATTGCGGAGATGAAGGGGGCATTGCGGAGATGAAGGGGGCATTGCGGAGATGAAGGGGCACTTTGTTGAAGGGGGAGATTGCGGAGATGAAGGGGGCATTGCGGAGATGAAGGGGGCATTGCGGAGATGAAGGGGCACTTTGTGGAAGGGGGACATTGTGGAAGGGGGACATTGTGGAAGAGGGGCATTGTGGAGATGAAGGGGGGCATTGACCAGGCACCCTCCCCTCATCAGAGCAGGGGGTGCCTGGTGTAATGCTCGTGTCGCCCCATTGGATTCAATGGGGCTCGGGTGCTCGGCCGAGCACTCGAGCCTCCGGCGGTGCTCGGTCAGAGCACCCGAGCACCCGAACATCGGGGTGCTCGCTCAACACTAGTAAACACAGCTTAGCATGGTCATGAAACACACAAGTAGCATGTCCCCCATACACAACATCCTCCATATAACATGTTGTCCCTATCTCACAATGTCACTCTCTTTCCACAGGTGATGCCAATTACGGGTGTAAACAGTGGCTCCCCACACTATTACCAAATCCCCTAACACCTGCACAGGAGCACTACCATGAGGCTCATGTCCAAACAAGGAATGACATTAAGTGCACCATTGGCTCCCCCCTACCTGGATCACTCAGGGGGAGCTCTGCAATATGCACCAGCAAAGGCATGCAACATTATCCTGGCGTGTGCCATACTCCATGGCATGACCCATCATGGAACAGAACAATATCCAAGTGACCCTGATGAAACGTTGGCTCCACATCCATGAAGCTCACCTCCTGCTGTTCACTAGTGCTGTAGTGCTGGTGTTTATTCATTTTGAAACTTGGAGTTGTTAGCAACATCTTCAAAACCTTTCACATATTCAAAAACTGCTCAAGTATATGTATATGAGTTTCCTAAGATCTAAGCAGAAAAACCTGTACTGCACTTCTTCAGAGTTCAAATAACTTTTGGAGAACCTTTGTATTTTTCAGTAGCCATTTTTTATGTTAAACATACCCTTTGGGTGCTTTTAGAAGTGCATTTTGGTACTACACAAACATTTTAATGTATTGATAAACATATTAAAAGAAGCCTCTCTCCATCCAAAATATATCTGTTGATTCTGATGTTGAAATAGCCATTTCTTCACATAGCAGAATAGTTATGAGTTATGTACAGTATCTCACATAAGTGAGTACACCCTCACATTTATGTAAATATTTTTATTTTAACTTTCATGTGACAACACTGAAGAAATGACAATCTGCTACAATGTAAAGTAATGAGTGTACAGCCTGTATAACAGTGTAAGTTTGCTGTCCCCCTCAAAATAACTCAACTCACAACCATTAGTGTCTACACCTTGGCAACAAAAGTGAGTACACCCCTAAGTGGAAATGTCCAAATTGGGCCCAAAGTGTCAAAATTTTGTTTGGCCACCATTATTTTCCAGCACTGCCTTAACCCTCTTGGGCATGGAGTTCACCAGAGCTTCACAGGTTGTCACTGGAACCCTCTTCCACTCCTCCATGACAACATCACGGAGCTGGTGAATGTTAGAGACCTTGCACTCCCCCACCTTCCATTTGAGGATGCCCCACAGATGCTCAATAGGGTTTAGGTCTGGAGACATGCTTGGCCAGTCCATCACCTTTACCCTCAGCTTCTTTAGCAAGGCAGTGGTCGTCTTGGAGGTGTGTTTGGGGTTGTTATCATGTTGGAATACTCCTCCGAAGGGAGGAGATCCTGCTCTGCTTCAGTATGTCACAGTACACGTTGGGATTCATGGTTCCCTTAATGAACTGTAGCTCCCCAGTGCCGGCAGCAGTCATGCAGGCCCAGATCATGACACTCCCACCACCATGCTTGACTGTAGACAAGGCACACTTGTATTTGTACTCCTCACCTGGTTGCCGACACACACACTTGACACCATCTGAACCAAATAAGTTTATCTTGGTCTCATCAACCACAGGACATGGATCCAGTAATCCATGTCCTTAGTCTGCTTGTCTTCAGCAAACTGCTTGAAGGCTTTCTTGTGCATCATCTTTAGAAGAGGCTTCCTTCTGGCATGACAGCCATGCAGACCAATTTGATGAAGTGTGCGGCATATGGTCTGAGCACTGACAGGCTGTCCCACCACCCCTCCAACCTCTGCAGCAATGCTGGCAGCACTCATATGTCTATTTCCCAAAGACAACCTCTGGATATGACGCTGAGCACGTGCACTCAACTTCTTTGGTCGACCATGGTGTGGCCTGTTCTGAGTGGAATCTGTCCTGTGAAACCACTGTATGGTCTTGCCCACTGTGCTGCAGCTCAGTTTCAGGGTCTTGGCAATCTTCTTATAGCCTAGGCCATCTTTATGTAGAACAACAATTCTTTTTTTCAGATCCTCAGAGAGTTCTTTGCCATGACATTCCATGTTGAACTTCCAGTGACCAGTATGTGAGATTGTGAGAAGGATAACACCAAATTTAACACATCTGATCCCCATTAACACCTGAGACCTTGTAACACTAACGAGTCACATGACACCGGGGAGGGAAAATGGCTAATTAGGCCCAATTTGGACATTTCCACTTAGGGGTTTACTCACTTTTGTTGGCAAGGTTTAGACTAGTGTTGAGCGAGCATGCTCGGCCGATGCTCGGATCGGCTCGAGCATCGCTCTGCTCGGCACATGGCGGTACTCGTACGAGTACCGCATGTGCTCGCCCGCCATGTTCGGGTCTCCTCCCCGCACGTTTTGCGGCTGCTGCACAGCCAATAAACGTGCAGGGAGGCTCTGACATCAGTGTAATGCCAGCAGCCATGTTGGCTGCTGGCATTACACTGATTGGCTGGCCAGAACCCGTGGTCTGGTGCTGTATAGCACCTGACCAGCGAGTTCGGCTCAGTCTTAGCCAGGGAGAGATGAGGATAGGAAGGGAAAGTCAGTGTAGGGAGAAGACAAGCAAATTTGTGAAAAAAAAGAACCAAAAGTCCTTTTTAGGACTACTGTGTGTGGGGGCAGCAGTTTATTTTGTGTGGGGGGAAAAAAACAAACAAAAAAAAAATTTCATATATTCTGTTTAGTGTGCAAAGTTGCAGATTAGAGCACATTCTGTTTAGTGTGCAAAGTTGCAGATTAGAGCACATTCTGTTTAGTGTGCAAAGTTGCAGATTAGAGCACATTCTGTTAAGTCTTCAAACTAAAATATCAAAGTCACATATTCCATTCAGTGTGCTTCGCCGCAGTTTAGCAGCATATTCTGTGTACTGTGCAGAGTTGCAGAATAGGAAGAAATACTGTTAAGTCTTCAAACTAAAATATCAAAGTCACATAATCCATTCAGTGTGCGTCACCGCAGTTTAGCAGCACATTCTGTGTACTGTGCAGAGTTGCAGAATAGGAAGAAATACTGTTAAGTCTTCAAACTAAAATATCAAAGTCACATATTCCATTCAGTGTGCGTCACCGCAGTTTAGCAGCACATTCTGTGTACTGTGCAGAGTTGCAGAATAGGAAGAAATACTGTTAAGTCTTCAAACTAAAATATCAAAGTCACATATTCCATTCAGTGTGCTTTGCCGCAGTTTAGCAGCATATTCTGTGTACTGTGCAGAGTTGCAGAATAGGAAGAAATACTGTTAAGTCTTCAAACTCAAATATCAAAGTCACATATTCCATTCAGTGTGCTTCGCCGCAGTTTAGCAGCATATTCTGTGTACTGTGCAGAGTTGCAGAATAGGAAGAAATACTGTTAAGTCTTCAAACTCAAATATCAAAGTCACATATTCCATTCAGTGTGCTTCGCCGCAGTTTAGCAGCATATTCTGTGTACTCTGCACAGTTGCAGAATAGGAAGAAATACTGTTAAGTCTTCAAACTCAAATATCAAAGTCACATATTCCATTCAGTGTGCTTCGCCGCAGTTTAGCAGCATATTCTGTGTACTCTGCACAGTTGCAGAATAGGAAGAAATACTGTTAAGTCTTCAAACTCAAATATCAAAGTCACATATTCCATTCAGTGTGCTTCGCCGCAGTTTAGCAGCATATTCTGTGTACTGTGCACAGTTGCAGAATAGGAAGAAATACTGTTAAGTCTTCAAACTCAAATATCAAAGTCACATATTCCATTCAGTGTGCGTCACCGCAGTTTAGCAGCACATTCTGTGTACTGTGCAGAGTTGCAGAATAGGAAGAAATACTGTTAAGTCTTCAAACTAAAATATCAAAGTCACATATTCCATTCAGTGTGCGTCACCGCAGTTTAGCAGCACATTCTGTGTACTGTGCAGAGTTGCAGAATAGGAAGAAATACTGTTAAGTCTTCAAACTAAAATATCAAAGTCACATATTCCATTCAGTGTGCTTCGCCGCAGTTTAGCAGCATATTCTGTGTACTGTGCAGAGTTGCAGAATAGGAAGAAATACTGTTAAGTATTCAAACTAAAATATCAAAGTCACATATTCCATTCAGTGTGCTTCGCCGCAGTTTAGCAGCATATTCTGTGTACTGTGCAGAGTTGCAGAATAGGAAGAAATACTGTTAAGTCTTCAAACTAAAATATCAGAGTCACATATTCCATTCAGTGTGCTTCGCCGCAGTTTAGCAGCATATTCTGTGTACACTGCACAGTTGCAGAATAGGAAGAAATACTGTTAAGTCTTCAAACTCAAATATCAAAGTCACATATTCCATTCAGTGTGCTTTGCCGCAGTTTAGCAGCATATTCTGTGTACTCTGCACAGTTGCAGAATAGGAAGAAATACTGTTAAGTCTTCAAACTCAAATATCAAAGTCACATATTCCATTCAGTGTGCTTCGCCGCAGTTTAGCAGCATATTCTGTGTACTCTGCACAGTTGCAGAATAGGAAGAAATACTGTTAAGTCTTCAAACTCAAATATCAAAGTCACATATTCCATTCAGTGTGCGTCACCACAGTTTAGCAGCATATTCTGTGTACTCTGCACAGTTGCAGAATAGGAAGAAATACTGTTAAGTCTTCAAACTAAAATATCAAAGTCACATATTCCATTCAGTGTGCATCACGGCAGTTTAGCAGCATATTCTGTGTACTCTGCACAGTTGCAGAATAGGAAGAAATACTGTTAAGTCTTCAAACTAAAATATCAAAGTCACATATTCCATTCAGTGTGCTTCGCCGCAGTTTAGCAGCATATTCTGTGTACTCTGCACAGTTGCAGAATAGGAAGAAATACTGTTAAGTCTTCAAACTAAAATATCAAAGTCACATATTCCATTCAGTGTGCGTCACCGCAGTTTAGCAGCATATTCTGTGTACTCTGCACAGTTGCAGAATAGGAAGAAATACTGTTAAGTCTTCAAACTAAAATATCAAAGTCACATATTCCATTCAGTGTGCGTCACCGCAGTTTAGCAGCATATTCTGTGTACTCTGCACAGTTGCAGAATAGGAAGAAATACTGTTAAGTCTTCAAACTCAAATATCAAAGTCACATATTCCATTCAGTGTGCTTCGCCGCAGTTTAGCAGCATATTCTGTGTACTCTGCACAGTTGCAGAATAGGAAGAAATACTGTTAAGTCTTCAAACTCAAATATCAAAGTCACATATTCCGTGTAAGATGAAGAAGGCGGGTAAAAAGGGACGGGGAAGTGGACGTGATCCTGATAGTTCAGGGCGCGGGTCAGGACGCGGAGAAACTGTGCCTGGTGCCAGAGCACAAGAAAGAAAGACATCCACCATACCTAGCTTCATGTCTCATTTTACAGGGCGTCGCAGGACATCACTCTCGAGGTCCGACCACTGCGAACAGGTGGTCGGTTGGATGTCAGCTGATACTGCTTCCAGTCGGTTAAGCACCACCCTGTCTTCCACCAAGTCCACTCTCAGTAGCCAAGAGTCAACATAATCCTCACTCTGATCATCCTTCCTCCCACCATAGACGGTCTGGTCAAAGAAGTGATCCCACACTGGGATATAGTGAGGAGCTCGTCTCATCACCAATCCTTCATTTGACCCTCTCTCCAAGCACGCTTGCAGAGGAACATGACATCTTATGCCCTGATTCACAACCTCTAGAGGGTACCCAATCACAAGAAGATGACAGATGTGAACGGCATTTAAGGTCAAAGGAAGTAGTGGATGATGATGATGATGAGACACAGTTGCCATTAAATCAACCACTATTACTGTCTCAAGACCTTGTTGAGGAGGATGTTATACAGTTGTCAATGACTGAGTATGTGGTGGGATCAAGACATGAGGAGGATGATCAGAGTGAGGAAGTGGAGGAGGACTTGGTGGACGATGAGGTGACTGACCCCACCTGGGAAGGTGTAGAGCCGAGCGATGACAGCAGTCCTGAGGGTGAGCCATCTGCAGCACCGCAACAGGCTGGAAGAGGCAGTGGTGTGGCTACAGAAAGAAGGCGGACCGCACCAAACCGGCCCGCAAATGTTCCACGGAGCACCCCCTTGCGTAAATCTACCTTGTCAAGGGGTAGGTGTTCCGCGGTATGGCGTTTTTTTAAGGAAAGTGCGGACGACAAAAGAATTGTAGTTTGCAACCTGTGCCACACCAGAATGAGCCGAGGCATGAACACTAGAAACCTCACCACCACCAGCATGATCCGACACATGGCATCCAAGCACCGTAATAAGTGGGAGGAACGCCTGGATCGCCCATCTGTGTCTGCAGGCCACACCACTGCCTCCTCTTCCCCTGTTTTCGGTGCCGGCCAATCGCCTGTCGAAGGCGCAGGCCCGCATACCTCCCGCCCTGCACCTGTACCATCTGAAGCACCATCAGCGACCACATCCACTTCCCTGTCCCAGCCCAGCGTCCAAATGTCGTTACCCCAGGCATTTGAGCGCAAGCGAAAATACCCAGCCACCCACCCACAGGCCATAGCACTAACCTCACACCTTTCCAAATTACTGGCCATTGAAATGCTGCCATTTAGGCTTGTGGAGACTGAGTCCATCCGCAGCCTGATGGCAGCAGCTGTCCCTCGGTACGCGGTCCCCAGCCGCCACTACTTTTCCCGGTGTGCCATCCCCGCATTACACCACCATGTGTCCCGTAACATCACCCGTGCCCTGACCAACGCAGTTACTGGGAAGGTCCACTTAACGACTGACACATGGACAAGTGCTTGTGGCCAGGGACGCTACATTTCCCTGACGGCACACTGGGTGAATGTCGTGGAGGCTGGGAGCGACTCGGACCCTGGGATGGCACGGGTGCTACCCACGCCGAGGATTGCGGGCCCTACCTCCATCAGGGTTTCCGCCAGCACCTACGTTATTGGCTCCTCCTCCTCCGTTTCCACCTCCGAATTCTCTACACGCAGCGCCACTCCCCCATCAGCCGGTAGCTGGAAGCAGTGTAGCACTGCAGTGGGGAAGCGTCAACAGGCCGTGCTGAAGCTGATCTGCCTTGGGGACAAACAGCACATGGCCTCAGAGCTGTTGCAGGGGATTAGTCACCAGACCGAGCAGTGGCTCTCGCCACTCAACCTGCAACCAGGCATGGTTGTGTGTGATAATGGGCGTAACTTGGTGGCGGCTTTGGAGCTCGGCAAGCTCACACACGTACCATGCCTAGCGCATGTATTTAATTTAGTGGTTCAGCGATTTCTAAAAACCTACCCCAATGTGCATGATCTCTTGACCAAGGTGCGCCGCGTGTGTGCACATTTCCGTAAGTCATCTACAGCTTCGGTCGGCCTGTTGAAGCTGCAGCAGCGCTTACAATTGCCAGCTCACCGGCTGCTGTGTGACGTGAGCACGCGCTGGAACTCCACCTTCCACATGTTGGCCCGGCTTTGTGAGCAGCAGAGGGCAGTAGTGGAGTACCAGCTGTTACACGGTCGTCGCCTCTCTGTTCAACTTCCTGTAATCAGAAGTGAGGAGTGGGAATGGATGTCAGACCTCTGTGAGGTTTTACGCAATTTTGAGGAATCGACACAGATGGTGAGCGGCGATAACGCTATTATCAGTGTAACCATCCCACTTCTGTGTCTACTGAAACGCTCGCTGCTCACAATTAAAACTGACGCTTTGCATGTGGAAGAGGTGGAAATGCGGGAGGAAGAGCTTACACAAGGTGATAGCCAGAGCACCCTCACTTCGTCTTCTCAGCAACAATTGGAGGAGGCGGAGGAGGAGGAGGAGGAGGAGGAAGACACGGTTGCCTCCGCTACAGAGGGTAGCCATGGAACTTTAGTTCCATCTCTTCAGCGTGGGTGGGCAGAAGAGGAGGAAGAGGATGAGGAGATTGAGAGTCATCCTCCTGGTGAGGACAGCGAAATCTTGCCTGTTGGTACTCTGGCACACATGGCTGACTTTATGTTAGGCTGCCTTTCCCGTGACCCACGCGTTATACGCATTTTAGACAACACGGATTACTGGGTGTTCACCCTTCTGGACCCCCGCTACAAAGAGAATTTCTCATCTCTCATTCCTCCGGTGGAGAGGACAAGCAAAATGGTGCAATACCAGAAGGTTCTTGTTGAAAAATTGCTCCAAAATTTTCCATCTGACAACGCTGGCGGCAGAGTACGTGCTACCTTGGCCAACCGAGAAGGGGAGAAAAGGGGAGCACACAGCAGTTCCGAGAAAGGCAGGGCAACACTCTCCAAGGCGTGGGACACCTTCATGACACCCCGCCAGCACCCTCACCCTGATGCGCAGCCTAGTGTCACAAGGAGGGAAAAGTTTTGGAAGATGGTGAAGGAGTACGTAGCAGACCGTGTCAGCGTCCTCAATGATCCCTCTGTGCCTTACAACTACTGGGTGTCCAAGCTGGACACGTGGTATGAACTGGCACTCTACGCCTTGGAGGTGCTGGCCTGCCCTGCCGCCAGCGTTCTGTCTGAGCGGGTATTTAGTGCTGCTGGTGGCATCATAACAGATAAGCGTATCCGCCTTTCCACCGACAATGCTGATAGGTTGACACTTATAAAAATGAACAAGGCCTGGATTTCCCCTGACTTCTCCACTCCACTGGAGGAAAGCCCCGGGGGAACATAAACTCACTTTATATATGTTATTTAAAATGATGGGAATACTCTGTATTCCCATTCACCCCTTCCACCCAAAAAACGGGTATATGGTTGACTCTTAATCTTCTCATCCTCCTCCTCCTCTTCCATATGCCCTGTGATATAATTTTTATATAGGGCCAGCTCACCAGCGGGCCCTGTTTGACAATTTTTATATAGGTCAGCTCACCAGCGGGCCTTCTCATATAATGTTTTATTGGGTCAGCTCTCTAGCGGGTCCTCTCATATAATGTTTTATAGCGTCAGCTCACTAGCGGACCTTCGCATATAATGTTTAGGATGGTCAGCTCCGCAGCAGACCCTCACCCATAATGTTTTAGATGGTCGGCTCAGCGCACGTTTCCCTCTTAATCATGGCCCCAGTTCAGAAAAATCGAGGAAATTTTTGGGAGAATTTGCCTTTGCGCACGTTTCCCTCTTAATCATGGCCTCAGTTCAGAAAAATCTAGGAAATTTTTGGGAGAATTTGCCTCTGCGCACGTTTCCCTCTTAATCATGGCCTCACTTCAGAAAAATCGATGAAATTTTTTGCAGAATTTGCAGATGATATATAAGTAAATATACAGCAAATACTGTTTGGTAACAATTTTTCGCCTAAAGTCGTTTTTATTTTCCTTTTTGTGTGTTTTACGGTCAGTCTGTAAACATGGCGTACTACGGGCGAAAGATCGTTCCCAGCAGCGATGTTGGAGTCCAAGATGCATCCAGACATCCTCCCTATGCTGTCCCTGAACCATTTCTGTGGTGTTTCCATCCTTTTCTGCCCTTTTCCTATGGACCAGGCACCCTCCCCTCATCAGAGCAGGGGGTGCCTGGTGTAATGCTCGAGTCCTCCCATTGACTTCAATGGGGTTCGGGTGCTCGGCCGAGCACTCGAGCCTCCGGGGGTGCTCGGTCAGAGCACCCGAACACCCGAGCATTGGGGTGCTCGCTCATCACTAGTTTAGACATTAATGGCTGTGTGTTGAGTTATTTTGAGGGGGACAACAAACTTACACTGTTATACAGGCTGTACAATCACTACTTTACATTGTAGAAGAGTGTCATTTCTTCAGTGTTGTCACATGAAATATAAAATGAAAATATTTACAAAAATGTGAGAGGTGTACTCACTTATGTGAGATACTGTATCTGTTATACTTATGAAGGTATGTCCCTAATCTCAGGGTCTATTAATTAAACGGGGACCATGAGTGCAGTTTGAAATGTATTGATGCAAGGAGATGTTGAGGGAGATTCACTAAGGTGTGATGAAGAGATGATAAAGTGGAGATGATATCACTTCTCCAGTTACTATGTTATTCTATGAAGCCTATGCACTGTAATGTTCTAGTTTGAAAGTGCATAGGCTCCATAGACTAACATAGGAAATAGAGAAGTGATATCACTGGAGATGTCATCTCCACTTTATCAACTCTTTATCACACCTTAGTGAATAACCCACAATGTTCTCCCTGCATAGTTTAATCAATTGACCCGACTCATGGCATATTCATGTTCCTTGCGATTTGGCAATGTGAAGATCATTGACCACTCTTGTGAGAGCAGTTTTCGTGGAGCGAGCAGTGAGAAATCCAGATTGTAAAGGGTCGAGCACATTGTGTGTGTTAAGGAAGTCAAGCAGGAGTGAGTAGACTAGGCATTCCAAGAGTTTAGAGGCAAAAGGCAAGAGAGAAAAGGGTAGATAGCTAGAGGGTGTGTTACTGTCAGAGAAGTTGTTCTTGAGGATGGGTGTTACTAAGGCATGTTTGAAGTCATAGCAGTGACAAAGGAGGAGATGAAGATCTGTAATAAGATAGGGATTAGTCTGGGGTAGAGGGACTGGATGAAGTGAGAGAGGAATGGGTCAAGTGTGCAAGTAGTGGAAGGAGCAGATGATAGCAAGTTAGTCAGTTCGTCCTCCATGACTAGTGAAAAAGAGTCCAGAGTGCCAGGAGGGGAACTAGGGAGGATAGGAGGGGATATAAAAGGTGGTATATTATCCAGGATGGAGTCCACCTTGACATTGATGAAGTCAGCAAAGACCTGTGGCTGTATGGCGTTTAAGACGGAGGAAGCTGGAGAGCAGAGGAGGAATCAAAGGTAGAGAAAAGGCATTGGGGGTTGGATTTATGAATGTTAATTAGTTGTGAAAAGTAATGTTTTTTAGGGAGGGACAGAGAAGAGTTAAAGCAGGAAAGTAGGAACCTGTAGTGGAGAAAGTCTGCCAGACTTTCTGCAGAGTTGTTCAGCTGAACGGGTACAGGACCAAAGGAAACTGGTGTCTTTATTAAGCCACAGCAGCAAGTTAGTTTTACGGGTGTATTGGAGAGAGAGAGGCACATGCAGGTTCAAAGAGGAGGATAGGACTGAGTTGTATATTTTGACAAGGCTGTTATTGTCAGGATTAAAGGGACTAGATGAAAGTCCAGTAGCCAGGGAGGACTGGAGAACAGTGCAATTAAGTGATTTGAGGTTACAGGTGAAATGGGGAGAGGAAGCAGGTATTGCAGAAGATGTAGAAGCAGTGCTGAATGTTAGAAGATGGTGATCGGATAGTGGAAGAGGAAAAATATTTAAATCCGGGAGTGCACAGCTTCTAGTAAACACAAGGTTTAGGAAATGACCATCCTTGTGAGTACTAGCATTGTACTAGCATATGTGCAGGTGTTGTGCTCACTGCATTGCTTTGTAATGCATTGGAGACATCTCTGCTACTTAACCTGTTAGAAACTAGAAACATTCACATACATAAAAGGGATGAACAAGCACAATTTTATTGTTGGTAAATATAACAAGTGAATGCCCTTACCGACTATCTCATGACTCTATTAGTTTTGGGGGTTGCTGTAGGGGTCACACTGGGAGGTTGTTGCTGTTGACCCCTCCATGGATTGCTGCATCCTCTATAGCCATAGGTTTTCCCTGCATTTTGTTTCCTGCTTTCAGGAACATCTGGCCCAATATGTCCATCACTCTTGTCCCAAAGTCAGGATTGCCCTCTGGGATTTGATTGCACGGAGGGTGACTGTGTTCCTCTGTGCATCCCTCTGTAACCTCCACAGATATCTGTTGTTTTTTCTCAATTCCCTGAGCTGTCTCCTCTGGATGCTCAGGCACTCCGCATCCATCCACATGGTTGGCTACCTGTGGCAGGGTCTGTGGCCGTAGATGGTGACAAGTAGTGGCTCTCTGACTTCCTCTTCCTGTTCCTGTTGGGCATTGGGATCCTCCATGTCTTCTTCTGGTTCTGCTGGAGGTGGTGAGGTGTCTTGCAGGGCAGTTGTCAGGGGCCAGCATGCGAGGACTGCAGGGATGCTAGTTCTTCCACCACATCAATGGATTCCTCACTTCTTACAGATGTTTCTTCCCCACTGGTTGAGATTGTGGTGGGGTGTGAATTCCTCCAGGGTTTGAGGGCACTGTGGGTCACCAGTAAGTCCCAGGTGTTCATAGTCTATTTGCCATGGATCATACAGTGGCCACTGGTAGCTGGTTCCCTCCCACCTGGTTGTGAGGTTATATCTGGGCCCATGCTGTGGCAGCATTCAGGTGGGTGGCTGTGGCCGATGTGCCCCATATTTTGTGGTGCTGACAGTACTGGGTAACCAGTGTCATACCGGTGGTAGTGCTATCCAATACTGGTCTTGGGTGGTGGTGGGCATCCAGCTCCCAGAGGGCATCTTCCCTATGATGGTGGGGGGTGGTAGCCTGTAATCTGAGGGTGGTAGTGTTGTTGGTGATGTCCTGCTTGGTCTCTCTGCACTGCACTGACCCTGACTGCATAGGGTGTCCTCCCGATATCTACCCCTCATCCCACTGGTGGTTCTGTCCCTAGCCTCAAGTGCCTCTCCTTCCTCGGGTACCTCTCTGCCCAGCTTGTCTCCAACTCCTTCCCTGACCAAGGATGCCCTGCTCTGCTTTCTCCTCTCCAGCACCTCTCCCCATCCCTCTTTCCTCCTCTCCCTGCCATCTCATGCTGACTCACACTCAGGATCTCACACAGTCCCTCACAGACACACTGTCAAAATAAAAGATAAAGTTGTGTGATGTGTGCCAAACAAAAAATATGTGTGTATGTGTTTGTATGCGTACATGCAAGATGTGCCAAGGTGTATTATGTGTCAATATATAAGTGTGCTAACTCTCTCTGCTCCCAACTCCTACCTCACTCAAGTGTCACCCCCCCCCTCTCTCTATGGCTGTCCTCTGCTCCTGGGTCCTGAGCTCTATCTCACAAAACCTTGAAACACAGACAAGGTATGTCAGTTATTTTGAGGGTATATATAGGTTAGTTGAATGTAGTTGACACTTTGGTGTGTTGTGATTGGCTGAGTTTTAACTTGTGTTGACAACATTTAGTGTCGCTAGATAATGTTGACTGTTATCATTTTCCTTTGAATGTGACCTATCATATGTAAATTATCGACTAATTTGGAAGCACAGTGAGGTTAAAAAAATGGAGCAACGCACATTTTGTAGCTACGTGAATTTTTCGGCCTATGCTTGTTAGCCATTCTGGTAGACTGCTTATTGAGATATGCAAGTCAGCTAATGATCGTTGGCCTTTTTTGCCTTAATGGCGATTTTACGTGCACATTTGAATCGAGGCCAACATCTTTAATCAGTCCTGGATGTCATGTTCATAGACGTGGACGTGACAATTGCAAACAGAATCACAAAACCTCAGATTGCTTTAAAGGTCAGAGGAGAGAGCAACACATTCCTTTGTAATGTGTTGTGCACCTCTGTGGTCTTAAAGGGTTACATAGCCTCATGCACTACCTGCTTCAGTTTGATAAAAAAAGACAGTAACTGTCATGTCTGCCTCTATGGATTTTACATCCAAGACTGACTAATGTTATCTCTTGAACAAAAGCACAATAGCAAAATTCATTAGAGTTTCCTGACCCTAGTAATGTACATAGGGAGGTTATTATTCAGAGATGTTAGCTATCTTTTAACTCAACCTATCACTGGCAAAGGGTAAAGGAATCATTTTCAACTGATTTCCTCTGTTCCAAGTTCATATAGTGTGTAGAGTGTGACAGAGGAATGGGTTTCTTTGAAATACACACTCACTCCCACACTACCCACTAGAGGTGTGAAGAACTATTAATCGCAGATAGAAATCAGTGGAAACCAGGGACTTAAGGCTCCCATGGGAATTCTCATGGGAAACCCCTTTCCACTGACCTTTTCTGCATGACAGAAGCAAGAGAGAGAGATAGCACGCGCGTGTGTGTGTGTGTGCACATTCATGCACATATGTATGATGACAGGAATATTTTGAACTTGCCATGGGAAATGGAACTCATATAGGACATGTTGTAAAAAGCTTTCCTACCTTCCAAAGGTAAGCTTCACCTTCATTACCTGTCTCTGGGTATTTCCTCAGAATGGAGGAAAACACAAAAATTCAGTGAAGAGGAAATGCAGACTTCCACATCCTTACTGTCCTAGTGGCCATTTTGTGAAACAAAGGGACTTAGGGACAACTCTGGAAGCTAAGGAAGTACAGCCATCTGTATCATAGGGGAGAAAGAAGAATTCCTCAAATTTAAACTGATAATAAATGGGACTTTTAACCATTTGACATCTATGGAGGTCTCCAATGCATTGAGAAGCAATGTGTTGGAACCTCTCTAGCATTTAACCCTCTGAGTTCCAGAGAGGTATCTAACAGGGAGTTTAACCACCCAAATGCTGAAGGACTCCAATGCATTTTAAATCAACGCATTGGAGAACTTTCTAGTTCTAGATGTTAAAATACTAATTTTGGGTGGACGCCCCAACAGTACGTGTCCTAGGTGTGATACATTGGGAGCTGATTTTTTTGCACATGTTCTGGTCATGTCCTGGGGTCATGGACTTTTGGACATCAGTGCTCAAACAATTGGAGAAGGCCTTCCAACCCCTCCCCCCGACTCCTAAAATGTGCGTTCTTGCTATATTTTCTGATGATATCGATTCAAATACTGATAGACGCCTTCTGTCGGAGCTCCTAGTGCTGACAAGAAGGGTGGTGGCACAACACTGGTTTTCCAGTACTCCCCTGACTGAAATGAAATGGCTAGAGTTAGGTTGGCACACTGTTCCACACTACAAATTAGTCTGTGTTCACAGGGGTACGCCTCACATGTTTTGTAGAATTTGGAACAAATGGATGACAGCTCATCACAGTCCGCAGGCTATTTTCTCATAGTCTGACCCATATAATCTGCTGGATGCGCACTTGTCAGTAGCTCTGGGTGCAAGGGGGAATGGGCCTAGGGTGCCGGGTTTCCTCATCCAGTAAGTGGGTTTAATTAGGGGTTTAGTTAGGGGATTAGGTCAGGGAGAGGAATTAGGGTCTGTTTAGGGGATTGTTTGTGGGGGTGGGTTATTTGGGAGGGGAAAAAAGGGAAAATGCATGACAGATGGGGATATCACAATGCTTATCTTGATGTCATTGTTAATTATACCAGTTGACATTCTGCTAGATGTCTCTGTAATACAATTTTGATCCTGTTATATTGCACTAATATGTATGTACCTCTACTGCCATGAATAAAACATTTTCTAAAAAAAAATCCTAATTTAAATCAGTTTGGAGTCTTATTTGTCCCCTATGGTGCTATTGGTTTGCCCCAGAATTGCTCTTCTTCTCACCTGTACATAAGGCATTAGACAGGCATTCAGGGATATCCAGACTAAGGCTTGGGTGTAGTCAATGCATCCTTCAGGAATGGCCAGTATACATATAAAAATGTGAACTGCTTCAGAACATAATCTTTAACTGATCTTTAAAGGAAAAGTTCCACCTTATTTGGACTACCGATAATTTGTATTACTTTTAATGACCTATATTTTTATACACTTTTATGTCCTCTTATGTCCCTGACAATAATCTAGCTAAATTTCTGTTCAGAGTTTACCAGTCAGAGATTATGAAAAAAAAGATATATGTATACATTACTGTAAGTTCTGGAAGCTCTGTATTCTGTAGAGTTGTCTTTTCTACATTGTTTCAGTGATCTCTTTTTTTTTACATTGTATCTATTTTACATTGTTGCACTCTTCCTGTTTTCACAGCCTTACACAGAAAGCTTTCTGAAAACAAATTCAGATAGCTCCCTGTCAGGGGCATAAAACTATAAAGAAATAAACTGAAAAAAGCATGCACAATTTGACTTTAAGTATTATGAGCTTGCAGAATATGTAGTCAAAATAAAGTGAAACTGCCCTTTTAATAAGCATGGAGACATATAATACATAGTTCTGTATGAAAATTTCCATAGCATAATGTAAAGTAGTTTATAAGCTTAGACATGGTTTGCATATATTGATCTGTAGAAAGTCTATTGTTGCTAATGTTTCTCTTTATATTTGCTGCACATGGCCCTCAATTCGTTGTCCTTTTGTCAGTTCAGCCCTTGAGGAAGAAGTGTGGACACCCTGGGTCTAGTATTTCTCTGTCACTTTACTGCAACTAAAATGTTCAGATTGCCGGCTCTCAGCAGCAGAGCTCTTCAGTAATCTGGAGATAATAGATCACATGAAAACGCTACTTTTCTGGGTCAGTTTAAATGGTTTGATTGTTAATTTACTTCCACATATATGCACTCTCTGATTAAATACTTCAGCGTTTTCTAATGAAATGTTTGTGTGTATTTCAATCTCTTCAGAGCCACAAGGCTGATGTACTAAGGAGAACATGAATAATTCTGGGGCAAACCAACAGCATCATATGGGAAACATACAAATTGCTGTGGTTTTAAAGGGGTCATTTAACCTCTTTGAATGCTAGAGATGTCTCAATCTCATTTTGAAGCAATAAGATGGCCTCCAAGAGGGTTAAATGCCTTACTTAAGTCAATGGTAGCTTAGGGAATGTTTATTTGACCCCTCTGGTACTGATGGTTTGAACCAGAATTACTTCTCATAATCTAGAGTATTTCAAGTGCTGTTTTTTTAACAGGTGGAAGGGACAATGATCCGCAGTACTTGAGACTTCATTGTTAGGAGGTTTTATTTTACTGTGTATATACATCAAGCTTCAAAAGTACCACATGCCCCCCCCCCCACACACACACACACCATAAACATACACACATAAACACACACTCGTCATACGCATACACACATACACACACATGCACACCACACACCATAAACATACACACATAAACACACACTCATACACACACTCGCCATACGCATACACACACACATGCACACCACACACACTTTATAAACATATACTTATAAACACAAACCACACACAAACAAGCAGACCAAATACACACACACATACAAACCATACACACATACACACATATGCATACACCATATACACACAAACCACACACATACACACAAACCCATCCACCATACACACACACACCATACTCATGCACACACAACCATACACACACAAACACATATAGACAGTGTGCACACGCATGCACCACACTACACTCATACACTCATACACATACACACATCTACACACACCACAAACACACACAGCTCACACACCACATACATACACACATCACATTAGATTGAATGTACAAAGCCAAATCCATGTTAAAAACAACAACAGGACTTGATTTTGAATCCCTACACCTGTTTGACATTACAGTACTAATACGTAAACCCCAAACCCTACCCTTAATTCACTCACATGTTTGATACTTTGTCACCTCACACACATTTGGATTTTAGAATATATTTTCCTTTAATATTAAATAGGCATCTCCTTGCACTTTGGTACAATTTTCTCTGGCCAAAAAAAAAAAAGTGATGGAAGTACCTACTAGGGAATTGGAAAATAAAGCATGAAAGAGAAAAGCTTGAGTCCTTAACATAATCAATATCTTTATTGGCTTTATAACCTTCAAGGAAAAGGGATGAGAATCTGAGAGAATGAGATTGCAATGATTCAACATAGCAACCAATAAGTTAAAACACCTTTAACTGATAAGTATTAAGACATTGGAAGCTAGAGACATCCAATTGCTTCACAATGTTATCTTATACAATCAGAGCTCTAAAGTTATATATTTGTTGGATAAATATTTTTATAAATGCTGGTGTAATTAGGTGATTCCCGGATCCGATGCATTAAGGGTCTGATTTCTGGTGGCAGGGGGCTCAGTCCTGCAGTGTATTGGATTGGTGTTCATCGATTGTGATTTAAGTGTTTGCCATGTTTGATTGTGAATCAAGTGTTTGTTACATTTGACTTTTATATGATTTTAATTGTGTTTGCTTATAAGGATATGCCTATTCTGAATAGATATTAGTTGCATGTAGTTTGGATTGATATTGTACCCAGGTGGGAGATCCGGAGGCTTCTTTGTTCTAAGGAGGGAATATCCCACGTGTCAGAGACAAAGACTTGTGAGGAGCACCCATCGAGCACGAACAAGATAAAGTGTCTTGTCCTTAGGCATGGTAGCCTCTCAATGGTGCTGCAACTCACGTTTTTCACTCCCATGTGCCATTGCAGAGAGGAAATCTCCATATCCATATCAGACTGGTCCCGCCCATAGACAGTCCAGCTCCGAAATGTCAGGCAAATCCTCTCCGTACGAGAGAAACAGCATAACCACAGACATACGTTTTGGCCTATGTGGGCCTCGTCGGTGTGGTGCAGCTGAATCCCTCTAGGCACATGGAAGCAAGGGCCCATGCCTGGTATACCATTATACTTAGAGAGACAAAGACTTGTGAGGAGCACCCATCGAGCACGAACAAGATAAAGTGTCTTGTCCTTAGGCATGGTAGCCTCTCAATGGTGCTGCAACTCACATTTTTCACTCCCATGTGCCATTGCAGAGAGGAAATCTCCATATCCATATCAGACTGGTCCCGCCCATAGACAGTCCAGCTCCGAAATGTCAGGCAAATCCTGTCCGCATGAGAGAAACAGCATATAAAGCAGATAAAATAAGGACATAATTCAGTCACTGTACAGTAAAGAAAAAGGCCAACAGCAGATGGTCTAACAAATACAATGACTTAGACATGATTACATTTCACACACAAAAGGGTTGCTGAACTCAGACAATGGACACAAAGACTTGAGGGGCTTGAATGAATTAACACACAGCAGGGGGTCTCAGTACAGTTCACAATACACTGGCTTGAGTGGCTACAATACACATTGAAAGTAACTTTAGGTAAACTCAAATAATTAACCCCCTAACGGTCCATTGCTTCGGAAGCAAGCCAGTAGTCCATGGTTGTCAGTCTCTTTGGGCCCAGAAATGTCCACAGTCTCTGGGGTTCTTGGGATAACAGTTCCTTGTTTAACAATCTCAGGGAGAGGCCATACCCTGTTCCAGGGCTAGGTCCATAGTCTGTGAGCAGGAGGCTGGCCCTCAGGCCCCTCCAGGAGCCAAGGGCCCAGTGGTTCCTGTGACACTCGGGTAGACACGTGGATTCTTGCATAACTGAGGGATCATACGTGGAAACTTGATTGAGCCCACATGGTGGTCTAGCGTGCAGTGATTTGCCTCCTTGGAGCAATTGAACTCCGAGTTCCCACAGGAGAGACAGTGGGATTTATGGATTATGAGGAATAGATCAATTGAAAAGTTTTAATAAATATATTTTTTTTATTGACCTGAATCTTCTTTCTTTATATATTGGATACTTTAGTGCTCTGATTGTATAAGATCATTTTGTTTTTTGCACCTGGAGGAAGAGGCAGGTTTTTTCGAGCAGCTTGAGATCTAATTTGGAGATATTGTATACTCTTTGTGCTACAAATAGTTTTATACACATTGCTTCACAATGTGTTTCAAACATCACTTGTGTCTGACAGGAATGTAAGATTCCATTAGAGCAGACAATTTCCTGCATTTATACGTAAAATCCAGCTCCTGTTCCTGTGCTTTTGTTGCACAAAGTAAGTCATTATATTGCCAAAACAAGAAGGCAACATTAAATTTAAAATGCACCATACTGTGGCATCAATGTATTGCATGGAGGTCCCCTCGAAACCTCTCTTAAAGCAGTTGGATATCTCATTACTCAAGCTCTTTCCCTAACACAATAATGTTTTAAATGCTATACCCCAGCCACTTGGGTAAACAAAATACATAACCATTATTAGTCCCAGTAATGAAGTGCTGGTGGATTCAAATCTGAGCAGAAGATATAGGATGACAAAGTAGCTTGCATCATATTACATGAGTCTTAATAGGTAAAAGTACGTACCAAGTTAGCTGTGGAAAAGCAGGAGACTGGTAGAGTAAAATATTTACATTTATTGGCTGAGTAGCTTTAGAATGCAAGCTTTCAAGACCACTTAGGTCTCTTGATCAGTCATGGTAAAGATAGGGAAAAAATTATTTGATCCCCTGCTGATTTTGTACATTTGCCCACTGACAAAGAAATGATCAGTCTATAATATTAATGGTAGGTTTATTTGAACAGTGAGAGACAAAATAACAACAAAAAAATCCAGAAAAACGCATTTCAAAAAAGTTATAAATTGATTTGCATTTTACTGAGTGAAATAAGATATTTGACCCCCTATCAATCAGCAAGATTTCTGGCTCCCAGATGCCTTTTATACAGGTAACAAGCTGAGATTAGGAGCACTCTCTTAAAGGGAGTGCTTCTAATCTCAGCTTGTTACCTGTATAGAAGACACCTGTCCACAGAAGCAATCAATCAATCAGATTCCAAATTCTCCACCATGGCCAAGACCAAAGAGCTGTCCAAAGATGTCAGGAACAAGATTGTAGACTTACACAAGGCTGGAATGGTCTACAAGACCATCGTCAAGCAGCTTGGTGAGAAGGTGACAACAGTTGGTGCGATTATTCGCAAATGGAAGAAATACAAAATAACTGTCAATCTCCCTCGGTCTGGGGCTCCATGCAAGATCTCACCTCGTGGACTTTCAATGATCATGAGAACAGTGAGGAATCAGCCCAGAACTACACGGGAGGATCTTGTCAATGATCTCAAGGCAGCTAGGACCATAGTCACCAAGAAAACAATTGGTAACACACTACGCCGTGAAGGGCTGAAATCCTGAAGCGCCCGCAAGGTTCCCCCTGCTCAAGAAAGCACATGTACAGGCCCGTCTGAAGTTTGCTAATGAACATCTGAATGATTCAGAGCAGAACTGGGTGAAAGTTTTGTGGCCGGATGAGACCAAAATCGAGCTCTTTGGCATCAACGCAACTCACTATGTTTGGAGGAGGTTGAATGATGCCTATGACCCCAAGAACACCATCCCCACCATCAAACATGGAGGTTGAAACATTATGCTTTGGAGATTGGTAGAGATTGGTGGTGCCTTGAATTTGGGTATCTTTGACTCTGGCATTAAATCTATGACTGATAAAATCTCACCTGAGATTTTTAAGATATTTATCCTGGACAGAAGTTTCAGAGCATATGTAGTTTTACCTTATGCCTAGTTGTAAAGAGTAGAGATTTTGTGTGCCTGGGATTGAAACTGTAATTTCTGAGAAAGTTAGGCCTGTCTATTAGTTTGTGGTACAGAGATGTCTAGATTGAATTGTTTTGATACCGATTGTGGTGCTCAGAACATTAATTTGTGTGAGTGAATGGCAGAGTTTGAAGTTAATGGTGGAATGGAACACATTGTAGTTTTTGTGGAAAAACAAAAGCTCATCTTCTCTGGCAGTCTAAATGATAAGCATATCATCTATAGACCAGATGATTTATTTGGAATGTGGGCAAGAACTCCTCTTCCAATTTCACCATGAGTAGGTTGGAGTATTGTGGCACCATTCATGCTCCCATGGTACTTCCAGTCTTCTTTATGTAGATGTCATGTTTAAATGTGAAATAATTATGCCTTAGTATAAAGTGGATTAGCTAAATTACAGGTTCAGTAGGTAGGCCCTCTTGCTCTAGGAAAACTATTCAAGTTGAGGTGCCATATTTATGTGGAATATAGGCATAGCTGCATTCCACATCCATAAGGGCTGGGATATTTCCTTTGGGATGGAGCCAAGTTCAGATATTTTTTTAAAGAGATTGGTAGTGTCCTGTATGTAACTGGATGTTTTCTGTCCAGTGCTTTCAGAGCACTCTCCATCGCTCCAGAGGGAATTTCTACGATGGCCATTTCCAGATATTATCTGTATCCCAGAATTTTCTTCCTTGTATATTTTAGGAAGCATATAGAAGTATCTAACATTTGGGTCTTCAGGGATAAGGCCCTCAATGGGGATCTCTAATATTAGAAGGAACCCCCTTCATGATTTTTTTTGAAGCTTTTTATGTAATCAGATGTGGGTTCCTATTGTAGTTGCTGTAGTGTTTTTCATCCAAAAGTTGCCTGCGTACCTCTTTTACGTAGCCAGATGCGTTCATAATCACTACCACACCACATTTGTCTTCAAGATTGATGATTATGTTATTGTTGTCCTTTAATGATTATTGTATTATGTTCCTTGGTAGTAAAGTTGTGTGTCAGTTTGTTTGTTTGTCAAGTATAGTTGTTGCAATGCTGTGTCAAAGATGTTAACATCAGTCCAGTTTAACTGGGAGAAGTTTCACTAAGGCGTGATAAAGAGGTGATAAAGTGGTGATTACTTCTCCGCTGATATCAGTTCTCCAATTCTCATGTTATTCTATGGTGCCAATGCACTAAGATTTCTCCAACTTTGGATATCTTAGTGCATGGGCTCCATAGAATAACATAGGAACTGGAGAAGTCATCACCCTTTATCACCTCTTTATCATGCTTTATTGCATAACTTCCCTGAAACTAGGGATCACTGGTCAAAATGTTGAAACTGCCTTTAAAAGTTCCAGCTATAATACTTCTATAAAATATCTGAGTGAAGACACAATGGGGGAGATTCGCTAAGCGGTGATAAAGCACTGATAAAAAGGTTTTAAAGTAGAGATGACTTCTCCAGTTTATCACTTCACCAATTCCTATGTTATTCTATAGATCCTATGCACTAAGATTTCTTCAGCTTTGGAGATCTTAGTGAATAAGGTTCATAGAATATCATAGGAACTGAATAGGTGATAAATTGGAGAAGTCATCTCCACTTTATCACCTCTTTATCACCGCTTAGTGAATCTCCCCCAGTGTGTGGTCTCAGTTATCTTGGTTTTATTTTTTGAAAACTGCTGCAGTCCTTCTTAATGTCCATTTATTAGGCTCTCAATGTATTTCAATGGTTATCCTCTTTCCAATAATTTCTTATCTATGTCTTAAATCAGTTTGCATCTTGTCTCTTCATTCTGTGTAATTTGGTGTATTCTTAGTATTTTAGGATTTTTGTAAGTTACCCAAAATGTAATGTCTTTCACAGGATTGAATGTATAGGTTAGCTATCACGGTCCCCGTGTCTTTCTGTCAATCTATCATGATGTACCTGTGCATTGGTGGAGACTGATTGGCCCGCCCAGGATGTGCCGTTATATGCTGGAGCTTGGGCAATTGTCAGTTGCCCTTTCGTGGTGTTCCTGTTGCTGCGCCTTGTTGCCATATTCCAGTGTCTTCTGTGTACCGACCCGGCTAGTCTGACTCTGTTCCTGATTCTGCTCCGTGATTTGACCCGGTTTTGACTGACGACCCTGCTCCGTGATTTGATCCGGCTTTGGCTGACGACCCTGCTCCGTGATTTGACCCGGCTTTGGCTGACGACCCTGCTCCGTGATTCGACCCGGCTCTGGCTGATGACCCTGCTCTGTGATTGTTTCCGGCCTGCCTTTGTTCCAGCATTGCTCCGGACCTGTCTGCTGTTCCGGTTACCGCTCCGGTTCTGCCTGCTGTTCCGGTTGCGGTACCGGCCTGTCTGCTGTTCCAGTGATCGTTCCGGTTCTGCCTGCTGTTCCGGTTGCGGTACCGGCCTGTCTGCTGTTCCAGTGATCGTTCCGGTTCTGCCTGCTGTTCCTGTGTTCCTGCGTCATTCCAATCGCTCGGCGACATTCTGAACTGTAATAGCGACTCACTGTTCCTCTCACTTGTCAGTAGCTGTAGCCTGAGGTTGCTTTGCCTGCTGTTGGCTGCCAAGGTACTCGCGTGTGTACAGAACCATTTAACCCTTGCAGTGCCTGTAGTCTCCGGTCTGGTGCCTCCGATACTTCTTGCCAAGCATACATTTCTCTGACATAGCCTGTTACTCTGAGTGCTTCTGTGTGTCTCGTATTCCATCAGAGCCTTGTCAGTCCGTGTTCATTCTCTGGCTCAGGGCCACAGACGTTGAAGGTACATTCCTATTGCACTCCAGAGGACATTGGCTCAATTACAGCTTGTGCAGTTACCATCAGTACAGCACCCAAGGGGTGTATGGTCATATCCTAGTGGCACATGCAGGGTTATTACTTTTCTAGTCAAGGGCGATTTCGGTTCTGATCATTACAGCGTGGCAATAGCACTCCTCTGTAGCCCCAGGCGTGGGTACCGGCTCAGCTCTGGACTTTGGGCTCTAGTATATCAACTTGAGAGTGTATTCAGTGCAGTTACTCCACTATCCTGCTATTGAGAGACTGTGTCCACTATCCTGCTATTGAGAGACTGTGTTCCAGAGACTGCTATTTATCCTGGGCGTTGGCCAATCTTGTATATCTCACCCATTTCAGTCTTTAACCCTTTGGGGAAAATTCCCTATCTATTCTAGCACTTGTCATTATCATTGTGTGCATTCACTTTGTTATTTTTGCCATTGTTGCTATTTATGTGCTGGCCTCTAGGGGCCTTGTTTTATTTTCAATAAAACTGTGTTTTTACTTCATACCCTGGTCTGAGTGTCAGAAAACCGTAACATTAGCATAGGGCAGTGGAAAGTTCAAACCCCTCATAGTCCAGGTGATATGTAACTAAATGTATTCTCAAATGTGAAGTAATTTCTTTTAAATAATGATTTGATATCCTTTATGAGTGCTCACTCAGTGACCCTTCATAATTATCACTCCTGGAAGTATCTTCTGCACCATCGTGGAATGCAATGTAGAGCCTGCCTATGTGGTACACAAATGTAGAGGCTACTTACATCAAGCATGACCAGCTGGTACATCTAAGCAATCACTGGGTATTTTCAAAAATGTATAGTTAATCCTAGGTACTGAAGGTTGTCAATAAAAGTCTACAAATTGAAAAATGTGTTTTATAAGACTACAGTAATAGAGTCAATCCACCCACCTTATAGTCCAAAATGTATGACCCTCTCAATTTCCATTTTTAAACCTAATGAATGGATCTTAATTCTTTGCAAGTCGTATCTTCACTTACTGTAGCTGTCTTAGTACCAAATCTCTGTAAACCTGTATCACAATAACAACCCCCTGTCAGCTGGGTGGATTGTGATCCCAATATCACTTCTGAGTGACTTCATGGCATCTCATTTCACTTTATTGACTTCCTGTCATATGACTGGTTTAACACCTGCTTTTTTGGATTCATCTGTTACAAATCTCATGAATGTCATCATCACTTCTGCTTGCCAATTTGGGCTTTTAAAAAACTTGACCAGAGCAATAAAGAACATCTGTACAGCTTGATGCTTGATGCAACTGATCTTGATTGGAATCTGATGGGGCTTTGATAACATACCTTGTGGGTCAATCAAAGTTTGACAGAATCACTGTGATTGGACCAGAAGTTTCAATTTACATTCCAAAAGAAAAAAAAATTAAAAGGGTGAAATTAAATTAATGACCACCATTACTAGGATTTCAATCTCCATAACTTAACCCTTTGACACATAAAACTTCTTACTGATTTACATTTAAACCAGAGCAATGCTTTGGGGACCACTCTAACATTCAAGGGCTTAACAGAGCCATTTAAATAAAAAGGGCATTTTGAGTAATATTATTTGTCGCTACAGTGCATGTGGTTTATTATAGAATTGTTTCACTTTGTCTATCTTCATCGGGGGAGATGCACTAAGGCGTGATAAGTAGGTGATAAAGTGATAAAGATTTCCCCAGTTTTGGAGATCTTAGTGCATAGGCTCTATAGAATAACATAGGAACTGGAGAAGTGATATCACTGGAGAAAGCATATCCATTTTATCACCTCTTTACCACGCCTTAGTGCATAGCCTTCCAAGTTTATTTGACTACAGAATATCCCAGTGCTTAGGCCATTTGATGCTAATGGACTAAGAAGAATTTAAGAAACTCTCCAGAAAACTGCACCATAGAGGACAGGAAGTTAAAAGCACCATTTAAACCAATTATAAGTTTTATTTGTAACTTATAGCAAGCTGGTTTGCAATAGAATTGCTGTAAGGTGCCTACATATCCCTATCTTTAACCCTTTGTGTGCCAGAGACATAGCCAACAGATTGGTTAAGGTACACTTATGAAAATTTTATTCTACACAAAAGAGAGGAATAAACCCAACCCTGGAGTGTGTGTGTTTTTAAGGTGTCCATGATTTAAAGGGGTATGTGGCCACCTTAACTTTGGTTCCTCTTAGGACTTCAGCCTCAGTGAATTCTTGATTATCTCACAAAGCTGGAATGGTATGCCAGCAATGCTGATACTAATGGTATCTGCCAGTGAGGCTTACACAACAAGCTATTTTAATTATCCCATAAACATCTGGGAATTCAGTACCTAAAAAGGTATAGATTTTAGGAACCAATATCCCCCCCAGACAAATGAAATTGCTCACTACAATTACATGAGACTAACTGAATAAATTTCTCTAGTTTGATTGATATTTTCTTAGGTATAAGAGATGTTTTGAGTGCTTTGCTCTGCATTGCTTTGCAATGCACTGGAGGTGTTGCTAGCATTCAAGAGGTTAATGAATATCTCTCAGTGAATGGGTTTGCATGCTGAATAAATGTTATTGGGCTGCATTCACAAAGAAAACTGAAGCAAATCAACTGCACCACAGGGGAAAAATGAAAATGTCTCAACTTTCCATTCAGTTAAATGGAGCTATTAACCCCTTGAATGCAAGAGAGCTGTCAATAAAATTACATGGGATTTCTATCCCCATTCAATGCTTAAAAGCCCCATGTAAATTATTGTTAATATTTATTTGTTTCTATGGTGCCCGAAACTGTTCTAGTTCTTATTAACTCTTTGAGTACCAGAGAGGCACTCAATGACCCTATGGCACTCAATGGGTTAAATCAGCTGTGCTAAGAAGTACTGGTACCATTCCGCAGCAAACCTACACTACTATAGGGGAACCTGACATATGCAGCACAATTCACCTGGCTTAAATGGTGCTTATTACACTTGAATGCTACAAAGGCCTCCAAAGCATGGCAAAGAAACACATAGGATACCTCTCAAGCAATCAAGGGGTTAAAACTCTCATTGAATTAATTGAGAAAGTTGTGCACTGTAATGCAGTTGGTTTGCTCCTGAACTGTTCATCTTCAGATTCCTGAACACATCCCATTGGCCCATATTTATAAGACTGTATTTATGCTGGAGTAAACCAACTGCACCAGAGGGAACAAATAGGGTTACCACCCAGACGGTATTTTACCGGCAGGCCGGTAAAAAATTGGCTTCTGTCCAATGTTAAGTCTATGGACGAAATGCCATGGCCAGTACTTTTTGGAAGAAAAGGTGGCAACACTAGGGACAAATAAAAATCCTTGTTAAATTAAATTGGGTTAATCCTTTGAATGCTAGAGATGTGTTCAGTGCACTGCAACACAATGCACTGGAGACCACTCTGGCATTCAAGGGGTTAAAAAAAGCTCTCTTGAAGAACTTGGGAATGTAGGGCATTTTACGTATCCCCTATTGTGCAGCTGGTTTATGCCAGAATAATCCAAGTTTGATTTTAGTAATATGGGCCATTGTGTCTTATTAACCCCCTGATGGCCAGCTATATGTGCAAAGCATTGTTTCACAATGCCTAGCACACACCTCTGGTCCTCAAGAGGTTCAAATCTAAAGAACCGATGATAAGCACCCAACAAAAAATTAGACATAACAGTTAAACCATGTGCAAAATAGCACTAAAATAATTTAGAAGAAAAAGGCACTCATAACTAGGGATGGGTGAAAATTTCCGCCTAAAACTTAAATCATCGAAAAATAGCACTTTCAGCTTGGTGAAAAATTTCCCGCGAAAAGTGCAGATTTTCCACTTTTTTTGCCTAGCTCATTTCATTGAAATCAATGGGAACATAGAAGTTACACACAACACATAGCAAATATTATTTTATTTCCCAAAGGCATAGTATAAAGGGGGCATGAGGGTGCCTGTGTTGGTGGGGTGTGGGGAAAGAATCAGTTGAACAGGGGATGATTTTTGGGGGGTTGTTTACTGGGATTGGGGGCAGTTATTAAAAAATAAATCCTAAATAAAATAAAATAAAAACCATAAGACATGGTATTAAAGGGGTCTGAGGAGGGTGCCTGTGCTGGTGAATGAAAGAATCATTTGAACAGGGAATTTGTTGTGGGAGTGTCTTGACTGCTATTGGGGGACAGTTAATAATAAATAAATAAATAAATAAAATAAGAAATTTGTATTTAAAGTGATAGAGACAGGAACTCCCTGACATAAGCTGCCACTGGGGTGGACTGATACTTGACTTGATGGAGTATTTTGTAGAGGATGATTTCTTAGATTTGTTGTTAGAGGCCTTTGTTGGACTTAGACTTATTAGAGACCCAAGCCCCGAAGAAACATTGATTTGTAGGACTTAAGCTTGTTTGGCACAAGCCCTAAGGAAACATTCATTTGTAGGACTTAAGCTTGTTTGGCACAAGCCCTAAGGAAACATTGATTTGTAGAACTTAGGCTTGTTAGAAACAAACCCCCCAGGATATTTTTTATTTTTATTTTTTTATTTATTTTATTTATTTTTTTTTTTTCAAAACACAAGCCCTGAGAAAAAAATAAAAATGCCCTACTGACCTAATGCCAGCAGGTCATGTTGGCCAGAGGCCACTGTCAAATGTCCTCCTGAGTTGCAAACGCTGTTCGTACTGTTGCTGCTGAGTTGTTTAAGCAGCAGGATGATTAGGTAGCTGAAAGGGAATGGGATCAACAATAGCAGTAACATAGAAGATGGATAATGAAGGTTCCACTTGCCACGACTGGCTCCAGTGATGTGCCTGAGGAAGTAGCAGCAAAATAAGTAGCCCCCAGTCTATGTGGAGAAAAGAAGAAGTTGACTATTAAATCTTCTCCACCTGCCCCTCCTCCAAAATCATCATGAGTGTGTTGTTTTCAGAATATATTTTTTCCCTTGCGAGCAGGCGGGTCTCATCAGCAACTGGAATGTGCACAGTTTGTGTGTGGTAAGTAACATCTGGGGGCACATCTGTATCCAAACACCATGAGACCCGAAACCAAGTACTGCCGCTGTCACTGTACCCCTTTTCCACACCCACTAAGGACACATGACAACTTGTTGACAGTTTAATAGTAATGATGAACCCTCCCTGCCACCATCTTAGCATTAGCAGGATGGAATCTCCTCAGATGTTGCTTGATGCACTGATTGTGATTCTCCTCCACCACACTGGCATGTGTGGTCAGTGCACCACACAGTGTGCAATGGGTAGAGACGAACTGCCACATCCTAACATCAACGGAGTAGCTAGCATTTGGTGGGTGAGGTAATGAACAAGGTGGATTGGCAGAAGATGTAGTTACCCTAGAAGGTGATGGTGAGCTAGTTGTTTCACTCAACCTGGAACTTCAGGGGGAAGGGGAATGATGGGGACGAATGGCCTCTTTCTTCTTGTCCTCCACATTCCCCTTCATTATCTGTGGCAGCGGATAATGTTGCTGCTGTTGCTGTTACTGCCTCAGATTCAGCACTGCAACTAGGATCAGGAGTATTGCTACTTCTGGCAAGTGGAACCTGTCCTAGTCCCCCATCACTTGTTGACCCCATTCCCACTGTGTCCACGGTGGTCTGTGGCACACTAGCCTGCTTCTTAGCATCCTGTTGACCTTGCATCTCAGCATCATAAGGAATTAGAGCAGTTGCAAATTCCTCTAATTCCGAAATGTCATTGCTAGTGGTGGTGGTGGTGATGCCCATCTTCATCTCTGTCTCCTATTCCTTCTCAGTTTCTGCTAAAAAGGCCATCAATGTCTCTTCCACCCCAGCTTCTCCAGCATCATCATCACCACCACCACCACCAGTCACTACATGTTGTTGTTGCTGCTGCTCTATTCCAGACATCTCACTGCTGCTTGGAGGAGGTGACAAGCAATGTGACAGAGGGTCCCCTAATGTCACACTTGCCATTTCATTTTGACCTGAAGAAGAAGGCAGACTAGCACTAGCACTAGCAGAGGTAGCAGCAGGCACAGGCAGCTGATCTGTGCCCCTGCTGGTGGTGATGATGTTAATTCTGAGCCGGCTCTCCCCCAACACCAGTTTTGGCCTCTTAAGGATCATGTTCAACTTGGACACTGTAGTGAAGGGAAGGGGACTCCCAGAGCCAGAGGAATGGTGTGGGCTCCCTTTACCGCTAGTCTGGACGTTCTCAAATGTTTTCCTTACCACTCAGACTGCTTCACCATTACTGCTACTACTACTAACACTAACCACATCAAGTTCAGCTGCAGAGTCGTCCTCCTCATTCTCACAGTCACTAGTAATATGAGGATATTGTTGATTACCTCCTCCTTCACTCCTAACGCTAACAAGCTGCTGGACCTTAGTAGCAGTAGTACTAGCACTTGCAGGACTGGTTGGTAATGGCAAGTGTGGTTTAGGGTCCCTTGCTGTCACACTTGGCATCATTTTCTCCTTCCCCCCTGAGTACTACAAGAAACACTAACAGCAGGCAAAGCATTGGTGGCAGCAGGTTCAGTACTAGCAGCAGGTTCGGCACTGGCAGCAGGTTCAGCACTGGCAGCAAGTTCAGTACTAGCAGCAGGTTCAGCACTGGCAGCAGGTTCAGTACTAGCAGCAGGTTAAGCACTGGCAGCAGCTTCAGCACTGGCAGCAGGTACAATGCTGGTGGCAGCATGGGCAGCACATCTGTCAGCACGTACAACACTAGTGGCTGCAGGAGCAACAATAGTGGCACTGGCAGCAGGGGCAGCACATCTGGCAACAGGTACAACACTAGTGGCTGCAGTTACATCAATGGTGGCACTGGCAGCAGGGGCAGCACATCTGGCAGCAGGTTCAACACTAGTGGTTGCAGGAACAACAATGGTGGCACTGGCAGCAGGGGCAGCACATTTTACAGCAGGCACAGGCAGCTGACCTGTCCTGCTCTCACTAGTACTATCCTTTTCTCTCTTCCTTCCCATTCCTTTTTCTCCCTTCCTTTCCATTCCCTTTTCTCCCTCCATTCTCATTAAATTTCCCAAGATTTAGGGGGACTGGACAGCATTGGTTGAGTACTGCTAGTCACTTCCTCCTCCTCCTCAGACTCAGTGGACACATAATAAGGGTCCTTCCAGTTCCTCTGTTTGCTGCTCACATTGATAGGAGTCACTATAAGCATCTCCTGCCTCACTTTTTGCAAAATATCACAAGAGAACAGCACAGCACATCTATCTCGCTCTGTAACTGCTTTTATTGTGTCTTCCTTCAGTGAAAATGTCACATTTTTATAGGGGAAGTGATAAAACAATGTAAATCCATGGGCAAAAACTTTCTTGCCATTGAAAAAATGGCGAAAGATTTTGACCAATGGGTGAAAGACGTGAAACTTTTAACCGCTAGTTTTAAAGTGGATTTTCCTGTGAGAAAGCAGATAACTAGACTTCCTGTATGAGACTGTCTTTTTCTTCTAAATGATTTTAGTCCTCAAAAGCTTAAACAGAGAAAAGAGCCTGAAAGTATCTTTACTGTAACAATAACAAAAGATATTATACAAGTGAAAATGCATTTTCTGTCAGATTAAATTTTTTTTGCATTTATTTATTTTTTTAAATAATTGTAGTACAAGAGACTCAGTATAATCCGAAAGCTTTTTTTACCAATTATTTTAGCATTAGTGGAAGAACAGGACAGTGAATGTCTACTGCAGTACACATTTGTGTATGACTTTGTTACTCAGTGAACGAAGGGACAACTGGTTAAAAGTCCATCAAATGTGATTGAATCTGGTTCACTGCACTGGATGAATAGAGAAAAATGGGATAAATTGCTTTTGCTGATTAATATAATACAGAAGTTATAAAACGTTTTCCCATTGTGGTGGAATGCTTTAGTTAACATGAAATCTCTGTATTTCATATTCATTAAGCTAAAAAAAGGTTCAATCCTGGGATAAGCCAAGGAAATTATTAAAAGTCCAACAACTCTCATTGATTTAAATGGGGATTTTAACCCCTTGAATGCTACAGAGGTGTCCAATACATTAAGAAGTAATGCACTGGGGACTGCTCTAGTACTTAAGGTGTTAAAAGCCCCAGTAGCCCTTTGACCACCAAAGAGGTATGCAGCATGTTGGAGATATCTCTGGCACTTAATGGGTAAAATTATTTGGAATTTTGATTTCTGCCCTGGGGAGTCGTTGGTTTGCTCCAAAACTGTACCATTGAATTGGTTGTTGAATACAACCCTTAACGTATTATGCACAAAGGAAAATTGGAGCAATTCTGGGACAAACTAACTGTACTGTAGTGAACAAATAAAAACTCCCATTGATTTAAGTAGACTTTTTATTGCTTAAATGCTAGAGAGAAATCCAATCTGTGGCTTAGTACAGCGCTGGAGACCTCACTCATTCAAGGGTTAAAAGCCCCCTTTAAATCAAATGAAGTTTGAGGACCTTTTATTTCTCCACTATGGTGGTTACCTTTTATTTTGTGAAGAAGGCTGCAAGAATCAAACCCTAATACCACTACTAACATTCCAGTTGAGCATCTTTAGCATTCAGGGGGTTAATATTAGGGATGGGTGAAAGTTTTTGCCTCAAATGAGAAATGGGATGGCAATTTTTTGCCAAGCGGTACATTTTTCACAAAAAATGCTGATTTCCCACTTTTTTTACATACCTTATTGCATTGAAATCAATGGGAAGACTGAATTTCTCGTATAACATCAAAAAACCGCACATCCAGTTCCTTGTCCACATAAATAAAAAACAACTTTATTCTTGATAGATATTAAAAATATAGAGTGTACCTCCAATATGTATATATATCTCGATTTCTTCCTCCATATGGAGAGACTCAAATCTGGGGGTTCTACATCGGTAGATGATACTATGTATCTTATACATTGATCAACGCGTTTCACGTGGTATGCGCTTACTCATGATCAAAGACGCCGACAACAACAATATCTCCAGATTTTAAAACCTCATTAACCAATCACTGCAATCAAAGACAAGAGGACACTAACGGAAGTGATGTGTATAAAGCAACGGTTGGGAAACTCCTATAATGTGAAATTCCCATGACAATGAAAATTAACCCTGTAATTACCTTGGAAAGAAAACTCTTTAAGTGTTATAGAGATACTAATCCCTAAGATGTTATAAAGATAATGATAATAATAGCTATTAAATAAGAACGATATATTTTTTTTAATAGTTTTTATTTAATAGCTATTATTATGATGGGTAAATCCCCTCTGCATGGGAACACCATCCAGGACTGGATTTATATTTTTGGGCCTCATCAGTGAGGTTCTGCTGGATTCCCTAGGCACTGAGAGCAAGAGGTCCATTTCCTTATTACCCTTCACTCTTAGAGAAACCCTTAACCCCTTAAGGACCGGCCACGCACGCGGTGGTCATTTAAAGACCACGGGGCATTTTTTTTTTTTTTACCCATTCGATTCCGGACTCCCCGAATGGCGTGCAGCCACACGGGGAGCCCAGAATTCCATGACGGTCCAGGACCGTCATGGGTCCTTATGGGTATAACAACCCATGACGGTCCATGACCGTCATGGGTCCTTAAGGGGTTAAGAGCATTCAAAACATATACCAAAAGGTGAGAAGTTCTGTGGACAAATATAAAGCACAATGGTTTGCTCTACTACTAGTCAACACTCAGAAACAATAAATTCCACACACATATTAGAGTAATCCCACCCAAAAGGGCAGTCGATCTCCAAAATAACAGGCAAGTGCCCCTGCACTGGAACACCAGCTAACAAGCCATTGTGCTTTTGTTTGTCCTCAAAGCCTCCCACATTTTGGTTGTGTGAATAAGGATATATTTTGAGAACCACTGAATCTTTTTGATGAATATTGTTGGATGCTGTAGTCACTGCTTATGGAAATAGACCGAACAGAAGATAAAAGACAGTTCTTTTACATAAAGATGTAATCTGAGTATTTATTTATTCACTTGGTAACTGGTAACTTACGCATGGTGCAGTGTTAGGTGAAGTAACAAAAGAACTGATTCTTCTTGTCAGCCACATAGCTATTCGTATATTATTACTGTAACTAGAGTAAATAATTCATTATCCTGTCATGGAACCAAGAAAATGCAACATTCTAAAATGAAAATGCCAGAGTTTTAACAGAAAGAGTATAGTAACTCAGGCCAATTTAGGGAATTTTTATTAGTATTAACATCGTCTTTCTTAATACAAGACCTGTAAAGTGGACCTGTCTCCTTAAGATAAGTTTAATCCTTTGGGTGCCAGAGGGGTATCCAATGCATTGTGATACCCCTCTGGTACTCAAAGGGTTAATTGTTTTTAAATGGAATTAACACTCTGAATGGCTATTTGTTGGGCTAGCCGTTTCTATGTAATATAATTAGTGTTTGAGAAAGTAATCTTTATTTGTTGGTGGCCATATCTGAGAACTCTCCTGATCTACCCCGAAGATCTTGTTTTTAAAGTTAATTACCGGGTCAATGGGGACAGAGGCTGATTCTCTGGTGGTGGTGAATTTCCTGTGAAACTGTCTACATCTCCATCTTCCCACACTTTTCCTTCCAGTTCCTGTCCATTACTCCTGCTTCCCATTCTACTCTGCCTACTTCCAGCCCACTTCCAGAATACCATATTGATAATCCCCACCAACCCAATTAAGCCCCACCCCTTTTTGATGCAGGAGAGGCAGTAACATAACTAATTGGTATACTGGAAGGGAACTAACCAAACATTGTCACCAAAGCAAAAGCTATTTATTTTACAGAAATTAGTATAAAATATTGGAAAAGTTTATTTCTCTGTTAGCCCTTTGAGTGTCAGAGATGTGATCAATTCATTGATTTGCAATGTGTTGTGTACCCTCTGGCATTCGAATGGTTAAACAAGCTAAGTGTGTTTTAAGGTCACAGGTTTCCTTTGACCTATACACACAACTCTGGTTCTTAAAGGCTTAAGCAGATATTCTTGAGGAGGAAATGTGCATTAGCAGTTACGATGTATTGCCCCTTCTCATTGATCTCTCTCTGATGTGCTAATTTGCTTGAACTGGCTTCAGCTGTACAGTCTAACATGGCTTAGGTTTCCCTATATAAGGGCTCTAACCTAGCAGTGTTCAGCTGCTACAGTGTTCCTGGTTTCCAATTCTCCATAAGAGAGTTAGACTGAGTTGGACAGAGGATGGACTGAGGACAGCCAGTTTTCTGCAAAAGAACAACTCACACTGGATTCAGGGAAACATCTACCTAAACAAAGCACTGCCATTGCACCTTCTATCAAAACTGCTGAACACCTGATGCAAGTAACCAGAACTACCAGGACTGACTTTACAAACAGCTCAGTTAACCACCTAACCACTGAAGTGAAAAAACTCTGATTCTTCTTTGGCTCCTTGCTTTTTCATTGCCATTCTCTCCTGCTTTAGACTCTCCTCCTCCTGTGCCCACATTAGGTGTCACTCCATCCACATTTCACCCTCACTTCTTCTCTCACCACTTCTCTCCGCCCATGAACTTTTCTCATTCCTCCAGCCCCTATCACTACCATCTCCTTCAACTGCTGCCAAAAAGCCCCACTGCTTCAAATCTCACTCCCATCTTACTTCCCTGTCCCTTCTCCTCCTACTTGCTGCAGGTGACATCTCACCTAACCCAGGCCCCCCTTCCATTCTCTCTTGTAAACCAACACCCACTCAAACACGCAACATCCACAACCTAATAACTGTACCACGTCACCTAACCTCCTCCCCCCTTTCTGTTTTGGTCTCTGGAACGCCCGCTCTGTGTGTAACAAACTAACAGCTGTTCATGACCTATTTATTTCTCACTCCTTAAACCTCCTAGCCATCACTGAAACCTGGCTCAGATCATCAGACATTGCCTCCACAGTCGCACTCTCACATGGCGGCCTGCACTTCACCCACACACCTAGGCCTGGCAACAGCAAGGGGGGAGGAGTGGGCATCCTTTTGTCCCCTAACCATACGTTTCAGATAATCCCCACTGTCCCCTCTCTCTACTTCCCTACCTTTGAAGCTCACACAATTTGCCTCTTCTCTCCCTTCCACCTGTGTGTTGCTGTCATATACAGGCCACCTGGTCCTACTGTATAATTTCCTGACCACTTCGCATCCTGGCTCCCACATTTCATGTCCTCTGATGTCCCCACTCTCATCCTGGGAGACTTCAACATCCCTGTCAACAACCATAACACCCCCCCTTCCATCAAACTCCTTTCTTTAACAACCTCCTTTGGCCTATCACAATGGACCTGCACTCCCACACACAGTGATGGTCACTCTCTTGACTTGGTCTTCACTAACCTCTGCTTGGTCTCCAATTTTTCTAATGCTCCCTATCCCCTCTCTGACCACCACCTCCTCACTGGAAACCTCATCATACCACGTAAATCCATCCCCTCCACCTGGATCAAGAGCATGCAGAGAAATCTGCATACCCTTGACCTGCAACAATTTTCTACTTCCCTGCAACCTCTTCTGAACCCCATCCTCACACTTGCTTGCACAGAAGACAAAAGCGATACCTCCAAAGGTGCTCATGCACTGCCGAAAGGAACTGGAGGAAATTGCACTCCACAGCTGACTTCATACACTACAAATTCATTCTACGTTCTTATAGCTCTGCACTCTCCCTGGCCAAACAGTCATACTTCTCCTCTCTAATTTCTAATCTTTCTTCAAACCCAAAACGCCTTTTCTCAACCTTCAAGTCACTTCTATGTCCAGCAATGCAAAACCCTGCCACCAACTTCTCTGCCCAATATCTTGCCACCCACTTCAAGGAAAAGATCGACTCCATCAGACATGACATCTCATCACTTCCACTCCCACCCAGCCAGCCTAGCCCCACCCCCCCCCCACTCACTTACTAAGCTCCTTCTCACCAGTCACCAAGGACGAAGTTTCCCTTCTCCTCACTCGCTCAAACCTAACCACATGTCCTCTTGACCCAATCCCATCTCAACTCACTCAAGAACTGTCCCCTCTACTAACGCAACCCCTTACTCACTTATTCAACCTCTCTCTAACAACTGCAACCTTCCCATCAAATTTCAAACATGCACAAATCAAACCCATTCTAACTAAACCCTCCCTGGACCCAAACTCACTGTCAAACTACCGGCCCATTTCCCTAATCCCTCCTTGAGCGTCTCGCATATAACCAGCTCACTAAATTCCTCTGCTCCCATTCCCTGCTAGATCCCTTGCAATCTGGATCCATCCTCATCACTCCACCGAGACTGCCCTCACTAAAGTGGCCAATGACTTGCTCTCTGCCAAGTCAAAAGGCCACTACTCCCTACTCATTCTCTTGGACCTGTCAGTTGCCTGTGACACAGTAGATCACCCACTCCTCCTCCAAGCCCTCCACTCTCTAGGTCTCTGTGACACTGCCCTCTCTTGGTTTTCATCATATCTCTGCAACTGCTCCTTCAGTGTGACCTACTCTGGCTCCACCTCCCCACCCCTCCCACTGTCTGTTGGAGTGCCTCAGGGCTCAGTCCTGGGCCCCTTGCTATTCTCAATTTACACTGCATCCCTGGGCAAACGAATAAACTCCTTAGGGTTTCACCATCATCTCTATGCTGATGACACTCAAATCTATCTTTCCTCCCCAGACCTCTCCCCTTCCCTCCTGTCCCAGGTATCTGACTGTCTGTCCGCTGTGTCTTCCTGGATGTCCTCCCGTCAACTCAAACTTAACCTTGGCAAAACCGAACTAATTATCTTCCCTCCCTCTCCTAACAGTCCTACTCCAGATATTACCCTCACTGTCAACAACACTATCATCACACCAACCCCTACAGCACGTTGCCTGGGGGTCACATTCGACTCCGCCATATCATTTATTCCTCACATCCAGTCAATCTACAAATCATGCCGCCTCCACCTCCGCAACATCTCTAGAATCCGACCCTTCCTTACCCAAGACACTACTAAAATACTAATCCAAACACTCATCATGTCCCATCTTGACTACTGTAACTCACTACTAACTGGGCTTCCTCTTGCCCGACTAACCCCACTACAGTCCATAATGAACTCAGCAGCATGACTAATCTACCTCACCAACCACTTCTCCAACACCAGTCCCCTCTGCCAGTCCCTACACTGGCTCCCATTAGCATACAGAATTAAATTCAAAATCCTGGTGCTCACGTATAGAGCCCTTACTAACACCTCACCCCCCTACATCTCATCTCTCAATTCCAAACACACTCCCACTCGCCATCTTCGTTCTGCACATGACCTTCTCCTCTCCACATCTCTCATTACATCCTCCCACTCCCGCCTACAGGACTTCTCCCGTGCTGCACCCGAGCTCTGGAATTCCCTCCCCTGCCCCATCAGACTCTCCCCCAGCCTTCAGATCTTCAGACGCTCCCTGAAAACTCACCTCTTCAGGGAAGCCTATCAACTACCTCCATAAATATTATCACCAAGAACCACCCCTTGCCTGGACCACTACACTCACTAGCACTTCTCTCTCCCACCCACTGACCGGCAGCTTATGTGGCAGGAGACACTTACACCCAACAGCACTTATACCTTCTGTATCTTACCCACCTTCCTCTAGACTGTAAGCTCTCATGAGCAGGGCCCTCTGACCCTTCTGTTCTCCACATATGATTTGTACTATTCAATATCTCTATATGTCTATCCCTTATTGTACAGCGCTGCGGAATAAGTTGGCGCTATATAAAGTTTATTATTATTATTATTATTAAGAAGACTTTCTATAAACCCTATAAAGAAGAATGGGGTCACATAACCACAAATTCGCCAGACATGTCAAACACACCTTGGGATAGGCGCAAGGAAGAAATATGCATATCTCTACCATTCACCCTCAGCACAACATGCAGAGGGCTGGAGACACACCTCCTTACAAAGTCAGCAAATAATCAATTTTCACATCTCCCTCATGTTACACAGCAAGCAGCTTTTTCACACCAACAGAATCCCACCTCATTAAAAATTCAACAGTGATTCAATTCTCACATCTCCCGCATGTTTCACAGCATGCTTAATTTTCACTCCAGTCTGTAGTTACACCTCCTTACAACTTCATGACCGAATAAAGTTACAAAGCACCAAAATCTGTGTAACAAATAACACACAATTCAACTGTCATCGCATTTTTAATGACTCCAGTTGGACTAGACACTACAGTCAAGTAGCCTTCTTCCTCAGCTGCACACTCCAATAAAGCACACACACTGCTATCTACAAGTTTTGAAACAATAACACTAACTTTCAATTTCATCTGCCTCTCGCCGCCTCTTCCTCCTCTAAACACTGCAATCAAATACACTTTCTTCTTCCTTAAAATCCACCTTCTCAACAGGTACTGCATTCCCCATAAAATCTGTGTTTTCACTGCATACTCCATTACATATGTGCAAACTACACTAAAATCAACTTACATTGCATTTTCTGTGCCTCCTGATGCAATGTTCTGGATCACTTCCAATACTCATCCAAACGGACTGCAGCTTACCACAAAGAGGCCTTTGGCCTTTTTAGCTGCCCGGGACTCTAAACTGGAAAACTCCTTAACCCTCTCAGTGACAGAGGACTTCTACTCCTTACTGGATTATATTCCTCTATAAGAAAGACCCCAATTGTGGCATTCAAGGCATCTGGGTTATTGCCTGTCAAGTCCTCTTAACCCATTGCTTGCTGCAGTTATACACACACTGTAATATCCCTTTGGCAATCATGTAGGTGATGTAAAATTCAGATATAACTTAGATATGTCTTTACACAGGTTGGAATTAAAGGGTTAAGCAATATGTTTCCACATGGTAGATGAAATAGAATTCCCTGTGACAGATTTTTACTTTAGGAAAATTCTCCTACACTGGTAGTCAGAAAGGTCATTTGATACACAGTGACAATGTTTCTGACATCCAAAGAGTCTTTGGCAGTCATTCAGGACAAAGTACTTGACCCTTTGGATGCTAGAGGGGTTTCCATTGCATTGTTTTATAACATGTTGGATACTTTTCTAGCATTTACTTAGTTAATACAGTGGAATTCCAATAATTTGTGACTTACAGAACAATGAGGTGCTGCAATTGAAATAACTTATGACCACAAGTTGCCAGAGCTGAGTGGACGGGACATGAGGGGGGAATAGGAGTGTGATTACAGGGACTGCTGAGAGTATAGTTGTCAATGGGCCTTGTATCCAAGGGAATTATCTGCCTGAAGGCCCAATAGTTTCTGTTTACACAATTCAGAGACTTTCTTGTGTTAAGGGGGCCCAAAAACATGTTTGCATCAGGGCCTCCTAACTACAAGTTATGCCACCTGGGAATCATTTTTAAACCCGATGCATTCCTAACACAAATTTACTAAGCTTCTCCTGCAAACGTTCTCTCCTTGCACCTGTTGTGTTAAAGGGAATGCAGTGTGAGAGTCTATGGGCTCTTTAGAGTATTTCCTGTCCTCATTGCTTAATGCCATTTCTCTGCTAATGCTGTGGTCCTGGATTAAAGAGTTGTTGGCATTAAAGTCCTAATGGTGGTAGACATTTTCACCAGTATGCAATATAACCCTCATACCTGTAATACATTCCCTGATGAACAGATTTTGGCATGAGAGGTTAAAACCACCGGAGCTGAACTCATGAATTCAAAGTCTCCTCCCAATAATGAGGTTGCTGTACTGGAGCATTTTTGGAGCAAAGAACCAGAAATGATTTTGAGCTAGGTTATACCAAGAATAAGATGACCTAGTACCTTTTTAGAACATTGCACCTGAACTGCACATTGGGAGACACATAAAATGATCTAAGAAAAAGGATTTAAATTGAACTTTTAACCCCTTGAATGCTAGAGAGGTCTGCAATGAATTATGAAGCAATGCAGTGGAGAACTTTCTAGCACTGAAGAGTTTAAACCTTGTGTGTCAGAAGGGTGCTTAAAGCAATACGCTGTGCAACGCTCTGGCACTCAGAGGGTTAAAACCCCATTTACATCAGTGAACATTTTTAACTGTCCCCTGTGGTGCAGTTTGTTTACCTCAGAAATGTTCCATGTAAGCTTGGTACATCAGCCTCACTGTGTGTATGTGCAGTGGTAGTGGGAGGGGCTTGGGAGACATAATAGCTTCCGACTAAGCAATACAGGTAGCAAACTAATATATGGATTTGGTGGCATTCCAATAATTCTTCTGGAGACAGGTGTTTATGTAAATTTTTTTCACTAGAATAACACAGTAATCTGTATAATTTTTTTATTACGATAGTTTTACTCTGCTGAAACTTACATGTTGAATTTTTATATCTTGAAATACAAAAGGCAAAATAATGCATACAGATTTCTAATCTATTTATGATGATTACTTGTATTTATCACTGAAACTATACTTTAATAATGTCCCAAAATTCAAAATAAATAGGAAAGAGTATTAATGCATGAAAATGTACACAGCATTGTATGTCGTTGCATAAACTGTATTTAACCCCTTGGATGATAGATACATATTGGAAATGTCTATAGTATACAGGAGGTTAAAAACATGAAGGGGGCATATGTCCCAAAGTTAACCCTTTGTGTGCCAGGGATATATCCAGTCAATGGATACCTCCCTGCACTCAAATGGTTAAAGTAGAAAAACAGCCTCCTAATAATAGACACCCTCCAGACACACACATCTCACTATGACCAGAAAAACCTAAAGCTCTATATTAATTTCTCCATTATGCTTTTGTTCAAGAGATAAGATCTTCAGTTATTCCTGTTAGTGATGTCCATGGAGGCTGTAAGGACAGTTGATAGCAGTTTTTTCTGCTATCAACTGTCCTGAGTTCACGTAACCATTTAAAAGGACTCTATCACCCAAATGCAACTTTTGATGATGATTTTGAAAGAGCTTTCAAGAACACCAATATGTTTTATTAGCTATTTCCATTTACAAAATTAGCTTTGAGTTATTTTGATTTACAGATTATGCGAGTTAACCCTTTGCTTGCCAGTGGGGTGCATAACGCATTGCATGCAATGCATTGCACACCCTTCTGGCACTCAAAGAGTTAAAGCATGCCATGCAGACCTCTCAAAGACTCAACAAAGGCATATCCAAGATGCTTTGGTCAATGTAGACATTGGTGCAGACTTAATATGTTAGGTTAGAGGCAGCACCTCATCATCTCATGAACACTGAAGACTCACTTAATGAGCCAAAGCTCATATTTGTTTGCCCTTAAAAGACACAGAGTTTTGGGTGGGCTAGAAACTTCCTTTCAACTCTCAGTGTTCATTTCATGTATTAGCCCTATATTACCTCTCCTACTCACTGACACTGCTCACTTGTTTGTTGTCCTTGAGGACTGAACAACACCCTAACCTAGATGCAGCTTCAGTTATTCCACCCTGGAAACAGGTGTCAAGAAGATGATGTTTTTTTCCTCTTTGATTTTTTTACACTCAGCTACATGGGCGGATTGTCCTATCGGGGGATCGGGCATCCCCCGTGGGCCGCTATATCGGCTTACTTTTACGTCGCGAGCCACTTTGTCGTGAGTGCAGACTCTCTCTCTCTCCCCCTCCGGTGCGCACTGAAAGAATTGCAAATAAATTACAAGTGCTGTACAGTGCTGGCCATCTCTCTCCCCCTCCGCTTCACTTTGTCTTGAGTGCAGAATGAAAGGAAGTTAGTGGAGAAGAGAGATGGCCAGCGCTGTACAGCACTTGTAATTTATTTGCAATTCTTTCAGTGCGCACCGGAGGGGGAGAGAGAGATTCTGCACTCAAGACAAAGTGGATCGGAGGGGGAGAGAAACGGGCAGCGTTAGTTGTCTTGCAGTTCTTTCATTGCGCACCGGGGGGGGGGAGCCCAGGCTGGTATTCCCCTACAATCCGCCCCTGCTCAGCTAGCATACCTCCCAAGTGTCCCTCTTTAGGAGGGACAGTCCCTCTTTTAGACCCAAGTCCCCCTGTCCCTCTTTCCCACCCTGATGTCCCTCTTTTTAGAGGATCAGACTGTGTGGTGTGTATATAAGTGTATCACATTGCTCCACAGCAATAAAACCCACATTATTGTTTCTTTAAACGTCAGTATATGTGTTAATAAATTAGTCTGCTTAAATACAATACTTTGGTCTTGTTATAAGTCATTTATTAGGTAACACAAGGAGGTGTCAGTAGGTCATGAAACAGCCTAAAAATTCTCATTAATGCCCCACCCACCAGCCACGGCCCCAGCAAAAACCCCTAAAACACAACTGTCCCTCTCTGTCAATTTGAAATGTTGGGAAATATGCGATAGTATATAGCTTGCTATCAACACACACACAAGCACACACACGCACACATGCTTGGATGCAGTGGGGGACTAAGAAAAAGTGGAGTATTTCTGGAGTAACCCAGCTACACCACAGGTGAAACATAAACGTTCCCATTGAATTCAAATGGAACTGAAACCCACTAAATGTTAGAGAGGTCTTCAAAATATTGGGAAGCAATGCACCGAAGAAGGTCTGTTACCATAGAGTAGCATTCAATGAGCTAAAGGCCCCCAATAGGACTAATATATTGATGCAAGACCCTACAAGATCTTTCTCAGTAGGGTTGTGGCTTGGTTTCTAAAAGACCTCATTAATATGGCATACAGCCCTACTGCATTATAATTAGGGAGGCCATCGCAGTAACATACCACTGCATGACCCAGGCTGGTAACCAGATGCAGAGCTTCTAGCAAGAGACCTAGGCCTTCAGCTGTTTAAGCTAGTACCTAGCAACACTCTTGATTCTGGGGCTATTACAGTGACAATCAGCCTTTAATAAATCCTTATTGCATTCTTAGAAGAAAAGAGTGAATTCATGTAAGAGAATTTTTTCTTAAAAAAAAATGAACATCATTGATTCCTGAGAGGTGTTTTGATTCAGAAACTGCATAAACTGCAGTCAGCTTTCCAGACAGACATGGACATGCATTTTGAATAAGGGAATTTAATCAACAGAAAAGCTCCAATTTTAGCACATGGTCAGTGGTAAAAGGTTTGTCCTGATATTGCTTTCCGCTGATTCTGTAGATTTAGAATTTTGCTTGTGTCCATCCTGCTGTATCTCTTTGATCATTTGAAGATTGCATGCAGGGACATGTGGGAGCAAGAGGCTGTGTGATTATATTCATATTTTCATCTGCTCCAACTTAAATTCATCACAGCTGTTTTTCCATTTAACACAATGTGTGCTTAAAGGGATAGTAATACTTCAAATGTAAAATATGTTTTGTAAGGTTTATCCCCCTGAGTAAAACAAGGGTACTCTCACTGCTGAGAGATATTTTATTAAAAAATTATAACAACTCAGACTTGAATTTTTTAGGTGCAGTATCACAGTGGCCTGAAAATGTACAGTTGCTACACCATCCTATGGACTGCTCTGGTCCATAGACCATAAATCTCCATAGGATGGTGTAGCAACATCGCCACTGTAAATTTTCAGGTCACCTAAAAAATTCAAGTTTGAGCTGTTATAATTTTTTAATAAAATATCTCTCAGCAGTGGGAGTACCCTTGTTTTATTTGGGGACATAAACCCTACAACATATATTTTCTTATATCTTAAGTATTTCAAAATAAAAGCAGCTCCAATTAATCTTCATAGTATTTGGGCCATGGAGAGTGTTATTTCAATCCTGTCATGTCCTGAGCATGGGGTATAGGTTCAAGAAATACTCTACACACCTATATGGGTTTGAATTAGGCCGCAGCTTTATTATATAAAAACATCCAATAAGTTAACATATTAAAATATAATTTTTAAACCTTTTCCCTCCAACCTTGAGCCCTTGCCAATGTCCATCTTTTACAGGCTAACCCAGCCTATCCACCTTTTGAGCCGAAACTCCAAACCCCCAAATTGTCTCCTTAACCGCACCTCATTAGCTGGTCAATACAGCTCAATGAGGCCTGCGTCTAACCTGCAACAAAGTCCGGGTGTTCTTAGACCTAGGCCACTGGCCTACCATCTCCCGTAACCTCCCCCATCTTACTACCACTCTATACATTGGCAAGGGCCCAAGCCGCCAACAAAGCTGCGACAAATTACAATAATCCAAATATTACAACGTATATAACAATAACACTGCCAATAAAATCCCTATAAAACAGGGAGGGAGGGAGGGGAACTGCTCCTTCTCCAGTTTAAACTGCTCTGCCACACCAACAGGAAGTGAGAGCCCCTTTTATCAACTCCTCAGCGTAACCTCACTACCAACTTTAAGCCACACCCCTTATTTCCTTACCCTAACCCCAGCTCAGACATGTTTCTCCTCCTAAAGTCCGTGGAGTTCCTGTCCTGAGCATGGGGTATAGGTTCAAGAAATACTCTACACACTTATATGGGTTTGAATTAGGCCGCAGCTTTATTATATAAAAACATCCAATAAGTTAACATATTAAAATATAATTTTTAAACCTTTTCCCTCCAACCTTGAGCCCTTGCCAATGTTCATCTTTTACAGGCTAACCCAGCCTATCCACCTTTTGAGCCGAAACTCCAAACCCCCAAATTGTCTCCTTAACCGCACCTCATTAGCTGGTCAATACAGCTCAATGAGGCCGGCGTCTAAACCACGACAAAGTTCGGGTGTTCTTAGACCTAGGCAGCTGGCCTACCATCTCCCGTAACCTCCCCCATCTTACTACCACTCTATACATTGGCAAGGGCCCAAGCCCCCACAAGGGACTAACGAGTTCCCCTACAAGTTAGTCCCACCCCCACCCAAAACCCAAAAAAGTCTAACCCCATATCATTGGGGTGAATACCATCTTCAGGATCAAATTGATAGAAGGATCCTTGAACACCCTGTGTCTAATTGCTAGACCACGAATATCTACTACGAACTTCGAGATCCTCCTATTCAATTTGATCCGGCTCTTATCCAGGGCCCAACAATTTCTCGCTACCATCCAGCACCTTCAAGGAAGAATTTCCGACCAAATCAGCCGAATCCCTGGAAAGTGCTGGAGCAGCCTCCGAAAGTCCTCCTTCATGGATTCCTTCAACTCCCAACCAGGAATATAACCTAGGTCATTACCCCCTAGGTGTACCAACAAAACCTGCGGGACTATACCCCCAGCCTGTACCAGCCTAAGGACCTCCGGGACCAACTGGGGCCAACACATTCCCCTATATACGTGCCAGACAACCTGGCCTGCAGATAAAGGGATATTCATCAGGCGTCCACTCTCCCGAACCGCAGCCCGCCGCCTGGCCCAGAAGATGAACGAGTGCCCGATTATCCACAACTCCCGGGATGCCGCAAATGTAGAGAAAACAAACAAAATAAATAACACCAGCCCCCCTAACGTTTTAAATCCCTAAAACTCAGTGAGGTCTAACATAAGACAGAAACCGACGCAAATCTCAACGCCCAATCCGCATAATTGTCTCGGATCCCAACCCTAACCGGGCAGTCTCCGTAGCCGCTCCAATCCGAAACGAATGACCCCCCAAATCACCAGCTGGAACACGAAGAACTGAAAGACAACGTTTAAACACTGCCAGGAACTGAAATCTGGTCAAAACTACCCCGTCACTATGGACTAACAATGAAATACTCAAACGCGGTCTAATTTCTAAGTACCGACGGACACAATAAACCAGACATGCCAAAGAACTCGGAACAGAAAAAAGAGTAACCCATGACCCCACCCCCAAGGAATCGGTTTTTGAACGACGAATCCGAAATTCCAAAGAGTAACTTCCCAAACGAACATCTTCAAACAATATACCCCCCCGGGCGACCCTTTGCCTAACTGACTAACTCTCCTATACGTAACGCCCCAAAAAAGGCTAAAGAAAACGCTGCCCCAAAAAGAATAGCTTCATAAGGATCAGAACACACCCCTTCCAACACACCCAACAACTTTTCCAATAATTGATATGATACCGGACGCCTCGAATCCAATGAAGACCTACCACAACGTAATCCCCGAAGAGCCTGTTTTACTACAAAATCTTTCGTAAAGTCCCGCCAGCCCCTTAGTTTAAACCCAAAAGACAATCCTGACACTTTGCCTGAAATCGACGCAGGTGAGATTCCCCGAGAAAACCAATCCCAAATCAACCACAACACCCCATCCCTCCTTTCAAAATCATCACTCAAACTACCAACCATATTTTCAAGAAAAAGCCAATCACTCCAAACCGCTGAATACCGCGCCCATGTAGCCGACAACACAGAATTCTTCACCCACTCTGCCACTGTACTCCGCCAAGGTTCCACAGGAAAAACGGGCAAGGAGTACCCGTGGCCTTCGCCCCCGGACAGGCCTTCCGAAACTCTGTTTCCTGAAAACGAGACAACGCATCAGCAGCCACATTCATCACACCAGGCACATGTCGTGCCCGAAAAGTAACATTCAATCTCAAACACAACAACACAAAATGACGGAGCAATGACAATACAGGAGGAGAAGAAGCAGTGAGAGTATTTACAGCCTGAACCACACCCATGTTGTCAGAGTGAAAAAGAACTTTACTATCTATCAATCTTTCACCCCATAGCGTCACCGCCACAACCAAAGGAAACAGTTCCAAAAACATATTCTTGGTAAGACCCACTTGTACCCAAGCCAAAGGCCATCTCTCTGCACACCAATCAGATCCAAACAAAGCCCCAAAACCCATAGACCTAGATGCATCCGTACACAGTTCAAAATCTTCATTAGTTTTTCCCAATTTTTGCCAATACGACCTCCCATTATAATCAGCCATACTCCCAGGTCCTCGCGCATATCGGATGATATACGAATGTGATGATGAGGATGAACAACCCCCCCCCCCCAGCTTGAGCTAGCCGCCTATTAAAAACCCTACCCATGGGCATAATCCAACACGCAAAATTCAATTTTCCCAATAATGATTGAAGAGCTCGCAGGGTTACCTTCTGAGCCAAGCGACAAGCCACCACTTTGGTTTGTAATGCCTCCAATTTGTCCCGAGGTAGTCTACATTCCATGGCCACCGAATCAATCTCAAGACCCAAAAAATGCAAACATGTTGTGGGGCCTTCCGTCTTTTCCACTGACAATGGAACCCCAAAATTCAAGCAAACCTGTTGCAAAGTAATCAGCAACTGTCTACAAACATCCTTACCTGCAGGACCCACACACAGAAAGTCATCCAGATAATGTAGAATGGAGGAAAAACCAGACTCCCTACGCACAACCCACTCCAAAAATGTGCTAAAATGGTCAAACAGCGCACACGAAATTGAGCAACCCATGGGAAGGCATAGGTCGACATAGTAATCTTCTCCTATCCTACAACCCAGAAGATGGTGACTCTCAGGGTGTACCGGAAGAAGACGAAATGCCCACTCAACATCAGCTTTTGCAAACAAAGCCCCCCAACCAGCTTTGACAGCCAACTCCACTGCTTTGTCAAATGACGTGTAAGAAACGCTACACAAAGCCGGATCTATGGCATCATTAACAGAGGACCCAAATGGGAATGATAGATGATGAATAAGTCGAAACTTCCCCGGCTCTGACTTTGGTACAATACCCAAAGGTGTTACCCGGAATCCAGGAAGTGGCAGTCCCAAAAAAGGACCAGCCATATGTCCTAAGGACACCTCAACATTCACCTTATCCCGAAGAACGCCCGGATAACAGCCAGCCGAACGTAAATTAGCCGCCTCAGCTACTCCAAAACCTTCCTGCTCAGGAATCCGGAACCCAAACTCAAAACCCTCTTCCAAAATTCTAGCAGCCTCCCTATCATTGTAAGCCCTTAGCCAAGGGTGCATCTTGTCTACGGACACCGGACTCACCCTCTTTACTCCCAACAGACCCCCCTTTGTAACCCAAATTTTGCTTTTTAAAGCACCTGGTAAGGGGATGGGAACCTGAACAACCGGAACACTCATGCTTGAACTTGCAAGATCCCCCCCCACTTACAATGACCCTCATTACACTGCCAGCAGAAACCCTTCTGTTTCCCGGAAGCTGTTATGACTGTGGGGAGCCCCAACCTCCCAGTGCCGGTCTGAAAGGACTGAAACCCCACTGGGGAACCAGCTGGGCGGGTCATAATTGACAACCATAGGCCAATGTCCAGTTGATCCCAAGACATCGACTGGCGCACAGCCAACATCTGCCGAAACTGCTCATCAACAGTAGTGGCTGTAGGATCAGAAATGGTGGCACTGGCAGCAGGGGCAGAACGTCTGGCAACAGGTACAACATTAGTTGCTGCAGTTACAGAAATGGTGGTACTGGCAGCAGGAGTAGCATGTCTGCCAACAGGTACAACACTAGTGGCTGCAGTTAGAGAAATGGTGGCACTGGCAGAAGGGGCAGCACGTCTGGCAACAGGTACAACACTAGTGGCTGCAGGAACAGACATGGTGGCACTGGCAGCAGGGGCAGCACGTCTTGCAGCAGGCACAGACAGATGACCTGTCCTGCTCTCACTATCCTTTATTCCCTTCCTTCCCATTCCCTTTTCTCCCTTCCTTCCCTTTCCTCCCTTCCTTCCCTTTTCTCCCTTCCTTCCCATTCCCTTTTCTCCCTCCCTTCTCATTAAATTCCCCAAGATCCCTTGGGGTGATTTAGGGGGACTCGACAGCATTGGTTGAGTACAGCTAGTCACTTCCTCCTCCTCCTCAGACTCAGTGGACACATAATAAGGGTCCTTCCAGTTCCTCTTTTTGCTGCTCATAGTGATAGGAGTCACTATGAGCCTCTCCTGCCTCAATTTTTGCTAAATATCACAAGAGAACAACACAGCACATCTATCTCACTCTGTAGCTGCTTCTATTGTGTCTGCCTTCAGAGAAAACGTCATGTTCTTATAGCTGAAGTGCGAAAACAATGTAAATCAATGGACGAAAACTTTTTAACCAATGAAAAAATGGCCAGTGGGCGAAAGATGTGAAAATTTTAACCGCTAGTTTTAAAGCAGATTTTCCCAGGAAAAAGCAGATAACAACGTGGTTTTCGCAACATTTCTCATGCGAACATGGTGACAACTTTCGTACATCCCTAGACCGGACAGCTCACAGCAAGGGACAATCTTCTTACTGTGAGAACAATGAAAACCCTGCCCCCTTGACAGGTTTTTCAGGTTTTTCCCTTATGCTAATTGAAGATTGTGCCTTTCTGCGATCCACCTGGATACCACCTTTCTGTTCTGAGGTGAGCAGTGTTACATAGTGTTGCTTGAACTGGCTTCAGCTGTACAGACTGACATGGCTTAGGTTTCCCTATATAAGGGCTCTAACCTAGCAGTGTTCAGCTGCTACAGTGTTCCTGCTTTCAAAGTCCTGGTTTCCAAGTCTCCATAAGAGAGTTAGACTGAGTTGGACAGAGGATGGACTGAGGACAGCCTTCTTTCTACAAAAGAACAACTCACACTGGATTCAGAGCACAGAAACATCTACCTAAACAAAGCACGGACATTGCACCTTCTATCAAAACTGCTGATGCAAGTAATCAGAACTACCAGGACTGACTTTGCAAACAGCTCAGTTAACCACTAAACCGTTGAAGTGGGAAAAAACCTTGTCTCTGATTCTTCTCCAACCACCATTAACCACTACAACATCTACCTCTACTGATCATCAATGGACTACTTCATTTAACCCTGCATTGACTCCTACCCTCATCAAATACTTCACAGTTTTGCAACTGACTCTTCTCAGCCTCCCTGGAACCTACACCCCTGCACCTTGGATTGACCCTTGACTGCCAAGTCATCTGTACTCCCCTGGACTACAATCTGTTACACAAACTCCTCAACCCACACATATTAACCCCACTATGACCAGTTTGGGTCCTTGCTTTTTTATTGCCATTCTCACCTGCTTAAGACTCTCCTCCGTCACTCCGTCCACATTTCACCCTCACTTCTTCCCTCACCACTTCTTTGTTCCCATGAACTTTTCTCATTCCTCCAGTCCCTATCACCATCATCTTCTTTTAACTGCTGCCAGAAAGCCCCACTGCTTCAAATTTCACTCCCATCTTATGTCCCTGTCCCTTCTCCTCCTGCTCGCTGCAGGTGACATCTCACCTAACCCAGGTCCCCCATCCATTCTTTCCTGTAACGAAACACTCAATCACTCACGCAACAACCACAATCTAAGAACTGTACCATGTCACCTAACCTCCTCCCACCCCTCTTGTTTTGGCCTCTGGAGCACCCGCTCTGTGTGTAACAAACTAACAGCTGTTCATGATTTGTTTATTTTTCACTCCCTAAACCACCTTGTCATCACTGAAACCTGGCTCACATCATCAGACACTGCCTCCACTGCCGCAATCTCGTATGGTGGCCTTCACTTCACCCACACACCTAGGCCTGGCAACAGACAGGGGGTGGAGTAGGCATCCTGTTGTCCCCTAACCATACATTTCAGGTAATCCCCACTGTTCCCTCTCTTTCCTTCCCTAACTTTGAAGCTCACACACTTCGCCTCTTCTCCCCCTTCCCCCTGTGCGTTGCTGTCATATACAGACCACCTGGTCCTACTGCACAATTCCTTGATCACTTCACTTCATGGCTCCCTTCTTTCATGTCCTCTGACATCCCTACTCCCATCCTAGGAGACTTCAACATCCCTGTTGACAACCATAACCCCCCCACCATCAAACTCCTCTCATTAACAACCTCCTTTGGCCTTTCACATTGGACCTGCTCTCCCACACACAGTGACGGTCACTCCCTTGACATCGTCTTCACCAACCTCTGCTCGGTCTCTAACTTTTCTAATGCTCCCTATCCCCTCTCTGACCACCACCTCCTCTCCGGAAACCTCAGCATACCATGCAAATCGATCCACCCCCCACCATGACCAAGAGCATGCATAGAAATCTGCAATCTCTTGACCTGCAGCAATTTTCCACTTCCCTGCAACACCTTCTCAACCCCATCCTCACACTTTTTTGTCCAGAACAAACTACTGCTCTCTACAACAGCACTCTCACAACAGACCTTGACACAGCTGCACCTCCAACTCCACGGATCAGATCAGATCTTCAGACGCTCCCTGAAAACTCACCTCTTCAGGGAAGCTTATCAACTTGCTCCATAAACATTATAACCAAGAACCACCCCTTCCCTGGGCCACTGCACTCAATAGCACTTCTCTCTCCCACCCACTGACCGGCAGTTCATGTGGCAGGAGACATTCCCAATAGCACTTACTCCTTCTGTGTCCAACCTACCTTCCTCTAGACTGTAAACTCTCACAAGCAGGGCCCTCTGGTCTTTCTGTTCTTCACATATGATTTACTATTTAATATCCCTGTATGTCTATTCCCTATTGTACAGCGCTGCAAATTAAGTTGGCGCTATATAAATAAAGAATAATAATAATAATCAGTAGAAGGGGCGGGAGGGGGGTACTTTATCATTCAATTACTCTTGAACTACAACTCTGACAGTACTGAAATAACACTCTCCATGGCCCAAATACTATGAAGATTAATTGGAGCTGCTTTTATTTTGAAACATTACTATCCATTTAAGTCATATCCAAAGCACTACAAAGTAATGGATTGGAGGAGAGGTCTCCAGCATTCAAGGAGTTAAACTGCTAGGTAATATTTTAACCCTTTACGTGCCAGAGGGGTAGGCAACGCATTGCATAACTCACCCCTCTGGCACTCAAATGGTTAATGTAAATAAGATAAGAAAGTCTGTTACCACAGAGTGAAAAGCTCTTTAAAGTTATCCTGTCACAATATGGTAAGTTTAATTAATATTGAAGATAATTAAAAACTGCCTGTATGTTGTTTTAACCATTTGTTTGCAATATAAATAGCATAACCTTTTTGATGCCAGAATGTGACACTTTATGCTAATTTGTTTCTGTGTTGGGCCAATTATATCCTGTGTAGAGCCCACACTGGGGTCATTTCTAAGAGCACAGCTACCAATAAGATTGGCCAAGTACAGAGATAATTTGCATACTGTGTATGGTATTAGCATAAGGTGCCAAATACCAAAGCATAAATATTAATTTTTCAATAAATATTTTACAGATAAACACCTAGTTCAAAATATAAGTAGATGTGTAAAAAACTAAACTTGTCTTAAACCCTTAAAGGGATAGAAATACTTTAATAATACTATTCCCCATATTGTAGCTATTTCAAAAAGAATTGAATTGCTCCCAGGTTCACCTCGCAAACCTTTATGGTTTGAGAGATAACCGGACGCAAAGTTCCCCCCTCCCTCCTCCTTCCCTGAAGTCAGCGTTGTACTGACTGCAGGGATATCCGGTCTTATTTTCATCAGGCGGCTCTGCAGCAGAGCCGAGATCGCATTAGTAAAAAATAATTATCTCACTGAAACGGTCTTCTACGTGTGCTTACAAACCAAGTACATGTAGAAGACGGTTTCAGTGAAATAATTATTTTTTACTAACGCAATCTCAGCTCAGCTGCAGAGCCGCAAGCCTGTCGTACGACAGGCTTCCCTTGCAGTCAGTACAACACTGACTTCAGAGAAGGGGGAGGTAGGGGGAACTTTGCGTTCGGTTTTCTTTCAAACCATAAAGGTTTGAGACATGAAACTGGGGACAATTCAATTCTTTTTCAAATAGCTACAACATGGGGAATACTAATATTAAAGTAATACTATCCCTTTAAGGACCCATGATGTGCAGGACCATCATGGCAGTGCTGTACTTAAGGACCAGTGATGGTCCTGGCACATCATGGAATTCAAGGGTCCCTGAGCGGCTGCAGGCAGACTAAATATGGAAAAAATGTAAATCTTCTCAAAACCCCCACAATTTCCCATTAGGCAGAGTAGGCAACTGTACATTTTGAGGGGTGCCTCAAATTTGCTGACCACACCTACCATTCTGAGTTGCAGGCATGGCTAGAGTGATTCCAGTGCCCTCTCCACAAACACGTGTCCTAGTTTATGGTGAGCAATTTATTTAGCAATTATTATATGTATATTTACTATTATTCACTCCATTGGATGATATAGAGGTCTCCATGAATTGTGAAAGAATGCGGTGGAAACTTTCCCAGTGCCTTAGGGGATAAGGGTTTTTTGTGTGCTCGTAAACTATAAGCAAAGGAAAACATTCTGTGCCAGGCAGAAGTGGGTGGAGCTGGGGAAGGACAATGTGAGTAATGGCTGTCTATGATGTCTTGCCTAGTGGTATTTGAGTACAAATTTTGCTCTGCTCACATAAATTATTTTAACCATTTGCAGTTCATTTAGCAATTGTATCATGCATTCCACCCTACATGTTTGTGTCTCATCTATTCCCACATCCAGTCTGATGCCTGATAGTCCTGCTTGCAAGACTATGGGAGTGCCAAAAAGAGACTAATCTACTAATTTCCCTCTACAAGAAAGAAAGTCACAGTGCCATATGCACAAAAGAACAGAGGAGAAATTCTGGAGCAAACCAACTGTACCACAGGGGAGGAATAAAATGTCCCATTTATTTTAATGGCCTCTTTACTCCTGGAATACCAGAGAAGTCTCCAACATATTGCAAAGCAATGTGTTGAATACCTCTTTAGTTTTGAAAGGGTTCAAATCCCCATTTAAATCAATGGGAGTTATAGGAATGTTCATTTTTTCCCAATGGTACAATTAGTTTAGCGCACAACTGCTCCGCACTTCTTTCACCTTAGGATGACACGCCTGTATGCTGTATTACCATATATACTGCTCATGGTTTGATGCAACAAGCATACTATCACCTTGATATTGACTAGAACATGCTCCTATATGAATGCCACGGTTTAGCCAGATGAATGAAAATGGGTGCATAATTCTTTGCTGATTTAGGATCAATCAATATTACTTTCATAAGGATTTTTAGCCATACCTACTTTTTAAGTCATTCGCTAGAAAGAGAGCAAATGTTATTTCATAGAAATGAACTCAAAATATATATTTCAGGGTTAACCCTGTTGAACTGATCACCCTTTAACCCTTCAGGTGCCAGAAAGGTATCAACACATTGTGTTGCAATGCGTTGGATACCTCTCTGGCACTCAAAGGGTTAAATCAATGAGACCAATTTTTATTCTGTACCCAGAATTGCTCCCGGTCTACTTAGTAAATCAGCCTTACTGACTCTAAATGAACGAGTCTTAACTCACCACAGAAACAGCTGGCATCCATAAATGAGGTCTGATTCAGCATAGTCTAACAAACTCACTGCTGGCAAATCAGCCCCATAGATTTAGAATAAATCCACATTGTCTCATGTTAGATGATTATGTAACAAGTGTCAACAGATCTGGTAAATACAACCCATATGGCCATGAAAGGTTTAAGCTGAGATCTTTGCTTGAATGTCCCTTTTCCCAATTTGATCTAGAGTATAAAATGTCTACTTTATTCATTTCTAGGATTAAGCCCTTGCTATGCACTGGAGACATCTCTAGCATTCAAGGGGTTAATATATCACTATTCACTTCAGTGAAAGCCATTTTAATCCAGCAAGCAAAAATCAAGTTTATGACCAGTTCCAATGGATGACATAATCTCAGCATTAGTAACGCACCAGCGAGACACATGGGCGTATCAATGGGCTATATGTATAAAAGCAATGCATTAGAGATCACAGCACTCAGTTGGGTTATTTATTTATCCCTTATGGAACAATTGGTTTGCTCTAGAACTGTCCAGTTTGCTAGCATACACTAGACCCATCAATGGAGGAAACTAACTGTACCATAGGGGAGAAAGGAAAATTCCCCTTGATTTTTATTGGGCGTTTAATCTCTCAAGTACCAGAGAAGTCACCAATACTTTGCTTCACAATGTGCTGGAGACTTCAGTTCACAAGGATTAAAAAGTCCAATTTAAATCAACATAATTTTGCTGAATTTACATGCCACCTCCCCCACTATGCTTTTGGTTTGCTCCAGAAGTATACCTCTGTAGCTTGATGAATATGGCCCTTTAACCCTTTTAGTGCTAGAGGGGTATGCAACACATTGCTCTGCTATGCATTGAGTACCTGTCTGGCACTCCAAGAGTTAAAAGCTACAAAGGTGCAATTCTGCACTAGACCAACTGCACCAAAAGGTTAAAATGATAATTCTACAAATTTCCATTGATTTAAGTGAAGCTTTTAATCCCTTCAATATTAGAGATGACTTCAACCCATTGAAAGCATGTGTATGGTTACACAGATACATAGTAAGTTAGGTTGAAAAAAGACAATTTCATCAAGTGCCACAGCATAACCAAGAAAACCAAAACTATATATAAGCCTTCGCAAATTCTAAATGGTTATTACTTTCTGTTGTGCCCACTATAGGGATATATGAAATTTTTCACCTCAAAAGAGAAACAGGAGAAAATGTCATTTCCACTTAGCTGGAAATTTCCCACGAAAAGTGCAGTTTTTCCACTTTTTTTGCATTGAAATCAATGGGAATTTCTACCACCATGTGACAATGTTCCCTTATTTTCCTGCATACATAGTATAAAAGGTGTCTCAGGATCCCACACCATGCCATTCTGTGTTTGTGAGAGGAGGAGAGAGCAGCACATTTGTCAGCTAGTGAAGGCATGCTAAAAAAGGATTTGAAGCTTAGTTTAGGACATCTTCTAGGCAGGACATTTGATCTATGCATTAGGAAAGTCTGGAGGTACTCTGGGGAACAGTAAGGGATAAAGGAGGTTGACCCCAAACACCCCAAAATTCAGTGTGACTGACTGGCAAGACACAGAAAGCCCTGATCGAAGGTCTTTCCTGATCTGGCTATTATTATTATGTGCTAGGGGAGTCTGGCAGTGTGAGAAGGGAGCAAAGGAGAATTACCCCAAATACCTCAACATTCTGTGTGACTGATTAGAAATACACAGGCAGCTGTGGTCCAAGTTCCTTCCTGACAAGGTGACAAGGAACTGCTGGCTATTAAATATGCTTTAACTGAGTGGTGACACCTTCTTGAGAGTCTTTCCATCCTGTCATGAACTATACAGATCACCAAAACCTGGAGTACTTACAGTCTGCACATAGATTGTATCCCCATCAAACTAAATGGGCCCTCTTCTTCCTTTGTTTCCAATTGTGCATTATATACAGGCCTGGCTCTAAAAATCAGAAAGAAAATGTCTTTTGTCCTAGATACCCAACTCCACTAGGCCCTCCTGCACCCATAGACAGTGTCCTCCAACCAAGGACATTTTCTGTGCATCGCCAATCTTCTCTTGAGTCTCCTAAGGCAAAATAATGTTACTGATCCTAGCCTCCTACAACAATATACGCTAACCTGTATGGAAGACCTACTCACAACCAAGACCGTATATTCATACCCCCGTTCTTCAACCCAGGATAGTGCATTTCCTGTACAATCTTCATTCTGCTGGCTGTGGGGGTTTATAAAAACATTAGAACTTATTGAAAGACACTTTTGGTAGCCGCAATAGATAAAACCATGTCCAAATATATGCATCTTCCTGTGACTTGTGTGCATGAGTCAAAAACTGACATACTAAAGTATCAGAACTTCTCCATCCTTTGCCCATATCTTCCACACTCTAGAAAGACATTACTCTTGATATTATTGTAGACTTACCTCCCTCTAAACAACATGATACCACCTTCATCGTTGTTGACCAGCTGACCATACTAGCTAATTTTGTCCTTGTTAAAAAACTCCCCACAGCCTCACCGACCTCCTCCTTGTTTATTAAGGAAATTGTCCGGTTACATGGGCTTACAAGATCCATTACTTCTGATCATGGAACTCAATTCACTTCCAAGTTCTGGAAATCCCTCTGTTCCAGTTTGCTCATTGATCACAATCTCTCCTTTGGCTGCCATCCTCAAACCAACAGGCAAACAGAGTGCATTGCTTCATCATTCACCTTCAAGCTGATTGAGTATCTCTCCTAATCAAATTCATACAGCAATCTGGACTACACCATTTTTCTCTGTGTACCGATATCATCCTCATGCTTTACCTTGTCTGTCTCCTGATATGTCCATCCCAGATGCTGCTCTGGGTATACAACACTTTCAATCAGGTCATGAGGACATTTAAAAGACCTTTACTCAAGTCCAAGTTGGGGATAAGCTTCGGTTTGCCACCTCCCGTTTATGACTGTCCTGGCCAAGCAATAAATCGGGGCCTCAATTCATTGGTCCATTTCTGATCACAGATGGTAGAAAATCCAGTTACTTACACTTTGGCTCTACCTTTTACCCTGAAGTTACACCCTACAATACATGTTTCCCAACTCAAACTCTGGAAACAGAGCCCATTCCCCTCTCAAAGATATCCTGAACCACCTCCTGTGTCTGTCCAGAGTTCAAAGAAATTGGAGGTACCGAAAACTCTGTACTCACACATTTGTGGGGTCCTCTGTAATATCTCATGTAACAGTATATTCCCTTGATGGGAGCATGTAATGATGTATTGCCCTGCTTATGGCATATAATTGTGCATTGGTCTGCTGGTAGATCGTAATGGCACATTGATCTGCTTGTTTAATAGTGTATTGCCTTGCTGGAGGCATATACTAGGGTATTGCCATGCTAGTAGCATTTAATGGTATATTGCTCTGATTGAGACAATGCAATTCTTTATTGTCTTGCTGGTGGTATGCAGTGGTATATTGTTTTGTTTGTGGCATGTAATGGTGTATTGTCCTACCTATGGCACGTAAAGGTGTATTGTCCTGCTGGTGCCATGTAATGGTGTAATGCTGTATTGGTTTCATGAAAAGGTGTATTGCTCTGCTGGTGGAATGTAATGGTGTATTGCCTAGCTAGTGACATATAATGCTGTATTGCCTTGCTGGAGGCAAGTAATGGTGTATTGCCTTGCTAATGTAATTTAACCCTTTGAGTGCCAGAGGGGAACACAAGCAATGCGTTGTGTACCTCTCTGGCACTCAGTGGGTTGATGATCTGTTGGTGGCATGTTGGTGGCATGTAATGGCATACTGCTTTGCTGGAGGCATGTAATATGTATTGCCATGTAAAGCTGTATTGCTTTGATGGAAGCCTGTAATGTTATATTGCATTTCTGGTATTGACTTGCTGGAAGCATGTAATGGTGTATTATCTTGCTGGAGACATGTAATGTTTTATCACATTGTCAATGACATTTAATGGGCATTGCTCTGTTGGTGATATGAAATGGTTTACTGCCTTACTGGAAGTAATGGTGTATTGCCTTGTTAGGCAAGGACCAAGGATGTACATGTACGTCATGGAATTCCGGGCTCCTTGCGTGGCTGCACGCCGTTCGGATAGTCTAGAATCAGATTCTCAAAAAAAAAAAGTGACTGCCGCGTGCGTGTCCGGTCCTTAAGGGGTTAATGTATTGCTTTGGCATGTAATGTGTATTGCCATGCTTATGACATGTAATTGTGTATTGCCTTGCTGGAGGCATGTAATTGTGTATTGCCTTGCTGGAGGCATGTAATGGTGTATTGCTTTGGTAATGGCATATAAGGATTTACTGAATAGTGCATTGCGTTGCTGGAGGGATGTAATGGTGTATTGCTTTTTGGTGACATTTAATGGGTGAAGATAAAAAATAAATAATACAAGGTATAGGCAAACTGGCTGTTCATATTATGTACTTTCAAAGTATGCAAAGTCAAAATAAAGAGTTACTGGTCTTTTAATTTCAGCTGTTCACTCAGAAATTTGTTTAGAAGCAAAGTGAAGCAATTCTGGGAAAAATCAGCCACACCATAAGAGACAAATAAAAATTCCCCTTGATTCTCATTCAATTAAACTGTGCTTTCTAACTAGAGAGTTCTCAAAAGCAACACATCAGGGCCTTTCTAGCATGCAAGAGGTTAAAAGCACGTTTAAATCAACTGGACTATTTATTTTTTTCCATACTGTGAAGTTTTTTTATCCTAGAAATGCTCCATTGTGCTATTATACATACAGTCCACTGAGTCCATTAACCCTTTGAGTGTCAGAGGGGTGAGCAACGCATTGCAAAGCAATGTGTTGCATACCCCTCTGGCCTCATAGGGTTAATATTGTTTCCACCTGGTGTTTCAGCTAGTTGAAAACCTGAGATCAAGATTACTGTTCTGGATGGGCTGTTATTGATCTTTCAAGTTGTTTTATTGATTACCTGTATGGCTTCTCATGTGTGTCACTATACAAAATGATAGAAGACAACAGAGGAGCTATTAAGGAGGGAAATATTAGACCTGATAGAGGGGATCTTCACAAAGGAACACAACCCCTCCCATTATCTAAGAACACTGCTGTGGTGTATTGGGCACCTCTGCACTGTGTAGTATTAGACCTATAGAAAGGACTGATTGCTAACTTTTCAGCTGCTTTCTTGTCTAACATATAAAAGCAAAGAGTGCAATGAACTGTACCAGATGAAAAAAATAAAAATGCATAATTCCTTTTTACTCTTGAATGCCAGAGGCTTCCAGATCATTATTTCACACTTGGATTCACTAGACCATATAAGTGAGTAAATTCAAGACCCAAATAGCTGTACTGTAGGGGACAAATGTAACATCCTATTGACTTAAAATGTTCTTTCAACTCCTTGAATGATAGAGATTACTAGAGATGGGAAAAAGAGTACATTTTTTCAGAAGTTTACCCCCATTCCCCCCAACACACACACATACACACACATATACACACAATTTCCCTCCTTTCCAACAAATTTGGAATTTCCTGCTGATTTTCACCTAGCCTTTCTAGAGTTACAAGAAATCCTGCTATAATACTATTGCTGCTGAGTGCTGACATGAAGGAACCACAGCTGCAAGTAAATGTGTTAGCTTGCCGGGTCCAACAGCATCATATGCCTTCAAAAAACTATTGCAGACTCCTGTAACCACCTGCTTGCACAACTTACAGCTGTCTTTGGAAAATAATTGCACCTTAGGATATGCCAGCAAGGTCCTTTAAAACCCTTGTTTTCAGCAAACCAGCATGTCAACCTATCACTGTGCCCGTGCTCTGTTCTGTGACTCTCTGTGTGGTGCGCTCCCATTGGCTAAGCTTAGTTTGGCCCGCCCAGTATGGCCTTCTTATACCGGTCCTCTGGCACCTGTCAGGTGCCCTTTCATGGTGTTCCTGTACCAGTGCTACTGTGTTGCTGTGTTCCTGCGTATCGACTTGGCCCGTTTGACTACTCTTACTGGTTCCTGCTCTGTGATTCGACCTGGCCTGGCTGATGTTCCTGCTCCGTGACCTGACCCGGCTTATCTGAAGTTCCTGCTCCGTGATTCGACCCGGCCTGGCTAACGTTCCTGCTCCGTGACCTGACCCGGCTGGTCTGACGTCCCTGCTCTGTGATTCGGCCAGCGATCCTGATCCTGTTCTCCGTGTCGCTTGGGCGACATTCTTACTTCCGCAAGTGCTGGTCTAGCAGACTGAGTGTTGTGGCCTCCAACCCACTGAGCCTTCCGTTAACTCTTGCAGAACACTGTTGCGTCCGTTACACTGAACCTTCCGTTTACACTTGCAGAGCACGGTTGCCTCCGTTACACTGAGCCCTCCGTTAACACTTGAAGATCACTGTTACCTCCGTTAACTCTGAGCCTTCCATTAACACTTGCAGAGCACTGTTGCCTCCATTAACTCTCAGCCTTCCGTTTACACTTGCAGAGCACTGTTGCCTCTGTTACACTGAGCCTTCCATTTACACTTGCAGAGCACTGTTGCCTCCGTTAACACTGAGCCATCCGTTAACCCTTGCAGAGCACTGTTGTGTCCGTTACCGCACTGGTCGGGTGCAATTGGCTGTTGTCCATCAGCTCTTGCAGTGCACAATGTCTCCTTTACCGCACCGGTCGGGTGCTATTGGCTCAAAGTCCATCAGCTCTTGCATTGTACAGCATTTCCGTTACCGCACCGGTTGGGTGCTATTGGCTCCAGTCCATCAGCTCTTGCAGTGTACAGTGATTCCGTTACTGCACTGGTCGGGCGCTTGTGGCTCACGGTAGTGCTAGCTCTAGCAGAGCATTGTGGTCTCAGTTTCTGCTCAGCACAGGGTAGAGTCTTAGTCCTGCTTTACAAACTAAGTGCTTCCACCTCGCACCACAGTCTCTTGCTACCTTTACCATCATATTGGGGGTTGTCAAACAAACCACATCAGAGACTGATTACTTTCTATGAACTTTAACCCATGTTGTGCTGAAATAGCCTGAATATGCCTGTCCTGTGAAAGTATCTAACTCTCTACCTTTGTATACTGGGCCTGAGAGGGCATATGTACATGACTGACATTTTCCTGTGATATTCTATAGCCCGTGGTGGGCATTCTAATTGTGTCTTTTAATAAAACTGTGTTTTATTCTAACCTACTGTGTCTGAGTGTCGTACAAACCGTTACACAACCACCAACATTTTTACAACTTTGCCATTCCACAGGAGTACTTTTGGATTATTGTTGAGCATTTTTTACTTTTTTTCTAAGAACTCACTAAGTGTTGTTTGGGAGCACATGGAAAAACTGTGTAGATAAATTGTGTTAACAAAATGACAAATGGTTGCAAAGGTGGTGTCAGCAGTGGATGTCTATGATCTTGCTACTGCCAACTAACTTACAGTCACCCTCTTCCATGCTTTTCATTTCCACAAAAAATCTGTAGGAGCCATGGGTATTATTGTTACAGAGGAAACTTGTCCCACTCCCTGAGACACCAACAACATTACTATTAAGTGTTCTGTGCACCATTAGGAATGCTTCTACACCTTTGTCGCTGTGCACTTGTAAGAGTGTTGCCACACCTCTGGCATAATGTTGGGGTGTCTCCCAATCATACTTGTGGTTGTGCTTCATTTGGGATCGCAATGAGATTGTGCCAGGATGTAATCATAGAAACTCACATATAAACATAGGCACAGACTCATGCACGTAAACACACAGGAGTACACATACATATAAACACAAGCGAGCACACACATATAGTGATGAGCGAGCATGCTCGGCCGAAGCTCGGTTCGGCTCGAGCATCGCTCTGCTCGGCACATGGCGGTACTCGTACGAGTACCGCATGTGCTCGCCCGCCATGTTCGGGTCTCCTCCCGGCACGTTTCGCGGCTGCTGCGCAGCCAATAAACGTGCGGGGAGGCTCTGACATCAGTGTAATGCCAGCAGCCATGTTGGCTGCTGGCATTACACTGATTGGCTGGCCAGAACCCGTGATCGGGTGCTGTATAGCACCTGACCAGCGAGTTCGGCTCAGTCTTAGCCAGGGAGAGATGAGGATAGGAAGGGAAAGTCAGTGTAGGGAGAAGAAAAGTGTTGGAACAACATATAAAGACCCAAAAGTCCTTTTTAGGACTGTTGTGTGTGGGGGCAGCAGTTATATTTTGTTTGGGGGGGCACAGATTTAAAAAAAAAACGTCACATATTCCGTTCACTGTGCCTAGCCGCAGATTAGCAGCACATTCTGTTTAGTGTGCAAAGTTGCAGATTAGCAGCACATTCTTTTTAGTGTGCAAAGTTGCAGATTAGCAGCACATTCTGTTTAGTGTGCAAAGTTGCAGATTAGCAGCACATTCTGTTTAGTGTGGAAAGTGTAAAAAATAAACGTCACATATTCCGTTCACTGTGCCTAGCCGCAGATTAGCAGCACATTCTGTTTAGTGTGCAAAGTTGCAGATTAGCAGCACATTCTGTTTAGTGTGGAAAGTGTAAAAAATAAACGTCACATATTCCGTTCACTGTGCCTAGCCGCAGATTAGCAGCACATTCTGTTTAGTGTGCAAAGTTGCAGATTAGCAGCACATTCTGTTTAGTGTGCAAAGTGTAAAAAATAAACGTCACATATTCCGTTCACTGTGCCTAGCCGCAGATTAGCAGCACATTCTGTTTAGTGTGCAAAGTTGCAGATTGGCAGCACATTCTGTTTAGTGTGGAAAGTGTAAAAAATAAATGTCACATATTCCTTTCACTGTGCCTAGCCGCAGATTAGCAGCACATTCTGTTTAGTGTGCAAAGTTGCAGATTAGCAGCATATTCTGTTTAGTGTGCAAAGTGTAAAAAATAAACGTCACATATTCCGTTCACTGTGCCTAGCCGCAGATTAGCAGCACATTCTGTTTAGTGTGCAAAGTTGCAGATTAGCAGCACATTCTGTTTAGTGTGGAAAGTGTAAAAAATAAACGTCACATATTCCGTTCACTGTGCCTAGCCGCAGATTAGCAGCACATTCTGTTTAGTGTGCAAAGTTGCAGATTAGCAGCACATTCTGTTTAGTGTGCAAAGTGTAAAAAATAAACGTCACATATTCCGTTCACTGTGCCTAGCCGCAGATTAGCAGCACATTCTGTTTAGTGTGCAAAGTTGCAGATTGGCAGCACATTCTGTTTAGTGTGGAAAGTGTAAAAAATAAATGTCACATATTCCTTTCACTGTGCCTAGCCGCAGATTAGCAGCACATTCTGTTTAGTGTGCAAAGTTGCAGATTAGCAGCATATTCTGTTTAGTGTGCAAAGTGTAAAAAATAAACGTCACATATTCCGTTCACTGTGCCTAGCCGCAGATTAGCAGCACATTCTGTTTAGTGTGCAAAGTTGCAGATTAGCAGCACATTCTGTTTAGTGTGCAAAGTGTAAAAAATAAACGTCACATATTCCTTTCACTGTGCCTAGCCGCAGATTAGCAGCACATTCTGTTTAGTGTGCAAAGTTGCAGATTAGCAGCACATTGTGTTTAGTGTGGAAAGTGTAAAAAATAAACGTCACATATTCCTTTCACTGTGCCTAGCCGCAGATTAGCAGCACATTCTGTTTAGTGTGCAAAGTTGCAGATTAGCAGCACATTCTGTTTAGTGTGCAAAGTGTAAAAAATAAACGTCACATATTCCGTTCACTGTGCCTAGCCGCAGATTAGCAGCACATTCTGTTTAGTGTGCAAAGTTGCAGATTAGCAGCACATTCTGTTTAGTGTGGAAAGTGTAAAAAATAAACGTCACATATTCCTTTCACTGTGCCTAGCCGCAGATCAGCAGCACATTCTGTTTAGTGTGCAAAGTTGCAGATTAGCAGCACATTCTGTTTAGTGTGCAAAGTGTAAAAAATAAACGTCACATATTCCGTTCACTGTGCCTAGCCGCAGATTAGCAGCACATTCTGTTTAGTGTGCAAAGTTGCAGATTAGCAGCACATTCTGTTTAGTGTGGAAAGTGTAAAAAATAAACGTCACTTTTCCTTTCACTGTGCCTAGCCGCAGATTAGCAGCACATTCTGTTTAGTGTGCAAAGTTGCAGATTAGCAGCACATTGTGTTTAGTGTGGAAAGTGTAAAAAATAAACATCACATATTCCTTTCACTGTGCCTAGCCGCAGATCAGCAGCACATTCTGTTTAGTGTGCAAAGTTGCAGATTAGCAGCACATTCTGTTTAGTGTGCAAAGTGTAAAAAATAAACGTCACATATTCCGTTCACTGTGCCTAGCCGCAGATTAGCAGCACATTCTGTTTAGTGTGCAAAGTTGCAGATTAGCAGCACATTCTGTTTAGTGTGGAAAGTGTAAAAAATAAACGTCACATACTCCTTTCACTGTGCCTAGCCGCAGATCAGCAGCACATTCTGTTTAGTGTGCAAAGTTGCAGATTAGCAGCACATTCTGTTTAGTGTGCAAAGTGTAAAAAATAAACGTCACATATTCCGTTCACTGTGCCTAGCCGCAGATTAGCAGCACATTCTGTTTAGTGTGCAAAGTTGCAGATTAGCAGCACATTCTGTTTAGTGTGGAAAGTGTAAAAAATAAACGTCACATATTCCTTTCACTGTGCCTAGCCGCAGATTAGCAGCACATTCTGTTTAGTGTGCAAAGTTGCAGATTAGCAGCACATTGTGTTTAGTGTGGAAAGTGTAAAAAATAAACGTCACATATTCCTTTCACTGTGCCTAGCCGCAGATCAGCAGCACATTCTGTTTAGTGTGCAAAGTTGCAGATTAGCAGCACATTCTGTTTAGTGTGCAAAGTGTAAAAAATAAACCTCACATATTCCGTTCACTGTGCCTAGCCGCAGATTAGCAGCACATTCTGTTTAGTGTGCAAAGTTGCAGATTAGCAGCACATTCTGTTTAGTGTGGAAAGTGTAAAAAATAAACGTCACATATTCCTTTCACTGTTCCTAGCCGCAGATTAGCAGCACATTCTGTTTAGTGTGCAAAGTTGCAGATTAGCAGCACATTCTGTTTAGTGTGCAAAGTTGCAGATTAGCAGCACATTCTGTTTAGTGTGGAAAGTGTAAAAAATAAACGTCACATATTCCGTTCACTGTGCCTAGCCGCAGATTAGCAGCACATTCTGTTTAGTGTGCAAAGTTGCAGATTAGCAGCACATTCTGTTTAGTGTGCAAAGTTGCAGATTAGCAGCACATATTCCGTGTAATATGAAGAAGGCGGGTAAAAAGGGACGGGGAAGTGGACGTGATCCTGATAGTTCAGGGCGCGGGTCAGGACGCGTAGAAACTGTGCCTGGTGCCAGAGCACAAGAAAGAAAGACATCCACCATACCTAGCTTCATGTCTCAGTTTACAGGGCATCGCAGGACATCACTCTCGAGGTCAGAACACTGCGAACAGGTGGTCGGTTGGATTTCAGGTGATACTGCTTCCAGTCGGTTAAGCACCACCCTGTCTTCCACCAAGTCCACTCTCAGTAGCCAAGAGTCTGGTCAACATAATCCTCACCCTGATCATCCTTCCTCCCACCATAGAGGGTCTGGCCAAAGAAGTGATCCCACACTGGGATATAGTGAGGAGCTTGTCTCATCACCAATCCTTCATTTGAATCTCTCTCCAAGCACGCTTGCAGAGGAACATGAAATCTTGTGCCCTGATTCTCAACCTCTAGAGGGTACCCAATCACAAGAAGATGACAGAGGGGAACGGCATTTAAGGTCAAAGGAAGTGGATGATGATGATGAGACACAGTTGCCATCAAATGAACCACTATTACTGTCTCAAGACCTTGATGAGGAGGATGATACACAGTTGTCAATGACTGAGTATGTGGTGGGATCAAGAAATGAGGAGGATGATCAGAGTGAGGAAGTGGAGGAGGACTTGGTGGACGATGAGGTGACTGACCCCACCTGAGAAGGTGGAGAGCCGAGCGATGACAGCAGTCCTGAGGGTGAGCCATCTGCAGCACCGCAACAGGCTGGAAGAGGCAGTGGTGTGGCTAAAGAAAGAAGGCGGACCGCACCAAACCGGCCCGCAAATGTTCCACGGAGCACCCCCTTGCGTAAATCTCCCTTGCCAAGGGCTAGGTGTTCCGCGGTATGGCGTTTTTTTAAGGAAAGTGCGGACGACAAAAAAATTGTAGTTTGCAACCTGTGCCACACCAGAATGAGCCGAGGCATGAACACTAAAAACCTCACCACCACCAGCATGATCCGACACATGGCATCCAAGCACCGTAATAAGTGGGAGGAACGCCAGGATCGCCAATCTGTGTCTGCAGGCCACACCACTGCCTCCTCTTCCCCTGTTTTCGGTGCCGGCCAATCGCCTGTCGAAGGCGCAGGCCCGCATACCTCCCGCCCTGCACCTGTACCATCTGAAGCACCATCAGCGACCACATCCACTTCCCTGTCCCAGCGCAGCGTCCAAATGTCGTTACCCCAGGCATTTGAGCGCAAGCGAAAATACCCAGCCACCCACCCACAGGCCATAGCACTAACCTCACACCTTTCCAAATTACTGGCCATCGAAATGCTGCCATTTAGGCTTGTGGACACTGAGTCCTTCCGCAGCCTGATGGCAGCAGCTGTCCCTCGGTACGCAGTCCCCAGCCGCCACTACTTTTCCCGGTGTGCCGTCCCCGCATTACACCACCATGTGTCCCGTAACATCACCCGTGCCCTGACCAACGCAGTTACTGGGAAGATCCACTTAACGACTGACACATGGACAAGTGCTTGTGGCCAGGGACGCTACATTTCCCTGACGGCACACTGGGTGAATGTCGTGGAGGCTGGGAGCGACTCGGACCCTGGGATGGCACAGGTGCTACCCACGCCGAGGATTGCGGGCCCTACCTCCATCAGGGTTTCCGCCAGCACCTACGTTATTGGCTCCTCCTCCTCCTCCTCTGTTTCCACCTACGAATTCTCTGCGCGCAGCGCCACTCACCCATCAGCCGGTAGCTGGAAGCAGTTTAGCACTGCAGTGGGGAAGCGTCAACAGGCCGTGCTGAAGCTGATCTGCCTTGGGGACAAACAGCACACGGCCTCAGAGCTGTTGCAGGGGATTAGTCACCAGACCGAGCAGTGGCTCTCGCCACTCAACCTGCAACCAGGCATGGTTGTGTGTGATAATGGGCGTAACTTGGTGGCGGCTTTGGAGCTCGGCAAGCTCACACACGTACCATGCCTAGCGCATGTATTTAATTTAGCGGTTCAGCGATTTCTAAAAACCTACCCCAATGTGCATGATCTCTTGACCAAGGTGCGCCGCGTGTGTGCACATTTCCGTAAGTCATCAACAGCTTCAGCCGGCCTGTTGAAGCTGCAGCAGCGCTTACAATTGCCAGCTCACCGGCTGCTGTGTGACGTGAGCACGCGCTGGAACTCCACCTTCCACATGTTGGCCCGGCTTTGTGAGCAGCAGAGGGCAGTAGTGGAGTACCAGCTGTTACACGGTCGTCGCCTCTCCGTTCAACTTCCTCTAATCAGAAGTGAGGAGTGGGAATGGATGTCAGACCTCTGTGAGGTTTTACGCAATTTTGAGGAATCGACACAGATGGTGAGCGGCGATAACGCTATTATCAGTGTAACCATCCCACTTCTGTGTCTACTGAAACGCTCGCTGCTGACAATTAAAACCGACGCTTTGCATGTGGAAGAGGTGGGAATGGGGGAGGAAGAGCTTACACAAGGTGATAGCCAGAACACCCTCACTTCGTCTTCTCAGCGACAATTGGAGGAGGCGGAGGAGGAGGAGGAGGAGGAGGAAGACACGGTTGCCTCCTCTACAGAGGGTAGCCATGGAAGAGGAGGAAGAGGATGAGGAGATTGAGAGTCATCCTCCTGGTGAGGACAGCGAAATCTTGCCTGTTGGTACTCTGGCACACATGGCTGACTTTATGTTAGGCTGCCTTTCCCGTGACCCACGCGTTATACGCATTTTAGACAACACGGATTACTGGGTGTTCACCCTTCTGGACCCCCGCTATAAAGAGAATTTCTCATCTCTCATTCCTCCGGTGGAGAGGACAAGCAAAATGGTGCAATACCAGAAGGTTCTTGTTGAAAAATTGCTCCAAAATTTTCCATCTGACAACGCTGGCGGCAGAGTACGTGCTACCTTGGCCAACCGAGAAGGGGAGAAAAGGGGAGCACACAGCAGTTCCGACAAAGGCAGGGCAACACTCTCCAAGGCGTGGGACACCTTCATGACACCCCGCCAGCACCCTCACCCTGATGCGCAGCCTAGTGTCACAAGGAGGAAAAGTTTTGGAAGATGGTGAAGGAGTACGTAGCAGACCGTGTCAGCGTCCTCAATGATCCCTCTGTGCCTTACAACTACTGGGTGTCCAAGCTGGACACGTGGTATGAACTGGCACTCTACGCCTTGGAGGTGCTGGCCTGCCCTGCCGCCAGCGTTCTGTCTGAGCGGGTATTTAGTGCTGCTGGTGGCATCATAACAGATAAGCGTATCCGCCTTTCCACCGACAATGCTGATAGGTTGACACTTATAAAAATGAACAAGGCCTGGATTTCCCCTGACTTCTCCACTCCACTGGAGGAAAGCCCCGGGTGAACATAAAGTCACTTTATATATGTTATTTACAATGATGGGAATACTCTGTATTCCCATTCACCCCTTCCACCCAAAAAACGGGTATATGGTTGACTCTCTTCCATATGCCCAGTGATATAATTTTTATATAGGGCCAGCTCACCAGCGGGCCCTGTGATATAATTTTTATATAGGGCCAGCTCACCAGCGGGCCCTGTTTGACAACTTTTTGTATAGGTCAGCTCACCAGCGGGCCTTCTCATATAATGTTTTATTGGGTCAGCTCTCTAGCGGGCCCTCTCATATAATGTTTTATAGCGTCAGCTCACTAGCGGGCTTTCGCATATAATGTTTAGGATGGTCAGCTCCGCAGCAGACCCTCACCCATAATGTTTTAGATGGTCGGCTCAGCGCACGTTTCCCTCTTAATCATGGCCCCAGTTCAGAAAAATCAAGGAAATTTTTTGCAGAATTTGCCTCTGCGCACGTTTCCCTCTTAATCATGGCCCCAGTTCAGAAAAATCGAGGAAATTTTTTGCAGAATTTGCCTCTGCGCACGTTTCCCTCTTAATCATGGCCCCAGTTCAGAAAAATCGAGGAAATTTTTTGCAGAATTTGCCTCTGTGCACGTTTCCCTCTTAATCATGGCCCCAGTTCAGAAAAATCGAGGACATTTTTTGCAGAATTTGCCTCTGCGCACGTTTCCCTCTTAATCATGGCCCCAGTTCAGAAAAATCGAGGAAATTTTTTGCAGAATTTGCAGATGATATACAAGTAAATATACAGCAAATACAGTTTGGTAACAATTTTTCGCCTAAAGTCGTTTTTATCTTCCTTTTTGTGTGTTTTACGGTCAGTCTGTAAAAATGGCATACTACGGGCGAAACATCGTTCCCAGCAGCGACGTTGGAGTCCAAGATGCATCCAGACATCCTCCCTATGCTGTCCCTGAACCATTTCTGTGGTGTTTCCATCATTTTCTGCCCTTTTCCTATGGACCAGGCACCCTCCCCTCATCAGAGCAGGGGGTGCCTGGTGTAATGCTCGAGTCCTCCCTTTGACTTCAATGGGGCTCGGGTGCTCGGCCGAGCACTCGAGCCTCCGGGGGTGCTCGGCCAGAGCACCAGAACACCCGAGCATTGGGGTGCTCGATCATCACTACACACATATAATCAGAAGCACACACACGCGTTTGCATATGCACACACATGCACACATATGATCTCTTGTATAAACAGACACACAACTCCTGAAGGACATTAATAAAATGGCGGCAGTTTGAGGAAGAGACACTAAAAATTGCACAAGGTCCTCATGACACTGTATACCAGAACAGACTCAAAGAAATGAATATGGATGGAGAGGGGTGATATGATAGAAACCTTTCCATATATTAAGATACTTAATATAGTTCAGGACGGAAGAATATTTCACAAAAAGAAGAAAATTAGAACAAGAGGTCATGATTTACAGTTAGAGGATAGGCAATTCTGAAGTAATGTGCATAAGTACTAGTTTATGGAAAGGGTGATAGACTTATGGGACAGCCTCCCAGCAAAGGTGGTACCGACAAAAGAAACACAAATAGAACAGCACGACCTTTATGAGTGTAGTACATTTATCATATTGGACAATACATCTTTATCCCAACTCTTGTCAGTGGGTTCTCACCTATTCCAGAGGTTTCTCCCACCTCTTAGGATTTTGCACATTGACTGGTTCTGACCCCCAATCCAGGTTTTCCATGTCTATTCTTCACTCCTTTACTTGTCTTGTTTTCTTAACTCTCTGCCATAATTGTGGTTTCCTCTATTCCGTTTTTGTCCAGAACACCTCACCAACCTGGATATATTTTAAGAAGTAACAATATTTATTAATAAAATATAAAATACAGGATAATTGCCAAATTAAAATAAATCTGATGCTATGGCCCAACACATTTCATGATATGTTTATTACTTCTTCAGGGGATCAACTAGTTACTAGCAGATACAGCCTCTCGTACTTTTCACTTCTTCCAATCTTATTTCACTGACATCATGTTTCCGGATGTCTGCGTTCCATCAGTGTTGTATGTAGTTGGAACAAATACTGTTAGGGAATTAAAAAATGTCTGGGATAGACATGTCTACCCTGAGGAGGATATAAGACTGTATTTAAAATTAGATAGGTAAATGTGCAGACTAGTCCAGATGGTTCTTTTCTGCCATCAGAATAAATGTTTCTGTGTTTCACATACACAAACATATGCTGTACTTACTGAGGTGCATATTAACACACATGAACTAATACTTATCTAGGTATGAAATGTATTAAGAGTTATTAACAAAATTCCTGTTTATGTTGGCCATTCTTTCATCCATTGTTATCCTATTAACATGCATACCATCATTTATTCTATTTATTAAAGTGTGAATCGTACACTTTGCATCTTTTTTACAGAGCCATTTTTATCACCCATCAGCAAGGCATGCAATAACGTTCTAAGCACTAAATGCACAAAACAAGAGTTGCAATTTTTAAGCAAACCAGATAAATCATGGGGGGACAATAAGCTTTGATAAAACTTCTATTGATTCAACCCATTGAATGCCAGAGAAACATAGAAATATAAAATCTGACGGCAGATAAGAACTATTCAGCCCATCTAGTCTGCCCATTTTCCTTCTGTAAAAACCTCAAACCTTATTTGGTCCTTGGTCTTATCTTACGTCTAGGACAGCCTTATGCCTATCCCATGCAGAGGGAATTGGATTCCTCTCTGGCACTCAAAATGTCAAATGTGTTGCACTCTCCTCTGTAGCATTCAATGGATTAAATGAAAGGTTTCACCCATCCTTTATAATACTTTTTGTTTGCCCCAGAATTGATCTACTTTTCTTAAAAGTTTATGCGTGCCAGTTTTGATGAATATGAAAATATACATTATTTACTATGATCATGCTAAAAAAATGCTGCATTTTATAAAAAAGAAAAAAAAAGTAGCTTATCTGTATCTGTCTTTTCTGAGGTCTTCCACTTCACTAAGTTCTATTTAGTACATGGGAGTAAATGGCAAAAAACTAGCTAGATATTTTATTATTGTGTACCTTAAAATCAGGCTGAGTTATGATTTTAGCATTTTACATGAGACACAAAGAGCTGTTTTTATTTAATAAACATAAAAAAGTGAATAGAAAGAAAAGGAAGACAGGAGGTTCTCCTAGTGCAGTAATATTTCAAAAGGAATATATCACCAAGGTCCATATGTTCAAAGGGATAACGACAAAAAATTGTCATATGGAAGACAAAAATAAGTAATTGAACGCATGAACGACATATTTTCTATAGAGTATACAACAAAAAACTAGTAATGTCCGTTGTGTACAACAACTCCAGAATTGACAGGCAAAGGGGCGTGGCTAGGGCATGGCTAAACTATTCTCCAGTGTCGTATAGAGGAAAAGAAAATTTGTCGTAACTAACGACAAAAAAATGTCTTTCAAAAGACAAAATTTGTACGTTAAGAAAAAAAGTGGAGGGAATGTGTTCTGAATGTGAGAATTTTTGTCTTTAGTTAAGACATTTTTGTCGTTAGTTAAGACATTTTTAAAGACATTTTAATTAAGACATTTTTTAAGACATTTTTGTCTTTAGTTAAGACATTTTTTTGTCGTTCCATACGACAATTTCAGTCAGAACAAACTACATATTTCCAATCACAACCGACACTTTCTGAAAATATTAATGATCCCAACGACACTGTACTTTAGAAGTCGTTACAAACGACAAAAGCTATTTCGCTACTTCTTTGAACATATGGCCCCAAGTGCCATAGCCGACTTTAGAATGGTACTCACAAGTCAGGTGTCTGGTACCAACACTTATATTTTTCCTGGAAACAAAGCAGGAGGGATCTTTAAACTGCCCAAACAAGAATATTCATCAAATACTGGATATAATGCACTCAATGATGTTGTCAGGTTGTTCCTCTCAAAACATCCATCCTGAAACACATCACAGAGAGGAAAGAACAAAAAAAGAAAGAAAGAGCACCAAATAGTGCCAACTACAGCTCTTTTCAGTCTAAGTACCTAGACTGAACAGAGCTGTAGTTGTCACTCTTGGGCCCCCTTCCTTTTTTTTCTATTTAACTGTTTAGTCAATTAAAAATGCTTTGCACACCCCTCTGGTCCTTAAAGGGTTATGATTTCTTGGAAGCAAACAGCAAATTGTATTAGATTATAATTTTTTTTATGAATGTACACTAACACATGGGAGTAAGTACAGGGGGGAAGTGAGTTTTGGTAGTGACAGGGCCCTGCATCATTCTATATCCCTTTACAATCAGACCAGGTTCCAATTTTGGCTGGAAGCCCCTCACATCACAATACATGGCTGCTTCCAGACAGTAAGATATTAAGAACATTGGTGAGCCCCTTCCCTTTTCTCATTTACCATTTGAGCACTAGAAAGGTGTCCCATTGCATTGCAAACCATGATTCAGACTTCCTCCAGGACATTAACCCTTTGAGTGCCAGAGGGGTACCCAATGCCCCTCTGGCATTCAAAGGGTTAAGCAAGATAGGTACTGGCAAAACATTATACAGACATCCTTGCTACAATGTAGGTGGGGTGTACTAATTCAGATTTTGCCTTAGGGCCCAGTACATCCCATTTATACCTCTGCACTAACAATTTTTTATTTCAGAGTAAAAAAAACATTAGTGTAACCTTATTAAAAGGGCCCAGTATTGCACACATTTTGCCCATCCAAAGATATATAAACTATCTATATTTAGTTGTACAAGTAAGATCAGGATAATGTGAATTTATGAAGAAAATGACAGTTAAAGAATGTTAATCCAGTGTCTATCTTTGTAGAGCTGCAGATTGATCCTGAATTCATATTGGATAAACCATAATCCATGTATAAGCTACAAATAGAATTCATCTCATGCTTTCAAAATTAGATTTCAAGGACCTTTGGAAACCATTTTGCCAAATGGATCAAACTGATTGGGGTCCATGGTATTGGGAAATTAGACATGGCTGCAGTCAGACAGTTGAATTTCTGAACACACAGTAGAAGGATTCATGTGGCAGTGCTGGTGTTTAGCCAGGTCATGCCACATTAATGACATGATGCATATGTATCTACAATTACTCAAGACCAGCAGAACATCGGTATATCACATTCCACCAGCAGGGTAATACATAATTACAGATTGCTGCCTTTCTTTTTAGAAAATTGCCCATGGAAGTTGGGGAGAGTGTGGCTAATGTTCTAAGAGGAAATGCATAAATGCTGAAGATCACCATGAGCATCACAGGTGACAAATAAAATGTCCCCAAATTACCATTTATTTACATAGGGCTTTACAATCTTTTATATGTTCTAGACGTCTCCGTTTAAATCAAGGGGGCCCCCATGTTGCACTTGGTTTACTCTAGAATTATTGTTCCTATTTAATTTGCTTAATGTTCTTTTGTTGAATGAATGACAAGCTCACTGGAATGTCATGAAAAGAGGATGAGTAACTGATAAGCACTGATGCAATTCTGGGGCAAACTAAGCATTATAATGAACAAGTAAAAATTCCCTACGTTCCCATGAATGTAATTGGGTCTTTTAAAAAGTTAAAATTACAGGGGAACTATGTCCAAGAAACAAGTAAATCTTAGTTTGTTTAAAAGGACTCACCTAACCCTGTCCAGGGAATCCCAAAGGCAATTTTATTCTTGTTTTCACTACACCTCTTGGATGAGCTCCAGTGAGTTGGGTACTGAGGTCACTTAACTCTTTCATACTGCTATCTACTCAGTAATGAGTTAACCAGAAAGACACTTGCACAAACACTTTGCTTTGGTGGGTGAGGGTAGCAACAATGGGGTTGGGGTAAATTGATCCAAGTCTTAGTTTTTTGTTATAGGTTTATCCCAAATGTATACGTACTTTATTAACTTTAGTTTTGTGTCTGTGTATGCAATTCTTAGTTGGAGGAACATTCAAAACTGTTTTCCTGGTTTCATAGCAGAGTGCTGGGCTCCTACCTCAAGGGGTGCTGCTGGGGCATAAGTAGTTCCCCTCCTGTGTGTTGGGGGTGCAGGCACATGGAGCCACAGCTCCATGGGTATGTGAGTGCTAGGGTGGCCACTGCATAGCTCGCTAAAGCTATCAGCGGCAGTGAGACCAACTCGAATTGCATCTATTTGGTACTGTTTGGCTTGGGTGCTTTGTTCTCACTTAGCACGAGCATGCTTTTATTTAGTTACAACTGAGCAGGTGAGCTGGCATAGTGCACATCTCTTGTGGAGCTGCATGGCAGCACCTTGTCATGGGGGGGCGGTGATAGGGGAAACTGAATCTACTTGGTTCTTAGCTTTTGTACTTTAAATGTAAATGTCTCAGATGTCTGGTTGTGCTGTATTCTGAAAAATGTTAATAAAATGTTTCTTAAAAAAAAGGACTTAGTATGTATCTTTCATACATCAGTCATTTGTATATTTATATTTTACATTTTTGTTGTTTGTGATCTCTTTTTAGAACACTTTATAGGCAGATATAACTGCTGTATAGGAAAGCCAGTGAGCTTTATTCATTAAAGAAAACTGAAGTAATTCTGGGGCAAACTAACTGCATAATTGGGGCAAAATAAAAAGTCCCAAAACTTCACTTGATATAAATGGGGGTTTTAACCCTGCCATTTTAACCCTAGCATTCAAGGGGTTAAAAGCTCCAGCTTGTGGCAGAATTACTTCAGTTTCCTTTTGTGCATTATAGACCAGAGAGATGTGTAAAGAATTGTGAAGCAATGCGTTGCACACCGTACTGGTCCTTAAAAGGTTAAACAAACTAAGGGATACTTATTCCTATTGTAAAGTACCCATTTAAATCAATGGGAATGCTATTTTGTAGCCTATGATGCAACTGTTTTTTTCCAAAATTGTTCTACTTCTACTTTGTACAGTCGTGTGATATATAAAAAAGTTGTTTTTAATAATTTTGTCTCACACTTGTTTCTGTGTGACATTTCCTATGGTCTCAGTTCCATCTCTTACAGAAACTCCAGTGCACATCAGCACCCAGCAGACAATGGAATGTGACAGTGTAGGAACATTATCACCAAGTGTTTATGATATCTGCTGGGCTTGTAGACAGCAGGATGAAAGTATAATGGTGTAGTGGGACCAGCATTATCATGACTGCTTTATATCCCCCTAGATGATAGAGGTCTCCAACACATGTAAAACAATGCACTGGAGATCTCTCTGACATATAAGAGCTTGTTCTGAAAATGCATACATAACTCTCGAGCAAATGATTTGCACAATATGATACAAATAAAAATTCCCCAAATTCCCAAATTATTTAAAGTGGAACTACCACCCCTTAGAAACATAGCTCCAAATAATTACCCATCTGGAGACTAGCTGCTCAATAGCGCTAGTCGGCAGAATAATTACCTCGTTAATGAGAATAATACACTGCTCCTAGACTGACAGGCAGGAAACAGGGCAGACATTTTTCCATAGTGACGTCTGCGCGCCTGCGCCGTCAGTCCCTTTTGGAGCTGAAAGGCTCCTAGGAACGCCTCCTAGAGCAGGCTGGGACTGACAGCACAGGCGCACAGACATCACTATGGAAAGATGTCTGCACTGTTTCCTGCCTGTCAGTCCGCAAGCAGTGTATAATTCTCATTAACTTGGTAATAATTCTGGCAACTAGCTCTATCAATAGATGGGTAATTATTTGGGGCCATGTTTGTAAGGGGTGGTAGTTCCGCTTTAAATTGGGCTGCTAATTCCTTGCTAGCTTTCAAGAGTATAAAAGTGCCCTTTAAATCACATATTTCTCCCCTATGGTGCATTTGATTGGTTTTCAAATGTTTAAGTAAAACCTACTGGACTCTGGGATGAAATCTGAGGACACACACTCACATACACACTCACAAACACACACACTCTCACACACATACACACAGACATACCCACAGACACACACAGAGACACAAACACACACACTCACATACACATTAATACAGAAACATACATACACACTCAGACTCTAACACACACACACTCACACACACTTACATACACATTCACATACACACACACACTCAGACACACAGTCACACACACACACACACACACACACAAACTCTCCCGCACACACTCTCACATACACTCACACACACACTCTCACATACACTCTCTCTCACACACACACACACAGAGTTTGGAGAAAGTTTAAATTATGTGAGCATAAACAGACATTTGAAGTACTGGATTACGTTTGAATCATTGACACTGACACAAAGTATAATCCCCCACTGAAGGATCTCATGATGAGGAGGGGGACAGAGGACACAGAGGAAATCTGATGTTTGCAGTATCAGTGAACTGCTACATAATATTTTGACAGAAATGCTGAAAGTTAACCATTTTAGTGCAAACGGGTGTCCAAAACTTACCAAGCTTTGTAAGCCTCTCTGGTGCTGAAACAAATGAATGAGAAAAGTAAAGGGGCTCTGCATGTTATCAGCTGCCAGACAAAACAGGAGACTGGTCTGACTGTAAGGGGACAGAAAATAATGCAGAGCCCCTTTGATGCTGGGTTCTGAAGAAAAGCAAAAATTCATAAAACATAATTGACTGAATTGGGATTTTAACCCATTCTCTGCTTGGGAGGTCTCCATAGAATTCAAGGAGATAAAAGCACAATTAAAATCAATAGGAACTTTCTGTTTGCCCCGTATGGTGCAGATTATTTGCTTATCTTTTCTTTTGTACATAAACTCAAAGTATATATTTATTATGTTTGCTTATTGTACTTTCCAATTCTTACCTGTCATATTAATTTGAAATGAATTGAGGCACAATAGGAGCTATGTGCAAGAATACACCAAGTAACTATATTTGGATTTCTTTCATTTTAAATAGGAATGGACATATCATTACAATTATTATCTGAATTAGTAATTAATTATCTCTTGAAAGAGCCAGATTAAGGGATCATAGCCTGGACCTGCAGATGTGTTTTCATCTGGGAACGCATGACAGCCTGAGCTAATATGATAGCTTGATGTCTAGATACTTATTATCCTGCCAGCTTTTCAGACTCCCATCTGTTGTTCTTGGAAAGCTGATTTCATACCATGATTTGAAAGGAAGCGGACAGGCCGCAAACCTTTGTTGATACTTAACTATTTTATTTAAAGGGATAGTAATGTTTCAAAATAAATGCAGCTCAGCTTATTCTTTATAGTTTTTGGGTCATGTAGATTGTTATTATCAGTCTCTACTATGTGTAGTTCTAAGGTAATTGAATCATAAAGTTTCCCCCTCCTGCCCTTTTACCTAAGTAAAAGTGCACAGCAAGACAGGATGGAATACGGCAAGGGACAATGTCCTGTTAGCATAATGAAAAAGCTCCTTCAAGGGGGACAGTGTTTTCCTTATGCTCATAGCCAGAAGATTGCTCCTCAATGTGAGCTGTCCGGTCAAAAGACCAGATTACACATCTGAGAGGAGGTGGCTTACAATAGGTAAAAGGGGCAGGAGGGACACACTTTTAAATTCAGTTACTCTGAAACTACACATCGTAAAGAATTCTAATACTGTTCTACATGGCCCAAAAAAGATATAAAGAATAATGTTGAGCGAGCGTGCTCGGCCGATGCTCGGATCGGCTCGAGCATCGCTCTGCTCGGCACATGGCGGTACTCGTACGAGTACCGCCATGTGCTCGCCCGACATGTTCGGGTTGCGGGGATCTGTGCCGGAAGAGGCACAGATCCGAAGACGCTCCGCTGGACCACCAGGGAATGGAGGTACAGGGGCATTGCGGAGATGAAGGGGGCATAGCGGAGATGAAGGGGGACATTGTGGAAGAGGGGCATAGACTCTATGCCCCTCTTCCACAATGTCCCCCTTCATCTCCGCTATGCCCGTCTGTCACAATGTGCCCCTTCATCTCCGCTATGCCCCTCTTCCACAATGTCCCCCTTCATCTCCTCTATGCCATAGAGGAGATGAAGGGGGACATTGTGGAAGAGGGGCATAGCGGAGATGAAGGGGGACATTGTGGAAGAGGGGCATAGAGTCTATGCCCCTCTTCCACAATGTCCCCCTTCATCTCCGCTATGCCCCTCTTCCACAATGTCCCCCTTCATCTCCTCTATGGCATAGAGGAGATGAAGGGGGACATTGTGGAAGAGGGGCATAGCGGAGATGAAGGGGGACATTGACCAGGCACCCTCCGCTCATCAGAGCAGGGGGTGCCTGGTTTGATGCTCGAGTGCTCCCATTCATTTGAATGGGGCTCGGGTGCTCGGCCGAGCACTCGAGCAGCAGGGGGTGCTCGGTCAGAGCACCCGAGCACCCGAGCATCGCGGTGCTCGCTCAACACTAATAAAGAATAATTGGAGCTGCATTTATTTTGAAACATTACTGTCCCTTTAAAGGAGACCTCACCTAATAATAATTCCCCAGGAACCTTACTATGGCCTAAAAATCCTAATGATCTTTTGAATCTTTCACTTGTTCCACTATTCAAGACATAACAATCAGTTCTGCATGGGATGTCCATGCATGATAATGTGCCAGTTGATTTGCAGTTATTGTCAGCCATTTAAGGACCAGAGAAATGAGCCCTTCTGGTTCTTAAACAGTTAAGATCACCATTTGCAATGAGCATAGTTTGGGGTGATGTGGTCTTGATTACAGCTGTCATGTTCTCCTCCATGGATATGACTGAAGATGGTATCTCTTGCCACAAAGAACAAGGGAAACATTAATAGTGGCCATTAAGATTTTCTGATCATAGTAAGGTAAGTGGAGGGTATTATTAGGAGGTGTTAGTTCTCCATTTAAAGTTTACTTTATGTCTTTTTTCTATTTTATTTTTTATTTTTTTTGCTTCTGTAATTTTCTTGCTGAAAAAATGCTACTGAGTGAAATCCGAATAGCTCAGGAATTGAATTGTACACATTTCTCAGATTTCAAGGAGACTTTTATCAACTCAGATCCATATAAATGTGTTTCATATTTCCACGGTTAAGCAGAAAGTACATAATTTATTATCACTTTTCCCATGCCATAAAGATTACAATGAATATTCCTTGTAAATCAGTTAGATGATGTAACTCAGTAGGTTCAAGTTGTCATGAGACTAAGATTTTGTGCGAGAGAAATCAGGCTTCTTTAGTTTATTCTGTTCATACATGTCTAATTATAGAATCACCACAGACATCATGTCAGTCAGTTTCCATGGAAGACTCAGGAAACTTGGCTGAGATGAGCTTCTTAGGGCTAGAACAGTAACTGTGCTCATCTAACTGATGAATCTTAGTCAATATGATACCAAAAAAACGTATTCATATAGTATGATTATAAGAAATAATATTATATAACCAAAATGGCAATGGTTGAGTGTATAGCAGTAATTGTATTCCTGTTGGCCAATCCCAGACTACTCCAAGTGGATTTTGGATGGTCCATGGCCTGTCATAAAATGTCTCAATTATTGTTATGTTCTCCAGTGAACTACAATATGATTCTAACCCACTAGATGCTAGAGAGGACTCCAACACATTTCTGCTCTAGTATCCAGGAGATTCAGCAATTTTACAGCAATGTATCATGAGACTGATTAATAATAACTAGTATTTATAATAATAACTATTATTTATATAGCGCCTTTCTCCCAGTGGGACTCCAAGAGCTTTCAGCGCACGCTCTCAGAATTAACCAAATTGGTAGCTGAAATAATAGGTGTTGTTATTATCCAATCAATGGTACTCATTTATCAACCTCAGAAGGATGAACAGTTGAGTTGACCCTACTGGGATTCAAACCTGCAACCTTGCGGTTTGAATAGGTTCCATAGTCAGGGAATTTACCACTGAGATCTCTCACCGGCATAATAAAGAGCTTTAATGTAAATTTAATGTAAGTTTAGCCTCATACAATATGGTAATTATCCCACTCGATTAATTCACCCTTTTCTTTAATGGTTAAACATAAATTCATATCAAGAATCAAGAAAAGATAAATTGTACTTGTTTCTTATCATTTTCATTTTCTTACTAATCTATTCTTACTAAGAAAATCAATAAAAGAAACAATTGTGAATTTATCACCATACATTGAGTAGAAGTATGCTTGTCTTTCAGTTTTCCCATGAAAAATCAAATACTTATAATATTTTCACTAAAATATATTCTGAGAATTCTTCAATATTAATGGCTGAGAGGGTTTTAAGTTATCAAATGAAAGAAAATATGGCCATCATGGAACTGTGTTGCCAGAAAAAAACCTTATAATGGGAATTACCACAAGAGTCAAAATACAATTTTCTGCCTATTTCTTCCCATGGGGTAAAAAATTGCCAATTCTTCATTAAACAAAGATTTTCTCTATTAATAATAGCAATATAAAATATGAATGCATGCAACCAACACCTTATTAAAATTGTTTGTAATGAACCTCTCTTAAGACCGAGAGGCATAGTAGAGAAAGGTTACTATTCTCAAGAGCCTCCTCTGTCCACAGGGGCTAGATATTTCATGATACTCAGTTCGGATAATCATTGTAACACCTTGTAACGAAGAGTGAATTTTAGCAGGTACTAAAATTCCATGACAAATTATGCCTCTTCTTTTCTTCATCCCACTGTCTCCTGATAGCTCCCATTTCTTCCATCACACCTTTGATTAGACTCACGCTTGGTGTGATAAATTATCTCTGGCATGAAACACAGAGACAACCTGACCTAAATCAAAATGTCAAACTCACCATAATCCAAATGTGTCTCTCTTGTTACTGTGGATTCTTTCAATACTGAACATTCATTTCACTACCCACAACTCTTGGATGGACAAGAGACTCCAGGGTCTCATGTCTGATGCAGAGACAGGCTGAGGGAATCCCTGGAGAAACTGTTAGTATTCCTATGTAAGAGAACATGCAGTGTTTAATGGCACTCACATTATATCAAATGTAATCAATGATAAGGTACCCATACCAATATATGCAATATGTTGACAAAAGAGAAAATCATCTTTCCATAATGATGTTTTGGGTTCACATGACTCCTGAGATATTCTTGGTTTGATTTTGACACTCTATTACTCAAGTGATATTAATTTTATCATCAACAACATTGTTTACTGTATAACAATGGAATCAATTTATTTCTGTGTGATCAATTGAATCACTTCATCATCTGTATTTGTATACTTATTTATCACATTCGTTATTAACCAGTACTCTGCACTATATAAAATCTGTTTTCGTATATTAAATATACATTTCTTCACGATTTATCAATTTAGGAATGTTAGACTGTTTTGTTCATTTTTTTATTCATTAATTATTTGTTTAATCACTGTCAACATTCATGTAATTATTAATATGGAGTTTATTATTTTTTTTTAATATTGACTGTGTATTATGTGAAAGATTGTTATTGTTTCATTTAGAACTATTTGTACAATATGTGTAGACTGATCAGTCATTGTTTTATACCCTGCAGTGACTAGATTTGCCACTGCATAAGCTTTCATAAATTACAATGTACAGTGAGCAGAGTGCTACATCTTGAGTTCCTGCTAGCAAGTGTCATTGTCACCTCCCAGAAGATTGGTGACAAAGTAGAGAATCAGATGGAGTAGGGGTAGCAGAGTGGTGAATGAGACAGAGGAGCAGTGGCAAAGTGCTGAATGGGATGGAGGAGAGGTAGCAAAGTGGCAAATGGTCAAAGGAGGGGTGGCAGAGTAGCAAAAGTTAAAAGCAGTGAAAGTTAATCCCTTAATGACAGCTGCGTGTGTAAGCGGCTGTCACCTTAACGCCAGGCTAACTTTTTTTTTTTTTTTAAATGGTTCCGGAGTCCCCGAATGGCGTGCAGCCGCACAGAGACCCGGACTTCCGGGACTTACCAGGTACGTCCTCTGTCACTAAGTGACAGTTTTTGCCGGACTTACCTGGTAAGTCAGTTGTCGGGATAGGGTTAAAACCGTCATTGATTTTATTGTGGCTCACAACCCCTTGAATGCTAGAGAGGTCTATAACTCATTGCTTCATAATTAGATGGAGATTACTACAGTATTAAAGGGATAGTAATACTTTAATATTACTATTCCCCATATTGTAGCCATTTCAAAAAGAACTGAATTGTTCCCAGTGTCATCTCTCAAACCTTTATGGTTTGAGAGATAACCGCACTCAAAGTTCCCCCCTCCCTCCCCCTTCCCTGAAGTCAGTATTGTAGCTGACTGCAGGGATATCTGGTCTTATTTTCATCAGGCGGCTCTGCAGCAGAGCCGAGATCACGTTAGTGAAAAATAATTATTTCACTGAAATGGTCTTCTACGTGTGCTTGCAAACCAAGCTAAGTCCTTGCTTAAGGTTTCTTCTAAACAAGTGGATTGTAAACCAAATTTATTTGGTTTTACATATATTAAAATATGTCTTTATTTTGTAGTAGTCATTTTTCTGTAAAATTATTAGTTTTACAATTTTACAATAGTTTTACAATAGTTTTTAGGCTCAGTTGGACACTTATTCTAATTCACAGCACAATATGCTTATTAGTTATGTTCCAGGCCAAATGTATTGCCGTTGTGCTAGAAATGCCCCAGTGTATTATTCATAGCACCGCGTCAGGTAATACTGGCTCAGCACACAAGGTACAGAACATTTTTCAAAATGCTTCATATTATACAGACTAATGGCTAGCACAACATATAGTAAGTATTTCATTCACTTTAAACCTTTGAGTGCCAGAGAAGTATCCAATGCATTGCTTTGCAATGCGTTGGATACCTCTCTGGCACTCAAAGTGTTAAAATTAGATAACCATATCTTAAAGGGATAGTAATGTTTCACAAAAACAGCAGCTCCAGTTAATCTCATAGTATTTGAGCCATGGAGAGTGTTATTTCAATACTGTCAGAGTTGTGGTTTAAGAATAATTGAATGATAAAGTTTCCCCCTCCCGCCCCTTTTACCTAGTGTAAGCCATATATTCTCAGATGTGGAATCTGGTTGCTAGACCAGACAGATAACAGCAGGGGACAATCTTCTTCCTATGAGAACAATGAAAGCCCTGCCCCCTTGACACGTTTTTCAGTTTTTTCCCTTATCTTAATTGAAGATTGTCCCTCTCTGCAGTCTACCTGGGCACCTCCCTTCTGCTCTGGCTGAGCAGTTACATCAGTAAAAGGGGCGGGAGGGGGACACTTTATCATTCAATTATTCTTGAACTACAACTCTGACAGAATTGAAATGACACTCTCCAAGGTCCAAATACTATGATGATTAATTAGAGCTGCTTTTATTATGAAACATTACTATACCTTTAAGGTGATATGACCACTCTGAGCACAAGTTATTGTACCATAAAAATGCCTATACTTACACCTATTCTATACCTACCGGTAAAATCCAAGCCATCCATTTAATTATTTACAAACATAAGGCTCCATCTGCCAGCCATCACAATTTCAGTGGGCACTTCAGTCCAACTTAGATGCAGAGGCCATTTAACAGGCTATTGGCCCAAAATTATCATCAGTTACTTCATTCTGGAAACATCATCTTTAGAAGAGTAATACACTTATTTTTTCTTGTTGAATAAAAATACTCTCACAGGATATTTTCAGTTTAAACTATTGTTTCTTAATAGAGGTGAGTCACTGACAAGCAGTTCTGCATAGAATGAGTTTGGAAATGTTGAGTCATTCTGTCTGTATATATTTTCAGGAAGTAATCACACTGTCATTCACTTTGTGACAATTTGAATTGTTATAACATTTGAATAAAACAAATGATAGTGGTGGGAGTACTCTTGTTTTACTCATCAGGAAATGCCTATAACATAGGTTTTTATAAAATAAAAACCACTCCTTTAACCCCCAGTATACAAGCCACGTATGGGCATGTTCCTAGCTATTTGTACCCACATGGCCAAGCCAGTGCCCCACACATGGCTGGGATCACCCTCCCTCCCCCTTACCCATTTTTTTAAAACCTAGTTGAGTGGGAAACAGGGCCTCATCTAATGTCTCCCCAGCTAATGATCTCCCAGACGATTAAAAAAGGAGATCAACAGTGTTGATGCAGGAGAGCAATATGCACTCCTGCTCCACTCCTACATGAACTTCCAGGTAGGAGTGGGTGGGATTTGGGAATGCCTCTCTACAACAATGAGTGAAAGAGGAGAGCAGGTTGCTCCTCTGAGTTGCCAATATTGATCTCCCAGTGTAATTGGCTGGAAGATCAATAGTAGTGTTCCTGATAGACACCCCTCTGGTAGAAAGAGAATTGACCCCTCATTTGATGCGGCTAGTTGTCTACTTTACAAAATTGCACGATTTATATACCTTTTCTTAATTTCTCTTGTTGTTATTACAATTTTAGTTCCGGAAAGTCAAAAATAATAGATTGTTGTTGGCTTAATTGTGTTCTTCTGGCACCCCCTACAGTATGTCAACTCATACCAATGGGGTTTAATTTTTCTTGGTGGAGTAGTAGCTAATGATTACAGTCATGCATTTTCGGTGTAGTTTTGTGCTTTTGGCACCCTGTGCAGCATGTGAACTCATAACAATTGGGTACCATTTTTCTTGTAAGAGCAGTATCTAGTGAATGCAGTAGGACATTCCACAGATTTCAATGATTACAGTTGAAGGGGTAGAAATATAAAAGAAACTGATTTTTTTTTTCCTTTAGCTCCACATTCTGGAAACATTTGTGCACACCAGGTTAGGGATAGAAAGGCAAGTGAACCCTCATTTGATGCAGTGGGTTATTTTCTTTCCAAAACGGTATGCTTTGTCTATCTTTTCTTCATTTCTATATTTCTCAAAACCATTTTAATACAGGAAAATCATGTTTGAAATATTTATGAAAAATCAGACGTTGTAGCTGTAGTTTTGTATTTCTAGCACCCCCCTACAGTATGTCATCTCATTCCAGTGGGGTGTCAAAAGTAGGAAATTCTATTGTTTTTTAAGATTTTAGTACATTTGTAATGGTGGAAATATAAATATAAATCTTTTTTTTTTTATTTAGCATCACCTTTTGAAAATATTTGTACAGACAAAAGGCAACCAACCCCTCTTTTGATGGAGGGAGATAGCTACTTTCTGGAACTATACAGTTGAATATAGTTGTTCAGCTGTTGCATAATAATTTACCTTGAACCATTGGAATGTGCATTTTCGTTCATAAAGCTGAAAATGCAATTGTGCATGAGATTTAGTGGACTTTGCAGGCCATATATTTTGGTAAATCTATATATATGTATATATATATATATATATATATATATATATATATAGAGAGAGAGAGAGAGAGAGACAGAGAGTTAAAATTGTAGCCGTATTAGTCCAGTGATGTAGATGTAAAATAACAAACAAAATTAATATCTTGTAATACCATTTTTATTGGACTAACAGAATTATGGATTGACAAGCTTTCGTGATAAACTCCTTTTCTCAAGTCTAAAGCATTAGACTTGAGAAAGGGAGTTTATCCCGAAAGCTTGTCAATCCATAATTCTGTTAGTCCAATAAAAATGGTATTACAAGATATTAATTTTGTTTGTTATTTTACATATATATATATATATATATATATATATATATATATATATATATATATAATATATATATATATATTTAGATATGTTTGGTATTTTTGGTATTTTTGTACTTGGGAGATCGAGGGCTTTTTCAAATAATTGAAACTTTCACAATCACCATAAATATTTTGAGATATAATGTGGGATTTTAGCGAAATAATTTTCTTACTTTCTTTAAATTATGACATCATATATTGTCACACTATGCAAAATGTATTTCATGTGAGGCACATGCAAAAGTTAATTTCGTTCTTTAAAAAAATGATATATAATTTTCCATATATGACTAGAAAGTTACATATGGGATTCATACCTAAACAGATGGATAGTAAAATGCTGAAAAAGTGTCTGGCCTACAGGGTCTAAGAAACGGCCAAGGCACCTGATACTTCTGGCAAGGACATAATTCCCGTAAAGTGTTAAACAAGGCATAGAACTAAACAAAGGAGTTGAGAGAATGAGATGTTGCTCCACATGTAGCGAGATAGCGAAAAGGATACATAGCTAAAAGGTCCTAAGCTTTTCACATAGCTATACCCCACCTCTTTCTCTTCCTTCCCCATTCTACAGAGAACCTTTTCCTTTCTAATACGGCCCACAGACATACTTACCCATCTCCTAGTTCTCTTAGTCTTCATCTGTGTGGAAAACAGTACCATAAAACAGACCAGAACAACAGAAGAAGTTTTTGAGGGTCAATTCAGCTCCAGGATTGCCCAACTGTGGAATAATTTCATATAAATAAAAGTTATCCTTACATGCTTAGAAAGGCAGTTAGCTATTCATTATGGGGGATATGTATCAATTTATTGCTAAAAGATCACACTTATGGAAAAAAAATATATATATACTTTAACTCTTTGAGTGCCAGTGGGTATCCAACGCATTACAATGTAATGCGTTGGATACCCTTCCGTAACTCAAAGGATTAATAGCGGCTGAGAGATATCTATGTGTATCATTTTTATAAAGGTTAACAACAAGTCACAATCTGTAAATAACCTCTCTTTTGTGATTGGGAAATGTACATGGGCACATGTGCTAATGTGTCACTAAAAAGTCTCTATTCAGAATTGTCCACAAGACTGCCTCAACTGCCTTTAATTTTTATGTGCTAAATCTTTTTTGTACAATCTCTATTCCCTTGCATTAACCCTTCGAGTGCATTGTGTCCCCCTCTGGCATTCAAAGGGATACTTAATACATCTACATCTAAGGGTCACTAGTCATTTTCTGGGAGTTCACTTTTGATCTGTCACATGAATTACTCATTTTACATAATTTTAATAACTATGAACACTATCAATTTCATTTGTTACCATCTTTTAATTAGTGACACTTTGATATATATGTTCTGATGTTTTTTGCCATATGGAAACCAAAGAGATAAAATAGATGCCCGTGTTGCTGTATATGTGTGTATCATTAGAAGTCATGCTGCTGCTGAAATAAGTTTTCCTGCTCTTGACATATGAAGGTCATGTTGTTTTGTACAAGGACAGACACTATCAGTTAGTGAGAAGCAGATGTCAGAGTGTGACTGAGTTGTATTTTATCAGACCTTGTTGTGTCTCTAGAACACCCACACTGCTGTCAGAGTCAGCTGGTTCACAAACTTAATGAACACTATTTTATAGCTAACTTGGGACTGACACATTGTCCAAGTAGTTCAGCCTTACTGTTCAGCACATCCGATATGTTTCTTTGAACTGTTATTAAACCTCTGTGGCACTGTTGTATTGTGAATTGCCAAGTTAGTTAATTGTTGTAGTCATTAAATAGAGAAACTAAGCAGTTTTATTTGTTAAAAAAGCAGCACTATTTTCTCTTAATTAATCTGTTAACATTCCTGTGTTTTAACATAGAAAGATGTGTGTTTAGAAAATCAGACACCAAAAGTTTTCATTACCTGGGCAATTTTGAAAGAGGTTACAAAATTGACTATAACCATGTTAGCCATTCCCTAATTAAAAGTATAATTTAAAGGGATAGTAATGTTTCATAATAAAAGCAGCTCTAATTAATCATCATAATATTTGGACTTTGGAGAGTGTTATTTCAATTCTGTCAGAGTTGTAGTTCAAGAGTAATTTAATGACAAAGTGTCCCCCTCCCGCCACTTTTACTGATGTAACACTGTTCAGCCAGATCAGAAGGGAGGTGCCCAGGTAGACTGCAGAGAGGGACAATCTTCAATTAAGATAAGAGAAAAACCTGAAAAACTGGTCAAGGGGGGCAGGGATTTCATTGTTCTCATAGGAATAAGAGTGTCCCCTTCTGTTATCTGTCTGGTCTATAGACTGCATTCCACATGTGAGAAGAGATTGCTTACACTAGGTAAAAGGGGCGGGAGGGGAAGCTTTGCTTTTGAATATCTCTTAAACCATAAAGGTTTGAGAGATAAGACTTATATCATGCTTCATGTTTTTTTAATTTTTTTTTTCATGTTTTTTTAAGGGGATATCTAACTTTACTTATTTGTCAGTATATTCAAGTTATCTAGTACTTAGTGGTAGGAATAGGCAGTTATTTGGAGGAAGAGTAGAATGATGGTATCTAAAGCACCTGGCTGTGCTTGCCACTGCTAAAGTACCATTGCCACTTAATTTGTTTAACCCCTTAAGGACCGGCTGTGCGCGCACTTTGCAGTTCCTTAAGGACCACGGAGCATTTTATTTTTATGAAATACGATTCCGGACTCCCCGAACGGCGTGCAGTCGTGCGGGGAGCCCAGAATTCCATGACGGTCCAGGACCATCATGGGTCCTTAAGGTGTTAAACTGATACATCAAGCTAAATACATTGTAAATTGCAGTTTTAAATAAAGAATCAGTCAAATGAAAAGCTCTTTCAAAACTGTCCAAGTTATTATAAAGTGTTAGTTTTACTTTCAATAGTGACAGCTCGCTCCATCCATGTGCATGAAAGCAGATGTAGCTGTACACAACAGTTCGACTCTCCTACAAGTGAAAAAACCTAATCTGAACAGCTCTCTTCACCTCTGCTTTAAACATAATTAATTACGATCCAAAAAATCTCAGTGATCAAGTATATGGGGTGTGCTGTCGCCGGTGAAGAATGCTGTCTGACACAACGTGCTTTCCCTCCTACAACTGAGACCTTAAGTTGAGAATGGTTCTGAGTATTAAAACTGGTTGCAGTGACCTGAGTGCACTTGTCCAAGATCCACATTGAGAGGGCAAGATGTTGCTTACAGTCTGTATGCTTCATGACATTTAAGAGGAAAAATTCTAAAATAATTATAAAAATAGTATAAATTATATATGTTGTCTATCTAGAAAACCTAAAGTGTATCTTGCACCTTTAATCATTTAACTTATATTAATACCCCAAAAAAGCTACTTATAAAAAGGTATTTTGTTAAATGGGAGGACTAGCCAAATTTGATTAGGGATATTTTTTGACAGCTATACTACTAATTGAGAGCAAATAATCAGTAGTAGATTCATGAAAAAGCATTTTTTTTTGCAGTTTTATAGATATTTCTCTATACAAATAGAGAAATATTTACGTACGGTAAATATTTCACAAATGCAGAGCAGGAAATTCACACTGTAAATAAGGGTTTGAAAAAGTCTTGGTCCCTAAGGGATTAACAATGTCCTTGACAAGATATCACAGGAAAAAAGTACTAATTAAATAGGAGCTTCATTTTAGATAAATGTGGTATTATTTGTTACATTTTGCAGCTATAAGGTTGTTTCGTATTTTACTAATTTCTTTCATTGAGACATATACTACTTTAGAATTATATTGCAAGACAAAAAAATCTAATTAAAACTGATGTTATAACGTAAGTGATCAAAAGTAAGGAAATGGTTATAGTTTGGAGAGAAGAAATTTAACTCCTTAACCCCCAGTGCTTTTTTGATATTAACACATAATCATTGAGAGAAAACCATAAGGGGGTCTAAAAGTTAAAGTTTTTTTCTTTTAATTATAACCATAATTTTCATAAATCTCTGGACTGAGGATGTTAACATTGGCTTTAATGTGAGTTTTTTACATGATCAACTTTATTTAAAGGGATAGTAATGTTTCATAATAAAAACATCTCTAATTAAGCATCATAGTATTTGGACTTTGGAGAGTGTTATTTCAATTCTGTCAGAGTTGTAGTTTAAAAGTAATTCAATGAGAAAGTATCCCCCTCCCGCCCCTTTTACTGATATAACACTGCTCAGCCAGAGCAGGAGGGAGGTGCCCAGGTAGGTCAAAGAGGGACAATCTTCAATTAAGATAAGGGAAAAACCTGAAAAACTTGTCAAGGGGGGCAGGGCTTTCATTGTTCTCATAGGAAGAAGATGTCCCCTGCTGTTATCTGTCTGGTCTATGGACTGCATTACACATCTGAGAAGAGATGGCCTACACTAGGTAAAAGGGGCAGGAGGGGAAACTTTGCTTGTGAATATCTCTCAAACCATAAAGGTTTGAGAGATAAGACTTATATCGTTCTTCATGGTTTTTTAATTCCTACAAAATAAAATAAAGATACAACAAAGTATTACAATCCCTTTAAATGCAAGGTTTTGAGACATTTTGACCAAGCGTGCTTCTGTCTTATGCCTGGCCTTGTTTTTTAAGAGTTGTCTTAGAGGTAAATTTAACCCCAGCTAAACCCAATACAAAAATACAGATAAAGTACAGTTATATATTGAAGTAATATTGAGTGATTTTTGTTCATTTGATTTACTTTTAGAAGTTATTTACTAAGAGTGGTGTTTTTTGGCTTTTTGAAATCCATCAACAAAGGCATCTGCTACTTCTTTTGAGTGATCTTAGCATGTAATAGGAAACTCATATAATAATTAGTATTTATATAGTGCCTTTTTCCCAGTGGGACATAAAGCACTTTCAGCGCACGCTCGCGGAATTAACCAAATCAGCAGCTGAATAATAGCTATTATTACCCAATCAATGGTACTCTTCATCGACCTCGGAAGCATGAAGGGCTGTGTTGACCTGCTGTGATTCAAACCTGCAACCTTGCAGTATGAACAGGGTCTGTAGTCAGGGCATTTACCACTGAGCTTTCTCACCGGCAATAGATATCCAAGGCACTTGTATCAAGGATCAGCTCAGATAAACTATATTCTTAGGCAGGGCTGTCCAAGTTTAGACCTCAGGGGCCACCAACAGGCCAGGATTTAGGGATTTCCCTGATTAAGCACAGGTGAGTTAATCCCTAAATCCTGGCCTGTTGGTGGCCCCTGAGAACTGAACTTGAACAGCCCTTTTCCTAGGGATTCTGGGCCAAGGCCAGGAAGCTAAAGATGAACAACTATGGAACAAACCAATTCTGTCACAGACTCAAGAATGAAAACTGGACCAGTACTGTAGGTAACACAATCTTTATTAAGATACACAACATACAGAATGATTTGGCAACAGCAAGTACACAATACAATATAGATAACGTCAGGAAGGATAGTGCTGCTGTAGTGGTACCGAGCTGAACCCCAGAAGGCAAGCAGGAGATAAGCCGCCTCAGGTCCGCACCTGTACAGATAATGTTCCTGAGTAAGGCTACTGCGCTACAGGTCCGCACCTGTACAGACAATGTTCCAGAGTCAGACTAACTGCACTACAGGTCCACACCTGTACAGACAATGTTCCAGAGTCAGGCTAACTGAACTACAGGTCTGCACCTGAGTGCTCCAGTAAATGGAAGGAAGGAAGGAGAAGTCTGCCAGATCCACTGAAAGCACCCAACAGGTTATCCACTGGAGCGTTGGTATGCTGGGTGTGCAGTGGACAGCCCCAGGTAACCCCAAAGTGGGTAGACAGACAAGCCGGAACATACACGGAGCAAATCGTAAACCAGAGCCACAGGTCTTCTCCAGATATGTTATTGGACTAGCCAGGGTCATACACAGAGCAGGTAGTTGGACAGAGCCACAGGTCAGCACCGGAATGGGTAGTCAGCCAGGCCAAAGGTCATACACAGAGGAGGTAGTCTACCAGAGCCACAGGTCCACACCAGAAGGAATGTCAACCTAAGCCGGGGTCATACACAAAGCGGGTAGTCAGACAAACCAAAAGTCAGCACCAGACCGGGTAGTCAGATGAATCAGGTAATGCACAAACTCAAACCAATGCACTGGACACCACGTAAGGGTGACTGAGCATAGTATCCAGGCAGTATTTAAGCTTTAGGAACCAGGAAGAGGAGGAGTCAGCAAATGTGTACTGTCCCTTTAAATGGAGCACACGTCCATGCTTTTGGACCTGCACCCATTAGCTGTACAGACCCACGCCGGAACCCAGCTCCAGGAAGAGAGCGAGCCGTCAACCCCATGCAGCTGGAGCCACCAAACAGCAGTGCGGCTCAATCCGCCGGGTCATACTGCGGCTGGAGCTGCCGGAGGAAGCCGCGGTCAGCTCAAGAAGTCACCGCATGGGTACGCTAACACTAACACAGGGAGTAAATAAAATGTCCCATTGATTTAAATTAGTCTTTTAAAATTTGAATGCCAGAAACGTATCTATTGCATTCAAGAGGTTAAAACAGAAAGCATTCATCTCTAATGTTATAAATCCAGAACAAGGGATAGTCGTGCTGGGCACTGCTGTAATAATAATAATAATAATAATAATAATAATATATTGATGATAAAAAATATAATGACATTTAGGAAGTACAATAAAAACTGTTAGCTGCACGATTCTGTTTTATAACTTGCTTATACAAAGCAAATTAATGTTCCGTTTTATGGGCTTTTGCTGGAAACTGTTTTCTTTCTTGTTCATTTCTGATTCTATAGGAGATTTGAATAACAACAAGGAACGTGCTGTTCAGCAGTGTGTGATATCGAGCTGCTTCCAAATCCTGCAAATGAGAAAACCATTAATAATGAATGTGCCAAGGGACTCTATTAGATAAATCTATCAAATGCATTATTATTTATACATTAAATAGATGCACTCTGTTACAAGCTGCATAAAAAGACAGATTGCAGATGATCCTTCCTCAGTCACTAGTCAATGTATTTTCTCCTTCTTCACCTCAAAGATACTTCTCCTGGACGGCCATCAAAAAGGATGTTAAAGTCCATGTGCACAAAAAAAGTGGAGAAATTCTGGGGCAAGCTAAGAGTACCACAGGGACACACAATCATTCCTATTGAATTAAATGGGGCTTTTAGTCCTTTGAATGTTGTAGAGGTTTCCAACCCATTCAGTGGGTTAAAGGTTCTACTTGAATAATGAGAGTATTGATTTGTCCCCTATAGTGCAACTGGTTTGCATCAAAATTGCAAGTTTTCTTTGTGCATAGGGCCCTATGTGTGTTTTGTGCAAAAGTCCAGTTACACTGATATCCAATACCCTATTTGTCAGTAAGGCCATAACAGTTTGGTTGTCTTAGTTCTGTTGTGGCTCCTCCTGTCCATTATTAGGATCAGCCTGTTTCCTGCAAATCAGCCACCATCTAATAATAAACAGAGTTATATGCAGTTGGAATGCGTCTCTATCAGTAGTCATTATCAAGTTGCCCCCTCCCCATCTAGAATATGATGAGGGGGATGATGATAGTGATGATGATGACCATACTGCAGCTTGCATCCCTGCTATGCAGACATTGTATTTATGTGATTACTCTCTACAGGCCTATATATGTCTGTATGTATCGGTGTGTGACTGTCTGTCTACATCTTTCTGTGTTGTTCATTTGATAATATCCACATACGTACATAAATGTCAGTTTGTTACTGCACTGCAATTTGTTGCAAGTGTTAATGATACCAATAATAAAATAAGATATTAATAATTTCTAAAAAGAAAAAATAGCTCCTCATTCAATATATCAATTTATTTTACTACATGTCAATTTCATTTCTCCTTCAAGAAATTCTCATCACCCCTCTGGAAAACAAAGAGTTAATGCCCTGTTTGTCATCTCATTGAAGTTGCAAGGTTCTCAAAAAGCCCAGGACTTTAGACAACCTATTGTATAATTATTGCACTGTGCAGCCTAATTGCACCATTGCTAATAGGAAGAATAGCTCCACTACATGACCCAAGCTGATAACAAGACTCAGGGCTCTGTGAATAAGACCCTCAGCCTTTATTTGGCGACCACTTTGCCTAACTGACTCCAGAACCTTCCTCTAAAACCTTGTCATTTACTCTTTTGAATCACACCTCCCTTCTCCTTATGTTTAATTGAACCCTTCCTTACTATATTTAGATTGTAAGCTCCAATAAGCAGGGACCCATCTCCCTTGTATAGGTCAGTATACAATATGTATGTCATACTGGATTAGGGATGGGTGAAAATTTTCACTTCAAACTGAAATTAGCGAATAATGGGATTTTCCGCTTGGCAAATAATTTCCCACAAAAAGTGCAGTTTTTCCGCTTTTTCCTGCCTTTTCCGCCCATTGAAATCAATGGGAAGAAAAATATTTCCCCACCACAGGAAAGTTTTCTACAGCCATATAAAAGGCTTTCAGTCTCTAACACCATGCCATTCTGAGTTTGTGAGAGGAGAAAGCAGCATGTTTTTGAGCTAGAGAAGATAGGCAAATAAAGGGGAATTGAAACTTAGTTTAGGGAGTCATTTGGGTAGGGCTCTGTTCTCTGTATTAGGGGAGTTTGGGGGCACTCTAGGTGATAAGAAGGGAGGAAGAAGGTTAACCCCCAAATACTCCAAAATTCCATGTGACTGACTGGCAAGACACAGGCAGCTAGGGTCTTATTTGCTTGCTGATCTTGCTGTTATTATCTCTGTGCTGGGTGGGGAAGTCTGGGGAAAGACGTTGCTGATTTTGTTTTTCAGTTATAATTTTTCTTGGACAGACTGTGATAAGACAACAGGGTAGACAACTTGAAAAAAAAAAATAAAAAAAAATAAAAAAAGAATAAAAAACTAAATATCTTAGGTGACAGTCACAGACAGCTGACTGGGCTTAGGCAAGGCATCATACAGCTGCATCAGTTGTGTTGTGTACCGTACAGTAAAAAAACATAGTGTAGTTGCGTAATGTCCAGCAAATGCCAAGGGGAAGGGGGAGGGCTGGAGGAGTGCAGGGACGTGAGAGTAAAGTAGTAGTTCAAAAACTGACTGCAGCAATGGTTGCTGCAGTGTGTGCAATCAATGATGATGATGATCCATCTACTCCAAGGGAGCAGGAAGTTTGTCAAGGTCCCAGCAAAACTAGTTCCAGCACCACCAGTGCTAGTAGAAATAAAGAACTATATAAGAAGAACACTGAAGAGGACAACAAGTTGCATTCATTTGTTGATGATGCTGGCAATAGCATAATAGAGGAAGGTGTAGCAGCTGAACCGCTTGCTGCATCAGATAGCGAGACAAACAAGCATCAAAACACCCATCTCTACTCTTTTCTCCCAGCCTTAATAGCCCCAGAACAGTCAGCTTTTGTCCCTGGACGTGAATCTAGAGATAACATAATTAAAGCTCTATTGATACTACATTCCTCCTCCTCTACTTCTCCCTTTCTGTTGCTTTCTCTTGACACGTAGAAGGCTTTTGACCGAGTGAAGTGGCACTTCATGGAAGCTGTTCTCAGATGGATAGGAATAGGCCCGCGTTTTCTCACAGCAGTGCTCTCTCTCTATAATGCCCCACAGGCCCGTATCTCTGTCAATGGCCTTCTCTCATCACCCTTCACCATCGCTAATGGAACCCGACAGTGTTGTCCTTTGTCTCCTATGCTCTTCTATGCTCCTCTAATGACTTCAGTTCGGGCACATCCTGATATCCATGGCACTGAAGTTGGTCACACCTTGATTAAATTATCCTGCTTTGCGGATGACATTTTAGCTTTCCTGTCTTCTCCTGCTACCTCAATCCCCACTTTGACTGACCTTTTGGAAATGTATGGCTCTATCTCGGGTATGAAGGTAAATCAAGCAAAATCATAGATTCTTCCTATCTTGATACCCGCTGTCCTTCATGTATTCCTACAAGCTTCTCATCCCTTTCCGTGGGTCTTAACCTCTCTTAAATCCCTGGGGATTCATCTAACACCTCACCTTTCTGACCTAGTCCCCTATAACACAGACATCTTATTATCTACCATCAAACAAGATGTATCCTCCTGGACCAATGTATTTGTATTGTGGATAGGATGCATCAATTTGGTCAAAATGGTTCTCCTACCGAAAGTCTTATTCTTTTTACAGTCATTACCCATTCCCATCCCTTCGGTTTCTTTAGATGCTTAAACTGTTTAATATCCTCTTTTGTCTGGCGAAATAAACATTCCAGAACGGCGCAGATGGTCCTAACTAGGACTCCTCTTCTAGGGGGCTTGGGACTTCCAGACTTTCGTAGATACCATCAAGCAGTGTAGCTACACACACTAGTCGATCTTATAAGATCCCCCCCAACTAAAGATTGGGCACAATTGCTTTGTTCCTCCTTCCTGCAAATCATCCCGCGTCAACTCTCGTGGTCCCAGAGACACGGTCATCCCCATTATGTTCATTCTCACCCAGTATTATCTAATTTGCTTCGTACTTGGAATTCCACTTCTGCTACCTATAACCTTAGTCCGCCCCTTTCCCTCTTTGCTCTTTGGTTGGAAATCCGGACTTCCCTCCAGGATTCCACAAATCCTCTTTCCAAGCATGGATCAAGTTCAGATTAACAGACCTAGATCACCTCATCGATAACTCCGGTTTTTAGCTTCTTTGTGCGAGATATAACTTACCCTTTTTGGAAAAATGGAGATACTTACAGTTGCGACATTTCTTGAGTTCACCCCATCTCCATTCATATACACCCCGAGCCCTCACACCTTTTGAACAGTGGCTTATCCTAGATTCTCCTATCCCCAGGGAGTTCTCGAAAATGTATACACTGCTAATGGACGCGATAGAACCTATCTCTAGATCTCTTCTCTTGCGAAGCAAATTAGCATGGGAATCAGAACTGGGGGTTTGGAGATTCCGGACGATAAGTGGATTCAGTCCTTTAAATTATCCTGGACCGATGTTAAAAACACTAGATACCATGAAACCAATTATAAATTGCTGATGAGGTCGTACAGATCCCCCAAACTTCTCTCTAGATTTGTCCACTCCTCCTCCTCCATCTGCTGGAGGTGTGGAGCTCAGTTAGCTTCTTTAGCTCACATATGGTGGTCTTGCCCCTCACTTCATACTTTTTTTTTAAAGAATATTTTATTATCAGATCACTCAATACACATTTTGATTACAAAAAAAGATAGAACACATATAAAATCTTCAAATACACAAAAACATAGAAACAGGTATAGCAATGAAAAGAGCATATGCATAGTAATAGGGCGTACAGAGTCGACCTGAGTTTTATTTTTTTTTATAATTATGCAAACCTACAATAACCTCAAATTCTAAACTCTACCTAAACTGAACTTCTACAATATCTCTCACCCCCAATTCCTCTCTTCTCTGAGCCCGCAGTCCCCCCCACGCCCACCAGCCAGTGATTTCACAAAATCCCTGTAGAAATAAGATTCATTCACAGTGTCATGCAACAACTATATGCCACAACCACCCACACCACGCACAAGAATGATTTTGGTCAGTCATCTCCAAGGAGTTGCACGTCATCAGATGCCACAGGAGCCTCCCCCCTACTTGTCCACCAGGTCTGCCACCTTCCCCATATCTTGTCAAACTTAATCAGAGTGCCCCGGTGCAAGTAAACCAATTTATAATGTGGAACGCACTGTAGGACCAAGTTTAACCACGCTCTACAGTTGGGAGCCCTGCTTGACATCCAGTGCAAGGCCACCACTGTTACGGTTTTTAAGACACTCAGACCAATAAGTGAAAATAAAACACACTTTATTAAAGTGAATAATGACACTTACGCCCTCTAGAGGCGGTAGGTAATATACAGATAATGTAAACTGAGATAATACAAGGAAAATAGTATTATGGACATAAATGCAAGTCAGTATGCCCTAGGATGATATTGGCCCCAAAGGGGTTAAAGTCCAAATTATACTCAGTCTCAGATGTGGAAGTTTGACACTCCCTTGATGTTAAATAGGCTGTGCTGTACAGACGAAGTTCATCAGGTGCAGAGGAACGAGCTGCCTTGCCAAGGTGGTAGATGATAAGCAGAATGGGTAACAACTTAGCCCCCACGGGCGTAGCTACAGGAACTGCTTTAGTATGTGCAAGTGCGAATAGCCCCTTAGGGCAATATGGAAACCGGCCTGCAATGCAAGAGCTAATAGCCTCCTCAGGTGGAATCGAATGCAGTAATGCTAGAGCCAGAACCACTAGCCCCCTCGGGCGTAGTACCGAATAGCCAACACTGATGCCTTTCTGCCAACACTCTGAGTATACGATCTCGTCGGTAACCAACACCGGAGAGCCTTAAGCGCCCAAACGGCCCAAGCTTTGTGAACACTCTGCAACGTTAGACTAGAGTTGCCGACGGAGAGCGGCCAACTCAGCAGCAGTATCACTTGTAACAAGGCTTGTACTGGAGATATAGAGAGTGAATATGAGGCAGCACTGCAAGAGTTAAAATGCACGTTTACTCGAGGCTTCAGCGCTACTGCAAGGCTCTGTAACGTTACTCGAGGCTTCAAAGCTACGATCAGGCTCTGCAAGGAGAGGAAGGCCCACAGAATACACACAGCTCTGCACTAGAACGAGGCACAGCACTATCGAAGGAATCACCAGGCTAGGCAATGGCACACTCGTGGGCAGCAAGGACTGGAAAATGTCGCGACGGCGACAACTGGAACGCAGGTCACTGGAACAAGCTGGAAGTCGATCTTCGGAGCAGGAAGTCAGCCGGACCGGGTAATACACAGGCAGGAACGTCAGACTAGCCGGGTCAGGATCCAAGGGTGGTCCGCAGATGAGCCGAGTCATACACAGGCAGGAACGTCAGACTAGCCGGGTCAGGAGCCAAGGGTGGTCCGCAGACGAGCCGAGTCATACACAGGCAGGAACACTGGAGAATGGTCAGGACAAACCGAGTCGGTACACAGGAACTCAGAATACAGGAACACAGCAAAAGCACTACTGGCTCAGGAACACCACGAAAGGGCAACTGACAAGAGAGATAGCCAGGTATAAAAAGGTCATCAGGAGGCGGGTCAAACTCAGTCAGCAAATCAGTGACATCCACAACAGAGAGTGACAGGAATCACAGGCACTGTGATAGTACCCCCCTCTCAAAGACCCCCTCTCCTAGCCTGAGGTTTGGGTTTCAAAGGATATTTAGAGTGAAAGTTGCGTACTAATCTTGGAGCATGGAGATCCCCCTGATCAATCCAAGAGCGTTCCTCAGGGCCATAGCCCTTCCAATGAACCAAATATTGCAGCTTTCCTCTAAATCTCCTGGAGTCAATAATACTCTGGACTTCATATTCCTCTTGGCCCTGGACGTCCACCGGCCCAGGAATCACTGGCGTAGTAGTTAAAGATGAGCGAGCACCCCGATGCTCGGGTGCTCGGGTGCTCTGACCGAGCACCCCCTGATGCTCGAGTGCTCGGCCGAGCACCCGAGCCCCATTCAAATGAATGGGAGCACTCGAGCATTAAACCAGGCACCCCCTGCTCTGATGAGCGGAGGGTGCCTGGTCAATGTCCCCCTTCATCTCCGCTATGCCCCTCTTCCACAATGTCCCCCTTCATCTCCTATGCCATAGCGGAGATGAAGGGGGACATTGTGGAAGAGGGGCATAGCGGAGATGAAGGGGGACATTGTGGAAGAGGGGCATAGACTCTATGCCCCTCTTCCACAATGTCCCCCTTCATCTCCGCTATGCCCCTCTTCCACAATGTCCCCCTTCATCTCCTCTATGGCATAGGAGATGAAGGGGGACATTGTGGAAGAGGGGCATAGCGGAGATGAAGGGGCACATTGTGGAAGACGGGCATAGCGGAGATGAAGGGGGACATTGTGGAAGAGGGGCATAGAGTCTATGCCCCTCTTCCATAATGTCCCCCTTCATCTCCGCAATGCCCCCTTCATCTCCGCAATGCCCCCGTACCTCCATTCCCTGGTGGTCCAGCGGAGCGTCTTCGGATCTGTGCCTCTTCCGGCACAGATCCTCTTCACCCGAGCATGTCGGGCGAGCACATGGCGGTACTCGTACGAGTACCGCCATGTGCAGAGCAGAGCGATGCTCGAGCCGATCCGAGCATCGGCCGAGCACGCTCGCTCAACACTAGTAGTAGTATAACGATTGCACACCAAGGGTTTCAGAAGAGACACATGGAACACATTATGAATGTGCATAGAGGGTGGAAGCTCCAGAGCATAAGAAACCGGATTAATCTTGCGGATAATCCTAAATGGACCAATGAACCGGGGAGCCAGTTTATTGGATGGGACTTGTAAGTTGAGGTTTCTGGATGACAGCCATACCCTGTCCCCAACTTGAAATGAGACCGCTGGAAGGCGTCTGCGATTAGCGTGCCGTTGCTGCCGTCTGAAAGACTGACTGAGGGACCTCTGAACCTGTGCCCAAGTGGAATGAAGTCGTGCCAAATGCTCGTCTAGAGCAGGGATCTGCTGTGCCTGAAAGGAGTCCGGGAGCAGACAAGGCTGGAAACCATAATTCACGAAAAACGGGGAGCTCCCGGACGATGAGTTAACCGCACAGTTCCTGGCAAACTCTGCCCATGGCAACAGGTCAGCCCAATTATCATGATGATCGGAGACAAAACAGCGCAGGAACTGTTCCAGTCCCTGATTGGCACGCTCAGCGGCCCCATTCGTCTGGGGATGGTAGGCGGAGGACAATGATAATTGAATGCCCATCTGACCACAAAATGCCCTCCAGAACCTAGAAACGAACTGGCTGCCACGGTCAGAGACAATTACTCTGGGCACTCCGTGCAGACGGAACACCTCTCTGGCAAAAACTATCGCCAATTCCTGAGCCGATGGAAGGCCAGTCAGAGGCACAAAATGTGCCATCTTAGAGAATCTGTCGACCACCATAAGAATGAACTTGTAACCTCTAGATGCCGGTAATTCTCCCAAAAAGTCAATGGATATATGTGACCATGGACGGTCTCCGTTAGGCACAGGTTGCAATAAGCCCACAGGGAGATGCCTAGGGGTCTTGGCACGGGCACACGTGGTACAAGCTGCCGTGAAGGCGGCGCAGTCAGCTCTCAATGTAGGCCACCAAAATAGTTGCGAAAGAGACCATACTAATTGGTCCCTACCAATATGCCCAGCTGCTTTAGAGGCGTGATAGGTCTCCAAGAGACGGGTACGGAATGACTCTTCTACAAAACATTTCCCCACTGGGGTTCCTGGAGGTGCCCGTGATTGTGATGCCAGTATCTCCTCCCCCAGTGGCGAGGTTATAGTAGTACGAATAGTAGCCAGGATCTGATCTGGCTGAATGATGGGTACCGGGACTTCCTCCCTCTCAGTGTCAGAAGCGAACTGACGTGACAACGCATCGGCCTTGATATTCTTAGAACCAGGAAGATAGGATACTAAGAAATTGAACCGGGACAGAAACAGCGCCCACCTGGCCTGTCGAGAAGACAGTCTTTTGGCCTCTGAGAGATAGGTTAGATTCTTATGGTCAGTAAGAATTAGTACTGGAGTCTGAGTGCCCTCCAAGAGATGCCGCCACTCCTTAAGTGCCAGTATGATGGCCAACAGTTCCCTGTCACCAATCTCGTAATGACTCTGGGCGCTGGACAATTTCTTAGAAAAGAACCCACACGGCATCAAAGCTCCACCTCCCACAGGACGTTGGGAGAGCACCGCCCCAACCCCAACATCTGAAGCGTCAACCTCCAAAGTAAACGGCAGGGAGGGATTAGGGTGGGATAGTACAGGAGCAGATGCAAAGGCAGATTTCAGGGTAACAAATGCGTTTTCAGCTGCCTCAGACCACTGAGAGGGAGAAGCGCCCTTGTGAGTCAAGTCTGACAATGGCCTTACAATTGTGGAAAAGTTCTTGATGAACTTCCTATAATAATTCGCAAAACCTAGGAATCGTTGAATGGCCTTTAATCCCTTAGGCCGAGGCCATTGCAGAACTGCAGCCAACTTCTCCTGATCCATGGCAATGCCATTTTTGGATATAATGAACCCCAGGAATGGTACTTGAGAAGTATGGAATTCGCACTTTTCCAATTTACAGAATAACTTGTGCTTGCGAAGTCGGAGCAAGACTTCTGAGACATCTTTAATGTGTTGGGCGAGGTTAGCAGAATGAATTAGTATATCATCTAGATACACAACCACACAGGACTGGAGCAAGTCACGTAAAATATCGTTAATCAATTACTGAAATACTGCAGGCGTATTGCATAGGCCGAATGGCATCACCAGATATTCATAATGCCCTGTTCTGGTATTAAACGCCGTTTTCCACTCGTCACCCTCTTTAATTCTGACTAGATTATAGGCGGCTCGTAAGTCAAGTTTGGTAAAGATCGAAGAGCCCTTTAATCTGTCAAATAATTCAGTAATAAGTGGAATGGGATAGGCGTTCTTGGGCATCAGCTTATTCAACCCACGGTAGTCAATGCAAGGCCTGAGTTCCCCATTTTTCTTTTTTACAAAAAAAAATCCGGCACCAGCCGGAGACGTAGATTTTCGAATGATTCCCCTCTCCAGGGCATCTGTGATATACTCCTCCATCGCCCTATTTTCCTCACAGGACAGTGGGTAAGTACGCCCCCTAGGAGGCACGGCCCCTGAAGACAAATCAATGGCGCAATCATATGGCCTATGGTCAGGCAATGCGCTGGCCTCTCCTTTGCTAAACACGTCACTGAATTGTCCATATTCTGTTGGCACAGCTGGAGAGGTACACATAATCTTAATAGGGAGAGAAAGACAATTCTTGTTACAATACTCCGACCAAGAGTTAACTTCACACCTTTGCCAGTCAAATTGGGGATTGTGTGTCTACAACCACGGGAACCCCAAAATAACTGAATGATGTGGGGAACGAATGATCTGAAATTGTATCTGCTCCCTGTGACAAGCCCCCACAGTCATAGACACTGGGATAGTCTCGAAGGTAATGAAAGCAGGATCCAGGGGTCTGCCATCAATGGCCTCTATAGCCACAGGAGAGTCCTTTTTACATAACGGAATGCCCTGAAACTCAGCAAAGGACTGATCCATGAAGTATCCGGCTGCCCCGGAGTCCACCAATGCTAAGACTTCTATGACCTTGTCAGTCCAGGCAAAAGCCACCTGGATGGTGGGTTTAGTGGTGCAAGTCTCTAGGGACTGTTCAACACCACCTAGGGCCTGTCCCCCAAGGTACCCTAGGTGCGTTCGTTTCCCGGCCTTACAGGACAATTGCGTAATATATGACCTGGTTTGCCACAATATAGGCATAAGCCTTGCCTTCTACGATACAGCTTCTGCTCTTTCGTGAGCCTAGTAAAACCTAATTGCATAGGTTCAATGCCGTCAGCTGTTCGCTCAGGCAGCACGGGTGGAGTGGGTGGGTTAAGGAACTGGTTCTGGCCATAACTCTTTGCTTTAGTCCTTTTAGCCAAGCGTCTCTCCTGGATGCGAGACTCTATTAGCATGACATAGTCAATGTACTCGTCCAGCTCGCTGGGTACATCTCGAGCTGCTATATCGTCCTTGATCTGTTCAGCAAGACCCTGAGTAAAAGCAGGAAGTAAGGCCTCATCGTTCCAGCCAACCTCTGCTGCCAAGGTCCGGAATTCAATAGCGTATTCGCCCAGAGTGCGTTCGCCCTGCTGAATCTCCATCAGCCTTTTGGCAGCAAAGGCAGACCTACCAGGAACCTCAAACACACGTCTGAACTTCGCCACAAATTCTCTAAAGTTCAGTGTGCAGGGTCTGGCACTCTCCCATATCGGATTTGCCCATGCCAAAGCTTTGCCCGTCAACAGAGATATCATAAAGCCGACCTTGCTACGGTCGTTAGGGAATGCCTGGGGTGCCAATTCCAAAAATATATCCAACTGGTTAATGAAACCTCTGCATAAGGAGGGTTCGCCATCATATCTTAGGGGTAACGGTACCGCTGCCGATAGCCCTCTTGTGTTAGTACTGATGGGTACAGAGGGATTCTCCGGTGTCAAGACTGGGGGGACCACCAGATTCGGACCAGACTTGTCCAAATGTACTGTACGTTCAAGCAACGTTTGTAGAGCCAGTGCCAATTGGTCCAGGCGCTGCTCTTGGGCATCCATTCTTCAGTGGATGTTCAGAGGATTACTTTCACCCTTACCGTCTGAGGTCATGGCCCTTTCGTACTGTTACGGTTTTTAAGACACTCAGACCAATAAGTGAAAATAAAACACACTTTATTAAAGTGAATAATGACACTTACGCCCTCTAGAGGCGGTAGGTAATACACAGATAATGTAAACTGAGATAATACAAGGAAAATAGTATTATGGACATAAATGCAAGTCAGTATGCCGTAGGATGATATTGGCCCCAAAGGGGTTAAAGTCCAAATTATACTCAGTCTCAGATGTGGAAGTTTGACACGCCCTTGATGTTAAATAGGCTGTGCTGTACAGACGAAGTTCATCAGGTGCAGAGGAACGAGCTGCCTTGCCAAGGTGGTAGATGATAAGCAGAATGGGTAACAACTTAGCCCCCACGGGCGTAGCTACAGGAACTGCTTTAGTATGTGCAAGTGCGAATAGCCCCTTAGGGCAATATGGAAACCGGCCTGCAATGCAAGAGCTAATAGCCTCCTCAGGTGGAATCGAATGCAGTAATGCTAGAGCCAGAACCACTAGCCCCCTCGGGCGTAGTACCGAATAGCCAACACTGATGCCTTTCTGCCAACACTCTGAGTATACGATCTCGTCGGTAACCAACACCGGAGAGCCTTAAGCGCCCAAACGGCCCAAGCTTTGTGAACACTCTGCAACGTTAGACTAGAGTTGCTGACGGAGAGCGGCCAACTCAGCAGCAGTATCACTTGTAACAAGGCTTGTACTGGAGATATAGAGAGTGAATATGAGGCAGCACTGCAAGAGTTAAAATGCACGTTTACTCGAGGCTTCAGCGCTACTGCAAGGCTCTGTAACGTTACTCGAGGCTTCAACGCTACGATCAGGCTCTGCAAGGAGAGGAAGGCCCACAGAATACACACAGCTCTGCACTAGAACGAGGCACAGCACTATCGAAGGAATCACCAGGCTAGGCAATGGCACACTCGTGGGCAGCAAGGACTGGAAAATGTCGCGACGGCGACAACTGGAACGCAGGTCACTGGAACAAGCTGGAAGTCGATCTTCGGAGCAGGAAGTCAGCCGGACCGGGTAATACACAGGCAGGAACGTCAGACTAGCCGGGTCAGGATCCAAGGGTGGTCCGCAGATGAGCCGAGTCATACACAGGCAGGAACGTCAGACTAGCCGGGTCAGGAGCCAAGGGTGGTCCACAGACGAGCCGAGTCATACACAGGCAGGAACACTGGAGAATGGTCAGGACAAACCGAGTCAGTACACAGGAACTCAGAATACAGGAACACAGCAAAAGCACTACTGGCTCAGGAACACCACGAAAGGGCAACTGACAAGAGAGATAGCCAGGTATAAAAAGGTCATCAGGAGGCGGGTCAAACTCAGTCAGCAAATCAGTGACATCCACAACAGAGAGTGACAGGAATCACAGGCACTGTGATAACCACCTTCCTCGCCATCACCAAGGCTCACTCAAGAGAGTCCTGTCATTTGCATCCTCAATCTCATCAGGGAAAATAGACAATAAACAGAGCTTTGGGGTCACAGGAACAGGTCTTCCCAATACCAGGGCCACAATGCGCATTACCTCTATCCAAAACCCCCTGACTCCAGGACATTCCCAAATCATATGCAAGTATGTACCCTGAGCAGTATCACATAGAAGACAACGATCGGATCCAGAGCCTCTCATTTTAAACAGTGTGACCGGTGTGTAATAGATTCTATGTAAAATATTCAACTGAATCATTTGATGTCTAGTCGACGTCGCCACCAGAGCTGGCCCTGCCTTAGCCAGTTCCCAATCCCAATCTTCCAGCGGACCCACATCCATTTCCCATTTAGTCCTGGAAGGAAACTCCTGATGCCTCATATGAGAATCTAACCACTGATAGATGAAAGAAAGAGGCCTTCACTTCATACTTTTTGGTCATCAGTTCATTCCTCTATCTGCAAGCTGCTAGATTACTCCTTCCCTTTGAACCCCCTACTCCTGCTGTTTAACGTTTTTCCTTCAGATAGTCGCAATCCCACACCGATCTCCTCTCCATCTGCCTGCTGGCTTTTACTGTTCTCGACCGTGAGAATTTATATCCCTCAGCTGTGGTTGGATGCCAGGGCTCCGTCGATGTTGGACTGGAAAAGGGAACTATCTACTGGACATGGAAAGGCTCTATGACTACTCACTCCGTAAATTCAACGATTTCACAAAACATTTCCGTTCCTGGCAAAAATTTGTTGATTGTGACGATGGCCCTAACTTTTCCTCTTCCATTCAATGACTACCCATCTATGTTGTGACACTGGTGATACTCCTCTTTCATACACTGACACCTGCTTTCTCTTTCTTCTTTTGCCTTCTTTCCCCTATTTATTTTTCTCTTCTACCCTCCTCTTACCTGTTCTCTCTTTGTTTCTGATTACTTAGTCTTATTGTATTTACTGACGCTTCATTAAAAGCATTTTAGATAACTACGGGCATTGTTATCTATTTTACATCTTCAGCATACTCATGTATATTCCGTTTGTGTTTATCTTTGTACTTTCTCTTCTTCAATAAACTGTTGAAAAAAAACACAAAATATGTTCTAACCCAATATCTATGTGATTTCAAATTACCAATAAATTAGTCTATTCAGGTAACGTGATTCTTTACCAGACAAAGGCCAAACTTAATAAAGGAATATTTATTATGAATAAGCACTAATCACAGTGCATAAAGAAACAGATGACAAATTATTTACACCAAACAGATAAAAATAAAAAGGAGAAAATAACAGAAATCCTAACTTACTCATTTGGATGGTAAAGTAATAGTATTTTCTGTCCGAAGGGGCTCCGGCAAGGAAAGATGGCCACTTACTCAAAATTAGATCTTGTCTCCTAGTAAGCACAGTAGACATTTTTTTATCCAGAGATTTATACAATTTCAGTTCATCTCAGGTTTCCAAGCCAGCCCAGAGGTAATTATGGGCGGAGACAGAAGCGAGTACAATAAGTCACCTCCCTTGTTTCTTGGGGAAACCAAAATTCAGATATCAAATTTGGACAGTAATTTTTCTCCTGTACCTGACACCAAGATAATTCTTGTATCTATTAATTTGTTGCAATTTATGGAGTCCGTACATAGGTCACACTTTCTACTTATCACTCAGCCTAATAGACTTCATAATTTCCCGCCCACCACTGTATTGGCGCTAGTCATGTTAGTACTCTTATTGCAGGATGTGCTTTCCCTTTTCCAAATATGTACACCAGGAGGCTGGATTATCAATATGTGAGATATTATTAAGGTGTATTATATATATAACCCAGAAGACAGTGTCTCTTGACTGCTAAAGTCAATTAGCACATCCATTGAATTAGTTATCTGTGTAGGGATGCAGCCAAATGGTACCTTAGCCAGTTAATTTACATTACAGCCAGACTGAGAGGCACTTCAGCAGTGACATTTCACACCTTGCACAGGGGTCCCAGCTTCAAAAGGAATGAAAAACCTTCCAATATCACCTTCCTATACAATCAAATTAACACCTCTCATGCTGAAGTTGGCTATACCACTTCTATCCAGATGCAGATGAATGTATACACTACACATTGTTGTGACAGTGCCTGTCTATAAAGTGTTTGAGAAAGCCATTGGAACATAGGTTATATGCTCTTTCATTAATAAAGGGGGTAATTGTCGCCACCATGCTAGGGGGGTGTCATGAAAGGTTATATGATCTTTAATTAATAAAGGGGGCAATTGTCACCACCATGCTAGGGGGGTGTCATGAGGGGTCATGATACCCCTCTTGAGGTCTGAAGTACTTCTTTTTAATACAAATTACATATTTAATTAAAAAAATCATTGTTACACAGAAATTAAATATTTAATTACATTTTCACACAAATTACATATATAATAAGAACAAGCACCTTTTTTATACATATACAGGTTGCCTATTAACCCTATGAGTACCAGAGGGGTAGCAAACACATTACAATACCTCTCTGGTACTCATAGGGTTAATCTTGCAATTCAAAATAACGAGGGCATGTCGAATATAATAGGAGAAGAAAAATGTTGGATAAAAATGGTGAAAGAAAGTCACGGGAGCACTGTAGTCGACTTTTCAAGGTGGGGGGGTTAAAATGTCGGATGTACAATATTAGTTGAATTAATATGGTAAAAGAAAGCACTGTAAGTCGGATTTGGAAGGGGAAGGGTTAACTGTCGACTATGAACAATATTTGTTTGATTAATGTGGTGAAAGAAAGCACTGTAAGTCGACTTTTAAAAGGAGGGGTTAATATGTGTGGGGAAGTGTAAAGTCATGCATTTGGGAGGAAACAATCCCAAGGCTACTTATAAACTTAATGGAATAATTTTAGGCGACTCGTTGCTAGAAAAAGACCTGGGTATCCTTGTCAACTACAAACTTGGAAACAGTGACCAGTGTCAAACAGCAGTAGCAAAGGCAAACAAAGTCCTGTCTTGCATAAAAAGAGGTATTGAAGCAAGAGTGGATAACATTATTTTGCCATTATACAAATCATTGGTAAGACCTCACCTTGAGTATGCAGTGCAATTTTGGGCACCGGTTCTGAAAAAGGATATACTAGAACTAGAGAGGGTACAGCGGAGAGCAACAAAATTAATTAAGGGAATGGAGGACTTGACATATGAGGAACGACTAAACAAACTTGGTTTATTTACTCTAGAGAAAAGACGACTAAGAGGAGACCTTATCACATTGTACAAGTATATGAGAGGTCAATACAAGGATCTCTGCGGTGAGCTATTTATTCCAAGGCCTAATCAGGTGACCAGGGGACACCCCTTGAGATTAGAGGAAAGGAGGTTTAAACTTCAGCAGAGGAAGGGTTTTTTTACGGTAAGGTCTGTCAAATTGTGGAATTCATTGCCCAGGGAGGTAGTTATGGCAGATACAATGGATACATTTAAGAGAAGATTAGATACATTTCTTTCAAAAGGGAACATACAGAGTTATACTGTTTATCAGTAGGCTGATCAGGAAGGTCTGATAAAGACTAATTTAATTGGTAGCAGGAAAGCTATAAAATTCTCAGTTACTGAGGTATGAGGCGAAGGTTGAACTTGATGGACTTGTGTCTTTTTTCAACCTAATTTACTATGTTACTATGTTACTATGTTGAGGTGGGGCACTTTATGTCAGATTTCTATGCTGTATACTGTATCATACACTGCTTTTGTTCGAACATTGATGGTTTTGAAACTGTCTTTATGGCTTCTACACCTCAACCTCTGAGGCACAAAATTTCTGACTTAAATGTAACCACAAAACAGGCGGTAATACTGAGTGTGGGTAATGGAATACTAATTGCACATTGTTTTTAGTTGTTTCCTATGGGCTTTTTTCAGCCTGGAGGTAAGTATAATTACTCCTGATTTTTCTTTCACAAGTCGGGTAATGGGATATCAAAAACTGACTTAAAAAAACATAGCTCCTGTTTTATTTTTAGTGCTGGTAATAGAATTGAGCCCTAGATATTCTGGAGCACTCCTATTGCATTCTAGGGTACAACTAAACACTTCTTAAATTCCCAATTAGTTAAACTGGACTTTTAATCTCTTGAATGATAGCAAGGTCTCCAACAGATTGCAAAGTAATTAATCGAGATCTCTATAGCATTTAAGGGGTTAAAAGCCCATTTTAAAGCATTGGAAATTTTAATTTATCCACTATTATGGCGTGGATTTGCTCCAGAATTGTACCTCTTTATCAAACTAAATACAGATGTATTAGTCCAATGTTCAAGTTCAAGTAACTAAGGTTAGATCTTAAATTCCCTCTCCAGTTACACAACACAAACACTCATCCTGTCATGATGAGACCTACACAGGATGTCCTTGAAACCTGCACAGGACATCATATTTTATCATGCACAGTTATTCTGCATGCGTAAAGAAGACGTATGCTGTCTTTTTCTTTTAGATTGGTTTGTATTGAGTTTCCTATTATAATGCACTAAGATCTAACATCAGTAATTTCCTTATGTCTTGTTATGTGTCTGACATTGAGTGATTGATGGAACATTAACCTGCTTGCTTCCAAAATAGCCTGTCACAAATTGCAAACAGTAATGATAAAGGCTTGTAATAGGAAAAATAGGAGGGGCGGTGGCTGAACTACCATTATTGTAGCAAGGTCCCATCCAACTTTAGGGGCTCATCGAGTGCTGCACATATAACATGTTTGGGATTTTTCAGTAGTTCGAATTGAATTGGTGACAAAAAATGTATTAAATTATTTTGAACCAGGGTTTTCATTTACTAGATCCACTAGGGTGAGGGGAGGGGGTTCACACTTTTAACCCCTTAAATGCTAGAGAGGTCTCAAAACATATTGAGGAGTACAATTTTGGAGACCTCTTTAAAATCTAAGGGGTTATGTTATTAAAATTCCAAAAGTTCTCATTGATTCAAATAGCCATTTTAACCCCTTGAATGCTAGAGAGAAAAGATCCCAACATTCGGGGGCATTTCTGTTTGGGTCCAATGTGCTGCTTAGCCATTTTTTGATAGCTGCATATTAACCCCTTAACGACCAGCCGATCGGCGCTTCGCGGTCACTTAATGACCAGGGAGCATTTTAAATTTTTTTAAAATTCCGGTTCCGGACTTCTCGAATGGCGTGCAGCCGCGGGGGGAACCCGGAATTCGATGACGGTCATAGTAAGTCATGGGTCATTCACTCAGATTGACCCATGACGTACTATGACCGTCAATGGTCGTTAAGGGGTTAAAGGTTTTTTGTTTGTTTTTTTTTTACAGCTGTATTGTAGAATATTTATTAAACCATTTTTGCTATTGTACATCCCTATTCACTGTATTATCTTTCATTTTTGATACAATATAAATATATTGCATACCTGTATTGTGGCTTGTGTGCATCCTTCCAAAGCACTAACCAACTGGTAAATAAGATATGCCAGTTCAGATCAATGTAAAAAATGTGATATTAGAAAGCTACTATAGTGGTTTCTAACTATAGTACAAGTGATTTATTCTTATGAACACTCTAATTTAGTATTTCACACCTCTTTTGGTTTGATTCTGACAATTTGTGTGGTGTCTCACCAAGATTATAAGGTAGTTTCAGTATCTTTGAAAGGACGGAAGTGTAAAAGCATATTTTCCTTTAGCACCACTTTCTGGAAATAGTTGTACAAATTGGCCTAGGGGTAGAATGGTAAACAACCTCTCATTTGATACAGCTGGTTGTCTATTTGTCTATATTTTCTTCATTTCTTCAATTCTTACAACTGTTTTAGTACTGAAATGTATGAAAAATGAGAGATTGTGGGTTAGATTTAAAGGTTCGCGTTAAGCCAGCCGCAAAGTAAAAAAGGCACATCAGTCGCAAATAAATTGTATAGTGGCACTGTTGCTACATCATTCTATGGACAGCTCTGGTCCCGGGACCATGAATCTCCACAGGATGATGTATCAACAGCGCCAATGTACAATTTCAGACCACTGGGATATTGCAATAAAGGAATTCAACTTGGAGCTGTGGTACGTTTTGAATCACCCTTCAGCAGTGGGAGTACCCTTGTTTTACTCAGGGGGATACACCCTACAACATATATTTTTCTTTTCACATTTTAAGTATCGATATCACTTTCATCCTATCATGGCTACGTTTACTAATCACACAATCTCATTTCTACACACAGCTTACAGGCCTCCACAACAGCAGGAGCCAGTGGAGGGGGCTACCTCACCACCCAGTGAGGAGTATACAGAGGAGGGACCAGCCACTGACCACCATACTCACCACCTACATCTCCTCCACAGCTGTCTGCTACCCAGCTGGCTGCGCCTCCACTGGCTCTGACCCAACTGCCTGCACGTCTACCGGCACTGACCTAACTACCCCAGTACAGCGGCTGGATGCAACAGGAGGAGAGGTGGATGCATCCCACCATCTCCAGGAGCTAATACCCTCCAGCAGCAGCATCACCACCACCACCAGGGAGGCAATGGCTGCCAGGGACTGTGTCCACCACCCAATATGTGCCTTATTCCACACAGATGGACCTACCCTCCTGGATGGCTCCCCAGCATGGCCCCAGGTATGATCCCAGGTGGGGGACAAGCAAATACCAGTGGCCAAGATATGACCCTTGGCCACTCGACTACTTGATTGGAGAGCCCCAGCACCTTCTACCGAGATAAATATTCACTCCACCACCAGGACAGACATCACTGGACAGCAGTGAGCCACTTGATGTGGTGGGCATATGCCCATCATCTGCACCGGCCACTAAAACAGTGGTCACAGCAGCAGCAGCCACTACACACACAGCAGCTGAGGACTCAGCAGCTGAGGACACAGCACCTGCAGACACAGAAGCAGCTGAGGACACAGCAACAGCTGAGGACATAGCAGCAGCTCAGGACACAGCAGCAACTGAGGACACAACAGCAGCTCAGGACACAGCAGCAGAGGACACAGCAGCAGCAGGAACCCCACCAGCAGAGTCACCGGGCACATCCACCTCCAGCATTGCACAACCCACGGGGATGGAGGTGGAGTGCATGTCCCTACAGAGGTGGCTAGTCCGGGCATGCCACAGGATCAACGAAAATGTCACAAGAAGCAGAAGGGAATCCAGGAGGAACACATCAAGAATCCAGGTAGGGATACATGCCCTGGAGTTGGCGCACACAAGACTGAACACACAACTCCATCAGCACCACATAGGGATGATGGACATGCTGCGGTAGGTGCTGGCAGACTTGAGAGACCACAACCATGGGGAGAAGCTGCATGTAGAGATAGAGCTGTAGTTCACAGAGGGGTCAACTGCACCCACCACTCCCTCCAGCGTGACACCTGAAGCCACACCTAGGGGTCAAAGCGTGACCAGGTATCATCCAAGGCATCCACCTCTGGCACCCAGTCTAAGGTCCCCCCCAAGAAAAAAAAATAAACTGCCCAACTTGTCATGTTCCCCCTCAATAAACAAAACATTGTGCTTTTGAATCCTGTCTGATATGCTTTGTGTTTGGTGATTGCTTGGGTGGTAGAGTTGTCTCCAATGCATTTCCAAGCAATGAAGTGAACATAGCTTCTGCCTAGGTAACCTGTTTATTGGATGTTACAACAAGGGTTCACACTCTTGTACAAATTCAACTGGCAATCCATCCCTGGAACCATATAACATGACAGTGTTATACAGCAATGTTGTGGATTGAATTTGAACAACACATACCCCTTAGCACAGCAACTAGTGCAACACTGAACATTTGTCAACATCAATTGTTGTGTTTAAGCGGTTAACCAAACAAACAGATATTTGACTTAGCAGAGAACTAACAAGAAGGACAGATGGAATATGCAGGGAAATAGTCTTTGATTCACACTGTTATTGTGAAACTGACTTACTGGGGAACCCAATGTTCACTATAGGATTTCAATGTGTATCACAAACATTGAAATCCAGGGGTGAGCATTGGGTTCTCCAGTACGTTGAGCTGTTGTTTTACTAAGGTTGTAACACACTTCACCAGTGATAACACTTGTCCACTTAGTCTGGTTGTTTGTTGATGTAGGCCATATACTGAGGTATGTCAAACTAAAGCTATCTCAGAACAATAATTATATTGTGCAACACAGAAACCGTGGACATGAAATCACTGTGGAAGTATGTCCTCTGGATCACCTCTTTATCACTCCCAACACACATTAGTGTATCTCTGCCATCATCTGTTTGCAAGAATACATCACAGAGTCCATTCACTGGCAAACAAGTAGTGTACTCCTGTGATGTGGGTCATGCTGTGGGTCATGCCTTCCCATGTATGGGGGATACTCTAGCCTTAAGAGTGGTTACACATTGACAAATGTGTAATCCAACATTTCTTCTTACAGACACAGACTGAATAATGATGTTTCTTCTTTATTGTGTCTCAGAGTACATTAGAACGCACATGTGTTTTCTTGGTATATTGCCTATATGCATTAAACACTAAATGTACATTGAAACTAAATCTTAATAGTTTAGAAACACTACTGCCCTGCTCATGTGTTGTCCACAAGGTTTGACAACTCTGTAGATGAGCATTCTAACTGTACAGGTTTGATACCTGGATGTTAGTACACACACAAATTTGTGTTTTCTATGTCTATATGAGAATGTTCCAGTAGAGGTTGCTGTGAACATCAGGTCAAACATTGCATCACCAACACTAAGACTTGAAACACCAAGGGGTGAGCTTCATAGAAGTGTTGTCAAGACATCAGTCCAGTCACATGGAAGATCTTCTGTCCAAGGATGGATCATGCTATGGATGTCTGTGGGACAAGAGGACAGGATTTGGAGCAGCACCCTCAAACTGATCATCATGCACCAACTTGAAGTTCCTAATCCCCTCAATCTTTTTTGTTACAGGTGAGTACACAAACCATTGCTTTGTAATGTTTTGTGTACTCATCTGTAACCCATCATGTAGAGAACTAAGGAAATGTTAAGCAGCTCTAGGGATATGTGCCCCTGACATGAATACACACATCAACAAGTATGTTCTGAGAGCTTCATGAAACTAATGTATTTTGGCTGCCACTGTGAGATTGACAGTGGCAGCCCAATTTTATTTGTTTCATGTAACTATTATGGCATATTGATGTGTGCATTCATGTCAGGGCCACATATCACTACACACTCACAGGTCAGCATGGTGTCCCTGGAGATCTGATCCACGTTTCATGACCTCTATGTTATATAACAATACCACTGTAGATCCATCCCTCTGATGTTCTTCTCAGCTCTAGCAAAGTATACGTCCCATGTTGACTCCAATGGCCCTTTAACCCCTGATGTGACAGAGTGTTATCCAATGCATTGCATTGGATAACACTTCTTCGCTACAAGGATACCATGGTGATCTGGCTATGATCATGGCATATCATGTTAGTTGCTGTCAATCAAGACCTGGAAGATGCTGAACATGGGGTATGTGTTGTACCTTGGTTCTCCTGGGGGTATGCGTGGTATCCTTGAGGTATCAATGTTAATGTGGAGAAGGGAATGGAAGATGGTTTTGGAATCTCCACACACAATATGCCACGTCCATGGTATGGGTGATGTTTGGGGCCACACTGCTGCCAGTGCAGTGCTGTGTAAATGATCCTGTGGGGTGAAACAGAACATCATGTTCAGTGTGGTTAGTGTCACAGGACTTGCATGGATTGTTTGAATGCCTGTGTTATACTCACAGCTAAAGTGGTCCGTGATGAGCCTGACTCTGATCTGCACCCCTCTCAGGGTCTCATCAACATGTCCGATGTCCATTGGAACTTCAGGTATGGGGGGGGGGCTGGAAATGATCCACCAGCCTGGTGTCCACTGCGATGTTGTGATGTATTGTACATGCCATTATTATGTCATACACTTGTCCTGGGGCATACTGCAGTGCTCCCCCCCGAGTGGTCCAGACATCGGAATCGGGACTTAAGGAGACCAAAGGTCTGCTCTGTGGCATTCCGTGTTCTGCCATGAGCCTGGCTGTATCTTTCCTGGGCATCTGTTTGTAGACTGGCGAGCGGGGTCAGTAGCCAGGATTTGCATCCATAGCCAGCATCACCTGTGGAATGTGAGTGACATGGTGAGAGAAGGAGCACATGTTGTGTGAATGATGCTTTGTGTGGTGGACGTAATAGCTGTGAGTCAGGAGCATGCTGAGCAGTGTTGTGTGTAGACTTGTGGATATTGTGTGTTTTAGTATTGTGAACTCACCCAGAAGCCATCCCACTGTATAAGTTCCATTCTCGAAGTCTCTGTATACTGAGGAGTTTTGGAGAATGTAGGAATCATGAGAGCTGCCAGGATATTTTGCACAGACATTCATAATCCTCATGTTTCTGTCACACACCATCTGCACGTTTATGGAGTGGAAGTTCTTCCTGTTGATGTAGGTATGTGCATCACATGCAGGGGCTTTGATACAGACATGGGTGCAATCTATAGCGCCCATGACCCTGGGCATGCCTCCCATTGTGTAAAAGCCCTGCTTGAGATGTATCCACTCCATGTCGGTGGGGGGGGAATGTATGTAGGTACTGGCCTTGCTTTTGAGGGCTGGCAAGACCTGGTCCAGCACTCTGGAGAATGTGGCCTGTGACATGCCAGATGCATAGCCCTCAGTGGACTGGAAGGCGCCACTTGCCATGAAGTGTATGGCACACAGGAGTTTTTGCAGGCCAGATAGGGCATGGTTGTGGATGTAGATGGGATCCACCTGATCTTTGATGACCTCATACAAGGCAAAGATGCTGTGTGGCCTCAACCTGTAGCGATCAATCACCTCATCATCAGTCATTCCTAAGATGGTGACCCTTAGGCGGTATACCCTGGGCCTTGGTGGTCGTCTATACATCCTCCACTGCTGCAGGGGTCCCTGTGGCAGCTGGGGAGCATCATGTTGCTGTGGAGCATCCTGTTACTGCAGCTGTGCATCTGCAGGCAGGTGATGTCCTCCAGGTGGGGATGGGATTCTGTGCGGCTGTTGAGAAAGAACCTCCTCACTTGCAACAAGTTAAGGCTGTTGATCAGGTGTGCCTGGGGATTGCTGGTGTTCCCTAGCTCTCGCCCTTGCACGCCTTCTCTACAGTCTTCTCATCAATAAGTAACCCAACATACTTATTGCTCTCTCTCACACAAGTGAGTGTGGTGAGCTGTCCCTTTAAGTACCTGGTAGGGCATTGTGTAGGTTTGGTGATGTGGTGAGTGATGACCAATGGGAAGGTGTTTGTTGTCCAGGTAAGTGTTTGCAGGTGTGTTTGTGTTTTAAAATGTGGTGTGTTCTGATTGCTGTGTCTGTGGTGTGCAGGCTGCATCTAGATCGTGTGGTGATGTTGCACAGGTGAGCTTGTTTTGTATTGGCAGGTGTCCATAATAATAATTCTTTATTTTTATATAGCGCACACAGATTACACAGCACTTCACACTCATATTGGTTCCTGTCCCCACTGGGGCTCACAATCTAAATTCACCTATCAGTATGTTTTTTTTTTTGGAGTGTGGGAGGAAACCGGAGTACCCAGAGGAAACCCACGCAAACACGGTGAGAACATACAAACTCATTGCAGATGTTGCCCTTGGTGGGATTTGAACCCAGGACCCCAGCACTGCAAGGCAACAGTGCTAACCACTGAGCCACCGTCCATGTTGTGTGATAACCCCCATTGTTACATGCCATGTTGTGTTGGTGTATTTTTGGAGGTCCATATCCCTGTGGCGTTGCTTGTTGTTTTGTGTAACAGTGATTTGTCGCATCTGTCCATGTTTTTGTGTTCTTTTGGCATTGCACGGGTTAATTTTGCCATTTACATGCTTGTGCGGTATGTGGATTGTCTTTAACGGTGGTTTCTTTTTGACCATTATGTGTCTAATGGCTAACCAAACTTGGTCTTAAGTTTTAGTCGTTAAGTGTATCTTTTTTTCAGCCGTACCGCACTCCTTTAAATGGCTCTGGGGAATCTTGCTCTATGCATCTCAATGCACGTCAGTCTATCGGCTGTAAGGGTTTGTGAACTGCTGTTAGCTGTTCTTAAGACAGACCTTTAAATGGCTTACAACACGTGGGTGAAAACTCCTGTTGTTTTCTAACAGGAAATTTTAGAAAAAAAAAATATACATGATTTTCCACTTTTAATGCAGGAAATTCCTGTATACCGTTTGCCATAGAATTTCAACCTATCATTTGTTTGAGGCAGAAATTTACAGCAACTTAGAATTTCCACTACCCTATACTACTGACTTGTAGAGGTAGAAATTCCCCGCCTCAGAAAAAAAACCTTAATTTCCCAAAGGATATACTATAAAAACCAAGAATTTCCTGCACTTCAGTGTGGGTTTTAATAGAGAGGAGTATTTCCAGGAGAGGAAAAAAAATGTGCTGTCTGTATTGTGTGAAATATGTGTTTGACTTAGAATTAGATTAGTGAGGGTTAAGAAAGTGTGAGTTAGTGTTACGGCAGTGAGGGATGTTAAAATTGTGCAAGTTAGTGTTGGGGCAGTGAGGGGCATTCAGACTTAGTGTTTGAGTAGTAAGGGTCTATGAAGTGTGACTGATTTTTTTTCTTATCATTACATTTTTTTTTCCATAATTTTATATCTTTAGTATTTTTATAATAATATTTTTTTCTTATACTAATTGTTTTTTTTGTTCAAATTAGGAGACATCATCATGTCCAGGGCTCAAAATTTCCACTCGCCTACTCGCATTTTGCGAGTAGATATTTAGTGAGGGCGAGTGGAAACTGAAGCCCTGTATTCAGTTTGAATATAAGCTTTCCCTGTAATCTCGCGGTGCTAGGGTGCTAGTGTCCCACCTCCTCCACTCTGCAGTTTGGCGACATCTCGCAAGGGGGCAGCGCCAATATGACAAGTTCCATCCTCCCGCATCATCACGCGCCCCTGCGGGCCGTGATGACATAACGACAGAGAAGAGGAAGAGGGCAGAGGCACCGGAAGAGAAGCGCTTGCTGCCAGCAGACTGATCGTTACTGTCTGTAAGCAAGCGCTTCTCTTCCGGTGCCTCTGCCCTCTTCTCTGTCTGTATGTCATCACGGCCCGCAGGGGCGCGTGATGATGCGGGCGGGCAGGAGGGATAAAGAGAGATGCAAGGGGGGAGAAAGAAGTACAAGGTAGGAGAAAGAGACACAAGGGGGAGAAAGAAGTACAAGGGAGGAGAAAGAGACACATGGGGGAGAAAGAAGTACAAGGGAGGAGAAAGAGACACATGGGGGAGAAAGAAGTACAAGGTAGGAGAAAGAGGCACATGGGGGAGAAAGAAGTACAAGGGAGGAGAAAGAGACACATGGGGGAGAAAGAAGTACAAGGGAGGAGAAAGAGACACATGGGGGAGAAAGAAGTACAAGGGAGGAGAAAGAGACACAAGGGGGAGAAAGAAGTACAAGGGAGGAGAAAGAGACACATGGGGGAGAAAGAAGTACAAGATAGGAGAAAGAGACACATGGGGGAGAAAGAAGTACAAGGGAGGAGAAAGAGACACATGGGGGAGAAAGAAGTACAAGGGAGGAGAAAGAGACACATGGGGGAGAAAGAAGTACAAGGGAGGAGAAAGAGACACATGGGGGAGAAAGAAGTACAAGGGAGGAGAAAGAGACACAAGGGGGAGAAAGAAGTACAAGGGAGGAGAAAGAGACACATGGGGGAGAAAGAAGTACAAGGTAGGAGAAAGAGACACATGGGGGAGAAAGAAGTACAAGGGAGGAGAAAGAGACACATGGGGGAGAAAGAAGTACAAGGGAGGAGAAAGAAACACAAGGGGGGAGAAAGAAGTACAAGGGAGGAGAAAGAGACACATGGGGGAGAAAGAAGTACAAGGGAGGAGAAAGAGACACAAGGGGGAGAAAGAAGTACAAGGGAGGAGAAAGAGACACATGGGGGAGAAAGAAGTACAAGGTAGGAGAAAGAGGCACATGGGGGAGAAAGAAGTACATGGGAGGAGAAAGAGACACATGGGGGAGAAAGAAGTACAAGGGAGGAGAAAGAGACACATGGGGGAGAAAGAAGTACAAGGGAGGAGAAAGAGACACAAGGGGGAGAAAGAAGTACAAGGGAGGAGAAAGAGACACATGGGGGAGAAAGAAGTACAAGGGAGGAGAAAGAGACACAAGGGGGAGAAAGAAGTACAAGGGAGGAGAAAGAGACACAAGGGGGAGAAAGAAGTACAAGGTAGGAGAAAGAGGCACATGGGGGAGAAAGAAGTACATGGGAGGAGAAAGAGACACATGGGGGAGAAAGAAGTACAAGGGAGGAGAAAGAGACACATGGGGGAGAAAGAAGTACATGGGGGAGAAAGAGGCACATGGGGGAGAAAGAAGTACAAGGGAGGAGAAAGAGACACATGGGGGAGAAAGAAGTACAAGGGAGGAGAAAGAGACACAAGGGGGAGAAAGAAGTACAAGGGAGGAGAAAGAGACACATGGGGGAGAAAGAAGTACAAGGGAGGAGAAAGAGACACATGGGGGAGAAAGTACATGGGGAGAAAGGGAGATACAAGGGGGAGAAAGTACATGGGGGAGAAAGAAAAGGTACATGGGGGAGAAAGAAGAGGCACATGGGGCAGAAAGAAGTACATGGGGGAGAAAAAGAGGCACAAAGGGGAGACAGAAGTACAAGGGGGAGAAAGAGAGGGGCAAGGGGGAGAAAGAAGAAGTACATGGGGTAGAAAGAAGAAGTACATGGGGGAGAAAGAGAGACACAAGGGGGAGAAAGAGGAAGTACATGGGGGAGAAAGAGGCACATGGGGGAGAAAGAGAGGCGCAAAGGGGAGAAAGAGAGGCGCAAAGGGGAGAAAGTACATATGGGGGAGAAAGAAGTACATGGGGGGGAGAAAGAAGAAGTACATGGGGGAGAAAGGAGAAGTACATGGGGGAGAAAGAGGCACATGGGGGAGAAAGAGAGGCGCAAAGGGGAGAAAGAAGAACCTGATATGGGTGGAGTTAAAGGCGGGGACATGGGTGGAGTTAAAGGCGGGGCTATGGGTGGGGCTAGGAGTGGAAACTGGTGGCGAGTAACTTTACAGGCCTGGCTAGTAGCTCAGGACTTGAAATTTTGAGCCCTGATCATGTCTAACAGGAAAACTTGGAGAGAACAGGGAAGAACTGAAGGAGAATCATCCTCATCGGGGGGAGTAATCCACGCCTAAATCGGGGTGCTCTCTCACTTACCAATGTGGAAAGGGAGGAACCAATTGTTAGCAGCAATGCCATTGCTAGAGCCACTAGCAACAGCACTGCTGTGGAGCCCCACCAGTGCTACCTGCACTAACAATTGTGGTGACACAAGGTGCACCACCCTTGTCACCAAGCAACCTTATAGATAGCAGCAATGATTCCTCTGAGTTTTAGTCAGGAGTGGCACAGAGAGGAAATAGAATGGTATATGATAGCAACCCTCCTCCTCTTTAGTGCTGCTACTTTGATTGAGGACTGGGTTTTTTACTCCCGCTGTCAAATACAGCAGAACTGTTTTCCATCATTCAATCAACACTAGAATATGACTCTGTGTTTTCACAAGCTGCAACAACCATAGCTGCAGTGAGTTGTTGGACTACCACTTTACTCACATGTCCCTGCACTGCTGCTACTCCTTTCACCCTACATCTGCCACTAGTATGTTTGCTTGACATTATTAAACAGTGAAGTACACAACAGAGCTGATTGTGTGTGTGTTATGTCTTATACTTTACAAAATAACTCTTCTAGTATTTATCTATCTGTCTCAATCACAGCTCACATTAGTCACCTATCAGTCAAACTGTTTTATTTGTGTCTAATTAATTGCTCCATCCCCAACTGAACATGCTCCATGTTCAATTGGTTATTTCTCCAGACTCCCCTAACAGCCAAATCAGGAAGGATTTTGAAAAACAACTGTTTATGTCTTTCAAGTCAGTCCCACAGAATGTTGTCCTTTTTTCTCCATTCTAACATCCTCAGTCTCTTCTAACATAAAGATAACAGCCTAATCACACACCCTCAGACTCCCCTAGCACAGTGTCACTGTTTCCCAAGTACAATTCAGGAGTCAGAACGGTATAGTAAAAATTAACAATTTAGTTAAATGAAAAGAGAAATTACAATAATAGTAATAACAATCAAGAAGTAACACGGAGAAGGAGAGGTCCCACAAGAGGTCAGCAACTCTATCAGAAATAGGAGTCTGCCTAAATGAGATAGCCTCTACTAGAGACAGGCACACTCCCCTGTAGTCTCTGAATACGGGAATGTAAGCAGGAATTGCAGCAAGAGGCAAACTGACTCATGCCTGCAGTCAGAGGGTAGGCCGAGGAATCTCCCAGAGGTAGTAGAGAATAGGGAGAATTACTGATGCAAGCCTGCCGTCAGTCCAATGAAGGAAAACTCCCCTAAGGAATGCAACGGGGGAGAGAACCCAGTCTCAATCCATGAAACAGAAATGTAAGTCTTAACCAGAGCCACAGGTCCCCCCCAGATTGGGTGTCTACTATTCACAGGGAGTAAGCAAGAGAATAGTCAGACAGAGTCACAGGTCAGCAGCAGGTTGGATGGTCAGACGCCAGGTCATACACAGTTCAGGTAGTCATCCAGAGCCACAGGTCTGCACCAGATTGGGCATCCACTAAACACAGGGAGTAGGTAGGAGAATAGTCAGACAGAGCGACAGGTCAGCACCAGGTTGGATGGACAGACAAGCCAGCTCATACACAGAGCCCAAGGGAAATAGAACTGTAATGAACAACAACAACACAAGGGCAACTGAGTTAGCACTCAGTTTCCTTTTAAAGCCCAACCCAGGAAGTAGCTGGGAGGAGGAACTACACCAAGTAATTAAATAGAGTCCTGCGTCATAATGCTGCTTTGTGCCCACGGATGATGCATCTCGACAGGATGTGTCCATCTCCCGATTTGTGCCTGCGTCAATTCGAGCAACATAACATCTTAGCCAGAGGACATGGATGGCCTATAGCCTCACCAAGTGTGGCCAGACCCAGACCTGTGAGTGACGCGTGGGTAGAGCCGAAGCGATGTTTAGATGCATCCAGCATCACCACTGGCTGTGGCGCTGGAACTGAGGTAACTGTAACACACAGAGAAAACAGTCAGACTAGGAAGAAACCTGGATAACAGCTGCCTGTGTTTTCCCCCATCATTCATACTTTTTTTTATTAAATCTCCTTTGCTCCCTTCTCATACCCCCAGACACCCTTAACACAAAGTACAGCTAGATGGAAAGAACTTGGATCACCGCTCCTTGTGTCTTCTCAGTCACACAAAATATGGGAGTTTTGGGGGTTAATATTCTCTTTGCTCTGTTGTGACACACCCAGACTCCCCTAGCACAAATATAACAGTCAGTTCAGGAATGAACTTGGATCAGGGCTATCTGTGTCATCCCAGTCAGTTACATAAAATGTTTGGGTATTTGTGGTAATTCTCCTTTGCTCATTCTCACATCCCCCAGACTCCCCTAGCACAGAGAGAGCAGCCAGACGAGGAAGAACTTGGATCAGAGCTACCTATCTCAGGCCACCAAGATTTTGTGGTATTTTGGGTCAACCTCCTTTCTCCTTCACTTGTTGCACTTTGCAAAATCTACTTCACATAAGGCACTATGAAAAAGCTAAATTTGCTCCGGAAAACACAATATATAATTTTCCATATATATAACTAGAATGTTACCTACAGGAATCATCCCTAAACTGGTGGATTCAAAAAGGCTGAAAATGTGTCTAGTCAGAAGGGTACACACATTTCCTCAAGCCTCTGGCACACAAATGGTTAAACTGGTATGTCTGATCTGGGATAACTAATTAGTGTACTGAAGAATAAATAATATAGCACATCATTATTTTCCATGAGAGAAAGGGCATTGTCTACAATTAACACGCACCATTGCTATTATAAGTTATTCCTGAAAAAACAGGCATATGTGTAAATGTATGCACACAGAATGCCTAGTTTATCTCACCTTTCCACATTAGACTCACACAGGGGCTAATTATTTTTAAATCCCAGCTGGTTGTTTAATTGGCTACCTCTGTCAACTAGAAAATTGCCTTTTAATTTCAACAAATTAGTTTCTTATCCTACAGCTCTACCCATTTAATGTAACTGCCAGTGGCAGTGAGCAAGCTGCCTGAAACAAAATGGGATGAATGAACAGATCTGGCAGTGGAGGATCAGCAGATTTTGAGAGGCTGCTCGACTGCAGGCGATTTACATCAGAAATGATGTAAGTGTTCATAGAGGTCAATGTAAATGCTGTAAATGTCTGGCGTTCTACACAATTACTAATTAATACACAATTCTCCAGGATAAATAAAGATTACACATGAGAAGTAATAAGCCTGGCTAGTAATCTGCAGGTCAAGCATACCTTAAGAGTCCAAGGCTGAATTTCTCAACAGGCAAAGTAAGCTAACAGTGAGTCAGGCTATTAGAAGCCATGACTGAAAGTTCAAATTTATTGCTTGGATTATACATAGATGTAAAATGGTTGATATGATATCAATTATCAAATAGGTTTTAAAGTAGAATTCTCAATTTGTAACAAACAGGTGATTTTAAAAGAACTTTCAAATTCAGCTGTATTTCTCTCAGCTGTTTTCTGTTTAAGAAAAAGTACATAAGATATTTAACTTTATTAATTTATCAGTTCATGCAAATTAGACTGTACTAATCAGCAAGCCAGCCAGATAAGTATATTACACACTGTTCCTTCTTATTCCAAACTGCCTTTTCCTGCTTTCCAGGGTGACAAATATAAAATGAAAAACGGCTAACATTACATAGATGATCAAAATTACCTATTTGTTACAAAGCAACAGTTTAAATTTAATAACATTGTATTGTATTGTATATTTTATTTATATAGTGCCAACCAGTGTACTTGGCACTTTACAGTTTACATTTGATATAGGAGGGGTGCAATAAGTGCGATGATTAAGTGCTTATAAAGACAATCATAAGGGCAACAACAGGTGAGTATATATTAGGATAAAAGGTCCCTGCCCCATAGAGCTTACAAGCTAAGTATAGGATGGGTGACATATAGATATGAGCTGGTAGAGGAGGTAGTGCAGTTTTTGATATATGAGATAATGTTTTCATATTACGCTGCTGCTATATTTAAAAGATGCTCTTTTAGCTTGGATTTAAAGTTGTTGAGCGTTGATGCTTGGTGAATACTGGGTGGTAGGGCATTCCAGAGGTAGGGAGCAGCAAGGGAGAAAGCCTTCAGTTGTGAAACAGCAATAGTGGTTGAAGGGACAGAGAGTCGTCCACCATGTGTGGTGCATAGTGGACGTGCAGGTATGTGTCAGGATATCAAAGATGAATTATAAGGTGGGGACAAGTGATGGAGAGTCTTAAAGGTAATAAGGAGGATTTTGAATGTGATACGCTGCTTTTGGGAAGCCATGGCAGTGATTTTAAAAGTGGTGGGATGAGTACTGTTCTGGAGGAGAGGAAGAGTATTCTGGTGGTTGAATTAAGAATTGATTGAAGGGAGCAATATGGTTAGTAGGAAGACCAATAAGTAAACAGTTGCAGTAGTCCAGACGAGAAAGGATAAGAGCCTGCATGAGGGTTTCTGTTGCAGAATGAGAGAGGAATGGCCAGATTTTTGCTATATTTCGAAGAAAGAAGCGTCAGGTTTTGGTTATGTCCAAAGTTACCCAAAGGCAGTGGGCCTTGCCTACAGGGTAAATTGTGGAGCCCTCGACAGTTATAGAAAATGGAAGTGTTGTGCAGGATTTGGGAGGGAAGATAAGGAGCTCAGTCTTAGACATGTTAAGTTTTAAGCGACGATGAGCCATCCAGGAAGAGATAGCAGTAAGGCAATCTGAGACCCGCTGCTGTATTTCAGATGATATTGAGGGTGTGGAGAGATGTATTTGCGTATCATCTGCATAGAGATGGTAGTTAAAGCCAGAGGATTTTATCAGTTGCACCAGGGAGAGTGTATACAGAGAAAAGAGAAGAGGTTCCAGAACAGGGCCTTGGGGATCGGAGGTGAGGAGATGTTAGCGAATGTCACAGAGAAAGACCATTGAGAGAGATAGGATAGAAGCCAGGAATGTGCCAGGCCACAGATGCCAAGTGATTGGAGAACCTGGGAGTGGAGGGTACGTTCGACTGTGTCGAATGCTGCTGATACATCTAGGAGGATAAGAACAGAGAAATGGCCATTGGTTTTTGCAATGTGAAAATTGTTTGTTACTTTTATAAGGGAAGTTTCTGTAGAGAAAGTGGGCCAAAAGCCAGACTGCAGTGGGTCCAGAGTGTTATGGGAGTTGAAGAAGGTAAGTAGACGAGAGTAGGCTAGGTGCTCAAGGAGCTTAGAGGCAAAGGGCAAGAGGAATATGGAGCAGTAGTTGGATGGGATGGTGGGGGTCTAATGAACTTTTCTTGAGCACTGGAGATACTATTGAATGTTTGAATGAGGAGGAGAAGATGCCAGAGGATAGGGAGGAGTTGAATATACGAGTTAGCATGGGAACTAACGTGGATGACAGAGGATTGAGGGGGTGGGATGGTATAGGATTAAGAGAGCAGGTGGTGAGTGGTGACGTGGACAGCAAAAGGGAGACCTCTGATTCTGTGACTGAAGGAAAGGAATCAAATGTGCAGGATGGAGGATCAGGAAGATACAGTTGTGGAGACTGAAAGAGTGGGATTGTTTGATGTATTGTGTTAATCTTTTGTGTGAAAAAATCTGCAAATGCTAGAGGGGGTTAGGGAGGGGAGTGGGAATGATGGGGGGGGCAAAGGAGAGGATTCAATATACAGAAGAGGTGCAGTGAGTTAGATTTGTGAGTATTGATTAGTGAGGAGTAGTAATGTTGTTTGGCAGAGGATAGAGCAGTGCTGAAGCAGGACAGGAGGATTTTGTAGCGGATAAAGTCTGCATGAGAGTGGCACTTCCTCCACAGGTGTTCAGAAATGTGGGTACAGGAGCGGAGAAAGCGTGTTTGTGAGTTGAGCCAAGGGCATGGATTTGAGGGGCATTTGTGACGGGCCTGGATGGGGACATACAGATTAAGTAATGATGAGAGGAGGTTGTTGTAGTATTCTATATGTCTGTCAGGTTCAGAAAGAGTGTTGAAGGTGGAGAGGTTTGAGTGCAATGTAGAAGATAAGGCAGAAATGTCTAGTGAGTGAAGGTTGAGGGTGTAGTGTGGGGCCGTAGTTGGTGGGGGAATGAAGGAAAGGGTTGAAGAAAAGGTTATGAGATGGTGGTCGGAGAGTGGGAAAGGAGATATGGGAAAATCTAGTAAGGAGCAGTTCTTGGTGAAAACTAAGTCAAGGGAGTATCAACTTGGTGTGTTCTAGAGTCAATCCATTGTTGAAGGGTGAAAGATGAGGTTAGTTGAAGCATGCATGAGGCCCAAGAGAAGGAAGAATCATCAATGTTACAGTTGAGAGAGGATAGAAAGAATGCAAGCCAGCACTCAAAGTCTGAGAGGAAAGCAGAGGGTGTGGTTGTGGGAGGTCTTCAACACACAGTGCTACAGGGTGGAAAAACTGGACAGCATGTACCTCAGAGGAGTTAGTGGAAAAGGATGGGGGAACAGGTATCAGCTGAAAGCGACATGAGGAAGCAAGAAGTACACCTTTGCAACCACCTCTGTCCACTGTGCATGCTGTGTGTGAGAATTACAGGCCTCCATGTGAGACTGCAGCCTCCATGGCTAAATCATGTCTGCTTGTGAGCAGAAAAGGTCATGTATGAGAGTAGATTTGTTAGTGAGGGAATGTAGGCCACAGAAGAAGGGCTGGGCAAGAAGTGGGAGGGTAGGGATGGGGATGAGGATAGAAAAATTAGATCCTCTGTGAGATGGGGAGGAAGTGGCCATGGGCGGTGGCATATGGGATATGACTGGGGTTTGGGGAGATGTCATCAGCCACAAGGAGGAGAATAATACATACAGCCAGCAGATGGGAATGTGATTTGTGTCTGCTTTGGGTTGGAGTGGAAGGATGGGCCAGTCTGAGCAATAGATACAGGGTGTGGTTGCAAAAAGGATTTGATGAGCGTAGGGAGGGGGAAATATGAATATGGGGAGAAGTAGGCAAATGAATAGAGCACTGGATTTTGCAGTATAAGAGCAGAGTTGAATATAGCAATAAAAGGGCAGGCTGCATTGTGTGTTAACAGAGCAGGTAGAAGGGAGAAATCAAAAACAAACAAGAGTCTTTGGAAGCAAGTGTTTCTGCAGGGAGGGATGTCTATCTTCAGTCCCTCTGCTCCAACATTCCTGTAACTCCATTAAGTCCTTAACAGAACCACATGAGATCATTGTTCATCCTAATACCACGATTCTTATAATGTCCCAGACAGTCAAAGTGCCAAGAGTGCTTTGTTTTGTATTAAACTCCAAAGGTTGTTGGTGAGTTTTGAAGCTGGCTCTTTAAGAGGACTGCAGAGTACTCAGATGTGAGGTGTTCTTCTCCAGTGTATCCTGGTTCTTCTTTTAACCAACTCCTTCCCCAAGTCCTGCTTCAAGTCCTGAATTAAGTCCACTTCACCTGGAATGTCTCACTTAGAATGGGGAAACCTTCAATGCATGGCACCCTTAAAGAGATGGCACCCTTACACTGGAGCCTTTATATAGTAAATCTTACTCATATAAGCCAGTTTGAAATGAACTAATTAGCAAATCAGACCCTGACCATTTATTTGCTCAAAGTTGCCTAACAAGATATTTCACACCTATATTCAATAAGAAATTACCACTGGAGATATCAGTTTAAGGGCAGGATGCAGACGGCAAAACTAAACAAAACTGGATAGTTAATAAACAGATGGGGTACAACACAAGAGTTGAAGCAGGATGGATGGTAAAAACATACCAGAACACTGGATAGTTAATAAACAGATGAGGTACAACACAAGAGTTGAAGCAGGATGGATGGTAAAAACATACCTGGACGCTGGATAGTTAATAAACAGATGGGGTACAACACAAAAGTTGAAGCAGGATGGATGGTAAAAACAAATTCAAAAGGGAAGCATTTTTCATAAAAAAAAGGAAAAGTAGAAGAAGATGTTATGGGAGGAAATGCACGAAACATTGATAGTGAAGTGTGCCTGTCGATGTTTGCTGAGAACATTGCCTTTGTGATAGAGATATACATGACCACATGCACTAAGTATTAGGGATGCAAGAGGATCTGATCATTAGCATACCATCCTGGTGTAAAGGGGCGAATGATGAGACAGACTTCAGCACCAAGAAGAGAAGAAGCTCTAATATGATGCACTAGACCTTCAGATCACCAGTTTTAGGCTAGATACAAAGCAAAGCATTGCACACCCATTTGCTTCTCAAGCACTCTAAATAGTTTACATGACATCTCCAAATAGCATTTATTTCATATACAGTAGATTTCATCAGTTGATTTACCCAGTTTCTACATGTAGATTTCAAAGATATAGTTGCTGATCATATTCCAAATACAATTATAATCTGATGGAAAAGTGATGTGAGCACCACTCCACAGAATCTTTTTGTATTATGTATTAAAAATAACAGCCTCTTGTGAATATTCATTCACATGAGACTACTTTAAATGTATAATATATTGCAAATCAATTGATAACGACAAAAGGGGGGAGATTCACTAAGTGGTGATAAAGAGGTTATAAAGTGGAGATGACTTCTCCAGTTTATCACTTCTCCAGTTCCTATGTTCTTCTATGGAGCCTATGCACTTAGATTCCTTCAGCTTTGGAGATCTTAGTGAATAGGCACTATAGAATAACAAAGGAACTGGGGACGTGATAGACTGGAGAAGTCATCTTCACTTTATCACCTCTTTATCACTGCTTAGTGAATCTCCACCAAGGTATCATTCAAAAAGAAATCTCTCACCTTGGGTTTAAACCTAAACACACAATGCATTAGCAAAAATCCTTAATAAGTATGGTAGGATTGATGGCATAAAAACTGAATAATAAAATAACTTATAAAGAGCTATGAATCAGAAAGCTATTCAAGAGGGGACAATATATTGGTAGATTGAAAACACAGTTGTGTTCTGGGAGTAAGTATGGACAAACTGCATGAAATAACCAGCTCAACTCTGTAACGGGAAGCAGGCGGTAAAGATAAATAAACTGACCGATGGTTAAACCAAATAATACATTGGTCCTAAAATGGAGTGTGAAAAGGAAAAAAAATAATTGGAATCACTGTACAAGGAGACCCTGTTGGGAGCTCTCACGTGAGAACATAATTAAAAGCCCAGTTTATTAATAATCAAACATACAGTAATTAGCATATGTAACCAAATAAGCATGTAGTCCTCATGAAAATAGTCCAACTAATCAGTGACTGCCCCAGATAGGTTTAATCAATGCTTGTCTGATAAGATCAAACTGGAAAATATGATGATGGATGTAGAGATAAACTAGTGAAGATGAAGATGGATGACAATGTATGTAAGTATACATAAGAGCAACCCTTAACGGGGTTCCATGTCTTTAATAGCATCAGCAGAGGAAAACTATGAAATATATTAAGCACTCACCAGAGTATTTCTTTCAGAGTCTCCTAATTGGATGGTATACAGACTGCTTCTATCCTCCTCCTTTTCATTTGTCCTACTGTATATAGCTCAAATATTGAACTTTTCCCTGTCTCAACTCAGTCACTTCAATCTTCTGTGTATCTTTATTTCTGCCCATTCTCCCTCCTCTTATTTAGATATGAATGTGTCTTTCTTTACATAAAAAATGATCAACACATTCCGGGGACCTGATCCTTAAGAAAAGTTTAATATGTGGTAATGTTGTTGAAATAAGGCTCCCTCCTCCTTGAGGTATCAGGCAATGTGAGCAGATGACCAGGGCCGGATTTACATCTCAGGAGCCTGTAGGCACAGAAATCTGAAGCGCCCCCCCATTGGCCATCTCCACTGGACACCTCCACAATGCTCCTAATCTCCACATTGCCCCCATCATCTCCATATTGCCCTCACATTGCCTCATCAGCTCCAACTTGCCCCCCATCAGCTCCACTTTGCCCCCATCATTTCCATATTGCCCTCACATTGCCTCCACCATCTCCAACTTGCCCCCCATCACATCCACATTGCCCCCACCATCTCCAAATTGCCCCCCATCAGCTGCACATTGCCCCCACCATCTCCAAGTTGCCCTCACATTGCCCCCCTTCGGCTACAACTTGCCCCCACCATCTCCATGTTGCCCTCACATTGCCTCCCCCCCATTGTCCGTTTCCTACCTCCCCCCGTTGTTAGTTTCCTACCTCCCTGGCAGGAGATCTGTCATCTGTGTCTCCTTTGGCACAGTTCTGTAACTGCTGGAGCTCCCGTGTGGTCTTCTATTCAGGAATGCAGAGCGCTGGGAGATGATGTCATCTCCCAGCGCTCTGCATTCCTAAAGAGCCGAAGAGTGAGCTCAGCAGCTACAGGACTGTGCCAAAGGAGGCACATATCTGTCCTGCCAGGGAGGTAGGAAACAGACAACAGGGGGCAGCAATGTGAGGGCGACATGGAGTGGGAGCCAGGTGGGGGAATTATTGTTCTACCACTGGCAGCCAGCAAGGTGGCTAATTTAAAAAAAAAAAAAAAAAAAAAAAAAAAAAAAAAAAGAATCCCAATGGCAGGCGCCCCTCGGTGGCGTGCGCCTGTAGGCAGGTGCCTACTCTGCCTTATGACAAATCCGGGCCTGCAGATGACAGTGGTGCTACTTGGTGAAGTCACATCCATTCACATTGTCAGACACACACACAGACACACTGAGCAGGGTGGCTTTGTGGATTCTGTTGAGGTCTTTTTGTCAGCTACTGATAAAGTGGTTAAAACATCATGTTCTGTGATTGGTGAACCTCCTCTACCAGGGGATTTCAGACACTACCCCTGAGTGAATATTAAACTATCTGCACAGAGAAAGAAATTTGCAAACTTTGACATGTTTCTCTCTTTAGAATCTTAATTTTCATCTCCAATTTTATTATGGTTCTTCCAGAATATATTGGTACTTAAAACATGATCAGCAAAAATAACTTTGAAAGCTAGATGCATGGGCAGGGCCAGATTTATACCCCAGGCTCCCCTAGGCAAGAAACTCTAGGTGCCCTTAGCTCCACCCATGGCCACACCTCCACTAATAATATGACCCCTCCTCTTCTTCTATTCACTGTTTCCTAGCACAGAAAATACCCTTAGCCTATATTAGGCAATAAACAAAACAAAAAAGCTTTAACTCCTTGGTTGCTAGAGAGATCTTCAATGCATTGCGCCACAATGCACTAGAGATCTCTCTACGACCCAAGGTGTTAAATAATAGCATGTAATGGAGTATAAAACTTGTGCAGGGACACTGAAATTGCTCTGGCCACTCCCACAACAAAGAATGTGGGTGTGGCCAGCACAGCTTTGGAGCTCTAGGCAGTTGCCTAGTCTGACTATTGGGAAACCCAGCCCTGTGCCTGGGTAGATCAACTGATGAAATTTGTATTAAATAAATGCTAACTGGAGATGTTAAATCAGCTATTGACAGTGCTGGGCACTTGATTTTAATATTAAACCCTTGAGATGCACTGGAAATCATAGCGTTAAGGGGGCTTGTGACCATGGCTGTAATTGCATAGAAAGCTAAGATCCCAACTTCGCCAACTTCAGGTTGGCATTTTGTTGGCAATTTTGGGACTGTGAACTCATACAGCACAGCCTGCTATCAGAGCTTCGTGCATGTAGCAAAGTAGCACATTAACATATAAACACGCCCACATGAATATGAAATATGTACAATATATATACACTGGCGTTACGGGAAAATCAAAGAACCCCTCAGGGAATTATCTCACTACAACAATAAGGTCCTGGATACTGAAATTCATTTATATTAGCCCCAATCTATACAATCTAAGTATTAGTCCCAGAAGAACAACTCAATGTTCAACACTCTTCTATGGTAGATGCCCTTTGGTACACCAGTGGTTAGTGTATAGTAACAGGATTCCTGTATAAAAAACCAGAGCAAAAGAAAAAGGGTGCAGACCCTCTAAAAGCAGGAGCTGTTTGGAGATACTGTGATAAAGCCCCCCCGTATCCTAGGAACTCATGAAAAAAATAATGAATATAAACTTGTAATATCCACTGCCATTGAAGTCTTCTATATCTTCTTTTTTATTTCAATATAGTAACAATACAGCTATCCAACACATTTTGTGTTGGATTAACACTTCATCAGTGATGATAAAACAATAACAATACATATCCAATATTTCACATTTAAATAGCTTTTTATGTGGAGATCAGCATCTTGCTCTGATTCCAGACTGGCTTCTGCTGCTGCATTCCAGCTTTGCACATGCATGATGACATATTTTCATCAACTTCCTTTCAAAGCTCATATTTGCATTCCAAAGGTGGCGTGCACTGCAAAACAACATCAAACATATAAGTGCTTGAAAACTTTTTCTTCATTTCTTAATAATGATAAATTGTATTAAAAACTTTACATATTGTATTCTTATTCTGATCCTAGTGTTGATCATCCCATAGGAATCAATAAAAGCACAACTCCATAATATTCTCTAAAAAATTAGAATAAGAACTAATTTAAAGGGATAGTAATACCTAAAATGTAAAAAAAAAAAAAATGTTGTATGGTTCATCCCCCTGAGTAAAACAAGAGTACTCCTACTGCTGAAAGGTGTTTCATTCAAAAGTTATTAATTTTCAAAGTTGCAGTTTTTTGGTGCAATATCACAGTGGCCTGAAATTGTACAGTGGCGCTGTTGCTACACCATCCTATGGAGGTTTATGGTCCTGGAACCAGGGCTGTCCATAGGATCGTGTAGCAACAGCGCCACTGTACAATTTCAGGGCACTGTGATATTGCACCTAAAAAATTCAACTTTGAAAATTAATAACTTTTGAATGAAACACCTTTCAGCAGTGGAAGTACTCTTGTTTTACTCGGGGGATAAACCCTACAACATATTTTTTTTTTACATTTTAAGTATTACTATCCCTTTAAAATCTACTCCAAATAGTTCTACTAATAGTCTACCTCTACACAGTACATAACAGTTATATATATATATATATATATATATATATATATAAAATATAAAAATAAAAATATAATTTAATCCTCCTATATAATAATTCGCTAACATGTTTGTCAGAAGCCATCATGCTCAGTAGAGACTGCCTGAATGCACAGAATGCTGGGAGCACAGAAAGATGGGAGCATGGAATGCTGGGAGTTCTGTGCTGGGAGCATTCGGTGCTTTCAGGGCAGTCACTACAGTGCATGACTGCATCGGTGACAGGATGCAGAGCAGGACCGGCCTCTTAACCTTTTGAGTGCCTGAGGGGTATGCAACGCAAAGAAATGCGGTGCATACCCCTCTGGAACTCAAAGTGTTAACATTATAATAACTAGTAACATTATAATTTAATAAATTTAGCTTTATAATAGCTTTAGGATACTCTACTCTTAGTGCAGACTATAACATGAATATTAGCTGACTGCCACAGATTTCAAAATACATAAAGATACATATACATTAGTAAAAACACAAAATTCATAAAACATACACATTTCTAAAAACCATAACCATATGCACATATATGTGTATTCACTCATATACACAGTCCTGTATCTAAAATAGATAAGTGTACATGAAGTAATGATCTCCTAAAGGGCTACTAAATTAGATGACTCAGTTCTATTTCTTCATTGAGTCTCAAGGGACTTAAAGTGCCCAATTTATGTATCCAAAGAGCTTCTCTCTTACATAGTTTAGTAAATCTGTCCAAAAGGTGTTTGCTATAAATCAATTCCCATTGCTAGGAAGTTTTTGATACCTCCTCCTGGACATGAGTTGAAATGTCAAGGTACACTATGTTCATTACAATGATTAATTATGTTTCTCCTGTGTTCCCTAGATGCTACCTCAATGTTCTTGTTGTTCGACCTACACATAACTTGCCATATCCACAACTAATTAGTATTTGGGCCGTGGAGAGCGTTATTTCAGTACTGTAAGAATTGTATTTCAAGAGTAATTGAATGATAAAGTATCCCCCTGCCGCCCCTTTTAACTAGTGTAAGCCACCTCCCCTCAGATGTGGAATCTGGTCACTTGACCTGACAGGTCGCAGCAAGGGACAATCATCTTACTGTGAGCATAAGGAAAACCCTGCCCCCCTTGACAGGTTTTTCAGATTTTTCCTTATGCTCACTGAAGATTGTCCCTCTCTGTGAACCATCCGGACAGTCTTGCTGCTCCGAGATGAGCAGTGTTACATCCGTAAAAGGGGCAGGAGGGGGATACTTTGTCATTCAATTACTCTTGAACTACAAGTCTGACAGTATTGAAATAACAATCTCCATGGCCCAAATACTATGAAGATTAATTGGAGCTGCTTTTATTGTGAAACATTACTATCCCTTTAAGTAGACTACATAAGATGTCACACAGTTGATGAAATGTTGAACTGTAAATTTATCTTGTCTATGTTTCATATATGGGCAATTCAGATATAGTAATATTGCATTTGAAAGTACCTTTTATTTCATCAATTCAGTCTACTACATTTTTTTTATTTTGTGGATACTTTTTCAGTTAGCTTTGGGCTATAACTGTTCAAATATCAGATTACTGTTTTGTTATCCCTGATGAAGTGTTAATCAAACACAAAATGCATCTGATAGCTGTATTGTTACTACATTGAAATAAAAAAGAAAAATAGAAGACTCCATTGACTCCACTGAAAATACTACAGTGGATATTACAAGTTTATATTCACTGGTATTTGGTTCCTAGGATACCGGGGGGCTTGATCACAGTATCTCCAAACAGTTTCTGCTCTTAGAGGGTCTGCACCCTTTTTCTTTTGCTTCACATAACTATGTCAATGGCTCACAAAGCTGCATTTTCATATGTAAATTATCCTTTGTCATAATAGGTAGTACAAAATTGTAAACTGTTGACGAAATGCAGGATTCATGGCAATGTTGGATGATTGTGGCCAATTGGCGGTGGATTCAGTAGAACTAGGCGTAACTAGAAGCCACCGGGCCCTGGTACAAGAATTACCATGGCCCCCCCAACCACATTGGCCCCCTTCAACCACATTGGCCACCACTATATTGCCCCTTCTACAATGCCCCTTCCACAATGCCCCTCATTCTCCACATTGCCCCTTCAACAATGCCCCCATAACAATGCCCCTCATTCTCCACAATGCCCCTTCCACATTGCCCCTCAATGTCCACATTGCCCCTTCCACAATGCCCCTTCCACATTGCCCCTTCCACAATGCCCCTCATTCTCCACATTGCCCCTTCCACATTGCCCCTCAATCTCCACATTGCCCCTTCCACAATGCCCCTCAGTCTCCACATTGCCCCTCATTCTCCACATTGCCCCTTTAGCAATATCCCCATCACAATGCCCATTCCACATTGCCGCTCCAACAATGCCCCCATCACAATGTCTCTTCCACATTGCCCCTCAATCTCCACAATGCCCCTCATTATTCACACTGCCCCTCAATCTCTACATTGCCCCTTCAACAATGCCCTCATTCTCCACAATACCCCTTCCACATTACCCCTCAATCTCCACATTGCCCCTTCCACAATGCCCCTTCCACATTGCCCCTTCCACATTGCCCCTCAATCTCACATTGCCCCTTCCACAATGCCCCTCAGTCTCCACATTGCCCCTCATTCTCCACATTGCCCCTTTAGCAATATCCCCATCACAATGCCCATTCCACATTGCCCCTCCAACAATGCCCCCATCACAATGTCTCTTCCACATTGCCCCTCAATCTCCACAATGCCCCTCATTATTCACACTGCCCCTCAATCTCCACATTGCCCCTTCAACAATGCCCTCATTCTCCACAATACCCCTTCCACATTGCCCCTCAATCTCTACATTGCCCCTTCCACAATGCCCCTTCCACATTGCCCCTCAATCTCCACATTGCCCCTTCCACAATGCCCCTCAGTCTCCACATTGACCCTCATTCTCCACATTGCCCCTTTAGCAATATCCCCATCACAATGCCCATTCCACATTGCCCCTCCAACAATGCCCCCATCACAATGTCTCTTCCACATTGCCCCTAGATCTCCACAATGCCCCTCATTATTCACACTGCCCCTCAATCTCCACATTGCCCCTTCAACAATGCCCCTCATTCTCCACAATACCCCTTCCACATTGCCCCTTATTCTCCACATTGCCCCTTCCACATTACCCCTCAATCTCCACATTGCCCCTTCAACAATATCCCCATCACAATGCCCCTTCCACATTGCCCCTCCAACAATGCCTCCATCACATTGCCCCTTCCACATTGCCCCTCAATCTCCACAATGCCCCTCATTATCCACACTGCCCCTCAATCTCCACATTGCCCCTTCAACAATGCCACTCATTCTCCACAATGCCCATTCTGATCCCCCCCTGTCCTCCTACCTCAAGTACCTGGTGGTCTAGCTGTGTGTAACATCAGATTCGGCACAGACGACCTCTGACTGGAACTCCTGCACGGTTGTTAGTAATGCAGAGTGCTGGGAGATTATGTCATCTCCCACAGCTCTGAATTACTAGAGCGCCGGCCGCTGGGAGATCAGCTGTGCACAGTGCTGCCCTGTTTTACAGGTTGCTGTGGGCACGTGGCGAGCGGGTCTCAGGGGGCGGCCAAGCCACTCTGAGTGACGGGCCCGGTCGCAGGTGCGACCCTTGCAACCCCTATTGTTATTATGGTGAAGACATCTTAGTGCTTACTGTTGCTATTCCTTAAACACATAAACAACACAGGATGACTACACTTGACCCTTATAGACCTCCTCCAAGGCCTTAGGTGGAAGGTATAAAGGGCCATATGTTCAAAAGAAAAACAGAGGGATTCTGAGACAAACCAATTGTACTATAGGGAAAAAAAAAATAATTCCACAATGTGCTTCGATTTAAATGGAGAATTTCATCTTTTGAATTCACTGGAGGTCTTCAATGTAGTGTAAAGCAACATGTTTCAGACCTCTCTGGGTTATATCCATTAAATAAACAGAAATGTTTAGTTCTCTTTATAGTGCTTATAATTTGCCCACCTCCAGATTTAGAGATCTTAGTGCATTGGCTCCACGGAATAAAACAGGGCTTGGAGATTTCATAACACTGCAGATATCATCTCCTCTTTATCACCTATTTATAACACTTTAGTGCATAAATCCATGTGTGCAAGTACTGATTCATAGAAGCACATTCAGATGGTGGTGTGTGAAATATAGACCGGAGCCAAATTTGTATCCTGATGAGTGCAGAATACAGCATTGATTGATTACACTGCAGAGCACAACCAACATCTCTTGAATAAGGCATATTTTTCTACTGAAATTTTCTCTTTGAAACATGAGCATGAAGAAAGATGAAAATGCTCCAGAATGCCTGATAGCCAATCCATGAACTGTGAGAACCTGCAGATTTGGAAGAGTTAATTATGGAAGGAAGCAAATTGTATGTCAACATATGATGGAGATAATTAGTAAATTATTATTAGTAACCTCTTCACAGATGAGCAAAGCATTTACTTCGAAAGATCTGAGGCTTGATACTATTAATGGCAATAAAACTGTTGTTAGTGTCAAAAGGAGTTCTGAGTGGTACACACAGTTGCACCTTTGGAATTCTATTGCTTGGCCAGCATCCACTGCAACAAGCACTGGTTGCATAAACCCATGTTGTGGCCTAATGCTCGTCACAGCTTTTTGTTCCCAAAATAGCGTGAAGAGTGGGAGCATCAAAGGAAATTTTGTCACCATTGCCACTGGCAGAATAAAAAAATAAAAAAACCTTCTTGTACCTTTCGGGCCATTTGCAAATGCACATTGAGTCTCTGTTCAAAATTGCTTCCATGCTCCCATTGGCTGGGATGTTGGGTTAGGCAGGGAACAGATCCTGCCCTGCAGTAACCACACCTACTAGCCAATCAACTTCTAGCTGCAGGGGTCATGAATGTTTGTTTCATCATCCCTCCATGAGTAATGATTAAATGAATATTCATGACCCATCCACCTAGAAGTGGCGGGGATGACAAGGAAACTTTATGGAAGCATTGAATCTAATGTATTCTTCTGATTTTCAACAGAAAGACTTAACTTGAAAGAAGAAGAAAGAAGATGAAGAAAGGTGATGAAGGAAGAAGGAAAGAAGAAAGAAGCTTAGATGAATTAAGAGGAAGACCAGCATGCAGTAAACCATGGTGGACCTCAGGCTTACAGGTAAGTGTTCATTTTAAATGTTGCGGGGAATGGGCCATGGTATCGTGATAACTTTAGGAGGATTAATCCTTTGAGTATGAGGGGTATGCAAAGTTCTGCAAAGTGTTGCAAAGTTCTGCGAAGTGTTGCATACCCCACTAGCATTCAAAGGGTTATTTTTTTAACTTTTAAAGCATAGTTTTGTACCTTGGATTTATACGTCACGGGTCACTAGTGTAGGGATCCCTAGGTGTGCATGCGTATATTTGTTTTAACCCCTTAAGGACCCACGACGTGCTAGGACTATCATGGGTAAACTTGCCTTAAGGACCAGTGATGGTCCAGGCAGTGCACCACAGTGTGTGCTGCTATCATGATGGGGAGGATAAAACTGAATGCTCCAGGACAGGAGCACTCAGTTTCATTCATTCCCCATTTTGCCGGCTTTTACGTTGGCAAAGGCAATGTGTTTTACACATTGCCTTTGTCACTGTCCTCTGTCTCTTTCTTCTTTACTATGAAAGTAAGGGAGAGAGAAGCAGAGAATACACTTAAGACAAAAGAAATTGAGGCCAGAGTTGGGGGTATTAACCCCTTCAGTGCTGGTTCTGGGGGCAGGATAAATGTAGGTCCCTTTATGACCTACTCACACCAGTCTGCTTACTTAAAAATGTATCTGGAGCAATACCAAAGTATTTTATGTACATTGACAATGTTTAAACCCAATAATAAAAAGTTAACAAACATTAATGGGAGTTTTATTGTTATGGAGCAATTTAATACACTTGTACACACACCACAAAGTTTTATATCCAAAAAAAAGTGGTAAACTAGGGAGGGACATGGGGATTTTCACCCCAGAGGGACAGTGCCCCCCTAAAACTGTACATTTTCTAGGCATGAATTGCCAGTTATACTTTTCATTCAGTCTCCATAAAAAATTAACCCACTGGGCACACATTATTACAAGAGACCCAATAAATTTTTTTTTTTTTTTTTTTAATCGTTTTCTTTATTTTTAATAAAATAAATAATAGGTTACCCATATACATGAGGTATCATAAGAAAGCCCTACTTGTCCTTAAAAAACAGTGTATATTTTGTGTGGCTAGAATAAAAGACTTAGAGGGAAAACACTGTTGAAGAAGACATTGTCGAAAAGATCAAAATTGCTCCGGTCCTTAAGCTCAAACCACCCCAGTAGTTTACCACTGTTTAACTGCACATTGGTCTTCTTTTAACACACGTTAGGGACTCAATGCATAGGTTTGCTAGACACAAATTTAACGCAACAATAGAGAGTCCCTTAACATGTGTTACTAGCCACCACATGTAATTGCATTGCAAAGTCCTCTGCTTTCTCATTGTTTTCAATGGGGGCTAATTTAGTGACCATTGTGCATTTTTACCGGTCAGTAGTTTGCCACAGCACAGGTGATATAATACAAACTGTGACTTAAAATGACGGACAGCAGTTTGTCTTCACTAAAGGAGGTAATAGAATCGAGCAGCTGGAGAGCTGAAAGGTCAGTACTTTGACACAGTACTATAATGTGTTAAATATTCCATCAAATTGGAAATACATTAACCCTTTAACTGCCAGAGGGGTAAGCATCGCATTACAAACCAGTGTGTTGTGTACCATTGGCACTCAAAGGGTTAAAAATGGAGTTCCATCTGGTAATTTGTAATTGAAATGTCTGTACATGCACATTTATTCAATACATGAACTTTCAAAGCCAGCAAAATGTAAAACGTATCAAACTTAACTTGTTGAAGCAGAAATTGTCAGATATGGAGCATGAGTTACATTATAACTACTAACTGGTTTCAATGTAATCACTTAGCTTGCTGTATCTGGAGTTAATTTATGGTACTTTCATCTGGCGCCATTCATTACTCTGGTGTAGCCCTGAAGATGCTGAACACCTCTAGTGTAATTGCTGAAATCAAAGAAATATTCCCAAAGAGATGTTATTTTTGGAATTTTCTTCCTGATGTCTGATTTAGATTCAGCGGAATCTTGTAAGGACTAGAGGGCGTATGGTGATAAAGGGTTAAGAATGTTAAGAATGTCTGGGTGAGTCATGAATGTTTGTTCTGTGAGTTATGTAACACTGAGGTTTTTAACGCTTTGGGGGAGATTCACTAAGCGATGATAAAGAGGTGATAAAATGGAGATGACTTCTCCAATTTATCACTTCTCCAATTCCTTTGTTATTCTATGGAGATAATTCTCTAACATTTCTTACGTTTTTTGAGATCTTAGTACATACGCTCCATTTAATAACATAGGAACAAGAGAGCGATATCACTGGAGAAGTCATCTCCACTTTATCACCTCTTTATCACCACTTAGTGAATCTCCTCCGAGATGACTTCTCCAAATTATTATTTCTCCAGTTCCTATGTTATTCTTTGGAGCCTATGCACTAAGATCTCCAAAAGTGAAGAAATTTTAGTGCATAGGCTCCATAGAATAACAATAGAATTGGAGGAGTCATCTCCACTTTATCACCTCGTTATCATTGCTTAGTGAATCTCCCCCCTCGGATGCTAGAGATGTATTTAATGTATTTGAAGCAATGTATTGGAGACAATGCAAGCATGGAAGGGATTAATAGATAAGGGAATGAGACGATTGTCCAGCAGGCTTATATCTGCCATCAAAATCTGCATTTCTATGTCATTTTTAATCAAATTTTCTTAAAATATTTCCAGAGTTGTAGTGGATCTGTGTATATCAACAGCACTGAATTTTGCAATTTTTCACTCCACTGAACATTGGAACCAAACTTAACATTACACTGTGATGTCATTTCCTGTTTCCTGGGAATCATCAGAAATAAAGCTAAATCTATTAGGATGATAAATCCTTTCTGTATAAAAAAATCATAATATTATTATTATTTTTTTTTATTTAAAGTCCTGTATTTTAACAGAAAAACGGTTTGTTTTTATTTACCTATATTTCAAATGCAGCTAGAAGAACCCACAGAGGTATATAAAATAGGCACAAATATCAAAACATTATATGGTATACAATATCTTAAAATAGATAATTTTACACATTATGGAAAAACAGAGGAAGAAAGTTAAAGTGTACAGAAGGAAGGGGCACATAGTATATGTGTCATTTTAAGTCATCTATAAATCAGATACTACAGAAATTATGAAAGCAAATCATGATTAGTTTTATGTCCAGCAAAGAAAATTCTCGACAACAACCCCCAATAAGTGTGAGTTTCTTTGTCGTTATTCTGTTTATCATCCCCCTTCTTATAGCTGATATAACAACATATTGACCGTATGCACAAGAGAAAAGGTTTTAACAGTTCTCAGACAAACCAATCGCACCACAGGCAACCAAAGAAAATGATATTGATGTAACTGTTTGAGTGCCAGAGTGGTATGCCATGCATTGTTGCACATCCCATTGGCACTCAAAGGGTTAAATGGGGGCTTTTAAACCCTCAAATACTAGAGAGGTCTCCAAAGCAAATCTAAGCAAAATAATTCAAGGTGTGAAGTCCCATTTAGATCAATGGGAATTTTTATAGTTTGTTTCCTGTCAATCTACTTTGTCTTTGTGCATGTGACCAGGGGTGTAGGGGGTGCAGAAGATGCAGTTGCCTTGAGGCCCAGCATTCAAGGGGGCCACATCTGCACCTGGCATCCATAGACTCTGAAATTATGTTTTAGACAGAGGGCCAAAAAAAACTTTGCCCTGGGTCCCTCCAGTGACTAGTTACACCAATGCAGCGCAATGTGTTGGGTATCTCTCTGGCATTCAAAGGGTTAAGTGTAAGACAGCAACATAGGCCTGTATTTTATAAAAGCAAACTGGAGTGATTCTGGAGTAAACCAGCTGTACCATAGGGTAAATTCCCATGCATTCAAATAGAGCTTTTTAACCCCTTGGATGACAGAGAGGTCTCCAATACATTGCTTCACAAAGCATTGCATTCCTCTCGAGCATTCAAGGGGTTAAAAAAAAAAATTACTTAAATGGATAGTAATACTTTATTATTACTATCCCCATATTGTAGATATTTGCAAAATAATTTAATAGCCCCCAGGTTCATCTCTCAAACCTTTATGGTTTGAGAGATAACAGAACACAAAGTTCCCCCCTCTCTCCCCCTTCCCTGAAGTCAGCATTGTACTGACTGCAGGGGAAGTCTGTCATACAACAGGCTTGCAGCTCTGCAGCTGAGCCGAGATCCTGTTAGTGAAGAAGAATTATTTCACTGAAAAGGTCTTCTACATGTGCTTGGTTTGCAAGCACACATAGAAGACTGTTTCAGTGAAATATTTTTTTTACTAACGCGATCGCGGCTCTGCTGCAGAGCCGCCTAATGAAAGTCAGACCGGATATCCCTGCAGTCAGTACAACGCTGACTTCAGGGAAGGGGGAGGGAGGGGGGAACTTTGCCTTCAGTTATCTCTCAAACCGTAAAGGTTTTTGAGAGATGAACCTGGGGGCTATTAAAGGGGAACTTTCACCCCGCAATAACTTCATGTCCACTTACTGCTCACCTGGCGACTAGCTGCTTAGTAGCGCTAGTCGCCAGAAATCTTACCCGGTTCTCAAGATTTCGGCGTTTTACAGGAGCAGGAAGCACGGACGTCTCTTCACAGTGACGTCCGTGCGCCTGCGCTATCAGTCCCTTGTCAGTCCCTTGTGCATCGTACGGTGCACAAGGGACTGACAGCGCAGGCGCACGGACGTCACTGTGAAGAGACGTCCGTGCTTCCTGCTCCTGTAAAACGCCGAAATCTTGAGAACCGGGTAAGATTTCTGGCGACTAGCGCTACTAAGCAGCTAGTCGCCAGGTGAGCAGTGAGTGGACATGAAGTTATTGCGGGGTGAAAGTTCCCCTTTAAATTATTTTGCAAATATCTACAATATGGGGGATAGTAATAATAAAGTATTACTATCCCTTTAACAGGAATGTTAATTTGTCTCCACGGTGCTGTTAGTTTACTCCAGAATAAGTCCAGTTTGTTTTTTTTAGAAATGTGGGTCACATTGTCCTTATTTAAGCTATCTATGCCGTAAATCAGAGAGATACAAACCCAATGAGAGATGACATGTTTCACGTCATGATGATGATACACAATTTAGTGTTACTATATTTCTCCTACAATTGTAAGCATTATCTTGTAATGAGTGACAGGAGATATATAATGGTTCAGCAAACTGGTTCATCTCATAAATCAAATGTATCGGTAACAAAATTAAAGTAGATATGTCACCTATCTACATATAGGACCTTACTTATCAAGCTAAATGGGTGCATTTATAGACAAACCAACTGCACTGTAGGGAAGGGGACCTCAAATCTGTCCTCAGTTCCCTACCCCACAATAGCAGGGTGACAAGACCTCTCCTTTAAGTGGGGACACAAATGAAAAATGCATACTACAGAGGTGCTTAGGGGTGCATTGGTTTCAGTACTGTCCTGAGGTCTGGTCACCCTACCCAGTAGTGCATGCTTTCAGGATCTCCTCAGTTACTCACAAGTGAATGCTGTTACCTCAGACTGTTCTTCAGAATGACTGACCCACTGACCCTGAAAGCCTGCTCTATTAAGGGGCCTATGGACAGATTTGAGCACCCCTGTCATAAGTTTGAAAATTCCATAAATTCACATTGATTGTAAGCTTTCGGACAGGGACCTCCCACCCAATGTTTCACTCTACAAAGCACCTGTAACCCTGTATTGTTTAAACCCTTAATTGTAAAGTGCTGCGTACACTTGTGGCGCTATATAAATAAACATATTCATTCATTAATTGATTAAAAAGGAGCATTAAATCCAATGAATGCTAGAGAGAGCTCCAGTATATTGCTTTGCAATGATTTGGTGACCCTCTAGCATTCAATGGGTTAAAAGCCCCATTTTAATCAAAGTGAAATTTAATTTATGCCCTATGATGAAGGTGATTAGATACAGAATTACCACTCTTTAGTTTGATAAAATAAAGCCCATAAATTCATTAATCCTTTAAAGAGATAATCAACCTCCTTTTTTACCTATACATTTTATTTATTTATCATCTTTATATATATATATATATATATATATATATATATATATATATATATATATACTTTTATATCCTTGACATTGAGCTCCCCGGATTTCTGTTTCCAAAGAATATTCTGTTGATGACTGTGGATGACAATCCCTGTACTGGGTGCTCTGCATGCTGTAGAGGCAGCTTTTCTACATTTTTCACTATAATTGTTTATATTGTTTCTTTTTTACATTGTTTCACTGTCTGCTTTCACAGCCCCAGACGCAAAATGGAATCAGAGAGCTATCTGCAAGGTAAAAAACTAAGTTAAAGGGATAGTAATACTTCATTTTATCTTTATTTTATTTTGTAGGCATTAAAAAAACATGAAGAACGATATAAGTCTTATCTCTTATCTTTATGGTTTGAGAGATATTCACAAGCAAAGTTTCCCCTCTCGCCCCTTTTACTTAGTGTAAGCCATCTCTTCTCAGATGTGGAATGCAGTCCATAGACCAGACAGATAACAGCAGGGGACAATCTTCTTCCTATGAGAACAATGAAAGCCCTGCCCACCTTGACCAGTTTTTCAGGTTTTCCCTTATCTTAATTGAAGATTGTTCCTCTCTGCAATCTACCTGGGCACCTCCCTTCTGCTCTGGCTGAATAGTGTTACATCAGTAAAAGGGGCGGGAGGGGGATACTTTGTCATTGAATTACTCTTGAACTATTACTCTAACAGTATTAAAATAACACTCTCCAAAGTCCAAATACTATGATGATTAATTAGAGCTTCTTTTATTATGAAACATTACTATCCCTTTAAGATGAAAATAAAAAACAAATAAGTATAGGGAATTTGACTTTATTATGTACTTGCAGAATACATGGTGCCAAAAGGACTTCAACTATCACTTTAAGGACCAGATGGATGAACAATACATTATTCACCGCTCAGTTCCTTAAAGGGTTAAAGTTGTCTATTTAAACCCTTGAATACTAGAAAGGTCTCCAAGAAATCACTTTGCCATACATTTGAATTCTTTCTAGCATTCAAGAGGTTAAACTGCCTATATCATCTGCTTTTTGTTTTCATTCAGTGGAATCGTTTTAGATATTCTTGTTTTAGTTCTTCGGGATTCTTTAACTCTTTATGAACCTCCGTGTCCACTGGTGGGATGTGGTGGACAAAAGCACTTTTTTTGGGGGGTAGCGGCAAGTTGGGTGTTCACTGTGCTCCGTGTTGGAGCAATGTGATGACAAAATTCCATTATGTGCCAGGATCGTCACCAGTCCTTAAAGCCAATGACGGGCCTGGCACATCATTGGTTGTTAAGGGGTTAACCTCAGCAGAACTGATTGACCTTTGTGACACAATCTGCATAATTACTTAATCACTTGTGCTGACATATGCTTGCTCCAATAAAGGGGTGGAGTAAAGGAATGAGGAGGAATAAATATGTAAAGTTTATCAAGACGGATGCTCCTCATGAACTGAGGATTTGGATAGGTGACTACACTCAATGACAGCACCAGGGCCACCATCAAAGGGGGGGATGGGGGGGACTGTTGTCCCAGGCCTTAGTAAGGATCAGGGCCCAGGTCCAACTAGTCAAAATATATGGAATTGGTGAAGTGTGCACTCTCAGTATGTAAGTGCATTTGCAGACTGAGACCTTTTAAACAGAGAGAAAAAAACTGAAATACATTATCTGGAGTTGCCAATGCAATTACATAAAGAATGGATAGGTGATAACTCAAACTCTGTCACCAAGTAAATCTTAATGCTTTAAGTGACAGAAAAGTGTCCAAAGCATCCCACTACACTGCATCTGAGCCCTCCATTACAAAGCTTCCTTTAACCCTCCCACAAGGGACAACAGTAACGCACGCACACACACTCACTGCTACTGAAATATTTTCTTTCATCTGCAGTTGTTAACTACACTGCAAATATGAGCTGCCGACGGGGCCTGGTGTCCTAGGGGTGCTGCCACTTGCACAGGCTTCTCAACCCCTGTACATTAAATGCATTTGTGTTGCATGAAGTCCTGACTACCACTTTGCCTTGCAGCCTCCCTCCCTTCACAACAGCACAGGCTGTTGCCACTCTTAGTTGGGTAAGGGACTGCTGCCCAGCACTAGCGAACATGCATGTCTCCTGTGGAGCATTAAATTAACCATTTGAGTGCCCAATGTGTCCAATGCATTATTTTGCAATCTGTGGAACACCCTAAGGCACTCAAGGGTTAATGTCTGAGCTGCTTAATACTGAATATTGGATAAATGGTTTCTGGTGCTGTGTGCATTCAGCTCCTTGATGGTCTGGAACATGGTAAATAGAGAACCCTATGAACATCTTCTTACCCAGTTTTATTGTACAACAGTGTTATTGACCACTAGTATGAAAGCCCATGTATACTGGCTAAAGTGACACCCAGCGGCCTTGGCTGCTGCCCTGGAGCTGGGAGCAGAGATAGGCAGTGAGCCTTTCAGAGCGCCCCACTCTGGATCAGAGCTATCGGTCAGTCTCTACTGCGCATGACTGAATCGTTTCAGCAGTCTCTACTGCGCATCACTGAATCTTTTCGGCAGTCTCTACTGAGCATGTGCTGTTATGCATACAGGGTGCTTCTCAGCCTAGCACTTTATATTATAAGAAGATTAGTTAATTAAGCTGTTGCAAAATAAAATCAAATAAAATGTACCCATGTAGATCTATTCCCATGCCCTAGACAAACAAAAGTTTAGTCATCAAATTTGTGTTTGGGTGTATGATGCTGATAGGGAGATAAAGAATGAAAATATGTTTTTTACTAATTCTACAATACCCCCCATTTGCTACACCTAACTGAAGTGAGACAATCTTGAAGCTGCTGAGGGCCAGAAGCAACTAAGTTGTCTGGCTGTGCTGGGTGTTTTGATAGTGGGTCCTCTGTCGCATTTTCAAAACATTCTCCAACTGTTCTTAGGTCACATGGGAGGGACAGGTAAGAGAAGAGCAGAGGCAACCATGGGAAGGGTGGGATTAATTGATGTCAGTCATGTGCCATTCTCAATAAATCTCAGTATAGTCCCCACTGCACAGCTGCTTTAGTGCTACAGAGCACATTTTTACAAGTGCAGATTGAGCAGCCAGATATGAACATGCCAATGGGCAAGTCAGGCACTTGCAGGGTGCCCTTAAAAATCTGGTGACCTAGGCACATGTGGTTCACTTTTGAATTGTCACCCAATAATGGGAGACCAACAAAAAGGTTCAATAACAATGTCACCTGATTGAAAAGGGTGACATTCTGATGCTGAGGCATCACAATGTCAAGTAACCAGGTGACATAGCTTTATGCAAGGAGGTAGAGAGCAGGGGTTGGCGAAAAGTGCGAAAAATTTCCTGCAAAAAATTTCAGGAAAACGTGCTGCTTTTTTGCATTTCCCGCTAAAAATTTTGCTTTTCCGCCTATGCAAAAATGTCCTCCTTTTCACCTATTTTAACAAATTTTCTGCCTATGTTAACACATTTTTCACCTATTTTAATACATTTTCGCCTATATTTCCTATAGGTACTACATTTCCCACTGTAGTATTACTTCTTCTGAGGGCTGAACTTTAGAAATAAGTGTCTGAAAGTCAAAGTTGTGAGTCCTATGGCAAAATATGGCTTGAAAAATGTGTTAGCATGCAGAATGCATTTGTCCTTTGCCCACAACACTTTCTTGCTTAAGTGACACTGGCACATATTCATGGTGATATCAAGTAATAAAAAAATTAAAGTACAACTTACAATGTATTGTAGTGGTGGTGGGGGACTGGCATGGTGTGATTTGTGTATGTATTTTTACCATTGTCATACTCTATCCTCCTTCTCAGATTACTGACACACATTACTTATGTCATAGCAGTGGTCCCATCTGTTCTCCACCTCCTCATCTGTGCTGCTGTTAATATATTTGCCCTGGCTTTGTCCGTCATGTGCGATTTCTGCTACTACTACTACTGGAGCTAGATGTTGATGTAATTCTGCCACTACTACTAGATGTCAAAGGTGCAGCACTTACAGCAGCACCAGAGGTACTCGTCATATCTAACACTGTGGATGTTAACCTGTGTTGCTGTTGCTGGGTACTCAAAACAGGTGTGTGTCTGAGTGGGACTTGGGCTTTGAAGAGGCGAGTATGCCGATGATGACTGATAGGGTGACTGTGTGCTTTTTGACATCTGTGCTTGTCTATGGTCAGACTTCCCAATGGCTTTTTCAAACACTTTATAGACAGGCACAGTGCTCCTTAAAAGTGGTGGAAGATTCAGCCTTTGACTTTCTGCTAATCTTATAGCTCTGTCACCATCCTCACTCTCAACTTCATCTGTATCTGAACAAGAGAAGGATGCTTGAGTGATATATTCTAGATCTGCATCATCATCATCAGTCATCATTAGGTAATCCTCAGCAGCATCAGCATCCCCTGACAGTTCTTGCCCACTACTACCCTCATATTCCTCTAAGCTTTTGGAGGTCTCAAACAATTTCCTTTTACTTTTACTGTAACAAAGTTCCTTACTACGTTGAGTGCTTGTGTGTCTCACTGTCTGTTGCAGCAGGCGCTTCAGCTGCTACACCTTCCTCTATTATGCTATTGCCAGCATCATCAACACTTGAATGCAACTTGTTGTCATCTTCAGTGTTCTTCTTATATGGTTCTTTATTTCTACTGGTGGTGCTGGAACTATATGGTTCTTTATTTCTAATGGTGGTGCTGGAACTGGTTTTGCTGGGACCTTGACAAACTGATCCTCCATTGGAGTAGAGGGATCATCATCATTGATTGCACATGCTGCAGCAAACATTGCCGCAGTCAGTTTTTGAACCACTACTTTACTCTCAAGTCCCTGCACTGCTCCACCCCTCCCCCTTCCCATTGTGCATTTGCAGAACATTACGCAACTACACAGTGTTATTTACTGTACGGTACACAACACAAATGATGCAGCTATATGATGCCTTGCCTAAGCCCAGTCAGCTGTTTGTCACTGTCACCTAAGATATTTATTTATTTATTTATTTATTTATTTTTATTTTTTTTTTATTTTTATTATTTATTTATTTATTTTAAGTTGTCCACCCTGTTGTCTTATCACAGTCTGTCCAAAAAAAATTATAACTGAAAAACAAAATCAACAACGTCTTTCCCCAGACTTCCCCACCCAGCACAGAGATAATAACAGCAAGATCAGAAAGCAAATAGGTCCCTAGCTGCCTGTGTCTTTCCAGTCAGTCACATGGAATTTTGGAGTATTTGGGGGTCAACCTCGTTCCTCCCTTCTTATCAACTAGCGTGCTCCTAATACAGAGAACAAATGTCCTACCTAAATGACTCCCTAAACTAAGCTTCAATTCTCCTTTATTTGCCTATCTTCTCTAGCTCAAAAACATGCTGCTCTCTCCTCTCACAAACACAGAATGGCTTCTGTGAGAGCCTGACACCCTTTTATATGGCTGTAGAAAACTTTCATGTGGTGTAGAAATATTTTTCTTCCCATTGATTTCAATGGGCAGAAAAGCGTGAAAAAGCGGAAAAACTGAGCTTTTCGCAGGAAATTTTTACCAAGCAGAAAGTGCCATTATTCGCTGATTTCAGTTTGAGGACAAAATTTTCGCCAATCCCTAGTGGAGAGGTGAAGGGTTTAAAAAAAATAAACAAACCTAGTTGCTTTATTACCACCACTGTTATTGCTCCTTTTGGTGGTCGCCCATTAGTGGGTGACAATTCAAAAGGATACCGGCACTTGCCTACTCTAACTATTGAGAAATCCAGCCCTAAGCACATAGTTATAACATATCCTCATGTTTTTTTTTATGCTGGGAAACAAGAGTAAGAGTTATTAGCACTAATTGAAGGACTGTCATCTTTAACCATTTGCGTGTCAGAAAAGTATCCAGCGCATTGTATTGGATACCTCTCTGGCGCTCAAAGGGTTAACTTCTTGATTGCTATCAATGGCTCCAATGGTTTGTGAAGCATTCAAGGATTAAAATGTTAGAGTTAATTTTTTCCTAACACTATTAAAATCAGATATAATGCTTTCTCTACTAGTACTAGTAAAATATTTAAAGGGATAGTAATACTTCGTTTTAACTTTATTTTATTTTGTAGGCATTAAAAAAACATGAAGAATGATATAAGTCTTATCTCTCAAACCTTTATGGTTTAAGAGATATTCACAAACAAAGTATCCCCCCCCCCCCTTCAACCAGATCAGAAGGGAGGTGCCCAGGTAGACTGCAGAGAGTGACAATCTTCAATTAAGATAAGGGAAAAAGCTAAAAAACTTGTCAAGGGGGGCAGGGCTTTCATTGTTTTCATACAAAGAAAAGTGTCCCCTTCTGTTATCTGTCTGGTCATACAACCAGATTCACATCTGAGAAGAGATGTCTTACACTAGGTAAAAGGGGCGGGGAGGGGAACTTTGCTTGTGAATATCTCTTAAACCATAAAGGTTTGAGAGATAAGACTTATATCATTCTTCATGTTTTTTTAATGCCTACAAAATAAAATAAAGTTAAAATGAAGTATTACTATCCCTTTAAACATGCTAATTTTTCGCTATTTGAGCCCATGCTGCGGAAGCATAATGCAGATTACAAAAAGAAAATGTAAAAAAGGAAAATGACAAATTGGTGATTTCACACCTACTTTTGAGACACAAACCACCTATTACATTGCTCTGCTTCCCACTAATCAGATTTCAAGAAAAGCCATCAAAATCCTTCCTTTATGTAATGATTAGTAATCCAATTGAAGGAGAATGATCAGTCCAAATCATTGCTCAGGCATTTTCAGTTTTCCCCATAATCTATGTGCTGCCTTTAGATTTATTTCTATCTCTGTGTTATGCTGTTAATTTTTTCGAAGTCACTTATTGCTTACATGATGTATTTGAAAGAGGGGCCAAAAATGATTTCCTTGCCATGATGTCCACACTGAGTAAGCTTGAAGAATTACTAAGAGATCAGCAGCAATCCTAAAAATTGTTGTTATTATTAACCCTTTGAGTGCCATAGGGGTACCCCTCTGCCACTCAAAGGGTTTATATAATTTTCTTAAAGGGGCAGTGCCAACTAAGTAAAAAAAATCTTAATAAATACATCATTGAGAACTAGGTGTTGTATTTAAAGGGTTAGTAATGTCTAACATTAACTAACCCTATTATCGAAGGTATTAAAAAGATAATATTAATGTGCCTAGTCGTATCTCTCAAACCTTTATGGTTTGAGAGATATAAGTGCTGAAAATTCCCCCTCCTGCTGACGAGTTGTAAAGGTATCGGCAGTGGATCTGTGTCGGCCGACTTGGTGGCTCTTCTGCAGAGCTGAATGAGCGCTATCGAAAAACAGATACATCACTGGAACGGTCTACAAAGTGTGCTTGGTTAGCAAGAACACTTTGCAGACCATTCTACTGAAGTATTTGAATCTGAAGTGGCAAGAATATACTGTATTTCTCATTACTTTTAATGGACACTATTCGAGGATCTTGCTCACCGCATCATGCTAACACGTCCGTGACCAGCTGCTTCATGCCTGTGTTGTCATTATGGTAAGATTGCTCAGCTATGCTCCTCATTTCCTTCTGCAAGAAATATATCAGTTGTAGAATTTCAATGATTCATGTCCCTTCCTATGCGACTCACCAGCATGGTTGCCTCCTCAAAGGGATTCAGCCATAGGGATTGGAGAAGATTTTCACCTCAAAAGAGAAAATGGCCCTTACTGTCTAGCTGGAAATTCCCCTTGAAAAGTTAAATTTTCCCACTTTTGCATCTAGCTCACTGCATTGAAATAAATGGAAAGACTGAATTTCTACCCACCACATGGCAAGCCTATATAAGGGGTGACACATTCCCACAGCATACCATTCTGTGTTTGTGATAAGAAGAGAGAGCAGCTAATCTTTGAACTAGAGAAGATAGGCTAATAAAGTGAAGTTGAAACTTGGTTTAGGCAGGACATTTGTTCTCTGTAGTAGGCACAGGGGACACACTGGGGGAGAAGAAGGGAGAAAAGAGATTGACCACAAATTCCCCAAAATTCTGTATGATTGGCAGGATGCAAGCAGCTGTGATTCAAGCTCATTCCTGATCTGGCTGTTATGATCTCTGTGATGGACATGTCTGGGGTGTGAGAGGAAAGCAAAGTAGGTTTACTCCAAATACACCAACATTCTGTCTAACTGATTTGATTTGAAACATACAGGCAGCTGTGGTCCAATTTCCTTCCTGATCTTGCTGTTATTATCTTTGTGCTGGGGATCTGGAGAAAGACGTTATGGTGCACTACAGTTAAAAAAAAAAAATATATATATATATATCCTATATTATAATTCGCTAAGGATATTTGTCAGAAGCCGCCATGCCCAGTACAGACTGCCAGTGCCACGGCTGATAACGGAGTGGGGTGCTCCAAATTCAGACAGAAGTCCTCACTGTGTACCTTCCTTGGACTGCTTGGTCCCAGGAAAGTGCGCAGAGAGGACCACGGTTTGAATTCGGAGTGACTGCTCCATATTAGATGTGGCGTATTCAGGCAGTCAGTACTGCGCATGACTGCAGTGCCGCCAGTGTTGACCCATGTACACAGACTTTAAAACTAGTATATATATATATATATATATATATATATATATATATATATATATATATATACACAGTAAAGTAAAGTAAAAAAACTGTAGAGTAAGAATGCTTTCAAAAATAGTCACGTTAATAGTTTATTTTAATCAGTTAACAAAATGCATAGTGAGTGAACAAGAGAAAAATCTAAATTAAATCAATATTTGGTGTGACCAACCTTTGCCTTCAAAACAGCAGCAATTCTTCTAGGTACACTTGCACAAAGTCAGGGATTTTGTAGGCATATTGTCAGGTGTTTGATTAAACAATTATACCAAGCAGGTGCTAATGATCATCAATTTAATATGTAGGTTGAAACACATCAGAAAGCTCTCTCCCAGGCAGAAGTTTCAAGGCAGACAGGGGTTTCCAGATGTACTGTCCAAGCTCTTTTGAAGAAGCACAAAGAAACGGGCAACGTTGAGGACCGTAGACACAGTGGTCGGCCAAGGAAACTTAGTGCAGCAGATGAATGACACATCATGCTTACTTCCCTTCACAGTTGGAAGTGCCATAAGCTCAGAATTGTCAGAAAGCAGTGGGACCCTGGTACACCCATCTACTGTCCGATGAAGTCTGGTCATAAGTGGTCTTCATGGAAGACTTGCAGCCAAAATGCCATACCTCCAATGTGGAAACAAGGCCAAGCGACTCAACTGTGTATGAAAACACAGGAATTGGAGTTCAAAAAAATGGCAGAAGGTGCTCTGGACTGACGAGCCAAAATTTGAAATATTTGGCTGTAGCAGAAGACAGTTTGTTCATAGAAGTCTGGAGAGCGGTACAAGAATGAGTGTGTGCAGGCAGATACTTATTCATCATGCAGTACCATCAGGGAGGTATCTGATTGGCCCCAAATGTATTCTGCAGCATGAGAATAACCCCAAACATACAGCCAAAGTCATTAAGAACTATCTTCAGAGTAAAGAAGAACAAGGAGTCCTGGAAGTGATAATATGGCCTCCCACAAAGCCCTGATCTCAACATCATTGAGTCTGTCTAGGATTACATGAAGAGAGCTGCCTAAATCCACAGAAGGACTAGGGTTAGTTCTCCAAGATGTTTGGAACAACTTGTGAGTTCCTTAACGAACAAGTGTATCTAGAAGAATTTATGCTGTTTTGAAGGCAAAGGGTGGTCACACCAGTTATAGATTTGATTTATATTTTCCTTCTGTTCACTCACTGTGCATTTTGTTATTTGATAAAAAATAAACTATTAATATGTCAATTTCAGAAAACATTCTTATATTACAGCATTTTTCACACCTGCCTAAAACTTTTGCACATTAATGTGTATATATATATTAGGTATATATATATTAGGTGACAGACAGCTGACTTTGACCCTGACGTGGGCTGTGTGACTGAGGCAGGCTTGATAGAGAGCAGACGAGGCAAGACATTACACTCCATCAGTTCTGTTGCGTACTTTAGAGTAAAAACACACACAGTAGTTGTGTCCAGCAAAAACAAAAGGGGAAAAGGGAGGGAAAGGAAGAGTTGTACAGGGATGTGAGAGTAAAGTGGTAATTCAAAAACTGACTACAGCCATGGTTGCTGCAGCATGTGCAATAAATGATGATGATCCCTCTCCTCCCGGGGAGGATGCAATTTGTCAAGGTTCCATCAAAAATTCCACCAGCGCCAGCGCCAGTACTATAAAAAAGCAATGAAAGAAGAACACTGAAGACGACAACAAGTTGCATTCTAGTGTTGATGATAGCATAATGGAGGAAGATGTAGCAGCTCAACCAACTGCTGCATCTGACAGTGAGACAAACAAACACCAAAACACCTGTCCTCAAAGTAGTAGCAAACTTTGTGAAAGTAAAAAATAAATTGTTTGAGATCTGTAAAAGCTTAGAGGAATATAAAGGTAGGGGGCATGTAGTGGCGGGAGATGCTGAGGACGACCTAATGATGACATGATGATTTAGATCTAGGATATATCCCTCCAGCATCCTCCTGTTCTTCAGATACAGATGAAGTTGAGAGTGAGAGACATAATAGAATGGCCAGAAAGTTAGTAAAAAGGCAAAGGCTCAATCTTCCTCCACTGATAAGGAGCACTCTGACTGTCTATAAACTGTTTGAGAAAACCGTTGGAAAGTCTGAAAAGTCATCATCAGCTTTGTCAACTTTTCCAAGTCCAAGCCCCACTTAGATACACACACTCACACACACACTAGCATTGAGTAACCAGCAGCGGCAACACAGGTTATCAATATCAACAATGCTAGCTATGATGAGTGCCTCTGCTGCTGTTGGAAGTGCAGCACTTTTGACACCTTTGAAGAAGAGGAGGATTCTGGATGGATATATTCTAGATCTACATCATCATTATCAGTCATCATAAGGTCGTCCTCAGCATTGCCTGACACTTCTAGCCCACAACTTTTATATTCCTCTAGGATTTTAGTGGTCTCAAACTATTTATTTTTATTTTTATTTGAAGCTGCTCTTAAAGTGGAAATAACACTTAACAATGGGTGATCTTGAAAGAGCTATCAACATCACATATATTTGTTAGCCATTCTTTATTTAACCCCTTAAGGTCCGACGATCCCACGGTGCTGGTCCTTTAAGGACCAGATAGACGAGTTCGACGTGCACATCGAAAGGAGGACTGAAAGAGATTGCTCCAGTCTTGGAGCGATCAACTTCAGTCCACTCCTGCAGGAGCGAGGTGAGTAAAAGTACGTGACGTACCAGGACCGTTACTGGTCCTTAAGTGCCGGACCAGCGTGACGGTCCGGGTACATCACAGGACGCGAAGGGGTTAAAATTATAGCTTAACAGATATTTAGCTTCATTTTTTTTTCATTTTATGCAAATTAGGTAGCACCGGTTGGAGCAGCCCAGAGTGTCAGATACTAACATTCTACTCTTATTCCCATCTGCCACCTCCTAACATGAAGCATTGACTAATTTGCTTAAATTGACAAATAAATAAAGCTAAATGTCTCATAAACTATAGTTTAAATAAAGAAAATACCTGTAAACAAAGATGATTTTGAAAGCCCTTTCAAAATCACCCAAGTCATTAATAAGTGTTAGTTCCACAAATCTAAAAACACTTATTTCTCTATCATTCCTCATTAAAGTTCAACATGATATTGTATTATGTTCCATAATAATGATCCATGCTGTGAAAACCATGACTTGTTGGCATGTTTAATTATGATTTAATAAACTGAATTTATCTTGTGAATAGGTCACCATTTTTAATGAAAGATTGCATTTCTTTTTATTTCACCATTGCACTGTCTTTTTACTTTTGTGAGATAATTAACCCTGAGCACGATATGCAGCAGATGGCCCATAAAGGTAAACATTGTGCACTGTGCCTTCACTAGAAATGGGCAGACACAAAACATTTACCTAATTCCTGTAGACTTCAGCAGTTTCACCACATTGGGAACTTTAAACAACTCAAACATGCAGAAGGTTTTCTAGCAGACAAGAAAAAACTGTAGTTCAAGACGCACAAAATAAATAAATAAGCATGTACAGACATGTTCAATGTTTAGCTTAGTGTAAGACTAATTTTGTCAATAAAAAAAAAAGAATGGACAAAAATTCTTCAAATCCCTATTGCTTTAAATGAAACTTTTTATATTTGAATTGCCACTTTGTGAAAAATAGGACATTTTGTATGAGCTTTTAAAATCATCTATGTTCATTTTAGTCAGGCAAAGGAAAACAAAAATCACTAAACTCCATATTATACATATACCAAAAGGAAAACTAAGAGCACAAAATCCCCTAAACAAATACAAAATACATAAGACAATCCAGTACTATCCTATACAATAATTCGCTAAAACGTGTGTAACGCCGCGACATTTGCAGTAGACACTGCTGCGCGTGTTGCAGTCATGCATAGTAGAGACTGCTCGCGCCGCGGCTGATATAGAGCTGGGCGCTCCGAAGGAGCATCCAGCTCTGTATCAACCGTGGCACGGGCAGTCTGTACTGCAGGTGACTGCCCCGTGACCGGGTGGCAGTGGCACTGTGGCCCATGTAACGGACTGTTTAACTAGTTTCATATAAGCTACTTAACCCTTTCAGTGCCAAAGCTTCAGTAATTTTCTATCACCTTGAAGCTAGACGCATTTTTTACCAGCATGCACCCCTAATTAACAGATGAAAATGGTGTTTTCAACTTTAAAAACTAAAATTAATATTCCATTGGTTATATGGTATAACTACCCCAAAAAGAGCTATATAAAGGCTTATAATTATTGCAAGTAACTTATACATAAAACTAGTGTAAAAGCCCATGTACATGGGCCAAGGTCTGGGTGATGTTTACCCTTTGAGTGCCAGAGGGGTACACAACGCCTCTAGCACTCAAAGGGTTAAGAGGACGGTCCTGCTCTGTGTGCTGCCACCACCTCACAAGCGTTTTATTATATAGGATGATGTAGCAAGGGCATTTTTAAAAAATATGGGTTTTTGTACATGTTAAAAAATTTACACTAAAGTTATAATTTACTGCGCATCTTAAAGGGATAGTAATACTTCATTTTATCTTTATTTTATTTTGTAGGCATTAAAAAAACATGAAGAATGATATAAGTCTTATCTCTCAAACCTTTATGGTTTGAGAGATATTCACAAGCAAAGTTTCCCCTCCCGCCCCTTTTACCTAGTGTAAGCCATCTCTTCTCAGATGTGGAATCTGGTTGTAAGACCAGACAGATAACAGAAGGGGACAATCTTCTTCCTATGAAAACAACGAAGGCCCTGCCCCCCTTTACAAGTTTTTCAGGGTTTCCCTTATCTTAATTGAAGATTGTCCCTCTCTGCAGTCTACCTGTGCACCTCCCTTCTGATCTGGCTGAGAAGTGTTACATCAGTAAAAGGGGAGGGAGGGGGATACTTTATCATTCAATTACTCTTGAACTACAACTCTGACAGAATTGAAGTAACACTCTCCAAAGTCCAAATACTATGATGATTGATTAGAGCTCCTTTTATTATGAAACATTACTATCCCTTTAAGAAAGCTTAACGTAACAGACAAAAAAGTATGAAATAAATGACACATATCTCCTGTACATTGGTTAAAGCACAACAGAATTTTGATTCACTTGTTAATGGAGATAACTAAAATGTACTAAACATAGTGTGAAGGCTCAGTTACTCATTACATTAATATCAACACCTGAAATCGTACGAGGGATCACTTTCCTCTATAACCCTTTCAAAAAATGTTTCCAGAAGGTGACTTTAGCAGAAAAAAAGAAGATACCTAAGTGTGTTGTGAAAGCTGGAACTCTAGAGCTACTCAATTAGCCAATAAAGGTATCACTTTTATTCTAGCTGTCTTCTGTCTATATTTATGTTACCCATTTTTTTATTTTAAGCAAGAAATAATGAGATGTTTACTGTAGGTTTAGATATTTGTCAGTATATGCAAATAAAGGCCAGGAGGCTGCCATTGAGATGGGAAGCAGTGTGCAATCTGATATGCCTGAAAGTACCTTCTAATTAAACTGACAAATAAATAAAGCAAAATATCTCAAATTATTTTTTTTAAATAAAAAATGCTTACATAAATCTTAGTGCAAAAAGAAAAAGGGAAAACTCATTGCATTACAATACCATGAATATATATAAATAAAAGATAACTTGTTTGTGAGGGAATTTAAAAATTAGAAAGGAAAGAAGGGATTCTTCAGGTCCCGAAACATGGAAAAACCCAGAACAAAAAGAAAAAGATTCCTGCTCTAATCCATACAGACTGACAAAAATATGTGTAGTATATATAATAAACCTATGTGTTTTTAATTTAATAAAAAATGAGGATTTAGTGACATAATTTGGCCAAAGTATGTATAAGCTCTCTTACCATGCCATGTTACCTCAATTTCAAGAGCGTCCTAACCATCCTATATAATAATTTGGTAAAACGTGTGTAACGACGCAGTCATGAACAGTAGAGACTGCTGCGCGTGCTGCAGTCATGTGCAGTAAAGACTGCCAGTGATGAGGCTGATACAGAGCGGGCCGCTCCGAAGGAGCATCCAGCTCTGTATCAGCTGCGGAGTGGGCGGTCTCTACTGAGCATGACTGCACTTTGACTGGCTGGCACTGTATCAGCCGCGGCGTGGGCAGTCTCTACTGTGCATGACTGCCCCGCGACCGGCTGGCAGTGGCACTGTGGCCCATGTAACGGGCTCTTCAACTAGCTATAAAATAACTGAATATATGGAGGTGTATGTAATACAACTAGAACATTCAATACAAAAGGATCAAAGGGCTTGCCTATGAGAATATAGGGATGCTAGAGTCTCCAGTGTGTTGAGTCACAGAAAGGGAGCACAAACAAACTGAGGGGCCATTACAACCTCAAGGTAGGAAACACCAGAAAAAGTATAACTTTGAACCTTTATACATGAATATTGTGTTTTCCTGTCAGACTCTAGATTAGTGGGAGTCAATATGTGGAATCAAGTATGTGTATTTTTATAAACTGTCACTCAAGTATTGTAGAGTTACTGTTTTGGAGCTGCATATTGTAACAATGGGGTTTTTACTAAGAATAAAACATAATAGATTATAAGATATCAAGAGCAAGGTCCTCTCTCCACTTGTTTTGCTGTGTGCATGTTTGTTACGTTGTTATGTTTAGAGCTCATAAATAAAAGATAATAACATCTAAAGGTAAATGCAATCAATCATTCATGACTACAATAAAAAGTTATAAATATATAGACATCTGGTAAGTGGAATTTTTAGAAGTGTATCAATTTGTTGGGTAGAGGTGGGTGACAGTTTTTTTTGCTGGTTTCTCACCTGGAGGTGGATCACTTTTGTCACATCCAACTATCTAGTAGTCATCCGCCACCATCTTTTGCATTTGCACAGCAGCAGTAGGAGACATGGGTCTTAGTGGAGATCCTGGCTGTGCTTCAGGTGGGATCATAATGAGAATATGCTTCAAAGTGCTTCCCACCACTTACATACTTTTACACAGACAACAGACAGCAAATGTTTAGCTTTTGGTTCATTAGTGCAGTATCACCATTCTAGAGATGTCATAGACTAAGTGATTACTAAGGGGCTACTACTACTGCTGTATCAAAGGAGAAGGTGTCAGTGGCACTGCAATTTGAACAATAGTGGCAGGGTTGTGGATGTTAACCTGTTTTTGATGCTTAGACAAGAATAGTGAAAGTGATCGAGTTTGGATTTGAAAATGGAGACAGTGATGATGATGACAGAGACGGTTTGTTCGACATAATGATGGTAGTGATTTTCACTGTAAAGTATGCTAAAGAGCCATTAGTGTGTGGTTTTTTGTCTGTTTGAAAGGTAGGAAGGATCACTTTACGTGCCTGCCTGCCTATCACTTATCAGTCAAAATGTATTTTGTTTTTTAATGCACCTTTTTCACTTCACACCCATAGCGAAAGAACAATGGGTAGTGGCTACACCAATACTCTTGTCAAGTAACTCCAGCTCCCTCTCTTTGTCTGTCTACACTAGCTAACATAAAAGAATCAGCTTCTTTCTTTCCAAGCACATACTGACCGCATACAGCAAACTAACACACCTTGTATATGTTAGTATTGCGAAAATACATGGGGGGAACCTCTCTTCATGGGGCGGAGGAATCATATTATTGATTTTATTGCATTAAAAATGTGGGAAAGTGGAAAATCTGTTCTTTTTGTTGTAATTCTTGTGGAAGGTAGGAAGTGATGTTTTTTGCATGTTTCACTTTTGAGGAGAGGAATTTAACCCATCGTTATTGTTGGATGAAGAGGTGGTTTCATGTCAATGACATAAGCTGAAGTAAAATGAAGATCCAAACTCCTTAGTCCATGTTAATGTGATGAAAGCAAAAACCACATACAGCACTATGTTTCAGGGACACAGCCCTTCATCAGATGCTACTTCTTTGATCCAGTCTGTATTGAGAGCACTGTCTTAACAGGTGAACTGCTGTGATTACTATAAATCCATTTGTAGTTCAGCCCTTTATTTCCCGTTACAACTAAAGAAGATGTTTTTTCATCTGTATTTTTTGTTCCTCCTGAGCTGGATCCATTTATCCTGTGGATAAAGCAAGAGAGAACAATGGGATCCCTTTACATGCTAAATAAGTAGCTTTCAAGTGCAAGCACACAATGAGCATTATTCAAGAAGCTAAAGAGGACCAATTCTGGATCACACCAACTGCACCATAGGAATAAATGAAATTCCCAAGGCATATTCGCCCCCTATGGTGCAATTGGTTTAATCCAAAATTGATCAAGTTTAGCTTCTTAAATAATGTCCTGTATGCAGCTGTTTGTCTTCCTGTATGCAAAAGTGTATTATGAACACCATTACTTCTGGAATATTACAGAGATGGATGGTGACTAGTGTTGAGCGAGCACCCCGATGCTTGGGTGCTCTGACCGAGCACCGCCGGAGGCTCGAGTGCTCGGCCGAGCACCCGAGCCCCATTGAATCCAATGGGGCGACACGAGCATTACACCAGGCACCCCCTGCTCTGATGAGGGGAGGGTGCCTGGTCAATGCCCCCCTTCATCTCCACAATGCCCCTCTTCCACAATGTCCCCCTTCCACAATGTCCCCCTTCCACAAAGTGCCCCTTCATCTCCGCAATGCCCCCTTCATCTCCGCAATGCCCCCTTCATCTCCGCAATGCCCCCTTCATCTCCGCAATGTCCCACTTCATCTCCGCAATGCCCCCTTCATCTCCGCAATGCCCCCTTCATCTCCACAATGTCCCCCTTCCACAAAGTGCCCCTTCATCTCCGCAATGCCCCCTTCATCTCCGCAATGCCCCCTTCATCTCCGCAATGTCCCACTTCATCTCCGCAATGCCCCCTTCATCTCCGCAATGCCCCCTTCATCTCCGCAATGTCCCCCTTCCACAAAGTGCCCCTTCATCTCCGCAATGCCCCCTTCATCTCCGCAATGCCCCCTTCATCTCCGCAATGCCCCCTTCATCTCCGCAATGTCCCCCTTCCACAAAGTGCCCCTTCATCTCCGCAATGCCCCCTTCATCTCCGCAATGTCCCACTTCATCTCCGCAATGCCCCCTTCATCTCCGCAATGTCCCCCTTCCACAAAGTGCCCCTTCATCTCCGCAATGCCCCCTTCATCTCCGCAATGCCCCCTTCATCTCCGCAATGCCCCCTTCATCTCCGCAATGCCCCCTACCTCCAGTCCCTGGTGGTCCAGCGGAGCGTCTGCAAGATCTGTGCCTCCTCCGGCACAGATCCCTTCCACCCGAACATGGCGGGCGAGCACATGGCGGTACTCGTACGAGTACCGCCATGTGCCGAGCAGAGCAATGCTCGAGCCGATCCGAGGATCGGCCGAGCATGCTCGCTCAACACTAATGGTGACCCTTCAGTTCTGGCTGCCAAGGTTTTCCAAATGCCAACTCTGTTTTGAACTCCAGTATATGTACCAACTTGCACATCATTTTTAACTTCAGTAACTCCTTTAAAGATTTTTCTTAATGTCTTTGAACATGGCTTTCAAGTCCATTTTAATGGATCGGTGGTTAAGGTCATCCCTTGTGACATTGGAAACAATGAATTTTAAGACATTCTTTTGCAGGTATTCATAGGTATTTACTGTGAGAGGAGGATGTGGTATGAGTTTGGTCCTTGACATTGGACATTGATGTCTGTCTTGAATCTTGGGACTAGGTTTTATTTGAGGGATAATGAGATGCATTGTCACAGGCACCCAGGAATGCTCAGAACTCAGTATGGTAATATAATGCAAAATGTTTATTAGAATAAATCACAGCAATAAATAAGTAGTACAACAAGCAAAGGGTTACTAGCTGGCTATACTATTACCAGAAATAGTAGGCCTCTCACTAGACCACAATGCTAGAGACTGGACTGAAACCCCTGTTAATCTCAGCAGGAAACAGGAATGTCCGCTCTTGATCCGTCGACTGGAACACTGGAACAGGAGACCACTGTGAACACTGGCTGAGCAATCTTGATCCAATGAACAGGAACACAGGGACTGCTGGACTGGAGAACTAACCCATGTCTGCAATCAGTCAAACCAGCAACACCTCACCTTTGTAGCAACCCGGTTACCCACGCCTGCAGTCACCGCTAAGAGACCCTGTGACTCTGTCTGCAGTCACTATATCAGACCCCTGTGACTCACGCCTGCAGTCACATATCAAGACCCTGTGGCTCACACCTGCAGCCACCGCAAGAGACCCTGTCACTCACGCCTGCAGTCACTACACCAGACCCTGTGACTCTGCCTGCAGTCACTATTTCGAGACCTTGTGACTCATGCCTACAGTCACCAATCAGACCCTCTGTCTACAACAGTGGTCTGTCTTAAGCCAATAGCACAAATTGATCATGGTAAGGGGTACTCATTATCACTGGGTCATACACAGAGAGGGTTCTCATACTTAGCTGGGTCATACGCAGAGAGGGTACTCGTTCTTATCTGGGTCATACACATAAAGGGTTCTCTTACTTAGCCGGGTCATACACAGTGTGGGTTCTCATAAATAGTTAGGTCATACACAGAGTGGGTTTTCGTAGATAGCCAGGTCACACACAGAGCCCAAGTAACTCCACCTAATAACAACAATGCAAGGGCGACTGAGTCAGTACTCAGTCTGCCTTTTAAACCCCTCCCCAGGAAGTAGGAGGAGCAGCTCAGAGAGAGGAAGTGGGAAGTAGGTAGGAGGACACTACAGGAAACAAACAGATAAAACAGAGGACTGCTGCATGCTTGAAGCCTTGCGCCTGTAGGTGATGCTGCAAATAAGGTAAGCAGTAAACTGTAACATGCATTTGCTGGCTTCTGCTTGTTGTTTCATTTGTCAGTCAATAAGGTAAGTCAGGTAAGACATTTTTATTGAAATACTGAGACTATTATGCACTTATTTCTGATATACATCCCTGCTTAGCCCTTTAAAGACCAAAGGGTGTGCAATGCATTGAAAAGCAATGCATTGGAGAAGGGGTGGAGCTGTGCTGGACCAAGATGGCCCCTTAAACTGTGAGCTCCACATGCCGATGGACTGAAACCTATGAAATCACACTTTACCCAAAGAGTTCTGTCTGTACTCAGTCAGCCTGGCAGTGCTAATGTCTCAAAGAAATTGGATACTGAATAAGCGAAAGAAGAGCGCCAAAATAACGGCATTTTTGCCAGTACGTCATGTACTACTGGGTGAGGGACTGAAACGTAGAGAACTGTCATTGCGGATGGTTACAGAGGTGGAGAGCCCATCCTCAGTATCGGAAGAGGATAGCGCACTTTATCGAATCTCCAGCACCCTACTGGCACCCCAGCTATCCCGATGGCAGCAGCTAAAGGTGCACAGTTCTTAACATGGGATGATTTGGCTTGTTTTCCCACAAAAGATGATCTTAAAAGTTTGGTAGCCGAAATTAAGACTGTGGTTAAAGAAAAAAATTCTGAGTTCAAGAAAGACCTATCTTCTCTGGGCCAAAGAGTGGATGCATTTGAACAGGACAGAGAGATATTGTACCAGGAACAACACAACATGGCGCAATTATTGGCACAACAGGACGATACAATCAACTTGCTCACTGCAAAGCTAGATGATATAGACAAGGTGAGACAAAACAATTTGAGGTTCCGTGGTATACTGGAATCTGTTGGACAGGACGATTTGGAATCTACCCTGCTTTCTTTATTTTCAGATGTAACGGGCATCCCAGCAGATCTCCCAATAGTCTTGGAGAGGACACACAGAGCTTTAAGACCCAGAAGGTCTCCTGATGATCCACCAAGAGATGTGATATGTAGATTTCTAAACTTACAGGATCGAGAGAAAGTCTATAAGAAAGGTAGAGAGCTGGGGGAGATAAATTACATGGGCTCTGCCATCATTCTGTTTCAGGACATTTCGGTGCTGACACTGCAACAAAGGTGGGCATTGAAGCCCCTGACAGACCATTTGAGAGAATATGCCATCCGCTACCGATGGGGTTATCCCTTTTCACTTATAGTAATGCACAAAGGTTCCCAGGTAGTTATACGCACGCCAGAAGCCATACTGACCTTTTGCATGGAACTGGCAATTCCACCACCATGTACGGATGAAGCAGCCCGAGAGTTAAGACCTGAACATGGGGTCAAGGGTCAAACCAAACGCTGAAGCCAAAACCGATGGATCACAGTTCCAACCCCTAAACAGAAGAAGAATGACATGGCGGATCCGGTTGCTCCAGTCCAGTGACTTAATGGACAGGAACTTTTCAATGAGCTCTAGGGCTTGTTTGCACCGTTAAACAAGGTTCATCGCATTGTTTGCGTTTACAGTGCTAATTTAATGTTTATTATACCCCTAGATGTTTACTTGACATGTTGGGCAAAGTGTGGAGCTGGTGGCCTTCCTGCCTCTCTCCTCGGCGGTCGAGGCACTGGATTGGTGGGATGGGTGTGGAGCCCTCTGATTCCAGTGTGCTGAGCCTCCATGGGGGTTGGTAGGACATAATTTCTTAGTTAACATAAGTGGATGGACTCTGTTTATCATACGCTAGTCTGTCAGGTAGATAGCATGACTTCATGAGATAGCAATATGAGTTAGTACGAGCATCCATATATCAGTGACACAATGGGAGATTGTAAGGTGGTGGAGGTGGGAGGAGGTTGGGGATCGGGGGCCAAGGTTGCTTAGTATGCAGAGTGCTCATGGCGGGGGAGGGCGGGGGGCTTGATTCCAGCAGAATTAGATATAGGCTGTAATACAGTGTCCCCCTTATGTGAAGAGTTAAGCTAGAATATTCTGAGCCAGAAGTGTCACATGATAGATGCCAGAGGTCCAGGGAAATGGCTGGTGTAATGGACACCAAGCCAGCATGATAGGTTGCCATACTCAAATCCGCTACCTTCTCAAGCACACCCAGATTAGTTTGTGTTGCCCAAGACGAAGAGGAGATGGGATTTATTATAAAATGTTATGAAGTGTTTATGCTGAAAATGTTTTAATATGCAATTCCTATATGTTATGTTGAAGTTCTGGAAGAATTCGTGCAGGTCAGTGGGGACGGGGCCTGTCCAACTTTGGTTGGGAGTGTGTAGTCTATGGCCCATCAAATTGAAGCACATAATATTATGTTTGCCAGGGGAGGCTTTAAAAGAGGCTGCACTGCGTTGTGATAACCATTAAATGAGGTGTGGAGGGATGACCGAATTTGGGTTCTCTAAGCTGTTCCACTCGGCTCGCTGAGATGGGATACAGAGGGTTACATTTTATAAAAAGCTTTTCTTCAGTGGGTAGAGGTTATAAATCACTATGTGGGGGAGTGGTCATTGTTGGTTTAGTTTTGACCTTCCCTCAGGGAACGGTGAGGGTCCTAACGTGGAAAACAGTGATTGGAAGTCCCGGTACTGCTAGGATGGAAATCACCAAAACTTCATTCTTTCTTTTACGGACTGACTCTCTGGTCAGTCTTGTCTGGAATTTTTTCTTCACTTTCTCTTTTTCTGTCCTCTTTATCTGCATGGTCCGGGGGGGCTTGGGGTAGTTGGGGGGATTGGGGGAGAGGGCTTAATGCACAATACGAATATGTTTTTTTATTATGACAAAGGCCACTACATCTAAACAAGTTAAAATTCTCTCCATTAATGCTAGAGACCTTAACATACAGGAGAAGAGAATGACTTCTCTTAGGGATTTTCAGAGACAGAGGGCAGATGTAGTAATGATTCAGGAGACACACTTCCCCTATGACTGAACGCCTAAGCTCAGATCCAAATATTACCCCACAGGTTGGCATACATGCTGTTATGCCAACAAGAAAAAGAGAGGTGTTTCAGTTCTATTGCATAAACAGGTGGTCTGGGTACACCATGACTTCTTTTCACCTTCACCCTAGCCAGCATATACTCCCCAAACACAAAGCAGGCATCTTTCCTATCTAGAGTGCTACGTCAGCTTGAAGGTTTCCACCAGGGTTAATTGTTGTTTGGAGGAGATTTTAATGTTCCCCTAGACCCAAATGTAGATTGTTCAGCAGGAGTCTTGCATGTACCTCGTTCCTCCATCGATAAGTGCAAAAAATTGCTTTGTGATGGTAATTTGTTCAATATGTCGAGAGAATACACTTATTACTCCCCATGCCATAACAGATACTCACGCATTGATTTTTTGATGATGGAGCGGTACAAACTTCACAACATGGTGGATGCCTCGGTAGGCCAAATCAATTGGTCGGGTCACACACTGACAAGTGTTGTGATCACCTTAGTATCACGGTGTCCATGCTATGCAGGCAACATTCTGTCAGTTTCCTCTATTGATCCTGCTCATTGATTGAAGTGACTTGTCCTCGCCCAGTGATTGTCCTTAAATGCTGGGCCTTGTCACTTATCCGGTGCCCTTTCGCTGTGTTTCTGTTCCAACGCTTGTTCCTGTATTTAGTGCAATCTCTGTGTAGCGACCTGGCCTGCCAGATGACTCTGCATCTTGCTCCTGCCTGTGTACTGACCTGGACTGCCTGACTATTCTGCATCTCGTTCCTGTCCTGTGTACTGACTTGGATTGGCTGACGTTCCTGCTCTGTGTACCGGCCCGGCTGACGTTCCTGCTCTGTGTACCGACTCGATTGGCTGTCGTTCCTGCTCTGTGTACCGCTCCGCCCCAGATGGGGCCCTGTGGTTTCGTATCCCTCCTGTTATGCCTTATCCGGCCTCCGGTTGGGGTTGTGACAGGATCCTCGCTGTTTCCAGTCACTCTCTGCAGTCTAGTCTCCATTGTTATCTGTGTTGCCCAGGCAACATTGCTGTGTATTCCTTCCATCCGTGCAGTCCCCGGTTTGGTGCCTCACTGGGCAAGTCACTCTAGTCTCCGTTACTGCTACAGCAGTCCACAAGTTGCCTGGTCTCCGTTACTGCTACGGCAGTCCACAAGTTGCCTGGTCTCCATTACTGCTACAGCAGTCCACAAGTCGCTCTAGTCTCCGTTACTGCTACGGCAGTCTACAAGTTGTTCCGGTCTCCGTTACTGCTACAGCAGTCCACAAGTTGCTCTAGTCTCCATTACTGCTACGGCAGCCCACAAGTTGCTCTGGTCTCCGTTACTGCTACGGCAGCCCACAAGTTGCTCTAGTCTCCATTACTGCTACGGCAGCCCACAAGTTGCTCTGGTCTCCGTTACTGCTACGGCAGACCACAAGTTGCTCTGGTTCCGTTACTGCTTGGGCATAACTCGAGATTGTGCTCTTTCTTCAAGACTGAGCTTCTTAAAGGGCCTCTCGCTATTAGGACCTGTCAGTCCTCCCGGCCTAATAGTAATCCATTCAGTGCCATACCAGACCAAATATGCACAATACATTCAAGGCAACAAATGCTGGAAATTATTGGCTTGGACTGCGAAGATTAAAAGGAGAGATCATTATATCTTGCAAATCAAGGACAACTCAGGGAAACCCTGTACCACATTTCCGTCGTTCACAGCTACTTTTAAAAATATTTATCTGACCTATATAACCATAACACAACGGAGGGAATTGCAGATGCTGCCCTCTTATGTGATAAAATTAAAGATTTTATTAGCAGATCCGGCATGCTACATCTTACGGAGGAGGCTTTGGAACAATTGAGTGCTCCTTTCACCAAAAAAGAGCTGGAGGAAGTAATAAGAGACACACCATTGGGCAAGAGCTCGGGCCCAGATGGGCTACCAACAATCTACCTCAAGACTTTTATCTCTGCACTGTTACCTCATATGCTTAGATACGTTAATGCAAAATTTGCCCCATCGGCACTAGAGGCACATATAACCCTTATTCCAAAGCCTGACAAAGATTGGACCCATTGTTCAAATTACCACCCGATATCCCTTTTAAATAACGACTTTAAGTTCTAAAACTTATTGCAAATAGGCTCAAGATACATCTCCCTCAGTTGGTGTAAGCCAACTAATCTGGGTTTGTTCTGGGGAGGGAACCTTTTGATAACACTGCAAAAGCTATCTCATTGATCTATACCACTTTATGTACGAAAATTCCATCTCTGTTTCTCAAGGTGGATGTGGAGAAGGTGTTTGACTGCGTTCTCTGGGCCTTCTTGGAGGGGCTTCTTGAACATCTAGGTCAAGATGCAGGAAAACGACATGGGATTCTCTTTATATTATCGTTAGAACCTTTGTTGAACTTAATTAGATCACACACGGGTATACACAGCCTACTGTGCCGGAGAGGCAAAACTGCCAGCTTTCACTGATGACATTTTGCTCTACATCTCTAAGTAAGAGGAGTCCTTGCCAGACCTTAAGGAATTTGACAGATGAATGAGTCCAAATCAGAAATACTTAACATCAACTTATCTTCATCTATACAGAATAGGTTGAAACAGAATTTCCCTTTTAGTTGGCCAAATAACAGGGTCAAATACCTAGGAATCTTTCTGACCGCTGACCTGCATCAGTATCATGGTGCCCGTGCTCCCTTGTTTTTGTTTTCCTGTCAGTTATCCTGTGTAATGCTCTCATTGGCTGTCCTGTGTTGATCAAGCCCAGTATGGCCTTTATATACTGGGCTTCTGCACCCACTCGGTGTCCTTTCGTGGTGTTCCTGTACCAGTGCTAGCTTACTGCTCGGTGTTTCCCAGTGTACCGACTTGGCCTGCCTGACTACTCTTCAGTTTCCAGCTCTTGTGTACCGACCCGGATTGCCTGACTTCTCTTCAGTGTCTGCTCCAGTGTACCGACCCGGACCAGCTGACATTCCTGCTCCAGTGTACCGACCCAGACCGGCTGATGTTCCTGCTCCTTTGTTCTGACCCAGCCTGGCTGATGTTTCTGTTCCTGTATACCGACCTGGCTTGATTGCCGTTCCTGCTTCTTCAGCTATTGTCGCCTCAGCGACATTCTTATTCAGCAGACAATCCGGTTGCCTGAGCCTGTTCCGTTACTGCTCCTGCAGGTTGCCAGTGTTGTCCCCGTTACTGCTCCGGCAGTGTGCCTTTGGCCTAGTCCTCCGTTACTTCTATACCGGTTGCAAGTGTTGCCTCCGCGATCGCTCCGGTAGTCGCCATTGGCTTGTCCTCCTCTACTGCTCCTGAAGGTTGCTAGTGTGTGCCTCCGTTACTTCTCCGGCAATGTGCCTTTGGCCTAGTCCTCCATTTCTGCTATACCGGTTGCAAGTGTTGCCTCCGTGATTGCTCCGGTAGTTGCCGTTGGCTTGTCCTCCTCTACTGCTCCTGCAGGTTGCTAGTGTGTGCCTCCGTTACTGCTCCGGCAGTGTGCCGTTGGCCTAGTCCTCCATTACTGCTATACCGGTTGCAAGTGTTGCCTCCGTGATTGCTCCGGTAGTCGCCATTGGATTGTCCTCCTCTACTGCTCCTGCAGGTTGCTAGTGTGTGCCTCCATTACTGCTCCGGCAGTGTGCCTTTGGCCTAGTCCTCCGTTACTGCTATACCGGTTGCAAGTGTGTGCCTCCGTTATTGCTCCGGTAGTCACCATTGGCTTGTCCTCCGCTACTGCTCATGCAGGTTGATAGTGTGTACCTCCGTTACTGCTCCGGCAGTGTGCCTTGGCCTAATCCTCCGTTACTGATCATACCGGTTGCAAGTGTCTGCCTCTGTTATTGCTCCGGTAGTGTGCCATTGGCTTGTCCTCCGTTACTGCTATGCTGGTTGCAAGTGTCTGCCTCCGTTATTGCTCCGGCAGTGCTCATTACTACATCTGTTGAGCTCTGGCAGTTCACGTTATTCTGTTAGCGCTTGGGCGACCTGAAGCTCGGTATAAGTGCCATCTCAGTACCTTCACACATGGTACTGTTTGCAATCATTGATGAACTTTAACTCCTGCAGTACCAGAGTCCTGGGAAACTTACTCCTCTTGCCTGACCTGTGTCAGTATATACTGTCTGTACCTTCATTTTATACTGGACCTGTGTGGGCACTGTATAATTATCCTGTCCTGTGTCTGTATTATACTTTCTGTATATTACAGGACCTGTGAAGGTTCTTACTGTATTGTGAATTCAATAAAACTGTGTTTTTATCCTAAACCACTGTGTCTGTGAGTCGAACAAACCGTTACAATCAGTTAATGAGAGTGAAAACCGAAGATCTGCAAAGATGAAGCAAGATTTATGTTTCGTGGTTCGGCAAAATAAACCTGATAAAGATGATAACGCTGCTCAAGATTTTGTATGTACTCAAAACTATAACACTTCGTTTTCCCGGTGCACATATTGCCAGTCTCCAGTCTGTGATAAATACCTTTACCTGGGCTTACAAAAAATCTTGCCTACCAGCAGCACGTCTTTACCAGTATCCTATCCATGGTGGTGTGGTGCTTCCGAACATTGCTAACTAGTGATGAGCGAGCGTGCTCGGCCGATGCTCGGATCGGCTCGAGCATCGCTCTGCTCGGCACATGGCGGTACTCGTCGAGTACCGCCATGTGCTCTCCCGCCATGTTCAGGTGGCGGGGATCTGTGCCGGAAGAGGCACAGATCACAAGACGCTCCACTGGACCACCAGGGACTGGAGGTACGGGGGCATTGCGGAGATGAAGGGGGCATTGCGGAGATGAAGGGGGACATTGTGGAAGAGGGGCATAGACTCTATGCCCCTCTTCCACAATGTCCCCCTTCATCTCCGCTATGCCCGTCTTCCACAATGTGCCCCTTCATCTCCGCTATGCCCCTCTTCCACAATGTGCCCCTTCATCTCCGCTATGCCCCTCTTCCACAATGTCCCCCTTCATCTCCTCTATGGCATAGAGGAGATGAAGGGGGACATTGTGGAAGAGGGGCATAGCGGAGATGAAGGGGCACATTGTGGAAGAGGGGCATAGCGGAGATGAAGGGGCACATTGTGGAAGACGGGCATAGCGGAGCTGAAGGGGGACATTGCGGAGCTGAAGGGGGCATTCGGAGATGAAGGGGGCATAGCGGAGATGAAGGGGGCATTGACCAGGCACCCTCCCCTCATCAGAGCAGGGGGTGCCTGGTGTCGCCCCATTCATTCCAATGGGGCTCGGGTGCTCGGCCGAGCACTCGAGCCTCAGGGGGTGCTCGGTCAGAGCACCCGAGCACCCGAGCATCGGGGTGCTCGCTCAACACTATTGCTAACTATTATACTGGAGATGGTACGTTTACCCAGGAAAGACTGGATCCAGGACCTTTCCCTCACTTTGACTCCACGCCTCTTGGAAAACATTCTCTGGATCAGACCAAAGGATAGACCAACAGAGTGTAGTACACATCCTATCCTCCACCATTTACTGGACTCTTGGGATACTTTCAATGCCTCCACAAAGGCAGCTCCCTTTCCTTCCCCATTACTATCTATACTAGGGAATCCCGGTTTCCCCCTGGGTTTTCACCCTAAATCCTTTCTTTTGTGGAAATGTGAAGATATACACACCCTACAATCATTATTGCCATCCTCAGGTCTCCTGTCCTTCAACACCATGTCAGAAAACCACCGTTTACCATTTACATTAAAGTGGGAGTATCTGCAAATCTTGCATTACATTCGCTCCTTGATAGGATCCGGAGGCATCCACAGGAAACTCATCGCCTTTGAAAAGGTGTTCTATACAGGATCCCTAGCCAGAAAACCATTGACGAAAATATACCGCCTCTCACTTGAGGACACACGAGTAAACAAACCTGCTTCATCTTATGAGATATGCTTTTTGATACCCCCAGACAATGATGATGAAAGAATCCAGTTACAAATTTTTCACGAGATGGTATTACACTCCAGTACGATTACACAAAATATCCAGCCTGATACCTTCTGTTTGTTGGAGATGTTCTAGAGCAAAGGCACTATTATCCACTTATGGCGGTCATGCCCTTTGATTATGGGATACTGGGAGATGATAGTGTCTCGCATACATTCCATGTTCTCAGTCTCCCTAAAACCCAAGCCTCTCATATGTCTGTTCCTTGTTCTGCCAACCCCACCATTGATGCCCTCTACCTATAAACCCCTAATTAAAGTACTTTTACATCAGTCTCGTCACTTAATTCCTAAACTCTGGACGATAGAGTCCCCCCGACACTAGATAGTTGGCTGGCTGGGGTAAATGGGACTTAGGAACTTGAATGATTGTATGCTATATCAAATGGCTCACTGGGTTCTTTCGAGGAGACATGGTCTTTATGGCGTACCCATCATGCTACAAGTCATGTTTCATAATATTGAGGAGTTTACAACCTGATAATATCCTCACCTGCACATAAGAAGACCTAGTGATTCTGTTATTTCCTTTTGGCATCTAGCAGATCATTCTGGCCAGGGGAGTTGTGTCTCCGAAGATAATGGTGTGCTTTTGACTCGAGGTTCACTTTCATACTCTGTATTGGGTCTGCTTCTCCTTCTCCTTAAACCAGTAAATAGAAATAGATGACTTGGGCAGTTCGTACATACTCTTCTGATACTGACCTAGCAATTCTGTAGGGGGGTTGTCTTCCCCCTCCCTCCCCCACCCGGGTCCCTATGTTCCTTCTCCCTTGTCTAAGCCTCAACCAGGTTTTCTGTGCAAACTTCTCTTCTGTTCTCGCTTCTTGTCTTACTTCCACTTTGTCTTTCCTTATCTGTCTATTTTTCTCTTTACTCTTGCACTCTCATATTCAGCTGACTGATCATTTGATTTCTCACACCAAGACCGGAATTGGGAAACTATCACTAATGGTTGAAAATTTTGGTTTATACTATTAATAGATTTATTAAGCTATGTCATTGTCATCTACGATATTGCATTGGCTGTTGCCCTAATTTGTATTAGATTATAGGTACTTTTCTGAGGGCATATCTGTCTTTAAATTGTGACTCTGTTTCATTTTGGTTTTCAATAAAGCTTTAGAAAAAAAAGAAAAGCAATGCACTGAACACCCCCTGTTGCCCTTAGCCCTTTGCCAGAGGAGTATGCAATGCATTGCTGAGCAATAAGTTTCATACCCCTCTGGCACTCAAAGGGTTACAGAGATAACACTGAGCTTTTCACTTACAAGTCCATCTTTCAGGGTATTTGGCTCTGACCCCTCTTCCATCCAGTTTGTAAGGAAGATTTTGTTTTTGGAAAAAGATTACATTATTATAAACTTTTCTATTTTATTATTGTACAAAATTACTGTATAGTACAATTTGATTTTGGATGAAAGGCGACAATACTGCATTCCAGTTTTTACACCTACTAAATAGAGAACATTGTATACAAAGAAGCAAAGTGAGTGCAGTGAGTAACTCCATGTTACAGCTTACCTTGGTTTCAGCATCATCTACAGGCATGAGGCTACAAGCATGCAGCAGGCCTCTGTTTTATGTTTTTGCTTCCTGTAGTCTCCTCCTACCTACTTCCTCCCTCTGATCTGCTCTTCCTACCTACTTCCTGAGGAGGGGTTTAAAGGGCTGACTGAGTCCTGACTCATTTGCCCTTGTGTTGTTGTACAGTTCTGTTTCCCTAGGGCTCTGTGTATGACCTGGCTTGTCTGACCATCCATTCTGGTGCTGACCTGTGGCTCTGTCTGACTACTCTTTTGCCTGCTCCCATTGTGTAGTGGACATCCAATCTGGTGCGGACCTTTGGCTCTGGCTGACTACCTGAACTGTGCATGACCCGGCCTGTCTGTCCATCCATTCTGGTATTGACCTGTGGCCCTGTCTGACCATTCTCCTTGTGCGTTCTGATTTGGCTTAGACATCCTTTCTGGTGCAAACCTGTGGCTCTGGCTGACTACCCGCTCCGTGTATGACCTGGCTTGTCTGAGTACCCACTCTGGTGTTGACCTGGGGCTCTGTCCACTGCACATCTAGCATACTAGTGCTTCAGTGGATATCCTATCTGGTGCAAATGTGTGGCTCTTGCTGACTACCCGCTCCGTGTATGTCCCGGCTTATCTGACTATCCTTTCTGGTGCTGACTAGGGGGCTTTTTTCTGTTTCCTCCGTGTGTTGGTCCCCACTCCCCAGACACCCATCCTAGTGCGGACCTGGGGCTCTATCAGACTCCTAGACTGACTGCAGTCTGAGTCAGTGCTAGCCCTTTGGGCGTTCCAAATTACCTCGAGGCTCCAGTGGGCTGAGGCCTAGTCTTGGACAGTGTGGTGGATCTATTGGTGGACTGCTATTTCTGATACAGTGCTTGCCTTTTTCATCACACTCTGTTATCTGTTTATGTGCATTACTGTGATTATTCTAATAAAAGATTGTTTTACTTTACCGTACTGACTCCTGGTTTATTCCTGGGAACCGTGACACACCATTATACACTCCTAACTACACCAAGACATATTAGTACAGTCAATCTATTGGGTTGTTGTATTGAGAAGAAATCGGGCAATTCTAGGGCAAACCAACTGTACAACAGTGGTCTGAAAAAGTCCCACATTCCTATTAATAAAAACTGGATTTGTAGCCTCTTGAGTGCTAGAGCGGACCCCAACACATTACAGAACAATGTCTCTGAGACCTCTCTTGCATTCAAAGGGTTAAATTCCACATTTAATCAGTGGGAATAATTATTCTTACATTTGTTTCAGTCAGTTTGCTCCAGATTAGCTCCAGTTTTTAGTACATAAGTGTGCTCTCAGCTAGCTGTGTGGTGCAGGGTGCAGAGACAGTACTCTCTCCATTTCCTACTGCTCTTTGGTCATTTGGACTACACATTCCATTATGTATTGGCAAACTGAAGATGATGGAATTAGTAGTCAACAAAAGTTGGAGAGTAACAGGTGGCCCTCTTCTGTTTTAACTCTTGCATTCTAGAGACATCTCCTGTACATTATCAGCAGTCTTTGTTCAAAAGAACTCACAGCCATTGGCTGGGACTTGTGCTTATGCGACTTCCTGCCAATCAGCTTCAAGCACCTCCGCTCAAAGCTGATTGGCTGGGAGGTGCATAAGCACACATCTCAGCCAAAGGCTGGGAGTCCTTTTGAATAGAGACTGCCCATATATAAAGGCAGTCTCTGTTCAAATTCCCTCACAGTGGTATGGGCATCGGCCCATAAGGTAAAGGGGGGCTGCTATTTACTTTCTCCGCCTCCACTGCAGCCATACACACCAGCGGAGAAATGAAAAAAGGCATGATAGTTTTATTCTGAATGTTTGTGGAATTTTATAATTCATGGGGACAATTTGTGATCAACTTTGTGCATTTTATAAAATATTGACCCACACATCTAAATATTGTTTGACCCTTTGAGTCCCAGAAAGGTATGCAATGCATTGCTCTGCTATGCTTTTTTCTTTTGATGTTCCCATTATTTATCAAGCATTTTGGGAACGTAACACACAAAACTGATGTTTGTCCACAAGACCTTTTCTGTGTACCAATGTCCGTTGTATTTTCAGCTGGTACTGCAACTGAATAGCTCGTTAGCACTTTTTGCTAACGGGCCGGTATCCAATTTTGCCCTACTGGCTGTTTTACCACTGTCAACTGAATCGATCCCTAAGGATTTGCAAATGGAGCTGTTTGAAATACAAATCTGACCTGACCTAAATTGAAAGTTTAACCACTTGAATGCTAGAGAGGTTTGCAAAATATTACTTTGCAATGCATTGGGGACCTCTCTAGCATTCAAGGGGTTAACAAGCCACATTTAAATAAAATTTTAGGTGTCCTCCGTTGTGAAGTTTGTCTGCCCCAGAATTCACTGCTCCTCTTTTAAACATAAGGCCATTATGTTGAAATCCCAGCAGTAATGCAAGGCTGTTTATTTAAATTAATATGCATGTCTTTGGGGGGTCACAGAGCAGCATGTTTTATTCTTGCTCCATTGTGGCTGGAAGCATGCTCATTATGTTTTATGTTGTGTATTATTATGCATATAGCTCTTGCTGCTCTGCTTGAGGAAATCATCGATAAATCACATTAATATCAATTAATGTTGAGCGAGCGTGCTCGGCCGATGCTCGGATCGGCTCGAGCATCGCTCTGCTCGGCACATGGCGGTACTCGTACGAGTACCGCCATGTGCTCGCCCGACATGTTCGGGTTGCGGGGATCTGTGCCGGAAGAGGCACAGATCCGAAGACGCTCCGCTGGACCACCAGGGAATGGAGGTACAGGGGCATTGCGGAGATGAAGGGGGCATAGCGGAGATGAAGGGGGACATTGTGGAAGAGGGGCATAGACTCTATGCCCCTCTTCCACAATGTCCCCCTTCATCTCCGCTATGCCCGTCTGTCACAATGTGCCCCTTCATCTCCGCTATGCCCCTCTTCCACAATGTCCCCCTTCATCTCCTCTATGCCATAGAGGAGATGAAGGGGGACATTGTGGAAGAGGGGCATAGCGGAGATGAAGGGGGACATTGTGGAAGAGGGGCATAGAGTCTATGCCCCTCTTCCACAATGTCCCCCTTCATCTCCGCTATGCCCCTCTTCCACAATGTCCCCCTTCATCTCCTCTATGGCATAGAGGAGATGAAGGGGGACATTGTGGAAGAGGGGCATAGCGGAGATGAAGGGGGACATTGACCAGGCACCCTCCGCTCATCAGAGCAGGGGGTGCCTGGTTTGATGCTCGAGTGCTCCCATTCATTTGAATGGGGCTCGGGTGCTCGGCCGAGCACTCGAGCAGCAGGGGGTGCTCGGTCAGAGCACCCGAGCATCGCGGTGCTCGCTCAACACTAATATCAATATTATTGTGGTTTTTGTGTTTAATGCAGCATGTATCAAACTTGGAGGCTGACGGAGGCCTGGATTCCTTTGGAGGTGATACTTGTTAGCATTGGTTTTTATTGATGTCTATGGGGAAATTTATGAATTTACCAGCAGTAATTGAAATCAGACCTTAATAAGAAGCACTGAGGTATTTCTGGAGCAAACCAACTGCACTATAGGGGACAAACAACCCCCTCCAACTCATATTAATTTAAATGTGTCTTTTAACCCACTAAATGCTACATAAGTAGTCACATTGTCTGTTATAAATTCAATAAACTTCATAATATACAAAAACCTCATTTAAATCAATTAACACTCAAAAAGTATTATGTGTGATTGTTAATGAAAGGGTTATTAATATAGATATTGTAATGAGTCACTCCAATTTTGTAACTGATACTCTTTTATCATTTTAATAACATATTTTACTATTCCAGAACATATTATAATATAACCAAAAAAGCACACAGGAGAGCCACAAAATACAGATGAAACTAATTTGCTTCAAAAGATTTCTCTAAGTGTATACTTACAAAATGGATTATCACCGGCTCATATAAAATGGAAACTGGTAAAAGAGCTAGTGGGGATCAGCAGCCAGTCCTCCCCACAAACGGACTGCACTCGGTATTGGCTCACCACAGTTGGTATACCACTCAGGATCAAACAAGAATGGGATTCATTGAGTGCAAGTGGACAAAATATATATTTCATAAAAAGTTTTATTAAAATCTCTTAAAAAATAAATTCTACTGACAAGTTTTGTAGCCTGCAGGCCACTTCTTCAGAGACTATATAGACTATTGTAATTAGTCGATCCATGTGTAATTTATACCATTATATAATGTTAACATTTAAATGCTATTCATTCGCATTATAATATAGACTATTTATAGAGTATGGAATTACATGGATGCTAGAGATGGCCCCTAAAAATGATTAGAAGACATTCCCAGAATTCAAAGGGGTTAGACATTTAAATACTTTGGTTTGTTTGCTTGCTTACTTGCTTTTTCAGGGGTGCATGTAACAAGTTAAATTCATATTGCACATAATGAGTAGTAGACATACCTGGGAATGTTGTCTTCTAGTGTGGCCGGAGTGGGCTCAGATGCTGGTACTTGGGGATAAAAATAACACAATTTGTGTAAAAAGGGGTGGGGCTTAAACATGGATGGGGTGGGACCTAACAAAATGTATCATAAAGTGGGCAGGAAGTGAGCAGAACAGGGTAGGGAAGAAAAAGTAGGCAGAAAATGGGAGGAACAGGCTGGAAAGGAGCAGAAGTGGGCAGAGTTTCATAAGAAACTTCCCACCACCTTTGTTTCAGCCTTTGTCCCTGAAGACCTGGTAATTCCCTACAAAAACCAAAGTCTCCAGGACTTTCCAGCTATGGTAGTAGAACTTGTGTTGAGGGTAGCACTTTACAATAAATGGTACATGTACTGTAGGTATGTATCTTTATTTACATAGTGCATACACGTACCATACAAGAATAAAGAACTGGGTTAAGAGCATCAGGCTAAATTGTGATCAGTGCATTATTAGAGGTGTAAAAAGTGCAGCAAAATGAATCATACATTGGGAAAGGGACCCTGCTACAAGGAGCTTACAATCAAATTTGAAATCATGACAACATACAGAAACAGTAGGAGGAGGATTACAAGGTAAACGTTTAAGAATTAGTGAATGAAGAGCTGAAAGATTTTAATATGACTTTCAGTGTGCACAAAGAGGATATTGTACTAAGATGCTTCCTTGAGCAGGTAAGTTTTTTGAGATGCTTGAAAGTGATGGGTGTGGATGATCGGTGAATGGTGATAAGGAGGTAATAAGGAGGGAATTCCAAAGTCCAGGGGCAGCCAGTGAAAAAGATTGCAGATGGCTTGAGTTGTTTAGGGAGGGGACAGTGACAAGAAGGGGTGTAGCGGGTTATAAGATCAGAAATGTAAGAGGCTGCTGAAGAAGAAAGAGATTTAAAGGAGAGAAGAAGAATCTTGTAAGAAATAAGAGACCTTATTGGTAGTCAATAGAGGGAATTCAGGTGCAGGTGAAAGGTAAAGTACATGGGAGCAAACTTAGTTATTCTTGCAGCTGAACTGAGAACAGATTGAAGTGGAGAAAAACAAGAGGCAGGAGAGAGAGAGTCTAGAGAGAATGAGGGCCTGAGTGTAAGTTTTTGAGGTTCACATACAGAGGAAGGAAAATATTTGGGCAATATTTTTCAGGAAGAAGCAACATGTTTTGGATAGGATATGGGGGGAGAATGTCAAGGTAGAATGACCCCTAGACAGCATGGATGGCAGAAATGTCAACTGTGATAGAGAAAGGGGTTGGGGGTGAATTTTAGGAGAGAATACAAACGATTAATTGTATTAGGAGGGGATACAATTAAGTTTAAGATGGCAGTGAGCCATCCATGATGAAATTAAAGTCTAAAGATGAGATAAGATCACCAAGTGGGAATGTGGGGAGGGAGAATAGAAGTGGCCCCAGGACTGATCCCTGAGGTACACCTACTGAGAGGTAATGGGGAGATGAGAACACTTTAGCAAAAGAAACATTGAAAGTACATTTATAGAGATAGGAGGAAATCCATTCTAGAGCTGTGTCACGGATGCCAAGGGTGTGCTGTGTGTCAAGTAGGAGTGCATGCTTAAAGGGATAATAATACTTCGTTTTAACTTTATTTTATTTAGTAGGCATTAAAAAAACATGAAGAATGATATAAGTCTTATCTCTCAAACCTTTATGGTTTAAGAGATATTCACAAACAAAGTATCCCTTCCATGTTCAACCAGATCAGAAGGGAGGTGCCCAGGTAGACTGCAGAGAGGGACAATCTTCAATTAAGATAAGGGAAAAAGCTGAAAAACTTGTCAAGGGGGGGAAGGGCTTTCATTATTTTAATACAAAGAAAATTGTCCCCTTCTGTTATCTGTCTGGTCATACAACCAGATTCACATCTGAGAAGAGATGGCTTACACTAGGTAAAAGGGGCGGGAGGGGAAACTTTGCTTGTGAATATCTCTTAAACCATAAAGGTTTGAGAGATAAGACTTATATCATTCTTCATGTTTTTTTAATGCCTACAAAATAAAATAAAGTTAAAACGAAGTATTACTATCCCTTTAACATCGAACCAGTTAGAATTTCATATATATATATATATATATATATATATATATATATATATATATATAGATAGATAGATATAGATATACAAAAATACTCAGCGTAAAACTGGAGCAGAGGAGACAGCACTCAGATGTAGAAACTGTGGTAAAGTTTTATTCCATAGATGCCTCTAAGTCACCAAACGTTTTCGGTCCATGCTTGGACCTTCATCAGGGTTACATAGCAATGGAAAAATTAGCAAATAAATACCTGTAATACAGAAGATGACTACCAATAGACGCTAATCACAGCCTCGTGTCACGTCTGCACTGGGAACCGGACACTGACGTCACACCCTGGGAGAGGTCAAAGTGTAAATATGAAAAGAAACATATAAAAAAAAGGGAAAAGAATAATAAAAGATAGAGTGTAAAAAAAAGTAAATAGACCCCACTGTGAAACTAATAATGAGTAAATGAACAAAATAAAGCTGATACAGATGTTAGTACTGACCGGCGAGCAGCATCAGTACCAAAGCGCCAGATCACTACCACCTATTAGCATGACGCCTCCCATCGGAGAGGACCAACATATTTCAAAGTTGACATATAAAATAATTAAAAAAAAAAATAAAAAAACATAAAACAGAAAAGAAAACAGACGCTAATACACAAATACAGATAATTATAACAAAACTGATAGGTTTACTTGCTGTGCTCCACAAAGCGCAGTGCGATGTCGGGACTCCCGCACATAGCAACTCTGGTCGTGAAGCACTCGCAAGAAACCAATACCATAAAGAAAAACCCAACTGGTGATGATATACAAAAATTAAAGACATAATAAATGTGGGTGCAAACCAACTTACAGCATCAAAGCCCAAAAGCCCCAGAACACTGGCACCTTCTAGCAAAGCACAGCTCATCGGCTAAGGCCATCGCTTTTAGCAATAACAGTAAACTATATTCACCAGATGCACAAAAAAAAGTTAACCAAACAAAAAAAGAAGAATACCTGCTGTGCTCCATGGGATACAGCGCGACAATGGTGCTCCCGCTCATCGCAACGCATCACAGGAAGCACATGCATAGAAGTCAATCCCATAAATCATAAACATATGACAGATCTAAAGTAATAGAAAAAATTATTACTTTAGACCAATAAATTTATCTAATTTTGGCACACATATTAAGTCCTGAGAGTGCTGTTTCTATTCATAGACTTTGTACAAATATTCTTCTTGGCTTTGAAACGTGCACCCGGGATCACTGGACAAGATTAAGCATGAGTGCTTCCCAACTTTGATACTATATATATATATATATATATATATATATATATATATATATATATATATCAAATATATAACAAATAAAACAAAATTAATATCTTGTAATACCTTTTTTATTGAACTAACATAATTTTGTATTGACAAGCTTTCGGGATAAACTCCCTTTCTCAAGTCTGAAGCATTTCTGAGCACAAGGATAGAGAATTCACAGTTAAAACAGTTAATACATTGAATTCAAAGCTGTGTTGTTTGCTGGGGTTAACACAGCGGGACTGCTGATAGGACAGGAACCAAGAGAAAATCCACACTCTTCTTGCAGAGGGTTGTAAATACCCTGTGCAAGGCAAAGTGTGTGGGGGAGGAGAGAAAGAGAAGAAAAATACAGGATATGGTATGGGAGGGGAGAAAGTTAAAAAAAATGCATATATTAAGAATGCTACAATGCCAACAATTCAGTATGGGCATTCAGGCTTACATACAACTTGTGCCCATATATATATTCACATACAATTCCAGCCCAATACTTTTGCAGGGTACTATATATCTCAATACCTCATACTGTTTTCCAGTAGTGCCAATGAATTGCAAGATAGCATTGAAGACCTACAACAGGGAAGTAAAACGTTTAGTATGAAGATAAATATCAACAAAACACAAGTTATGTTTACCATACCAAGGAAAATCAGAGCAGATGGACAAGAACTGGAAGGAGTGGACAAAGATGTTTACAATGAACAGGAAATGTCAACAGATAGAAACACCATGATGGAAATGAATTGACGACAGTGGGACAGTTAATAAAAAAAAATATGATATGTAATGCGACAGATACAAGGAACCCCTGATGTAAGCTGTGACAGGGGCAGACTGATACTTGACCAGATATAGCATTATGTAGAGGATGATTTATAGGGCTTGCTAGAGTCCCAAGCCCTGAGGAAACATTGATTTGTAGGACTTACACTTATTTGCACAAGCCCTGATAAGACATTGATTTGTAAGACTTAGACTTGTTTGGCACAAGACCTAAGTAAAACATTGATTTGGTGTGGGCCTTAGACTTGTGTTAGGCTCAAGCCCTGAGGAAACATTGATTTCTAAGACTTAAACTTCGGCCCAAGCACTGAGAAAACATTGATTTGTAGGACTTTGGCTTGTTAGCATCAAAGTCCTGAGGAAACAGAGTTCATTTTTAGTTTTCAGGCTAGTTAGCTCCACGATTGCTGTGGAATCAGAGATAATTTAAAGAATTCAGGATTGTTAGAGCCACAAGCCCTGAGGAATCAGTGATTTCTAGGACTTAGACTTGTTAGAAACAAAGCCCCAAAACTGTTTTTTTGTAGGCCACTGGTTTATGTTTAAAGAACAATCCTTGAGAAAAAAAATACCCTGCTGGCTTAGTGCCAGCAGGTCATGTTATGGTGTTCAGTGGCCATTGGCCATTGGCAAATGTCTCCATGTCATTGCGGCATCCGCAACTGCTGTTCCTGCTGAGTTGTTTAAGCAGAAGGATGATTAGGCAGCACCAGGGGAATGGGAACAAGAACAGTAGTGATAAGGGTGATAATGATTATGGTTCCACTTGCCACTACTAGCTCCAGTGATGTGCTTTAGGTAGTAGCAGCTCCACGACTAGCCCTACCACTTCAGGTATATGTGGAGAAAAGAAGTTGACCAATAATGCTTCTCCTTCCGCCCCTCCTCCAAAATCATGGGCGTGTTTTTGGGATATAAATTTTTTCCTTGAGATAGGAAGGAACTGTGTCTCTCATCAGCAACTTCAGTGTGCACAGTGTGTGTGTGTATGTGCTTGTGTGTGTGAAGACACATTTTCATTCACATGAAACATCTGGCACAACTGTAACCAAACAACATGACGCTTAGGTCTGCACTGTGAAATCATCCCACCAGAAACCAAGTACTGCCTCTGTCACTATATCCCTTATTGGTTCCCCGCTAAGGACACGCGACAACTTGCAGTCTTAATAATAATGATGATGATGATGAACTCTCCCTGCCCCTACCTTAGCGTATGTGGGATGGAATCTCCTCAGATGATGCTTGATGTTCTGGTTGTGATTATCCTCCACCACATTGCCATGTGGGGTCAGCGCATGTGTGGACAAGGAGGAGTATTGCTGCTGGCAAGTGGAACCTGTCCTAGTCCCACATCACTATTACTGGACTCCACTCCCACTGTGTCCTCAGTGGTCTGTGACACTAGCCTGTTCATCATCATCCTGCTGCCAATGTAACGCAGAAGCAGCAGGAATTACAGCAGTAGCAAATGCTGCAATCTCATCACTGCTGCTAGTGGTGGTGTCACCCATCATCATTTGTATCTCAGTCTCCCATTCCTTTTCCCTTTGGGCTAAAAAGGCCATTAATGTCTCTTCTACCTCGGCTGCTCCACCATCACCCTCATCATCACTACCACCATTCCCTCCTTGCTGCTGATGCTGTTGCTCTTTTAGAGTCTCACTGGTTGAAGGTGATGACATATTTGACAGAGGGTCCCCTTTTGTCACACTTGCCATCTCTAGAGATGAAGAAGGCAGACTGTCAGCACTAGCAGCAGGGACAGGCAGCCGGCCTATGCTGATAATGGTATTACTGCTGCTAGCCACCAGTTCTGCTTTCCTCAGTTTCAAGGCTGCCTTGACCTCAAGTCTGGCTGCTCGCTTTCACTTCCCCTTCCACCTCAGCATCAGCAGGAGGATCAACAACAGTCACGCTCGTCCCACCAGCTGCTTCACTAACAGTAAGAACATCAGCTTTAGAATCAACATCATCATCACCCCCTCCCTCACTCCCAGCACTCTGAGTCTCTAGCTGCTGCATTGTAGTAGGACTACATGGGGATGGTAAGTGTGACGTAGGGTCCCCTGCTGTCACAATTGCCATTATCTCCTCCTCCCCCCCTCTGAGTATCTCAACAAGGCACACTGGCAGCAGTAGCAGCAAGCACTGATAACTGACCTGTACTCACACTGCTACCCACATCTTCCTGTGCCTGTGTCACTATTTTACCCCAGATCCCATGAGATGGTGTTGGGGGACTGGGCATCAGTGTTACCCAATAATCTTGAGAAAGTCCTTTTTTCTTTATAGGGTGTTGCAACCAAATGAAGCTGAAACTATAAAATAGCCTGATATTTCTACAGAGTAAAGTTAGTTTCTTTTTTAATTTACTTTTGGATTGCAGTCCATGATGCTGATATACTAAGCAGTATTGGGGCAAATCTGTTGCACCACAGGAGTCAAATACAAATTCCCTTAATTTAAAAGGGGCTTTTAGCCCTTTGAATTCCAGCAAAATCGCCTACACATTCATCTTCAAAGCACCAGAAATCACTCTAACATTCAATGAGTTACAAGTGTCATTAAAATGAATGGCAATTAGAGGAGTTGGCTCTCACTGAAGGTTATAACTGTATCAATGCAAATGTCCATGTAGACTTCAACAGAAATCTGTGAGACAAAATTATGATAACAACATTTATCAACTGTAAGAAAATCTAGTCCTGTATAGGCAAAAATGAGAGTGGACTCTGCTGTTATGTCTTGAGATACACCATAGAAATATTTTATTTTAAAAGTTATTGGGATCCAGTATTAATCACATTCACTAACAGTCAGCTGCAACCAGCAATGTACATAATATCAATGAGAAACTGCAGGTTAATTGTAGGCCTATCTTGTTTTAAATTGTGGCAAACCTATGTGACAGTCCACTGAGATTGGATTAACTAAGTGGGTGCCTCTGGAGCATGCATTGGATACCCCTCTGGCACTCAAAGGGTTAAGCCCTTGAATCTTAGAAAAGTCCCCACTGCAGCATTGAAGGCAGGGACAGATTTGCCGTTAGGCAAAGTAGGCACCTGCCTACAGGCGCACGCCACTGAGGGGTGCCTGCCATTGGGATTTTTTTTTTTTTTTTTAAATCTTTTTTTTTTTTTTTTTTATTAAAAAAAAAAGTACCCACCTCGCTAGCGCTGCCCTCCCCCCCCCCCGTTCCCTATTTCCTACCTCCCCGGCAGCAGGACATGTCTGTGCCTCCTTGGCACAGTCCTGTAGGTGGTGAGCTCCCTCGTCGCATCTTTAGGAATGCAGAGCGCTGGGAGATGACATCATCTCCCAGCGCTCTGCACTCCTGAATAGGAGACCGCGCGGGAGCTCCATCAGCTACAGGACTGTGCCAAGGAGGCACAGATGACAGATCTCCTACCAGGGAGGTAGGAAATGGACCATGTCAGGGCAACATGGAGATGGTGGGGGCAATGTGGAGCTGATGGAGGGCAAGTTGGAGCTGATGGGGTTGGGCGCAATGTGAGGGGATATGGAGATGATAGGGCAATGTGGGGGGCAATTTTGAGATGATGGGGGCAAAGTGAGGGTCAAGTTGGAGATGATGGGGGGCAAGTTGGAGCTGATGGGGGCAATGTGAGGGGCAATATGGAGATGATGGGGGCAAGTTGGAGCTGATGGGGGGCAAAGTGAGGGGCAATATGGACCTGATGGGGGGCAATATGGAGCTGATGGGCATTGTGGAGGTGTCCAGTGGAGTTGGCAAATGGGGGGGGGGGCGCTTCACAGTTCTGTGCCTACAGGCTCCTAAGATTTAAATCCGGCCCTGATTGAAGGGGTTAAAGTGTGAACATATTTAATTTGTAAATGTATACATAATGTATACTTAAAGAGCTAAGCCAGGCCCTGGCCAGACTGTTATTTTTTTATTTTCAGGGATTCTTTTATTTCAGGTATGGTGCCCACAGATTGGCGTAAAGCAGATGAGGTGCCCATATTTAAAAAGGGATCAAAATCACAGCCAACAAATAACAGACCGGTAAGCTTGACATCTGTGGTAGGGAAGCTGTTTGAAGGGTTGCTAAGGGAATATATTCAAGAATTCAACTTGAACAGGAATATCATTAGCAGGAGCCAACATGGCTTTGTGAAAGACAGGTCTGGTCAAACTCACTTGATTGCATTTTATGAAAAAGTGAGTAAAAATATAGATGTGGGAGTGGCGGTTGATGTGATCTATTTAGACTTTGCCAAGGCATTTGATACAGTTCCACACAAGAGGTTACTGTACAAATTGAATGAAATTGGAAAATGTTTGTGCGTGGATTGGAAATTGACTGAAAGATAGAATGCAAAGTGTGGTAGTAAATGTCAAGTTCTCCAATTCAATAACTGTGATAAGTGGAGTACCTCAGGGGTCTGTCCTGGGTCCTCTTCTTTTTAATTTGTTTATTAATGACCTACCAGAGGGCATAGGGAGCCATGTATCAGTGTTTTCTGATGACACAAAATTAAGTAAGGTAATAAAGTCTGAACTGGGTGTGTCTTCATTACAAGAGGATTTGGACAGATTGAGTAACTGGGCAGGCAAATGGCAAATGTGATTCAATATAGACAAGTGTAAAGTTATGCATTTTGGGTATAATAATAAAAATGCAACATATAGGTTAAATGGTGTTTCTCTGGGGAAATCTACTAATGAAAAGGATTTGGGAGTAGTGGTAGACAATAGACTTAGCAGTAGCGTGCAGTGCCAGCTGGAGGCAGCTGCAAAGGCCAATAAGATATTGTCATGTATTAAAAGGGGTATTAACTCAAGGGAGGAAGATATTATTATGCCTCTTTACAGGTCTATGGTAAGACCCCACCTAGAATATGCTGTTCAATTCTGGGCACCCTTTCTGAAAAAGGACATTATGGAGCTAGAGAAAATGCAGAGGAGGGCTACAAAACTAGTAAGGGGAATGGAACGTTTTAGTTATGAAGAAAGGCTAGAAAAGTTAAACTTGTACACATTAGAAAAACGGCGTCTTAGAGGGGATATGATAACACTATATAAATATGTTCAGGGCCCATACAAAGGGCCCTCCAAAGACCTGTTGATTAACAGAACAGTACAAAGGACAAGGGGCATCCCGCTTAGACTTGAGGAAAGGAGATATTATCTACAACAGCGGAAGGGTTTCTTTACGGTAAGGACAATAAAGGTATGGAATTCACTGCCTGAGGAGGTGGCGCTATGGAATACATTAGATGCCTTTAACCCCTTAAGGACCGGACGTTATGGGACATTTCCGTCCCATAACGTCCGCATAGGGGCACTTTGACGAGCCGGTACACGTGACCTGTCACGTGTATCGGCGCGTCACTATGGGGCTTGAAACAGATCGCTCCGATCTTGGAGCGGTCTATTTCATGCCCTATTTTTACTTACAGCGCTCCCGGTAGAGCGCTGTAAGTAAAAAGTACGTGACGTACCAGGACCGTCAAGGGTCTTTCGAGCAAATTTACCCTTGACGGTCCTGGTACGTCAAGGGTCCCTAAGGGGTTAAAAAGAGCCTGGATACTTATTTAAAAGAGCAGAACATAGAGGGTTATGTACATTAGTATTGGGATTAATATTTAGTTAGTGCTTGTTGATCCAAGGAGAAATTTGATTGCCATTTGGAATCAAGAAGGAATTTTTCCCCCATCCAAGGCAGAATTTGAAATTGCTGTACTGAGGGGGATTTTCTGCCTTCCTTTGGATCAACGATGGTAAGCAGGAATAGGAAAAGGTTTGAACTAGATGGACGCAAGTCTTTTTTCAACCTAAATTACTATGTAATCCTAACCATATCAGCTCAGCTGTCTTGCTTTAGTATCATTTGTTGAGTGATTTTCTGTTTTCTTTGGTTTTCCAACTCCAATTGTTAAATATATTCTTAGAAAGAATTAAAGTCTATGTAAACAGCCATATGGAAAGTAATCCTATGTGAGCATAAGATGAAACTTTTAATCAGGCTGTGAGATCTCATGGCAGTACTGACATTCGTTCCTTCTCTCCTCCTTCTCCCAAATTAACCTTGAGTATCTGGGGAAGAGGTTGGATTTAATTATGTGCTGCTTGGTGTGAGGATTTATCATTGCTCAAAGCATTGTCTCATTTACAGAGACAGCATGATCAGATAGAAAATCAGATAATGATCAGCAAAAGAGCTTTTATAATGTACTATGTTTGTAAATAAACACAAAATACTTGGAAAATACATAGAATAAAACAAATTTATTTAATTTTATAAGGAATAAAGAATGTGTGCGAAAAATGGCACTTCCTGCCTGGAGAAACATTCTCCATGAAAAGTGTAGTTTTTCAGCATTTTTCACCTAGCTCATTGCATTGAAATCAAAGGGGAGACTGAATTTACACACGATGCATTGCAAATTTTATTTTATTTCCCACAGGCATGGTATAAAAGGGGTCTGAGGGTGTCTGCGTTGCAGTCTGGGAAAAGAATCAGTTGAACAGGGAATTGTATTTTTTTTGGGGGGAGGGTTATTGACTGGGATTGGGGGGGACAGTTAATTTAAAAAAAATACAATTAAAAAAAAAAACCAATGTGGTATAAAGGGATCTGAGGAGGGTGCCTGTGTTGGTGGAGTTTGGGGAAAGAATTAAACAGAGGATTTTTTGTGGGGGGTTTTGACTGGGATTGGATGGGACAGTTAATATAAAATAAATAAATAAAATAAAAAATTAAATATTGGTACGTAACATGACAGGGACCCCATGATGTAACCTAGTATGGGACAAACTAATACTTGAGTATTTTGTAGAGAATGATTTGTAGGACTTAGACTTCTTGTTAGAGGCCCAAGCCCTGATAAAACATTGATTTTATAGGACTTAGACTTGTGTTAGGCACAGGACTGATGAAAGATTGATTTGTAAGACTTAGTCTTTTTAGGCCCAAATCCTGAGTAAAAATTGATGTATAGGACTTAGACTTAGGCACAAGCCCTGGGAAAACATTGATTTGTAGGACTTTGGCTTGTTAGCGTCACAATCCTTGAGGAATACATTTTAGCACTCATCGTTATTAGATTCACAAGCCCTAAAGAATCAGAGATAACTATTAGCAATCAGGCTTGTTAGCGTAACAAACCCTGAGGAATCAGAGATAATTTTTAGCACTCGATTGTTAGTCACAAACCCTGAGGAATCAGTGATTGTTTTTTGTAGGCCTCTGGTTTATGTTTAAAGAACAAGCCCTGAGAAAAAAAAGTCCTACTGGCCTAATGCCAGCAGGTCATATTAAGGTGGCCAGTTGCTACTGGCCATTGGCAAATGTGCCATTGTCATAGCAGCATTTGCGACTACTGTTCTTGCTGCTGCTGAGTTGTTTAAGCAGCAGAATGGTTAGGCAACTCTAAGGGAATGGTATCTCCAACAGCAGTGATATGGGTGATGACTATCATGATTCCACTGCCCACTACTAGCTTCAGTGATGCACCTGGGGCAGTAGAAGAACCATAACTCGCCCCCACCACTTCAGGTATATGTGGAGAAAAGTAAATTGCCAATAATGCTTCTCCTCCTGCCCCTCCTCCAAAATCATGGATGTATTGTTGGAATATAAATTTTTCCCTTGAGAGCAGGAAGGAACTGTGCCTCTCGCCAGCAACTTTAATGTGCACAGAGTATGTAGGATATAGGGAAAGGACTGGGAACAATGGACACAACTGCATTCACATCAGACAACTGGCACAACTGTAACCAAACATCATGAAGCTTAGGATATTATTATAAGGTAGTCCTTTCCTGATCTGGCTGTTATCTCTGTGTCATGGGAGTCTGGGGGAATGAGAAGGAGGTAAAGGAGAATTACCACAAATACCCCAAAATTCTGTATGACTGACTGGGAAGACACTGGCAGCTGTGGTCCAAGTTCATTCCTGATCTCGCTGTCATTTCTGTACTAGGGGAGTCTGGGGGTGAGAGAAGGGAGCAAAGGAGAATCACCCAAAAATACCACACAATTATGTGTGTCTGACTGGGAAGACACAGGCATCTGTGATCCACGTTTCCTCCTGATCAGGTCGTTATCTTTAGCCTAGGGGAGTCTGGGGAAAGAAGCAGTTGAATAGGGAGTGTGTTTTTTGTTGACAGTGATAGGGATAGGGGGGATAGTTAATTAAATAAATAATTACATAAACACGTAAATAAATAAAAGTTTGTAGGTGACAGATACAGGAACCCTGACATGAGCTGTGACTGAGGCAGACAGGAGATTGAGTATTTTGTAGAGATCCAAGGCAAGACATCACACACAATCAAGTCTATTGTGTACTTTACAGTATACAATCACTAAGGGCAGTTCCTCCTGGAAAGAAGGGACAGATAAGAAACCAAAGGTGATCTCTCTCCATCTTCCCAAAGGAAACAAAAAAGAAACCTGATAATGGAGGCACTCAAAATAAGCAAATCATGAAAAAATACAATTTTTTTTTGTCCAAATACAGACGAAAACAACAAAATTAAAAACAATTAAAAACACATATATAGAGAGGATCAAGAATTGCTCCAGTTCCTATACAGAATACAGAGACAATAAATCATTCAATACATCACTATATTATTACACTCACATAAATAATCAATTACCCTCTGGATGGAAAAATAACCCCATAATATCAGATAGTATACCTCAATATTAAAGTGACACTTTAATATTGAGGTTGCACATTGTCACTTTAATATTGAGGTATACTATCTGATATTATGGGGTTATTTTCTTAATGATTTATTGTCTCTGTATTCTGTCCTTTTCTTTTCTTGAAAACAGAGGCTTTAAATAACTAATGTCATGTGTCATAGTAACATATTTGATGAGGCTGAAAAAAGACATGTGTCCATGAAGTCCAGCCCAAGCCAAAAACAAACCCTGTTGATCCAGAGGAAGGCAAAAGAAAAAAAAAACCCTGGAGCAATTTCTCATTTAGCCCCAAGTGAGTAAAAAAAATTCCTTCCTAACTCCAAATGGCAGTCAGATATTTCCCTGCATCAATAATCCTATTGTCACGGTTTGTTATGACTCTCAGACACAAGTTTTAGGTAAAAATCAATTTTATTGAAATAATTAAATTGATCACTTAGGATTCCAATCACATACATATATAAATCATGAGCAATAGCAAAGACAGAAGGCAGTCTCTACCGGTCCTGTCAATATACCGGACAGGACAGTCTGAGAGAATTGAATATTAGGCTCTACCGGCCTTGCCAATACCGGGAAAGGCAACCTGCAGATGAAATAGCATAAAGGTTCTACCGGCCTTACCTAATTACCGGGCAAGGCAGCCCCAATAAGTACACAGTGTAGGCTCTACCGGCCCTGTCAATACCGGGTAAGGCAACCTGAGATGGAATGTGGCAAAAGGTTCTACCGGCCTTACCAATACCGGGCAGGGCAGCCCAGAGATATCAATAGCAATCGGATGATAATGGCAGAATGACAGGATAGTAAGCAACCCAGTGTCCGCACACTGAGACCAACAGGGGAATCGTATAGCCGCGAGGCTTAGGAGCAAACCAATGTCCTCACACTGGAGTAACAAGTGAATCATATAGCCGCAAGGCTTTGGAGCAAACCAGCGTCCGCACGCTGGGACCAACTACTGAATCGTATAGCCGATAGGCTTTGGAGCAAACCAGTGTCCGCACACTGGAGTAACAAGTGAATCATATAGCCGCAAGGCTTTGGAGCAAACCAGCGTCCGCACACTGGGACCAACACTGAATCGTATAGCCGATAGGCTTTGGAGCAAACCAGTGTCCGCACACTGGAGTAACAAGTGAATCATATAGCCGCAAGGCTTTGGAGCGAACCAGCGTACGCACGCTGGGACCAACTACTGAATCGTATAGCCGATAGGCTTTGGAGCAAACCAGTGTCCGCACACTGGACCAACAGGGAATCGTGTAGCCGCGAGGCTTTGGGAGCAAACCAGCGTCCGCACGCTGGGACCAACAACTGAATAGTGTAGCCGATAGGCTTGGGAGCGAACCAGTGTCCGCACACTGGACTAACAACTGAATCGTGTAGCCGCAAGGCTTTGGAGCAAACCAGCGTCCGTACGCTGGGACTAACAAGCACTGTCGCCGACGCGACCAGGCAGAAGGTCGCCAAGATACAGGAGACAGGCGATGAGATGACAGGAACCAGCAGCGATCAGTCAGGTCAGGAAACAGCAGAGAAGAAGTTCAGCAGGAACTGCATCACCAGAGTACTAGGCCGGAACCAGGACTGGAACAACTCAGCATGCAGGAGACACTGGAACAGTTGAAATCAGGAACTCAGGAACACTGGAACAGAGGCCCAACTATCACTGGACATAGTGATAGCAAAAGGTCAGAAACAACACGAAAAGGCACTCAAAGGGTGCCCAATCCAGGTTTAAATAGGCAATGTGAGGCGGGCTAAATGCAGACAGCCAATAGAAGCCCCCTACTGGTGACAGACAAGAAAATGCAGCAATCACAGGCACTGTGATAGTACCCCCCTTTCAAAGACCCCCTCTCCTAGAATAGGGTCTAGGTTTCTGTGGGTATTTGGCATGAAAGACCCTAGCTAGCCTAGGTGCATGAAGGTCCTTACTATCCACCCATGATCGATCTTCAGGACCATATCCTTTCCAATGTACCAGGTACTGTACCCTTCCTCTAAGCCTTCGGGAATCAGTAATGCTCTGAACCTCGTACTCCTCCTGACCCTCAACCTCAACAGGTCCTGGCACCACAGGTGTGGTAGTATAGCGATTGCAAACCAGAGGCTTGAGAAGGGACACATGGAACACATTATGGATACGCATGGATGCAGGTATGTCTAGAGCGTAGGAAACAGGGTTAATTTTGCAAATTACTCTGTATGGACCAATGAACCGGGGAGCCAACTTATTAGACGGAACCTGCAGCTTGAGATTTCTGGAAGAAAGCCATACTCTGTCCCCAACCTGAAAAGAAACCGCTGGAAGCCTTCTGCGATTGGCATGGCGCTGATGACGCTGAAATGACTGACCAAGTGCCCTCTGAACTTGTGCCCATGTGGAACGGAGTTGCTCGATATGCTCATCCAGAGCTGGAATCTGTTGCGTCTGAAATGAATCTGGAAGCAAACAGGGCTGAAACCCGTAATTAATCAGAAACGGGGAGCTCCCCGATGAAGAATTGACCGCACAGTTCCTGGCGAACTCTGCCCAAGGCAACAAGTCGGACCAATTATCATGATGGTCAGTAACGAAACAACGGAGAAATTGTTCCAAGCCCTGATTAGCTCGTTCAGCGGCTCCATTGGTGTGGAGATGGTAAGCAGAGGAGAAGGACAGCTGTATGCCCATCTGTTGGCAAAATGCCCTCCAAAATCTAGACACAAACTGGCTCCCCCTGTCGGACACCAGTACCCTGGGCACTCCATGCAACCGGAATACTTCTCTGGCGAACACAATTGCCAATTCCTTAGCTGAAGGAAGGCCACGGAGGGGCACGAAATGAGCCATTTTAGAAAACCTGTCCACCACCATGAATATAAAGGAATACCCTTTAGACATAGGCAATTCTCCCATAAAATCAATGGAAACATGAGACCAGGGGCGTTCGCCATTAGGCACTGGTTGAAGCAAGCCCACTGGGAGATGTCTCGGGGTCTTAGCGCGGGCACAGGTGGCACAGGCATTCGTAAATTCTGCACAATCGTTTCTCATGGAAGGCCACCAAAATAACTGAGAAAGGGACCATAACAATTGGTCTCTACCAATATGTCCCGCAGCCTTAGAGGAATGGTAGGTTTCGAGCAACCTACTACGAAATGGTTCAGCGACAAAACATTTGCCCATTGGGGTTTCATGGGGAGCGGACCCCTGAGAGGCCAGGATCTCCTCCCCTAAAGGAGAAGTGATACTCGTGCGTATAGTAGCCAATATTCTATCGGGTTGGATGATAGGTGCTGGTGCTTCCACTCTGTCACTGTCGGCCTCAAATTGTCTTGACAGTGCATCAGCCCTGACATTCTTTGATCCCGGTAAATATGATACAATGAAATTAAATCGGGACAGGAACAGTGCCCATCTGGCCTGACGAGAGGACAATCTCTTGGCCTCCGAGAGATAAGTCAGATTTTTATGATCTGTTAGGATTAAGACAGGATTCTTAGTACCTTCAAGCAAATGACGCCATTCCTTAAGAGCGAGGATAATGGCCAATAATTCTCTGTCACCTATCTCATAGTGGCTTTGAGTGACAGTCAACTTTTTAGAAAAAAACCCACAAGGTCTGAGTGTTCCACCTTTATCGTGTTGTTGCGAAAGTACTGCCCCAACCCCAATATCTGAGGCATCAACCTCTAACGTAAATGGAAGTAGAGGATTGGGGTGGGATAACACAGGAGCCGCAGCAAATGCCAGCTTCAATTTCTCAAAGGCTTCCTCAGCAGATACCGGCCAACAAGAAGGATTAGCACCCTTGTGCGTAAGATCGGACAGAGGTTTGACAATGGAAGAAAAGTTCTTAATAAACCTCCTATAATAATTAGCGAAACCCAGGAAATGCTGTATGGCTTTAAGACCCTTGGGTTTTTGCCATTGTAGGACAGCTGACAACTTTTCTTTGTCCATAGCAATGCCATCATTGCCAATTATGAACCCCAAGAATGGCACGCTGGTTCTATGAAACTCACATTTTTCCAATTTACAAAATAATTTGTTCTCACGGAGTCGTAGCAATACTGCGGATACATCTTTGATGTGCTGTGACATGTTTTGGGAGTAAATCAGTATATCGTCAAGGTACACCACAACACATGTCTGTAACATATCTCTCAGAACATCGTTTATCAGTTCCTGAAAAACTGCGGGTGCATTACACAGCCCAAATGGCATCACTAGATACTCGTAGTGCCCAGATCGAGTATTAAAGGCAGTTTTCCACTCATCACCTGCTCGAATGCGAACCAGATTGTAAGCGGCCCGTAGGTCCAATTTGGTAAAAATCGAAGCGCCCTTAAGCCTATCAAAAAGCTCGGTGATGAGTGGTATTGGGTATGCGTTTTTTGCCATTAGTTTATTCAAGCCCCGGTAGTCAATGCATGGTCTTAATTCGCCATTTTTCTTTTTTATGAAAAAGAACCCAGCCCCAGCTGGAGAGGTAGATTTTCGTATGATCCCTCTAGCAAGGGCATCAGAAATGTAATCCTCCATAGCCTTATTTTCATCACAAGATAATGGATAAGTGCGTCCTTTCGGAGGTACTGCCCCAGGCTGCAATTCAATGCAACAATCATAAGGTCTGTGATGGGGTAGTATACTAGCCTCTCCTTTGCTAAAAACATCGCCAAACTGTTGGTAAACATCCGGTATAGCAGAGGAGGTGCACAGGACCTTAATAGGCTGGATGACGCACTTGTCCATACAAAACGGGGACCAAGCAGCAATTTCACACTTTTTCCAATCAAATTGTGGGTTATGTAACTGTAACCACGGAAATCCCAATATTACAGCATGGTGAGGAGAATTAATAAGTTGGAACTGCTGCTCTTCTCTGTGAAGTGCCCCAATAGTCATAGACAGTGGCATAGTTTCAAATATAACCTGAGGCGGTTCTAAGGGTCTGCCATGAATCGCTTCAATAGCCAAGGGGTTTTCTCTTTCAATGCGTGGAACTCCGTGCAATTCGGCAAAGGTATTATCCATAAAATACCCTGCTGCACCAGAGTCAACCAGGGCCAAAACCTCCACAGAGCATTGTGCCCAAGACAATACCACCTGTATGGTGGGTTTCATTATGCCCGACACTGGGGACGATTGTACACCACCTAGGGCCTGTCCCCCAAGGTAACCTAGGTGTGTGTGTGTGTTTCCCGGACGTACCGGACAGGAATTTAGCAAGTGCCCGTTTTTAACGCAGTATAAACACAACCCTTGTTTCTTGCGATATAGTCTCTCCTCCTTGGTTAGTCTAGTGAAACCTACTTGCATAGGTTCACTTGTCTCCCGTACTGGTTCACTAGACTTCAATACCAGGGGAGGGATGGGTGGGCAAAACATGCTACTAGGCTCATTATTTTTTGACCGTATCTTACGATCTCTGGCAGTTGATCTCTCACGTATTCTGGAGTCAATTAGCATAACATACTCAATGTAATCATCTAGGTCAATAGGTAGATCTTTAGCAGCGATTTTGTCTTTAATGTGGTCATTCAGGCCTTGAGCAAAAGCTGACAATAATGCCTCGTTATTCCAACCTACCTCTGCTGCCAATGTGCGGAATTTGATGGCATAGTCGCCCACTGTACGCCTGCCCTGTTGTATCTCCATAAGATGTTTGGCAGCAGAGGTGGTTCTACCAGGAGGCTCAAACACTCTTCGAAAGGATTGCACAAATTCTCTAAAGTTCATAGTGCAAGGTTTAGCATTCTCCCACAAGGGGTTAGCCCAAGCCAATGCTCTGCCAGTGAGCAGCGATATCGTGAACCCCACTTTACTACGATCATTGGGGAATGCGTGTGCCGTCAATTCCATAAAAATTTCAAGTTGGTTGATGAACCCTCTGCAGAGACTAGGGTCACCATCATATCTTAGCGGCAAGGGTGCAGAAGCCATTAACCTTTTAACAGTACCCCCTAGGGGCCTGGTATCACTTTCCGGTGTCTGACTTGGCGAGACCACCGGGCTAGAGCCAGATTTGTAAGCGAGTACCGTGCGTTCAAGGATCGTTTGAATTGCAACCGCCAATTGATCCAAACGTTGCTCGTGCATATCCATCCTCCAATGGATATTCTGTGCGTTACCTTCATATTTGCTGTCTGAGGTCATGGCCCTTTCGTACTGTCATGGTTTGTTATGAGTCTCAGACACAAGTTTTAGGTAAAAATCAATTTTATTGAAATAATTAAATTGATCACTTAGGGTGCCAATAACATACATATATAAATCATGAGCAATAGCAAAGACAGAAGGCAGACTCTACCGGTCCTGTCAATATACCGGACAGGACAGTCTGAGAAAATTGAATATTAGGCTCTACCGGCCTTGCCAATAGCGGGTAAGGCAACCTGCAGATGAAATAGCATAACGGTTCTACCGGCCTTACCTAATTACCGGGCAAGGCAGCCCCAATAAGTACACAGTGTAGGCTCTACCGGCCCTGCCAATACCGGGTAAGGCAACCTGAGATGGAATGTGGCAAAAGGTTCTACCGGCCTTACCAATACCGGGCAGAGCAGCCCAGAGATATCAATATCAGTCGGATGATAATGGCAGAATGACAGGATAGTAAGCAACCCAGTGTCCGCACACTGAGACCAACAGGGGAATCGTATAGCCGCGAGGCTTAGGAGCAAACCAATGTCCTCACACTGGAGTAACAAGTGAATCATATAGCCGCAAGGCTTTGGAGCAAACCAACGTCCGCACGCTGGGACCAACTACTGAATCGTATAGCCGATAGGCTTTGGAGCAAACCAGTGTCCGCACACTGGAGTAACAAGTGAATCATATAGCCGCAAGGCTTTGGAGCAAACCAGCGTCCGAATGCTGGGACCAACACTGAATCGTATAGCCGATAGGCTTTGGAGCAAACCAGTGTCCGCACACTGGAGTAACAAGTGAATCATATAGCCGCAAGGCTTTGGAGCAAACCAGCGTCCGCACACTGGGACCAACACTGAATCGTATAGCCGATAGGCTTTGGAGCAAACCAGTGTCCGCACACTGGAGTAACAAGTGAATCATATAGCCGCAAGGCTTTGGAGCGAACCAGCGTACGCACGCTGGGACCAACTACTGAATCGTATAGCCGATAGGCTTTGGAGCAAACCAGTGTCCGCACACTGGACCAACAGGGAATCGTGTAGCCGCGAGGCTTTGGGAGCAAACCAGCGTCCGCACGCTGGGACCAACAACTGAATAGTGTAGCCGATAGGCTTGGGAGCGAACCAGTGTCCGCACACTGGACTAACAACTGAATCGTGTAGCCGCAAGGCTTTGGAGCAAACCAGCGTCCGTACGCTGGGACTAACAAGCACTGTCGCCGACGCGACCAGGCAGAAGGTCGCCAAGATACAGGAGACAGGCGATGAGATGACAGGAACCAGCAGCGATCAGTCAGGTCAGGAAACAGCAGAGAAGAAGTTCAGCAGGAACTGCATCACCAGAGTACTAGGCCGGAACCAGGACTGGAACAACTCAGCATGCAGGAGACACTGGAACAGTTGAAATCAGGAACTCAGGAACACTGGAACAGAGGCCCAACTATCACTGGACATAGTGATAGCAAAAGGTCAGAAACAACACGAAAGGGCACTCAAAGGGTGCCCAATCCAGGTTTAAATAGGCAATATGAGGCGGGCTAAATGCAGACAGCCAATAGAAGCCCCCTACTGGTGACAGACAAGAAAATGCAGCAATCACAGGCACTGTGATACCTATCTGCTTTGAAGCCATCTGTCATAATTTTCAATATTGTTCTGTGCTTGATAGGCATCCATTTCTTTTTTGAAAACAGATGCATTATCTGCAAGTACAACATGCAGAGGCAAAGAATGCCATAGCTTTACTGCCCTTACTGTAAAGAATCCCTGCCTTTGCTTTAGTCAAAAGTACCTTTCCTCTAGTTTTAATTGCTTACCTCTTGTTCTTACCTCTGCTCTTTATGTAAATAATTCATTGGATAGTTCTTTTTATTTACCTTGAATGTATTTGTAAATGGTAATCATATCACCCTTTAGATGTCTCTTCTCTAATGTAAACAAACACAATTTGACTAGCCTCTCTTTATAACTCAGATCCTCCAATCCCTTTATCAGTTTTGTTGCACGTCTCTGCACCTTTTCCATTTCTACAATGTCTTTTTTAAGAACTGGTGCTCAAAATTATACTCCATATTCTAGATGAGGCCTAACCAAGGATGTATACAGAGGAAGGATAATATTCGCATCCCTTGCATCTACACCTCTTTTTATGCAGGTTAGTACCCTATTTGCTCTTGCAGCAGCTGAGTGAATCTGTTGCACCCTGCTGGAATATCCCAAGATCAATTATTTTTCAAGGATGGATATGCCAGTTTTATTTAAGCAGGAAGTTAACATTGTGGGTAAAGGACAAAGGCACTCAGCCTGTTATCATTTTTTTCAAGGCATATGTTGCTGTAGGACTCACAACTTTTACTTTCAGCTATTTATCTCCACTTCATCCCTCAGAAGAAGTAATATTAAGATGGAAAAGCTTGGAGTCATAGAAAACATAGGAGAACAATGGCAACAATCTCACTGGAAATATATTGGCATTGGTGAAAAGGTGAAAAGTTATTTTTTTTTTGTGAAAAGTTCTTTTCTTTTGCCTTTTCCTCCTAACTCACTACATTGAAATCAAAGGGAAGACTGAATTTCTCCACACAACATGGCAAGCTTATCTTTTTTTTATGCAGACATTGTGTAAAAGGGGTGTCAGGTTCCCACAGCATGCCATTCTGTGTTTGTGAGAGGAAGGGAAAGCAACACATTTTTGAGCTAGAGAAGACAGGCTAAAAAGGTGGAGTTGAAGCTTAGTTTTAGGGAGTCTTGTAGGCAGGAAATCTGTTCTCTATATTAAAGCAGTCTGGGGGACCCTGGGAGACAGGAAGGGAGAAAGAAAGTTGACTCCAAATACCCCAAATTTCTGTGTGACTGACTGGGAACACACAGACAGAGGTGATGCAAGTTTTTTCCTGATCTGGCTGTTATCTCTGTCCTAAGGGAGTTTGGGGGTTTAAAAAGGGAGCAAAGGAGAAGTACCCAAAATACCCAAAAATTCTGTGTTTTTCTATGAGGTGGGAAGAAACTTTTGTTACAAGAAATTCACACCCGAAACACCCAGTAAGGCAGAACTTTGCTTGTAAATGTTTCATGAGAAACACGGTAAATCATGTTTTTTGGCAAAATTTCCAACAGGAAAATAAAGGTACTTTTCACCCATCCATAGTATTGAGTTAGGTTTTAAAATACTGGTGGGAGAAATACCAGAGGGGTCATGGGTAAACAACCGTAAGTCAACATAAACACAGCCTCACAGTTAGTGTGGAAAAAGATTCTGAAATAACTTAAAGAACTCAGAATAGTGGTCGCTTTTCAATAACCCTCTTTTGTGAAGTTCAGATTGTTTCCATTGGGTTTTGTACCCAAAGAACAACTTGATTCTTTTAGATTTATTCATCATTTGGATTTTCCAAAGGGGGCTTCATTGATAAAGGCTATTGCTGGTGAAAGTTGCAACATCATATGCATAGTTTGAGAACAACCTTAGATTGGTAAGACTGTGGGCAAGGCAAATTATTATCTAAGTTAGATATTCATCCTAATACTTTTGAATCATTGTGGTTTCAATTTAAAGTTTACATATTTTTGATAAATGTTTGCCTATTGGCTGTGCTTTATCTTGCTCATACTGCATTTATTAAAAGGGGGGTGAAGGTGAAACAGGTTTATGGTTCTCGAACTATGTTACATTATTTGGATGACTTCTTTTTGAATACCAAAAAGGGAGTGATGATTAGGGGTGGGCGAAAAGTATGAAAAATTTCCTGCATGACTTTTCACGAAAACTTGCCGATTTTTCGCTTTATGCGTGAAAGTTTTCGCCTTTTCACCTATGCAAAAATGTCCTAATTTTCACCTATTGTAACAAATTTTCACCTATATTTCCTATAGGTACTACATTTCCCACTGTAATATTACTTCTTCTGAGGGCTGTAGTTTAGAAGTAAGTGTCTGAAAGTCAAAGTTGTGAGTCCTACAACAACATATGCCTTAGCATGCAGAATGCATTTGTCCTTTTCCCACAACACTAAATTCCTTCTTAAAGGGATAGTAACACTTCGTTTTAACTTTATTTTATTTTGTAGGCATTAAAAAAACATGAAAAATGATATAAGTCTTATCTCTCAAACCTTTATGGTTTATGAGATATTCACAAGCAAAGTTTCCCCTCCCCGCCCCTTTTACCTAGTGTAAGCCATCTCTTCTCAGATGTGAGTCTGGTTGTATGACAGTACAGATAACAGAAGGGGACAATTTTCTTTGTATGAAAACAATGAAAGCCCTTCCCCCCTTGACAAGTTTTTCAGCTTTTTCCATTATCTTAATTGAAGATTATCCCTCTCTGCAGTCTACCTGGGCATCTCCCTTCTGATCTGGTTGAACAGGGAAGGGATACTTTGTTTGTGAATATCTCTTAAACCATAAAGGTTTCAGAGATAAGACATATCATTCTTCATGTTTTTTTAATGCCTACAAAATAAAATAAAGTTAAAATGAAGTATTACTATCCCTTTAAGTGACACAGGCACATATTCATGATGATGTCAAGAGATGAAAAAATACATCCTACAATGTGGCAGATGTATGTTGTGGTGGTGGTGGTGGTGGGGGACTGGCTGGTATGGTGTGATTTGTATATGTATATAGTTTTTAGCATTGTCCTCCTTCTCAGATTACTGACACACATTACTTGTCACTCATAGCAGTGGTCCCAAGTAGGGTAGATGGTGGAAATCTTTCTTCACATCCCTCCTTCACCTCCTCATCTGTGCTGCTGTTAATATATTTGTCTTGGCTTTGACTGTCATGCGTGGTTTCTGCTACCTGATACTCAGATGGTATGAGATGTTGGTTCATTTTTAAGAATGTTAGTCTCCCAACTTTGCTGCTTGATAGCCATGTCCTGCAGTCATTAACAATATAACCAGCTACACTGAAAACCCTCGCAGACTCAACGCTTGCTGGAGGACAACTAAGGGTTTCCACTGCAGTACATGTCAATGCTGGCCATACACACTGCTTTGTTTGCCAGTATTCCACGGGGTCATTGTTTCTGCCTAGAACGTAGCTATCCTGCAAGTATGCAGAACCCATCCCACATGCATTGGGATCACTTCTAGGACCTGCACAGTGTTCCTCTGTGTCAGTTACCAAACCATACTCAGTGAGCAATTCCAAAAAAGATGTACTGCTGCCAGCACCACCACCACCATAGAAGAGGTGCCTAGGTGTGAGCCTGTTTTCCCTCTGCTCACGTGCTTTTTGCACAGACAACAGATAGCAATATGCTTAGCTTGAGGATCCTGAGTGAAGTATCTCCATACTGTGGACTTCATGGACTGAGGGGTTCCTGAGGTGCTGCTGCTGCTACTACTACTACTGGGGCTAGATGTTGATGTGATTCTACTGCCACTACTACTAGGTGTCAAAGGTGCAGCATTTACAGCAGCAGAAGCAGAGGCACTCGTCATATCTAACACAGTGAATGTTAAAAACCTGTGTTGCTGTTGCTTCTGCTGGGTACTCAAAACAGGTATGTGTGGCTGAGTGGGACTTGGACTTTGAAGAGGCGATAATGCCAGTGATGACTGATAGGGTGACTGTGTGCATTTTGACATCTGTGCTTGTCCAGGGTCAGATTTTCCAATGGTTTTCTTAAACACTTTATAGACATGCACAGTGCTCCCTTTCAGTGGTGGAAGATTCAGCCTTTGACTTTCTGCTAACCTTACAGCCCTGTCATCATCCTCACTCTCAGCTTCATCTGTATCTGAATAAGAGAAGGACGCTGGAAGGATATATTATAGCATAATTATCATCATCATCAGTCATCATTAGGTCATCCTCAGCAACAGCAGCATTACCTGATAGTTCTTACCAACTACTACCCTTATATTCCTCTAAGCTTTTAGAGGTCTCAAACAATTTATTTTTACTTTTACTGTAACAAAGTTCCATACTACTTGGAGGACAGGTGTGTTGATGCTTGTTTGTCTCACTATCTGATGCAGCAGGTGGTTCAGCTGCTACACCTTCCTCTATTATGTTATTGCCAGCATCATCAACACTTGAATTCAACTTGTTGTTGCCTTCAGTGTTCTTCTTATATGGTTCTTTATTTCTACTGGCACTGGGGGCGCTGGTACTAGTTTTGCTGGGACTTTGACAAACTGCATCTTCCCTTAGAGTATAGGGATTATCATCATTTATTGCACACGCTGCAGTAAACATTGCTGCAGTCAGTTTTTGACCTGCTACTTTACTTTCAGGTCCCTGCAATGCTCCACCCTTCCCCCTCCCCCTGCCCCTTTGTGTTTGCTAGACATTACTCAACTATTGTGTTTTTACTCTACACAACACAACTGATGGAGTATGATTTCTTGCCTAAACTGGCTGTCACAGTCTGTCCAATAAAAAAATTATAACTGAAAAACAAAATCAACAATGTCTTTCCCCAGACTTCCCCACCGAGCACAGAGACAATAACAGCAAGATCAGCAAGCAAATAGGTCCCCAGCTTCCTGTGTATTTCCAGTCAGTCAATTTGAATTTTGGGGTATTATTTGGGGTCAACCTCCTTCCTCCCTTCTTCTCCCCAGAGTTCCCCAATGGCTCTTCTCATACAGAGAACAAATGTCTTACCTAAAAGATTCCCTAAACTAAACTTAAAGGAGCAGTAAACTTTTTCTATGAAAAATATATATATATATTGTAGGGATTTTCCTACTGATTAAAATAAGGGTACTCCCACTGCTGAGAGATTTATATTTCCAGAGTGATTACAGTTTAAACTCATGTTTTTTTACATTAGCAGTGCACTCTATTGGTCAAATTCTAATTAGATTTCCTGTTAGATTCTAATGGAGAGGAAAGTGAGAAAAGTCAGAGACGTACAGTTCACCATAGAATGTGTTAGAAACTGCCTGTTACTTCCTGTCAGTTAGAACTATCAGGAAGTAAACACAGTAAATTCACTTCCTGATTATTTAAACGGGTATAAATTTTGAATAAAACATCTGACATCAATGGGAGTGATCTTTTTTTATTCAGCCGAAAATGATCTACAAAATATATGTTTTCATAAAAAAATGTTTACTGCTCCTTTAAATTTCCCTCTCTTCTCTAGCTCAATCAATGTGCTGCTCTTTCCTCTCACAACCACAGAATGGCATGCTGTAGAAAGCTTTTGTTTTCTAAATGTCCTGCTGTAGTTCAACTGTTAAGATATTCTGAAGTTAAATATTTAACTGAAAATATTTGGTTGACAATGAAGTATATTCTGGGATACCAATCTAATAGCATATAGAAACACATCTCATCGGTAACACCATTACAGTGGTCAGGTGCTATCCCAACATAATATATACAATTTGGAGGATAAAGAAGAAGGAAAATATTGATTTGGGTGCACGCAAATTCTAATATCCTAAGGGAAAATAATAAATTGTGAAAATAAATAACTTTATTAAGAAATAAATATCCTAACATAATCACACAAATAGAAAAGGTTAAAATTGCTCAGAATCAGATAGCCCTAAACTGTGTTGCAAGTATATTGTGACACCTGCATATGTTATTGGGCTAATTCTCCATTATATGCTTATTAATGCATTGTGAGAAAGTTGCATAATGCATTAGATAATTGGAATAAATCCCAATATGAGGTGTCATCTTATCTATAGATGCCCACCACTATGTGGAATTATCCCCAGTGATATGGTAACTGTGGGGTGGAAGTAGCCCTCACCAGCCAGTGTTCCTTGCCTGTTAAATGTGGGCTTCATGTTGCGGATCTCTCCCCAGTTATAGTTTGTATAATTCAACCATTCATTCAGTAGTCTCATGTATTAAATATGCTGTATGATGATTCAGCTTACTACTTTGCATCTCTAGCGTAAGAATTAATTATGTAGTCTCTATCTGTTTCTAAGCTGTTGTGGAGCACCTTCGCATCACAGTGCTTGGATAATGGGACAAAATTCTCAGCTTAGAGGAACGAGATAAGCTCTGCATAACAGAGGAGAGGAAAGAATATTAAGTGTCCACCAATAGTGCAACAAATTCTGCTAGACTGCCAGTGGTGATACAGTTCTCTTACATATCGCAAAGCATCTCTTGAAATCTAAATAACCTAAATATCACATACCTCTCTCTCAATTCCTCTCTTATTATACATTCAGTACATAGAAGGTATTATGAAGCTTAGAGGAACAAGATGAACTCTGTTGTATAATGGTGGAATGGAAAGGATACAAATGATCTACCAATTGTACAGTGATTAATTCTCCTAGCTTGCTGGTGGCAATGCGGGTCTCTTACACATCGAAAAGCATTTCTTGCAATCTAAATGACACAAATATCACATACCGCTCTCATTTCATACATAATTACTGTCTGCACATCATTGAATTATGATGCAATCTGGACACTAACTTTCATTAAACTTGCACCTCACTAACCAACAATTATTTTCTCTATAATTATTTGGGTCTTATTCCTACATAATAAGTGATTCACTCATTTCATAATAGCTTTGGGGGCAAGTCTGACATACTAAAAAGGAAAGAACAGATAATTTTCAGCAGAAATGAAATGTTTGGGAATACTAATACTTAGGACAGTTTAGTAGATACAGATGAATATGCTTAGGCTCTGAAGAATGTATATAAATTGTTAAACAAACAAGATCTTGGTGGAATTTATACTTTTTTTCAAAAATACATAAGTAACAATACCATGCCACAGGGGCACAGGATTCCCCTCATATGAATTAAAAACGGCCTTCCTCAAACAAAAATGGGTAGAAGCATTAAATGCATGTTCTCACTCTAATGTTGATACTAACAGAGCATGAGGAAATTAATCTCAAGGATATAGACAGAGAAATTGACCAGATATCGGATGGTTTAACATCATTTGAGGAACTGGTAGATTTCCAAACTGATAATAAGAAATACCAGAAAACATTAGATACCTTAATCTCAGGCAAACGCCAGAAACTAGCAAGGGATGAGAAGGACAACAAGGATAGAATCTATAAGTGACAATAAAAAGTTTTTTTTTCACCAGAAAAACCAAACAGTATACTTAAAGCCACAACATCATCTACACAGACAGCCAAGAACAAGACCAGCAAGGCCAAAACCTATAAAGGTCCTTTCTAAGGGCTTAACATATATACCTACTAGATATCTAGATCATTTTGACATGATTAAAGACATATATTTGTTTTGTGGAAGAAGTTTTTTTGCTATTAATGTAGAGGAAGAATCCAATGATGAGCAAGAAACACCATTACTGAAATCCCTCAGAATTTAAATTCCTGGAAACAATTATGCTGAAATCAAAATTTATGACATCATTTAACATCTCTTCTCATATTCAAAATTTCTCAGAGCTGGTATGCAGAGATCTGTTATTAGTAAAACCTATAGTCAGAGGAATATGAGTTCTATTGAACTTGATGCCCTGAAAGAACTAGAAAGTTGGTCAGATGTCATGAGCAAACCCTCCAACAAAGGGGGAAACATAATCTTATAGCCTCAAGATATGTATGAATTTGAAGCTCAGCGCTAACTGGATAATCCAATGTGCTACCAGAAAATCCTGGGTAAGCCTACACAAAACCTTTTTTACAATTATACACTGCGATCCTAATAAAAGCAAAGGAGCAGACAAAGTGACAAAGACTATCAATTTTTATTTACAAAAGGTCCCAAAGTTCAGATGTTCTATATGTTACAGAAGGTACATAAAAACCTGAAGAACCCACAAGATTGTCTGACTGTGTCTGGTAATCAATGCCTAACAGAAAATGCCAGCAAATATGTGGACCAGAAATTAAGAAGACATGTTGAATCCCTTCCATCATATACCAGAGACACTATGGATGCATTATTGAAATTAGAAAAGGCACAAACTAGCATTGATACCATTTTGGTCACCATCAATGTTGAGTCCTTATATACAAGCATCATTCATGATCTGGGACTTAATGCGGTCTGATATTTTTTAATGCTTGAAGGACCACAACACGCAAATTTTTATAACTTTATGCTCAAATTACTAGAATTTATATTAAAATTCAACTATTTCACTTTCAAAGATGCTTTCTATTTACAAATTCAGAGGACTACTATGGGAACAGCATGTGCCCTAACATATGCAAATTTGTTTTTAGGATGGTGGGAAACAGAGCATGTCTTCATGTGTAGTAAGTCCAATTATACAAAACATATATCGTTATGGCTCAGATACATAGATGACATATTTTTCCTTTGGGAATCCACTGTAGATTGTCTGGAAGATTTTTTTCATCTTGAATACTAACTCACTGAACCTACCTTTTTACTAAACAATGGAGTCTGGAATCTTTACCTTTCTTGGATAAAACTATATACTAAGATCCAACAGGCAAAATAGTAACAGATTTGTTTAGATAGGAGACTGCCACCAACAGCATACTAGAGGGTACCAGTGCTCATATTGTTCAACAGTAGAAGACTGCCACCAACAGCATACTAGAGGGTACCAGTGCTCATATTGTTCAACATTAAGAGCATTACCTATAGGTGAATTTTTATGTATTCACAGTAATTGCTCTCGAGACCAGGATTTTGAGTCAAGGGCATTGGAACTGTCGCTGAGGTTACGGGAAAGGGGGTATAGTAAACGCTTAAGAAAGCATACTACAGAGCAAAGAAAATGCAGAGAGCACATCTGCTGTCTCCTTAAAGGGATGGTAATGTTTCATAATAAAAGCAGCTCTAATTAATCAGCATAGTATTTGGACTTTGGAGAATGTTATTTCAATTTTGTCAGAGTTGTAGTTCAAGAGTAATTCAATGACAAAGTATACCCCTCCCGTCCCTTTTACTGATGTAACACTGTTCAGCCAGATCAGAAGGAAGGTGCCCAGGTACACTGCAGAGAGGGACAATCTTCAATTAAGATAATGGAAAAACCTGAAAAACTTGTCAAGGGGGGCAGGGTTTTCATTGTTTTCATAGAATGAAGATTGTCCCCTGCTGTTATCTGTCTGGTCTTACAACCAGATTCCACATCTGAGAAGAGATGGCTTACTCTAGGTAAAAGGGGCAGGAATAGAAACTTTGCTTGTGAATATCTCTCAAACCATAAAGGATTGAAAGATAAGACTTATATAGTTCTTCTTGTTTTTTTAATGCCTACAAAATAAAATAAAGATAAAACGAAGTATTACTATCCCTTTAAGATAAATACTCCACCAATGACCAAGACAGTGTATGCTTTATTAGTAGATACACCGAAGAAAGTAACCAAGTTATAGCGACCATCAACAGTCACTGGAATATACTTCAGGAGGATACAGATCTCAAAAATATTTTAGGACCTAAAGTTTCCACAGGTTTCAGAAGAAACAGAAACCTAAAAGACTCCATTACAACTAGTCACTATCTAAAATATGGCCCCAAAACCTACACTATCAAGGTTTCATACCCCTGTAATACTTGCAGATTATGCAACATACCTTGGAAGACACATGTGATTTCTAAATATATCAATTGTAATACAACAGGCATTAAATACTGTCTAGAGTGCACTTGCCTTAAACAATACGAGGGTATGACCTCTAGAACTCTAAAGGAACAAGTCCTAGAGCATAGAGGTAAGATCAGAAGGGCACCAGTGGATATTGATAAGGAGAGAATTAGCACCACAGGAGAAGTTTTCTTAACATCAGTGTCTACACATTTCTATGAAAAACATCAGAGTGATGCTTCCCAATTAAGATGATGGGATTTGGAGAGAGTACAACTAGGGATCCGTGGAGGAGATATCGAGTAGGCATTATTAAAACGGGAATGCCTCTGGATTTTTCTCCTAGACTGTGTAGAACCAAAGGGCATATATATTTTAACAAAATAGGTGTAGTACAGTCTTCCTTTAACATAAGTACGATGGAGGTATATTAAAGCATTAGGCAGAAGATGACCAAATATGTTTTACTAGTGTAAAAGCCCGAGTACACGGACCAAGGTCTGTGTAATGTTAACCCTTTGAGTGCCAGAGGGGTATGCAACGCATTGCTTTGCAAAGCGGTGCATACCCCTCTGTCACTCAAAAGGTTAAGAGACCGCTGCAGTCTTGTGTCGCCTCACTCACGCGATGCAATCATGTGCAGTAGAAACTGCGGGCAGTCTCTGCTGTGCATGACTGCATTGTGACAAACATCCTAGAGAATTATTATATATGATTATGACAACAGTTAATCATCACATGTTTTGATCATTCAATTAAATAAAGTGCAAAATTATTCAACAAAATATATCAGTTTAATCTAATGCAGACTATTTCCTATGTACACATACATATTTCTACTGAACCAAGTTATCAGTGACTTATAGTAGTGTCTACTAGCAGGCATACCCATGGATTCAGCAATTATGCACTTCTGAAGGGATCTATTCTGTAATATCAAAGTGTCATCTAATTGCTTAACAATTAAATGTCTATTATATTATTTAAATTGGATTTATATCAATTAGCGTATTCTTCAGACAGTATCTACTAAGATATAGAATATATTTTATAATTGATCTGAATTAAATCTTTTTTCCCATATAGAATTATTTAAACAGGGACCTCTTTAGGACCTGGGAGCTTCCTCCTAGCAGGAGCTGTGTTATCCAGGTAAAAATACAGATCACATGGGGCACCCTTGTCACACCGCTGATGCAGGCATAATGAATTCTGAAACATGTTAGGTGAACACTGGATTTGTCTGGCATGTGGGGAGCCTCTGACCACATGAATTTTAGATCAGAGGAATGAACCAAATTCTCCCCCACTGGCTAATATAAGAAATAGATTTTAATATTCAGGAACAAGATTCCCCATAATACCTTCTATGTACTATATTTACAATCCCTGGTTCTTAGAATCTTCTTAAGTGTAACCTGGGTTGGGTAGGAATTGGCCCCTAGTCAGTTAGGCTTATCAGTTGCTTACCTAATCAAGTGTAAGGTAGCTGAGAAAAAGCTACTATCATGAGGTTAGGCCTCTTTCTAGTAATAAATTGAAGTAAGTCTTGTTAACAACATAATTTAATTATGTGTAGACAGAAATCATCTTTGAAATATGAGAGGTACGTGATATTTGTGTCATTTAGATTGCAAGAAATGCTTTGTGATGTTTAAGAGATCCGCATTGCCACCAGCAATCTAGGAGAATTAATCACTGCACAATTGGTAGATCCTTTGTATCCTTTCCATTCCTTCCTTATATGGACATCATCTAGCTCCTCTAAGCTCCATAATACCTTCTACCTACTGAATGTATAATAAGACAGGAATTGAGAGAGAGGTATGTGATATTTATGGTATTTAGATTTCAAGAGATGCTTGAAATGTCTAAGAGACCCACATTGCCACGAGGAGTCTAGCAGATTTTGTTGCACTGCTGGTGGATACTTAGTATCCCTTTCCTCTCCTTGGTTACGCAGAGCTCATCTAGTTTGTCTAAGAATTTTGTCCCATTACCCGAGCATTGTAAAAAGCTTAGAAACATATGGAGACTAAGTAATAGTCCCTTACTCTAGAGATGCAAAGTAGTAAGCTGAATCATTACATACAGCATATTTAATGCATGAGAATACCAAATGAATGGTTTAATTGTATAAACTATGATTGGGAGTCAGTTATATTTGGGGACAGATCCGCAACATAAAGTCCATATCTAACTAGGGGTGGACAAAAGATCACGCTGTATTCCCGAGAGAAATCTCACGAAAACCAAGTTGTTGACCCCTTTTTCACAGGAAAATCCGCTTTTAAACCAGCAATTAAATCAGTATTTTTCGACCATTGGCCAAATTCTTCACCATTTTTTCAATGGCTAGAAATTTTCCGCCCATTGATTTACATGTTTTTTGCCTTTTTGCTATAAAAACGTGACGTATTCAAGGGAGTGAAACACAATAGAAGCAGGTACAGAGTGAGGTAGATGTGCTGTGCTGTTCTGCTGTGATCTTCTGGAAAAATTGAGGCAAGAAAGGCTCATAAATGAGAACGTTTAAAAATAGTAAAAGGAGGAATTGGAAGGACCCTTATGTATCCACTTAGTCTGAAGAGGAGGGACAAGTGAGCACTACAGAACCTGTGCTGTTCAGTCTCCTTAAATCACTCATAGGGATTTTGGAGAATTTAATGGGAAGAAAAGGGTAATAGTGAGAACAGGACAGGTCAGCTGCCCGTGCCTGCTGCCAGACATGCTGCCCCTGCTTTCGCCATTGCTGTACTTGCTGCCAGACATGCTGCCCCTGCTTTCACTAGTGCTGTGCCTGCTGTCAGACATCCTGCCCCTGCTACTTCTACCACCATTGGTGTGCCTGCTCAGAAATGCTGCCCCTGCTGCCACCAGTGCTGTGCCTGCTGCCAGTGCTTTGCCTGCTGTCAGAAATTATGCCCCTGGTGCCACCAGTGCTGTGCCTGCTGTCAGTACTGAATCTGCTGCCACCAGTATAGAACCTGTTGCTAGTGTGTCTTGTAATACTCAGGAGGGGAGAAGGAGAAGACGATGCCAAGTGTGACAACAGGGGACCCTAAGTCACACTTGCCATCCCCAAACCATATTGCCAGTGCTAGTACTACTACTAAGAAGGTCCAACAGCTTGTTAGTGTTAGGAGAGAAGGAGGGGGTAATCAATATCCTCATATTACTAGTGATTGTGAGGAGGAAGACTCTGTGGCTGAACTTGATGTGATTGGTGTTAGTAGTTATAGCAATAATGGTGAAGCAGCTGATGGGACTAGTGTTAGGGGAGTGGTAGGGGAAGCATTTGAGAGCATACCGACTAGTAGTGATGAGCGAGCACCGTGATGCTCGGGTGCTCGGGTGCTCTGACCGAGCACCCCCTGCTGCTCGAGTGCTCGGCCGAGCACCCGAGCCCCATTGAATACAATGGGAGCACTCGAGCATCAAACCAGGCACCCCCTGCTCTGATGAGCGGAGGGTGCCTGGTCAATGTCCCCCTTCATGTCCGCTATGCCCCTCTTCCACAATGTCCCCCTTCATCTCCTCTATGCCATAGAGGAGATGAAGGGGGACATTGTGGAAGAGGGGCATAGCGGAGATGAAGGGGGACATTGTGGAAGAGGGGCATAGACTCTATGCCCCTCTTCCACAATGTCCCCCTTCATCTCCGCTATGCCCCTCTTCCACAATGTCCCCCTTCATCTCCTCTATGGCATAGAGGAGATGAAGGGGGACATTGTGGAAGAGGGGCATAGCGGACATGAAGGGGGACATTGTGTAAGACGGGCATAGCGGAGATGAAGGGGGACATTGTGGAAGAGGGGCATAGAGTCTATGCCCCTCTTCCACAATGTCCCCCTTCATGTCCGCAATGCCCCCTTCATCTCCGCAATGCCCCCGTACCTCCATTCCCTGGTGGTCCAGCGGAGCTTCTTCGGATCTGTGCCTCTTCCGGCACAGATCCTCTTCACCCGAGCTTGTCGGGCGAGCACATGGCGGTACTCGTACGAGTACCGCCATGTGCCGAGCAGAGCGATGCTCGAGCCGATCCGAGCATCGGCCGAGCACGCTCGCTCAACACTACCGACTAGCGGTCAAGGGACACCACACTATTCCTCTGGCCCTGGGAGTCCCCTTCCATTCACTACAGTGTCCAAATGGAACATGGTCCTGAAGAGGCCAGAACTGTTGGTGGGTAGCAGGTGCAGAAATAATAATACCATCACCACCAGCAGGAGCACAAATCATCTGCCTGCTGCTACTGCTGCCAGTCTGCCTTCTTCATGTCACCAAGAAATGGCAAATGTGACATTAGGGGACCCTCTGTCACATTGCTTGTCACTTCCTCCAACCTCCAGATGCTGGAGAAGCTGGGGTGGAAGAAACACTGATGGAATTTTACGCAGAAACTGAGAAGAGAAGGAATGGTACACAGGCATGAGGATAGGCATCACCACCACCACCCCAGTGAGCTTTTGGAATTTGCAACTGCTCTAATTCCTGCTACTGCTGAGTTGCAAGGGCAGCAGAATGCTGAGGAGCAAGCTAATGTGCCACAGACCACCGTGGACAAAGTGGGAATGGGATCAACAAGTGATGAGGGACTAGGACAGGTTCCACTTGCCAGCAACAGCAATAATCCTGGTCCTAGTTGCAGTGCTGATTCTGAGGCAGTAGCAGCAACAGCAGCAACATCATCTGCTTCCACAGACAGTGAAGGGAAATGTGGAGGACAAGCAGAAAGAGGCAATTTTTCTCCACCTGTTCCCTATTTCTATCCCCTGAAGTCATGTGTGTGTGGATTATTTTTCTCTTCCAGCAGGCACAGTGCAGTCATCACCAACGGCACTTTGCACAATTTGTGACAAGTCAGTGAGAAGAGGAAAGGAGGGAACACACCTTGGCAAAACCACCCTGATAACACATCTGAAACACAGTATCACGGTGCCCGTGATTCCCTGTTAGTCACACTGATGGTACCTGTGCATTGGTGCAGATTGTTTGGCCCGCCCAGGATGTTCCTTTTTATACTGGGCCTGTGACAGCTGTCTGATGCCCTTTCGTGGTGTTCCTGAAGTTGAGCCTCTTGCTGAGTTACTGTGTTCCTGTGTACCGATTCGGCTCGTCTGACCATTCTCTGTTCCTGCTCTCTGATTGGATTCCTGCGCTGTCTGACTTCCTGCTCCGTTACCGACCTGGCTGTGGCTGACGTTCCTGCTCCGTTACCGACCTGGCTGTGGCTGATGTTCCTGCTCCATTACCGACCCGGCTGTGGCTGACTTCCTGCTCCGTTACCGACCTGGCTGTGGCTGACGTTCCTGATCGAGAGGTTCCTGGTTCCGGTCATCGCTGACGGTTGCTCATCAGTTCCTGAGTTCCTGTGTTCCAGGTCGCCCGACGGCCCAACTGTAGTAGTGGGGCTCCGTTCATTCACTCTCATTGGTGCTATACTGTGGCTTTCGTTTACCGAGCTGTTGTATGCTAGCTGAGCTGCCCCTCTGTGGCCGTACCTGCCCGATCCGCTTACTGTGTGTGTGTTGCCTCCATTATAGAGCCGATTACACTTGCCAAGCCTTATCATACTATCAGAGCCGCTTACACAGTCTGAGCTGCGCTTTGTACCTAGTCTGTCCGTGGCTTAAGCAGAGCAGTTTAGTCCCGGTACGTGGTTTACCGTGCATGCATCTCCCGGTGCAGTGGCCTCCGTTTGCTCTCGCTGTATGGTACTGATATGGCACCGGAAGGGTGTCTGGGCGCTAGTCATTGCTCGTGTGTAGTCTCATTCATCGCATTCCTGTGCAAGGCTCTCGGTGGCTGGTATAGTGTTACTCCTGTTGGCACCTGGTGGGTGACCTGGCTCTGATCTCCTTTGGCTCACAACAGTACTCCTGTACGTTCAAGGGCTTGACAGGTTCCGTTTACCAGTTCTGCTAGCGGCTCTCCCATTCACTCCTCGTGGAGTTTTACTCAGATCTGGTTGCTTGTGCAGTCTCCTTGGGCGTCCTTTTGTAACAGCTATATGAGAGTGATTTGAGCAAGCCTACTACTGATCGTGTATTCTTCCAGAGACTTATTGGTTCAGCTGGGCGTTGTCAGCCTACCATCATTGTGACTGATCAGTGGGTTATTCCTTAACCTTTGTCTATCCTGTTATACAGTATTATTCCATATTTTATGTCTATTACTGCTTTATACCAGTCTGTCTATGCCTGACCTGGCCCCCAGGGGCGCTATTCCTGATTTTCAGTTCAAAATAAACTGTGTTTTTACTTATAACCTTGTCTGAGTGTCAGAAAACCGTAACAGTACGAAAGGGCCATGACCTCTGACGGTAAAGGTGACATTAATACACAGAACCTCCACTGGAGGATGGATGTGCACGAGCAGCGCTTGGGCCAGTTGGCACTGGCCATGCAAACCTTGCTAGAACGTACGGTACACCTTGAGAAACCTAACCAAAATCCGGTGGTTCCCCCAGTTGTGACACCGGATCACGTTGCTGGTCAAATGGTTGCCGTCTCCAGAAGTTTAACGGCGGCGGCGCCGTTACCGTTGAGATACAATGGCGAACCCACCCTGTGTAGAGGGTTTATTAACCAACTTGAGATATTTCTAGAACTCACGCCTCACGCTTTTCTGAACGACCGTAGTAAAGTGGGGTTCATGATATCTCTATTAACGGGTAAAGCCCTGGCATGGGCTAGCCCACTATGGGAGAAGGCCAAACCATGTACATCAGACTTTGACGAATTTGTCAAGCAGTTTCGGAGAGTATTCGAGCTGCCTGGGAGAACCTCCTCTGCTGCCAAAAGATTAATGGAGATTCAGATGGGCGAACGCACCGCAGGCGAGTACGCCATAGAATTTCGGATACTGGCAGCAGAGGTAGGGTGGAATAATGAGGCTCTAGTGGCAGCTTTTTCCCAGGGACTATCAGATGTTATTAAAGATGAAATTGCGGCCAGAGAGGTCACCCACCAGGAATCTAAATTTGCAAGTACCATCCAACAAATTGGCTCCCCGGTTCATTGGTCCATTTAAGATTATCCGTAAGGTTAACCCCGTGGCATACGCACTGGAACTTCCTGCATCTATGCGCATTCATAATGTGTTCCATGTATCACTACTGAAACCCTTGGTTTGCAACCGCTATACTACCACTCCGGTGGTTCCTGGGCCGGTGGATGTTCAAGGTCAAGAGGAATACGAAGTTCAGAGTATTATTGACTCCAGGAGATTTAGAGGTAAATTGCAATATTTGGTCCACTGGAGAGGCTACGGGCCTGAGGAACGTTCATGGGTGGACCAAAAGGACCTCCATGCTCCACGTTTATTACGCAATTTTCACTCTTAATATCTGCATAAACCCAGACCAGCAGGCAGGAGAGGGGGTCTTTGAGAGGGGGGTACTATCACGGTGCCCGTGATTCCCTGTCAGTCACACTGATGGTACCTGTGCATTGGTGCAGATTGTTTGGCCCGCCCAGGATGTTCCTTTTTATACTGGGCCTGTGACAGCTGTCTGATGCCCTTTCGTGGTGTTCCTGAAGTTGAGCCTCTTGCTGAGTTACTGTGTTCCTGTGTACCGATTCGGCTCGTCTGACCATTCTCTGTTCCTGCTCTCTGATTGGATTCCTGCGCTGTCTGACTTCCTGCTCCGTTACCGACCTGGCTGTGGCTGACGTTCCTGCTCCGTTACCGACCTGGCTGTGGCTGACGTTCCTGCTCCGTTACCGACCTGGCTGTGGCTGACGTTCCTGCTCCGTTACCGACCCGGCTGTGGCTGACTTCCTGCTCCGTTACCGACCTGGCTGTGGCTGACGTTCCTGATCGAGAGGTTCCTGGTTCCGGTCATCGCTGCCGGTTGCTCATCAGTTCCTGAGTTCCTGTGTTCCAGGTCGCCCGACGGCGACATTCTGAACTGTAGTAGTGGAGCTCCATTCATTCACTCTCATTGGTGCTATACTGTGGCTTTCGTTTACCGAGCTGTTGTATGCTAGCTGAGCTGCCCCTCTGTGGCCGTACCTGCCCGATCCGCTTACTGTGTGTGTGTTGCCTCCATTATAGAGCCGATTACACTTGCCAAGCCTTATCATACTATCAGAGCCGCTTACACAGTCTGAGCTGCGCTTTGTACCTAGTCTGTCCGTGGCTTAAGCAGAGCAGTTTAGTCCCGGTACGTGGTTTACCGTGCATGCATCTCCCGGTGCAGTGGCCTCCGTTTGCTCTCGCTGTATGGTACTGATATGGCACCGGAAGGGTGTCTGGGCGCTAGTCATTGCTCGTGTGTAGTCTCATTCATCGCATTCCTGTGCAAGGCTCTCGGTGGCTGGTATAGTGTTACTCCTGTTGGCACCTGGTGGGTGACCTGGCTCTGATCTCCTTTGGCTCACAACAGTACTCCTGTACGTTCAAGGGCTTGACAGGTTCCGTTTACCAGTTCTGCTAGCGGCTCTCCCATTCACTCCTCGTGGAGTTTTACTCAGATCTGGTTGCTTGTGCAGTCTCCTTGGGCGTCCTTTTGTAACAGCTATATGAGAGTGATTTGAGCAAGCCTACTACTGATCGTGTATTCTTCCAGAGACTTATTGGTTCAGCTGGGCGTTGTCAGCCTACCATCATTGTGACTGATCAGTGGGTTATTCCTTAACCTTTGTCTATCCTGTTATACAGTATTATTCCATATTTTATGTCTATTACTGCTTTATACCAGTCTGTCTATGCCTGACCTGGCCCCCAGGGGCGCTATTCCTGATTTTCAGTTCAAAATAAACTGTGTTTTTACTTATAACCTTGTCTGAGTGTCAGAAAACCGTAACACACAGACACCATGACATGTCAAACATGTTTAAGCCAAATACCCACCACAGAAATCAAGCACTGCTGTTGCTGTACCCCCTGACTCTCCAGGTGGAGATCAAAGAGGAGTAAGAATAGAAAAACCCAGACAGAGACTGGAAGCTCCATTATGAGTGAAACAACTAGCGTCGCCATCACCTTCTTCCTCTACGGTAACTACATCTTCTACGAATCCACCTCGTTCATCATTATCTCCCCCACCAAATAATAGCCACTCTGTCGATGTTAAGATGTGGCAGTTCGTGTCCACCCATTACACATTCTGTGGTGCACTGACCACACATGACAGTGTGGAGGAGGAGAATCACAAGCAGGGCATTAAATGGCATCTGAGAAGATTCCATCCCACAGAATATGCTCAGATAGTGGCAGGGAGGGTTCATCATTAGTATTAAACTGTCAGCAAGTTGTCATGTGTCCTTAGCGGGGTGTGGACAAGGGGTATAGTGAGAACTGCAGTACTTAGGTTCTGGTGTCATGGTGTTTGGACACAGTTTGCCCACAGATGTTATTTACCACACACACTGTGCGCATTGCAGTTGCTGAGGAGAGGCACAGTTCCTGCTCTCAAGGGAAAAATGTCTATTCTAATAAAAACACACCCATGATTTTGGAGGAGGGGCAGGTGGATAAGAATTATTGGCCAACTTCTACTTTTCTGGGGGCAGTAAATAAAATAATATTTGCTGTCTGTTGTGTTTAACTTCAATGTTCCCATTGATTTCAATGGAATGAGCTACGTGAAAAAAGTAGAAAAATGGCACTTTTCGCAGGTAATTATTCTCCAAGTGGGATGTGTCATTATTCGTTAATTTCAGTTTGAGACAAAACATTTTGCCCATCCCTGCATGTAACAGGCAAGGAACACTGACTTGTAAGGGCTACTTCCACCCCACAGTTACCATATCACTGGGGATAATTCCACATAGTTGTGGGCATATATAGATAAATTGACAACTAATATTGGGATTTATTCCAATTATCTAATGCATTAGGCAACTCTCTCACAATGCATTAATAAGCATATCATGGAGAATTAGCCCAATAACAGGTGTCATTATATATTTGCAACACAGTTTAGGAGAATCTGATTCTGATTATTTTAACCTTTTCTATTTGTGTGATAATGTTTGTATGTTTGTTTCTTAATAAAGTTATTTATTTTCACAATTTATTATTTTCCCTTTGAATATTAGAATCTGTATGCACCCGTATCAACATTTCCCTCTTCCTTGTCCTCTAAATTATTCTTAGTCTTGTATCAGTTGGAGGAGTTTTGAAAACTGGCACCAGTGGCATACACAAGAGATTTGCCAGGTCTTCAATACCTGTGGGAATTGAGATGAAAGAATATTTTTCTTTCATAAAGAACTCTTTAGCTGTTTCTACTTGGTCTAATTGCTTTTCTTCATGGAACAGTTGGCTTCAGTTTATTTATGAGAAGGCAGGTAATCCTTTTCAAAGTACAAATCAGTAGGTAATGGATTTCTGTTAGCAATGTTATGCAGTAAGGGTGCTCTGGTTGGGCAATTAATATGCAATTAGTTGGGGCGTCAAGGTCTGAATTATTATTATTATTATTATTTTTTAGGCTAAAGAATATAGCACAGGTAAACACATTCCAGGTTCCAGGAATCCTACTTCTACTAATGTACTGGGAAGGCTGGTTTTGGTTTAATGCAAATCTGTCCATTAAAGTTTGAGGCATTGTTTAAAGCAATCTTAGACATTTCCTTGTATGCAGCTTTCAGGGTCAATGAAGCCATGTCCAAAAACAAGACAGTAAGGGATACTTTTTTTTTTTTTTTTTTTTTCAAATTAAGAAGTTTATTAAAGATTATACATGTTACAGAATATAGCAAACAATGAAGTAACAAAGTATACTTTCTTATTAAGATAAACACATCTTTTGATCTTTAGCAAAATAAGGTGGTACAGACCACAGACAGTCCTAAAATATCTAAAATTCAAAATCTTATAGTAGACTGTACTATATATCTTGGACAGGCACATTTTTTAGACCACTCCAAGGAAATCATTTGTTTTAAATAAAACGATTGCGGCTCTGCTGCAGAGCCTCTGTGCCGGTCGATACGGATCTCCTGCTGACAGCTTTACAGCTGAAAGCAGGACACATCAACGTTTGAATGCACGTATCTCTCAAACCATAGCAGTTTGAGAGATATGTATTTTTGCATTCAATTCAACTTTTGAAGCTGTATAAAATGCAAGCTATTTATAATGTGACATTACTAACACTTTAAGGAGTATAACATTAAAAGGATTGGCAGATGGCAGTCATCTAGATATTGGTTATATATTAGGCATCATATTTTGGTTATTTTCTCCTGAAGAAGAAATATTTTATTACAAAAGCTTTGAACATTATCTTATGGTTATTTGAATTTTTATACCTGTAGTGTGAACAATAATTACTGTTTTATTCAAGAAATATATATTATTTTTAACTTATCCCCTTCTCTTGTGTTCTGGTACCTGGGTGGTGGAGTAGTATTCCTCTAACAAGAACTTTAATTAATTATTGGAGGGCCAAATAGAGCACTCTATTTGGGGATTTGATATACTCCACATAAGTCCAGGTAGTCCTTTACCCTTGGTGATTTTGCATCCGAGTGAAAAAGATCAGCGGAGGTAGAAAGGTGTCAACCATCCTGGAGTTTATACCAGGAGAGCTGTACAACTTAGTGGTGGGTAACAAGCCTCTAAACCAAATGAGTGAGGATTTTATAGAGCATGGGATGAAAGTGAAGGTTTACATCCTAAGAAAACACTACACTTAGAGGGATTTTTTTTGCACTGTTGTTCTTTTTTATCATAATTTAATATAAAGCTTGTAAATTCTTTTTCGGTTCCAGTGTAAGAGAGGTCTGGATTGTAGACCATTCCTTTGTGTTCTGGGCTTGGCTAAGTGCTGTGAATCATAGCTATGGGGAAGGCCTTACAGTGGCTCATAATGCAGCAAGGATTAGGTGACACAGTATTAAAGGTCTCATGTAGGAGAATCTTCTTTAGGAAATTCAATGGTGTGTAGAAATTCTTCTTAAGCCTGTTATCCTTGCTGTTCATGTGCAAAGTAAAGATATGGGGCATGTAAAATTAATGCAAATCTTGTAATGGATGAAGAAAATACTGTTTAAAATTAATTAATTGCTCATGTTGGTTTATGCTGAACTACTACTTAGGTTTTGTTGGCTTCGATAATACAATTTTAACACTTCTAGCAAGAGATAGGAAAACATTAAGTAAGGTTAGAATTTTTATTGTTTTGGACTTTTTTTATATCATCATATTGATTTTGAAGAAGGTGGGGGAAGTCCTTTTTCATTCTGATTGTCTTCATTTGTCTAGTGTGGGTCAGGATATATTCAATGTTTGCTTGCAACAGGGACTACCTTGCTGTTTTTTGTAAGGATGGCAGTGGAGGCTTGGCTCACAACATTATGGCTGAACTAAGTAAAGTTAAAATAAAATTGTGGTAAGATGAGATACCACTTAGGCTTGTAAGTCTAAGGGGTAACAACAGTTAAAAGAAAGGCTAAAGCATTTGTTTGGTGTTTTACCACCACTTTATTGTATGTGAATGTTATGTTTTTAAGATTAAGAAATGTCAGAAATAAATATGGTCCTCGTGGGTTTGGAAAGCATACTAGGGTATGCAAAGGAAGGAAGTAGTACACAATACTTTAATGGTCTCTTGTATTATTGGATAGTGACAGGAGTGTGTTGGGTCAGGAAAGGTATAAATAGTGGAAGAAAAGCTCAAATTCACTGTAATAAACAACATAACTCAGCCAGAGGAGATCTTTCACTGAACAGCAGGACCCGAATGTCACATGGTGAAAAAAATCCGCTCAAACCTTAAGGTGGCATGTTCTAGTCACCAGAAGGGTCAAATATCTGCCAACCCATACTGGACCAGATTGGCAGATTATGGTCTATACCTTCATCTTACTGAGGAGGCATTCATCCTGCTGTGGATTAACAATGGCTGCACCTTTACCTTGTATAGATAGATAGATAGATAGATAGATAGATAGATAGATAGATAGATAGATTCATTCTATGCAAAAGTTTTAAACAGATGTGAAAAAATGCTGTAAAGTAAGAGTGCTTTCAAAATAGACATGTTAATAGTTTATTTTTTAAAATTAGCAAAATGTATAGTGAGTGAACAGAAGGAAAAATCTAAATCAAATTAATATTTGGTGTTACCATCCTTTGCCTTTAAAATAGCATCAGTTCGTCTAGGTACACTTGCATGCTAGTCCATCAACTACAATGAAGCTACAAGAAAGAATAAGATATTGGATTCCCTAAAGTGTGCTGTCTCTTTCTGTTGACAGGGAAACCATAGGCTGAGTACACCTATATGCTTACATTCTATGGGACGTGCACCGTCACTATATATATGTTATAATTATATTTTTTTGCTTTGTGTGTGCCATTATCACACATTTTGTATCTCTCTCTCCAGATATGAATAATAGCACTTTACTGCCCTTATTGCAAATAAAAAAAATCCTGCCTTTGCTCGACACCTCTGACACCTAAACTCCTCAGCATACTGCTGGGCCACACAGAACATCAAGGATCAGCCAGGCCCAGCTGAATGAACAAGAGATAACTTCAATCAGTCCTGGATCTCATATCCATCATAACATGACAGCTGTTGGCAGTTTTCGAAACTGAAGCAGGAAGAGGAGTGCATAGCTCATTGCAAAGCAATGCATTGCATGCACCTCTTTTCTTTAAAGGCTTAAAATTACCATGTGCAGACAGGTTAGTTAAGGATCCTGGGCTCCTACTAATAACTGTCATGGCAGCTTCCATGGATATGACATCCATGACTGATTCAAGATTTTATCTCTTGAAAAAAATACAAAAGTACAAATGTCATGAGGGCAATTAGGCTTTTTTGCCCACAGTACGGTATGTGGTGCGTTTTTTATTAGGAGGTATAATTTCTTGTTTAAGGAAAAATCTACTTAAACTGCTTGTTACACATAGGCAGAGCTAAGCACCCTGAATAAAATACAGACTACAGGGTATGAACATTTCAACAGTTTGCTATGTACCGAAAGGAACAGAAAATACTAGCAAAGATTATTCTTTCTTATATATTATTTAATTATCAGTATGGAGTGAATGGCACTTTGAGCTGGCATACCTTAGATCAATTATAAATTACCTGCTTCATCGTGGGATCTCTCCTATTGAGTGCCTGAGGCATGAACTCCTTTAAAGAAATGACACAGTTTTCTTTCAAGTTTTTCTTCTTTCTAGAAAGAAAGCCAGGTCAGATTGAAGTTACTGTTTCAGTTATAAAAGGTCAAATGTAATCATGAACTGGAGAAAACTTTTGAATATTTTACTTACTTCAAGAAAAATGAATCAATTTTAGAGAATATACATTATAACTCAAAAGAAGACTTATTGGGACCTTTGAGTAATGATCGGTTTTGGGAATAAGTAGGTAGAAAAATGTGCAAAAATATGTACTAATAAAACTGCAATGTTTCCATATGTAATAATCATTCCAATATTATGGTACGTAAAATCGTTATGGTATGCCATACACATTTAAAGGAATAGTAATGATTATTTGTGACAGAAAGGTATCCTATTCATTGCATTGCATTGAATGGGATATCTCTCCAGCACTCAAAGGGTTAAAAATAAGCATGCAGAAATAATCTGACATTGACTGTGGTGTTTAGCATACACACCATTATAGTGTTAATCTCATTGTCTTTCTTAATATCCCTCAATCTGTTTGTCTCTCTCTCTCATTGCCTCTCTATTGCTATTACTGTCTCATTCTTTCAATCTCTTTCATTCAAACTCCTGATCACTGTCTTTGTCTTTTCCTCTTGCTCTGTGGGGTGAATGTATGAAAACCATTCCACACTAAATCAGGTGCTGGGATCAATATTCAGTCCCTATTCCTGTCAAACCACCAGTGCACTAAGCTACAGGTGTCAAATTCCTCCCCTTAAAGGGATAGTAATGTTTCATAATAAAAGCAGCTCCAATTAATCATCATAGTATTTGGACTTTGGAGAGTTTTATTTCAGTTCTGTCAGAGCTGTAGTTCAAGAGTAATTCAATGACAAAGTATCCCCCTCCCGCCCCTTTTACTGATGTAACACTGCTCAGCCAAAGCAGAAGGGAGGTGCCCAGGTAGACTGCAGAGAGGGACAATCTTCAATTAAGATAAGGGAGAAACCTGAAAAACTTGTCAAGAGAGGCAGGGCTTTCATTGTTCTCATAGGAAGAAGATTACCCCATGCTGTTATCTGTCCAGTCTATGGACTGCATTCCACATCTGAGAAGAGATGGCTTACACTAGGCAAAAGGGGCGGAAGGGGAAACTTTGCTTGTGAACATCTCTCAAATCATTCTTCATGTTTTTTTAATGCCCACAAAATAAAATAAAGATAAAGTGAAGTATCACTATCCATTTAATGCTGATTTTTCCAAGGGAAGGGTAATGAGGCAATCAATGGAGATTTCGGGGTGTTCCTTTTCTCAGTGTCTAAATGTTTTACCTAAAAAGTGAAACATGAAAAAAATGACATTCCAATAATTTATAAAATAAAAATTTTCCACATTTTTAATGGGACTGGAATCAATGATAATATGTAATTTCACCCAAGAGAAGACATTCCCTCTCGTACTCCTGCCATGCTAACTCCCCGTATAAAAGTGGGTCTTAGTTTACTGAATGTTGTCAGTATGTGTTTTGGAAAGAGACAGAAAGCAGCTGAATTTTTGCTGCTAGTAGTGTAGGCAGACAGGCAAAGAGAGAAAGAGAGCTGGAGTTGCTTGATAGAAATATTGATGGTAATCAATTGCTCTCTGGTAATATGGGGTGCAGGTTTGTGGGAGTGAAGTGAGAAAGAAGAGCTAAAAATAATTGAAAACCTTTTTTTATTAATAAGTGGGAGGCAGACAGGCATGTGATCCTTCCTACCTGAGCTGGCTGAGCCTGAGATTCAGCTGAGAATGAGGGATAAATATTAAACAGACAGACAGAATACATCATACATTAAAGACAACCATACAACAGGTACGAATTCACATACTGTGTTACACACACTCACTTCCATAGCCTCACAGAGTGTTTGAACTGGTGCTGCACTTGTGCTTTATCCTTTATTGCAATTTGCTGCTGATTCTGAAGCTTAAAGATCTATCATGTACTTTAGTATAAAAAAATAACATGCAGTCAACTAGTGTTGAGGCAGATATGCAAAGGGGGAGCTGGAGATGCAGGGAAGTTGCTTGTGATTTGTAGACAGTGACACTTTCAGCCACAGACTGGGTAGGTTAGAAAAAGAACAACAACTTTTGACTGATAGATAACAGACACACAGGAGGTCCTACACCTGAGCAAATACAAACAAATAACAAAGCACTATTCCACAACTGAAAACAGTGTACATAATAATACAATAATAAATAATTGTTAAAAAAGTATCTTGTTGCTATCTCAGCTATTCCGCTTCCACACAGGGTGTTCACAGTAGCACCTTTATGAACTAGTTCGACAACTAAACAACAAGAAGACTTGAGTGTAAAAGATCTGAGAGAAGCATCTGCATACACTATACTCCTATCTAGAGTGTTTCTACTTACAGTGCAGGAGAGTCAAAAGGGCCCAACATATGAATGGTACGATGTAACTATCCTTCAGTAAAAGTGAACAGGAAACACTTTGAAACAGCAAGTTACATGATTTTTCCTCATATGTACTCTTGCGATGGAATCTTAAAAATAAAGCACAAGAAATGAGGGTGAAAGCTACCCTCTAAGGGTAATACATATAGAGGTAGAAAGCCCCCTTCTGATGCTGCAAGAAACCTACTCACCAAATCGGGAATATATTGTATTTTCTTCTTCAGTTAATGACTGTTAGATTTTCCATTATTCCAATCTTGTTTATATTGGACATCTTGCTTCAGGCTTATATCACTGGCTTCATCTGGTGAGTAGATTTCTTGCAGCATCAGACGGTGGCTTTTTGCATCTAGCGGATTTGTCCTTAGTGGGTGGCTCTCCCCTCTCTCTTGTACTATATTTTCAAGATTCCATTGCAAGAGCATATATGAGGAAAAATCTTAAACATAAAGCACAAGAGATGAGGGTGAAAGCTACCCTGTAAGGGTAATACATATAGTGGTAGAAAGCCCCCTTCTGATGCTGCAAGAAACCTACTCACCAAATCGGGAGTATATTGTATTTTCTTCTTCAGTTAATGACTGTTAGATTTTCCATCATTACAATCTTGTTTATATTGGACATCTTGCTTCAGGCTTATATCACTGGCTTCATCTGGTGAGTAGATTTCTTGCAGCATCAGACGGTGGCTTTTTGCATCTAGCGGTATTATCCTTCGTGGGTAGCTCTCCCCTCTCTCTTGTGCTATATTTGCAAGATCACATATGAGGAAAAATCATGTACCCTGCCATTTGAAAGTGTTTCCTATTCACATAAACTGAAGGACAGTTCCATCATTTTTGTCATATGTTGGGCCCTTTTGATTGTACTGCATTGTAAGTAGAAGCGCTCTAGATATGAGCATGGTGTATGCATATGCTTCAGATCTTTTGAACTTTTGTTTTCTTTTTGTTTAGCAATAGTGATGAGCGAGCACCCCAATGCTCGGGTGTTCGGGTGCTCTGACCGAGCACCCCCTGAGGCTCGAGTGCTCGGCCGAGCACCCGAGCCCCATTGAAGTCAATGGGAGGACTCGAGCATTACACCAGGCACCCCCTGCTCTGATGAGGGGAGGGTGCCTGGTCCATAGGAAAAGGGAAGAAAAGGATGGAAACACCACAGAAATGGTTCAGGGACAGCATAGGGAGGATGTCTGGATGCATCTTGGACTCCAACATCGCTGCTGGGAACGATCTTTCGCCCGTAGTACGCCATTTTTACAGACTGACCATAAAACACACAAAAAGGAAAATAAAAACGACTTTAGGTGAAAAATTGTTACCAAACAATATTTGCTGTATATTTACTTGTATATCATCTGCAAATTATCCCAAAAATTTCCTTGATTTTCGGAAGTGAGGCCATGATTAAGAGGGAAACGTGCGCAGAGGCAAATTCTCCCAAAAATTTCCTTGATTTTCAGAACTGAGGCCATGATTAAGAGGGAAACGTGCACAGAGGCAAATTCTCCCAAAAATTTCCTTGATTTTATTGAACTGAGGCCATGATTAAGAGGGAAACGTGCGCTGAGCTGACCATCTAAAACATTATGGGTGAGGGTCTGCTGCAGAGCTGACCATCCTAAACATTATATGCGAAGGCCCGCTAGTGAGCTGACGCTATAAAACATTATATGAGAGGGCCCGCTAGAGAGCTGACCCAATAAAACATTATATGAGAAGGCCCGCTGGTGAGCTGACCTATATAAAAATTGTCAAACAGGGCCCGCTGGTGAGCTGGCCCTATATAAAAATTATATCACAGGGCCCGCTGGTGAGCTGGCCCTATATAAAAATTATATCCCAGGGCATATGGAAGAGGAGGAGGAGGATGAGAAGATTAAGAGTCAACCATATACCCGTTTTTTGGGTGGAAGGGGTGAATGGGAATACAGAGTATTCCCATCATTGTAAATAACATATATAAAGTGAGTTTATGTTCCCCCGGGGCTTTCCTCCAGTGGAGTGGAGAAGTCAGGGGAAATCCAGGCCTTGTTCATTTTTATAAGTGTCAACCTATCAGCATTGTCGGTGGAAAGGTGGATACTAATGATGAGCGAGCACCCCGATGCTCGGGTGCTCGGGTGCTCTGACCGAGCACCCCCTGAGGCTCGAGTGCTCGGCCGAGCACCCGAGCCCCATTGAAAAGCATGGGAGCACTCGAGCATTAAACCAGGCACCCCCTGCTCTGATGAGCGGAGGGTGCCTGGTCAATGTCCCCCTTCATCTCCGCTATGCCCCTCTTCCACAATGTCCCCCTTCATCTCCTATGCCATAGAGGAGATGAAGGGGGACATTGTGGAAGAGGGGCATAGCGGAGATGAAGGGGGACATTGTGGAAGAGGGGCATAGACTCTATGCCCCTCTTCCACAATGTCCCCCTTCATCTCCGCTATGCCCCTCTTCCACAATGTCCCCCTTCATCTCCTCTATGGCATAGGAGATGAAGGGGGACATTGTGGAAGAGGGGCATAGCGGAGATGAAGGGGGACATTGTGGAAGAGGGGCATAGCGGAGATGAAGGGGGACATTGTGGAAGAGGGGCATAGAGTCTATGCCCCTCTTCCACAATGTCCCCCTTCATCTCCGCAATGCCCCCTTCATCTCCGCAATGCCCCCGTACCTCCAGTCCCTGGTGGTCCAGCGGAGCGTCTTCGGATCTGTGCCTCTTCCGGCACAGATCCCCTTCACCCGAACATGTCGGGCGAGCACATGGCGGTACTCGACGAGTACCGCCATGTGCCGAGCAGAGCGATGCTCGAGCCGATCCGAGCATCGGCCGAGCACGCTCGCTAATCACTAGCGGATACGCTTATCTGTTATGATGCCACCAGCAGCACTAAATACCCGCTCAGACAGAACGCTGGCGGCAGGGCAGGCCAGCACCTCCAAGGCGTAGAGTGCCAGTTCATACCACGTGTCCAGCTTGGACACCCAGTAGTTGCAAGGCACAGAGGGATCATTCAGGACGCTGACACGGTCTGCTACGTACTCCTTCACCATCTTCCAAAACTTTTCCCTCCTTGTGACACTAGGCTGCGCATCAGGGTGAGGGTGCTGGCGGGGTGTCATGAAGGTGTCCCACGCCTTGGAGAGTGTTGCCCTGCCTTTCTCGGAACTGCTGTGTGCTCCCCTTTTCTCCCCTTCTCGGTTGGCCAAGGTAGCACGTACTCTGCCGCCAGCGTTGTCAGATGGAAAATTTTGGAGCAATTTTTCAACAAGAACCTTCTGGTATTGCAACATTTTGCTTGTCCTCTCCACCGGAGGAATGAGAGATGAGAAATTCTCTTTGTAGCGGGGGTCCAGAAGGGTGAACACCCAGTAATCCGTGTTGTCTAAAATGCGTACAACGCGTGGGTCACGGGAAAGGCAGCCTAACATAAAGTCAGCCATGTGTGCCAGAGTACCAACAGTCAAGATTTCGCTGTCCTCACCAGGAGGATGACTCTCAATCTCCTCATCCTCTTCCTCCTCTTCTGCCCACCCACGCTGAAGAGATGGAAATAAAGTTCCATGGCTACCCTCTGTAGCGGAGGCAACCGTGTCTTCCTCCTCCTCCTCCTCCTCCGCCTCCTCCAATTGTCGCTGAGAAGACGAAGTGAGGGTGCTCTGGCTATCACCTTGTGTAAGCTCTTCCTCCCCCATTTCCACCTCTTCCACATGCAAAGCGTCGGTTTTAATTGTGAGCAGCGAGCGTTTCAGTAGACACAGAAGTGGGATGGTTACACTGATAATAGCGTTATCGCCGCTCACCATCTGTGTCGATTCCTCAAAATTGCGTAAAACCTCGCAGAGGTCTGACATCCATTCCCACTCCTCACTTCTGATTACAGGAAGTTGAACGGAGAGGCGACGACCGTGTAACAGCTGGTACTCCACTACTGCCCTCTGCTGCTCACAAAGCCGGGCCAACATGTGGAAGGTGGAGTTCCAGCGCGTGCTCACGTCACACAGCAGCCGGTGAGCTGGCAATTGTAAGCGCTGCTGCAGCTTCAACAGGCCGGCTGAAGCTGTAGATGACTTACGGAAATGTGCACACACGCGGCGCACCTTGGTCAAGAGATCATGCACATTGGGGTAGGTTTTTAGAAATCGCTGCACCACTAAATTAAATACATGCGCTAGGCATGGTACGTGTGTGAGCTTGCCGAGCTCCAAAGCCGCCACCAAGTTACGCCCATTATCACACACAACCATGCCTGCTTGCAGGTTGAGTGGCGAGAGCCACTGCTCGGTCTGGTGACTAATCCCCTGCAACAGCTCTGAGGCCGTGTGCTGTTTGTCCCCAAGGCAGATCAGCTTCAGCACGGCCTGTTGACGCTTCCCCACTGCAGTGCTACACTGCTTCCAGCTACTGGCTGATGGGGGAGTGGCGCTGTGTGTAGAGAATTCGGAGGTGGAAACGGAGGAGGAGGAGCCAATAACGTAGGTGCTGGTGGAAACCCTGATGGAGGTAGGGCCCGCAATCCTCGGCGTGGGTAGCACCCGTGCCATCCCAGGGTCCGAGTCGCTCCCAGCCTCCACGACATTCACCCAGTGTGCCGTCAGGGAAATGTAGCGTCCCTGGCCACAAGCACTTGTCCATGTGTCAGTCATTAAGTGGACCTTCCCAGTAACTGCGTTGGTCAGGGCACGGGTGATGTTACGGGACACATGGTGGTGTAATGCGGGGATGGCACACCGGGAAAAGTAGTGGCGGCTGGGGACCGCGTACCGAGGGACAGCTGCTGCCATCAGGCTGCGGAAGGACTCAGTGTCCACAAGCCTAAATGGCAGCATTTCGATGGCCAGTAATTTTGAAAGGTGTGAGGTTAGTGCTATGGCCTGTGGGTGGGTGGCTGGGTATTTTCGCTTGCGCTCAAATGCCTGGGGTAACGACATTTGGACGCTGTGCTGGGACAGGGAAGTGGATGTGGTCGCTGATGGTGCTTCAGATGGTACAGGTGCAGGGCGGGAGGTATGCGGGCCTGCGCCTTCGACAGGCGATTGGCCGGCACCGAAAACAGGGGAAGAGGAGGCAGTGGTGTGGCCTGCAGACACAGATGGGCGATCCAGGCGTTCCTCCCACTTACTACGGTGCTTGGATGCCATGTGTCGGATCATGCTGGTGGTGGTGAGGTTTCTAGTGTTCATGCCTCGGCTCATTCTGGTGTGGCACAGGTTGCAAACTACAATTCTTTTGTCGTCCGCACTTTCCTTAAAAAAACGCCATACCGCGGAACACCTACCCTTTGGCAAGGTAGATTTACGCAAGGGGGTGCTCCGTGGAACATTTGCGGGCCGGTTTGGTGCGGTCCGCCTTCTTTCTGTAGCCACACCACTGCCTCTTCCAGCCTGTTGCGGTGCTGCAGATGGCTCACCCTCAGGACTGCTGACATCGCTCGGCTCTACACCTTCCCAGGTGGGGTCAGTCACCTCATCGTCCACCAAGTCCTCCTCCACTTCCTCACTCTAATCATCCTCCTCAAGTCTTGATCCCACCACATACTCAGTCATTGACAACTGTATAACATTCTCCTCAACAAGGTCTTGAGACGGAAATAGTGGTTGATTTAATGGCAACTGTGTCTCATCATCATCATCATCATCCACTACTTCCTTTGACCTTAAATGCCGTTCACATCTGTCATCTTCTTGTGATTGGGTAGCCTCTAGAGGTTGTGAATCAGGGCACAAGATGTCATGTTCCTCTGCAAGCGTGCTTGGAGAGAGGGTCAAATGAAGGATTGGTGATGAGACGAGCTCCTCACTATATTCCAGTATGGGATCACTTCTTTGACCAGACCGTGTATGGTGGGAGGAAGGATGATCAGAGTGAGGATTATGTTGACCAGACTCTTGGCTACTGAGAGTGGACTTGGTGGAAGACAGGGTGGTGCTTAACCGACTGGAAGCAGTATCAGCTGTCATCCAACCGACCACCTGTTCGCAGTGGTCGGACCTCGAGAGTGATGTCCTGCGACGCCCTGTAAAATTACACATGAAGCTAGGTATGGTGGATGTCTTTCTTTCTTGTGCTCTGGCACCAGGCACAGTTTCTCCGCGTCCTGACCCGCGCCCAGAACTTTCAGGATCACGTCCACTTCCCCGTCCCTTTTTACCCGCCTTCTTCATCTTACACAGAATATGTGACTTTAATATTTGAGTTTGAAAACTTAACAGTATTTCTTATTATTCTGCAACTGTACAGAGTACACAGAATAGGCTGCTAAACGGCGGTGAAACACACTGAATGGAATATGTGACTTTAATATTTGAGTTTGAAAACTTAACAGTATTTCTTATTATTCTGCAACTGTACAGAGTACACAGAATAGGCTGCTAAACGGCGGTGAAACACACTGAATGGAATATGTGACTTTGATATTTGAGTTTGAAAACTTAACAGTATTTCTTCCTATTCTGCAACTGTGCAGAGTACACAGAATAGGCTGCTAAACGGCGGTGAAACACACTGAATGGAATATGTGACTTTAATATTTGAGTTTGAAAACTTAACAGTATTTCTTATTATTCTGCAACTGTACAGAGTACACAGAATAGGCTGCTAAACGGCGGTGAAACACACTGAATGGAATATGTGACTTTGATATTTTAGTTTGAAGACTTAACAGTATTTCTTCCTATTCTGCAACTCTGCACAGTACACAGAATAGGCTGCTAAACTGCGGCGAAGCACACTGAATGGAATATGTGACTTTGATATTTTAGTTTGAAGACTTAACAGTATTTCTTCCTATTCTGCAACTCTGCACAGTACACAGAATAGGCTGCTAAACTGCGGCGAAGCACACTGAATGGAATATGTGACTTTGATATTTTAGTTTGAAGACTTAACAGTATTTCTTCCTATTCTGCAACTCTGCACAGTACACAGAATGTGCTGCTAAACTGCGGCGACGCACACTGAATGGAATATGTGACTTTGATATTTTAGTTTGAAGACTTAACAGAATGTGCTCTAATCTGCAACTTTGCACACTAAACAGAATGTGCTCTAATCTGCAACTTTGCACACTAAACAGAATGTGCTCTAATCTGCAACTTTGCACACTAAACAGAATGTGCTCTAATCTGCAACTGTGCACACTAAACAGAATGTGCTCTAATCTGCAACTTTTCACACTAAACAGAATATTTTTTTTTTTTTTTTTTTTGTTTTTTTCCCCCCACACAAAATAACCTGCTGCCCCCACACACAGTAGTCCTAAAAAGGACTTTTGGTTCTTTTTTTTCACAATTTTTTTTTTTCCTCCCTACACTGCCTTTCCCTTCCTATCCTCAGCTCTCCCTGGCTCAGACTGAGCCGAACTCGATGGTCAGGTGCTATACAGCACCCGACCACGGGTTCTGGCCAGCCAATCAGTGTAATGCCAGCAGCCAACATGGCTGCTGGCATTACACCGATGTCAGAGCCTCCCTGCACGTTTATTGGCTGCGCAGCAGCCGCAAAACGTGCGGGGAGGAGACCCGAACATGGCGGACGAGCACATGCGGTACTCGTACGAGTACCGCCATGTGCCGAGCAGAGCGATGCTCGAGCCGATCCGAGCATCGGCCGAGCATGCTCGCTCAACACTATTTAGCAAGCCTACACCTGAGCTGAGAGTCAGAATGACAGTGGCAGATACTAGAGACATAGACATACATCATATATTATTTCTAGACAAACTATCACCCTACATACTAACAGTTCTGTGTATGTGTGTATGTGTATCCATATATGTGTGTGTATGTAAGTGTGTATTTATGCATGTTACTGTATGTAAGAGTGTGTGTGTCTGTGTGCATATTTATATATGTGTATGGATGTGTGTGTGTGTGTGTGTATGTGGGGGTGGGACACAGGGTGAATATGTGTGTGTGTGTGTGTGTGTGTGTGTGTGTGTGTGTGTGTGTGTGTGGAGGGGGTTCTTTCTGGATGGTAACTGAAGTCCAGCAACAAGAACTGAATAACCACTGTTTTTCCACCTCAGCTTTAATAATTAGATTTTAACTATAATAACTGTTGAATGAAGTATCTCCCAAAAATGAAAGCAACTTTGTTCTACTCAGCTGATAGACTTCACAGGATGATGGGAACAGCTGACCAATGAACTGACTGGAAACTAATGCTGAATACCTGCAGATTACCAGGAATTTGCCAAGGAAGGCTGATAACAGCTGATTAATGATAGGGAAGAGACTTCAGGTCCAGAGAATCAAACAAATAAGCAAGGCACCAGGGACGACTTTGGAGGTCGGTAAGAAGGAAAGCCAAAGTCAATAACTGGGAAATCAGTCACAGTTCAGGTGGAGAACCAAATCAGTTACTAGGAAGCAAAGTCTTAAACAAGGATCGGTCCAACCTGGGCCTGGATTCTATTGCAGGTGCTAATTTTATCTCTGCTTTTATCTCCATTTTTACTCATAGACTTCAATAGGAAAAGACTGCAGACTTAACTCAGGTAAGTAGAACAAACATGGAAGAACAAGGAAGTGCTGCTATTTAAAGGGCTGACAGCCAATAGAATGCCTAGGAAGGATATCAAGGCAATAACATTTGCTGAGTAATGTTACACTCCTACAGTGTATTTTTCTATTCTTTAAAAGGATACTGAACACTAACCAATCATTTGGCAATCACATCCCTATTATTTTTTATCATCATTATTTTTAATGTATACTCAGCAGTTCCTGTCTTTAGTTATTTGTTGCTTTCTCTCATTAGTTCAGTGGCTAGGGAGGGTTTTTGCTGTAACTTGTTAATGAAGAGTTGTGAGCTAATGTACACTTCCAAACTGAGGTTTTCAACTTAAAGGTAGATGCAGGCTTCCATTGCAATAGATTTCCAATCTGCTTTTTATGAAGGACTTAATTTTTGGTCAGTCCTTTTGGTAAACAAATTAATAGACACATATTCCTTTAGGTATAGTCTCGCTTTAAGTTACTTTGTAGTGTAAAAGGGGCAGTAAACCCTGATAATCAATACATGTAAGTTGTAGATCTTTTCCTGTTGAGCAAAACATTTGTGCTTCCCATGCTGAGACATGTCTTTCAAAAGTTATTCCAGAGAATACTAGTATTTTTTGGATACACTTGAGTTTAAGATGTTTTGCTATAATTTTTGATGTTGTTACTCCATCTTCAGAATGGTTGTGCCTGTGACACTCTCTCAGTCTCTCAACAAAAAATGCATATTGTAACTTTTGGCTTTTCAGAATAAAAATCCCTACAATATAAATATTCTCATATCAGGGTTTTCTGCCACTTTAAACATGGAAATGTGTTTTAGCTTATTGTAAATTATTTTCTACTTGGCCAGTGAGATAGCTCTGTTGGTTAATGCACCAACCGTACAATCTTTCACATTTCTAAGTTAGATAAAATGAGTGCTCAGGACATATGTAAAAATGAGAGATAATCTCAATGTATCATTCCTGATAAAATCATTTCATTAAAAAATATACATTTCTCCTGTTATCATGCAGTTTTATATTGAATCCTGAAACAAGTATCAATATGATCTGGAGTGTGCTTATTCCTCAACAAGAAAACAATATTGTTTGAAACTATACCCTCTTAATAAGTGGCTCTTAATTCTATTAACTGTCTAAGTCAGTGTCCTTAAAGTTATAGTAATACTTAAAAAAAGCCATTAAAAATACAAATTAAATGAGCCCAGCAGCATCTCTCAAACCTGTATGGTTTGAGAGATAGCCACTTTCAAAGTTCCCACTCCCCTGACGTCAGCTTTCTAGCTGACTGCAGGAGAATCCAGTCTTGGGACCGGTGGCGGCTCTGCAGCAGAGCAGAGATCGCAATATAGAAACAGAAATCCTTCACTTAAATGTCTTCTACGTGTGCTTGCAAACCAAGATCACGTAGAAGACCATTTCAGTGAAGGATTTCTCATTCTATAATGCGATCTCGACTCTGCTGCAGAGCCGCTGCTTGTTTAGGGACAGGATTCCCCTGCGGTCAGCTTGAACGTTGATGTCAGGGGAGTGGGAACTTTGAAAGTGGCTATCTCTCAAACCATACAGGTTTGAGAGATGCCGTTGGGATTATTTAATTTGTAGTTTTAAGGGCTACAGTAGGATCTAAAGTTGTTTCATTTTACAGCCAACAGAACTACAGCACTGAAACATGATGATGTCACTGGGCTCATTTAATTTGTATTTTTAAGGGCTACAATATGATCTAAAGTTGTTTTTAAGTATTACTATCCCTTAATTCAGCAGTGAGTTATATATTATCTATGTGTTGCATTTATCCACAGTATACTCAATATAGTTATCACTATCATCTGCCTCTAGATCACATCTCCACACAATAAACAATAGGCTTCATTCCAACATAATAACTCATAAGGGTCAACTTTTTTAACCATTTAAGTGCCAGAGCAATGTGTTGCGTACCCCACTGGCCAGGGCCGGACTGGCCTACAGGGATACCGGGAAAAATCCCGGTAGGCCACCAACACTGGGCTTCCCAGGGGCCAGCTGGGGCTTCTTAAATAAAAGTGTGATCTTTGCCAATCATCCACTGCCGCCAGGTAACAGGCGGCACCGAGGTGTGAACAACCGCCGGTCACATCTATTGAGTGGAGGCAGGCCGGGCCTAGACCCAGTGACATCAGATGCAGCTTGGAAAGCACTGCGTCTGCACACCTGGTAGGCTGGCCTCTCCTACCTTAAACACATGTGTGGTTTGCGGAGACAGACAGAGCTGAGCGGGAGGCTGGGAGCAGAGACAGAGTCAGCAGGCACCAGGCACGGTCACAGGCAAGGGGGGGGGGGGATCAAGAGGGTTTATATAGAGGTAAGAGGGGGAGAAAGGCAAAAGGGGGATCAATAGTGTGTAAAAGAGGCAGAGGGGGGTCAAAAGGGAGAAAAAAAGGCAAAAGGAGGGGGGATCAGGAGGGGGAGAAAGCAGCAAAAGGTTGGGATCAAGAGTCAAGAAGGGGAGAGAGAGAGGCAAAAGAGGGATCAAGAGTTAATGAGGGGGAGAAAGAGGCAAAGGGGAGATCAAGAGAGGAAAGTGGGGGGAGGGGAGAAAAAGGCAAAAGGAGGGGTCAAGAGGGGGAGAAAGAGGCAAAAGGGGAGAATCAGGAAAGGGGGAGAGAGAGGCAAGAGGGAGAGAAAAGGCAAAAGGGGGATGAAGACAAGAGTCAAGGCTGGATTAAGGCAAGAGGGGGAAAGAGGCAAAGAGGGGGATCAAGAGGAGGAGAATGGCGAAAGAAAAATCAAGAGGGGTATACAGAGGCAACTTGACAAGAGGGGGAATCAAGACCAGGTGAAAGAGGCAGAGGGGGGTCAAGAGTGGGAAAAAAGAGACAAATGGAGGGGGGATCATGAGGCGAAAGGAGGGGCAATCAAGAGGCAAAAGGAGGGAGGGACCAAGAGGCAAAAGAAGGGGGGATCAGGAGGGGGAGAAAGAGACAAGAAGGAGAGCAAGGCAAAAGGTGGGATCAAGAGTCAAGGAAGGGGAGAAAGGGGGATCAAAAGGGAGAGAAAAAGGCACTCACGACAAACGGACAAATGCCTGGGTGCTTGATCAAAACAAAACTAAGGATTACGGATTTGATATCTTTTGGATAGAAGACCGTGAAAGTAATGGTGTGGTTAAGATATGTGAACACTATTTATGCTTTGCAATGTGCGGGAGATCCGCAGGTATGATCGCTCGATTATACATAGTTCTTTTTTGGTGATCTTCTCTGCACCCTGATTTTAATTTTAACATATTTCACACATGGAAAATCTTTGTGATCTCCAGGGGTGTGAAGACACAATACGGGTCATGGATATTTTTATCACAGGGTTTAAGTTGAATTCCATTGGATGTTTTTAGATCACTGGGTATTTATAGGGGGATGGGAACACTAAAATGGCGTCTTGATAAAGATCCATGTGAGGATCAAAACGTTGACCACTGAATAAAGCTACTAAGAAAATGTTTGTTTGAAGTCCTGTGAGTGCTGATTTCTTCTGCTGTGATTATATATATATATATATATATATATATATATATATATATATATATATATATTATAACTCTTTATTACTCTGGTGGTGACATATAACTCTATTGTTCTGGTGGTGGCATTCAGATGTCTTTTAAAATGCATGTTTTCCCCTTTTATAAACAAGAAAAAAATGCCATTATGCTATGGGGATGGTATAATGATGCAATGCTATGGGGTTGGTCAGCAATTTTTTCCAGGGCTGTTTTTTATTCCCAGTCCGGCTCTGCCTCTGGCACTCAAAGGGTTATTCAGATTTTCTTCATCAGATTTTTAACAATTTCTCTTGAAATCCCCAAGATGAAAATATCTAGCATCAAAGGGGTTAAACAGGAATTTCATTTTCTGATAGATGGGCTGCTTGTCTGCAGCATTATATAACAAGCCTATAACTCACACTGAGGCATAACGTGAACTTCCTTTTTATTATATATAACTAACAGCTAAGACGATTGGATGTTTCAGTGCTGTAGTTCTCTTGGCTGTAAAATCAAATCATTCCCTTCCGTAACTAGACACAAAGAGTACCTTCAAGATGTGATTTGTGGTATCGATCTGAAATATAGTCACTTTTGCCTAGGTTGTTTATACATACTTTTGTGTTATCTTTTAACCCTTTGAGTGCCAGAGGGGTATGAAACACATTGAGGAAAAATGCACTGCATACCCATCTGGCACTCAGAGGGTTAATGGGCCAACATGCATTTCCTGACAATTATGTATAGGCCTTTGGAACGCCACAGTACCGTTCAACTGCAACATTGCTGCAGCAGGATGCCTTGTTAGTTTGATATATTGGTCTATTCGTACAATATCCTCATTTTCTATAACTGTCAAGGGCTCCACAATTTACTCTTTGTTCCTTTAACCAGTATTGCTGTTCCACAACTCAATGCTTTTTTCCCTTGCTTCTCCCTATATCTGGAACTCCCTACCACCCATCATTCGCCATGCCTAGACCCTTAACAACATCAAATCCAAGCTAAAAGAGCACCTTTTAAATGTAGCACTACCATAATATGGAAACATTACCTCCTATGTCAAAAAACTGCACTTCCTCCTCTACCTGCTTGTATCTGTATATCACCCATCCTTTACTTAGATTGTAAGCTCTACGGAGCAGGGACCTCCTATCCTCCTAATGTATAATCACCTGGGGCTAGATTCTATTGCAGGTGCTAAATGTTAACACCCGTTTTATCAAACATTTTCCTATTGAAGTCTATGGGGAAAACTGGAGATAAAAGCAGAGATAAAATTAGCACCTGTAATAGAATCTAGCCCCTGGTGTTCTCCTTATGCTTGTCTATATAACCACTTAATTACTGAACTTATTGTACCCCTTCTATACTAAATGTAAACTGTAAAGTACACCTGTTGGCGCTATATATATAAATTAAAATATACATATACATATATACATACATACCTACATATCACTTGCCTACCTATGAGTTTTCAGTGCAACTAGCATGATCATTCGTATGGCTGTTTATGTTACCAGTATATCCAATATGTATCTGTCCTTTAGCCTGGGATAGGATTAATAGTCAAGCCAGATGTGGCCCCTGAGAAAAGTTTGTCAGCCCACCAGATTTGTATTAAAGGGATAGTAATACTTCGTTTTAACTTTATTTTATTTTGTAGGCATTAAAAAAACATGAAGAATGATATAAGTCTTATCTCTCAAACCTTTATGGTTTAAGAGATATTCACAAAGTACCCCCCCCCCTGTTCAACCAGATCAGAAGGGAGGTGCCCAGGTAGACTGCAGAGAGGGACAATCTTCAATTAAAAACTTGTCAAGGGGGCAAGGGCTTTCATTGTTTTCATACAAAGAAAATTGTCCTCTTCTGTTATCTGTCTGGTCATACAACCAGATTCACATCTGAGAAGAGATGGCTTACACTAGGAAAAAGGGGCGGGGAGGGGAAACTTTGCTTGTGAATATCTCATAAACCATAAAGGTTTGAGAGATAAGACTTATATCATTCTTCATGTTTTTTTAATGCCTACAAAATAAAATAAAGTTAAAACGAAGTATTACTATCCCTTTAAGATGAATTGCAGCAATTCTTGAGTAAACTATTTGTTCCATAGGGGACAGATAAATATACCACATATTCTCATCAATTTAAATGGGGCACCCTACTCCTTGAATGCTAGCGGGGTCTCCAACTCATTGTGAGTGGTAAAATGTCTCATTTAAACTACTGGTAATTTTTATTTGTCTCCTATGGTTGATTTGCCCCAGAATTACTCCAGTCTTCCTCAGTACATCAACCTCCACAAATGTAATAGTGTTCAATGGAACCTGATTCCATATACATTTATATACATTTCTATAATATGTCTGTATCTCTGAACTATAGATTCTATCTGTCTATCTATCTGCCTATCTATCTATCTATCTATCTATCTATCTATCTATCTATCTATCTATCTATCTGTCTCTGTCTGTCTGTCTGTCTGTCTGTCTGTCTGTCTATCTATCTATCTATCTATCTATCTATCTATCTATCTATCTATCTATCCAGCTGTCTGTCTATATATCTATATTAAGTATAATGTGATGAAAACACATTTCAACTGCAATTTAATGGCTCTCAATGCAATCTAATTATCGTAGTTACTGCCTTACTTTACATCTGTGACACTCTAATAACAGGATGGTATGGTAATAAAACATGTGTATAAGAGCCCAATTGTAAAAGTCTGATGAGACTGTCCACATATAAATGAAAGGTTAGAATGTGGTAAGTGATAATCTATGTTATTTTAACCTTCTAGTGAAAAATAATATATCCAGCCTGGTCAAAACCGAGGCTCCTGTGATGTAGCTAACTTGCTTGGGGATGAGCCAGTACTCCTGTCCTGCCCAGCTTTTCTCTGAACCACCTATGGTATCCTCAGAGATGAGGAAAACTTTTATGATTTGTTTCCTGGATAGATTTGACAGTCTCCAAGAAATTTACAGTTATTTTTCAACAAATTCAGAAATAATCATGGGAAAGCTATTATTAGGAAAGGATTGTCAAGGCGGATAAAGGATGAGATCACTACAGAGAGATTTCTGAAGCCTTATGTAATTCCCTCAAACATTGCCTCCTTGAAAAACACTTTGAAAGAGAGGTAAGTCCTAATCAGTTGGTGTCAGCCCTACTATACAGCTTCCTCAGTTTCTCGTGGTTGAACCACCCAAATTGGGAACAGCCACTATCCTCACCAAAGCTGAAGACAATTGAAGATGTCTTCTGGGCCTCTGTCTGTACTGTGCATTGTCATTAAGTCCATTATTGTGCAGGTAAACCTTGAGGCTTTATGGAGTCACAAGGGCCTCCTCTAAACTAACACTTCATCCCAGTTTCTGCTGAGAACTATAGTTGCTCTTACTCATAAATGTATCCTGGGTTTGGAGTTCCATTCAGCTTGGTGTTTTTATGTAGTTGGAAGCCACAGAAATATCCATGGATGATTGTCTTGCCTACCTGCTCAAGATACCCTTGCAGCCCAAGAACACTTCTACTAGAGTTGCCTTTGTGGATGAGAGATCTCTGGGTTCCAGATTTGTAACCTAGTTCACCCTACCACTTTAAGCATCATTTGAGACCCTGCATTAAGAGCAGATAACATTTAAATTAATATCCTTTCCTCTGGTATCTATGATTTGGGGTTTCTTTGGTTACTTCTACATAACATTAATTGGAAGACCGACTGAGTTACCTCATTAGGAAAATACAGTTCCAGTCACTCTCTTGTTCAGTGCATGCCTCAAACTTCTGAAAGAATGTTATAGATCCACAACTTTTGACAAATATTAACTCTAAACATGGTACTTTGTTACAGCTCCACACGTTTCCCTTTGCCTTTGGTTGCCGCTCAAAAATATCAACTTTCCATTTTGAGCTTGAGGGTTTGCTTTAGCCCTGCCCTCCTGGGTGTAGTAATTAATTAATGTATCTACGTATATAATAAAACACAATTCCAATGGTTAGGCAGTATTTATAAATAAAGCTAAAAATATAGAGGTTTATATTCTCAGCGTGCAGTAACCCATCCCCCTTAAACAAGGCAACCCATTTCCTATTTTACCCCCTTACTGCATTAACAGTTACAAACAAACCAATGTTACCTGAGATCCCAAGTTTCAGTAAAACTAGGATAAGTCCAGCTACAAGTCAACAAACAGAGGGGGGGGAGGCAACAAATGGGGAGGAGCAGGAACACACTGGGGGAGAGTTTTGATGGTATGGCAATTCATGTCTGGTGATGTGTGGCGAGCACATTGCCTTGGTGATAAAGACATATGAATTCAGAATTAAGGATGCAAGGGAAGGGGGAGAGAGACTGTAATCATTAGTATATCATCCTGGAATAAAGGTGTCAAAGTGTTGGGGAGGTGAGGGAGGGAGCAGAGAAGATGCAGAGAGACTTCAGTTCCAAGAACAGCAGCCGTCACTCAGCACTTTGAATTGCAGCATATTTCACAGCAATGCTCTGCTCATCCATCTGGCACTCAGGAATTTATGTATTTACCTGTGCTTGTAAGCTACAGCTCTTTTGTAATTTGCTATATACTTAAGTGTATTGTATTGTATAAATACATACAATCCCTGATTGACAGAGGGATAATCAATGCTTTGCTGTGAAATATGTTCCTTACCCCACTGTCAGTAAAAGGGATGGGGGGGTTGTGACCATGGCTGTAGCTGCATAGAGAGCTACAGGGAGATCTCAACATCTCCAGCCTCATGTAATTGATAATCGGACAGTGAACTCCTACAGTAAAGTCTGGTACTGGAGCTTAGTGCATGTGGCGATATGCCACAGTAGCATGTACACACACCCACATGAATATGACAATGGCTCATTAACCTGCATTTCCATATAGAAATGAGCTATTGTTTATTTGTCATGTGAAAAATCATAAACCTGTCAAAGGCATGACAGATTCATGGAGATGAAGGTGGATTGACCGGGATATAATTGATGTCAAAGACATCTTAATGTATGTTGGCTATGTGCCTTAGACACATATCTGACACAACATAGCCATCCTAAGTCCTTATTGAACCATAGTGCATCTCCCCCCTGGTGTTCCTATTGTTTGATTATGTTCATAGTACCTACCAGTCTGTTTCTAGTGCTTCCAGCATCAACTCCTGTTGAGTGTTCCTGTGCTGCCATTCTGAATTACTGTTTGTGTTTATGTCCAGTTACTTCCCAAAGCTCTGTAGCTACTTCTCAGCCCTGCTGTCCTGTTGGACTTCTGTTTCTGTTTGCAGTGGCTCCCCTCCAACTGCCTACATTCTAGCTGCATATACCTCAACATGTCTGCATCTAGTACCATTCCCTCATGAACTACTGCTAGCTGCTTCTGCACACAACAGGCCAAACAAGGGGTGCTTATTCTGGCAACAGTGCCAGCTCAACCAGCAATGACAAGTGCTAATGGCTCAAGAACAGGGCCGGATTTGCCATAAGGCAGAGTAGGCACCTGCCTATAGGTGCACCTCACAGAGGGGCGCCTGTCATTGAAATATTTTTTTTTTTTTAAATTCACAGCATTTTTTTATATATATATATTTACAGCGCTGCGTACAGTAACCCGCCACCCGGCCCTCCCCTCGCATGCTAAGGTCTGTGCCTTCTTTGGCATAGACCTGTAGCTGCTGTTGCTCCCCCTCGTCGGCTCTAATGCAGAGCGCTGCGAGATGACATCATCTCCCAGAGCTCTGCATTCCTAAAGAGAAGACCGTGCGGGGTGCAACAGCAGCTGCAGGTCTGTGCAGAAGGTGGCACAGATATCTCCTTCCGCTGGACCACCAGGGAGGTAGGAAATGGATACGGGGGGTATTGTGGAGCTGATGGCAATGTGAGGGGAAGTTGGAGCTGATGGGGGCAATGTGGAGCTTGGAGCTGATGGGAGCAAGTTGGAGCTGATGGGGGTTAGACAGTTGGAGCTGATAGGGCAAGTTGGAGCTTGGAGATGATGGGGGCAAGTTGGAGCTGATGGGGACAAGACAGTTGGAGCTGATGGGGCAATGTGGAGCTAATGGGGGCAAGTTGGAGATGATGGGGGCAAGACAGTTGGAGCTGATGGGGGCAAGTTGGAGATTGGAGCTGATGGGGGCAAGTTGGAGCTGTGAGATGTTAGAGCAATATGGATATAGGGGTAATGTGGAGATTTGGAGCATTGTGGAGATAGCCAATTGGGGGGGGGTGCTCCAGATTTTTGTGCCTACAGGCTCCTGAGATGTAAATCCGGCCCTGCTCAGAAAGCAGTATTAGCTGTAGTTCCTACCCTAGCTAGTGGTAGTAGTGGGTATTGCCCCATGTGAAGCACTAAAGAGTGGTTATCCAATCCTGCCATGGTCTGCACAGAGTGTCTATCAACATACCTTTCTCCCTGATCCAAGAGATTTTTTTTAAATAATACAGATTTATAAAGGGAAATTACATTTTTGTTTGCAATGATTGCATTTTTAAATACTGAAAGGATTTAACCAAATTTGTGGATTTTTTTTTTTGGTAAAATTAATTACTCCTGGATCTTCAAATGTGAGATTAATTTATCCCTTTGTTCAAAAGTTATAAGCATTTGTAAATCTGCATTTAACATAGAAGTGCCATTCCAACTTCAAATATGGCTGCACTTTTGGAAACCAGTTGTGGGCATTTTCATTTGTTTCTTAAGCTGCACTCGGGTTTCTCAGATTTGTTCCTCTTTAGCTTGCTCCTGGCTTAGCAATCTTCTACTGTTCTCTATCATAATAACATACCCCCCAAAATTTCAAATGGACAAAGAGGGACACTTTAACTTTAGTTGGTGCAGATGGGGGTGTGGCTTGTGGGAGAGGCATTACTGATAATTTTAGGTTATTGCACAACTTACTGACAGCTCTTTGTGTAACTGAATATATGATTTAGAACATGACCAAAGTATGTTATTTACACATACACTAATTTATAAACACATATACTGAAGTTTGAACAAATATTCCTCGACTAGAGTCAATCAGATCCTCTCAATGGAACACTGTCATGCCGTGGGTCAAGATACTCTACATGATTATTTAGATACGTGGAGTTCATGGATCAATCATGAACTCAATATCCCTAGTTGAGATCACAATGAGTGTACGCAATCCTTCATTACACTATATCTAGATTTTATACCGACATATTATGTATGGTCTTTTAAACAGCGGGTGTTGGAATGTACTGGACCCATGAAGTCTCCCTATTTGTTTTTTCTTTTCTATCCCCTTCTTGCTTTGACACATCATACCTGGGTGTCCTATATCACATGAAGATGACTAAGTGGCTTTATGATATACATGTCAGGAATATACTGATATCTGTATACTTGATTAATTTTGATATGTAAACATAATTAAGTACTTTGATGTATAACCAAAGATGTTGTTTTCTTTTCATGTCTTATTGTATTGCTTTATTGACTAATAAACTTTTAAAACCGAAAAAAAAAATAATAATTTGGATTTTATTGCTATGGAGCACTGGGATACGCTTAGATACACATTGCATAGGCAGATCTCCTAAAAAGAGGGACATCAGGGTGAGAAAGAAGGACAGCGGGATTTGGGTCTCAAAAAGGGCTTTCCCTCTTATAAAGGCACAGTTGGGAGGTATGCAATAATGACTTCTGCTTCATAGCAGAATCCGCATCTGAATGCTTTATGTTTTAAAACAACCAATTTCCTAGAAAGCATGTGCACTGTTTGCTGGTTTTATAGAGCAGTGATGACACCTTGTGGCTTTGGAATTTGATGCAGCTTTTAAAACTTTTCATCAATTTTAATTTTAACTTAAAATGGTGTTGTTACAATGAGATATATATGAGGATCAGTAGAAGAGAGGAAAAATGACTGACATCTGTGGGAAATGAGCTACAAGATAGTGAGATGTGTTATGTGGAAGAGGATATGTTTCTAAGGTGGAGAATCAGGCCTTTTTCTTGGAGGAGTACACAGTGTTAGCACCTTTTCTTCCCCAAAAAATACATACATACATCAGTCATGGGCGTAAAGACCCACTTGCAGCTTTTTCCGCTTTTTTTTTTTTACTGGGAAGCAAATACTTTTTCCGTACATCAAGGCTTGCTAGATTATGTGGACCTTACATCAAGACTATGGACCAGAAAAACAATCAAGGGTCACAATGAACCCTAGCATTTCATAAAGTGGACTCTACACTTGCACTCTGTTAAACAAAATGAATTGTTTTATGTGTGAATTATCAATTAACAATGATTTTTATACTTTATTTATATAACACCATCTGCAGCTCTGTTTAATAGGGAATAGACATATAAAGAGACATTAAACAGAATACAAATTGAAAAGAGAGCCCTGCTCATGAGAGCTTAAACTCTAGAAGAAGGTAGGTGGGACACAGAAGGAGAAAGTGCTATGGGGTGTAAGTGAGGGTTATTATGTCCAAATACATGGACCTGAAATGGGGAGTGAAATTCACCTGTCTTATTCCAACCACTTTATAGGCTGAAGGGAGCAGAACTACAAGTTTGGAGATGGTAATTGCCATCATAAATTTACTCACAGGTACCAGCTACTTAAAATAAAATAATTGATTGGAACGGTCTTCAAAGTGTGCTTGCAAACCAGGCACACTTTGTAGACCATTCCAATGAATTATTTCATTTTAAGTAGTGCTATCTTGGCTCTGCTGAAGAGCCGCCATCGCTCCAGGGACCAGGATCTGCCTCTGTCAGCTAGATCGCTGACTTATGAGAAAGGGGAGGGAGGGCGGTGAACTTTAAAAGCTACGATTTCTCAAACTATAATGGCTTGAGAGATGCGAGTTAGGTTGTTCTACTTCTCTTGTCAATATCTACAGTATTAGACAGTTTTACAACAAAGTATTTCTATCCCTTTAAAACGTCCAATTAATTATCAGTTAAAGCATTAAAAGATCAAAACAAAAGTTCCATAAAAATCCATCAAGAGCTCTTTAGCAGCATGCTTCACTGATCCCAATACAACTGGATAACACAAACATTGATCAGGCATGCCTCAAAACACAAATTTTGTTAACAAAAATTATCAGACTTGCAAGTCTATTTTTGACTGATCAAGTATGCAAGCTTGATTGATCAAAAAAGTGCAATTAAAGGGGAACTACCACCCCGCAATAACTTAACATGCATTCATTCTTCATCTGGCGACTAGCTGCTTAGTAGCGCTAGTCGCCAGAAATATTACCTGGCTCCAAAGATTTTGCCATTTTACCGATGCTCACAGGAGCAGGAAGCACGGACATCTCGTCACAGTGACGTCCGTGCACCTGCACTGTCAGTCCCTTTTGGAGCCACTTGGCTTCCCTTTAAGTCAGCAAAGGACAAAATGAAACCAATCACATTCTACAAATATTGTGGGAAATAAACAGCAAAAGCATTTGGTAAAACCTCTCAAGTGTACATAAGCATGGAAACTCGGGGACATAGCCCAGTGGACCTTTCACCTTGATTCAAGTTTGCATAAAAACTGCCTGTGTGTCATGTTAGATCAGCAAATGTACAGTTAAGGAGATATTCATACTGGTTACTGTATGCTAATGGCAGTACCCATGTGGTACCAGACACATAATATATGCTAATTAAGTTATTCAGTGTCATTTCATATGCTAATTAAGCATATTCAGTGAAGTGTCATATGCTAGTTAAGGTTTTCAGTGACTCTTCAGGTGCTAACGAAGCTCTGTGCAGTACCAGGAGACTTTCACTTTTACTTTTCCAGAAATAAAAATGTGAATACCTCTTAAATTATACATCCTGGAACTTTGGTTAACAAGACACATAGGCACTAGTAAAAAACACATACTAAATACAATGTTTCAAATGTCCATAATGCAATCCATTTGATAATGGTAAAAGTTGGAAATAAATAACCCAAACAGAATTAATCAGATTGGATACATTGCATTTATTTTGTGTTTGTAGAAGGCATCATGTTCACCTTATTCAGTTTATTTCAAGTCATAGTTAGATTTTTTTATTCATGTAATTTATTTAGGAGAGGTGTTAGGCAATTCACTTGTTATCTTTTGCTCATTGTGAAGCACGGTTTCAATTGCCTCACACAGCTATGCTTAGCTTGGAGATTGCAGCTGTGGCATTATGGTACACTAGTTGAGGCTATTGCATCCAGTTAGCTGCTAGCTCATCAATACTGGTCAGAGGACAAGAGGTCTATTAGGCTCTTTTGTCCAATTTTCTTTTTGAGCGTTTTTGCTTCACGTGTTGCTGATTGTGGTGCTGCTGCAGCAAAAAGTAAATTTTATTGTAATTTGGTACATGCGGCGATTCCTATGTTTTATCTGTTTTTCATCCTAATCTCCATTTCAGGTCAGTCCCAGTGACCCTCCAGTGGTGGCACCCTTTGGCACTAGATGGTCAGTGGGATTTGCCCAATGGACATTTGCTGACTTTCTACATATATGTATTACTGATGTGGACTGGGGATGTTCTCTTGATTAGTTGTGAATATTGCCAAATTTGCAACAGATCCAGGCATATACATAGGGAAAATATCAATTTTATTAAAAAAACATGTATATGTATGTGTCTAGGTTGACTGATAAAGAGTTAAGATTTGTATGTGCGGATTCTTTTGCTTCAAGGAGGATATTGCCATTCCAACTGCTCTCCGTGGTATATATGGGAAGAGGCAAGGCCAATATTAGACGTGACTGTTTTCTAGACACATGCATATACATGTTTTTTAATAAATTTGATATTTTCCCTATATATATCCCTTTGTGGCATTTTTTATCTCATTCAGCATTGTTACATACTTTATGGTGCTTCATACAGTATTTTTGATTTAAACTTAGATATTTTTTTCTTACAAGTGGGGATTTAGTGTGAGTTAGCGACAAACACCAATAGGGCGCAGAGGAACTTTATATATATCACGTAGAAAAATTATTTAATAGATTTTGTATATTTCACACTGTGTTTGTTACATGAGGGTTCATTTACTTACTGGTTAGTGTATTCATGCAAACTATCTTGTTTTTTTCAGGATAGTATTAGCTATGTTTTGGTACCATATGTAAATATATATATTTCCTATATTTGACTGATGAATGTATATAAATATATGTTATTCTGTCACTTATTGTTTGGTGACAATTGATGCAATGCTCATAATACAGCCTAACTAAATTTGGCTAGTTTTCCATGCTTGAAAAACACCCTTTATTTTTAAGAAGGGACATGGTGTCTGCAGCAGCGTGCCCCCTCAGTCTGAGCAATGCACTAGAACAGTGGCATACATCTTTGACTTTGAATGTGTACTTTGTGTTAGCTAAACACACAGGGTTCAGATTTAGGTCAGCCCATTCATATTCTGACTATGGAGAGTAAATAAATGGTTCTCACTTGTAAGAAGGGAAGCCATGCTCTTAGTTTCCCTTTACAGAGGCACAGGGGACTTTGTTGTCAATACTGACAACATGCCCTGAGAACTTCTTAAACGGATAGTAATACTTCGTTTTATCTTTATTTTATTTTGTAGACATTAAAAAAAACATGAAGAATGATATAAGTCTTATCTCTCAAACGTTTATGGTTTAAGAGATATTCACAAGCAAAGTATCCCCTCCCTTCAGCCAGATCAGAAGGGAGGTGCCCAGGTAGACTGCAGAGAGGGACAATCTTCAATTAAGATAAGGGAAAAAGCTGAAAAGCTTGTCAAGGGGGGAAGGGCTTTCATTGTTTTCATACAAAGAAGATTATCCCCTTCTGTTATCTGTCTGGTCTTACAACCAGATTCACATCTGAGAAGAGATGGCTTACACTAGGAAAAAGGGGCGGGGATGGGAACTTTGCTTGTTAATATCTCTTAAACCATAAAGGTTTGAGACATAAGACTTATATCATTCTTCATCTTTTTTTTTAATGCCTATAAAATAAAATAAAGTTAAAACGAAGTATTACTATCCCTTTAACTTTAACTTCTATTTAGTCATTCAGGGAGTTGATCAGACCAGCTACTTACCCTGACTGAAGGCTTGTGTTGTGAGTAACAGCTGGGTCCACTATCCTGAACACAGAATGGGTGTGCTGTCATTGTTAATAGTGCTCTATGTCTGTATAAAGGAACGTTAAGACCTAATAATGTAATGGGCTAAATACACCTAAATTCCTTGTACATCATACTAGCCTCTAGGTCCAGGGTCTAAAATCTAGTCTTACATCTGCTCTGAGGGAGCAATCATTCCTGCCTTTTCCAAGGCTACACGTACCATAGTAGTTTTGATGTGATTGTCCAGAAATGGCGACAAGATAATAATGTTTCTGATTGTAAGAGCAGTGGGCAGTGGCATTAATCACAACAAATTAATTGACTTTAGATCTTATCTTTCATTGCAAATGGCACAAAAAAATTAGTAAGTGCTCTCTTATAAAGAAAGCTTACACATTCAGTAAAAAAGAAAGATTATAATTAAGGGATATAGCATGAATAATTAATTTGTACATATGTTAGCTTTAAGTACATGATAGTTAAAGTTACAAGCACCAATACAAATTTTAGATGTTAGTAGTCTTTAAGACACAGAAAAGTACACTATATGTATGGAAGGTGGTCCTCATGGGCTTACTTGCATTAAATCCGATACAGCATTTTGTCATCAACAAACCCCTGAAGTCACGGAGTTAAAGTTTGATGAGCTATAACCCTGCATTTCATAGGTTTTTTCCTTTTGATTTTACAAGAGTATCACTCTGCATTCATTTATGGCTGGCTGACTATACACTCAATGCGATTGCTTATCCCCTGGTCCCAGCATCAGCTGATTACTGTACGTAGCACTAATTCATGCCAGATAGTCACACAGTGAATCCCCAACAGACCTAAACAAAATAGCTGAACATGGAGCTCCTGTCGCAAAGCAAACGATGGGAATTGTCAGCATATAGCACACTGACTGCCTGCCACTCTTTGAAGAACTTGTTTGGGAAGCAAGAGTCAAGAATCACTTAGGACAGTAAATATTATATAACTATATAAACTGAAAAATATACTGGCACTTATAAATCAGGAGTGCATAAGATTACATTTACAATTCAATACCCATAATGACGCACCCCCCCCCCCCATCATTTGCCTACTTTGCCTAATGAGGAATCTATCCATGAAAATCACATTCTTATGAAATATATAAATAATCTGAAACTTGACAAGGAAGATATTTTAATAGCTAATTGCTTTACCCCCTTGAATAGCCCCTTCACAGTAAGTTGGAGACCTCTCTAGTATTCAAGTGGCTAAAAAGCATTAAAAAAATAATAGTCAAAATGATCTGTCTTGGATTAAGCATCATATTCAGACAGTTTTCAAATTAAAACAATTAAGGGTTTCAAAAAAATTCTAAATTCATGCATCTCTCCCTTTTGGTACCTCTGCCTGACAGAACCCAATGTTTATTCATCTCTATCATCTAGCTGTAATTTTGTTTGCTTGAAAGGGTGGTATCATGTGTTTCTTATTAAAGTATTAATAGATGTCTCAGTGGACTCCTGATCATATGACGTGCAACACAATCTAGCAAAAAGTTTTCATAAGCTACACTGACACGGTTGCCATATATACTAAGTTTATGATGTGAATTGAGTTTTTGCAAACCTAAATAGCAAAGAAAGGTGATGAGAATATTTTGAATCTATGTCTCTTAATGCCATGTTCTATATGATTGAGTAGCTAGTGCAATTCCTTAAATTATGACCAGAAGAGAATCTAATTCAGGAGCGGGCAATCTGAGACCTTCCAGATGCTGAGGCAGGGCCGGCCCAAGACATTGTGCTGCCTGGGTCCAAGGATGAAATGCTGCCCCCCCCCCTCCACACACCAAAACCACGCCCACCAAAACACACCACATCCTTAATTATACTAACCCGTCTCCTGCCCCTAAAATCACATAGAACTGTCATGTTTTTTGTTTACACCCCTTGTACCTCTTTCTCCCCCCTTACCTTTTTATACCCGTTGTACCTCTTTTTTCACCCCTTGTGCCTTTTTTTCCCCTCTTTTCACCCATTGTGCCTCTTTTTTCACCCCTTGTGACTTTTCCCCCTCTTTTCACCCCTTGTGCCTCTTTTTTCAACCCTTGTGCCTCTTTTTTCCCCTCTTTTCACCTCTTGTGCCTTTTTCCCTCTTTTCACCCCTTGTGCCTCTTTTTTCACCCCTTATGCCTCTTCCCCCACTTTTTCCCCCTTGTGCCTCTTTTTTTACCCATTTTGCCTCTTATTTCCCCTCTTTTTACCCCTTGTGCCTCTTTTTTCCCCTCTTTTCACCTTTTGTGCCTTTTTCCCTCTTTTCACCCCTTGTGCCTCTTTTTTCACCCCTTGTGCCTCTTTCCCCACTTTTTCCCCCTTGTGCCCCTCTTTTTACCCCTTGTGCCTCTTTTTTCCCCTCTTTTCACCCCTTGTGCCTCTTTTTTCAACCCTTGTGCCTCTTTTTTCCCCTCTTTTCACCTCTTGTGCCTTTTTCCCTCTTTTCACCCCTTGTGCCTCTTTTTTCACCCCTTATGCCTCTTCCCCCACTTTTTCCCCCTTGTGCCTCTTTTTTTACCCATTTTGCCTCTTATTTCCCCTCTTTTTACCCCTTGTGCCTCTTTTTTCCCCTCTTTTCACCTTTTGTGCCTTTTTCCCTCTTTTCACCCCTTGTGCCTCTTTTTTCACCCCTTGTGCCTCTTCCCCCACTTTTTCCCCCTTGTGCCCCTCTTTTTACCCCTTGTGCCTCTTTTTTCCCCTCTTTTCACCCTTTGTGCCTCTTTCTTCCCCCCTTGCCTGTTTCTCTTATCCTTCGCTGTCTCTCTTCTCCCTGTCTCTTTCTTCTCCGCTTGCTTGGCTCTCCCCCCTTGCCTGTTTCTTTTCTCCTTTGCTCTCTCTCTTCTCCTTCTGACTCTTCCTCTTGCTTTTTACTCAGTCTCCCCACTGATGACAGCTGGGACCGTGTCACAGACGGAGACACCACGTGGTGCATGCTGGGATTTTCTTCATCAGTCTGGGAGCCAGTTTTAAGATTGCACTGGCCTCCGAACAGAGGAAGAAAACCCCGGCATGCTCTACACTGTGTATCCACGTGTGACACAGTCCCAGCTGTCATCAGTGCAGGGCCGTGGGGAGATGCCGCGCACGAAATAGCATGCCTTTGGGTGGCAAATTGCCGCCCCTGTCAGAGTGCCGCCTGGGTCCATGGACCCACTGAGACCCATGTAAGGGCCGGCCCAGTGCTGAGGGCTACTATTCCCATCATGACCAGCCAGTTTCTGGCATTAGAAGGTACGGTCTTATAACCACAATTATCTTACGTACAATGGCTGTACTCAAAAGCAATGATATAGTCCTAAAAAATAGTGCTCGGGGTCAGTCCTTTTCAAACCAAACTGAGCAGTATCTATATAAGAAAAAATGTTGCTTGCAAGTGAAATAAATTATTTCTGACATTAATTAAGGTTATTCAAATTGAAAAGTGTACGGTACAAGATCTTACAAAAAAGTTATAATTGTGTTCACCAATGGCATAATGGAATCCAAGACCCATAATGCACTTCACATACATGATATTGTCATACACTCAGGCTCTTAAAGTGGTCCTGCCACCCTAAGACAAGTTTAGCTTGTTTTATAGATAATTAAATTCGGCATATATGTTGTACTCGTCATTTTTATATAAAATAAGGAAGAATAATTTAGAGAAATGAACCTTTATATTTTGCATGGAAGGCATATTTAAGCCTTGGTAGGGCCCTGGGCAAAATATAAAACAGTGGGGTCTCCTAACCCTTGGATGTTAGAGAGGTCTCCAATGTATTGCAGAGCAATGCACTGATGGACTTTCTGGCATCCAAGAGGTTAAATAATAACTTAACCTGTTTTATTCCCATTGAAATGGACTGGTGGAGCTTTCAGTAGCTGAACACAAATATGAGAGTATATTAACACAGAAAGTTGTGTTCTTGCAACTAAGTTCACACATTTCTAAGTGTTAACACTTACTTGACCAAATACTGAGTTTTCACACTACCTTTCACACACTGCTGAGGTTTCTTACATGACTGCGTGTACCAGATAATTGGAGAGAAGGATCTCCAGAGAGATCCATACTGAGTTGATGATAACGTGCTGCAAACTTTGCCTGATTGGTGAAGCAGATGTGTTTGGTGGTAACAATGCCAATAGTTTATGTTATTACTTTATTAGCTTTCTGTATTCTTATTTTACAGATAAATTGCATGTACTGCATCAGGTTTTTGAAACTAGACAACCCTCATTTGCTTAACACATCCATACAGGACATCAATTTTTAACAGTTGTCAATTCATCTCTGACCTACATTTGAACAGGAAGACAGGCTGGAATAAAATAGCCTAGAAAGCAACTGTTTTCATAGAGAACCTCATGGAGATTAAGACTGAATAACAAGTCTGAGAAGTTCCGTGTATCTTCTTGTCATGTAGGGCTACGAACCAGAAGATGAAAAGGAATGAGGGATTGGGGGGCCCACCAGTCCCTTAGAGACAGAAGGTCAAGACTAATTGAACATTCCAGACATTCTTTTGGGTAAATCCTCTGACTTTATATACCAGCTGGTGTTAGCTACATTATATGTGACATTGGGGCTAATGTACTAAAAAGTATTGGAGACAAATAAGAATCTCAGTTGATTTAAATTAGACTTCTGCAAAAGAATGCATTGGAGACCTCTATAGCATTAAAGAGGTTAAAAGCCCCATTTAAAATAATAGAAGTTGGGGAATTTGTATTTGTACGCTACCATGCATCTGGTTTGCTCCAGAACCACTCCAGTTAATCTTAGTACATCAGTTTCACTGACTATAATACAGTCTGCATAACCGGCGACTCAGAATGCTGTTCTTGCTGGTTATCAATACAGTTTTGCATTCCACAATAAGTTTACACTCCAATATGCCTTAAGTGATCATTTACTTTCAACTCACTTTATTTAATCTTTCTTAAAGCATGCAGTGCAGGTCCCTCTAATAGGAATGCCTGCAAACTCTTTCTGTGCTTGGCTTCTCATTAAAATGAATTTCCACATCACACTCTAAAGCAAAAGCAACTTTTACAAATTTCCAAGATTTCTTTGAAAGCTCCTGCAATGAAGTGAATGGAAAAATCATTATTCACATGAAAAACGAGTCATTCTATTCCATAGTTCTATATGGCGTGGTAAATAGGCACCAACTGCTAGAGGGGGTTCCTAATGGTTCCTAATGCATTTCCTCGGACCAGAATTCTCTTTTGGCTGAGAAGGCAATGCCTACAGCTCCAAATATTTGAGGGCATTTCAGAAGTTTTGGCTATAGTAATTTTCTGTGTTGAGGGTGTGGCCAGAGCAATCAGAATACCCTTTCACCCATGCTAAATGATTGTTTATAGGGGTTAATTTGTTTCAATGTTATAACCCTTTACTAGCCATTATTTTAACCCTGGCAAGAGAGGTCTCAAACTCTTTGCTTTGGAGACCTCTCTAGAAAAAAGAGGTACAGAGCTTTTCTAGTGTTTGTATGTTATAAGTTGAAGGTATTTTATGTGCCTAACAACAGTGGATGGGGATAGGGCTGGCATCATGTGAGAAATGGGGGATTAAGGCCATGGGTGGGTACTAAGGGAACATTACATTGGGGTCCCTGAGATGTACATCCAGCCCTGCATTCAAGGGGTAACACAAAAACTGAGCACTTCTGAATAAAAAGATTGAAAGCTCTGACAAGTTACACCCTCTTATAATCTGTTTTAATCTGTATCATTATTTCATATTGTTTGCATAAATTGCTGCATAACAATATTTTTGCACTTTTAAAATAAAAGAAGGATATCCATATATATCAGTAAAAGATAAGTGTATGTCAGTACTTAGGCCATACTGTAAGTAGAGTAATATACCACATTTGGTAAAATCAGCACTATTCGTATTTCCCTTTGCACTGCAATGATACATGGCTCACATACATCTGGCATATGGAGGTCATGGATCGTGTCATTTCAACTCCAAACCTACCAGGGGAACATTTGTACATACGCAAACAGTGAGAAGCAGCCAGTCCTGACATTAGTTTCTAGGCTGCAGCTGAATCAGACTCACAATGCCAATGCTCCATTGCAGTCAAGTTGGGCAAAGGTGGGGATGTTACACCAGCCAGTCCCATGCATGATAATAAAGTAATCTCCACCCATTGCTTTAACTTTTCTCCCAACACTAACACTATCCCAAATTAAACCCATCCATTGTTATATTTAGAGTAAAGTTTATGAATGATGCATGACAACATGAATGCAGGAGGCAAATATAGTGTTTGATACCTTTTATTGGCTAACTAAGCAGATTTAGAATGCAAGCTTTCAAGACCTTAGGTCTCTTCCTCAGGCATGTTATACAGATAAATATGAAAACATCTCTCTTAAATACAGGCACACATTGCATTGTTTAGCATGGAAATCAGATAAGAGAACTCAATCCAGATCCAGATACTTTGATCAGTCAGTTTTAAATTGCACTCTTCCTCTGAGGCTTTAGAGGTATTTACAATGCTCTTGGGTCTGTTAGAAAGGTCAGTCAACTAAGTGATAATGTGACAAAAACTCTTTGTCTCTATTTAAACCACTACAAATTGCATTAAATGTTAACATTAATTTTACCTCCCATACCTTTCTGTCCCTCTGAGTGCAGAACCGTCCCATCAAGACAGTTAACTTAATGTCCCTGGATCGTGTCTTTTCAACTCCAAACCTCACAGGGGAACATTTGTACATACGCAAACAGCGAGAAGCAGCCTGCCTGCTCCCCTAGCTACTGCACCGCCATGTTCTGCAGTGCTTTACGAATGCTATCTGAGGCATGCTGCTGATCCATTACCTCAGCATGGAGGAGGAAAGAGTGGTGCCGCTGCTTGGCTACTACACCTGAACTTGTTGGGCTGCCCCAATGTGCCTTCAATGACAGGAAGGCATGCTGGCCACTTGGAGCACTCCATAAGTCAGTGGTAAAGTGCACTGACTGGCCACCAGCCTCTCCTAGCAGGTCCTTCAAAAGTCCAAAGCATGACCGGTACAGTGAATGAGTGTGACACTGGTATATGTAGTAGTGCCACTTTCTGCACTTATCAACACTGACTTGTGGTAGTTGTTCAGGTGTTGGTTCATCCTGGAGGTGGTTAGATGACCCAACACCCTCCCACGGCTGACTTCCTTGCCACACAATTTACATTTAGCTAGCCAGCCATCGCCAAGTGTCACAAAATGCTCCCACACTTTGGAGCGATGGATGACTGCCAGTTGAAATGGAAGATGGTGGAGAAGAAGAAACTGAGGTGACACTTTCCTCATCTTCACATGCTGCAATAACCTCACTATGATTTTTTGTTCTATGTACCTTTACAGGAGTACTAGTAGACATAAAGATGGCAGCAGGGATGTTGGGACTGGGATTGGAGGAGCCTGGGAGACTAAATTGGAACTGGAGAGGCAGGTGTTGAGTTTTCAATAGAAGACACAATTGTAACTGGAGAAACAGGAGGAATACTATGGGCACAGAGAAAAAAATCAAGCTCAGGGGAAAATCAAGCTCAGGGAAAAAAATCAAGCTTAGGATGCCTTGGTCCCTCATATTAGTCTTCTACCTCTTGTACATTTGGATTTTTGGGAGACCTGCTGAATTCCCTCTTCTGCCTGGTGGCTACCGGGAAATGGTAAACTATCTCCCTCAATTACCTTTGGAGAATATATGCTCTCAGTGGCAGTTACAGTGGTGGCAGGAGAAATTTGCTCCTTACACGAACGTTTGCTGTAAAAATCCCACATTGATACTGCCCGCAGTTTCCAACCAGTAGTGTTAAACAGGCTAGGTGTCCCCAGACTTATAAAACTGGCTGTAACGGAGGTGGTGACGAAACTGGCAGTGGCACTAGTCATTGTGCTGGTGGTTCTGGGGGGATCATCATGAAAAAGCTGATGAGAAACAGATGCCGGCTGCTTAGTGGTCTCAGAGTAGGACCTGGACCTTTCTACCCTGCTAGTAGAGGTAGAACGACTTGCAGTTCCCTTCTTATGTCTATTTTTGGTTTGGAGTGCTTCTGCTGAGTCTGACTATGACATTGACTACTAGTACTAGTACTGCTGAAAGTCCGCTTCTTTAGATGCCTGCTGCTGCTAGCTCTGCTTGAAAGCAACGGCACTGTGGTGGTTTTGGTGGTTGCTGGGTCACTGCAGCTGGTACCAGGACGAGGAACATCAGGTTGTTTGCTAGGACTCAAATCCATTACAGTTAGGTAGGTAGTGTACTATAATAATTTTAAAATTTTAAAACATGACCACACGACAACTGTCAGATTGGCTGTGTCACTTTGAAAATTATTAACACAAAAAAAATGACACTTGCAGTGGCATAAGGCACTAGGGCTCACTGCCTGTCCACAAGACAACTGTCAGACTGGGTGTGTCAATCTTCAAATTATTATTAACACAAATTACTAATATTTTTATTTTGCACAGGAAAAAAATGACACTCCCTTGCAGTGGCAATATGGCACTAGGGCTGCCTGCCTGGCCACACAACAACTGTCAGACTGGCTGTGTCACTCTAAAAATTATTATTAACACAAATTACTAATATTTCTATTTTGTACATGAAAAAATGACACTCCCTTGAAGTGGCAGTAAGGCACTAATGCTGCCTGCCTGCCTGCCTACACAACTATCAGACTGGCTGTGTCAATCTGAAAATTATTATTAACACAAATTACTAATATTTCTATTTTGTACAGGAAAAAAATGACACTCCCTTGCAGTGGCAATAAGGCACTAGGGCTTCCTGCCTGGCCACACAACAACTGTCAGGCTGGCTGTGTCACTCTGAAAATTATTATTAACACAAATTACTAATACTTTTATTTTGCACAGGAAAAAAAATAACACTCCCTTGCAGTGGCAATATGGCACTAATGCTGCCTGCCTACCTACACAACTGTCAGACTGGCTGTGTCACTCTTAAAATTTTTCTTATCACAAATTACTAATATTTTTATTTTGCACAAGAAAAAAATGACACTCCCTTGCAGTGGCAATAAGGCACTAGGGCTGCCTGCCTGGCCACATGACAACTGTCAGACTGGCTGTGTAACTCTAAAAATTATTATTAACACAAATTACTAATATTTCTATTTTGTACAGGAAAAAAATAACACTCCCTTGCAGTGGCAATAAGGCACTAATGCTGCCTGCCTACACAACTATCAGACTGGCTGTGTCACTCTGAAAATTATTATTAACACAAATTACTAATATTTTTATTTTGCACAGGAAAATAAATGATACTCCCTTGCAGTGGCAATAAGGCACTAATGTGGATGCCTGCCTACGCAACTATCAGACTGGCTGTGTTACTCTGAAAATTATTAACACAAATTGCTAATATTTTTTTTGCACAGGAAAAACAAATTGCAGTGGCAGTAAGGCACTAATGCTGGCTGTTTGCCTAATGCTGCCTGCCTGCCTACACAGAATGGCTGTGTTACAGCTCCTGACAGTGGTAATAAGGCACTAGACTGGCACTAGACTGGCTAATAAGGCACTAGACTGGCTAATAAAATCACTTTTTTGGACACTCTCTCTCTCTCTGCTTCTTCTCTCTGTGAGCTCCAACAACGGACTATCAGGAAATGCAGGCTGTCTGGGTGTCTGTGTCATTAGTCCAACCCCCATCCAACCCCCATCATGAAACAAAGAAACTAATTGGACTAGGGAGGGCGGGAAAGTAGCTCGCGTGGGAAGAATGAGAGCAGTAGTGCGGGAAACCATTGTCCGAAAATCAGAAATTTCGGACCAGGGCTGTTCAGATGTGGCCTTTTTTTTAACAAATGGCCCTTGCCTTTCTGTCGGCCCATGTGACTACGAATAACCCTTATTCGCCGAATTCTGAAATAGACCGAACCGATTCACACAAGTCTAATACAGAGTGTCAGGTTTACTAATATGGATTTGTGGCACTGGAGCATATACTACATCCCTTGGCAGCAACATCTGTTGTACAATACATTTTCTCACCAGGGTACTTAAACATGATTTGTTTCTAAAAACAGTATTTATTTTGGGGGTTAATTTATCAATATGAAGACTAAAAGTGAGGTTGGAGTCAAAACGCATACCAAGATATTTGTATGAGTCCACTGGGGCCAATTTACGATTAGACTCTGTTACAATGGATAGGTGGGTACTGATGAGATTATGCAGTTTGTGCTTTGTACCAAATATCATTGTGACCATTTTGTCTGTGTTTAAGAACAGTTTGTTATTTGCTATCCATCTTTCAACTTCAGAGAAATCATGTTGAAATATGGCTTCAAACTGTGATACAATTTAGTTTTTAGCATAGATTATGTTGTAATCTGCATACATGTGTACTGAAGATGATTTGCAAACAGTGGGCAGATCATTTATAAAAAGATAAAATAGAAGAGCGCCAAGAATGGAGCCTTGGGGAACTTCACTTGTCACTTTAAAGGGATAGTAATACTTAGTTTTATCTTTATTTATTGTGTAGGCATTAAAAAAACATGAAGAACGAAATAAGTCTTATCTCTCAAACCTTTATGGTTTGAGATATATTCACAAGCAAAGCTTCCCCTACCGCCCCTTTTACCTAGTGTAAGTTATCTTTTCTCAGATGCGGAATCCAGTCCATAGACCAGACAGATAACAGCAGGGGACAATCTTCTTCCTATGAGAACAATGAAAGCCCTGCCCCCCTTGACAGGTTTTTCAGCTTTTTCCCTTATCTTAATTGAAGATTGTCCCTCTCTGCAATCTACCTGGGCACCTCCCTTCTGCTCTGGCTGAGCAGTGTTACATCAGTAAAAGGGGCAGGAGGGGAATACTTTGTCATTGAATTACTCTTGAATTACAATGCTGACAGAATTGAAATAACACTCTCCAAAGTCCAAATACTATGATGATTAATAAGAGCTGCTTTTATTATGAAACATTACTATTCCCTTTAAGTGAAAGGGAGTCATTGTCAGCAACTGACACATACTGCATTCTGTCTGATAAATAGAATCGGAACCAGTTTAGAGAATTATTACCCAATCCTGAGCTTTGGAGTTTGCTTATAAGAACGCTATGATCTACTGTGTCAAAGGTCTTTGCAAAATCTAGGAAAATAGCTCCAGTGAGTTCATCATTTTCAATGCCAGTCTGGATATCATTGATTACTTTTAGGAGGGCTGTGACTGTTGAGTGTTCCTTGGATATCAGCATAGGGAAGGTTATAGATGCCTCTGCTCAGTTTGAGGAACACAGATACCCCTATAACAGGTATAAAGAAAAAGAAGAATGCTGTGCTGAGTTTTTATGAACACAGTGATCTAGAGAGATGTAGTTTACCAGTTGCATCATAGAAGACAAATAGAACTTCCAAAAATTATCATTGATTAAAATTGATTTTAACTACCTGAATGCTTGATAGGTCTCTAATGCATTGCTTATCTAGTATTTAAAGGGTTAAAACCTTAATTCAAATCAATTGGAATTTTCATTTTCTCCTAAGGTGCAGTTGGTTTGCTCCAGAATTACACCTCTGTATTTTTCTACATAAGGTCCCAAGCTCGTACAGAACCTGAACTTGGTCACTGAGGAACAGCACACATGATAATGCCCAGACAATCCCACGTTTCCCACCCTTTGGTGCTTATGGAGCAGGTAGGCCATTAAAACACCTAAAGAACATTGGACATAGGTGCTAGGCAGGAGCATTACTATTCAAGCACAAAGACATGCACGCATTGTTGAATGGAATTCCATTTGCACATTCCTATCACCTACTCTATAACAGCATTTGGGGTTGAAGCCACTGAAAGGTAAGACACTCTTTGAGACTTATGTTCTAATATGAAATGCAGCAATTCTAGAGCAAGCTAACTGCACCATAGGCATAGCTGGGAACTGTCCGTATTTGCCCTGGAGACTCCAGTTTTTGTAGTGAATTACCAGGTATCTGGGTAATGAGGCCGATTCTCCTGCAGTGGGGCGTTTTTATGAAACACTGCCCACTTCTGCTCCTTTCCAGCCTGTCCTCCCACTTCCCTCCCACTTCTCCCCCTTCCCCACTCTGTTTTGCCCATGCTGCACCTACTTTATTAGACAGCCCATTAAGACCTTCCCCCACCCACCGTTAAAAGGATAGTAATATTTCCTTTAAGGTGGCTATAATATTGTAGGTATTTAATAAATAAACCAATTCATCTTTTCGTCTTTTTGTTATAACTTTTATAGTTTGAGAGTAATTGCTATGTAAATTGACCTCTCCCGCCATTTAAGCTATGTCAGCACTCTATCTGTCAGACTTGGATTCTGGACGCAGACCAGACGGCTCATAAGGCACTCAATTCTATTGCCAGCGCTAAAAAAAACAGGTGCTGTGTTTTTTTTAAGAGACAAACTATTGTGTGGAGCACCCATCAAGCTCGAACAAGATAAAGTGTCTTGTTCTAGGCATGGTAGCCTCTCAGTGGTGCTACAATTCATGTTTTTCACTCCCATGTGCCATTGTAGAGAGGAAATCTCCATATCCATATCCATATCAGACTGGTCCCGCCCACAGAGAGTCAAGCTCCGAAATGTCAGGCAAATCCTCTCCGCACGAGAGAAACAGCATAACCACAGACATGCGTTTCAGCCTATGTGGGCCTTGTCGGTGTGGTGCAGCTGAATCCCTCTAGGCACATTGAAGCAATGGCCCATGCCTGGGATGCCCTTATGCATAGGGAGACAAAGAATTATGAGGAGCACCCATCAAGCACAAACAAGATAAAGTGTCTTGTTCTAGGCATGGTGCTACAACTCACATTTTTTACTCCCATGCGCCATTGCAGAGAGGAAAATTTCCATATTCATATAAGACTGGTCCTGCCCACAGACCATCCAGCTCTGAAATGTCAGACAAAATCTCTCTGCACAAGAGAAACAGCATAACCACAGACGTACGTTTCAGCCTATGTGGGCCTCATCGGGGAGGTGCAGCTAAATATCTCTAGGCACATGGAAGCAAGGGCCCATGCCTCAGATGCCCTTATACTTTGGGAAACAAACAACTGTGAGGAGCACCCATCAAGAGCGAACAAGAAAAAGTTTCCTGTTCTAGGTATGGTAGCCTATCAATGGTGCTACAACTCCCGTTTTTCACTCCCATGTGCCATTGCAGAGAGGAAATTTCCATATTCATATCAGATTGGTCCTGTCCACAGATAATCCAGCTCCGATATGTCAAGCAAATGCTCTCTGCATGAGAGAAACAGCATTACCACAGACGTACGTTTTGGCCTATGTGGGCCTCTGTTGCGTTTTCAGGTTTTAGTATCCTGTTACCCAACTTTTGAAAACAAAATCAGTGGTGATTATACACACTGCCAGTCAAAAAAAGCCCATAGAAAACAACTAAAAACAACGTGCAAGTAGCATTCTATCACCAACGCTCAGTATTACTGCCTATTCTGTGGTTACATTTTCTGTCGGTAATCCTGCACCTCAGAGTTGAGGCGTAGAAGCCACAAAGACGGTTTCAAAACCATCATTGTTCGAACAAAAACAGTGCAGAATACAGTATACATCACAGAAATCCGACATAAAGTGTCCCCTTTGACATATTAACCCCCCTTTGAAAATTGAATTATAGTGCTTATTTTCATGATTTTAATATGACAAATATTGTTCACATTTGACATTTTTACCCCCTCCCTTTAAATTTTGACTTATGATGCTCCAATGATGTTTTTTCTCCATTTAAATTCAACATTGTTCTTCTGCTATTTTTTTCGACATGCCCTCATTGTATTTGTATTGCATGATCAACCCTATGAGTACCAGAGAGGTAGCAACACCCTGCAATGTGTTTGCTACCCCTCTGGTACTCATAGGGTTAATAGGCAAGGTATGCGGCTGCATACCTTGCCTGTTTACGTGTATTATTTTTTTTTATTAAATACATAATGAGCACAGTGTTGTTTCTCTGCAGGGGGTTTTGGATAATTTGGGTGAATGAGTGGAAAAGAGGCAGTTAAGGTATAATATAGATAAACGTAACAATGGGTTGCAGAAACAAGCATGTTACATGTACTCTAGATGGAAAACTGCCTGGGTAATCCTTGTTAAAGAAAGATTTAGGGGAGGGGCACTCAAACCTGTCCTCAAGTACCCCCTTCCCAACTGTACAGCCTTTCAGTATCTCCACATATGAACATAGGTGAATCAATCAGTAGTTCAATAATTGTAAACTATCTGAGTTAACAACATGAATATGTGTTTGATTTCCAAATATTTGAAGAAAATGTCCCTGTTGAGTGCCAGTCCATTCCAAGATGTATTTTTATTGATGGACACCTTGATCAGAAGCATATAGTACAGTGAATCAGCTCCAGTCCTCTGGGACAGATAAGTGGTCAGGTTTTATGGAAATCCCTAATTAAGCACATATAGTGCATACAAAATAACTGTTTATCCACCTGGAACAAGCAGGGATGTATGGAAAATGTTAACTACTAGTGTATCCCTACTGCCTAGGACTAACTCTGGGAATCACTGATCTAGTATAACAGTCAAAAGCACTCAGAATAATAATTCCTACTCACTGTCACATACACTAATAGTGAATATGCTCTCTCTGCTCATCACCATGCTTTAGCTAGACATGCAATATAGCTAAATACCTGCAATATTGTTTTTGGAAGTCTACAGGACAGGACGATTTATACCACATAAATTACTAACTATAAAGATCATTAAATCAAAGTCATTCAGCTAATCATCATGGGTATAGAATTAAAGGAAAACACAATTAACATAAGGGCATGAGCAATGGCATGACGCCCAGAATGGGGAGCTCCAGTTAGTTCAACATAGTGAGGCTAATGTACTGAGAAGATCTGGAGTAATTATGGGGAAAACCAATAGCACCAGAGGGGACAAATTAAATTCTCATTACAATTAGGGTATTTAACCTCTTGAATGCTAGAACATCAGACCTTTCTAGTGTTCAAAGAATTTTATTTGTCTTCAGTTGTGCAGTTGGTTGGTCCCATATTTGCTCCATTTCTACTTTGTACTTCAGCCTCTCTGACTATGCTCTCTACTGGATCTGTGCTATATCTCTATAGCTATCTCTATAGGACCAGTGACACTCATTCTAGCCTTTAGAAAAAATCCCCAGGCTGCAGAACAAATGAGTCCAGACTGAATATACAATAATCCCTTTGTTACAAAGACAAGTAAGGGCCTATTATTCTAATATGTTACCCTCATAGCTCTTGGGACAAGTCAGCCTGCCATTCTAGTACATTATCCCCTTTCATCCCAGGATAAGTGAGAGCCTATCATTCTAATACATTAGCCCCTTACATCCCAGGGCGAGTGAGAGCCTATCATTTAAATACATTATTCCCTTACATCCCAGGACAAGTGAGAGCCTATTATTCTAATACATTATCTCCTTACATCCCAGGACAAGTGAGAGCCTGCAATTATAATAAATTATCACCTTACATACCAAGACAAGTGAGAGCCTGTCATTCTAATGCGTTATCCCCTTATTTCCCAAGACAAGTGAGAGCCTGTCATTCTAATACATTAGCCCCTTACATCCCACGGTGAATGAGAGCCTATCATTCTAATACATTAGCCTCTTACATCCCAGGACAAGTGAGAGCCTGTCATTCAAATACATTATCCCCTTACATCCCAGGACAAGTGAGAGCCTGTCATTCAAATACATTATCCCCTTACATCCCAGGACAAGTGAGAGCCTGTCATGCTAATACATTAGCCTCTTACATCCCAGGACAAGTGAGAGTCTGCAATTATATTAAACAACCACCTTAGATCCCAGAACAAGTGAGAGCCTATCATTCTAATACATTATTCCCTTACATCCCAGGACAAGCAAAAGCCTATCATTCAAATACATTAACCCCTTAGGTCCCAGGACATGTAAGAGGCTATCATTCTAATATGTTATACATTAGGTCCCTGGACAAGTGATAGACTATCATTCTAATTTCTTGTCCCCTTAGGTCCCAGGACAAGTAAGAGCCTATCATTCTAATGCATTATCTCCTTAGGTTCCAGGACAAGTGGTCCAAAGACAAGAAAGAGCCTAGCCCTCTGAGAGCCTATGATTCTAATACATTACACTCATAGCTCCTGCCATTCTAATCCATTATCCCCTTACATTCCAGAATAAGTGAGAGCCTAGTGTTCTAACAGAGGCGTAATTAGAAGCCTCCGGGCCCTGGTACAAGAAGTGCCACGGGCCCCCCACCACCACCACATTGGTCCCCCTGACTACAATGACTCCCACCACAATGCCCCCATCGCCTACCTGGAGCTCCCGCACGGTCCTCTTAGTAATGCAAAGCTCTGGGAGATGATGTCAGAGCGCCGGTGGGAGATTGCGGGAGCCAAATGGAGGGGTCGCAGGGGGAGGCCGGTCCCCTGGAGTGCATGGGCCCAGTTGCAGGTGCGACCTCTGCAACCCCTATACTTACGCCACTGTGTTCTAATACATTAGCCCCTTACATCTCAGGACAAGGGAGAGTCTGTCATTCTAATACATTATTTCCTTACATACCAGGACAAGTGTGAGCCTATTGTGGTGAACTAAAGATGCCAAAAGACATATGTGGGGCGCGGATTGTGAATTTATGTGCTTGTAGTGCTGGTACTTGTAGTTGCACGGCTCGTGACGCCAGGGTAGTGTTTTACACCACACTCCAGGGGTGAAGCAGGTCTCCTGGGCCCAGCGCTGGGGCAATAAAACACCAGACTGCAGGGTTACGGATAACTGCATTTACTGGAGAAGCAGGACAGGTGAAATAGTCCATTAAAGCACTGCAGAGGTAAGACAGGGGCGAGTGCAGAGGTAACAGGGAGCCACAGGGCTTGCTGAGACTTGTAGTAGACTTTACTCTGAATCTTGACTTTACTAGTGACAACTTTAGACTTTACTGTAGTTACTGAAGACTTCTGACTTATGTGGCCACATGCACTGTCTGGACCATAGGTTGCTCTTGTACACTCTACCGCCAGGTTAACTAAGGACTTTTGGCTAGGACTTTTGAGACTACAGAGCGGAGGCCGCCGTAGGCTAATCACTCACGATAAGTAGTACTCTCTATGGGGCCCATTCGCATTCAGCACTTCTCCCCACAGCTCTTCTTGTAGACGGGCACAGACTTGGACTTGGACTCCTGTGCGGTGGAACGCCTATGGTTGTGCTGTGGAACACTGTAGTTGTTTAGCTCCACTGGTTTCCTTCACCTTCTCCTCTGTCTTTATCTCCACGCACTTCCTCCAGTTCTCTCTCTAACAACAGACTCCTCTAGACCGACCACACCCTAGCTTGCTCCTCCCTGTCTGCTAGACCAGGGGGCTGCTGGGTCAAAAAACTCATTGGCTCCTGTGGTCACATGTTACCCTCTGCACTGCTCACCTTAAAGGCACATGAACAACAAAAATATTACAGTTATACAGACATTATACAATCACACAAATATATACATAACCATGTTTTAAACTACAAGCAACATATACCAGAAAGGACTGGTAAATGTAAATGTTCAACTCTGGGACATTACAAACTCCCCCACTTTCAATAAGCCGTCCTCGGCGTAGTGTGCTTGAGGGTGACGTTGCTGAAAGTGGAAAAAGTTCATGTTGCAGAAATATGAAAAACACAAAAATAAAGATATCTCCTGGAGCATTGATACCGAATGTCCTTCCATACTTTTAGTGGTATATAAAGAAAACAAATTTTCCTGAGTTCAGTAGTCCTTGCGCAATAGTGCAACATACATTAGATTAGACGAAAGTACCATAACTTTATACTATACTAGACTATAGACATACATCTGAAATACATTTCTGACGATAAACACAATTTTTCTAGCTACTGTATTGCATAGCTGACTGAAAATTATACACTTTAACTATCACAGTGATTTCACACATTATATGACTGATTACTTTACATGACTATTAAGGCACTAATAAACATTTTCACGTTCTCAAAATACTTAATTTACTTTCGATAGCGGGCAGGCATTTGTCCCTGAGTACTCCTCTGTGATCTTCGCAGCACCACCTCTTCTGGGGTATTATCCAAGTACATATCAGGGACTGGCACTTGTTCTGGTTCTTCGACAACTATGGGAGTCCCAGAAGGCTCTCTTGGCACCGGTACCATGGTACCATGGTAGGAACTAGTGGCGTTGGTGTGGCAGCAGGCACCAAACAAAAGTAGACAGGGTGTCCAGATGGAAACATGGGTATGTCCATGCCTGGCGCTATCCCTTCATACGGAGGCCTTGTTGGAGCGGCCTCTGGCACATGTTGAGGTGGTGTAGTAACAACCAGCAGGTTCTCCTTGACACACAGTTTTATGCAATTCCTGTGTACGACCTGCGGAGCTCTGTCATGCTTTTGTACCTCATACACGTCCGACTCCGGGTACGGTATGGCGGTAATTGTATAGGGCTCGGTTTCCCATATCGAGTCCAACTTGTCGGTTCTCGGATAATTTCTCATCCACACTTTGTCGCCAATACTTAGAGGTTGAGCAGCAGCATGCCAGTTATACTCTTCCTGCTGTCTCTTCCTTGCCTCACCCATTGTCTTGCTTACAATCTCTTGTGCCTTAAAGATCCTCCTTTGATGATCTGCGACCCAGTGCTGAGATGGTAATGGATTAGGGTTGTCAGGGACTTGCAGGCCAAGAGCCCTGTCTTTGGGTAACTGCCCATGTCTCCCCATCATTAGATAGAAGGAGGTGTAACCAGTAGAACAGTGGGTGGTGTTATTGTAGATCTCCATCAACTCAGGCAACAACTGAGGCCAGTCCTCTCTTCGGGTGACTGATGCTGTTTGCAACATGTGGATGATCACCTGATTGACACGTTCACACAGTCCATTCCCTTGCGGATGGTAAGCAGTGGTTCTCAGCTTCTTAGAATCATGGAACTGACAGAACTCTTGGAATATTTGAGCTTCGAAGGCCGATCCACGGTCAGTAAGGACTGATTCTGGGCAACCGAAGGTCTGAACCCACTTGGTATAAAACATTTGAGCGGTGGTTTTGGCAGTGAGATCTTTGACTGGAATAACAACAACCCATTTGGAATAATGGTCTACCATCGTCAGTGCGTGGGTATACCCTGAACGGGTAGGGGCCAATTTCACATGATCCAATGCGACTATTTTGTTCGGTCTTTGACTGTGGATGGGATGGAGTGGCGCTCTGGCATTCCTACTCCCACTTTTGGTAACATTACAGGCGGAACACTCGTTGCACCAACGTTCGATGTCTCCGCGCATCCCTATCCAATAGAAACGTTTCCAGATGGTGGTCTCGGTTTTGTGGACCCCGAAATGTCCTGACTGGTCATGGTATGCACTGAGGACCATGTTCGCGTCCCTCCTGGGAACCAAAATCTGATGAAGTCTCTCACCAGAGACGGGATCTAGAGAGTTCCTATATCACAGTCCTTTCTGTAGGAACAACCGTTTCCTCTGTCGCCAGAGACGTTTGAGTTCAGGGTCAGCATGGTTACGACATAGGCGTATAGGCACCTTTCTTGCCAGGAGGTAATCGAGTAAGTCTCCCATGACTCGACTTTCATCTTGGAGGGTCTTCCAGGTGGATAGGTCATCAGAAACCCTCTCTGGCATTGGTTCACCGTCTATGACGGCAGTAATAGCGTTCTGATCGACAAACCGGTTGTAGAAGGGCGGCATTTCCACATCTTCCCACAGGTCTTCCTGGGACGGTTCCTCACCATCAGCCAATCGTGAGAGGACATCAGCATTGACATTCGATTTGCCACTTCTGTACTTTATGGTGAAACAATAGTTGGATAGCCTGGAAGCCCATCTTTGCTCAATGGCACCAAGTTTCGCAGTGTTGAGGTGCGCCAGTGGATTGTTATCTGTATAGACTGTGAACGGAGTAGCTGCAAGGTAATCTTTGAATTTCTCAGTAACGGCCCACACAAGTGCTAGAAGCTCCAGCTTGAAGGAACTGTAATTGTTGTCGTTCCGTTCGGCACCTTGCAGATTCTGACTGGCGTAAGTGATTACTCGCTCTTTATTGTTTTGCACTTGAGACAGTACTGCTCCCAGACCTTGGAAGCTGGCATCAGTGTAGAGCCGGAATGGTTGACTGTAGTCCGGATACGCCAGAATTGGTGGTTGCGTAAGTAAATACTTTAAGGCCCGGAAGGCGGTTTCCTGTTCTTCGGCCCAGGCAACAGGGAGTCTTCCATTGTAGTTCTCTTTTGTGCATCCCCGCAGTAGAGCAGTAAGCGGTTCTGCCACTTGTGCAAAGTGAGGTATGAAACGGCGGTAATAGCCGGCAAATCCAAGAAAGCTTCTGATATCTTTCACCGTGGTAGGGGTAGGCCAATCTTTGACTGCAGTCACCTTATCAGGGTCTGGCTGGACTCCTTCTGTACTCACGACATGGCCGAGGTAGTTCACTTTCGGCTTGAGTAGGTGACATTTTGAAGGCTTTATCTTCAGCCCATGCTGTATCAGCACAGCGAAGACATCAGACAGATGCTTGAGGTGTTCTTGGTAAGTTTTTGAGTAAACAATGACATTGTCCAAGTACAGGAGGACACTTTGAAAGTTCATATGGCCGAGACACCTCTCCATCAAACGCTGGAAAGTAGCTGGGGCATTACACAGCCCAAACAGCATACTCTTAAATTCGAAGAGTCCCATGGGAGTGGTGAAAGCAGTCTTCTCCCGGTCCTCAGGCGCCATGGGTACCTGCCAGTAGCAGATCCAGAGCGCAGAAATAGGCGGCTGAGCCCAATGCAGTGAGCGACTCTTCGATGAGTGGCAGTGGATATGCATCCTTGTGCGTGATATTGTTGAGTTTACGATAGTCCACACAGAATCTGATGGTTCCATCTTTTTTCTTGACCAAAACTAATGGGGCAGCCCAAGGACTCTCGCTCTCTTGTATAACATCCGCTTCCCTCATTTCAGCCAGCATTTTCTTAACATTTTGGTACATGGCTGGCGCAACTGGTCGATGTATTTCCTTGATTGGCGGGTTGTCACCCGTGAGGATGCGGTGCTGAATCAACGAGGTCTTCCCAAAATCGGTGGGGTGTTTGCTGAAGGCCTGGTGGTGTCCTTTCACAATGTTTAGGATGCTGTTGGTTTGATCTGGAGGGGTGGTGACATCTCCTACATTCAGTTGCGTCCACCAGGGCTCCGGATTGACTTGCTTGAGTCCGTTGTGGCCGTGACCACTTCCTGCTTGACAACAAGTTGCTCTTTTAGGACATCCTCTGGTTGGAGGAGGTAGAGCTGGGCTACAGTGGTGTACTTGCATAGGATGGTGGGCATGTCGCCCAGGTTCACCAACCTGACGGGTACTCTTCCACTGGAAATGGTCACAAGGCTTCTGGTGGCCTTGACTAGCAGATAGTCCTCTATCTGAATGGGTTCTAAGAGGGCTTGATAGTCCCAATTCCTGATGCCCGGACGAGCGCTGCACCACAAAATGGTTTCAGCATTAGGTTGCAAGGCCACCGGCCGGGTGTCTTGGATCCGTACACGGCACACTTCTCCCTTGTTATTGGCGAATCTTTGTTCGGCTTTTAACGCCTTGAGGTGGTGCTGCACAGTTTGCCTGTATGAGGGAGAAGCAGTGGCAAAGAAGCATACAGGGCATCCATAATTTCCATAAAACAATGCCTCATTATATTCATTCCTAATATGAAATCAGCAGCACCTTCATCAGTAATATTTGTAACTATGACACCTTGCCCATTAAACTTTTGACTTCCCACCTGAACAGTGGGCTCCCAGTATCCAAGTTTGGGGACTGGTTGCCCATTACTCACTAGTAATCTGAAATCAACATCATCAGTTTTGCATAACACACTAGAGTCCCAATATCGATAGAACACCTTTTTCGGAATAGTCGACACTTGAGAGCCTGTATCCACCAGCACCCGTAGGGGTATACCCTCGACAATCACGGTTATATTGGGGCAGGGCGCAATGTAGTGGGAGAGCCTGGACTTGGCTTGTTCTGGGGCTGGACCTTGTTGGTGTTCCCCTGAGGGCTGGTCCTCGACCTCAGGGTAAGCCTGTTTAAATCCCAACACTGGCTTTTCCAATGCCCATTTTTCCTGCAATAGGTACAATAGGGTTTTTTACCTCCATGATATCTGTCTGGCGGAGGTGAACGGTAACCTAGATTACGTGGGACTGGTGCATGGGGTGGATCCCTAGGTAAGGATGACTCACTAGATGGCATGACAGGCCTAGTAACAAGTTTGATAGCTTTAGTCAGCTCAGCTATATACTGCTTGACACTTTGTAACTCAGCGGCTGAGGTGACAGTTTGTATAGCCTGAACTGGTGGTTGAGCAGGAGGTAGGGGTTGGACAGGTCAAGCAATAGCCCCTAAGGATTCCTGACTTGGGGTAGGAACAGCAGTGGCACCCTCTAACTCAGTCTCTGACTCGACTACTTGGATGGCAAGTCTTTTAAATGCAGGGAAGGAGATCCCCGGGTTCTGGGCGGCCAGCATTTTGAGTTGGGCCTTATCCCATTTGGTATAAACGCCATCAATGAACCTGTCCATTAACACTTTGTTCCCTCTGTCGGGGGGTATCCCATCCAATTTTTGGACAATTTCAAAAGCGTTTTGAAGGACAACTGCATAAGCCCTCAAAGTCTCACCTGGCTTCTGTCGCCGCTCATAAAAACGGAGGCGTACCTCTGAAGGGGCTCGTGTCTCGAACACCTGGTGCAGACCGTCATAGATCAAGTCGACAGTCGCCTTGTCATCTGCAGGCCAGGTACGGACTTCTTCTAGCTCTGGCCCCTGTAGTTGTCCCATCAGCAACCGCACCTGTTGGCTAGAAGGAAAACTGTAGAATTCTGACAAACTTTGGAATTTATCCTTGAAGTCTTGTAGGCTGAAGAGGTCTCTTCTGTAGGTAGGGAGCGTTGGATTCCCCATGAAGACTGGTGGTGGTGTAGCAATTGGAACAACTGGGACATTTGCAGCAGATTATGGCATGGAGTTAATCATCGGAGCAGACGATGCACTTGCTTCAGGTAGTGGTGTGGCATTTGGGCCCGGTTGCCCACTTGTACTTCGTTCAGACATTTTGTAATTTTTGAGTGTGCTGTCGCTTTAAGGGTAATGATGTGTATGGCCCTTTAAGAAATTTGCAGAAATGCGGCAGCAGCTTGGATAATGCACAAAGTCTATTGTTGTAGTATTTGGAAGTGCTCCCCTCGTTTTGCAGTCACCGACAGCACTGGGCTTGATGTCTGATAACTATGGACAACAGCAGGCTAAGAAATGAAAGCCACAGGACACTGGTAACAATATCGGGCACCGGAGGCTTTGTGCAGCACTCTGCTGATTAACGGAGGTGATGATTAGTGGTTATTTGTAGTGGGGAAGCACTAAAGAGATTGCGGCAGCCGCAGGATTTTCCAAGATGGCGGCGCCCAGGTCGCTTCCTATTGGGTCCGGTCTGTAAAATCTTCCCCTGTGCAACACAGGGCGATCCTTTTTGGTTCCTCCTTGCTGTGCTGCGGCAGGCGTTGCTGCCAGTGCTGCCGGTGGGCGGAGCTTGGAGTTTTGCACGCGCGGGAGATCCCGGGAGCCGGTTAACCCTTGCAGGGCAGACAAAACCTGTACTTTGTGGCACAGTTTGCGATTTGCAGACGAACAACTTAAGCAATACAACACTTGCAATGGCCGACAATAAACTTTTCTTCTCCCCCACTTTTCTATTGCACCCACTTGGCAAACAGTCTTTACACATTACACAGTCCAGTACCTCAAATGGGGCATAAATTATCGCACGCTCGTGCGTTTTTTTTGTTTTTTTTTACGGAAAGTCTCTGTTCAGACTGGGGGTTTTCTTGGTAAGGCACACACCCGGATCCTGTTCGTGACGCCAAAACTGGCTATGTGGTGAACTAAAGACGCCAAAAGACATATGTGGGGCGTGGATTGTGAATTTATGTGCTTGTAGTGCTGGTACTTGTAGTTGCACGGCTCGTGACGCCAGGGTAGTGTTTTACACCACACTCCAGGGGTGAAGCAGGTCTCCTGGGCCCAGCGCTGGGGCAATAAAACACCAAACTGCAGGGTTACGGATAACTGCATTTACTGGAGAAGCAGGACAGGTGAAATAGTCCATTAAAGCACTGCAGAGGTAAGACAGGGGCGAGTGCAGAGGTAACAGGGAGCCACAGGGCTTGCTGAGACTTGTAGTAGACTTTACTCTGAATCTTGACTTTACTAGTGACAACTTTAGACTTTACTGTAGTTACTGAAGACTTCTGACTTATGTGGCCACATGCACTGTCTGGACCACAGGTCGCTCTTGTACACTCTACCGCCAGGTTGACTAAGGACTTTTGGCTAGGACTTTTGAGACTACAGAGCGGAGGCCGCCATAGGCTAATCGCTCACGATAAGTAGTACTCTCTATGGGGCCCATTCGCATTCAGCACTTCTCCCCACAGCTCTTCTTGTTGACAGGCACAGACTTGGACTTGGACTCCTGTGCGGTCCTTGGACTCCTAGCTCCACTGGTTTCCTTCACCTTCTCCTCTGTCTTTATCTCCACGCACTTCCTCCAGTTCTCTCTCTCTAACAACAGACTCCTCTAGGCCGACCACACCCTAGCTTGCTCCTCCCTGTCTGCTAGACCAGGGGGCTGATGGGTCAAAAAAGCTCATTGGCTCCTGTGGTCACATGTTACCCTCTGCACTGCTCACCTTAAAGGCACATAAACAACAAAAATATTACAGTTATACCGACATTATACAATCACACAAATATATACATAGCCATGTTTTAAACTACAAGCAACATATACGAGAAAGGACTGGTAAATGTAAATGTTCAACTCTGGAACATTACACTATCATTCTAATAAATTATCCCCAACCATCCCAGGACAAGTGAGAGCCTGTCATACTAATACATTATCCCCTTGCATCTCAGGATAAGTGAGAACCTATGATTCTAATACATTAGCCACTTACATCCCAGGACAAGTGATAGTTTATCATTCTAATACATTAGCTCCTTACATTCCTAGACAAGCATGAGCCTATCATTCTAATAACTTATCCCAACCATCCCAGGACAAGTGTGAGCCTATCATTCTATTAAATTATCCCCAATCATCCCAGGACAAGTGTGAGCTTATCATTCTAAAACATTATCTCCTTACATCCCAGAACAAGTGTGAGCCTCTCATTCTAATAAATTATCCCCAACATCCCAGGACAAGTGAGAGCCTGTCATTCTAATATACTATCCCCTTACATCCCAGGATAAGTGAGAGTCTATGATTCTAATACATTAGCCCCTTATATCCCAGGACAAGTGATAGTATAGTCTTGCCCAGAACACTAACCTCCTGCTTAAGTGACATTGGGACATATTCCAGCAGGGTGCAACACATGACTTCAGTATGATGATCAGACTAAGTGCGTCCAATGTAAGTTACATGAGTAAACATTGCAAAGTAGCATCTCCATGAAGAAAGTACAGACTGCTATTAATATGAATATATACAAACACAACAGATAACAAAACAGAAATACTTGTGCAGAAGGTCTCAGTTAGCCAGAGGCTAGGGCGCACAGGCTGGGGAGTGTCATAACAAAGCAAAAAAATTGTACATGGGAAAAACAGAATATCAGGCAACAGATGCCAGCAAAACCCGGAAAGACATTACACTATCCCCCCCCCCACACACACACACACACACACACACAAACACACACACCAGAGGACTACCTCCGGGAGGCCACAGAAATCTTGGAAAGAAAGGACCAGTGAAACTGGCGAATCAAAGATAATAAAATGAAGATGACTTCTCTAAACTCTCCAAGTCCTATGTTATTCTATGGAGCCAATGCACTAAAATCTCTTAATCTGAACAAATCTTAGTGCATTGGCTCCATAAAACAACAGAGGACTTTGAGAGTTTAGAACACTGGAGAAGTCAACTTCATTTTATCACCTGTTTATCACCTCTTTATCACACCTTAGTGCATCTCTCCCTTAGAGTTTGATTTGTTACGTTCTATATCCACATTCCACTGCAGCGCCCTGTCCTCTTCAGTTGTTGTTGGATTGCAATTCCCATCATCCTCAGCCACATGTTGGCTAGTTGGGGATGACAGGAGTTGTAGTACAACACAATTGGACTGCTTCCGATTGCCCACGCTAAAGGTTTGTGTCTCTCTGATCTTATAGGGATAAGGGGGTTTCTGGGTAACTGTAACTCCCGTCTTGGTTTGTCTTTGATGCACTTTTTACTGTATGATTTATTATCACATTTCCTGCTCAATATAGTGAATTACACTTATTAACCCTTTGGATGCCTGAAGGGTGTCCCGTATGTTGTTTGCAATATAGCAGGGCCATTAAGCAACAAAGGGGTTAATGGAACTGGATTTTTTCTGTTGTATTCCACTGTGGTAATCTGACAACAGTATGTATTTTATTTACTACTTTACATAAGCGCACTGGGGACAAGTTGCTACTGTTTTATCCTCTGATCCTAGACTATCTCCAGAAATGACCTGCATATGTCTTATCACCGAGAATGCAGCGGATTTATAACTATTCTCATTCCTCTGCTTGCATCACGGTCCTCTTGGCACATGCCCAGCTCAGCACATGTTCCACTCAGCTACACACTCCAGCCAATTGCCTTATATGGGCAGTACAGAGTAGGGCAGCATGGTCTGTATTAGTCTCAGTCTGATGCCAAGAGCTAAACACAAAGCATATTAGGTTGGATCAGAAGCTAAGGGAGCCCCTTTCTTATTAAATACACATTCACTCCAAGTAGAGATCAAAGTGAAGTCAGCTCCATTGATGTCTAGTCCAATTTTCTTTTTTTGTGTGTCAAAATGATTAATTCAAACTGCAACAATTAAATGTTACAATATTTTATGCAATGATGTTGGGTATGAAATAACATTCCTACAGATTTGTAAAAGATCTACTAAATCAGTACAGGCCATGCAGCTAGGGATGTGCAGACCAATTCACAGGAATTTCTGAAAAAAATCAGTTATATTCCTCCTTACAGCAGAATTCTATAGTAGGACATTTCTCTGAAATTAACTTCCAGAAGGTGTTCCCGTAGTACCTTGCACATTCTCACACTGAGTTCTAACAGAACCACACTTGTTTCTGACACTTCCCCTATGACATCATGAAATGAATGATGAACACATACATGCATCATCACACATACGTACTCGTATACTCACTCACACCAGACTGTAGTAGAGGATGTAAGCAAAGAGGAAGTAAGTGGGAGGTAGAAGGCCCTGTTTTTTCCTGATTTCCTCACTCCGTGTAAAACTCTGTACATTACTCAATTCGGTATATTCACACTTACCTAGGGCAGAGTTCAAAGTAGGCTTAAAATTGTCTATGGTAAGTGTGCTGTGGGCATAGGTCAGTTTGAAAACAAGACAAGTTTATTTGGAGAAAGGTTCCAGGCACACAATCCTAAGGGCCCCTATGAAGTTTGCCCTTTTGACTTGTTTCAAGAAATACCATCTTCAATCAGTCCTGGATGTCCTGTCCATGAATTCCAACTTGACAGTTGTACATAGGACCACAGGTCTGCTCCCTGTACATGGTACAAGTAATATTTGAATCAGTCATGCACTCTGCTTCAGTTTGAAAAAAACTACCAGCAACTGTCACATCTGCATCCATAGACATCAAATCTAGGGCTGATTGAAAATATAATCTCTTGAACCAAGAAGAAAGGGCAAAATTCATAAGGGTTGTTGGAATTTTCTGTTAATAAAACTAGATTAGCATTGTTTTTTTATTTTACTCACCTACTAGTGGAGATATGAAAACTTCAGATCGGGCACTTCCGCATTCTGCAGCTCCCACCTCCCTCGCAGCTGCCCCAGGGAGCATGTTCATGCTTCCCTTCGTAGTTGTCTTTATGTGGGCTAACATTACAGAAAGTTCAGTTTACCATGCTACTGAGATACTGAGCTTGCAAGAGAGCTTCAGAGGTTTGTGATCCAAGTTTGCAAGGGGAACCCTGACCTTCTGGATCATCCTGTCTCCCTCCCTGCTGAAGTGGAACGGGGCCTCCACTGGTGGTTAGACGCCTCCAACCTTGAGAAAGGGAGTCCATTCGTGAATCCATACTGGACCATAGTGACAACGGACGCCAAACTGGTCAGTTGGGGTTTAGTCCTGGGTCACCTGAGTGTTCAGGGTCATTGGTCAGCAGAGAGACCCTTCTTCCAATCAACATCTTGGAGCTCAGGGCGATATTCCATACTCTGAGGTATTGGTCCTCTCATCTCATGGGATGCCCGGTTACGTCCAGTCCGACAAAGCTACGGCCATAGCTTACATCAACAAGCAAGGAGGCACCAGAAGCCACACCTCTTGGTTCAAGGTCAAGCCTATTTTGGTCTGGGCAGAGGAACATGTGCCTGACATTTCTGCCGTGCACATCCCAGGTGTAGAAAATGTTGTAGCAGACTTCCTCAGTGGACCCAGGGGAATGGGAACTACACCTGGAAGTTTTCGACCTCCTAGTGCAGAAGTGGGGTTTTCCTTCGATAGACTTGATGGCCACCAGGGACAACTGTATGGTTCAGATCTTTTGCTCACACTCAAGGGATCCCCTGGCATTTTGAGTGGATGCCCTGTTGATTCCTTGGCAGTTCCATCTAGCCTACATCTTTCCTCCACTTTGTCTCCTGCCCAGGGTGCTGCTGAAGATTCAGATTGACAGAGCTTTGGTTATCATGATCACACCGTATTGGACCAGACAGCCTTGGTTCCCACAACTGCTGGCCTTGTCTGCTCAGGAACTGTTTCCTCGTCCATGCAGACCGGATCTCCTTCTTCAGGGTTACCTATGAATATAGAGCATCTGGCTTTGACGGCATGGCGGTTGAAACCTCCATCTTGAGGAAGAAGGGCTATTCTTCTGAAGTGGTTTCCACTATGATTCAGGCTAGGAAATAGGTTTTCTCTATGACCTACCATAGGGTTTGGTCCATTTTCCATGCTTAGTGTGTGGACAGGGATTTGTTCTCCCAGGAGTTTGATCTCCTGGCTATCCTGTCCTTTTTGCAGGATGGCGTGAACTAGGGTCTTAGCCTTAACTTCATCAAGGTGCAGACCTCGGCTATCTCTATCTTCTTTCAGAGACGTATTGCCATATTGCAGGATGTCAAAGTCTTCTTTCAGGGCGTCGCTCACGCTTTCCCTGTATCACAGTCTACCTTAGAGGCCTAGTTATCCTGTGCTTCCTTCCTCTGTGGTGTGTCGGCACGCATAGTTGCGGCCACTTCCGTATTGCTGACATCATGAAACAGGCACTGGCTACGATGCCTGTTTATGGGCCTATTCTCCTGCTCCTTTATAAACCTCCATGGGCCTGGAAGTCATTGCCCTTATGTGTTGTTTCTGATATTGTTTCTTGTGCTCCATTGTGACCCGTGCTCTCCTGAGAATCCGCTCCATGTATGACCCCGGCTCGTCTGAATACCCACATTAGTTCTGACCTGTGGCTCTGGCTGACTAACTCGCTCCACATAGTCCCCGGTTTGTCTGACCTCTGGCTCTTGCTGCCTATCACTCCGTATAGTCCCTGGCTTGTCTGAACTGTGGCTCTGGCTGACTACTTGCTCTGTACTCTCCAAACTTGCCTGACTATCGGTCTCAGTGTTTCATGGATCAGATCTGCTCTTGCTCCCTGTTGCCTCTGGTCGCATGACCCAGGGTGGAGACTTGTGTCTCAGTTACTGTTCCCTCTGCTGTTCCACCTTGGTCCTAGTCTCCGGTATCTCGCAGTAGTGCAGTGCGCAGCACAGTGTGCAGCTCCGGATAGGAGCCTTGGTCCTATCATCCTGTGTTCTGGGGTTGTGTGGGCTATACGATTATTACTGTATTTATTAAATAAAGGTGGATATGTATTTTATGTTCGTGTCTGTCCTTCTTTGCCTGAAAACCGTGACACCCTGCCTATAAGGCTCCCACTCCCCAGTGGAGCCTTAATCTGGTTTCGGGAGTCTTGCAGCATTTTCCTTTTGAGTCTTTGGTTACCATTCCCTTGCGTCTTCTGACGTGGTAAATGGCTTTTCTTTTGGCTGTGGTCTCTGTCACAAGAGTAGCTGAATTGCAGGCCTTGTCCTGCAAACCGCCTTTCCTGGTGTTTCACAAGGATGAGGCTGTTCTCTGTCCATCCCAGGAATTTCTTCTTAAGGTGGAGAGAGATTGTTGTACCTTCCTTTTGTCCTGACCCTAGATCTCACAAGGAGGGGGATCTCCTCTTGTTAGACTGATGCCTTGTTTGTCATCCCAGAGGGTCCCAGGGATGGGAAGGCTACGTCCAAGGTGACTATTGCATCCTGGATTAAAGGGATAGTAATGCTTCATAATAAAAGCAGCTCCAATTAATCTTCATAGTATTTGGGCCATGGAAAGTGTTGTTTCAGTACTGTCAGAGTTGTAGTTCAAGAGTAATTGAATGATAAAGTATTCCCGTCCTAACCCTTTTACTGATGTAACACTGCTCAGCTCAGAGCAGCAGGGTGAAGTCCAAAGAGGATTGCAGAGAGGGAAAATCTTCAATTAACATAAGGGAAAACCTGAAACACCTGTCAATGGGGGCAGGGCTTTCTTTGTTCTCACAGTAAGAAGATTGTCCCTTGCTGTGAGCTGTCTGGTCTGTGGACCAGATTCCACATCTGAGGGGAGGTGGCTTACACTAGGTAAAAGGGGCAGAAGGGGGAAACTTTATCATTCAATTACTCTTGAACTACAACTCTGACAGTATTGAAATAACACTCCCTATGGCTCAAATACTATGAAGATTAATTGGAGCTGCTGTTTTTGTGAAACATTACTATCCCTTTAAGTCTACCATCCATAAGGCTTATGAGCTCAGGAAAAAACCTGTTCCCTTTCGCATAACAGCGCATTCCACTAGGTCTGTTGGGGCCTCCTGGGCCTACAAGAATCAGGCCTCTGCTGATCAGCTGTGCAAGGCAACCACTTGGTCCTCTGTGCACACATTTGCCAAACACGCCCATGTTGATGTTCTGGCTTTGGATGAAGCCAGCTTCGGCAGGAAAGTCCTGGAGGCTGACACATCCCAAGATGCAGTTATTTTTCAAGAATGGCTGTATAAGCAGGTAGTTAGTGTCACTGGCAAAGTGCTTTAAACATCATATAAAAAAAAAGTTCCCCTGAACACAGATATGTGGACAAGTCGCCAGAGTACAGATTGTATGACTGCCAATGCTCACTAGGTATCTTTTCCATCAGTGGGCAGCAATAGCATGCAGCAGCAGCAGTAGGTGATCACTAGTGATGCATCTGGCAACTAGAAGTAAGGCCAGCAGCAAGGTATCTATTCACCATCTGCATGCCACTATGTATACAGAGTGCTGAAAGACAATTCCACCAAGCTGTAGAAGTGCTAAAGAAACTGAAGCACATACTATACTATACTAATGATGACCTCTAAACCACTCCCTGAAAGCTGACTTTATGTCTGCTGACACTGGCTCCAATATAATAGCTGTATTGATAATTTAATGTATGGGGCATGTAACCTGCTTCTCCCATGTCCTTAATATAACTGTTACTCAATCTGTCTCTGAATCCCAAACCATAAACAAATTGCTAAATATCACCTGTAAAATCATTTAACTCATCCTATAGCACTTACAATGCATTACATTCCATACAAGAACATAACCACCTGCCCAGTCCTCATCATACAATGGTGATTTCTACCAGGCAGAATTCTACATTGTACATAATGGAGTAGTTGTATGAGTAGGATAAGGCCATAAACGAATATACAATGTTTAACTGCAAAGCTTTAGACAGGGCTTCTTTGTTGCCTTGTCAATATCAGCTAATGTGTGACAGGAACTGCTGAGTCCTTTTGAGAAGGCCACCTTGCTGATAATTAATTTCAGTGTATGAATCAATGAGATACTTCAACTAATAAATTTATTACTCAAAATAGAGCATAATGAAGATTCTTACAAGAATGACGACACAGACATGAACCATCTGGTGAATCACGTTAGCATGCTTTGACAAGGTCATCACATAGTCTCCATTAAAAGCAAGCAGGAATACATTCTTGCTACATTGCTGGACCCCCACTTTTAATATAACATTTCTGAATTTGTGCAATGTTGTGAGCCACAGCATTCAGAGAAATCAGATTTTGTAAAATCATGTTAACAAATCCTAATAGATTGAATGGATGGCTGCATTGTGGAGGATGCGAGAGAGACAGAAATGTAAGGACAAAACTACTAGAAGGCATAGTGAAAAGGAAGTAGACAAATAGATTATACCTTCAGCATCAGCCAAAGCAATATCACAACAATTTTTGTGAAGGCTGAAGGCTTCATAGTATTATTTCTGCCCAGATTAAGGTAAGTGTTCTGTCTAGTCCATAATCCTTTGAGTGCCATAGAGGTATGGATACCTCTCTGACACTCAAAGGACTAGGGACTAGACAGAATACTAAAATAAAGGGAAGTATCAATACAAATTCCAAAATTAGCTGAACCGAATTGTGCAAGTCTAATAACCACTTACTTATATTACAATGGTCAGGAAATTCTACTGATCCCTATGAATTTTGCCCTTGTATCTTTATTCAAGAGATAACATCTTCAAATCAATCATGGATGTCATGCCTATGGAGATAGACATGACAGTTGAGGTTACTTGAGATTACCATGTGCAATGATCAGAGTTTGAGATCCTGTGGTACTACTAGTAACTTTCTTGTCTGCCTCCATGGATATGACATCGAATGATTGAAGCTGGTAGGGTGAATGTACAAATTTCCAGTGCAGCCACACTGGTGTTAACCTGTAACACCATCAGCTACACTCCAGGGTAATCACTACAGAATCTACTAAGTGTAGTACATACCAGAGGACACACTCCACTAGCATAGGACTTTAATGCCAGCAAGCCATGCTCTGCCAGCCACATTGCATACACAGGAAAATGGTGTACACTTACTCCATTTCTTATAATCATATTTTAGAATATTGAAATAAGCAAGGAGTAGAGCAGGGGTGTCAGACTGCATTCCTAAAAGGTCAAGACAGTGCAGGCGTTTGGAATATACCTTATTTTTGCATGGGTATATTAATTCAGTCCTTTTGAGTGCAACACCTGCGCAGAAATCGGATATCCCAAAAATGCCTTTAGGGATGCAGTTTTACATCCCTGGAAGAGAGGAAAGGAGCACCACAAAATGCCCACAGTCCTCCCCTTGGCACAAGCAGTGTTAAGGGGAGGATTTGAGGCATACATAGCTTAGTAAAGAGATATTAGGCAGCAATATGGACATAACATAGCTTTCAGTGTCCGTTATTGCACACTGTCTCTTAAACTAAAGCACAAAGGCAAAATTCACTGGAGCTCTTAGGATTTTCTAGTCATAGGAAGGTAAATGGAGTTATTATTATTATTATTATTATTATTATTATTAATAATAATAATAATAATAATAATATCTTTTAACCCTTTGGAGGCTAAAGACCACCAACGTCCAAGAGTTTCATTGCTTTTTTTTATTGTTTATGGCATGTTTATACATTTTTATAACTACCCACTTCATTTTTTTCAACTAAACATCTATCCACAAACATTTTCTCTAAACTAAAAAGGAATGTCAACTATCCAGCTAACTTACAGTATAAAATGTTTTTGCATTCAAGAGGACTCTCCAAATAGTTATTTACAATGTCTTCAGTAATCCAAAATCTATTTATTTCAAGGCACAAGTAATCTAAACAACACATTGCTTCGAACAAGCAGCAGATGTATACAGAGAAATCATATTATTAGAGGGAATGCCTCAAGCTCTTAACCCCTTAATGACCGGCGTGCATGCATGTGGCCAGCACTTGGTGACCATGGGGCTTTTTTTTTTTTATTACTATTACTTCTGGTTCAGGGCTTAGCAGCCGCGCCAGATGCCATGAACTCCATAATGTACCAGGACCGTCACTGGTCCTTAAGTGCCGGACCAGCGTGACGGTCCAGGTACGTCATCAAATGTGAAGGGGTTAAGGAACATGTTCACGTTTTACAATCTTATTTGAAATCTACAGTTATTGTCAGTGGAACAAACATGAATCAGGTGTGTCAGTACTTTCCTGTTATCCAGAACCATTTTCAAAACAACCATTTTCAAAACATTTTTCAAACATTTTAAACAAAATCTTTATTATTATAGTTAAATCATCTTTATTATAATATTATAACAGATTCTGACTGGACAGATTCTGACAGGAAATAACAACAACAGGAATTAGTTTTCAAAATGGTTCCGGATACAAGTACCGGTGTGTTTTGGTTGCCTAATTACACTAGCTGGATCCATAAACCCTCACATTAGACCATTTAACCTTTTGAGTGCCAGATGGGTGTCCAGTTTCATTACAAACACCTCAGGCACTAAAAAGGATTAAGCTTGGATTACCATATCAGAACTTTAAAAATATCAGAAATTTCCGTGTATCAGACAGATTTAACCCTTTGGATGCTGCTTATAAATAAGGTCTTAATTTAAACTTTTGAGTGCCAGCCAGGTATGTGGACATGGATCCCACTTGTCCTTCTGGATTCCCAATCAGTATTGCACCGAGATATTGCTATAGGCACATCAGTCTCCTACCTCCGGTCATACAGGGATTGACCACACTATGGATCTAGTGCAGCTCCAGTTCTGGTGGCCCTCATTGCCACAGGATGTTAAAGACTTTGTTTGGGGCTGTCATCACTGTGCTAGACATAAACAGCTTCGGTCATGGCCTGCTGGTCTGTTGCAGCCCCTACCTGTGCCTTCCTCCCCATGGACGCACATAGACATGGACTTCGTGGTGGATCTCCCTCCTTCCAGGAAAAACACAGTCATCCTGGTCATTGTGAACCGCTTTTCTCGTCAAGCACACATCGTTCCCCTACCCAAGCTTCCCACCTCCCAGGACCGAACTTGGACAGCCCTGCCCTAAGGTGCAGCTGGTTTGCCCCAGAATTATTCCATTTCTTTTAGCACAGTCTCCTTCTTTCCAGTTTAGGATACCATGGTTTGATAAAGAGCTCTCAGAAAGATGTGTTAACTATCTAAATATCAAGGGGTGTCCAGTGCATTGATTTGAAATGCACCAGACAGCATATTTGATGCTCAAAGAGTTACTCTAACTGCTTGTGTTAATTGCCTGTATTTTTGGCCAAAAAGCAGAATTGTAATTCATTTGCAGTTGCTAACGCCCCAATGGTTTCAGCAGTACAGATAACTCAGTTTGAATTAGGCTCATGCCTTCAGCAAAATATGTATGGGCCTCTCACACAAATTAACTCCAGCAGGAGGGAATAGCTTCTGCTCCATGTGTTAGAAATAAGCGTAAGATAACACAGCTTCCACCTCTTTTGGGAGTTCCAGCAAGAAGGCCCCTTTTCACTGGCTCTTTCCACTCTGTGTTATGGTGTGAGTAAGTTTGTGAATGGCCATGCGTGCCTGTGTGCGTCATGACATGAGGGTGCAGATGTTTTGTTTGTGAAAAGACTTCATCGCTAGAATGTTGAAATCATAGTACAGGATCTCAGAGCTTGAACAACAGCACAGAAGGTTTTCAATTTCTGTGAAAATTCCCATGAGGAGGAAAATTAGTCTTCCACACATTTTTAATTATGGTGTGTTTTGTTTTAACTTGTCTGTAATCCTTATTTATTAGAAAGGCAATTTACAGCTTTCTAGAAACCCCCTTTGCCCTTATCAGTTCAGTGAGCAAACACTTTTATCACCACATTAATCATAAATGTTTACTGCTGTGTATATACACATGCCAGGGATGGGCAATGTAAAACCAGTCAGCCATTAGCCAACTGAGGATGATGGAAATTGCAGTCCAATAACAACATTTCTGGTTGAAGCACAGGGAAATGCAGTGGTTTGTGGATGTAGAATTGCCCAGGTTAAACTATAGATGTTATTATAATTTTATTTTGTTTTATAGAAAGTTCTCTCTGGAAATCCTGGGTTTTCTCTTGAACAGGAGCAACTTCATTCACAGACCTAGCTATTAGCTAATCAGCAGCCCTCACACTCAAGTTGCGGGACTAATGTGACTAGATTGCTATGTTAATTTAGGACACAATTTATAACACAAGGCAGGACTGTACTAGTCCCTGTGCAGCCCTGCAAAATGGCAATTTAATAATCATGTTATCGTGATGTGGTCATATTGTGTATAATCCACTGGCTCTGTGGTTCTCAAATTGGTCTAACAGGCCATGAATTAAGGATTTTCCATTCTCAAAAATAAAGGTGAATGAGTTAAAATGACTAAGTATCTTATTAAATACTCTTGAACAAAAAGGGAAAGCCTTAACCCTTTTGAGTGTAAATTGTTGCTCACAACTCTCTCATTCCTAAAGTCTGTTAATGGTGCCAAGTTTGGGAATAATAGTACTACTTGACTAGAACAGCTTTTGAATTGGAAGCTTTCCTCTGCTGCATTTTAAAACCATTATTTCCCATAGTGTTACTTGATGCAGTACCCCATTACAATGAATGAAGACTGACAGATCTGCTTCTAGTAAGTTTCTGCAGCAGCCACAGGCTTTGATAAAAGCCATATCTCTGATCAGTATTGGGTAGTGCCATCACCTGAATGCGTAATTGAACATAGCACATGAAAGAGTAGGGATGGGTAAAAATCTGAAAATTTTGCAGTGGGAATTTTTGCAGAAAACCAACAATTTCATGCATTTTCTGTGATAATTTCCCACCCTTAGGAAACACATAAAATGTCCATCTTTTTGCCATCTTTTGCAATGGCCAATACATTTCCTACTAGACCTTTGCAATTTTTCTCCAATGTTTTCTATGACTGCACATTTGCCTTGAAAAAATTGTTAGCAGACTGATTGCCTTAGTCCTTTGCCAACAGCACTAACTTTCTGCCTGAGTAACACTGCATAGCTATCCTTGAAAAATAGCTGTGGCTTGGGATATTCCAGCATGGTGCAATACATGACATCAGTTCTTTACAGTCTCTGCATTCAACAAAAGAGCAGCATGTCAACTCTCAACATTCTGGCAAGTTTACTGTTCCACATGTATACTTTTTTGTTATTTTTATGCAGTTTTTGACTTATTTCTAGGAACTTAGCAAGTCTGGGATGGCAGTACATAGCAGAAGAACTGTGTAACTTTACTGCTTTAACAACATGACTTGTAGAGATGGTGGTGGTATGTGTGGGCAATCTATGACTCCTGCCATCCCCAAAAAAACAGTAGAAAATGTTCCAAAAGGAAACAATAGATATATGTGCTGAAAGGGATAGTAATACTTAGTTTTATCTTTATTTTATTTTGTAGGCATTAAAAAAACATGAAGAACGATAAGTCTTATCTCTCAAACGTTTATGGTTTAAGAGATATTCACAAGCAAAGTTTCCCCCTCCCGCCCCTTTTACCTAGTGTAAGCCATCTCTTCTCAGATGTGAATCTGGTTGTAAGACCAGACAGATAACAGCAGGGGACAATTTTCTTTGTATGAAAACAATGAAAGCCCTGCCCCCCTTGACAAGTTTTTCAGCTTTTTCCCTTATCTTAATTGAAGATTGTCCCTCTCTGCAGTCTACTTGGGCACCTCCCTTCTGATCTGGCTGAACGGGGGGGGGGGGGATACTTTGCTTGTGAATATCTCTTAAACCATAAAGGTTTGAGAGATAAGACTTATATCGTTCTTCATGTTTTTTTAATGCCTACAAAATAAAATAAAGATAAAATGAAGTATTACTATCCCTTGAACTAGTGAGGAATCAATGTAGTCCATATACACTTACCACAGTGTAGGGTGCTGCTTATTAGGTAGGGTTTCACAAGTCACAATCTGGAACACTTTAAAAGTAATCTAATTAAAAATGGAAAGACGAAGCGCAACCACAAAACCTCTAAGTGTAATATTATCAGAAAAGGTATATCTGGAAACTTCCCTTCCCCCCACTGGGTACTAGATACTAACATATATTGGGACCCAATCCAAAATTCAAAAAACAATACATGAAACACAATGGGAATCAGTCTTTGAAATGACTGATTCCCATTATGTGAAATATACTTTTATATTTCAACTTTCCATTTTGAATGTACCTTTTTAGCAACATATATTGTTTATTTATTTTTGTTTTTAATATATTGTGTTTTGAATTATAGATTGGGTCCCATATATGTTAGTATTTAGGCTATTATAGCCTTGCTACACTGTGGGATCTAACTATTCAAGTCATTGTGGTGCTTTTTATGTAATTAATACAATTATTTTATATATGTGTTTTTACATTGCTAAAACCCCCATACAAATATGATATGTTAGGGTTATATACTCCAGCATTTTAGCCATTCCTTTTTCATATGATTAAATAGTTCATATAGTGGTCTACATATTGAATTTATATATGTGGTGAGACATTGGGAACAACATTTAAATTTAAAGACAAGACTGTACATATTCTCTTGAGCCAGTGAAGAAGTCACCAGCCTGGAGTGACGCTCATCAATTCCAGTACAAGTCATCATAACTGAGAGGCAGTCTAAACCTCTCTAGCATGTGAGTAAACCCATTGGGGGGAAGGGAAGTTTTTAGATATAGCTTTTAGGCTAATACTACACTTAGAGGTGTTGTGGTTGCGCTTTGTCTTTTCCATTTTTTCTTAGATCCCAAAACACAAACTCAGAGTAATGCTTTTCTGCAGCAGGAGCAGACAAACTTGGCACACTCTCTGACACATCAACAGCACTTCTATTATGTTCTCCAGAGCCCCAGGAGCCTTTAGGAGTACTTTGGATGCTAGTTATGGCACCTCTGACATGTTCGTTTTATGTTTACCAATCAGACCTATGGTTAGACTTCAGGGAGATTCTCAATGAGGATCCTGCTTTCCCCTGCTCACATGCTTCTTACACAAACAACAGATAGCAACATGTTTATATTTTGGATCATAAATAAAGTATTTCCATACTGTAAACTTTGTAGACTCTGAGGATCCTGAGGGGCTACTACTACTGGGGCTACATATTGTTATTGTACTAGGTGCTGCATTTCCAACAGAAGCAGAAGCACTCATCATAACTAGGGCTATGGATGATCTGTGTTGCTGATTACTTTGAGTGTGTGGCCCATTGGGGGTTGGACTTGGAAGCGGTGATTATGCTGATGATAACTTGAAGGATGATTGTGCATATACAGGAATCTTTACTTGGCCAGAGTCAGACTTTACAGTTTATTTCTCAAACAGTACATAAACAGGCACAGCACTCTTTTTCAATGATACTAGTTTGAGCCTTTACCTTCCAGCTACTTTTGTGGTCATGTCATCATCTCTCTCACTCTCAATCTCATCTGTAGCTGAAGAAGAGAAGGATGCTGGAGGGTATATTCTACATCATCATCATCAACAACAGTCACTTATTCCCCACTACTTTTTATTTTCCCTTATTTTTACTTTTCCCTTAGAGGGATTTTCACAACGTTCACTAGTACTTTCAGGACAGGTATTTTTGTGCTTGTTTGTCTCACACAGCAGCTGGTTGAGCTGCTATACCTTCTTCCACTATGCATCGACATGTGACATGTTGTCATCTTCAGTGTTTTTAGTTGATTTACTAATAATGCTGGTGGTGGTGAAACTATTGGTGGGACTTTGACAAACTGCATCCTTCTAGGGAGAAGAGGAATCATCATTCATTGCACATGCTGCTGGAACCATGGCTGCAGGCAGTTTTTGGAAAACCACTTTACTCACATGTCCCTGCACTGCTCCTACTCCTTTCACCCTCCACATACCCTTTGTGAGTTTGCTGGGCATTATTCAACTACTGTTTGTGTTTTTTCTGTAAAGTACTCAATAGAACTGATTTATTTGTGATGTCTTGCCCTAGCCCACTACAAAATACTCTATCTTGTCTAGTATAAGTCTGCCTCAGTCACAGCTCAGGTAAGGGTTCCTGTCTCTGACACCTATTTTTTTTTATTAACTATCTATATCACTCTCAACAAACAAAACAAAAAAACACTCCCTTTTAACAACTTGTTTCCCCAGACCCCACCAACAGAGAGATAACAGCAGATCAGGAAAAAACTTGTATCTCTGATGCCTCTGTCTTCCCAGTCATTTACAGAAACTTTTGGGGTATTTGGAGTGAATCTCCATTGCTCCCTTCTCTCCTTGCTCCCAGACTTTCCTAGCACAGAGATAACATCAGATCAGGAGGGAACTTGGCTCACGGCTGCCTGTGTCTTACCAGTCAGTCACACAGAATTTTAGGATATTTTCCCCAGACTCCCCTAACACGACACTACACTTAATTAGCTCAAAAATGTGCTACTTCCTCTACTCTCAAAACACAGAATAGCATAATGCAGTAACCTAACATCCCTTGTATAGAATGCCTGCCAGTAATGAAGGGAAACTTGTCACGTAATGTTGGGAAATTCAGTCTTCCCACTGATTTCAATGCAATGAGCTAGACAAAAAAAAGTTGAAAATCAGCACTTTTCATGAAAAATATCCAGTTTGGGAGGAAGTGCCATTTTTCTCCTGTTTTGCTTTGGAGGAAAATAGTTCTGACCATCCATACTAAAGAGTAGGGATGGGGAAAACCAAAAGTATGAAAAGAAGCATGTTTTACCTTTCACAGTAGCTTCTGCAAAAAGGGTAGTTTTTCTACTTTTTGCTTTCACACACATACTGAGCCCCTGTCCTTGTTCCATTGCACTGGTAACTACAGAACCACACATAGTGACCCCACAGCCTTGTCCTACAATAGTCATAGAAGCATAATTACTGACCCCAAGTCTTGTTCATTGCACTGGTAGCAGTGATACCCAAAGTCTTTTTTGACAGTAGCCATAGGACCACACGTAGTGACCACCACTGGTAGTCATAGGGATGCTGTTTTCCCTCTGCACACCCCTAGACTTGTACAGCAGTAGCCAAAAAAACACACAAACTACCCCCCACCCACCAAGCTTTGTCCCACTGTAGCCATAGAAGCACACATACTCATAACCCAAGCCTTTCCACAGTAACCATAGAAACACATATACTGTCCCCCATTCTTGTCCCACTGCACTGGTAGCCATGATAGAACCACACATACTTAAGCCCCATCTCCAATCTTGTCCCACTGCACTGGTAGCCACAGAACCACATATAATGACCTCTGAGTCCCAGCCTTGTTGTTACATAGAACTACAAATACTGAGTCTGAGGCCCGGTGGGATGTCTTAGGCTTAGGCAGACACCAGAAAAAATCTTGTGGGAAATTTATCAGGTGGAAATTTCATGGGGTTTCTCAGCAGGGGGAATTCTTTGGAAAAAGCAGCAAATTGTAAGGATAAAAGTTACTTTTTGCCCATTCCGATTAAAGCACTAGTGTTGCCACACGGCGGATATTTTGCCAAAAGCCTGCTAAAAGGTTGATTTAGATTCAGTAATAATAATATAGAAACACGGCTGGTATTTTGCCCAGCAAACGTGAGAGCCCTAAATGGAGTCCTTACCTGCCAGTTCTGCAGATCCATCCTTGAGACACAGAATATATGTACAAAAGAAAATAGGAGCAATTCAGAAACAAACCAACCACATCATATAGGAGAAAGAAAAATTCTGTCAACTACTTATTGATTTAAATGGCGCTTTTAACCCTTTAAAGGGAGGAGGGGTCTCCAACTTTTTGCTTCACAATGTATTGGAGATCTACCTAGCATTCAGTGGGCTAAAAGGCTCATGTAAATCAAGTGTATGTTTTAGTTGTCCCACTATGGTGCAGTTGGTCTGCTCCAGAATTGCTCCTCTTTTCATTTTACCTAAGGCCTACAGGTTTTAAAGGCATAGTAATGTTTCATAATAAAAGCAGCTCCAAGTATTTGGGCCATGGAGAGTGTTATTTCAGTACTGTCAGAGTTGTAGTTCAAGAGTAATTGAATGATAATTATCCCCCTCCCGCCCCTTTTACTGAAGTAACTGCTCACTTCAGAGCAGCAGGACTGTCCAGATGGATCACAGAAAGTGAAAATCCTCAGTGAGCATAAGGGAAAACCTGAAAAACCTGTCAAGGGGGGCAGGATTTACTTATGTTCACAGTAAGAAGATTGTCCCTTGCTGTGAGCTGTCTGGTCTGTGGACCAGATTCAACATCTGAGGGGAGGTGGTTTACACTAGGTAAAAGAGGCGGGAGGGGGAACTTTCATTCAATTACTCTTGAACTACAACTCAGACAGTATTGAAATAACACTCTCTATGGCTCATCTGCTATGAAGATTAATTGGAGCTGCTGTTTCTGTGAAACATTACTATCCCTTTAACTGGACTGAGACTCTTTCTCTATACTAGTAAGTCCTACATGGCCCTGCCCACTTTTAAACCCACTCTACCTTATTTCACACACTTCACATTCCTTTCTCCTCATTTTTGTGCATTCTCCGCCCATCTTTTTAAAGCCCCACCCTAAATGCCACAAATAGACCCAATCTACCTCAAATGACTTTCCTACTATGGAGCAGTAACCCACTTATGTGCCAGTTATGATGGAGTAAATGCATTGATGGGTAAAATCAATGCAAAAAAGGCAAAAACATTTATCTGCCATTGTGTATTTTCTTTCTTTCTTTTTTTAATTTTGGGGGTTGGGGGATGGTGTATTTTCCAGGAGAGATTTAGAATGATCTATTCATGTACATACACAAATATAGTGCAGAGAGAGCGCTCTGTCTATAATATCTCTTAAAAAGATCCAGCTACCAACCGTGATGTTGGAGTAAATGATCGCAACAAAAAAAAAAAAAAAGAATAAAAAATATGTGCAAAATGGACTAAACACTTAAATCTTGTATATGTAAATAACAAACTAAAATATATATATGATGGTACAAAAATCGTAAGAGTAATGTTTTAACACTAGTGTAAAAGCCCGTATACACGGGCCAAGGTCCGGGTGATGTTAAGAGGCGGGTCCTGCTCTGCAACCTGCCGCCAACGCAGTCATGCACTGTAGAGATTGCCCGAAAGCACAGAATGCTCCCAGCACAGAACTCCCAGCATTCCTACACCTCCCAGCATTCCTACACCTCACTGCATTCCTACAGCATTCCTGCACCTCCCAGCATTCTGTGCGTTCGGGCAGTCTCTACTGCACATGACGGCTTCTGACAAACATTCTAGCGAATTATTATATAGGATAAGAAGGACACTGTAACATCAATCATTTGAAGCTGGTGAACCCCTGATCTATAGCTTTGTTTAGGACATTGATTTAGTACTAGTAACAGAGTATTACTATAGGAATTGATTTTATGTATTACAGAATATTACTAGTAATATTTATTTTATGAGTGTTATATGTATCAATAAAATCTTACTCTTACTAGTTGAAGAGCCCTTTACATGGGCCACAGTGCCACTGCCAACCGGTCGCGGGGCAGTCATGCGCAGTAGAGACTGCCCGCACCGCGGCTGATAGAGAGCTGGATGTTCCGAAGCAGGCAGTCTCTACTGCGCATGACTGCAGCACGCGCATGACTGGTCGTCACACACATTTTAGTGAATCATTATATAGGAGGATTTTTGTGCCATCAAATGTATATTATATTTTGTTATTTAGATATACAAGATTTAAGCGCTTAGTCGTGATCTATTCATTAGACTTGTGCACAGGAAAAAAATTCAGTAAAACTTGATTTTGAATGAATTTTTTTTTCGTTGTTGGTCGATCCGATAATCGGACCAGACCTGTTTGACTCAGACTAAAGGAATCTGAATTATTTGGCTGAATTATTCATGCTTTTAAAAATACAATAAAATCAAAATTAGATAAAGATAAGTGGAACCTTTTCCAGGGTCTAAATGAAGACGGTGGAACAGGGTAAGGTGTAGCATTATGGTACTGTAGATGAAGCATGGATGTAGCTGCTTGTATTTGAAGGAAGATTGAGAATGACTGGAGCAGGCAGTGCTCAGTAGATATTAGACATACGACTTTTCCTAGATTAGAGTTAGACTACAAAACCGAGGAAGCCTGGAGCAGGCAGGACTCAGTAGATAGATAGACATATGACTTTTCTTAGATTAGAGTTAGACTACAAAACCTAGGAAGCCTGGAGCAGGCAGGACTCATAGACATATGACTTTTCTTAGATTAGAGTTAGACTACAAAACTGAGGAAGCCTGGAGCGGGCAGGAGTTTACTGATGCCGCCACTTGTTTGCTAGAGTGTGAATTTAGTAGTCACCATGTGGCAAATGTCTTTGGGATCTGGTGTTGGGACGATATCGGCTTTGACTTCATCCCGTTTCCACCGAAAAGAGGTACCGTTGGATAACAATACAAAAATCATACAGGAAGCCTGGAGCAGGCAGGACTCGTAGACATACGACTTTTCTTAGAATAGAGCTAGACTACAAAACTGAGGATGACAGCAACACTGGAGATGTAGCCGGCATTGCAGAACACTGGAGCAGGCAGGACTCAGTCATTAGATGGATACAGCGACTGAGGATGACTAGTGCGAGGCAGACTCAGGATGACAACAACACTGGAGATGTAGCCAGGACTGCAGAACACTGGAGCAGGCAGGACTCAGTAAATACATGGATACAGCAGTAACTGAGGATGACTGATGCGAGGCAGACTCAGGATGACCGCGACACTGGAGAGGGAGTCAGAACTGCAGAAAAAGGAGCAGGCAGGACTCAGTAAATACATGGATACAGCAGCAACTGAGGATGACTGGTGTGAGGCAGACTCAGGATGACAGCAACACTGGCATTGCAGCCAGCAGAAAACCACAGAACACTGGAGCAGGCAGGACCCAGTAAATAGATACTGCAGAGTCACACTGAACAACCTGTATAGTGGAACAACAATGTAGACTTTAAATTCCCCCCTGAGTCCCACCAAGTCAGGGGGGTGTCCACTGCCCAACCAACCACTGACCTAGAGCTGGGTAAGCTAGAGCGCTCAGCATATTATGTTACTATGGTACATTTTTTTTTCTAATCTGCATTGAACCTGAGAGCAGGGTAACCCAGCTTTGGCAGGTTGACTTTTAAAAAAGTAATCTGTTCCATGAGCTGGGGGGCCAATTGAGAGCGCTGGGGGCTAAGTATATTTCCAGTAACAGAAAATACTCGCTCACTCTGGACAGTGGTTGGGGGGCAAGAAAGCAACTCCTGGGCTATCAGGGACAAAGTAGGCCACATAGCCCTCTTTTTATCCCAGAAAGTCAAGGGATCTGTACTTGGAGGCAAAGAAGGTTCCGCAAGGTAAGCCTTAACCTCAAACTCATTACTTTTTCTACTGATTGGGAGCTGTTTGTTTTGCCCAAAGCATAATCTGTCCATTGCCTCAGCATAAAAAGCAGCAGCTGCTCCACTGGAAGAAGATGACGCTGCTACTGATAGGTCCCGGAAGACCACCACACTTCTCCAGCTCATCTGCGGAATCTTCTCCTGCCTCGTGTGACTACATCCTGTTTTTCCTTTACTTCTCATGCACCCTAGCTATCAATTGTTCCCCCCAGGCAGTGAGTGAATTGGAAGTAAGTGCCATCTTGCCTTTGACTTGTGGATCGTACATTGTGGCCAGCATTAACTCAGGACAATTTCCATGCGCTCTTCCATGTGCCGAGTCAGTTCCTTCTTCAGCCTCGTTAGAAGGGCAGCAACATCAGGAAGTATATTACCATCAGCACCAGGCAAGCGTTCCCTATGGGCAAGGAAATCATCCAATTTTAAGAAGAGTTGCGTGAAGAGGGGAATAACTTCTGCCAGGCTACCGTTCTCTTTGCTCAAAATTTCCGTTAAAGCATGAAAAGGCATAAGGACTGTCACTACCTGCTCCATCAGGGCCCAGTCAGCCCTGCCCAGTGTTCTGTTAGTGCCAATGAAATGGTGACATGAAACTTCGTGAATTGCCTTTTTCTGCTCCAGGATATGCTTTAGCATATCTAAGGTGGAGTTCTACCTGGTCCCAACAACTTCGATGGAAGTGACCAGAAATTAGTTGGCATGACTCCAAAAGTGCTGGAAACCTTCCAGTGTTACTGCCATCCTTGAGAGCAGCCTTTACTATTAGATGCAGGACATGCGCTGAGCAGCGCACACCCACAAATCTGCCATCCCGGAGAGCCTTGATCATGTTAGCTGCACCATCAGTAACCACAAACCCCTTTTGCACCTGTGTGCCTGCCTGCTCCCCTAGCCACTGCACCACCATGTTCTGCAGGGTTTTGTGAATGCTATCTGAAGTGTGCTGCTGATCACCTCAGCATGAAGGAGGAAAGAGCGGAGCCCTGCCTGCTTTGCTTCTGCACCCAAACTTGTTGTTGCTGTCAGCGTGTCTTGCAACACATTAGGCTTCCACCAATGCGCCGTTAATGATAGGAAGCCATGCTGGCCACTCAGAGCACTCCATAAGTCAGTGTTAAAGTGCACTGACTGGCCAGCAGCCTTTCCTAGCAGGTCCTTCAAAAGCCCAACGCATGACCGGTAGAGTGAGGGCACTATATTTCTACTAAATGTGGTGCAGGATTGAATTTTATATCGGGGTGCGACAGCCTCCATAAGTTGATGGAAGGGCTCTCTGTCCACCAAATTAAAAGTAGCACCCCCAACGGCTATGAGCTGTGCAATGAGGAGTGTGATTTTCCTTGCCTGCTGTCTGCACACCCCCTTGGAATGAAACCCACCAAAATCTTCAAGTGTGGCCTGTACTGTTTTTGGGATGGGCTGTGACTGCTGCTCTTACTGGGACCAGATGTAGCATGATTCCCCTGCCCTTTTTCCTGCTGCCTACTGGTGGTGAGTGTGACACTGGTATATGCCGTACTAGTACTGCCACCTTCTGCACTTATCAGCACAGACTTGCGGTAGTTGTTCAGGTGTTGGTTCATCCCAGAGGTGGTCAGATAACCCAACACCAGCCCACTGCTGACTTCCCTGCCACACAACTTACATTTTACTATCCGGCCATCGCCAACTGACACAAAATGGCCCCACGCTTTGGAGCGACGGAGGACTCTGGAAGGTGGTGGAGAAGAAGAAACTGAGGTGACACTTTCTTCATCTTCACATGCTGGAGCAACTTCACTTTGCTTTTTCTTTCTATGTACAGTTACAGGGATACCAGTAGACCTAAAGATGACAGCAGGGATGTTGGGACTGGGAATGGAGGAGGATTATGGAGTAACAGTGGTACTGGTGCCGGAGACACTAGCAGCTACTACCTGGCTGGGAGACTCAAATGGAACTGGGGAGGCAGGTGTTGAGTTGTCAATAGAAGGCACAGGTGTAACTGGAGAAACAGGATGAGTATTATGGGAAGCAGACGAAAAATTAAGCTCAGGGGAATAATCAAGGTCACTGGAAAAATCAAGCTCAGGGGACAAATCAAGCTTAGGAGACTTTGATCGCTCAGATTCTCCTTCTACCTCTTGTAGGTTTTGCAAGGAGGAAACATCATCAGCAGCAGCAGATTTTGTGGAAATCTGCTCAGTTCCCTCTTCTGCCTGGTGACTACTGGGAGATGGAAAACTCTCTCTCTCAATAACATTTTGTGGCGTGGATATGCTCTCAATGGCAGTGACAGTGGTGGCAGCAAAAATGTTATCCAAATACTGCAATAATTTCCGTTTGGGCTGCTTACACGGACGTTCGCTATATAAACTCCCTCATTGATATTGACCGCAATGTCCGACCAGAACTGTTACCAAAGCTAGGTGTCCCCAGGTTTATACAACTGGCTGTAGTGGAGGTGGTGACTAAACTGTCAGTGGCACTAGTCTTTGTGCAGGTGGTTCTGGGGGGATCATCATGAAACAGCTGACGAGACACAGGTGACGGCTGTTTCGTGGTCTTAGAGTAGGAGCTGGACCTCTCTACCCTACTAGTAGAGGTAGAACGACCTGCAGTTCCCTTCTTATTTGTATTTTTTTGTTTTGAATGATGCTGCTGAGTCTGTCTAGCACTAGTACTCTTCTTTGCCCGCCTGCTGCTGCTGCTAGCTCTGCTTGAACACAACATCCCTGTGGTGGTGTTGGTGGTTGCTGGGTCACTGCAGCTGGTACCAGGACGAGAAACATCAGGTTGTTCACTAGGACTCAAATCCATTACAGATAGGTAGGTAGTGTACTATAATAATTTGACAATTTTACAACCTGGCCACACGACAACTGTCAGACTTTACAAATTTTTCACACACACTGACAAGTTAAATTTTAAAATTCAACACTGGAACGAAGATGATTCCCCCTTGCGTTGGCAGTGAGCTGCTAGGCCTCCCAGTCCGTACACAACTGTAAGATTGTGTTACTCTACAAATTTTTCACATACACTCGTAAAATGAATTTTAAAGTATAACACTGGAACGATGATGATTCCCCCTTGCGTTGGCAGTGAGCTGCTAGGCCTCTCAGTCCGTACACAACTGTAAGATTGTGTCACTCTACAAATTTTTGAAATACACTCCTAATTTGGATTTTGAATTTTTTAAACACTGATGAGTCCCCTTGCGGTGGCAGTTAGACAGCAAGCCCCCCAGTCCGTACACAGCTCTGAGATGGTATTATTCAAATACACTCCTAAGTTTGATTTTTAATTTTTTAAACAATGGAACACTGATGAGTCTCCCTTGCGGTGGCAGTTAGACAGCAGCCCCCCAGTCCCTATACAGCTCTGAGATGGTATCACTCTGAAAATTATTCAAATACACTCCTAAGTTGGATTTTGAATTTTTTAAACACTGGAACACTGATGAGTGTCCCTTGAGGTGGCAGTGAGTTAGCGGGAACCCCAGTCCTTACATATCTCTGAGATAGTATCACGCTGCAAATTATACAAATACACTCCTAGGTGGGATTCTGAATTTTTTAAACACTGGAACACTGATGAGTCTCCCTTGTGGTGGCAGTTAGACAGCAGGCCCCCAAGTCCCTACACAGCTCTGAGATGGTATCACTCTGCAAATTATTCAAATACACTCCTAAGTTGGATTTTGAATTTTTTAAACACTGGAACACTGATGAGTATCTGTTGCGGTGGCACTGAGACTGTAGGCCCCTCAGTCCCTACACAGCTCTGAGATGGTATCACTCTGTAATTTTTTCAAATACACTCCTAAGTTGGAGTTTTAATTTTTTAAACAATGATGATTCCCCCTTGCGTTGGCAGTCAGCTGCTAGGCCTCACGGCCCCGACACAAGTGTGAGATTGTGTCCCTGCAAATTATTCAAACAAACTCCTAAGTTGAATTTTCAGCTTTTACACAGGAACAAAGGTGACTCTCCCTTGCAGTGGCAATAACTGGCACTAATGCTGGCTGCCTGCCTATGCCTATCTTCCTGCCTACACAACAACTGGACAGTCACTCTATCTCTCTCTCTGCTTCTTCTCTCTCCAAGCTCCAACAGCGCAATGCACACTAACAGGAAATGCAGGAGCTGTTTGGGTGTCTGTGATGTTATTAGTCCAAACCCCATCATGAAACAAAGAAGCTAATTGGACTAGAGAGGAACACAAAGTACAAAGAAAATAATTGGACTAGAGAGGAAGGGAAAGTAGCACGCGTGCGAGGAGACCGTCAACGAATATCTGAATCTTGTACCGAAATTCTGCCCAGAAATGTTTCGGATTCAGGATCTTAAAATGAATGGTTCAAAGATTTTCGACATGTCCAAATGGCTCCGAATTAGCCATATTCATTCTTTCCAGTCTGGCTTTCCAGCACCAGGAGGGTTAAACTGTACTTCTATTTAAACATTTAACATAGCCAGGAGATTGACTGCTTTCCCATAGGAGAACATAAATGTTTGACTCACAAAACTAAGTGCTTCCCAATGGTAAGAGTTTAAAAGGGCAATGTAAGCGACATTTCTCATTGTATGACTGTATATAAGCGGTATGGCATTTCTCCAGTGAGACGTACTGCATTTGCTAGGTTAATTCAGAACATTATGTAGCTATTTGAAATCACAATCAGATGTTTTACAGATGTTACCAAAATGTTCTTAGAAGAGAAATGGAGTTCCAAGAAAGTAGTTTTGTTGATTAAAATCTTACCCACGAGTCCTCACTGCTGGGGAGAGGTAACTTCCTGGCACACAAGAAGTTAATATTGACATCTTTGGAAATGGGATCTGGCACCAGATCAAGAATGAAAAGACTGTACTTTGAGTTGTAATAGCCTTGGTACTTAATAGTCGTGGTATTTAACCATTTTATTGCCGGGCCAGCATCACACAGCAACATCACAAAATACCAGCATATCTTTGTTTTATTAATACCATTTCTGCTAAACCTTTGAATGTCAGAAGGATGTTCAGTGCATTGCTTCTGTAATTCTTGAGAAAACAATTTGCAGCTAAATGGACAAATAAAAATTCTCCACATTCCCATTGATTTCAAGGAGGCTTTTAACCCATTAAATACTAGAAGGCTGCAATGCATTAGAATTCAAGGAGTTAAGAGCCATTTAAATCATTGGTAATTTTTTATATCTCCCCTGTGGTCCAGCTGGTTTACTCCAGTGCTGCTCCTGTTAAATAAAACCATACAGATTATACTGTGATATATAAAATCACATGTATAAATGACTGTATGTATAAAGATGTACAGACACAGCATAAACAGCATACAGGGAATTTCTTACCATCCATGTTCGGTATAGTGCAGTTATGATTACCTAAATATCTTGATGAAGCAGTGTGGATCACTGAGAAACACGTTGGATTGTAGGGATACATTGTTTGTTATTTTATACAGCTTTTATATTAATACCTTTTTTATATTCGGATGTTTGGAGCGGCATCTTTGTTCTTTATTCATCCTTGGGATTAAAATTTGCATATGATTTTATATATCACAGTATTATATGTATGATAAGGCACTATTGGCACCTCCTGTTTTTCTGTTTTCATTTAGTTTTATGTACGTTCCTTTGAGAGTAGAGGGTTAAGGGAGAGCAGCCATCCCTTTGGAGAATTCATATGATAGCTGTATAAGGGGCAGCTCTAAGTGCCTATGCTGGTTTACACATAAGTGTCTGTCCAGCCATTACTTTTGTGAGTATCATTTCACTGGTGGTGGTGAGGTGACAGCATCTTTATATTGAAAATATTAAACAAGGAAGCACCTCTTCTTCTCTTCTTTTTTTTTGCTGCTACTGTTTAGCTTATTGGCCTTATGCTCAAAAGAAAAGTGTGATAATTCTGGAGCAAACCAACTGCTCTATAGAGGAGAAATAAAAATCAGATCTCTAAATGGGGCTCTTAAAGGGTCACTATCACCTAAAACAACTCTGGCTGTTTTAAATAAGCTTTCAAAATCCTCTTATATGATGTATTAGCCATTTTTATTAAGACATTTTTTATTTATTTTGATCTATAGGTTATGCTAATAAAGGCATAGTCCTACATTACCTACCCCCTCACTGGCACTGAAAGTATTAAATATCAGTGTATGAGGGGGTAAGGGTAAATAAGGGAGGTAATATAGGACTAAAACAGGAATTTTTTAAAAACTATAAAAACCACTTTTCTAATTAAAACATGACTAGTCCAACATATATGTGCTTTTGATTTAAGGTGTTTTAAGGTGACGGTATCCCTTTAACTCCTTGGTGCTACAGAGAACTCTACCACTAAGACATTCAAGGTGGTTATAAGACCTGTTTAAATCGATGAGAGGTTTTGGAATTTTAATTTGTCCCCTATAGTGTAGTTCATTTGTACCAGAATAACGTTACTGTTTTCTTGAACACAAGGCTCTAAGGGTTAAATAATTTCAACAAGAGAAATTGTTGTAGAAATAAAGCTCAAGCTTCCAGAAAAGTTAGACTTTTGGGAAGATACATAAACAAGCTATTCCCCTAGGCAGATTGTAACATGTCCCTGAATACTTCTAAACCTATATTTACATGTCTACTTATTTTCTCTTCTCTCTGCTGATCATTATAATTCTCTGCTGTCATTTCCTCTCTGTGCTATAATGACATTTTTCTGCAGTGTAAGACCTAACAGCTTGTTCCTGTTGGGAAAATCCATATATATTGATCTTTCAGTACATTTTTCAGGCCATACTGTATGTACAAAGAAATCAAAAGAAGAGTAATTCTGGGGCAAACCAACTACACTATGGAGAAGAAATAAAAATTTCCAAAAATCCTTTTTGACTTCAGTTGGGCTTTTAACTCTTAAAACGCTAGGGTGGTCTCCAGCGTATTGCATTGCTCCATTCAAACCCAAGGCTAAACTCTTGGAATGCCTAGCCTACTCCCCCTGCTTAACTTCCTTAACACACACAACCTGATCGACTCGATACAATCTGGCTTTCACACTGCTCGCTTCACTGAAACTGGTCTCACAAGGGCGGTCAATGATCTACACATTGCCAAGGTCACTATTCTAGATTTTTCCTTCTTGATTTCTCAGCTGTTTTTAACACTATTGATCATGCGCTTCTCAACCAAAATCTTCACTCCTTAGGAATCCGTAGCTTAGCACTGGACTAGATATCCTCTTTTTTAACTAAGCGATCCTTGAGTGTCTCCTCTGCCACCTCTTCATCTTCTCCCGTCTAAGTCTCTGTTGGTGTTCCTCAAGGTTGTGTTCTAGGACCGCTTCTGTTTTCTCTTTATACAATAACACTTGGTGATCATATTAACTCTCTCGGATCCAAATATCACCTCAATGCAAATGACACCCAGATTAATTTATCAGCACTTCGAATGACTTCTGATATTCAATATAAAGTCACAGATTTCCTCTCTGCTATCTCAGACTGGATGGCTCATAGGCACCTCAAGCCCAATATGTCTAAAACCGCGCTAATACTCATCCCACCTAGGTCTGGCCCAGTAGTGCCCTTCCAGGTGACTGTTAATGGCACTACCATAAATCCAGTATCAGAAGCACAGTGCCTAGGGATGATAACTGACACTTCTCTCTCATTCTCTCCTCATATTAACGCCATTGCTAAATCCTGCTTCTTTCTCTTGCGTAACATAGTTAAAATCTGTCCCTTTCTCTGTTCCTCCACAGCCAAAATTCTTACACAAGCATTCATGCTTTCCCGCAAGGATTACTGTAACCTTCTTCTCTCTGGCCTCCCTGCTTCCCAACTCCATCCTCTTCGATTCATACAGAATTCTGCAGCGTGAATTACTCTATTGTTACTTAGGTTTGTCCTTGCCACCCTCCTCCTCAAATCTCTCCAATGGCTGCCTATCAAGCGCCGTGTCAATCTCTGTGTGAATCTACCGATTGCAGGATCCCACAGTGGGTAGAGTTCTTCTCCGGGATCCACAGAAGGAGTAGGATCAGGAATGCAAGAGGTCAGTTCTTAGATTGGACTAGGTGATTGTAGATTGATAGAGAAGTTCGAAGACAACGTCAGTTGGTAGGAGTCGACAGCATCCGACTACGGGACGCCGAGGAGTAGTCCTCAACTTCAGGCTAACAAGTTATAGAGCCTGGACGTTTTGGCCTTGACCCACAACACCCTCAACAAGTTGGTCAGGCAAGTGGCTGGGAGTGGTAGGTTATCAACAATCCACACCCTCGACTGATCGAACAACCGGAGGCAGTCATCGGAGCTACCAACAACAATGCCCCCAACTTAGTAGGTAGGCCTGAGGTGGGAAGTCAGCCAAACAACAAGTAGAATGTTCAATAAGCAACAGGAGACTATGACTGGCGACAGCTAGAGTGTTACTCGTTGCAAGCCAGGAGTCAGAAGGAGAGAGGAAGAATGTTCAAAGATGAAGAGTAGCCAGAGGAGAGCCGAGGTCATAGCCAGACAGTAGACAGAGGTACCTGGAGACGAGGAGGAATCGAAGTCATGTAGAAAGCCAGGTCATAGACCAGAGCAGATGAATGCTGGATTCAGAAGACAGGTAACAAGGTCAGGAAACAAGCCAGGGTTGGTACATGGAAGATCTAGGATCAGAATTGTTCCCCTCAGCTGGGCAGTGCTGAAGAGTGGGCTGTGCCTTCAGAGTCTCAGCTGAGGAGTCTCCTTTTATGGAGGACAGCAGTTGCCTGGGACAGGATGGTTATATTCAATGTATATGAGGCAGCTGGCCAAGTGGCCATCATGCTCTGCTTTACTCATTTTTGTTTTCTAACCCATCCTGGGTTTATGCCTTTTTAGATGGAGAATCTTGGAATTCCACAATGTTTATTATGCAAGTCTCTACTGGAGGACAGGTGCCAGAAAAAGCTATGCTCATCTTGCCAGCTTGATGTGAATGCCCTTTCAGTGTCCCAGACACCTCTTCTTCATATAAGTATGCCTACAGACATACCGTACATAGTAGCTTTGTTTATATCCATCAATAAAGAAAATTGTGGTGGGCCTCTGTTCTGTATATTCTTCCAGGGCTTTTGATTATGACAAGAGGAAGCAGATGGATGTACAGATACAGAAGTACTTATTGTCCATGATTTTCCAGTCTGATCTATAACATTCTGTGTTAAGTAAAAGACAGACGTTACATATGTATCAGATTCAGAGTCCCAAGACTTGTCTCAAGAAGGATACGTCAGTCTTTATCAGAATTTCCTGTTTTGCTTACTAATACACAGTATAACCCTGTATGTTCCCTATTGAAATAAATATATCTAATCTTCTCTTAAATGTTTACATTGTATCTGGCATTAGCACATCCTTGGGCAAGGAATTCCACAATTTAACAGACCTTACTGTATAAAAACCTTTCCCTGCTGAAGTTAAAACCTCCTTTCCTCTAATCTCAGGGGGTGACCCCTGGTTATTTCATCAGGCCTTGGAATTAATAGCTCACCAGAGGGATTTTTCTCTCGGGTAAATAAACCAAGTTTGTCTAGACATTGCTCAAAAGTCAAGTCTTCCATTCCCTTAATTAATTTTGTTGCTCTTCTCTGTACTCTCTTGGGTTCTAGAGTATCCCTTTTTAGAACTGGCACCCAAAACTGCACTGTATATTCTAAGTGAGGTCTTACCAATGTTTTGTACAGTGGCAAAATGATGTTATCCACTCTTTCTTTCATACCCCTTTTTATGCAAGACAGGGCTTTTTTTTGCTTTTGCTACAGCGATTTGATACAGGTCACTGCTTCCAAGTTTGTAGTTTACAAGGATTCCCAAATCTTTTTCTAGCAAAGAGTCCCCTAAAATGATTCCATTAAGTTCATAAGTAGAACTGGGATTTTTCTTCCTAAATGCATAGCTTTACACTTTCCTACATTTAACTTCAAATTCCATTTGTTTGTCCAATCTTCCATTATATGTAAATACCACTGTAGAGAACAATATCCTGTTCTGAATGCATTACCCAGCATAATTTAGTGTAATTTGCAAATATAGATATTTTGCTTTCCAGGTCTATTTCCAGGTAATTTGTAAACATGTTAAAAAGCAGTGGCCCAAGTACTGAACCCTGAGTTACTCCACTCTGAACTTTAACTGGATTAGAGAATTCTCAATTTACAACAAACACACTGTTCACTATCCTTCAAACAATTTTCTACCAATTGCAAAGGTTATCCCCTATAGCTAATTTCCTTATTTTATACCCCAGCCTCCTGTGTGGCATTGTATCAAATGCCTTTGCAAAATCTAAATATACTACATCTACTGCTTTACCATTATCTAGGTTGCTACTTACTTCTTCATAGAGGCTAATAGCATCCTCTTTCCTCTCCTGAGGCTGATTCTGGTGGTCTAGAAGAAAATTGTGCAAGACAAGATCACAATGATCATAGATTCTCTTTTAGTCAAGAAGGGTATGATTTGTGATTCTGAAAATCCTGTCTGTGGAGGATCCTATCTTGCTACCAACAAGAAAATATCACTTACACCAAGGTCCAGTGTTTTATCACCAATCAGGCTATATTTAGCAGCATGGTTATTGAAGCCCAGCTATTAAGATATCAAAGTATGTCCACAGATGTGATTAAGTGCTCATTCACTAAAAACAAAAGAACCTCTTCAGCTTATAAATGCAAATGTAAGCATTTTTCTGCCCATGCAAGTATCACAATATCAGCCAATTATTCACATCTATTCCAAGCCTCTTGGACTTTTTCTTAGACAGTCCCTACAAATGATTGAGTTCTGGTATCCTTAAAGTTTGGGTAGAGAAATATAACAGTTTTTAGGATACTCCTTTGTTAATCATACTCTTGCCTGCAACCTCGGAAGATTCCTTCTTTTCCCCTTTGAGATCACAACATTGTTCATAAGGCCTTTCTGAAAGATTCCTGTGAACCCCTGTATTCCTGTACTCTGACGATGTTAAAATGCATATACTAATTGCATTCACTTCTGAAAGGCAAGCGGGATAATTGCAATCTATTGAAGCTCCTCACTTGTTAGTCAAGTGGGCCTCTGTTACCCTCCAAATACTTCCAGAATGTGCACCTCGGAATTCAGTCATTTTCTGTGGAAGCAGAGAGATCTGTTTGCAACATTGTTTCTAGATCTTCAAAAACAAAGGGAAGAAACATGATGTAAGACACTGTCTTGAAAGTTACATTCAGAAAACTAACACCTTACGTAAGGCTTTCTCCTTATTTATGTTTTTGGTGAATTAGAAGTTGAAACATCTAAGGCTACCATTACTAGATCAAGAAAAAATAAAAAAGAGAGGGGTGCGTTATTGACCCAACAGTAATCCATAGATGCACACTTCTAGATTGAATACTCACAAAATGAGTTGCCACTATCTGATGAAGGGTTGTGGCTCTTAACACAGTGTGACTATGTCTTGTCTGTATTCCCTCGGAATTCCTCCTCTACTTATCAGCTGCTACCTCCACCATCAAAAACATACACCAGAATCCCACTAAAGAGGGGAGGACGACAGGAGTATAATATAGGGTACTACTACTAACCCTTTGTGCATCAGTGGGGTATCCAATGCATTGCAAAGCAACCCCTCTGCAATTCAAAGGGTTAAACAACAGTGTAAAAAAATAGGAAATATAAGTCACTGCTCCTTATCGCAAAAGCTGTAGAATGACCCCAATAAGCAAACAAGTTACAGGCAAACAATAATTTCACAATAAAATACAAAATGGATCAAAGAAATAAAAAACAAAAAAATGGATATGAAAAACTATATATTCACATTGGATATAATAGGCAGTATAGTTCCAAACAATCCATGCTGCACGCTCTCAGTGGGTTGGGACCCCACAGAAAAACAACTGGCAATAGAAAGACAATAGTGTATTCCCCCAGTGCATTGGTCATCCTTCTGTCATTCAACAAGTTACTAATAACCCCATTTACATTACTGCCTCCAGAATATGCTAATGGTTATGTAATGCATTGGAGACTTCTCTAGCAATCAAGAGGTTAACCCCCCATTTAAAGCAGTGTCAGTTTGTAGTTGTTACCTATGGTGCAGTTGGTTTGCTCTAGAAGTGCTGCACTTTTCTTTTGAATATTTGACCTTAAGCCTTTACAATGTGTTGGATATCGCTGGCATTCACAGGGTTAAAAAAAAGGTTGATGAGCGAGTTTACCTAAATACATGACAAGACTGTATAATTACATACAGAAATTATAAGATCTCACACAAATACACCATAAGAATGTAAGGATGAAATAACAGATCCATTTTGATGTAATTTGTGCAATACCACTTGAGATAAGGACACCACAGGAAATAATTCTAGGGGCTCTGCAGACCCATGGGAGAGCAACCTGAGGCCCTCCAGCTGTTCAGAACTAAAATCCCCATCATCCACAGTCAGTTCTTGGCTGGTTTTGGATGATGGAAATTTTAGTCCTGAACAACTGGAGGACCTCAAGTTGCCAAGACCTGATTTTAAGCCACAGCTTGCAATGTTCCTGCTGGGATATTCGGGGAGGGGAGGTAGAGCTGCCTTTCCCAGCCCATCCCAGATGCCGGGAGTTTTCTTTTTCCTTCAACTGCCATCTGATCCCAGGCTGTAGGTTTGAATGGAACTCTTAGGGTATGGGAGCCAGATGTGCTGCAGCTGTCTGGAGAGACTGGACTTATAGGAGACTCCTGTACCAGCAACAGAGATACGGATTGCTCATTTGAACAGCACCAACTCCATTACAGATCCAGGACTGCAGAACTAAATTTAACTTATATTATTGTCTCTAGTTTATTGACCGTGTGTTGTAGAAATTCATCCGATCCCAAATATTATCCTGGAAGGACCTCCTGTGATTGCCCTCCTGCGATTGCCCTGTCCCTTGGATTCCCTGTTGAGCATTACTTGCCTCTCTGGAGCTGTTTGATGCCAGGTGATCTGACTCTATTTTCTCCTGGGATTTCCTTAACTTCTCTACAAAGCAGCTAAAGTGAAACCTCTCTCCTCTGCACCACCCGAACCGGCTACCCATTTATCTCTCGCTCAGATCCCAGTATAGCTCTGGGGAGCCCCCAAGTCCGATGCTTGAATTTTCTATGGAGATTCCCACTTAACGCCAGTTTCTCCTACAGTATCCTCTTGGAAACCAAAACTAGGCTAACTAGTTCTTAAAGCTACACATAATAATCCCAGACACCCGGCCAAGACCCCATTTATATCATAGATTTATTTCACTAGCCCATATCGCCCCCCTTGCCTAAGCATCTATTTGGCAGTGTTGGACTGTTGTTACAAGCTGCCTGGCGCTGCCCTCTGTCTCCTGCCAGTACGGGGTTGGCCTAGCCTGAGAAACAAGGGAGATGATGGCACAGTGCGGCCGTATATGGGCTCCTGAACTGGGCAGAAGGCTGCTGGCTGCCATCCTGTGTGCGTTCCTGCTGCTCTCACAGTGCTGCTCCGCCCGAAGCCTGAGGAAGCGAGCCCTGCACCTGAGAGTGAGCGACAAATATGATGTGAGTATGAAGGCATGGGCAGACTGGGCGGGGAGCCTGTCAGGGGGCACAGGCGGCAACACGAGGATCGGGCCCCGTGGGCAAACTGAGGTGTGTGGGGGGGGGCTCCAGTTAGCTTGGAACGCCGTTTACTGCACGTTACCTCACAGGTCTGGGAGAGATATAGATTGAGTATGCCAACGTGATCAGTGTTATTTATAAACGATATATTAAGATATACTTAACTTATTGCGACATGTATATAAAAAAGAGGAACAATTATGATGTAAACCAGCTGCATTGTTTCAAACGCACTCATCCGATGCTGGAGAGGTATCCTGGTCCAATACCTTTCTAGCATCCAAATAGTTGACAATCTCATTTCAATCAATGTGAATCACTGTTACACATGGCAGCATTTTGCTCAGGAATTGTTCCACTTTCATTTTTTTACACCAGCCTCATTGTTGTGAGAGAGGTTTGCGTGCCGGGCCCAAAGTAACTAAATAAAGAAAAATAAATTATGTGCACTGCCTCCAAACATCATCATTACAGCTACCTGAACTTGGAATGCTGTTGCACTACTAATACAATCATCCTTGGCAAGCCATTTCTCCGGTGTGTATGATGAGAGATGTAGTCCAACAACAGATGAAGGAAGAATGGAGATTACGCCTCCCCCTTGGCACACAGGCACAGACATACACCCAATAGCATCATTTAGTCTAAATATTATTTTATGATAACTTTTGACCAATGTAGCAAAGCTCTTGCTCACCACAAGGCATAATCCAGTAGGCCACAGCTGCTGTAGTAGTACCTATGTGGAGGTACACTAGTGGGACTGAATCATCAACAGCCAGAAGAACCCTGACTGATAAATTTGACCAGCAGGTACTGCAGTAGCTGAGGTATTTCTGTATAAGTCAGTGGTTAAGTAGATTAATCGATTTTCTATCTCGCCTCATATATGGGTCAGGAAATGTAGATGCTCCCCATGCTTCCAACCTTCTTACCTAAATTCTATATATAATGTTCAGTACTTGTTTTAATACTTCTGACCAATAATTGGGGCATGGGCTGCTAACTGAATGTTAGTTGGTGACCTCTTTAGTATTACATGGTTAAAACTTTGTTTAAATCAACTGGAATATGAATTCCCCACCTCGTGATGCATTCGATGTGTTCAGAAATTGTCTTTTTTGCGTTCTGTTTCAGGCCCTGATTCTCTGAGGAATAGGTTGGCAGGGATACTTATTTACAGAGATAGCATGCTGCATCTTCTCTCTTGTTACAGGGAAGAAGTGTTGTGGCCTCTTGGGCCACATTATAGATAAGAACATGAGAAATTATGTTATTGCTATTCCCAAATTAATTACCAATTTATGGGGATGGCACACGATGACAGGTAGTCATACCTGGACAATTTCGTTTGGGTTCCTGACCCATCTTCTGGCACCATGACTGGTCCTACATTGCAGCTGCCGCTAGGCAAGGAAACCCAAGTTAACTCTATTCCTACCCATGGGCTGTTATACTGGGAGGAGATGATCATTTCTCCTTACCATATCATGCATACCATAATTTCAACCCAAAGAGCACAAGGGAACTTGCTTGTACTTTACAGCATACTTCCTTTTAAACTTACACTTTTTATGCTAAATCCTTATGTGCATCTCCTTTCTTTAACACTGATTTTGAACTTCAAATGTTTGGCTGTTTGGTAGATTTGAGTGCCACATATGACCTCTTTAGCATTAATCTAGATGCCTGCTACACTGTAAAGAGACACTCACACCTCCCCTGCAAAATAGTTTAAAACAACTGCAATGTGCTTTAATACTATGTATAGCTTATCCCTATCATTTAAATACATTTTAAACTGTAGAGTTTTGGGATTGTTGGTGTGGCTGCCTCTGCATATTTTAGTGAGAGCATAAAAGTGACTGGGGGGTTTGGGAATTGGTTGGAAGGCTCCAAAGATCTCCATGCACCTGCCCTGCCAAATGAGACATCACACAGTGTTTCACTACCAAGCCACTGTGCTAGACTTTTACTTTACTGTAACACAATCTGAATGTAGTGAGAGGCTGGGGCAGCCTGTCCCCTTCTCATACTACATTTCATCTTGGCTGGAAGACATTCATTGCCGCTTGACAGAACGGTGTATGATGTCACATGGGTCAGGGGAACTATCTAAAGAGCTACTAGTGAGAATACAGAGTCTGTACCATCACTGATGTAGAGGGAAGGCACTCCACAGTGTCAGAGGAGTGCTTTCCCATCTCCTTGAAACTGTGATATGTTTGTGACAGTAACTAAAGAAATAAAAACTTTTCTGACAGTTTTAGTACTAAAGCTCTCAGTGGGAGAGATGCATTAAGGCATGATAAGGAGGTAATAACACTAAGGGCCATATGTTCATAGAAGTAGCGAAATAGCGTTTGTCATTAAAATTTTCAGAGAGTGTCGGTTGTGATTGGAAATATGTCGTTTGTCCTGACTGAAATTGTCGTATGGAATGACAAAAAAAGATTCTCACATTGAGCAACTTCACATTCCCTCCACGTTTTTCTTGATGTACACATTTTGTGTTTTGAAAGACATTTTTTTTTGTCATTAGTTACGACAAATTTTCTTTTGCTCTATACGACACTGGAGAATAGTTTAGCCACGCCCTTGCCCCGCCCCTTTGCCCGTCAATTCTGGTGTTGTGTCATACAAAATGAACATTACTAGTTTTTTGTTGTATACTCTATAGAAAATATGTTGTCATGCATTCAATGACTTACTTTTGTCTTTCATACGACAATTTTTTGTGTTTATCCCTTTGAACATACAGCCCTTAGACAACTTCTCCAGTGATATCACTTCTACAGTTCCCATGTTATTCTACGGAGTCTATGCACTATAATTGCTCAGGTGGGGAAGTTTGTAATGCATAAGCTCCATAGAATAAATTGGAGAAGAGATATCACTAGAGGAAGTCATCTCCTCATAATCACAGCTTAGTGCATAACCCCCAATGTGTTTGGGGACAAGAGTGTCCCTTTAAACCCTTTAAAGTGAAAGTCAACTTCCTTTTTGATTTAACATCTTTTGCAAGTGCCCAATATGTAATACCAGTTATTCTATATTTATATTACTTATTTTTCATCTTAACCTAACTTTATGTTTTTTGGTCCCTGACAATGAACACCCTGAATCTCTGTTTTCAGAGAGTTTTCTGTTGGAACTGTGAAAGTAGGGATAATCATACATCCCTGAGGTACCGAGTTATTGTTCTGTATGCTATAGAGGAAGTCTTTTCTATATAATACCACTAGTTCTTTTTTATGTTGTTGCACTATCCATTCTTTCATAATAATCCATAACAGAAAGATTCCTGGAAACAAATTAAGAGAGTTCCTTGCAAGAGAGATACTTGTCAGGTGCATAAAGTGTAAAAGATGGAAAAAAATAATAATAATAACAACAAGTAAAGGAAATTGACTTTACATATTACCATTATGCACTTGCAGAATATGTAAAAAAGGAGGTTGACTGTCACTTTAATATTAGATGTGAGATAGTGCATTTTAGGGCAATGTGCAGCAAGTTTGGAAGTGTTTAACAAGATCCCTGCGTGCTGTGGATAATCTAGTAGGCAGACAGTAAACTCTTACAGGCTTGGGCAGGTGAGATCACACCTTCTGCGTGACTGTTAATCATTATCATTGTTGGAATGCAAGGTGCTGCTGTCACTGTGAACAGAAAGTAAACACTGTTCAGGCATGTGGACTGGTTTTATTTGCGGAGGATACATCTATCTCACAACTTTCTCCACAATAGTCTTTTCAATAATAGAATTTGTCAATGCAATTCAACTTTTGTGTGGGAAATGTCTTTCAACATTGTACTCTGGCAGGGGTGGGCAAACTGAGGCTGTCCAGATGTGGTTGGACTACAACTCCCATCACCCTCAGACAACCACAGGTTGGAGTCCGACAATAGCTGGAGAGCCACATGATTCTCACATCTGTACTGTGTTTTTAAAGTGGAACTGCTAATTGTCAATGTTTTTCACCTCGAGTATTTATCTTGAAAGGATTTGTTAGATTATGTATATGAGGTGGCACTGCCTGACAGGGAGTGAATGGAGATCGGTGCAGAATGCTAGTATTTGCCCGGCATGGCAGCCTGTAGTGTCTTATATGCATACACTGACAAATAAATGAAGCGTAATAACTCATAAACTAATGTTTTTAAATTAAAAAGGTGAACATTAATATAGATGTTTTTGAAAGCTCTCCCTCAGAATAACTTGTCACAGAGAGACACTTTCGCTTTAAATGTGAAAGAATGGTTGATAGCCGATGGTATTTCTCTTGCATGCAACAAAACAGCTGGGTCATGTCTCAGTGCTGCTGACTAATGGATGGCAGCAAGAACTGCTTGTTAAAAGACATGAACAAGGACTGATCAGAAAAGGAACATTGAAGTCAAGGGATACATAATTCAGGCAGGTCTCCTATGAAACAAAGCAGCAGCTATCAGTTCCAGACAGGAGAGTAATGATTTGGAAGAGGCCGCATGGCAGTGCGTACTGTGCCAAAGAGACACTGATCTGCAGCACTATTTTAAGATGACATATAGGGCAGTCAGTTATTTTTATTATTGTGAGTTATATCATGAAGCGGTACTATCACTTTAAAACAATTTACGCAAATTGAAAACATCTTGCAAAATTACTTACATGTTTTGTAACATTAAATGTTTTATTTATTATAATTTTGTTTTCAAGTTACTAAAATTTTTCTTTTATTTGCTAAGCAGTCCCCTGCTGGCAAAACTGGCATATGTAACTTCCCCAGCTCACCTGATCCACCCCATGTGTGGGCCTCTTCATACCATCTCCAACCCAACTGCAGTCTTAACTGTTTGCACACCATGTATGTGTGCAATGCATTGCATTTCTTATCGCTATGGCACTCGAAGGTTTAAAGGGATAGCAATGTTTAACAAAAAAGCAGCTCCAATTAATCTTCATAGTAGTTGTACCATGGGGAGTGTTATATCAATACTGAGTTGTAGTTCAAGAGTATGTTGTAGGAATGTAGAGCGCAACAACAAAAAATAGCAAAGGAAGAATCCAAGGGATCTACTAATTGTAGTATTTTGTTTCAAAAACAGATATCAGAAGTACATAAAACCAACAAAGATGGTAATAATAGAATATCAATACTCTTTATCTAAAAAAAGGTGCTATAACAGCGACATAAAAGTAATTAAAATTAAAAGTAATGATTTAATGCTAATGAAAGAATAAAATAAAAAAAACATAGTAAAACTCGTCAATTACTCAACAATCAAAACTCCCCTTCTCCCATTGCACTAACAAGAAGCTCCTCTTGAGCTTTAAGCGTCTCAAGGGTCCCAGCCCTTTGAATGCCACGATGCTGTGCCTGTCCTCTTAGTCTCTGGATGGTTTTTCAGTAGCTTCCGATGAGATTATCAATGTGGTCCATAAATCCTGTAACTTTGTATCCAGATGAGCAAGCTGTTCTCCAATTTTAAAGTTACAATGTAACTAAAATGAAACACAACACAAGTGGGGGCATTCAATAGTAGATAGATAAATAGTCTTCAAATCATGCTTAATTACTCACAATTGATGATCTACCGGTCATATATCGTATAACCGGTATACAGCATCAGAGGATATCCACCTGCCTCTGTTCAGGTGTTCACCATCTCTGCTACAGGACTATCGGTTGATTCGAAGCGAACAATAAAAAAGATCCAAGTAGGTGATTATAAAATAAAAACCAATTTATTGTACCAACACCAACGCGTTTCTGGATAAGAATCCTTTCATCAGGGTGTACAACTCTATAGTGGATCGTCCCCAGAACGGGCCGTTATTATACCAGCCTTTGGTCGGTATTTCACCAAATCAAAATTGTAATCCTGTAATTAATAATTGAAAACATCCTATGTGAGGGTAGAACCAGCTTCAGTGTTAGACCTCATGATAAAGGAACTTCACATGTCAGAAACCGTATAATTACATACATAACACATTATATCACAATTCTTATATAAAACATACATAAAACTTATACAAAAATCTTAAAAAATGTCGCCTACTCAGAAAGTTTCATTTTAAATTTTAGATATATCAAACTTCATATCGCTACTCATTCATCACATTATGCTTCATAGCACAATTCAGAAATTTGAACAAATGGGAATTTTAACTCCTTAAGTCCCAAATTGTTAAGGTATTTATCCAAATTCAGAATAACGCTCCGCGATAAACCATATATATTAAAATTGGAATTGATAATCTTGCCCCAAAGCAATACAGTTTATCGAGGTTCGTCAGTCCGAAATGGATATATTAATATCTTCATCATTCTCTATCATCATTTATCCCAGCTATACCACACACCCGCTATCACAGGTATTAGTCACTATCACATGCAGGCTCATTTTATATCTATTCACCGTCACATGTATGCTCACTTTATATCACACACTGGCAATCACAATTGCGCAACTGCAGCAACATGGTCTCAGTAGCTGCACTGATGGGCATGCACTGCAGAGCATGATCTCTGTAGTGCATACTGACGGACACACTCTGCCAACCTTAGACTTTAATGCCAGCAGGTCCAATACAACTACCCCATAGCATGAGTAGGGAAACTGACAAGTGATGGCTCCAAAGTTGTCTATGCCACGTTAATATATGGCATAGGCTTTGGAGCTGACTTGAGAAACGCCCATAAATGCCACAGACTAGCCTTTTGCCCTCCGCTCAGTGCAAGTGGTGTTGAGTGAAGATTTTATGGAGTACATAGCTTAGTAAAGTAGTGGTAGGAAGGAGTACGGACATCCATCCAGTTCCAGGGCCTGATAGAACTGTACATTCAACACACATTAGCCCATATAACCTTAGTGGTGCAAATGTGGAGCAAACCAAAGTTTTAAATAGGGCTTTTTAACCACTTGAATACTAGAGCTGTCTTTAACACATTGTGAAGTGTGCGTGAGAATGGCCATGTTTAACCCTTTGATTGGCAGAGGGGTACACAATGCATTGGTCTACAATGTGTTGCATACCCTCTGGCACACACAGTGTTAAAAGTAATGTGGAGGTAATTCAGGGGTAAAATAACTATGCAACGGGGACAAACAAAAATACACAAAATTTCAACTGGTGGGTACTGTTAACTGTGAGAATGCTAGACAGGTCACCAACAATGTGGTGGAGACCTATCTAGCATTCAAGGGGTTAACAGCCCAATTTAAATCAAATGGGATTTGGCACATTTTTGTTTGTCTTCTTTCAGGTAATTTGCCCCATAATACTCCTTTTTATTCATATGGGCAACTGTCTCTATTACACACACACACTCACACAAAACACAATCATATACACTCTCACTATCCCACATTCACAACCACAGTTACCTATGCTGTTACTGCAACTCTCCACACAATCACATACACTGTTCCATATCTACACTCATCAATACACTTATACACTGTCACTCTCACATCCACCATTACATATACTTTTACTGCAACCCCCGCACAATCACATACACTCTCACTATCCCACATCCACACAAACACAATTACGTATACACTCACTGCCCCCCCACACATAGACACAATCCCATATATGCTAAAAAGCACACACTAATATACTCATAAACAGGTCCTCATCCAAACCAAGAAAAGTACACAGACAATCAGCTTGGGACAGAAAAAGGTCATGGCATTTATTACACATTTTTAACACATTAACATAGCTGAGAACTCTCCGGATTTGCATAGGAGACTCTGGTTTTTGTAGCTGATTACCGGGTTTCCAAGGACAGTGGTTTAATCTCCAGGCGGAGGGGAATTGTTATGAAACTCTGCCCACTTCTGCTCCTTCCCAGCCTGTTCCTATCACTTCTCTCCCACTTCTTCTCTTTCCCTACCAAGTTCCTCCCACTTCCTGACCACTTTGTGACATTCCCACTAAGCCCCACCCCTACCCACAAATAAGTTCCACCCCCTTTTTGACCAAATTGCATAATTTTTAATTCCACAGTGGCACCACATGAGTCCCCTCTGGGGACTCCAGAACACAAAGTTCCCAGGTATGCACAGTATAAAAATTTGCATGCTTCCCAGTGCATACCAGGAGGAGGCACAATACTGCACACCCACCACCAAGAATCTCTGCTCCCATTTCCGCGTTAGCCTAAGACTGGGAGTCTAATTTCCCAAACACGTGAAGGCAACATGACAGTTCAAAATCCCTGGTGAGGACCCACCTCCGCTATCCAGAAAAAACAAATAGTGCTGTGACTAAACATAAAATATTCAAACAAAAGGGGAGGAAAGGTAGGGGATTCTCAGTCCTTCTGCACTGATGCTGAATAAAAAGTGCACAGTCAGTCCTATGGGGGAATATTTATAAACAAAACAATCACCCATCCTGCCAGATTAAGGTAGACACTCCAGATCCACCAAAAACAAAATATTGTTAAAAGAATGGGTCTGTGCCCAGAAATCATGGCCTCCCTATCCTTCAGATCCAAGGAAAAGCCTCTCTTTCACTATCCAACATACACACACAGTCACATACACTCTCATTATGCCGCATCCACTGTCACATACACTATCAGTGTCCCACATGCACATACACAATTTCATGCACTCTAACTAATCCATAATCATACGCACACACATATACACTTATCCCTATCCCACACACAATCACATACACTTGGGAATGGGATAGGAATGAAGGTCAACTTTTCAAGATGTAGCTGCTTAATAATATGAGAAGAATTAGTGGTCCAGTCTTTGTGATTGAAACTCATGTGCTTAATTAGGGATATCCTGAAACCCCTACCTTATGGAATGTCCTGGGGACTGAAGCTGAGAATCACTGCTCCATATACTGCAATAACATAAGTACCACCATAAAATGGATGGATGGATATGTTAAGCACCACTGATGATTAAGCCCACCCCTTTTTAACACAAATCGCACCATTTTTCTCCCCCCATCAGCATCCATCGGGGAGTCCAGAAGTAAAAGTTCCCAGGTATGATAGTGAGACTGTGTGTAAATGTGGGATAGTGAGAGTGTATGTGATTTTGTGTGTTGGGAGGCAGTGAGTATGGGAGTATGTGTGGGTGTGAGATGTTGAAAGTATATGTGAGTGTGTGTGGATGTGAGATATTGAGAGAGTGTGTGTATGTGAATTATTGAATGTGTATGTAAGTGTGTGTGTGTATGTGTGTGTGGATGTGAGGTATTGAGAGTGCATGTGAGTGTGAGTGTGTGTGTGTGTGTGAGATATTGGATGTGTATGTGTGTGTGGATGTGAGATATTGCATGTGTATGTGAGATAGTGAGTGTGAGTGTGTGTGTAAGTGTGTGAATGTGGAATGATGAGAGTGTATTTGATTGTGTCTGTGTTACTCTCCCTCTCTCTCAGCTCCAGTCCTTGGAGTACACCAACAGGTTTGTTTTTAAAGATAACTCTAATTAAACACAGGTTAATTAATTACAATGATTGACTCATTGCTAGCTGTTCAGGAATTAATTATGGCTTGATTCCTAACATTGAAAATATCAGTGTGTATTTGTTTTTTCTTCCGGTTGAGAGCTGTCTGTGACTGTAAAATGTCAGGTCTGGAAATGTGAACCTGTCCAGAGATGGAATATATCAGCCTTGAGCCTTGAGTCTGTTTTCTCCTGTTTGTTTCAGATAATGATACAACAGCTGAGCTGATGAAACCCAGTAGCTTTGCTACTCCGGGACTATTTGAGTTTGTTACATTTCACTTCCAGCTGTCCACCAATTCAGCGGGATCGGATGAGGACACTTCTGGTTATAACAGGGAAATCAAGTTGTTAATCATGCAGTAGGATGGCTTGTAGGGCTCCCATAACTGTCCATTTTAAAGGACACAATTATAAACAATACATACTGTAGGGTTGCCCTCTACCCAGCAAAACCCTGCTTTCTTTATTGCTCATAGTCATCCTCTTTAACTCTTGCTAATGCTGTCTCTAACACATGAAACATGCATTAACAATATCTCTAACTTCATAGGAGTTAAAAAGGCCAGTTACGGGAGCCATAGGCTTTTATGGGTTGTAGGTTTTATTGATCCCTGTGATATAGGCCACTTCCATTGACCACTAGTCCTTTGATAAGATCTTTGATTCTTAACCTTATCCTCAGGGACCCATAACAAGCCATTTCCCTGCTCTGTGTACATTTCATGAAATGAATGAACCTCTGATTAACTCAAACAATGAGGAGAAATCCTTGATAAAATTAAGGAGATAATACAAACTCCAATTAGTTTAAATTAAGCTTTTAATCCCTTGAATGCTAGAAAGGTCTGCGAGGCATTGTTAAAGGAGCAGTAAACTTTTTTGTGAAAAAAGTATATATTGCCTTTTGAGTAAAATAAGGGTACTCTCGCTGCTGAGAGATGCATATCTCCAGAGTTATTACAGTTTAAACACTTTTTTTTTTTTTTTTTACATTCTAATGGAAAGGAAAGTCAGGGATGTACAGTTCTCCAAAGAATGTGACAGAAATTACCAGGTCACTTCCTGTCAGAACCATCAGGAAGTAAACACACAGTAAAGTCACTTCCTGATTATTTGATCTTTTATAATCCTAAATAATAATTCGCTAAATAGTTTGTAATGATGCAGTCATGCGCAGTAGAGACTGCTGCGTGTGCTGCAGTCATGCACAATAGAGGCTGCCCATGATGCATCTGATACTGTGCAGGGCACTTAAAAGTATCAGCTGCTGTGCGGGCAGTCTCTACTGTGCATGACTGCCCTGCTACCGGCTGGCACTGTATCAGCTGCAGTGCAGGCAATCTCTACTGTGCATGACTGCCCCATGACCGGCTGGCACTGTGGCCCATGTACACAGGCTCTTCAACAAATAAAACAACTGACAATGGTGGGAGGGCCCTTGTTTTACTCAGCTCTATAACATATAGGTTCTCATTAAATAAGTTTTTTTCTCCTTTAACCATGAACTGTGATGATGTTGGAATGGTTCTGCCTACATGCCAATATCAATACAGCCCATTCAAAATGTCACTGGCATCAGAATGACACCTTCACAGTGTTGGAGTTTAAATTGTCGCCAGGTCCATTACTGTAGGATAAAGGGTACGTTCTACTCAAGTTTATGGAAGAATATTGGATGAATTCAGTATTAACTCTTTGGATGCTAGAGAGGTCTTGTTGGAAATCTCTTTAGCATCCAAGGGGTTAAGCTACGTGTAAATGTCTTAACAATACAAATACCATAGCTTAACCCCTTGGATTCTAGAGAGATCTCCAATGAGATCTCTGTAGCATCTAAGGGGGTAATACTGAACTCTGCCAGTTTCATCCTAAACCTGAGTAGAACATACCTGCTACCCTGCTGAAACAAACTCACCCACATTTTAAACTCCAACAAAGGTGCCACCTAGGGTTGCCACCTTTTCTTGCAAAAAATACCGGCCATGGCATTCCGTCCATAGACTTAACATTGGACAGAAGCCAATTTTTTACCGGCCTGCCGGTAAAATACCGGCTGGGTGGTAACCCTAGTGCCACCACTACATTTCCATAGTATCTCCAGTGTAATAATCTTTGAATGAACTCTCTCTAAGCAGTAAGAGTACTCTTGTTTTACTACATGTAATTTAAAAAAAGGTTTTATAGAATGTGTTTACTAACCATATATATCACATTTAAAATATTTCTTAGTAAAACATTTCAAAAGAAGTTCCAGATGTTTGGCAGTGTTTTACCAGCAGATGTTAAAGCTTGCCGGCTCCCAGATGAAGTAATTGTAACATAATGGAATATATAAGGGCATGTTGTGTGGTACAGGGAAATATCACCCATTTACCTCCTGGGGAGTTTGACAATGTTTTTCTCACACTGAAACAATATTTTGATTAGTGATAGATTTTAAAAACATTGGCTCATATTTATAAACTGGATATTCTGGAGTAGACCAACTGCACCATAGGGGACAAATAAAAACTCAAATTAAATTGGTCTTTTAACCCCTTTGAATGCTAATGTGTTTGCAATTGTTGGTTGATTCCAGAATAACTTTAGTTTGCTTTTATAAATATGGGCCATTGTGTCTTAAGTATAAAAGGAAACTGGAAAAAACCATTTGCAGCATAGAGGAGAAATAATCATTGCCAAAATTCCCCTTGGTTTAACCCTTTGAATGCTAAAGAGGTCTCCAACTCATTTCGAAGCAACACATTGGAAACCTATTTCTCATTCAGGGTGTTACAGGCCTCAATTGAAATCAATAGGAAAGTTACTTTGTTCCCTGTGTTCTAGATGGTTTGCCCTAGAAATCCAGTTTGCCACAAGGGCACATATTTATAAAGCAAACTGGATTCATTCTGGAATAAAACATCTACACCATAGGGGACTAAATGGACATTCCTAAATCCCCAAGCACTTGAATAGAGTTTTTCAACCCCCCAAGTGCCAGATAGCTCTCCAATGAAAAGGCCTATTAAATTTCCCCTATGTTGCAGTTAATTCTAGAGATGAGTGAAAATTTTTGCCTCAAAACAAAATCGGTAACAAATGGCACTTCCCGCTTGATGAATAATTGCATGTGAACAATGCTTTTTTCCACTATTTTTGCTTTTGCATTGAAATCAATGGGAAAAAACATTTTTCCTTCCACATGAAAGATAGCAGTGATCCATGATCCTTCCTGATCTGGCTGTTAGTATCTCTGTGCTAAGGAAGTCTGGGAAATAAGTTGTTGATTTCTTTTTTTTTTTTTTTTTTGTTTGTTATAATTTTTTTTTTTTTGACAGACTGATTGTGTTAGTCTTAGTTGGTTTTACAAAACATTTAAAATCTGCCTATATCTTGTACCCGTTTTTTTTTTTTACATTCTGGTGGCATAGTGTGGTAATAATGCTAATTTCTTGCAACGTATACAAATTAGTTCTGTTTGAGGCCGAACCTACCTTTCTCTGCGCTACTAGTATTGTCGCCAATGTGTGGGCTCTGCCTGGATGCATTCATAGCCTCGTGGGTGGTATAGGGAACAAACAAACATTCTCATTAATTTACACGGGGCTTTTAACTGCTTGAGTACTTCACAATGTGTTGGAGGCCTTCTAGCATTCCGAGGGTTAAAAGCCCCACTTTAAAGATTTGCAGAATTTATTTCCTGCTATATTGTAGCTGGCTTGCCCAGATTTCACCTCGTTAGCTTGCTGAAAATGGTCATAATTACCAAATAAATATTTTTTTTTCAGATGCTAGGCTAGAGTACATTGTATTTAAATGCATATAAGCCCCTTAGGTATTAGTGGTTCCTGTGCAGTTCTGCAGAATGAAATTTTCCTAAGTATCTCTGATTTAACCCCTTAAAACTGTCTAATCTGGTGCTTGGGCTTCCTTTAAGGACCACGGCACATATGTATTTTTTTTTTGCAGCAAAGTATTCTGAGATGGCAGAGCGACATGCAGCCACAATGCTATTCCAGAATTCCATGACGTGCCAGGATCTTCACTGGTCCATAAGTGCCGGAACCAGTGTGACGGTCCTAGCACTGTATGGGTCCATAAGGGGTTAAAGGTATATGTGGTCATTTTAATGGTTGCTCCGAGTTCTATAATTAATATGACCACATACCCTTTTTTTAAATCAGGAATGCTTATGAACTTTTCTGTCTGCAGGACTTCACAGGAATCAGTGCAACCCAGCAGTGTGTGTTTTTTTATGTGTCCTTGATTTTAAGGGATATGTGGTGACCTTATCCTAATCATGATTGTAAACAGTCATCAAAAGTCAAATTTAATGTTAGATTTTAGGGCTCCTACTCCACGGGAATAACGTACGGTTCCTAACTTGGGCTGCCCAATATGTAAATTTGTATGACCGTTTATTCATTTTTAGGTGTTAATTTCCCTTTAAGTTGGGCCTTCTTTTTGCTTCAGAGATAGTAAACACAGTAAATCACAGCTCTACCCTGTGCAGGTTAAAATATTTGCTTTCTCCCACCCCTCATCCTTCGCCCCCTCAACTGTCTCCCCCCATTTACTCTATTGTATGAAACTTTATTTGCACTCATTCCTCTTATGTTACCCATTTTGAATTGACATATTGCATTTCTTGGATGTACTCTTATCGAGCAATAAAGCTTAATAAAAATATAAATATGTATGTATATATATATATATATATATTTGCTTACAGCGTCAATAAAAAAAGGATGAAAGCTTTTTGTTTTAAGTTACCAGATCTGGCAGAACATTGCCTAAAATATTTTTATTGTGCACATATGATGACTGCACAAGTGCAGATGGCTGCAGATGTTACCATTTGGCTTATGGAACTTCTGTTATAATGAACATGGAAGGAAATACATTTCAAGCACTTGTTCCATCCTTTGGTTCTTGCTCAGAGTCATGCACTAGGGACTGAGCAGATGGTGGTCTAAAGCAAGGGTGCCCAACGTGCAGCTCTCCACCTGTTGATAGATTAGATTTGAATTTTCATTGTCTTTAGCTAGCCCATGGGCCGGCTGAGGGTGATGGGAGTTAGTTCTTGTCGAGTAACAGCTGGAAGACCACATGTTGCCCATTCCATGTATAATGACACATGACTTACCTCCATAGAACTTTATTAGAGCAGGTGCCAGGCATGGAAGAGAATCTGTTGCTAGGAGTCACAGAAACTGATCTACTAAGAGGAACTAGAGTAGTTCTGGGGCAAACCAGCTGCATCTTAATCCTGTTGAATTAAATGAGTCTTTTAACCCCTTGGACAGGGCCACCATCAGAGGTTTACAGGCAGTACCCACGCATGGGTCCCGACCAAGAAAGGGGGGTCTCGCCACAGCACAGCCCTATGGGCAGCGCAAGGGTTTTTTCAGTCCTAAGCAGAAAATCCACATGGGACCCCCTTTACTCCCACATCGATATTTCTAATAAGACATTGCCATCTGATTTCGTTTGCATGTGGAGTTGGAACTGTTAATGTGCTGCAGGGCCCTCTGACCAAGTGGGGCATTAAGCAGCAGTTTTTCCTGCTTATATTGTAGCACAACCACTGCTCAGCCCCCCTAACAGGCGGACCAGTCAGGGGTGAATTTGTACCCCCAGGCAGGGCCCAGCCCTGAGTATTTTTGAGCTGCATGATATCCCCAAATTACATACTGTATTTTCATGGTGCTAAATTTGTAGGTGGAACCCTGTACCACTCACTGGGCAGCATTCCGGGAACATAATATTCCATTGGCTGGTCTGGTGCTGGCACCACCTCAAAATTACATGAATCAGGAGCACTGCTGCCAACCTGCATCATGGAGATGGAGCCCTGCAGGCTTCCCCCAATGAGGAAAAAGATAGTGGGAATACTTGCTGGACTCCGGCCAACAATAGCCATCTCACATGGATGTACCAGTGGGAGTGGAACAGTCAGTCAGTGGAGCTGATGTTGAGGGCTCTGCTGGGCAAGAGGGGAAGGAAGGAGGACTGAAGTAGGGGTGAATGGAAAGGAATCTCTGTGGTGTTTCAGGACAGGGGCAGGCTTGGGAGGCAGGGCATTAGGTGGGGCAGGAGGTCAGGTAGAGGGTGTGGGGTCCTGGCTATAGGTTTGTACTGAGACCCAAAATTTCTGATGGTAGCCCTACCTTTGGATGACAGTGACATCTTGAAGAAATGTATTGGAGAACTCTCTAACATCCAAGGGGTTAAAAGACTCATTTAACTAAATTGGATTTTTTGGGATTTTTATAGGCACTGTTCTTAAAGGGACACTAATGTCCCATTAAAAATGTTTTCTTGTTTTGTAGAGTTTAGAAAAATAAATTATGTGGCACAAATCCTATCGCTGAGACTTTAATGGTTTGAGAGATATTCACATCTAAAATCCCCCCCTCCCTCCCCTTCTCCTGACATCAGCGCTGTGCTGACAGCAGGAGATCCCGGTCCAGAGCAGAAACTGTGATACTGCAAACACACTTTGTAGACCGTTCCTATGAAGTAGTTCTTATTAAATAATGCAATTTCGGCTTTGCTGAAGAGCCTCCTCGAGTCGGCCGACTCGAATCTCCTGCTGTCAGCGTTACTCCTGCTGTCAGCTTTACAGCTGACATCAGGAGAGGAGGAACTTTAGATGAGAATATCTCTCAAACCATAAAGGTTTTCGAGATAGGATTTGTGCCACATAATTAATTTTTTTAAACTCTACAAAACAAGAAACATTTTTTATGGACATTACTGTTACTTTACTTTCAAGCATCTTGGTTTCATTACTTGTTGTATGGAGCCACCTACAGGAAAATTATGGCAGTGCAGATCGATTATAGACATTGCCAGCAATCCAGTTTGGATAAGCATTTGCTAAGAGAAAGCTCACAATTCCTACTTTGTTTTCAGACACTTTGAAAAAGAAGTTTTAGTGAGTAAAATTAGAATTGTAAGCACATGATGCATACCACAACAGATGTACATATGCTTCAGACATTATTTTTAATCATACAAAAGATTTGAATAGTTTTCCTCTCCTTTAACACCTTGAATGATACAGAGGTCTCCAATGCCTGGTGACCTCTCTTGCAATCAAAGGATTAAAAGTCCTATTTAAAGCAGTATTTATTTTAATCTGTCCCCTATGGTGCCCTTGGTTTGCCCCATAATAACTATACTTTTGCTTTGTGCATGAGACTTTATATTAACATGTTATTAATTGTGTTCTAAACAAAGGAAATGGTAAGGATACAGGTTTTAACTTCTATAGAAGTACATTAATGGTCCCACAATATAGGGGGTAATGCATCTTCTAAGCTAATTCTCTTGGTTTGCCCTTTTATTTTACAAGGATTATGAGTACCCACTCCACCCTCACAATATAAACTACCAGAAAAATGACCGGTGCCCTCCTCCACCTCAAAGCCTACCAGAGAGAGCCTGTGAGGTGCCCAGCTGCAGATCTGACTCCGAGTGTGAGCTGCATAAGCGCTGCTGCTACAACGGATGTATCTACGCGTGCTTAGAGTCAGTCCAGCCTCCCCCAGGTATGAGATCAGATTATACTAAAAGGACACAGAGCCATGCCAAAACTGTGCCATTATGTGCCCATTTGTATATTAAAAAATATGAACAGAACATAATATATGTCTAAATATAAAAAGTATCACTCTGTGAGGCAGAGCTCTGTAACCGCAGTCTACACGGAAGTGATAGTAATGTTTCACAAAAACAACAGCTCCAATGAATCTTCATAGTATTTGAGCCATAAAGAGTGTTATTTCAGTACTGTGAGAGTTGTAGTTCAAGAGTAATTGAATGATAGTGTAACACTGCTCACCTCAGATGTGGAATCTAGTCCATAGACCAGACAGCTCACATCAAGGGTCAATATTCTACTGTGAGAACAATGAAATCCCTGCCCCCCTTGACAGGTTTTTCAGCTTTTTCCCTTATCTTAATTGAAGATTGTCCCTCTCTGCAATCTACCTGGACACACCCTGCTTCTCTGAGCTGTGCAGTGTTACATCAGTAAAAGGGAGGGGGGGGTAGTTTATCATTCAATTACTCTTGAACTACAACTCTGGCAGAATTGAAATAACACTCTCCAAGGCCAAAATACTATAATGATTAATTAGAGCTGCTTTTATTATGAAACATTACTATCCATTTAAGTTAAATTTAAACGAAATCAAACGAACACACAGAGGATCAAGCAATTGTCTGTGCAATCTTCTGTAGGGTAACATTTAAAAGTAAATCCTATAATATAAAATGCCAAAATGTTTGTCCGATGCAGTCATGCGCAGTAGAGACTGCCAGAATGCACAGAATGCTGGGAGTTCTGTGTTGGGAGCATTCCGTGCATTCGGGCAGTCTCTACTGCTCATGACTGCATCGCGTGCGCCACCCGTGAGGAGGCTGCTGTACACAGAGCAGGACCGGCCTCTTTGCCTCACCGGACCTTGGCCCGTGTATACTGGCTTTTACACTAGTACAGTTTAAAAGGATCACAATAATCATAATATAATAACTACTCTACCGATAGTTAGTGGTATATTGACTGTTCTCGAATCAACTCTGAAACTCTTATTAATTGTAAAAAAGAATCTTCCAATGAGAGTGTGACCAAACTACTAACACAAAAAAACATGCTTATAAGTTGTGCGTCATATTTAATTGTGATAATACAGACCATGTTCCATAAGGTCAAATCCAAAGAAAAAAAATATTTATTTGTGAATATATAATCCCAGAAAGCGACCAATAAACATCTAGAATAATTTAAAAATTTTGAATATGAAGCTGTTTACATCCAATCCCCAAATGGATATAATTTCTAATAGTCTGTTTGGAATTAAAATGATACAGAAGCAAGATAAAAAAATGTGATTCTCCGTGTATACATAAACTACTCTTGTATAATTCCATGCCGCATAACACAAAAGTGACACTAATAGTAACAACTAACCAACCAACACTGTAAATAGTATCGACCATTTACAGTAAAGCCAATTGGGAAATAACCGCCATTCAATAAATATACTATGTAGCTCTCATAGGAACTGATAATTAATCAATGTTTTCAGTAAACTAATTTAAACAGTTGGGAACAAAAGTCCTGAGTCTAAGAATCCATCATGATTCCTTGTGGTTCAGTCTAGTGATCTTATTTAAATTACCACAATTATCAATTTTATCATTTGGAGGTACAGTCAAACAAGATCGCTCTTTATCATGAATAACAAACAGTGGTGAAACACATTATGTGAGGCTTACCCCAACTCCGCATTCCTTCCATGTTAACCAACTCTGGTTCTTAACCCTTTGAGTGCCAGAGGGGTATGCAAAGCATTGCTTTGCAATGCGTTGCGTACCCCTCTGGCACTCAAAGGGTTAAAGGGTCAGTAATGCCCCATAAGAAATTATTATAGTTTTGTAGTGGTTAAAAAATGAATCTATATGCAACAAATCCTATCTCTCAAACCACTATTGTTTGAGAGATATTCACTTTCAAAGTTGCCCTCTCCCTCCCCTTCTCCTGACGTCAGCATCTAGATGACAGCAGGAGATCCCGGTCTAGAGACCAGCCAGTGGCTCTGCAGCAGAACCGAAGTCGCGTTATAAGAAAATAATTACCTCATTGGAAAGGTCTACAAAGTGTTCTTTTTAAATAATGCGATTTCAGCTCTGCTGAAGAGCCTCCTCGAGTTGCACAACTCAAATATCCTGCTGTCAGCTTTACGACTAATATCAGGAGAAGGGGAGGGAGGGGGGGAACGTTGAAAGCAAATATCTCTCAAACCATAGTGGTTTGAGAGATAGGATTTGTAGCATATAGTTTCATTTTTTAGCCTCTACAAAACTAAAATAATTTTTTATGGGACATTACTGCCCCTTTAATGCTTGGGTGGCTGTCACAGTTTGTTTTGACTCTCAGACACAGAGTAAGATAAAAATCAAACTTTATTGAAAAGTTTAATGGGAACCCTCACGGGTCCTGAACATACACATATATCACATGCACATAATGGGCTCAAACAGTAGTTTTTGCAAGATACAGCATGGTAGGCTCTACCAGCCCTGCCAATATACCGGGCAAGGCAACCTGGAGGGTTACACGACTATCTGAATGTGGCTCTACCGGCCTTGCCAATATACCGGGCAAGGCAGCCTGAAAGATGGCTCTGTGGAATGGATACAGGCTCTACCGGCCTTGCCAATATACCGGACAAAGCAGCCTGGAGGGTAACAACAATCTGAATGTGGCTCTACCGGCCTTGCCAATATACCGGGCAAGACAGCCAGGAGCACAGAAGGACAGCTCCACTAATGCTGAATAGATGGGACAGCAGCATAAGATGGAACAGTGGAGCAAACCAGTATCACAACCAGGGAGGCCAAACCGGTGCAATAATGGAGGCAGCAGCAACCGGTGAATGAAGGGTTAACCAGTACCGTGCACTGGACAACAGTATAGCAAACCAGTTCTATAATAGATGGATCAGCAACCGGTAACGTGGAGTAAACCAGTACTGCGTACTGGACAATCGTATCGCCCAACCTGTTCTATACTAGCGGAATCAGCAACCAGTGAATGTGGAGTAAACCAGTACCGCGTAATGGACAACAGTAACGCCAAACCGGTTCTATACTAACGAGATTAGCAACCGGTGAAAATAGAGTAAACCAGTACCGCGTACTGGACAACAGTAACGCTTTGCCTGGTTCTATACTAGCGAGATTAGCAACCGGTGAAAGTGGAGTAAACCAGTACCGCGTACTGGACAATCATATCGCCCAACCGGTTCTATACTAGCGGAATCAGCAACCGGTGAATGTGGAGTAAACCAGTACCGCGTAATGGACAACAGTAACGCCCAACCGGTTCTATACTAACGAGATTAGCAACAGGTGAAAATGGAGTAAACCAGTACCGCGTACTGGACAACAGTAACGCCCAACCGGTTCTATACTAGCGAGATTAGCAACCGGTGAAAATGGAGTAAACCGGTACCGCGTACCGGACAATCATATCGCCCAACCGGTTCTATACTAGCGGAATCAGCAACCGGTGAATGTGGAGTAAACCAGTGATCAGAATGTCGCCCAGGTGACCCAGCAGCCAGACGATGACAGTCAGGATACAGCAGCAGGAACAGCAGACAAGCCAGGACGACTACTGGAACGACGGGACTTCCAACCAGGTCAGAAATAGAGCAGGAACAACGGCAGCACGGGATCAGGAACAGAAGCAGGGACAACAGCCCAACCGGATCTGGAACGGAGGCAGGGACCACGCAGGAAAGGCACTGACTACTGGAGAAATGCTGACACTGGTAGCAGAGCGAACAGGCCCAAGGATACAGGTACAAGGCAGGTGACTGCTGACATAGAGACACCACGAAAGGGCAACCAAAGTGTGCCTCAGCCCAGTCTATATAGGCAATACTGGCCGGGCAATAGACAGGCGGCCAATGGAGAGTACACACACCTGACTGACAGCAGAAGTCAGCAATCACGGGCACCGTGATAGTGGCACACAATACATACTGCATTCCCAGCTTCAATCAATAAGATAGATTAAAGGATGTAGAACAATTTATAAATTATTTGATGGGAAACCATTCTGGTTACATTACAACAGAATGTTTTTTCCCTATTTGAAATAAAAGAGTAAGTTCAGCATCTTGTGATGCCACCTATAATTTTATGTACAACTTAAAAACTCTCATTGGTGCCTATCCTTTTAATTATTTGTGATGAATGTAATTTACGGGGAGCTAGGACATTTATCCCTGCACTTACGCTTAAGGTGACCAACCCCAACAGAAATACCTCATTAGAACTAGTGTCATATGCCCAGTGTGCAATCTTTTTTAGCTCACAAGTGCCATACACAGAGAAGAAATATGCTGAAGCATATTCTGCTGGTCCTGCCAAAACGACAGTGCATATACAAAATGTCAGAGAGTCCCTCTCTGAACAAGAGACTCACCCAAACCCAGATGTACATTTTGGGCCATATTGGGCCTTGTCAATGAGGTACAGCTGTTCCCTCTAGGCACCTGTGAGCAAGGGGTTTACATCTGGATTACCCAATTACATTTATGGTGAACAACCCCAAGAGCAATTTACATGTGCAAAAGTATAGGTTACAGATGCTTATATAGGCTTATGAACCTTCAAAGGTATGTAAATAGCTTATTAGGACTAGTGGCCTAAATTGTAAAGCAAGTTCTCAAACCCACACAGCCCTTGACATCAACATATAATTTGATAATCAGGAACTCAGTATTTTATTCCTGGGCATTGTTCATGAAAACAATACCTATATTATTGTTATTCATCTAATCAGTGAAGATTGGTATAAGGATCATGTCATCTATATAACCATGATAGAGGACCAGTTTTGTGCCAAAAGAATTGTTTGCTGTGTGGTCCTTGAGGGGTTAATGCAATTCATAGAGTCACTGAGTGACTGAACATCTAATGACATCCTCCAGAAATCCGAATTCCAATGGATTACACCTACATCTGTCAGAAACCAGTTTGTATCCTACATATAGAAGAAATTTATGTGTTCCAAGATCTCTCCCCTGCTGCTATCCAGTGGTGACGTGCGCTTAAACCCCTTACCGATGAACTACGGAATCAACACCTCAAATATAGTTGGGGATTCCCAATGTCTCTTCTGTCCCATCTAACGGTACTACCCACATTCTATGATTAAACGCAGATGTTTGGGCCTTTGCAGCAGCGCTTGACCTTCAGATCCCAGACGGCTTTCCTTCGGATCCCTACGACGGTGTTAAGGCCATGGAATGTGGCCCATCTACCTTCACTTGGAAACTTGTGTCCAAGAAAAGAAAGGGCGATCCCACTATCTCCTACTCAAGCCCAAGGCCTATTGCAGAAGGCTGACTTTACTATGATTGCCTTTTTTGATTATTTATTAATTACCATTTCTCAAGGACCAGTCTTCATGTGAGACATTTTGGCTCCTTTGTCCGACCCACAGGTTTGGAACAGGGACTACTCCCCCATTTGGTTCAGGGGATCTCTAGTAGATCCCACTTAGGTTACATTGTTACACATCCTCTGATTTCATGTTGTGTGGGGGTCCTGTTATTTTTTTTGGGGGGTGTTATGAGCAATCACTCCTTGGCTTCGCATCTGGGTCTTTGTCGGCAGTGTCCCAGTTTCTCTCCGGGAGATTGTGTTGGCGAGGGACAGAAGCGACTCCAACGGGAGTACAATATGGGATGGACAGGCACGCTCCTGTCAACTTTTCAGCTATATTGACATTCGTCAATTGTTCAGTTGTTATCTCAGATATAGTTATAATTTATGTCATTGCTACATGTTTTTATCACACTGTCTGATTTCTAAGCAACCTCTTGGACACATTCTGTGGGGTTGGGGCAGTCCCTGCTTTTCCACTACTTGAGAAATAGGGAGCTATACATTGGGCCCTTTCTATCTGTCCTCCCCCTAGCGTTAATACCCATCCAGTTATGTTATTCAGCCAGGTTGCTGATGCTTGGGGTCTAGGATCCCATGAGGTACAGGGCCTTTTATTGATCGGGTGCCTCACTTCATACTATATTGTTACTGAGCTTACACTTACCTCTAACGCCCTTTTATGCATATCCAGTCTATATGACCCTTTTATCTTTTCCCTCGCGCATTTTGCCTGCTTACTTACTGGTTTCACAGCGCATGTAGGTACCTGTTGTCTTTGATATACATATGTTATACTACTGCGTAAACCTATGTTGTTCTGACTCTGATTGTTGGACAGTTAGCGTCACACTTGTATTCCCCTCTTACACTTACCCTTCTTACACTTTCTGCACCTGTCCTCCGTGGTGTAAGTACATTCATACTCACTCTTTCTAAACTTCCCCATTTGCTTTTCCCTCTTCTAACTGGGACCTAACTTACTGCCCGGGTATTTATGTCTCGAATCTATGATGCCTTATACCTAACTAGAGCAGGACGAGCTTACTCCCCAGAATCCCTGATCCCTTTTTACTTATCCATATGGGAGAGCATGCTTTTGGACCATATACTTCCACTTCTATATGTCCACCACTCAGACCAGCCATTATATTTACTTCTTATTATGCTTTTCATTGACCTACGCTTCGCACACTCATGATATTGTAATTGGTTTAATGTTTATGCTTTAATGCCTGATATAAATGTTTCCATGCCTTATGTTTTTGTTTTTTCTTTTACATCTGGTTATGTCTCTCCATGAGACGTTATACCTGTAGTCACCTCCACTTTGCTATGTTACATAATATAGCTCACTCTTATGCTAATCCTTATTTGGATAGACTGTACTTTTGTGTTTTCTTTCTACTCTTCTCCCTCCTAGGGCTCATCCTCCTCCTACCGTGTGGGCAGTTGGTGAACCTTATCACCAACCGGGCCCAACGTGAGCCTCTTACTTCCTTCTTTAATTTCTTCCTTTACCTCCTTCTGGCCCTCTCTCTTCCCTTCCATCCCCTCTTTCCTCCTGTCCTTTCTCCCACCCTCTGCCCCCCCCTTTTTTTTCTTTTTCTCCCCCTAACCCCCCCACCAGACTGTATTAGGGAATCTGCCAGTTATCCAGCGTCCATATGATGAACGATGGCGCCTGACATATTAACTCAATCTACCACCCCCTCCTACCACTTCTTTGACGCTTCTATCATACAATGTGATGGAGTTAAACTCTCCAACCAAACACTTTATGGCGCTACATGAATTCCATCGCCATAAACTTTTTGAGTTCTTCCCCTCAGAAAAAACTCAGGGTAGCACTCTTGTTTCGTAAAAATGTGCCATTTATTCTCTCCTCTTCATTTGCGTTTTCATCTTTACCTGACGAGATTGGATCTCACCTGTCTTTAGCTGAAGCTCACATCACTATAATTGCCAAACCTGGCAAGGATCTGCAGAGATGTGAAAGTTACAGGCCAATTTCTTTGCTTAACTTGAATATCAAGATATATTCTAAGATCCAGGCAGAACGTATTAAACCTCTCTTAACAACCCTGATCCATACAGACCAAGCAGGTTTTGTTCCAGGCTGAGAAGCTTGTGATAATATTCGCAAACTGCTGAACATCATTCACTTCTTACAGAAGCAGACTAGGCCTTCCGTCTTTTTGTCTACGGATGCTGAAAAAGCGTATGACAGGGTCAATTGGCTTTTTTCTCGAGCAAACATTACAGGCTTATGTCTTTGGTCAATCTATAAAACACTTTATCCTCTATTTATACAAAAACCCCAACGCCCGGGTTCGGGTAAATGGTCTTCTCTCTGAGCCTTTTAATATCTCCAACAGTACTAGACAGGGATGCCCGGTCTCTCCTCTCCTATTCGTTCTGGTCATAGAACCTCTAGCCCAACATGTTCGATTGAATGATCTTATCAAAGGGGTACATATGGTTTCTTCTGAACGCAAATTAGCTATGTTCGCTATATGTTCGGTCTATTTACAGTTACCCAACCAGAACAATCCCTCAGAGCTATCCTTGAGGACTTAGATACGTTTTTGTATAGAAGACAAAAAAGAAGAAAAACACAAGGCACTTCTTGGTGTAATATCCTTGGAGTTAATGGACACCTCACCACCACCTATTAAAATGGTACTCATAAAATCACTTGCCGGAAATACACATATAAATGTAAACCAGCAATAAAGCTCAGGGATGTTTATGCTGTCCCTTATCCAGCTCTCTCCACTTCAAGATTTTGGCTGCCAACCTTCACCTCCACTCACGAAGGATACAGATATACCCAAAAGACAAAAATCAAGGGGCGCCAATAGTGCTTAATCCAACAAACAATGTGTCAAAATTTTAAATTGAATAATATACACTCACATTTATATATGGCTGTTTGTACAATTATGCATACATACAGCAAACCAGGCTTGCAAGGATATCTTACCTCCCTTGCTCGGTAACTTCTCAACCTCCAACCTCTCAGGAAACTGTCTTCCAGCTTCAATGGGATCCACTTGGAAAAAAAGGACTGCCGCTCCAGCTGCTTCTTCAGTAATGTAGGTCATAAATGAAAATGAAAAAAAAAAAAAAAAACAACATTTTTTTTCATTTTCATTTATGACCTACATTACTGAAGAAGCAGTGTTTTAACACTGTGAAATGTGTTTTTAAGTGGGAATTTTATTGGTGGTATGTTTTATACTTGTATTTAAACATTGCTGAATAAACTGGGATTTTGTCAATTATCGGCTGGAGTGGCAGTCCTTTTTTTCCAAGTGGATCCCATTGAAGCTGGAAGACAGTTTCCTGAGAGGTTGGAGGTTGAGAAGTTACCGAGCAAGGGCGGTAAGATATCCTTGCAAGCCTGGTTTGCTGTATGTATGCATAAGTGTACAAACAGCCATATATAAATGTGAGTGTATATTATTCTATTTAAAATTTTGACACATTGTTTGTTGGATTAAGCACTATTGGCGCCCCTTGATTTTTGTCTTTTGGGTATAGATATGTTTTTGTTTTTTTTAAACTTCAAGATCAACTAAATGAAATCCATAGCTATGGTCTTTAACCTGTCAACCACGGACTTGCAAACCCTTCATTCACATACGCCTTTCAGATCGGCAGACTTTTATATTAAATATTTGGGGGTTCGCTTATCCTCCTCTTTCCAGTCTTTATTTGGTCTCAACTTCCCCCCTCTTCTGAAATTGATTAATCGTGACTTTGAAAAATGGAACTCACTTTACCTGTCTTGGTATGGCAGAATCAACATTATTAAAATGAATGTCCATCCCCGTTTTTTATACCTATTTCAGACATTGCCAATACCCTTCACCTCCTCTTTCTTTACACTCCTCAACCACACCATTCGCTGTTTTCTTTGGCAATCCAGACCTCCCAGGCTAGCAGATAAATATCTTCACATGTACATATCTAAAGGTGGCTTTTGGCTTCCCAACCTTGTTAAATACTATCATGCATTGATACTTGCTTCCATTGTAGACTGGGCACACAATCGTACTGATAAATCATGGGTCCATATTGAGCGAGAAGCTGCAACTCCTGGTGATCCGCCTGTTGAAGTATTCTTACCTCCTAAAACGAGGACTAGGCTTTTACACACTCATCCTACTATCTCGCATGTCCTCACTGTTTGTTCTATTTGCAATCAAGATAAATTGTTATCACACTCCCCATCACATGCTTTTCCAATATTTTACTCCCATGACACCCCTTTTTCTCTATCTTCTGCCACCTTTCCTAAGTGGTCAGCAATCACACCTCTCCGCATTGTGGATCTTGTCTCAGAAGGACAGATATAACAATTTGAAGACTTGAAAACCAAATTTACCTTACCCTCTTTGGAGTTATGGAGATTTTTTAGCATAAAACACTACTTAGAACAGCCTCCCTTAAAAGCTGTCTGGTCTTCCCAACCCACTAAATTTGAATCCCTCCTACTCTCAGCTAAGAAACCCTCTGGTAATCTGGGCAAGATATATGCCATCTTAACTTTGTTTCCCCCCTCTTCCAGACTGAAATATGCGTTGTCTTGGGAACGTGAACTAGGTAACACTCTGGATACCGGAGACTGGGATGTCATTTGGAAGGAGACTTCGTCAACCTCCATATCAGCCTCAGTGCTCAAATCCCACTTTAAATTTATTTCAAAGTGGTACCTGACCCGTTCTAGACTCCACGTAGTTTCCCCTTCAATTAGCTCATTATGTTGACGTTGCCATTTGGAGAGTGGTACCCCTTCACATGTCTGGTGGACTTGCTCAAAGATCCACCCATTTTGGACACAATGCTTGGACTCTATCATAAAATGTCTAAAGACCCCTCTCTCCAGAGACATTTGGCAAACATTATTCCTCCTGGGTCTTCCCCAAATGTCTTCTCTGCAGAAATGTCTATTACGTACCATGCTTCTCGCAGGTAAGTCCCTTATATCCTGCCATTGGAAGGATGACTTATCTCTCACTGTACAGGAATGGGCGAGTAGGGTTAGATCTCAATTTTCCATGATGAGGATGCATATTGTGAACTAGGAGCAGACCCGGATGCAGTGGATGACTTTTTCTCAACGTGCTCTTTTTGAGTCACCCTCATGTCTTTTTTCTATTTTGAACGCTTATGTTGTTCCCATCCAGGGTACACAGATTCCCGTTTACTCTCTGTTCTTGTCCTCTTCCGTTCTGTCCCCCCCTTTTTTTTCTCTCCTTTTCCTCTGCCCCCCCTTCCCTTGCCTTCTTATCTTTCTGTCTCTCTCATCTTTCCTCTTTTTCTTCCTTTTCTAGACTTTCTCTTTTCTCTTTTGCTGTAGAAGAGTTATATCCAGGCTCTTCTTACTCACATATTGCTTATTGACTCGTTTACTTATACTTGTCACTAAGTGTATTGTTCTCTTCTCTTCTTCACTGCTTACTCGTTAACACTGGAGCCTCACTGGCTTTTACACAGGATTGTACGTTATGTCATCTGATGTTGATCTGCAGTTTGTGACCTACTGGATGTGCTCCTGCCTTTTACTGTCATTAGATTATTCTCAATAAAGCTATTTTAAAATAAAAAAAAAGTATTGTGAAAGATTTGAGGTGGGGCACTTAATAATATTTTAGATGAATGGTAAAAAACTGCCTCCTTCAAAACTTACAAACTTACATGTGTAAAAGTATCTCTCTGCCTTGGATAATGCTTGATTTCCATAAGACGTCTCCACTAATAGGTAAAAAGAAAACAAAAGAAACATATGCATCTCCTTTGCAGCACCTAATGGGTCGATTTGGAGGAGCATCTTAACCTTTTGATTGCTCCTCAATGCTTTGTGTACCCCTCCTGCATTCAATAGTGAACTCTGGTGAGATATACTGAGGAGCTACTGAGCCTACAGTGCCTTACGATATACATAAGAGATCCTGTTTTCAGGATGATCATGTGCCCTTCTTGGATGAGTGTACCAAGGTATTAGATACCTATTATTTTGATCTAATAAGGATCTTGATTATATAAAGAGAAAAAAATTAAAGGAGACTGCTAGCTAGATAGAGGATACACTGAAACAACTGGAGATGTTTGCAAGGCAGTAAATTGGAGACCTATCAGGCATTCAAGGGGTTAAAAATCCCAGTTTTCTGTTTGCCTCCAATTATTCATTTGGTTTGCTTCAGACTTGCTCATATTTTGCTTTTTGCATAAGGTCCTTTGTATTGTAGCTGCATCTTTAATCAGTGAATGGTAAAGTATACTGTACTTGACGTGGACTCGGCACAGTAGCTGATGAATAACACGGAACCCAATCTGATATGAGTGTGCCAGGTACACAGGCAGGGCCCAGGGAAAGTCTCCCTCCATTCATTATTTTGCTGGCTATTGCAGACAGCTACTGAAACTAGAGGAAGGGAATTAAGAGGTCAATAAAAGTTCAAGAAGTAATATTAGCATGTGAATGCATTGCTAACTTTTTAACCCTTTGTGTGCCAGAGGGGTACACAATGCATTGCTTTGCAATGCGTTGCGTACTGCTCTGTCACTCATAGGGTTAAGGAATGGTCCTAATTTGCAGTTATTTTAGTAAGGCGTCAAGGAAGGGGCTTTCTAGTTACAGGTAATTTCCTGCAGCTATGGAAACTGAGTTACCATACGTTAAAGCTTTCCAGTGTCCTTATCCCTTTGCCCTGTAGCTCTCCACAATCTGCAGGGCAGGGTGGTGTCAGCTCTTCACTCAGCACTTCTGGGAGAGGAAGCAACATTGTTATCATCTCCCCTCAAGCCATATATCAGTGAATTTGCCTACAATAGGTTTGAATGAAGATGGCAGAAATCTCATTTAATTGGAGAGCTGACATCACCTACCCTACAGGTCACATATACCTGCATGGCTATTGGTGTCTGTTTAAAAGGTTAGTAATGCCCAAAATAATGTTTATTCTATATGGTAGATTTTACAAAAATAAAGTATTTGGAGAAAGTCCTATCTCTCAAACCTTTATCGTTTGAGAGATATTTTCTGCTAAAGTTCCCCTTTTCCTGATGTCAGCTGTAAAGCTGACAGAAGGAGATCTGTGTTGGCCAACACGAGGAGGCTCTTCAGCAGAGCTGCAATAACAATATTAGAAAATAATTACTTCATTGGAACGGTCTACAAAGTGTGCTTGCAAACCAGGCAGACTTTGTAGACCTTTCAAGTGAAGTAATTATTTTCCAATAACGTGATTACGGCTCTGCTGCAGAGCTGCCAGCTGGTCCCCGGACCAGGATCTCCTGCTGTCAGCAGAGCGCTGATGTCAGGAGAAGGGGAGGGAGGAGGAAACTTTAGCGGAGGATATCTCTCAAACCATAAAGGTTTGAGAGATAGGACTTTCTTGAAATACTTTATTTTTGTAAAATCTACTATATAAAATAAACTTTATCTTGGGAATTACTATCCTTTTAAATGGCAAGTAAACGTTTTAATGAAAATGCATATATTGCAGGGCTTTTTCCTGATAAACAAGGGTACTTGTACTGCTGAAAGATTAATCCGGTAACATTTATTACAGTTTAAACTGTTGTTTTATGTTTTTATTTTACATTAACAGTGCCCGCTGGTGTTGTGAAATTTAAAGGGATAGTAATATTTAAAATGTAAAAAAAACCCATATATATATGTTGTTGGTTTTATCCCCCTGAGTAAAACAAGAGTACTCCTACTGCTGAAAGGTCTTATATTCAAAAGTACCAAAGTTCAAAGTTGAATTTTTGTAGGTGTAGTATCTCACTGGCCTAAAATTGTACAGTGGCGCTGTTACTACACATCCTATAGACAGCTATGGTCACTTGACCATAAATCTCCTGAGGATGGTATAGAAACAAACCACTAAAAAGTTTAAGTTTGAGGTGTAATATCTTTTGAATAAACACCTTTCCTCAGTGCAGTGGGAGTACCCTTGTTTTACTCAGGGGGATAAACCCTACAAAATATTTTTTTTTTTACATTTTAAGTATTGCTATCCCTTTAACCTGAAGGTGTCCTGGGAGAAGATGCAGTAAAGTGGGATAAGGAGCCAGGCTAGTGATATGGTGGCAAATTCGGTGTCTGACATTTTAAGAGTATGTACTGATGTGTCTTAGTCATCATATCCCTCTGAATCCACCACCAATCCTCCACAATCCACAGACATCACCATGACTCCACTATGCCTATGAAAGGTTTGGATTGTACTCTAACTAACTCATGGCTCATTTGCATATGGAAATGCATGTTAATGAGCTATTGTCATATTCATGTTTGTGTGTTTAGATGTTAATTTGTCTGTTGGCCACATGCTCTATTCGTCAATAGCTGTGTCCGCCCTTCGAATTCACAGTCCCAACATCACCAGCGTGAGGATGGTGATATTGGGTTATTGCTGTAGCTCTCTATGGAGCCAGAGGACTCTCTACTTCTGCCCTTCCTTAACCCTTTCAGTGCCATAGGTATGTGGAGTGTACACTCCTGTAGCACTGAAAGGGTTCTAAAATGAGGCACTACTGCAGAGTGCCTTGCAAGTCCTGTGTTTGCCTGAATCTGCTGATCGGTGGATAGCCCACTTAGATGGTTCAGCCAGGAGAGAGGAGCAGAGAAGCTATGGTATATAGCTTCTCTACCATTCTCTCATTTTGTAACCCTTTCAGTGCCATAGGAGTATGCAGTGCACATCCTTGTGGCATTGAAAGGTTAAAGGAGCAGTGCTATTTTTGGTCCCGAATTTTGAGCAGATCCTTTCTGCTCCCCCCAGTGGTCAAGTATGGGAGCAGAGAGAATGTGCTCAGACTTAAAGGGATAGTAATACTTCATTTTAACTTTATTTTATTTTGTAGGCATTAAAAAAACATGAAGAATGATATAAGTCTTATCTCTGAAACCTTTATGGTTTAAGAGATATTCACAAACAAAGTATCCCCCCCCCTGTTCAACCAGATCAGAAGGGAGATGCCCAGGTAGACTGCAGAGAGGGACAATCTTCAATTAAGATAATGGAAAAAGCTGAAAAACTTGTCAAGGGGGGAAGGGCTTTCATTGTTTTCATACAAAGAAAATTGTCCCCTTCTGTTATCTGTACTGTCATACAACCAGACTCACATCTGAGAAGAGATTGCTTACACTAGGAAAAAGGGGCGGGGAGGGGAACTTTGCTTGTGAATATCTCATAAACCATAAAGGTTTGAGATATAAGACTTATATCATTCTTCATGTTTTTTTAATGCCTACAAAATAAAATAAAGTTAAAACGAAGTATTACTATCCCTTTAAGGGTTATCAAATTGCTGATGATGTGTAAGTAAGGGGTTCCATTATACATCACCAGTATTTTCATAACCCTGCATGCTAATGATTAAGGGGTAGTAATATTTCATGTTATAGCCCTTAAAATTCTGAATTCAACAATACCAGCGGCATCTCTCAAACCTTTATGGTTTGAGAGATATCCGCTTTCAAAGTTCCCTCTTTTTGGCTTTTCTCCTGACGTCAGCATTCTAGCTGAGAGCAGGGGAATCCGGTCAGTTAGCAAGTGGCGGCTCTGCAGGAGTCCTGAGATCGCATTATAGAAACAGAAATCCTTCACTAAAATGGTCTTCTACGTGTGCATGGTTTGAAAGCACACGTAGCAGACCATTTTAGTGAAGGTTTCTGTTTCTATAATGAGATCTCAGCACTGCTTTAAGGACTAATTGGAGATCCTTTGGGTTAGTCTCCTACAATCTATGTTGTGGTGGACTTTGAAGGTTAATATATAAAATACTTCAGGGAGAGCTCATTTTGAGTTCAAAGGTATGTCCATCCCTTCACCCTTGCCTTAAAAGGTACAATGCTCTACATACCCACTGGAACTCAAAGGGTTAAAGAAAATAAGTAATCTGTAATAAGTTTCAGATTAAAAAACTATACCAGTGTTTCACCCAGTAGGAAAATCATTATAAACTGTGCATTACGCTACAATTCACATAACACTTTTCGGGATATGATCATGTTGTCTTATTGTTGTTTGTCTATAATTTCAGTGCTCGATTGGTTGGTACAGCCAAAGCCTCGTTGGTTAGGTGGCAATGGTTGGCTTCTTGATGGACCAGAGGAAATATTGCAAGGTAAGTTTAAAAATTATATACACACATTTCATAGCACAAATATTTATACATTTATTTAATCCCTTAATGTTCGGTGACAGGACCTTTACGCCGGTCTGAATGTTAAGGACCAGTGACGGCCCTGACATGTAATATAATTTTGGGATGACAGCACGGCTGCACACCGCTCTGTCATCCCAGAATTCATCACAAAAAAAAAAAAAAAAAAGTTGCGTGGCCCTTAAAGGGATAGTAATGTTTCACAAACAAAGCAGCTCCAATTAGTCCATGGAGAATGTTATTTCATTACTGTCCGAGTTGTAGTTCAAGAGTTATTGAATGATAAAGTATCGATTTCCCACCCCCTTTACTGATGTAACTAACACTGCTCACCTCAGAGCAGCAAGACTGTCCGAATGGATCACAGAGAGGGACAATCTTCAGTGAGCATAAGGAAAACCTGAAAAATCTGTCAAGGGGGTCAGGGTTTTCCTTGTGCTCACAGTAAGAAGATTGTCCCTTGCTGAGAGTTGTCAGGTCCTGTGACCAGATTCCACATCTATGGGGAGGTGGCTTACACTAGGTAAAAGGGGCAGTAGGGGGATACTTTATCATTCAATTACTCTTGCATTACAACTCTGACAGTATTGAAATAACACTCTCTATGGCTCAAATACTATGAAGATTAATTGGAGCTGCTGTTTTTGGGAAACATTACTATCCCTTTAACTGCCACCCACCCCTGGATCTGACGGTCATTAAGGGGTTAAAGTAAGTTTTGGCATTTTCTATGTGTGGTAAGGCAATGAGAACTGCTCACCAATTCACTTTCTTTTTGTTTATCAGGCTGACTTATGAAGATAGGTGTCCTTCAAGCAGCAGTTATTTCTATTTACTGTTATATTTGCCTCTGTTATAGTCAACTGCAGATTGTTCAGTTAACACTGTGATAAAGACAGATGCCCCTAATGAACCATCTAGATCTAGAAACAGACTTCAGTAAAGACCATTAAAGGTGGGAGCTTCAAATACCATGCAAAATATAAATGGGTAGGTATACCCGACTCTTGTATGAAAGACACTTCCCAAAGTGAGGTGTTAAAAATTAAAATCACCTATATGCTATGTTAGCCATTTTTCATTTAAAATAGGTGAAAGGAAGAGCTTGCGGGAGTTGGAGGTTGGAGGGAGAGAAGGGTAGAATGTTGGTATTTAGCAATTGCTGAGCAGGCCAGTATTGTCTAACTTAAAAAACATATGCAAATTATACTTGGGATTAGTCACCCCAAGGATAACAGGGGAATCCATCATTGGATCCCTTGCTCACAGTGCTTAGAGAGCTCAGCTTCACATCACTGATGAGGCCCAACAAGGCTGAAACGTATGTCTGGGTTTGGCTGTTTCTCTTGTTCAGAGAGGAATTGCCTGGCATTTTGTGGTTGGACTGCTGTAATGGCAGGACCAATATGATATGCTTTAGGATATTTCCTCTCTGTGAAAGGCACTAGTGGACTAAAAGAGACTGCACCCTGGGTAGGGTATCATTCCTATAGAGCCTTCAAATGTGTATTGTGGGCTCATTCCTAGTTGAGCATCTCTGACTCCCAATCTACATAACTTAAAAAACTGACACCCGCAAGAAGGATCTAGGAGTTCTTATTTCCAAGATCTTTGAAGCTAATGCTTACCTTTCTGAAGCAGCCTTTAATGTCTCTAAGCTTACTGGAAAGGTTTCGGCTTTCTCTGTGGTCATGTGTCATGCTATGTGGCTTAAGACTTGGACGACTGATCAGTCTTCCAAGAGATTTTAGATATCTCTCCCTTTTGTGGGCAAACAGCTGTTTGGCCAGAACTGGACCAGGGTATAAGGCATGTCACTGGAGGCAAGAGTACTTTGTTGCCTAAATGTTCCTTTATTCCACAGAATACGCATGGTTTTTGTTAACCTCACCAGTATAGGTACACCCCCAGGGTTTTGCTTCCCTCGGCAACCTTGGAGCATTCCACACTCAAAACCCAAGCAGGCATAGGCAGGCAAGAAGCCTGTGCAGAAGTCCAAAACTGACAAACCTACCTTAGCTTGACTCACTGTGGTTTGGTCCACCTCAGGCTATCTGCGGTCATCTACATTTTTTCCACAATACATGGGCCATTTCCATTGAATACCAGTGAGTTTTGCTAGTAATTTCAGAGAGGTACAGCATACACTTCAAGTCCAATCCTGCAGTAATTTCTTCATGTGCAGAGATCCTCACTATCTGAAACAAAGCCATCTGTTTTTGGACACTGTTTTTTTCCTGCTAGACATGCAGCTGTTAATACCAGTTTCTTCTTGAGAAAGATTCACAGGGCTCTAAAACAGTCTTTTCATTGTCCCGAAAAAAAAAAAAAAAAAAGATGACAGATGCCATCCTATTCTGGACTTAAAATGCCTCAACTATTTGTGCTTATCCCATGGTTGAAGGTGGAGGGGAATTTTTTTAGCTTTTCTAGGCACACTTATCTGCTCATCCCTGTCCATGTAGATAATCAGTGTTTCCTGCTGTTTACATTCCAAGATTGTAATTTCCATTTTACTGCTCTTCCCTTTGGATTGCTGTCCACTCCAAGGGTATTCATAAAGGTCATGTCAACACTGGCAGCTCACATGTGCTTTCCAGGGATCTCTTTGACTCCCTGTCTGGATGACTTTTTACTCAAGGCTCCTTCAAAAGGAAACTTGGGAGTATTCGGATTCAGTCTTGCATGTCCATTCTGGAGCGACATGGTTGAGTTCTCAGTCTCAAGAAATTATCTCTGTTTCTGTCCCAGATCTTTCACTTTCGTGGTATGAGATTCAACACTCTTCTTTGGAGAGTTTTTCTAACAGACGACAAGATTCTGTCATTCTCACTTCAAGAGACTCAGGTGGTAGCCTGGCTGTCTGCCATGGTGTGGGAGAACATGAAGGTACCAACCTACCTAATCTCTGCTTTGAAGGCCATCCCATTTGCTGAGTTCCATAAGCAGGTGCTGCAGCTGGAAATCGTCAGGAACTGTTCCAGATAACAGTGTCACCTCTTCTGTGTTATGTTTCTGTCCAGGAGGACAAATGCAGGCCTATATTGGTGGCCTACTCTGGGTCCTCAGACTGTTCAGGGTCTTTGGACCAAGGCGGAGAGCACTCTGTCCATAAATGTTCAGGTGATTTGCCTAGCTCTGCAACATTGATCTCAGTCCCTTCAGGGATCCCCAGTGCAGATCCAGTCAGACATTCCAATGGTGGTGGCTTACATCAACCGCCAGGAAGTGACCAGAGATTTGTCGGATTCTCATGCGGACGAAGAGTCACGTTCTTAATATCTCCATTGTTTACATTCCATGAGTATAAAACATTGAGGTAGACTTTCTCAGTCACCAGTACGTGAAACTCAGAAGCTGGGAGTTCAGTCTGTGTGTATTTGACTATGGGGTCTCCCTGTGTTTCTTGGAACTCAAGACTGTCTTTCTCATGGTTATTGTGTTGGTTCAGCAGGTGACCTAACTTCAGGCTTTATTTTGTAAGCCTTCTTTTCTGGTATCCCATCATGATAGGGACGTCCTGCGGATTGAATTATGATTTCTCCCTAAGGTTTTTTCCTGAGTTTTCCTTATCTATTTCCAGTTTCATCAAATATACATGAGTAGTAGTTTAATTTGTTGGAGATGGTTAGGTGCTTGAAGTACTATGTTCATAGCACATAGCTTTTTCAGAAATCTTATTTGCTTTTGTCATTCCTGAGAGCCCTCATTCAGACCAGACTACATCTAAGGTAATAGTGGCTTCTTGGATTAAGGCAGCCATTCACCAGGCATATATTCTTAGGAAGAAGCCTGTGCCCTTTCGGGTTACAGCTCATTCCACGAATTTGGTGGCCATATATCCGGACTATATGAATCACACCCCTGCCTGAACATTTGTATAAGGCTGTGACATGGCCGGCACTCCATGCATTTGTCAGACAAGATCATGTTAATACCCTGGCTTCTGCTGGAGCCAGTTTTGGCTGTAAGGACCTGCTGGCTGTTGTGCCTGTGTAGAGAAAAGGGGATTTTTTGTGTACTTACGTATAAATTTTTTTCTCTTAGTCCATGTGGAATACAGGAATCCCCTCCTGGAGAAAAAACATTCATTTGAGCCCCTGGAGGGGGGAACTTTACCCTATCGTTCCTGGGTTCCACAAAGATTTATCGGTAATTACGCAAAATCTTCCTCATATAGGTCATTTTTAAATTACTTCTGAATGGAACCTAAGTTGTCATAAAACAGGTGTGGGAAGATCCCTGGTCTTCTAAAATATTACTTCTGCCCAAAAGTATTTTATATACAACAATATACATGCACTTCTTTTCACCACTGTTAAGATGTCACTTCCCTAGGATGTTAAACTGGGCCCAGGTAGAGCAATTCACAAAGGTGCAAATATGATAGTCCTGTCAGTAAGTTGCCCTCATCACATCTGCATCAGTGGTGAATGGCTCAACCACACAGTGACAGTTTTTAGTATCAATTGATGTTCTATAATGCAATAGATTCCTGTATGTTGTAGAGTTGACAGACCATTTCCAACTGGAAAGATGCAAGCAAATCAGCCATAGCAATAGCCATAAACATGCTGTGGATTAGGGATTTATTATGTAATTTCTGTTCTCTTTGTTACAGCCGAAGCCTGTAGCACAACTGAAGATGGAGACGAGCCCTTGCACTGTCCTACGGGGTATGAATGCCATATAATCAACCCAGGCAGCCCAGCAGAGGGAATACCGAACCGGGGACAGTGTATAAAGCAAAGAGGTAACTCAGGTCAGTCTGAACCAGTCATATTTTCTGCAAAATATGCTGTTTTTTCTTTGTCACTTTGTTCCAGTGATATTCTGCTATACATGTTAAGTAACCACGAGTAAGACAAAATTGTTCAATAATACACATCTATTTTAGTTGTGGTAAGAAATAAGTCTTGAGTATAATGCTCATATGTGATGAAACCCAGTTTTAATGCCAAAAATCAAAGTTGATATTACATGGACCAGCATGTTGTAACCTTTATAGATATGCATGTTAAAGTGATAGTAATGTTTCACAAAAACAGCAGCTCCAATTAATCTTCATAGTATTTGAGCAATAGAGAGTTTTATTTCAATACTGTGAGTGTTGTAATTCAAGAGTAATTGAATGATAAAGTTTCCCCCTCCCACCGCTTTTACCTAGTGTAACACTGCTCACCTCAGATGTGGATCCAGTCCATAGACCAGACAGCTCACATCAAGGGTCAATATTCCACTGTGAGAATAATGAAAACCCTACCCCCCTTGACAGGTTTTCAGCTTTTTCCCTTATCTTAATTGAAGATTGTCCCTCTCTGCAATCTACCTGGACACTCCCTGCTGCTCTAAGCTGAGCAGTGTTACATCAGTAAAAGGGGCGGGAGGGGAATACTTTATCATTCAATTACTCTTGAACTACAACTCTGACAGAATTGAAATAACACTCTCCAAGGCCCAAATACTATGAAGATTAATTAGAGCTGCTTTTATTATGAAACATTACTATCCCTTTAAGGATAGAAGACCTTGTTAGAAGATAAACGATATGATAATTCACATGGTATGGTCCTGGTATAGTCCTGGGGGAGAAAACTTTTTTTGCACTCCATGCATTCAGCAGTGTAATGAAACGCTGGCTATGGCCTCCTGACCAGGAAGTGAGAAGTGTAAAGGAAAATCATCTCCAAAGAACAAAAGAAATGGTGCTCAATAGTGTAACAAAATCACAGAAAAAATAGATTAATGTAAACAGATAAACTGTTACTCACAAGTAAAGTGGTTAGGCTGCTGATATTAGTCAGACTAACACACAAGCACACGGAGAGCATATACCTGTCTCCGTTCAGGTCTACCTTCAGTGTGTGGCATGTTTCCAGATGAACAAATTTGACATTCACAGGAGCAGGTTCTTTCAAGTAGAAATCTCATTCAAATTTATGTAAAATGTTAAAATATAATGGTCTTGAACGCTTACGTGTTTCATGGTTTACCACTGCTTTCTCAGAGCTTCAAAAGCCTAAAATAAAAAACTTTTTTTTTTTTTTTAGGCTTGTGAATCTTTAACATTTTAAATAAATTTGTATGTGATTTCTACTTGAAAGAGCCTCCGACTGTGGATGTTGAATTTGTTCATCTGGAAACATGCCAGACACTGAAGGTAGACCTGAACGGAGACAGGTATATGCTCTCCATGTGCTCATGTGTTAGACTGACTGATATCAGCAGCCTAACCACTTTACTTGTAACAGTTTATCTATTTGCATTGATCTATTTTTTTTCTGTGACTGTGTTACACTACTGGGCACCTCTTCTTTTGGAGATGATTAGATGGTAGAGTAAGGGGATTTTTTGGTCATCTGAGTAATTTGTTATGCTGCTTTATCTGACAAGGTCAGAGAACAAAGCACTGCTGAGATTAGATTCACCATCTCCTGAATTCAGTATATCTAAGACTATTAACCTTCTTTTAAAACAGTCATCAGAAGTTATAGGCAGTTTAAATAGATACATTTAATGAGACTAAAAGTTGTGTAGGTCAGAGTACTCCTGAAGAAAAACCTGTTTTCAAACATTAGTGTTTCTTTACTTATCTGCAACATATTTGGTGGATGTCATTTGATGTTAAGGAATTAGTAATTCTGACTGTATTCCTTTTCAGATGGGAGAAATCTAAGACATAAATATTATAAAGAGCACCTTGGTACGTTCTTTTCATGTATTTTCTTGCATTTACAAATGTCTGTGCTACTTACCACACGGGAAAAAAAATGTCAACCCTTTTACAATTGTGTGTGCATATTCTTACAAATAAATCATTATATCAAGAAAAAAAAAAAAAAAAAAAAAAAAAAAAAAAAAATATATATATATATATATATATTCATCCAAAACTCCACCAGGGCTATTTTTAACAACAGAGCAATGTGGGAAGCTGCCCAGGGCTCATTGGTGGAATGACCTGCCCACAGTCAAGGAGAAACTATGTCATTTTACAACATTTGGAACTCTGTTGATCTCCCTGAAGATTTGGTAAACAAAATACAATCTGGTCTACAGTATATCTAAAGCCAGGTGTAAAAATGGTGTTATATTAAGCACTAACCATTGTGTGAACCTGGTTGTGGGCCACAACATTCTATGAAGTTATCTTAATGTATGCTCACAATTTTGTTATGCAGGAGAGAAACATTCATAGTTATTATTTAACTCCATAGATTGTAAAGAGGTCTCCAATGTATTGCTGCAGAACCTATGAGCATCCAAGTGGTTAAGGGGACCCGCTACTGTATACTTTGAACAGGGACTAGTAGTAACTTAAGGTGGTGTTGACACTTTTTTGACTTGGGTGGCTTTTAAAGACACACTCACACACATACTCTAGTTTACGAGATATCTAGCTTTATTTATTTGTCTGTATATGCAGATTAAACAGGATTGGCTGGCACAACCTGTTGCGTTGATACTAACATTCCACTCTTCTTCTCAATTGCTAATTCTTACCTAATAGTACTGGTCTCCTTTCTCTCCTTTTCAAATATGATGTGAATCTCTGAATGGAAAAGGGATATTTTCATATTTTGAAAAGTTGATGAAACTTGGAAATGATTCTAATGACCTGTGAAATCTATGGAATCACGGCTTTACAACAGAACCAAACAATGCTAGATTACTTTTTCAGTTATGTTACTCAAGTGGTATGCAAGAGTTGAGATGTAGATTTAGCTTATTTGGATTTTAGTAAACCTTTTTACCTTTTCTCAGATACAAAGATGATTCATAAGATTCATAGTTTACAACAGGTCTCAAGGATACGTGAATGAATAACAGAAGATAGGGTCATGGTAAACGGAATACATTCAGATGAAGGATAGGATACTAGTGGATTTTCAAATTGGTTAGATTTAGGACCTGTTGTCTGCAGTATCTTCTTTAGTGGTACTACTAGTGGTATTGAAGGAAAGGTGTCCTTTTAGCAGACAATGAAAGATCTGTAACAAGACTGGCACCCTAGGGGAAATAAAGCAAATTAATAATTATTTAGGAAAACTGGAGGGAATGTACAAATGCATGGAACCTAAAGTTTATTGTTGCAAAGTGCAATCTAATGCAGCAGAACACAGAAACTCAAAGGTTTTTACAGGAATAGAAAACTTTAAACTTTATGTATAAATATATATATATATATATATATATATATATATATATATATATACATATATACAGTATATATATTTTTTTTCTGCTGGGAGATGCAGTTTAAGCTCTTATTTGTATTTATTTTCATCAACAGTTCCCCTTTAGTGGTCAGATTTCAGTTAGCAATTCTGATTCATTCTCTGGGAGACATGAGTCACTGACAAACCATTCTCCATAAAATGTGATAGAAACTGCTGAGTCATGCTGTCAGTTTGAACTTCCAGGAAGTTTTCATGCTGTCACTCATTTCCTGACAAACTGGAATGTTATAACATTCGAATAAAACAACTGAGATCAGTGAGCGTACCCTTGTTTTTCTCAGCAGGAATATCCTTACAATACATAGGTTTTCATGGAAAAAGTTTACAGCTCCTTTAAGGGTTCTTTGCTGATGCCCAGCGGAGTCTTCAGCACCCTGGTCAGCTACTGTCCATCTTCTTTCTTCTCTATTCTTTCTTCTCCATCTTCTTTCTTCTTCTGGTCCATCTTCTTTTTTCCATCTTCTCTTCATATACCTGCAAAAACAAAAAGAGATATCAATAAATATGTCAATGCATTGCATACCTCTCTGAGACTCAAAGTGTTAAAGGGATAGTAATGCTATATATATGCAACAAGTATTATTGTAGATTATTAAAAAACCTTTATGGTTTGAGAGATAGAACGTTTTAAAGTTTCCCCTCCCTCCCCTTTCCCTGATGTCAGTGCTCTATCTTAGAGCAGGAGAATCTGGTCCCAGGACCAGAGGAGGCTCTTAAGCAGAGCAGCAATAGCGATTTTTAAAAATAACTACTTCATTGGAATGGTCTGCAAAGTGTGCTTACTTTTTAAAAATTGCTATTGCGGCTTTGCTGAAGAGCCTCTGCTGGCACCGGGACCAGATTCATCTGTTTTAAGATAGAACGCTGACTTCAGGGAAAGGGGAGGGAGGGGGAAACTTTAAAACATTTTATGGAATGGCATTGATTGGTTTCTTTTTTAATTCTCTACAATGTAACTTTTAACATATATATATCATTCCTATCCCTTTAACCCTTTGAGTGCCATAGGGGTACACAACGTATTGCAATGCTTTGCATACCCTTCTGGCACTCAAAGGATTAAGCTATGCATATATGTTCGGGTCAGTAATGTAGAGCATACCCAAAGTCCACAAGATATTTCCCCATTAAGCATGTCCCCATCATCTCCAAAAAATGTTCTAAACAAAAATATATGCCGTTTTCTCTTTCTCCGCCTCTGCTTGTGGTGACAGTGGAGGAGAAAGGCAGACAGAGCACCCCCCAACACACACACACTAGTACCTTATTGGCCGATGCCCATTCCAATGAGAGGGAATTTGAACACAGACTGCCTTTATATATGGGCAGTCTTTTTTCAAAATGCCTCAAAGTCATTGGCTGTGATGAGTGCTTACACACCTCCCAGCCAATCAGCTTCGAGCAGGTTCCTCCAATCCCCCACTTGCTTCATTTGCCACATCCCAGTGTCTCTAAGTATTGTAAATGAGTCCAAAGTACTAGTTGTATTGACTCGTTTACAAGACTAAGAACTACGGAAGTATTTCTTCACCAGTCACAATGTACTGCTTCCACTGGCAAACCCAGCTCTATTTCATGCGTCTGAAATAGACCAGACCAGATCATTGCGCCTGTCTAGTGGCTAGTTATTTGGTCTATGGCTCATGTTGGGACACATAGGTATTTGTGAGCATCTTTTTTGTTGCAAAACCTTGTGGAAACATAGTGATGTTGTTCCTTAAGCTGGTCCATCTCCTCCGCATGTGCTCACTCTTGTTAGATACCGGGAGTCTTATTTAAAGGAGCAGTAAACTTTTTTTTATGAAAACACACATTTTATAGAGCCTTTCCTGCTGAATAAAACAAGGCCACTCCCATCACTATCAGATGTTTTATTCAAAATTTATAGCAGTTTAAATAACCAGGAAGTGAATTTACTGTGTTTACTTCCTGGTAGTTCTAACTGACAGGAAGTGACAGTAGTTTCTATCACATTCTATGGAGAACTGTATGTCTCTGACTTTTTTGACTTTCCTCTCTATTAGAATCTAACAGGAAATCTAAGTAGAATTTGACCACTAGAGGGCATTGCTAATGTAAAAAAACATGGTTTTAATCTGTAATAACTCTGGAAATATAAATCTCTCGGCAGTGGGAGTACCCTTATTTTACTCAATAGAAAAATCCCTACAATATATATTTTTTCATAAAAAAAGTTTACTGCTCCTTTAAGCATTCTCATTCTCCAGATCTTTTCTTAGTTGTCTTGGTTATTCATTGCTGCATGGCATATGCATGATCCTGAGATTACTGGTTCTGACCCCTGGCTTATTCATGGTTTCTGCTTGTCTGCCTTTGTGAGTGACTTTGTTTCTTGGATTTTGTCTTCTCCTGCTAGTTGCCCTGACTTAGGACTGGGTCTCTGCCTGCCGCGACTCTGCGTCTTTTTGCCTACGGCTTCTTCTTTGCCACTTGGCTACAGTATTCTGAACTTTCATATATCCTTTGACATGGCCGTACAAAGCTTAAGGTTCATCCCGTGGTGGCAAGAGGTAGTCCATTCCAGGCCACAGTTGCCTGCCTGTGCTCTTTACTCTTTACCTTCCACCCTGAGTCTGACTCTTCTGAATCAGCCCCTTTCAAGCAGAAGGGGCTGTAGTAACATAAAGACTTGAGGGGGGTTTTAATAAATGATAACTGATGAAACATAAAAGTTTTAAGAGTGTGACTGAGATCAGTCGCACTCTTAACCCCTTAAGGACCCGTGACGTCCCAAGACCGTCACACCGGTTCTGGCATTTAAGGACCGGTGACAGTCGTGGCACATCTTGGAATTCTGGGATGGCAGCGCGAATGCACACCACTCTGCCATCCCAGAATTCAGCTGGCAAAAAAAAAGCTCTGTGGTCCTTAATGGCCGCCCATTAGCGCCAGATTGGGTGGTCGTTAAGGGATTATGTTTCAAACTATTGAATTAAGCAATATTTATAAGCATTACTATCAGGCTCATTGCTATGTGCTGTATTAGGTGGTTAATAGGGCATGTAATTGTGATCATGATCAGAGATCACGAGTAAGCGCCTTTAGCACAAAACGCGTGGATCTGCTTGAGATGTGAATGTTCACCTAGCTGAAGTGCTTTCCTCCTCTCTCCTTGTTTACTACACGGCCAGAAGATTTAAGGTACTTTTAAATGATCAAAATAAATTTGGATGTTTTTATGAATTGAGCCTCACTGCTTTTTTGGATAAGAGTGCGGGAATTTTTCAGTTGCATGTAATTGTGCCTATCTCCCTAAAAGTACTGGTGAAATCAGGCTGCACATGGCACAAATATTGTATTGTCTTGGTCAAAACCCTGGGTCTTTTGGTGAATGCCCCTTTCTTGAACCTAGCAATTCCACTGCTCTAACCCAGTGCTTTCAGTAATATGAAGACTTCAAATAAAAGGATAAGGCAGAAAACACAGCAATTCATCCTTTTGTGAATTCCAACCTTATAACAATATTTACAAAAGATATTGCTAGAATTTGTATAATATATTTTGCAATGTTTAACAACAAACCTACTGAATTTTGTATTCCAGGTGACAATTACAACAGTGTTGTGGTTGGACATGAGAAACAGTCACAGAAGCACTTAGGATAAACTAATTCCTGCAGGTATTGTACTATATATTGGATAATATAATTATTATTTTAGTAAAAAAAAAGGTCTTGGAAAGTGTTAGGTATGTTAACTGCTTGGATACTAAAGACATCTTCAAAAGCATTACAAAGTCTATAGCGTCCAAAGGATTAAGTAAAGAGATTAATCTTAGTGAAACATTGTGGGTATCCTTTTGAAATATCACCCTCTAGCTGGCAACAATCAAAACGGCGAGATCAGAATGTCAGCTGCATGAAAAGGGTGACATTCTGATATTGCATAATAAAATAGCATGTTGGTCTTATGTCGTAAAAGAAAATAGTGAGTTAGTCTTACGTTGCACAAGAAAGTAGCATGTTGGTCTTGTGTCACACAAGAAAATAGCGTATTGGTCTTATGTCGTACAAGAAAATAGCGAGATGGTCTTATGTCACACAAGAAAATAGCTTGATGGCCGTAGCTACCAAGTATTGTACAGGAAATGATGGGTGGCAGGGAGGCTGCTACAAGTAGTGTTCCCATACGTTACATACACGTCATCAACCTTTAACCTTTTGACTGCCAGAGAGGTATTCAATGCTTTGGATACCTCTCTGGCACACATAGGGTTAAGCTGCATACTCAGAAGGCTAAGAATCCTCCATCATCACCCTCCTGTGCCACCAGTCTGTTCCCTGCCTTCTGTCCCCCTCCTCTGTGTCACTGAATCCCTTCCTGCTATACCCTTCCCTTCTGTGACTTCTCCCTGCCTGCCATCGCTTTCCCCAGCATCCCCTTTCCTTCTTACTGAGTGTTACAGAGTTTTTTAAGGGTTGATGGACCACCACCAGTTACACACCACACCAGTTTCATCCTCCCCTTTCACTCACCCTGCATGGAGGTAATGTCATGGGCTTCCTGCAGTGTGTGTCAGGTATGTGGCTGCAGTGAAAGGGAAGCTAACAGACCCTTAAAGGGATAGTAATACTTAATTATTACTAATCCCTATATTAAAGACATATTAAAAATAAATGTATTGCCCCCAGTGTCATCTCTCAAACCTTTATGGTTTGAGAGATAATCGCTCCTAAAGTTCCCCCCTCCCTCCCCCTTCCCCGTAGTCAGTGTTCTAGCTGACTGCAGGGAAGCCAGTCGTACGACTTTCAGGTGGCTCTCCAGCACAGCCAAGATCGCATTAATAAAAAAGAAATCTTTCACTGAAATGGTCTTCTGTGTGTGCTTGGTTTGCAAGCACACATAGAAGACCGTTTTATTGACATATTTTTTTTTTTAATTAACGTGATCTCGGCTCTGCTGCAGAGCTGCCTGATGATCATAAAACCGGATTTCCCTTCAGTCAGCTACAACACTGACTTCGGGGAAGGGGGAGGGCAACTTTAGGAACGATTATCTCTCAAACCATAAAGGTTTGAGAGATTACACTGGGGGCAATACATTTATTTTTAATATGTCTTTAAGAATAATTAAGTATTACTATCCCTTTAAGAAACTCTGGCTCCTGTTCGCCACTTATGGTGCTGATGGCACACAGCTGCAGTGCAGGAAGTTTGACAAGAGAACTGCATACTTAGCGGAGTGATGGACCCAGATTTATATATGTCTTCTCCTAATGCAAAGCAGAACAGCACTGCAAAAAACTGCATGGGGAAAACACCTGGACCTGGAAGGGGGTAAGTAAAGATGCCAGACTTGGTAAGAAGGAAAGGGGATGTTAGGAAAGTTATGGCAGGCAGGGTAGGGGTTACAGAAGGGATGGTTATGGCAGGAACAGATTCAGTGACACAAATGTGGGGGACAGAAGACAGGGAACAGACTTGGTGATGATGCAGGATCCTCACTCCGCTGAGTATGCGGCTTAACCCTATTAGTGCCAGAGAGGTATGCAATGCATTGGATAACTCTCTGGATGTCAAAGGGTTAAAGGTTAATGAAGTGTATATAACTTATGGGAGCATTACTTGTAGCAGCATCAATGCCGCCCATCAGCTCCTGCATACTACTTTATAACTAAGGCCATGACGCTATTTTCTTGTACAACATAAGACCAACACACTTTTTTACTGTGCGATATCAGAATGTCACCCTTTTCATGCATGCAACATTTTGATCTCACTGTTTTGATTGTCGTCAACTAGAGGGCGATATTTCAATAGTAAACCAACACTGTGCATCTCACAGAGATCACACACTGAGGTTAATATAGTAGGATGCATTGGAGCAATTCTAGAGCAAAGCAACAGCACCATAGGTAAAAAATTACCCCCCCACACACACAAAAAAACCCCCACTAATTTAAATGGGGCTTTTAACCTCTTGAATGTTAGAGAGGTGTCCAGTGCATTGTTGTTTATGTGAAAGGTTGTCTATACCTGTGTCTATTAATCTCTGCCACTGAAAATGTGTCTGTCTCTGAAATGGAAGGGGGTGTCTGTGTCTCAGGAACTTGGTGACAAGGGATTTTTTTACACAAGAGAAATTTTTGCCTTTTTAGTATTTCTTTGTTCAATCATATTTCCCTCTAATTCCTTTAGTACACGTACACTAAATTGATACTTATTAAGGATAAGTAGGGCTTTCTTTTGATGCCATATTTATATGTATAACTCATCATTTAGTTCGACAAGGATAAAAAAAAATTAAAAAACATTTTTTATAGATTTCCTTGTACTTTGTACATTCTTTAACAGGGACTGGATAAAAAGTATGTGTTTGTCCTTTATTGGAGTGACTGTCCCTCTGAGATGCACGATATTCCTTTTTTTTAGGAGATAAGAATGTTTGGTGTGTATATAAGTGTATCACATTGCTCTAGAGCAATAAACCTCAAAAACATGGACCTGTTTAGTATTAGTATTCCCTTAAAGGTAAATTCCAACATGAAGCATCAAAAAAAATCAAACTTTATCAATCCAAAAAAATATAACTGCAAAAAAAAAAAAAAATATTCAGCCTCAATCTTTCAATCCTGAGATGTGTGCTGATCAATCAATTGAGAGCCAGGTTCTTGTGCATTAAACAAATGAGGGGTAATTTTGGGGCAAATTAACTGCACCAAAGACAACATGAATACCCTTAGATTTAAATGGGGCCTCACATTGGGTTGGCGATTTCTCTAGCATTTGAGAGATTACAAGCCACTTTTAAGTAAGTGAGATTTGCAGAACCCTATGGTTCAGATGGATTTCTCAAGAATTTCACTTCTTTAGGTTGATCAATAAGGGCTTAATCTTATTTGTGTAGTGTGAAAAAATGTTTTTAAAATATCTAGTGTGATTTGTTTTTTTCACTTTCCTTGATTTTCATACAGTATCACATATTCTTACAGTTGTCTCTGCAGAGGGTAGCAGGAAACATCTGACTGACATGTCTACAGCAAAAGCTTTAACACAGGGGCCATCCCTGCTGGCCAGGTAGCTGTATTAATGTATCTCCAACTAAGATATGTTTACATCCAAATATACACGTCTATCAAAGAAGATATCTCTACAGCAATGGCAGCTACCTATCTAGCATAGCTAATAAGATAACACTCCAGAAGACATCTCTTCTACAGTCTGCTGCACAACCAATATCTCTTACATAGAGACAGCTACTGCCCTGAAACAATGGGCCTTATGTGTAAACTCAAATTGGAGCAATTATAGGACTGCACCATAGGGTCTAATTAAAATTGATACTGTAAATGACATTTTTAATCTCTTGAATCCTGGATAGATCTCCAATGCATCATGAAGTAAAGCACTGGAGAAAAATCGATTTCTATCAGTGGGCATTGTGGATTTCTTGTATGTGTCACTTACACCACAGTTGGTTTTCTCCAGAATTGCTCCACTTCACCTTTATACATAAGGCTCAATGATCTAGAAGACATCCCTTCTACAGACCACTGCTAAACCAACACCTCCTCATCTGACATAAGTTCCCAGCCAACACGCATCAACAGAAATTGCTGTCCAACCAACATTTTTTCTGCTGAGACAGTTACCCAATCAACGGCTCTCCTACAGGGGATAACTCTACAGAACACATCATGTATAGACAATTTCCTGAATAACATCTCTTCCACAGAGACAAATCTCCAAAACACCTCTTCTACAGACAATTGCCTAAGCAGAAAATCTCTTTTATATGAGCAACTCTCCAGATCACCTCTTGTACAGAGAGCTGTCCAGCCAACATCTTTCACAGAGACAGCTGCACAACAGACATATTTCCTACAGTCATATATTCTGTAAAGACAACTCACTGTTAAAGCTTCATTAGACATCTTTCCAACAGAAACGTCTCTTCATAAAATATGCTAAACTACTTCATTGAACCAAATACATTTTCAGAGAGTGGTCTACATAATAGTTGCTACTAAGAGACAATGATAAATAGGGCTGTAAAATAAAAAAATGATATCCCTTAAATGGATAGTAATACTTCGTTTTAACTTTATTTTATCTTGTAGGCATTAAAAAAATATGAAGAATGATATAAGTCTTATCTCTCAAACCTTTATGGTTTAAGATATATTCACAAGCAAAGTTCACCCTCCCGCCCCTTTTACCTAGTGTAAGCCATCTCTTCTCAGATGGGGATCTGGTTGTAAGACCAGACAGATAACAGCAGGGGACATTCTTCTTCCTATCAGAACAATGAAAGCCCTTCCCCCCTTGACAAGTTTTTCAGCTTTTTCCCTTATCTTAATTGAAGATTGTCCCTCTCTCAGCAGTCTACCTGGGCACCTCCCTTCTGAACTGGCTGGACGGGGGGGATACTTTGTTTGTGAATATCTCTTAAACCATAAAGGTTTGAGAGATAAGACTTATATCATTCTTCATGTTTTTTTAATGCCTACAAAATAAAATAAAGATAAAACGAAGTATTACTATCCCTTTAAACATCGAAGAAACATCACTTGCAGGTTGAGATGTCACTGTTTGGGCCCATTGATTCTGTTGAAAATATAAAATTAAGCTATCAAGATGTTTGGTGTAAACCCAGCTCATCTCCATAGACAGCAACTTCACTTTGATGATAATGTGGCAATGCCTTTGGAAGATAAGTTCAGTCTGCTGTCTACTAATGATGAATGATTTGGTAGAATGGATATGATGTCAGATGTGCTCAGTTCCCAACTAATCATTTTATAGATTGCTTTATTGTAATAAAAATGAAAGGTCGAGACCTGTGTAGTAATAGTAAATATCACTTATATTTATAGTTTGAATGAACATAGTATAAGCACCTTTGCTGCTAGAGTCCGCAAACTGATTAAAGATAAATTCTGACCTCTCTGTGAGAAAAAGTTTTAAATTTCTGTGACATTATTTTTAACCAGAGTGGAAAATCTATGCTGATTTTAGACTACAACATATATTTTCTTTATCAGGCCACTGGATAGCTAAGGATGAAAGTTGCTGTAGTCTGACAACAGCTAGAGATCCATAGATTGTTCATCCCCGCTCTAAAGGAGCTATAAACCTTTCTTATGAAAATATATACACAGTAATGTACAAAATTTTTAGGCAGGTGTGAAAAAATGCTGTAAAGTAAGAATGCTTTCAAAAACAGATATGTAAATAGTTTAATTATATCAACAAAAAAAATGCATAGTGAGCAAACAGAAGAAAAATCTTAAAGTAACAGTAATGTCCCATAAAAATGTTCTTATTTTGTAGAGTTTAAAAAAAGAAATGATGTGGCAGAGATCCTATCTCTCAAACCTATGGTTTGAGAGATATTCACATTTAAAGTTCCCCCTCTCCTAATGTCAGCTGTAAAGCTGACAGGAGGAGATCCGTGTTAGCTGACACGAGGAGGCTCTTCAGCTGAGACAAAATTGCGTTATTTAAAAAGAACTACTTCATTGGAATGGTCTACAACGTGTGCTTGCAAACCTTTCCAATCAAGTGATTCTTTTCCAATACCATGATTTCGGCTCTGGAGAAGGGGAGAGAGGGGGGAACTTTACAGACAAATATCTCTCAAACCATAAAGGTTTGAGAGATAGGCTTTGTGACACATATTTTTTTTTTTTTATACTCTACAAAGCAAGAAATGTTTTTTATGGGACATTAGTGTCCCTTTAATCAAATCAATATTTGGGGTGAGCACCCTTTGCCTTCAAAACAGCATCAGTTCTTCTACGTACACTTGCTTCAGTCTCTTCATGTAATCTCAGATGGACTCGATGATGTTGAGATCAGGGCTCTGTGGGGGCCATACCATCACTTCCAGGACTCCTTGTCCTTCTTTATGCTGAAGATAGTACTTAATGATTTTGGCTGTAAATTTGGCGTCATTGTCATGGGGCAGAATAAATTTGGGGCCAATCAGATGCCTCCCTGATGGTACTGCATGATGAATAAGTATATGCCTGTAATTCTCAGCTTTGAGGAGACCATTAATTCTGACCAAATCCCCAACTTCATTTGCAGAAATGCAGCCCCAGACTTGCAAGGAACCTCTACCATGCTTCACTGTTGCCTGCAGACACTCATTCTTGTACCTCTTTCCAGTCCTTCAGAGAACAAACAGCCATCTGATACAGCCAAATATTTAACGTTTTTACTCATCAGTCCAGAGCACCTGCCATGTTTCCACATTGCAGGTATTTTTGGCTGCAAGACCACTTCTGAACAGACTTCCCCGGACAATAGATTGGTGTACCAGGGTCCCACTGTTTTCTGCCAATTCTGAGCTGATGGCAATGCTGGACACCGATTGTGAAGGGAAGTAAGCATGTTGTGTCTTTCATCTGCTGCACTAAGTTTCCTTGGCCGACCACTGTGTCTTTGGTCCTCAGTATTGTGCATTTCTTTGTGTTTCTTCAAAAGAGCTTGGATAGCACATCTGGAAACCCCTGCCTACCTTGAAGTTTCTGCCTCGGAGAGACCTTGCTGATGCAGTATAACTACCTTGTGTCTTGTTGCTGTGCTCAGTCTTGCCATGGTGTATGACTTTTAACATTAAACTGTCTTCAGCAACCTCACCTATCAGCTGACTCTGGCTGTTCCTCACCTAGTTTTATTCCTCCTACACATCTGTTTCAGTTAATGCCTGACTGTGCAAGAGTACCTAGAAGAATAGATCCTGTTTTGAAGGCAAAGGGTGGTCACGCCAAATATTGATTTTATTTAGATTTTTCTTCTGTTCACTCACTTTGCATTGTGTTAATTGATAAATATAAACTATGACCATTTATTTTTAAAGCTTTCTTACTTTACAGCATTTTTTTCACACCTGCCTAAATCTTTTGCACATTATTGTATGTGATACAGCTTCTCCTCCTGAATTAAAAATGGCTACTACCATTACTGGGAGATATTTTATTCTAAAGATAATTCAGCTCAAATGTGTTTTGTTTTTTAAAGATTAACCCATTTTAAAATTAATCATTCGCCATGTATTGCATACCCCTCTGACACTCAAAGGGTTGAAATGCAGCCTTTTATTGTGGTTACCAAGTGATGATGATGATATCTTTTTCTACGGAGAGCCATAGTCTATGACTCAAGTTGTCCCATAGAGTGTATTATTGAAAGAAATACCTTTTTGAACAACATTTGGAGAATCCTTATAATATATTAGGGAAATTAATATGGCTGGTACTGTCAAATATTTTATGAATATCCCTACTTCCGAACTGGTCTGTTGAAAAAATAGTAAACCCTAAAATCTTTTTATGAATATTATATGTATATAAGACTTTTTCTGATGAGAATAACAATGGTATTTTCACTGCCAGGAACTGCTGCAGTCAGTAGCTATCATCGTTCAAACTGGCTTTAAACTAAAATGTCATTTTGTACTGAAATTGCCTCATGGTGGCACTGCTTCTGTTGCTTTTCATAGACAGCTTGTGGAAGTCCTGCTCTGATGTGGGGTATAAGCTATTGATACAGATAGTAAGATGTTATATTAAGGTTTGGCTATTGTGTGAAATGCTAAAAAAAAATTGACAGAAAGCAAAGTGCATATGCCTTGTTTACCCTGCACAGACCTTTGGTACTTAAAGGGTTAATATTACCATGGAAGTGAGCAGAGATTGAGTCCTGTAATCCTGTCATATTTGCTTTCATGGACATTTTCTCAGTACTGACTGAAAATGTTATATCTTGAACAAAGGCACAAGGACAAAATCCATATGGGCTATGAGGATTTTCTGGCTGTAGTAAGGACATTGGGTGGTTATTATTAAAGGGGCAGTAATGTCCCATAAAAAAATGTTTATAGATTTGTAGGGTAAAAAAGAAACTCAATGGCACAAATCAAATCTCTCAAACTGCGATGGTTTGAGAGATATTCACAATCAAAGTTCCCTCCTCCCTCCCCTTCTCCTGATGTCAGCTGTAAAGCTGATAGAATGAGATATGTGTCGGCAGACACGAGGAGGCACTTCAGCAGAGCCGAAATAGTGTTATTGGAAAATAATTACTTCATGGGAACGGTCTACAAAGTACGGTTGCAAACCAGGCACACTTTGTAGACCTTTCCAATAAAGTAATTTTTTTGAAATAATGCAATTTTGGCTCTGCTGCAGAGCCGCCGGATGGTCCCCGGACTGGGATCTCCTGCTCTCAGCTAGACACTGATGTCAGGAGAAGGGGAGGGAGGGGGGACTTTGATTGCGAATATCTCTCAAACCATAGCGATTTGAGAGATAGAATTTGTGGCATTGAGTTTCTTTTTTACCCTCTACAAATCTATAAACATTTTTTATGGGCTGTTAGTTTTTCCTTAAATTAAATCTTGCATTTGGGGGCTGGTGCTAAGCTTGCAATGCTTTGGCTACCTCTCTGGCTCTCAAAGCGTTAAAACACTCAATGAGGACATTTATTTTAATTATGGCTCTTAAGATTTCTTATTCTGTATAGAGTTGTTTAAACTTTCAGCATATTTCCTGCCTGAACAATATCCAAGAGTAAGTATACACTAAAACAAAGGTTTTGTATAGTTATGGTGTTATCAATCTCCACTCCATCTTGGCAGAGTGAACATTTCTGTGTTTTCAGATAAGCCATTTAGCTGACCCTTGGCACTCGCTGTGCATACCATTTCCAAAAGAGGTGTTCAGCCACCTTCATTTCCCCTTTTCCTAAATGGCAGAAGTTTATTAGCCAGGTTGTTATTAGTTGCCATATTAGAGCTGAGAACCTATTTTGTGTGTGACCATCAGTATGTCAAATGAAAAGTCCATTGACTACACCAACTGGTTTTACAGAACTCAGTCCTCTTCATGGCAACCTACAAGTCAGATATGCAACCTGACAAGTTCTATGAACAAAGTTAAAGTGAAATCTATTGATTGATCAACTGATCTCTCTATCAAGTTTTACTATGTGACTTTAATTTGTAAATGTAATTTGAAGACAGATATGGTATTATTCTGGAGGACTGTATCCAACTGATTAATGATCTTATCTCACAGCAATGGCTGCTGATAAGACTGGTAATTACTACAATTCTTGATAAACCATTGATTTAAATGGGGCAAATAATACATTGTTCACCAAAAAAATCAATGTGTTGTAGACCTGCTGAGTATTCATGCCATTATGAATTCAAATTCAATCAATGACAACTTTATTGGTCCTTATGGTGCAATTGCTTTGCTCCAGAATTGTACCTCTTTTACTTTCTACATAATCCTCAAAGTCTACTAAAGTCAGCTCATCTCAGAAAGATAAGTTCAGTTAGTGTTAAAAAGAATTAACCTGTCGCATGCCAGATGTGTGTGTGTAACACATTGTTTTGCAATGTGTTGCACACCTCTTTGGCACTCAAAGGGTTAAAATCTGCCTATATGTTGTGCTAGTCCATTGTTTAATATAATAATACATTTGAGACATTATCCAATTTGAGGACCAAATGAGTGTGCAACCGATTGTGCATCCCTATGGTCCTCAAGGGGTTAACCCTTTGAGTGCCCTCTGGCACTCAAAGGGTTAACCTTCATTTGTTGGTTGCACAGTTTTGCACGTTATGCAAATTAGTTTCTGTACTGAGCCAATATTACCACACACAGTGCTATGAATTAATCTAGTCAGAGCCCACACACTGGGGACATTTATAATAGAACAGTGAGGGATATGTTTGGCCTTGAAATAAACTAATATGTGAGAAACTGGCATAAATTGTCACGCTGTGCAGCCAAAACATAAAGGTTAATTTCTCAAAAACAAATTATTTTACAGGAATTTGGCTAGTACAACATATTGGCAGACTTTAATTCTCTTTAAAATAAACTAACCTTGTCTTCTGTTGAAGGATACACTTATAAGGGCAGTAAACTTTTTTTTTTATGAAAGCCTATATGCTATAGAGCTATTCCAGCTGAGTAAAACACGGGTATTTCCACTGCTGTCAGTTGCTCTATTCGAAAGTTATAACAGTTCAAATAGGAAATAAATCAGGAAGTGAATTTACTGTTCATTTACTTCCTGAAAGTTCTAACTGACAGCACAACTCAGCAGTTTCTACCACATTCTATGGACAACTGTTTATCTTTCCTCTTAAATACAATGTAACAGAATAAGTAGTTGGAATTTGCCTGCCAGTGGGCACTGTTAATGTAAAAAGAAACCCCACAGGTTTAAACCGTGATAACTATAAATATGCATATCTCAGCAGTGGGAGTGCCCTTATTTTACTCAACAAGAAAATCCTTACAATATATATTTACATATATTTTTCATAACAAATGTTTGCTGCTCCTTTAGGTGATACTGCAGTTCAGTAAGAGAGGAGATGGTCTGTCTCTCTGTGGGGTTCTCAATGAAGAGAAGAGGTTTGGGGTGTAATTTTCAGCTCAGCTGAGTGCTTTGGAGGTGTAAAATACTACCCCAGCAAAGTTTACAATTGTTGTGGGGAGATGATTCATATTTTATCTTGTACAACATATTGTATTGTAAAAAAGTTCAGCAATATGATCATAGACAAGACATATTTACTTGCAAAAACTAAAAAACCTGGTAATTAAACCAAAGACCATCCTAAACCTATATCCTATGATTTCTCTGATTGCTCTGAGCACCTGTTTAAAAACTACCCACAGTTTGCATCCACCAATCAGAAGAGGAGTTCATATGCAGTGACACCTGTTTTAATGAGATGCCACTCATACAGGGAAAAGCACAAGAAATAACAGATGCCATTCATTTTGAAGTGTCATTTGAAGGCAAAGATTGGAAGACTGCAGCGTGGCATTTCCACAGCTGGCTGAAGACTCTGATCTCATAACAATGACTTATAAGAATATTAAAGTAAAACTAACATTTCCTAATAATTACCCCCTCATATACAATACAATGGCTAGGAAATCCTCATGGCCCTTGTGCTCTCGTTCAAGAGATAAATTCAATCAGTCCTAGATGTTATGCCCACAGATATGATAGTTGCTAAAAAGGACCAAAAATTCTTCTCGTGTTAATCTTAACCCTTTAAAGACCAGAGTGGTGTGCAACACAATGGTTCACAATACTTTGCACATCCTTCTTGTCCTTAAAAGGTTAAGTAGGTTCATGCAGTCTGCCTGCTGGAGTTTGAAAAACTGCCAGTAGCTATCATGTCTGCCTCCATAGACATGACATCCAGGATACTATTTCTTGAGCAAAGGAAAAAAAAAGACATAAAGGCAAAATTCACAGGGACCATTAGGAATTTCTGAATATAGTTTTTATTAAGAGATGTAAGCTCCCCTTCAGATCCAGAGAGTGGAGTGCCTCCCAGACTTCTCCTATGGGTCTAGTATGCAGGATGGAGGGAACTCCCCAAGATCAGGGGTAGGTGTCATTTGGGTCAAAAAAGGGAAAGCACTTGGCTGGAGTGAACCATAGGGATGGTTGAAAATTTTCACTGCAAAAGTGAAACATTAGAAAAGACACTTTGTCCTTGGTCAGAAATTCTTACAAAAAGTGCCAGTTTTCTCATTCTTTCCACTTTTTTTTATTGTATTTAAAGCAATGAAAATAATGAATTTCCTCCACATGCACTATCCCATAAGTATTGTTCCATGCTATCTATAGATGCCATGTTGTCCATGCTTGGGAGAGAGGGAGCAGCTGATCTTTTGATGCTAAAGGAAGACAGGCAAATATAGGGAACTGGAGTTGCTTGATATTGGGTCTGGGGGTAGCCAATTTTCTTTGTGTGAGGGGGGGAGGAAGGAGGTGAATTGAGTTAGGGTAGCTTAAAATAAATAAGTAAACAAAAAAACAACATTTTGAGCAATATGTGACAGACAGGCAGTCCAAATTCCTACCTGAGCTAGCTGAGCCTCCACTGAGTAAGTGACATATACATTGAAGACAGACATATAGTCATCATTCATTTAAAACAGATAGGTACAACTTGACATACTTGTGTACTTACACACACACATTCCTATATTTGCAAGAGCAAATCAGAGAAGCGTACACTCAGGTGTGGTGGTGCTGTATGCCTGCACTAGATACTTTGTTGTAAGCTTTATCCTTTGTTGCAAGCTGCTGATTCTGAAGCTAACATATTTATCCTCATCCTATACTGTATTGGAAAAATTAGCACTGGATTCAAGTTGGAAGAGAAAGCTGCTGCTGAATATTTTATATTAGCTACATGTAGAGGCAGGCAGGCAGGCAAAGAGTGGGGAGCTGGAGTTGCTTGTGGTTACAGGGAGTATGAGTGATTTCTTTGTAAACAGTGGCAGACAAGGAGGGATAAAAAAAGCAAACAAAAAACATTTGACTGGTAGATGACCAAGTTAAGCAGGAAGACCCTGACACGAATACCGACTGAGACTGACAGTGACAGATTATGGAGACAAAGATACGAATCATTAGTTTTAGGCAGACAAAACATCAATACATATGCAAACAGCTCTGTTATGCATTTTACTATAAAAATCAGCCCTACTCTCATTATTTCTTCTAAACGTACTAGTGTTAATAATCCTACTTCTCCTAAAGAGGCTGCTTGTAAACGCTATATGAAAATTTCCACGACCAGTTGTGGTACTAAACGTTCAAATAACACTAAAGACAAAGAGTCACATTCTAATATTGTTTCCTTAGCAGATGAGGACTTAGCAGTGAGAGTAACTGACAGTGTCATTAACACTCCACTGTAAAATAAGTTCTCCCTAAAGGGAAATAAAACTTTTTTAGGATTCAAAAAAATGTAGAAGATATGAAAGTACTGGGGGAGAAGCATATGATGCTGCTGCTGCGGATGTAATTATTGATAATGTTGATAATATGTCCTCTCCATCTCCTTCTCCTGATAAAGGTGAAGTAGAGCGAGATTGAGAGTCATGATGAGATATCCAAAAATAGCTGAAAGGACTCAGTCTTATACCACTGCAGTGGAACAATATGCCTGTTAATAAATTCTTTGGAGATGAAATGGAAGGTCTTACTCTGGACAAAACAAAAACATGCCTAAAATACACAAAAATCATTTTGTCATCATCATCAGTGTCATCACTTCCAAGTCCAACCCCAATCACATTAACTATCGTTAACTAAGCTGTAATACAGGTCATAAACATCCATAGCCTTAGCTATGAGTGCTTCTGCTGCTGTTCAAAGTGCAGCACCATGAATAATTACTACTGATACTGTTATGACATCTGGCCCTTGTTGTTGTAGTAGTAGTGCCTCAGGAACTGCTCAGTCTATGAAATCTACAGTATGGAGATACTTTACAAATGTTCCCAAAGATAAACATGTTGCTATCTATTTCTGTAATCAAAACATGTGAGGAGGGGGAAATCAGAATCACACCTACAGACATCCTCACTGAGATCTCCTGAAGCACATCCACAAGTCTGATTAAAGCGGAACTTTCACCTATTAATAAGTCGCCATTGAATCATTAAGCATATGGTGACTAGCTTTAAAATACATCTTTTACCTATCACAAGTGGCAGATTCTAAAGAAATCTTTGGAGACTCAAGGCCAGGTTCGTGCAGTCTGCGCGCCAAGCCTTCAGTCACTTCCGGTTACCATGTGGCATGCTGCAGTGCTTTACAGGAGACCGGGACTGATGGCAGAGATGCACAGACAAAATATCGGCTCTGTTACCTGGCTTATGGTCTCCAAAGGGTAAAGACTTCTTTAGAATCTGCCACTTTAGATAGTTAAGACATGTATTTTCAAGCTAGTCGCTATATGCTTAATGATTGCATGGCGACTTATTAATATGTGAAAGTTCCGCTTTAGGAGACAAACCAACAGCACATCTACAACACTACACTACATTAGGAGCACATCAGAGGAGCTCCTAATAGTGTTGTAGATGTCTTAGAGAGTGGGAAAACATTCTCTTCAGTAACAACGTGAATGTCTCTCCTGTGCTGTTGTGCAAATGCAAAGCACAGTGAAGGTTCCAGTTCCTCTTTTTGCTGCTCATAGTGATAGGAGTCACTATGAGCCTCTCCTGCCTCAATTTTTGCTAAATATCACAAGAGAACAGCACAGCACATTTATCTCGCTCTGTAGCTGCTTCTATTGTGTCTGCCTTCAGCGAAAATGTCACATTTTTATAGCGGAAGTGCGAAAACAATGTAAATCAATGGGTGAAAACTTTTAGCCATTGAAAAAATGGCGAAAGATTTTGGCCAGTGGGCGAAAGATGCGAAAATTTTAACCGCTAGTTTTAAAGCGGATTTTCTCACGAAAAAGTGTTTTTTTGTGAAATTTCCCTCGGGAACACGGCGACAAGTTTTGCCCACCCCTAGTCTCCAGGGCCAGATTTTCATCTGTCTCAGCAGGATAATGATGAGCAGGCTAATGTCCAGCAGACCAACATGGGACTGGATTCCTCCCCTAGTGATTTGGGACTAGGAAAGTTTGCCACCAATATTCATTGTTGTAGTTCTAGTGCCGATTCTGAGTCAGCAGCATCTTCATCTGCCTCAGCCAGTGAATGTGATTATGGAGAAGAAGAAGGCCATTCTTTTCCACATCTCCCCTCCCAGAAATCATGGGTGTGGGAATATTTTTGTCTTGGGGCAGGCACAGTGCAGTCATCAGAGACTGCATTGTGCACTATGTGTGACAAGTCAATGAATAGAGGAAAAGAGGAACCACACATTGGCACAACTGCCCTCATAAAATGCATGAAATACAGACACCACAATGTTTATGTATAGCATGCGAAAGCCAACCCCCCACAAAGGAAATCGGGAGCCGCTCTCACTGTAGCCCCCTGTCCCTCCCCAAGGGCACCAAGATTGTTTGTGAAAATTGAAGAGGAAGAGTAGAGAAACCCAGCCTGAGCCTGAAAGTTTGATGGTGAGTGTAACACCTTCATTGTCATCGTCTTCTTGCACTAGCTTCTGGGTGAGGGAAGACGTACCAACTGTTCCTGCCCCAGCACCTACAGGCTCCGCTACCTCTTCCTTTTCTCTTCCTCTCCCAAACCAACTGCTAGCAATTCTATAGATGCAAGGATGTGGCAGTTCACGCCCACCAACTGCACATTTTGTGGTACCCTTACCACATGCAGCAATGTTATGGGGTGTAATTAGAAGGAATCAAGGAGCGTCTGCAAACATTCCATTGCACAGAATGGGGATTCATCATTATTACAAAGTCTTTTTGTTTTTATATGTCCTTAGTGGAAGGGACTGACAGCAGTGCTTGGTTTCTGAGGGGATTATTCAACACTGCAGACCTAAGCCTCAAGGTGTTTAGTTGCAGTTGTGCCATTTGTTTGTTATGAGCGCAAATGTGTCCATTTTTCCCAGTTCTGCAATTTCACAATGTTTCCTTACACACACACTGCATTGCAGTTGCTGATGAAAGGCATAGTCCCTTCCTGTTCTCAAGGGAAAATAAGTATTCTAACATTCTAAAGTATTATTGGCTAACTTCTTTTCTCTAGATACACCTGAAGTGGTTGGGTCTAGTCCCGATGCTGATACTGCTTCAGGCATATCACTGGAACATGTGGAAAGTGGAATCATCATCACCTGTCTCATATCACTGCTGTTGATCCCGATCCCTTGGAGCTAATCGTTCTGCTGCTTAGACAACCCAGCAGTAGCAAATGCTGGAATATCACCAGTGGCATTTGCTAAAGCAAAATGGGTTCAGAAGGAAAAGACAGTATAGGCCTTGGATTAGGACTAATCCCCAGTATTGCTAGTCACATAGAGCCCGTTCAATGGTTTGCTCTTAATATTTCATATTTTATTAAAGGTGAGACCCATAAAACAACCTTCATTCAGTATTGTTATTAAAAAGGACTGGATAGTGGTAGGCCACAGAGTATCAAGCCAATTAAAATTGGTGATATATTGAATTTATGGGTCTGAGACCATCACTTCTCTGGTACTCAGCACCCCTGGTCAAAATATCCACCATGTTAAAATAAACACTTGTATGGGGTCATATCTCTCAGTACAGCTATATGTATTGGATGGATCCTATTCAGTATATTTAATACATGTTGTATTTAACTTTATCGTTTTATTTGCTTCAGCTCAATGGCTAAAGATTCAGTGTTTTAAGCAATTAGTCTAATAGTTACTATTTCAAATTCTGCCACGAAATTACTATGTGTTCCTAGCATATAGGTTCTCAGTTTCTCTGCACTTCTAATCTTCTGCAGTTTGACTGAACACAATGTATATTATAGCAATTAACGTCTAGCAGTATGATAGTAACTAATGTATAGATGCTGCCGCTAACTTTCTACAGATCGGAATCGTTTCAATTCTCATGTCTATGCTTCCCTTCTGAAAGAAACGCTGTTGTAGGCAATTCGTCACTTGTAAGCTCGTATTCACATCTTCTGCTAACTTGCCCTCATTACTTTCATTTAGCCTCCTAATAAATCTCCACTGCTATTATTGCTGGTCACTGTGAGATATAGCTTTTTCTCCTTGTCTCAGTACGTTTACAGCTCCTATGCGGATTTCCTTTCAGCTGAATACTTGGTAAATCAATACGTCAGATCAATCGCTCGTTCAATTTTTAAGCTGTGCTTGGGCTAATTTATCCCCAGCTGCCCAACGTGTTTCGCCATGTTGGATTATGGCTTCATCAGGGACTAAAGAAAAACATATAATGAAATGTTGGCCAGTAGGGCATAATTTTTTTTTATCTCAAGGCTTATTTTTTGGCAAGCCCATGGCCTACAAACCAATTTTTTTTTATCATGGCTTGTGTTTAATAAGTCTAAGTCCTACATTTTTTTTTTCTCAGGGCTTGTGTTTAACAAGTCTAAGTCCTACAAATTAATTTGTCTCAATGCTTGTGTCTGGCTGACCTAAGTCTTGCACACACAAATATTTTTCAGCCTTTTTGTAAGCCTGCTACTATGCTGCTTAGCCATTTATTTATAAAGAGAAAAAATTAATACATTAAAAACGGCTAAAAATTCTATAATGAATGTGTCAGATGTGCATGGTAGTGTGATTGATGTATATAACTGTACAGTTGTAATCAAAATTATTAAACCCCTATTGAAAATCAGGTTTATTATGAAAATGTACAGACTTTCAGCTGTTTGCAATGAACAAATCAAACAAAAGCAACTGAAGTAGCTCAACACAATGAATGCTTCAAGTGGTTTCCCCAAATTCAACTTAGAATGCAACTTATTCAACCCCTTCATGGCAAGCATCTTTAGTACTTAGTAGAGCACCCTTTTTTGTTATGACCTGCTGCAAATGAGATACATAGCCAGACATCAGCTTCTGGCAGTGTTCATGAAGAATCTTAGCCCATTCCTCATGAGCAATGGCCTCCAGTTCAGTAATATTCTTGGGTTTGCATGCTGCAATGGCCTTCAAATCCCACCAGAGATTTTCTATGGCGTTCAAGTCAGGTGACTGTGATGGCCACTCTAGAATCTTTCAGGACTTCTTCTGCAACCAAGCCTTGGTGAAATCTGAGGTATGCTTGGGATCACTGTCCTGCTGGAAGATCCAATGATGCCCAAGCTCCAGGTTCCTCACAGACGGCATGAATTTTTTTCTTAGGATTTCCTGATACTTCAATGAATCCATCCTGCCTTCCACATGGAGGCCACCTACATCACGTTTTGTAGACGACATCATACTCTATGCCAGTAGTGCTGAATAACTGCAAGAATGTGTCCCTTATACATCACCAGCAATAGAAAACCCTGAAGTTGGAGAGAATTTTCTCTGCTTCCACACTTGGTCAGTAAGTGGAGAGGATCCTTTCAGCACCACAAACAGAATCAGTTCCTTAAAGAGATAGCAATGTCTCATTATAAATTAAGGTTTGATAATTCCTTATACTGTGCAATAATGTTCTGCACCATTTCCAGTGTTCTAATCAGTTTAGTTTATGTGTAATTATATTACAAAGTTCTCCCCTCCCATCCCTATTCTTTTCTGCGACAGGATTACATATGTGAGGGAAGAAGAATGAAATCTGTAAAAGGGGCAGTAGGGGGAAATTTTATACTATAATTACACATAAACTAGACCAATTACAACACTGGTAACAGTGCAGAGTGTTATTGCAAAATATAAGGAATGATCGAACCTTAATATTTAATGAGGCGTTACCATCTCTTTAAACCTTTGAGTGCCATAGTATTGCCAAAGGACTGGTACAACAACCAGTACATAATCATCCCCACAGCTCTGTATCATTTTTATTAGTCATATATGTTGTGCACTCTCAAGGGAACAAGGCTGGGGTCAGGCAGCATCTAAGGGGATTTATGGCTACCAGCTACCCACCAGACTTGTTCTCTTGCCCAGTGGTAGCCACAGATCCCCAATTTACATGACCATACTTAAGGGAGTGATGCTGTTCGTGGTGCTGACAGGATCCTCTCCACTCCCATACTGACCAAGTGGGAAGCAGAGAGAATGCTCTCAGACTTCAGAGTTGTCTACTGCTGGTGATGTGTAAGGGAGGGCATCCTTTTTACATTACCAGCAATTCAACAACCTTGAATGCTAATGGGACCGTCTCATCCCCTCCCCTTGCATCCTTAAACTTTCGTAGGATAGTGTAGCAACAGCACCACTATAATTTCAGGCCAATGAGATATTGCACCTAAAGCATTCAAGTTTGAGCTACAATAAATTTTGAATAAAAAAACATCTCAGCAATGAGAGTACTCTTATAGTACTCAGAAGGATACACCCAACAATATAAATGTAACTATATATTAAGTGTTACTATCCCTCAATGCCTCATTACAAATTATGGTATGATCATTCCTTATACTTTGTAATAACGCTCTGCACCACTGAAAATGTTCTAATCAAGCTAGTCTATGTGTAATTATAGTATAACATCCCCCCCCCCCCCCTTTTACAGACGTCAATCTAAACTGGACAGATCGCAACAAGGGACAAACTTCTGTCTATCAGTATAAGGAAAACCCTGCACCCTTAGATGAAGGAGACCAGGTTTTTCCTTATGTTGATACAAGATTGTCCCTCGTCGCAATCCGTTTGGTCCTGCTTTCTGCTCTGAGGAATGAATAGGGGCGGAAGTAGAAAACTTTTTAATATAATTGCACATAAACTGGACCGATTAGAACATTGGCAATGGTGCAGAGCGTTATTACAAAGTATAAGGAATAATCTAACCTTAATTTATAATGATACATTACGATCTCTTTAACGAAGTGCAGCTGTTGTTTGTGGTGCTGAAAGGATCCTCTCCAATCCCCTACTGACCAAGTGGGTAAGCAGAAAGAATGCTCTCTCTGACTTCAGAGTTGTCTACTGCTGGGCAGGGAAGGGCATCCCTTCCACTTTGCCATCAGTTCGACAACCATCCATGCTTATGACTGATTGAGCATCTGCAGCCTCAAGTAGGCTAAGTTGGAACTGTGACTGACAGCAAAGGCAGCTATCGGAACTTGGTGCATTAAGAAATTAACACACAAACATGAGTACGATGGCTCATTATCATGCATTTCCATATGGAAATGACTCATTATGCTGCATTTGCATATGGAAATAGGCCATTATCAATGTGATAAGTGAAAAGTCTGAACCTGTTGAATGCATGCTGGATTGATGTCAATGTGGGCAGATTTTTGTCCGACTGATGGGGATGTGATGTTGAAGAGACTTTAGTGCATACTGAAGATATGCCTTCGACACCGATCCAACAGGATATTGCCATTATGAGCCCTCTTCTTTCTTTAGTGCATCTTGGCCAATGTGTTGGTGGCTCCTCTAGCCTTGAAGGAGCTAATAGCATAATTTAAACCCTTAACGACCCTTGATGGTCATAGTACGTCATGGGTCGATCTGAGTTAACGACCCATGACGTACTATGACCATCATGGAATTCCGGGCTCCCCCCTCTGTTGCACGCCATTCAGGGAGTCCGGAATCTGAAAAAAAAAAAAGCTCCGTGGTCCTTTAGTGACCGCCGCATGCCTGCGCGGTTGGTCGTTAAGGGGTTAAATTCATGGAACTTTTCATGTATGAAGTTGTTCTTATTATATCAACCTCAATATATAGGTGGGACCTTATTTTTTTCCTGTGAAAAAGAACAGGGACCGTTTTACTTTATACCTGTTTATTTTGTATCTTATCTAATTAAAATTGACTTTTTAAATTAATGCACAATTTTTGTTTTTTAAATTAATGCACAGATGTAATTAGTGCTGTAGATAGAAATACACTCCTGCATGTACCAGATCAGGCACAAAAGTGGTCAAACACTTTGTTGTTATGCACAGCCCTCAAACCTGCACAGTCTAGTATATGTAGACCATTTAAAGGGAAAGACTAATATGTAGATACACTTGAGACAACACTGGAATTGGTAATTAACAAATTTAGAACCAGAAAATAACTGTTTCTTTCGAAGAGTCCATAAAACATCATCAATGATTTCTTGGCAGCCAGTGCCTGTGTGCGTTAATAGATGATGCCTGAAGTTTGTTCAGAAACATGGGTATGAGTTTGATACTATGACATTGCTCCATTCAGTGGTTTGTTTGGATAATCTACTGTACATGGCTTTTGTAGGGACCTAAAAACCCCAAAAGAAAACAAAAAAGCCCTTCCTACTACAACAAGACATCATTTTGAATTGGGCATAAACATAGTGATTTGATTCATAAGGAATGCATGGAAGGACCTTCAAGATTTGAAGTATAATAGTACATGAGTTATGTCCATGAAATTATGTACATTATAAATTCCTCGTGGGTGCATAATAAGGCTGATGTATTAGGGACAATTGGAGTAATTCTAGAGCAAATGAGGTGTACCATAGGGGACAATTAACATTTCCCATTGATTTAAATAGGGCTTTTAACCCCTTCAGTGCTAGAGAGATTTCCAGCTCATCGAGAAATCCTCCTGATGAAAGGCATATTGCCTGGAAATGTGCTGCGGTATTAGGATATAATTATACTTTATTTTATGATCGATTGTAATGAATTGGCATTTTTATTAGCGTATATATTTTTAAAGCCAGCCTGTAGGTTATTTCTTATTATACTTACAACGCAACACAGACATTAAAATTGTTCTTTCTGCCCATATCGGTGTTACTTTGAGTTGGTCTGGTAAGTTAACAAAATCAGTTATATTTACCATCACGTAACTGTTAGAGTCAACAGATGAGAACTCTGATTTTGTGTTATACTGATTATATAACAAGAGGGAACTCTATAGCTGGTTACCACCAATTGAATCTGCATCTTGAGCTAAAGTGTGTCACTTATTTATCAGAGTGACCAACTTTTATGTGAGTAGTCATTTGGCTGTTTGGAAAGATATATATATATATATTCGTATTAATGAGTAAAAACAAGGTTAACTTTCCATCTTTTTTGCTTTAACTCAATGGGAAGACCCTTCTAGAATCCATGGGATTAAAAGCCCCAGGAAAATCAATGGAAAATGTTGAGAGTTTTTATCTGTCCCCTTAGGTGTGGTTGCTTTACCCCAAAGTATTCCAGTTCTTCTAAGTGTATCAGCCCCAATATGTTAAGTTATTGCATGATCAATACTGTGGTTCACTTCTATATGTTCCCCAGATACCAGTACCAGACTGGTCCATTATTATATCTCTATATGCAGTAACAAAAAAGAAGTTGTCATGTGAAAGTAGACAGACTGGAATATGGAGGTTGATTCTGGACTACTGTATACATCTCAGCAGCCCAGCCAATCATTTTTCATATTGCCGACTTTAACAATCTTCAGGCTTTTGTCTTCCATTTTAAGGTAGTACCAATCTTTGAAGAAATAACTGTAGCCTGCAAAGAAAGGAAAAAGTCTTAAGAAAAATCCAAACTAAAAGATACAAATTTACAACAATAATTCAATTACTCGCTCACATACATTATGGATAACAGAGAAATAGTGATGTACTGCAAGTGCTCATTTGTATATCATTACTCAAAATTCCTTCGCTACAGTGGATGATTTCTGTGCTATGTGGTTCTAATTTAAATAGGGTATTGAATTAGTTTCAAGGAATATCCTCCCAACATTAGGAGCTTACACTGTAAAAATATATTTTTTATGAAGCCTGAGGCATTCAAAAATACTTATAAGCAAGATCAGGCTGGTCTGAATGTGTGGTTGTAATGGACAATGATGTGCTCAAGAGCCATTAAAAATAATAATACGCATGATGACTGCACATCTTGTTTTTTATGGTACCGTAGTTATAACTTTATCTACAAGCAGGTAGAAGCCATTCACTTCTGTTCTCCAATCCTTACCTCAATAAAATATTGATATGGCCAGGAACTACCACCATCTCATGTCAGTCATGCATAAAATACTGATTGTTGACAGTGAAGTAAATAGAAAAGCACATCAGTGTTTAGCCATGCTGTTGTCCTTGAGGACACTTACTTACATACTATTCAAACCCATATATGCTATGCTGCTTGTTTTATAGAGTGAAGATACCTGTTGAGATATTGCAGCACTGGAGGCATAAAATTCTGAGGTCTTAAAGCAAGGGGGTATTGACAATGAGATGGGTTTTATGAGGTACCCTTGCCATGATAGGTACTAAGAGCACAACATTATTCATTTTTTTTAAGGCATTAATTTAAATTAATTATTTCTCTTAGGAAGATAAGTTAGTCAAAACCTGTTGCTGCTGCTGCATAGTATAAGTGGTCACTTCCATTGATACTCCAAGGCTGTACTGTCCAAAAATAGGTTTATGATAAAATAATGTTTATTTTTGTACCACTTCAAAAATACTGACATTTGAAATGCAGAAGACATTACAGCAACAAATAGCTATGGGTCTCCTGATAAAAATGGGTAACACAATGTGCTAATTTACCACAGGGAGTCTAGACATACAAAACTTTACCACCCATAAGCTGTAGCTTTCATGTAATATTAAATTACTGCGTAAACTTAAATGGTTTCAAACACTCCGAGCATCAGTGATAAAGTTTTGAAAACTAAGGTTTCTATGTTTCCTGCAAGGAAACTGAATTATCAGTCAGCAATAAAATTCATTAATACCTGTGGTAACCATGGGCCTTGCAAGAAAAATGGGACTTTATAGGTATGGGTTGCACAAAACTACATCTATGTATGGCACTGTGGATCACTGACAGTAAGAATGCTGAAATGGTTATTTGGCTTTAAGTATCTATATCAGTTTCAAAGTTGATTTAGCACATGGGTAAAAATCTCTTTACAGTGAAGGAGCTGAGCTGTAAACGTTCTATTAACTAACCCCATGTGGCTCAAAATAAGAGAGATCTACTGGACAATACAGTTCCAGTGTTTTCACTTCTGGGAAATGACTCATTAAATATGGAAAAGCTCAATGAAAAAATATTAAAAGTTTTACTTTTAAACTTACAAATTTTGCAATAGAAGTCACAATGTCAGGACAATCAGAATTCTGACTAAATATACAGTACTGTAACACTTTGCAATTAATTTTACAATATACTGAAAGGTTTAATGGGCATGATTCCAGTAGGCTTGCAAAAGGCAGCCATCTTCAGTTTAATCAGTCAGAAAAATTTCCTGCATTCATTTTCATGGGACAACAACAATTCCCTAAATTTTTTCATGAAAATTCCTGCCCATAGAAAATACATAAAATGTCCGCCTTTTTGCCACTGTTAATATATTCCCCATGAAAACGTTGCTATTTTTCACCTATGTTTTCTATGACTGTAAGATATCCCGCTGCAGTATATTTAACTCTGAGGGCTGAAGTGGAGAAATAAACAGCTGATAGTAAAAGCTGTGAGTCCTAAAGCAACACATGATTAACATTTTGGGGCTGGACTGTTTGCATGGATGATACCAGATTGCTATCAATAAATGGTATTTCTCCAATATAATAGAACAAGGCAGAGGAAAAACACAGGACTGAACAGCACATGAGGGGTAATATTCTCATGAGCAAATTATTAATCTATCTTCATTCTCAATTTGAGCCTGTCACACCATTTCTGTTGCATTTTTTTCTCCCAAAGTCATAGCATGTCCCTCACTAAAAGTTGTTCTTGATCGATCTTGCTAGAGAAAAATCTACAGCAGGGTATCTGAACTGTGTGGAAGATGAAGACATGTCTAAAGCACTGCCAAGCAATGTCCTGAATATGTCAAGAGGAGAAAAATACAGATCAATACCTTTTTCAAGCTTTATGGAGTGAAGACCATTAACCCTTTCAGTGCCAGAGAAGAGTACCCACCTCAGTATTTCTTCAGCTTTACATAGCTTACTGCTTCCAAATTCAGTTCACAACTGTGGTATTGACTTTTAAATTCAAAGTTTTATGGTAAAAGTAAAAAGTTTGACATTTATAGAAAAAGTTTGGGTTTAAAAGAAAAAAAATATGCCCCAGGGCTTGTCCATAGTCAGACTTTTCTTATGTATTGAATACTAATACCGTGCATATTACTTGTTCAGTGGTACATAGGGTGGTACCAATGAATATGCAATATATATATATATATATATATATATATATATATATATATATATATACTGGGGGATTATCCTCCTGAGTAAAACAAGGGTACTCACAGTGCTGAGAGGTGTTTTATTCAAAGATTATTCCTGCTCAAACTTGAATTGTTTTAGATGCAATATTTCAATGGCCCGATATGTTAGAGTGGCGCTCTTCTTACGCCGCACTATGGAGCTTTATGGTCAACTGAACAGAGCTGTCCATAGGATGACATAGCAAACGCTTCACTGTACAATTTCAGGGATTTGAGATATAGAACCTAAAAAAATTCAAGTGCGATTTGCAATAACTTTCGAATAAGATACCACTCAGCACTGGGATTACCCTTGTTTTACTAAGGAAGATAAACCCTACAATATATATTTTATTTGCATATTAAGTGTAACTAACCCTTTAAGTGATTGTAAGAACTTTTTTAAAGATCATAGAATGTGACCACTATTATATGCAAAACGTGATATAGCATATATATGCCTCCTCTATGCATTTTCCTATTATAAGGATATCTCCTATCTGGGCAAAAACAGACTTTATGGACACCCTTGTAAAGAAATGATTAACTTACCAGCTTCACTATGGTCCATCACTGCATCTAAATGATCTGGAACTCCATTCCATGCATCTGCAATCAATTTTGGGAAACCAGGGTCCATTTTTCTCTTTACTTCATTGTATCTAGGGAAATAAGCACAACATAATTAATGTTACAATATAATGGGGCAGTGTGGAAAGAAAAGTAAGCGGTACAGTGTGCCAAGACTACACAACAGCAAAAAAATCAGATAGAAAATTAATTTTGGCAACCAAAATTATTTAGGAATTTCAGAAATTTTCAGCCAAATTCTGTATAAGAAATTGTATTTAAATCTCTCATACCCTCAAGTACCGGATCTCTGTCCACATAACACATCACAAAACAATATTTATGATAATAAAATATGTTGTGAAAAAAAGTACTTTGCAATTGTCCAATGGAAGCCCAGTATGGCATGAGGAATAAAGAGCTAAGGGGGTTAAAAAAACACATGAACGCCTAGGTTTGTGTTTCACCATGAGTCCCATGGCATTAGACTTGTCCAGAAAAAATACCCTTTAACTTTGACAAAGCAGTCCAAAGTTGTAATAAAGTTAAAATACCCCCACCCAGAAAAGACTCAAAAGTTGCTTATTTGACACATAAAGGGTTAACAAGGAGAATACAAGAGAGAGAGAGAAGGAGAGTCAGCTTCTGTTAGTATAAGCAAAGAAGCAGCAGCCAAACTGCCATCAATCCAATCAGCAAAAATCCTGGGAAATTTATTTTTTATATTATTTACACTGAGCAAACTGTGGCTCCTTAGCCACAAAATGTGGCAAAATACAGTGCGCTGGACATAGAACATACTGGCCCATTGATAGAGCATGGCCAGTGGTGAAGAAAAAGCTCAGGCTGCCCTTTCTGCCATAAACAGGTGCAGGTATATGTCTCACACAACCTTTCCAACTCATGTCTATGAGACAAGGAAGTTCAGCATTGAGGAACAGACTTGTCATAATGTCAACCTTCACAGGGAAATGGTACAGAAATACTCCTATGAACTGAACAATCCAATTCCAGGTGTGCCAGTAATGGGAGCCTTCCTAATGGGGGATTATATAGCCCCATATCTAAGATAAAAAAATAAAAAGATCTAAAAACAAAGAGTAGTGCCAGCTTACTCCTCTCTGCTTGAGAGGCCAACTGAATCTAGGTAGGCAGGGGGTTGAGTTGGAGGAAGAGGAGGAGGTCTCCGTTTCAAAGACCCTGTCTTGCCTTCTGGAGGAAGGGAGCTCAAACCATGGTTGCTCTGTTCCATATATACATGCCCTCATCTCAGCTATTGTGTATTCACTGGTTCTCATATAATAAGTTCACAATATTTTTTTCAGGGATCCAAAATCCACCCTCTCTACCCTCAATAGTTCGTCTCAGATCAGGGACACAAATTATATTTCAGAAAACGTATAATTCAGAAGGGACAGTGGCAGCATTTAAACATTATTAGAAATGTAAACAATCTGCATAAGGGACAATAAGTATAGTTAAAACTGGAAAATAATTGTTAATAAGAGCAAGTGCAATTTCAAAAAGTCTTCAAAAACATACATACATGGTGCAAAGATGAAGAGGGACAATGTTATTCCTTGAAAGCTGATAAGGATAAGTTGATTAGTGGGGTAAGACACTGATAGATGTCTTGTATATGCTACTGAAGTATAACTTTTATAGTTTTAGTGTAATCTGGATTGAAAATGTATCCCTCTCGCCCCTTTTAGCTACATCAGTGCTCCAGCTGACATACTTGGATTCTGGTCTGCTGACCGGACAGCTCGTCTGGAGAGCTGAAATAGCATTACATACAATGTAAATCTTCATGATAATGGTCTACTGCCTCAAACCAGGCACACTTTGTAGACCATTGTCATGAAGATCTACATTGTATGCACTGCTATTTTGGCTCTCCAGATGAACCGTCCGGTCCGCAGATCAGAAGCCAAGTATGTCAGCTGGAGTGCGGGAGGGATAAACTTTTGATCCATATTATACTAAAACTTTAAAAGTTATAACAAAAAAGAGATGCTTTGCTTTATTTATTTAATAACTAAAATATTAAAGGTTATATAAAACAAGTATTACTATCCCTTTAAGAGCAAACTATTAAGTTCTGTTCTTTCTCGGTGTGTGCTTGTCACGACTCCTTTGTTTTTGTTTTTTTCAGCTGTTGCTGCTCTATAAATATATCCTTAGTCTCTTTCCACAATGGATGGTAACCAACATTACCCTCTGACTGCTGAGGTTCAGTTCATACATCACTGAGAAATCAGTCTTAATAAAATGAGCCACTTGAGTATAAAACATTACAGACATGAGAGATGGGCAGGGAGAAATAGACAGAAGAGAGAAGCAGCATGTGTGAAGAAAAAAAAAATGAGTTAGGAGATGTAGAAAAAGTAAAGACTGAGAAATTTATGGGATGAATATATAGAGTCAAGAAAGATATACAGAGACACAAGTCACAAAGAGGAAAAAGAAAAATGGCTGGCAAGTTATAGTGGGAAGGTATGAAAGGGAGAAAGAGAGGCAGAACATACAAAAAAGAGGGGGATGAAATTCATCATGATAAACACTTATGGGACAGTGTTACCAATAAGTCAGTCTATAATTTTAACTTGTGGAAGAACAGATTTACACAAATGTATATTTGATATGTGTCATAATAAAGACACAGCTTTTTCACATTGAGATGGTTTAGGCTACTGAGTGTTTTTAGTGGGTAGGGAAGAGTAAAAGTGAATTATGTTCCTGTAGGAATTGTAGGAAGTTGGAAGAGTACACAGAGAGCACAGGCACATAAACACACACACACACTCTTCTCCAAAATGTGAAAAATCAAGGTGAAAATGTAAATTCTTGCTGGAGGCTTTACTGCAAACTGAATTCTGCTGTGGGAAGTTTTGCCCAACCCTAGTGGTGTGACATAATAAACCATAAAGAGAGTGAGTGTGTGTGTGTGTGTGTCACAACCCTCCTGTAAAGGGAACCAGGCAATGCAAGTGATCCCTGGCCATTGTTGCCAGGTTTCTCTCTCTGCCATGTAGCTAATAAGAGAGCAGCTAGGTTGGTCCAGGGTAGCAGGGATTCAGTGAATGGTAGTCAAAGGGGACTCACAGGGAGCATATATTATATTATATTATATATATATATATATATATATATATATATATATATATATATATATATATATATATATAACAAAAAATGGTGATCATAGCGAGAAGAGATGAACATGCAGTGACCAATCAGTGAGCTGCATACATTTCGAACTGGGGACCAGGAGGATTGGAGGGAACACAAAGATACAATTTAAAATTGTAAGCCAGTCTCCAGCCAGTGGAAATTGGAGTGACAAGGAATGACCAAGCGGCGGCCAATCAGAAGGCTGCCTGCATTTTTACTGGGGACCGGAAGGTATGGAGGGAACAAAAGACACTGTGAACACAAAACACAGTTTAATCTTGCTGTGCTGATCTCCAGCCAGCAGGGATCAGAGTGATATGAGATGAGCAAGCGATGACCAGTCAGAGGACCTGGAGACTCTGGCTGCCCTGGCTTTGAAAATGTATTGTTGTCAAGCAGCCAGAGAAGGAGTAGGGACAGCAGGCTGCAGAGGGCCAAGGAACATGGGGCACACCAGTACATATGATTCCGTAACGGAATCTGTGTTCCACTACACCCACTTTTGTTTAGCCACCCCTAGGCTGTAGGTTGAGGGGGCATAAGAAATAGTGATTTAAAAGACCCATTTTTACCTCAACTTACCCAATGGGGAGGAGGGGAGGCTGGGTCAAATTGATCCCCACCAACTGGCCAACAACCTTCAGAGCAAGTAGAGGGGATTTTGATATAAAATATTTGTGGGTCCTATGATCTCCTAACTCCATTTCAAACCTCCCCATATCACACAGATCATTAAAGTAGATACCAGTCCCCGGCTAAGATTTTACAGTTTACCCATAACCTCTCACTTGCGGAAATTATCCCTGCTTCCTTTCATCATATAAATAAGTAATAATTGTGACGTTACCTCCAAAACTTGTCCCCGGCAAATAAGTATGTTTTCTTGTTCTTGCTCCAGTTGAATGCAGCATCCACACGTTGAACATCAGAGGGCAGTCCCAAACTGGTCAGCGGTTTTGGATAACCTTGCTGTAAAGTGCTTGAAGAGTAAACCCAGTACTCATTTCCTACAGGCGGGAAAGATATTTACTCAAAAGCAAATGGAAGGATGAATGACAGAAATCGTGAGGAATGAGTGAAAATGTATAAGAAGAAATCATTAAAAGTACAAAACTACGTTTGTGACATATAAAATGATGTGATATATGAAAGAATATGCTGTTTTGTCTACATTATATAAAGAAACATGGAGCAACTGTAGGGCAAATGATCTGCACCATATGTAACAAAAGAAAAACCTCCATTCATTTAAAATGAGCTTTTAACCTCATGGATGCTATTTTGAATGTTTTGAATTTTGTAGTGCAGTGGTGTAAACATTTTTCAGTCGTGGGCCAAATGATCAGAAAACCACACGTATGTGTGTATTGTTTTATTTTGTTTTTTAATTGAAAACGATGAATTGTCTTCCTACATTACATTACCAAGAAATTTAATTTGTTAAAAATAGGGGTTTTCAGAAAGGCTTTAGAAATATACACTGTCACATTTTGCTGCACAGCATCTCGAACATGCTTAGTGTAGTAAGCAAAAAGGATAATGAAATATGAAAGCCACATATTTCATGAGTACACTGTTCATGTATAGGCTCACAAACAAATGTCTGTCATTGCGAACCTACAATGCTAACAACACATAACAGAATTTATAATTGGCATTTTCAGCTCAATTTACAATGACGTTCTCATAGCAATAATAATAATAATAATAATAATAAAAAGTTAGAATGGTTAGAGGGTTAGATGAGAAAAGGAGAGGGAGATACAAAACAGGATAGGGTAGGTGGTGTATATGAGGAAACAAGAAGGGGCATCGGGGTAGAGGGAGGATGGGCTAGTTCATCTAATAGGGAGGTGCCTAGGTTACAGCATGATAAAAAGCACATAAATATTTCAAAAAATGTGATTCTTCAGAAAAGCAGTAACATAAAATGCATGTATGTAAATGATTGTAGTCTGCCTGGTAAGATGGGGAAACTGGAATTGATTAGTGAATGAGCAGTATGATCTAACTGGTGTGACTGAAACCTGGTTAGAAGATACACATGACTTGGCAGTTAGTCTAGAGGCGGGGATAAGGTTACTAAAAGAGGCGCCTATACGTAAAGCATGCCAAAAAAATAGTATTATGGAAGATATTAATAAAGGGCTCAGTGAAAACGTAGAGGCTCTGTGGGTTGAAATACACACTAGAAGCATACGTAACAAAGCAATATTAATGGGAATTTGATAGAAGCCACCTAATATTGGGGAGTTTGAAGAAGCCCAACTGTTGCTGCAAATGAAAAAGGCTTCTCAGTTAGGAAATGCAATGTGATATTTCAACTATCCTGAACTTGACTGGACAGCACAACAACTGGAAATCATTTTCTAACTATGATTTATGATTAGTTCATGTCTAGGTGATGAGCTAAACAATTCTGAAATGGTAAACAATATACAGGTAAGGGAACATTTCAACAGCATTGACCACAGTATGGTATCCTTTTTTATAAGAAACCCATTAAAGTGGATCTTTCACCTCTAATCTTAATGCCCCCATGTAATGAATAATCCTAAACTGACTATATGTTTTGTTTTTATTTTGTTCCAAATCCTTGTATTTTAAGAAACTTGAATTAAAATGTTTGCTTTGTGACTTAAGATTGGAGGTCTCAAAACTTGTACTGCAGGCATGTAATTTCATGCAGTTCCCTGTGCAGAGCTAAGCCCACTTAACACCTTCCCATCTGTCCATGTCTACACATTGTGAAAGGGGCAGGGACTTACAAGGTGATTGGTGGGCTTCACAACGAGGGGAGTGGTGTCAATCATGTTCCATGTTGTAAAGATGGCCGTGCTCACCCTCATCGATGCGCTCCATAAGTGAGGTACTTTTCTAATCTAAAGGAACATTTTTTTAAATGTAAAAAGGGTCAAGTGGGACTCGACTATATACATTATATATATTGGGAGAAGGTTTATTGTAGATGATAGATCCACTTTAACAAGGGTTTAAACACTCACCTGTATAAAGGATAATTTTGTGAGCAGTATTAAGCGACATTCAATGGCATGTAATCTTCAAAGATAAAAATGCACAAGAATGATGGAATTGTTTAAAATTGTCTTAGATAAATACTGTTCTAATTGCTGCAACTGAGTCATCTAAGCAGCAGGATTAAGCTGCTGCGGCCACTATCCCTAGTGTCACTGAACATCAACATCATAACATGCCCCAAGTTCAATTCAAAATATTATTAGCACACATTGAAAGGCCCTGAGGGGGATAAAAACATAAAAGAAATTATCCCAAAAACGCCTACATTTGTTTTCAGGAAATCATCAGATTTAACAGAAATTTGCTCCATCTATAGTGAAAAAGAGAAGCAGGGACACACCTTTGAATTCAAGCTTAACCCCCGCCCCCCACACCTCTAGGCAATTTTAGATGTGGGCATAATAGAGGTTTGAAATGTAATCATATTATGCATTGGAAAAATATTTTCATCTCTATGAAGACTTTCCACATATATTCCATCAAACATTTTATCAGTTGCTGCATGAAATGCATAATTTATCCGTTAGAATGGGGCTGTGGTAAACAGTACATAGAACAACATGTTACATGACCTTTGAAAGAAAGATTTAGAGAACATTGTAATAATATCACAAAGGGAAAAATGAACCATGCTTTGTAGAAACATTGCCAGAAATGCAATGTGTATAGTGAATAAAGAGGCAAATATAGTCGTTGATACCTTTATTGGCTAACTAAACAGTTTTAAGATGCAAGCTTTTTAACATGCCTGAGGAAGAGACCTGAGATGTCTTGAAAGCTTGCATCTTAACCCCTTAACGACCCTTGACGGTCATAGTACGTCAAGGGTCGATTTGACTTAATGACCGATGACGCACTATGACCGTCATCGAATTCCGGGCTCCCCCCGCGGCTGCACACCTTTCGGGGAGTCCGGAAGGCAACAGAGCAATAAAAAAAAATTGCTCCATGGTCGTTCAGTCGGGTTGCAGCGCGGATTCCCCGGTCCTTAAGGGGTTAAATCTGTTTAGTTATCACCACCTATATTCACCTCCTGTATTTCTATGGCTAACACAACACCAATTCTCATCTGTTATAGGGAATAAGGCTTTCACAGTATCAAAATCACTGGAATTTAATATAATCCTCAACAGATTAGTGGGGGGCAGATTCCAGATGTTGGCACAGAGAGAGAGAGTTTCTGGATTTTTAATTTAGACGCCATGTTTCCAGAAGGTATAAATAAGGACCTAGAGTTGTGATGCTTTAGTTGATCTTTGCCTACTTTTTAGATACTATTTTGATCTATACTACTTTATGGAAGGGTGTTCCCCTGTATTTTCGTTTTAGAACTGTATAGAGACTTATTATGTAATTGAGTATGGATTTTTGTGTGCAAGTAATGATGACTCCTGGGCAACTCCAAAGTGGGTTGAGCAGGAAAGGGTATTTTTTAATAGAGCCTATTCTATTAGATTCCTATTTATAAAATTGCTTTATTTGGGTGGAATCCTTGTGAGGAGGAAAGGGTTAGGGAATTCTCTAAATTAGGATTGGAGTCTGCAAGGGATCTAATTTTTAGGGGGGATATAATTGATTGGGAAGAATTTATAAAACGTTCTAACTGTAGTGATAATTAAAAGGAATTGCATTTTAAAATTAAAATTATTTTGTCATATTTAGGGAACTATATTAATGTCCCTTTGTGTCCTTTTGAACATCTAGTGTGATTCTGGGAAAAAAAAGTGTTTCCGAAATTTATAAGATTTTAACACTAAAGAATTCAAAACTGATTTGTATGTTTAGATGGCAAGAATTTCTAAATGCTATATTAATATTTATTTGAGGGAACAATCATATTGTATGCTACATTTAACTTATTTAGTACTTTTGAAGCTCTCAAGAATGTATCCAGATCATACAGATTTATGCTTTAGGGATTGTAAGGAAACAGGCTCATTTATGCATATTTGGTGGTAGTGTAGGTAGTATAGAAAAGTTCGATCTGTCTGGAATAGAATTTATAACTTATTATCCAAAATCTTTGATAAATCTTTTGAATATGGGCCTTCGGAGGCCTTGTTGGGAAGAAAAATTACTTGTTTATCAAAGTACGAGAATAAATTGTTAACCTTAATATGTTTGCCAGTTACAATGTCTATTGCTACACAATGAAAATCTATACAATTATCGTGGTCCAAGATAATAAACAGCATACATCAAGTATGTTACAGTGGGTATTTATTCTTCATAGAAATGGATTGTTATAACAAATTTTTATTAAATTGGTCTCCATGGCTGGATTCTGTAGAGGGAAAAGAGTATAAGAATTTACTCCAGGCTTAGAGTTATTTTTTTATTTGTTAATAATATGTCTAAAAATTAAATATTTAATGTATTTATAAACTGAATGTTTTCCTTAAAATAATAAAAAAACTTTCTGTTAAAAAAAAAGTATGGATTGAGGGTTTCAAAGTGTTATGTATCTATATATTAAGAGTGTAATAAGTACAAGGCTATGCTAAACCTATGTACAAATGTCATTAAGTACATGATTTACCACTGTGACTAAATAGAGGGATATTGGGACAAAGGTGTATATATATATATATAAGAGAACAGGAAGCATTCCCTATCATTGTACAGATGAGAATCTATGGAGTGCTATATGTACAGAAGGAGGCTTATTATCTATATGCTGTTCTAAATGGATATAAATAATAGGAATATCCAATATAAAAATTTGCTAGAAAGTTTGTAACGACTCAGTCATGCGCGTGCTGCAGTCATGCGCAGTACAGACTGCCAGTGACGAGGCTAATACAGAGCGGGGCTCTCTGAAGGACTGATCATGACTGCACCATGACTGGCTGGCAGTGGCACTGTGGCCCATGTAACGGGCACTTCAACTAGTATACTTATAAATAACTAGCAGTGGGGACGGCATTGCCCGTCTGTTTTTTAATTAGTTTTTGGTCATGGCTGTACCGAGTTATTTTACACTCTGCCAGTCAACTGTCTCACACACTTACACCACCCCATACTTTCAGAAATCACACTGTACCAGTGACCCGCTCCCACAACACCCCACACTGTCACAAGTCACACCTTGCCACTTACACCATCCCACACTGTCATAATTCACACCCCGCCACTCACCTCACTACCATACTCAGTCCACCCCACACTGTCACAACTGACACTCTCCTCTCTCCTACACTTGTCCCCTGACACTCACAGCACCCCCACTGTCAGAACTCACAAAACAGCAGTCACGCCCTGGCACTCTGCCACTTACACTGTCAAAATTCACACCCTGCTAGTCACCACTGTCCCACAATTGCCCCCTGGGACTCACGCCACCCCTACTGTAACAAGTCACTCTCTGGCAGTCACCCCATCTCCCATACTCACCCAATTGCCACAAATCACCCACTGGCAGTGACCCCTCTCCCACTCACACCACCTCTAAGTGCCACAAGTGACCCACTGCCAGTCACCCTTATCCCAGAATCATTCCCTGACACTCATACTTTTTCAGTGCCAGCCAGTGTGAGGCACCCTGGGCACATTCATACCTCTCCTACTATAAATAACCCGTGTGAGGGAAATCTCTGCCACCATCACTGTGAATGGCACTGACCTCCCTGGCCACACTCAGGTTCTCCCTGTTGTTGTTCCCTATCCTTACTGCACAAAAACAGTGGTTCCTTCCTCCCATAGGAGCTTCATGCTTTCTCCACTGTCTTCCTGTATTTTGTATGGAGGGTCTCACAGCATGTCAGGCTGTTAATGTGGGTGGTGGTAGTAGGTGGCTCAATGAATTTTGGCGCATTGTGGCTCCTTCTTGTTTGTTCTCCACAGCCACGTGTAGAGCCTGAGATGCTACGAGAGCCTGCATATGAAATAGGGGAGGAAAGAAATAGTGCTGCAGATAGAGGAAGCTACTCTGGGACGAAGGAACCAGAGGCCTTGGAGTAGTTAAGTTAATGAATGTACGTAAGGACGCATGAAAAAGGCTTTGTGCAGTAGGACAGAGGGGCATAAAGTGCTTCTCAATCTCCTTCTACCCAAGCCCCTCCACACCTTTCGAATAGCAGCCTGACACCGAAGATCCCGGGCGCTATGGGGAAGATGGTAAGGATGTGCCCAAGCCATGGGTACTGCTCCCCAGACTCAGAATCTGACAAGTCCGCCCAAGTGATGTTCTGTGGCAGTCAGAAGCGCTCATTCCAGAAGCAGGCCGAAACAGCCGACATGTTCCACAGTAGCATTGCCGAGATACTCCTGCAGTAGCAGGAAACAGAGCACGGGGGCAAAACGCTTCCACACTCACACACCGCCATCTGCTGTATTATCTGTGCAGTAAAATACAGGGCAGGTGGCAACCCTAGTGTGTGTGTGTTGTGGTGTTCTTGTGCTGTGTGTGTGTTCTGGTACTCTGTGAGTGGGGCGTGTGTCTGTGTTAGAAAAACATAGAAACATAGTTTGACGGCAGATAAGAACCATTCAGCCCACCTGGTCTGCCCATTTTCCTACTGTAAAAAAAAAAAAAAAAAAAAAAAAAAAAAAACCTCAAACCTTTTTTGGTCCTTGGTTTTTCTTACGTTAAGGACCGCCTTATGCCTATCCCATGCATGCTTAAATGCTGTCACTGTATTAACTTCTACCACTTCTGCCGGTAGGCTATTCCACTTATCTACTACCCTCTCAGTGAAGTAAAACTTCTTACATTACATCTAAACCTGTGTCCCTCTAGTTTTAGACTATGGCCTCTTGTCCTAACATTTTTACTCCTTTGAAATATACTTCCATCCTGTACTTTGTTGAATCCCTTCATGCATTTGAATGTTTCTATCACATCCCCTCTCTCTCTTCTCTCCTCCAAGCTATACATGTTCAGATCCTTTAGTCTATAATAATATTTCTTTTCCTGTAGACCAGTCACCATTTTAATAGCCCTTCTTTGAATTTTCTCTAGAGTATCAATATCCTTCTGGAGATGGGGTCTCCAGTACTGTACTGTGTGAGTGGGGCATGTATATTAGGGTGGTGTAGCAGTGAGTGGCAGCCATTTTTATTTTTTGCAATCTTGGATAGTGGTGGGCAGGCTGGATAGTGGGGGCTAGCCACTGTACCTCCTGTGAAAATCACGCCCCCATTGAATCACCCAATGGGAGCAGTAACTCCTCCTTACTGCTGTCCCTGGGTGTGTTTTGCCAGGCACACATAAGTCTTCTTTTATATATATAGATACATAGATAAATGAAAATATTTAATATTATAGATGGACTAAACTGTTTAATGAGAAAATCAGCTACTATAAATGGTTATTAAAAGCTATACACCAGACTGTAGGAGTACTAGTATCCCTCCATTAAAAGTTTGAAATTAAATATATCTCAAGAACTTAAAGAAATGGGTGGATATTTCCTTTTGAGTTTCATTGATTTTCCCCTCTGATCTCAGTTTGCCTAATCCTCTACAGGTGAGACTAATATGGTTCACAAAATATAGGAACTGCTCATGGTTGGATTGAATTAGATTGAAGATATTACCATGAGGGTGTGAATTATATTTGAATCATTGTATATATATATACTAGTTGAACAGCCCGTTACACGGGCCACAGTGCCTCTGGCAGCCGGTCGCGGGGCAGTCACTCGCAGTGGAGACTGGCCGCGGCTCGGCTGATACAGAGCTGGACGCTCCTTCGGAGCGCCCAGCTCTGTATCAGCCGTGGCGCGGCCAGTCTCCACTGCGTGTGACTGCCGCACGCGCAGCAGTGTCTACTGCGCATGTCGGGCGTTACACACAACTTAGCGAATTATTATATAGGATATATATATATATATATATATATATATATATATATATATAAAAATTACATACACAAAGGATATAATATCTACAGCACATGGGTGTTTAAAAGAGCAGCACTTATCAACAAAACCCTTTTTAAATTGTGAGCTCTCTAATTTCAAACTAAAAAAGAAATCAAAAAGCTTAACCAATTGGATTCCTTACATGGTTTGAATTGAATTATTCGACTGAACTATAAGCAACAGTTGTATCCAATCATTTTATGTAGTGTTCCATTTAAGGCAGTTATGCTTCTGTCATTTCTAAATAACTCAGTCTGTACTGAGGGACTCATGTTGCTCACACTGAAAGAGAATTTTTCAAAATGATGTGAGGCTGTTATTTATTATGTTATATATTACGCTTAGACATACAGGGGAAGCAAGCGTAAGTAACAATTAATTGAACTGTTACGCTCATTCATCAGGCTATTGTATGTATTTGTATAAACACTGTATTTCCATGAGTTGATTGGTGAAAATCAACGCGAGGCAATCAATTAAGTAGTCACATATGCTCCATTAATCAATCTAGAAACCAGATTGGTTGACAGCTCTTTTTAAGCTCGGGCCCACCAAGGGATCTGGTTTGTTTTGATACTATCACACTTTGCCTGATGAAGGAGAATATAATAATGAAACAAGTTGCAGTTAATAAGAATCTTTAGACCTTTTCTGATGCAGTTTTATTTTATTATTCTTTATATAATTTTGACCAAGTCAAGGCTTCTACACGTAGGTCCTCTTCTATGAAGTTTACAAAAGAAGTGTGGAACAAAGGATTTTGGATTGACTATTTATATGGCAACTGAGGCATCTGTCCAACATCTTTACATTATTTGTTGGATTAACCGTAGTAGCAATCACGCAAGATTTTTTTCACAATCTCCCAGGACTGTGCTCACCTTATTATAGTATCTACCATCTCTGGATTTACTCTTACTTTGGCAGGTCCATATAGATTTCCAGGGGCCATTTATATGTCTATTAACTTGTGGTATCACTCTCTATATAAGGACCTAACAAATCTTTAAACAAACACACATTTTGTTTTTACCACATGGTCTTTTATATGGTCAATTATACAAAGCTATAACCTTTCAAGTGGATTATTACTGATCTATTATAGCCAAAGTTATCTGATATAACTTCAAATCTGTAGATGGTTACAATAATCTAGCTAGAGTTTTATTAACTCTAATAATTGTAGCGTGTGGTATATACATAGTATCAAATGAAAGCCAATCTTGGCATCATTACTTTCTTAACGCTAGTTATGGTCATTAAAGTGGATCTATCACATATAGATATCTAATGCTCATTAGAGCATTTAGCGAAAAAGTTTAATATGTTAGTCATTTTTTAAAAAAAAACAAACAAAAAAAAAAACAGTTATCTGCACAAAAATTCAAGTTTAAAACATGCTCAGCAGCCTACTTCCTGCTTGCAGCACTGTCTCTGCTCCCATCCCACTACACAGTATCCTCTGATGACGGAGGCTTTCTTTCTCTAAGCTTGAGCGATCTCATTGGCAGAGATCGATATCTAGCCAATGAGATCGCTCCAGCTTAGAGACAGACATCCTCCATCATCGGAGGATGCTGGGTAGTGGGACGGGAGCAGCCTCTGTGCTGAAAGCAGTTTACCGCAGCGGCTAGTGGAAGTAGGCTGCTGGACATCTTTTAAACTTGAATTTTTGCGTAAATAACGAGTTTTTTTAAAAAATGACTAACATATTAAACTTTTTCGCTAAATGCTCTATCCAATAAGCATTAGATATCTGTATGTGATAGATCCACTATAATATACCCTAAAGAGTAACTCTACTTGTCTCAATTGGTTTCAACATGGTTAACAATCATTCAGAGTTGGCACACGATTATAACTTGATTAAGCCATGCAATATGGCTAAAAATGTATACAATTAATAAAACTGATAACATGTCACAGAAGGGGTTATAACTTGGTATGGTCACTGGAGAGTGTTAACGTTATATCAAGCACTAATATTATATTATTCAATAATCATATCCAGTATGAAAAAGCCCTAATACTCCCCACAGTGTACAGATACAATATTATATCACTGTGAGACTGGAGGCAGGGTGTGTTTATTTTGAGAAATGCTAACATAGCTAGATTAGTGTAACTATCTACAGATTAGAAGTTATATCAGATAGGCTTGGCTACAAAGATTTCATAGATCATTAATAATCCAAAAGGTTACAGCTTTGATAATTGATCATATAAAAGACCATGTAGTAAAAAACTAAATGTGTGTGTGTTTAAAGAGTTGGTAGGTCCTATAGAGAGTGAAACCACAAGTTAAAGGGATAGTAATACTTAAAATGTAAAAAAAATATGTTGTAGGGTTCATCCCCCTGAGTAAAACAAGAGTACTCCCACTGCTGAAAGGTATTTCATTCAAAAGTTATTTTTTTTTTTTTTGTACAGTGGCACTGTTGCTACACGATCCTATGGAAAGCTCTGGTCCCGGGACCATAAATCTCCATAGGATGGTGTAGCAACAGCGCCACTGTACAATTTCAGGCCACTGTGATATTGCACCTAAAAAATTCAACTTTGAAAATTAATAACATTTGAATGAAACAACTTTCAGCAGTGAGAGTACTCTTGTTTTACTCAGGGGGATAAACCCTACTACATATTTTTTTTTTACATTTTAAGTATTACTATCCCTTTAAAAGAGATATAAATGGCCCCTGGAAATCTATATGGACCTGTCAAAGTAAGAGTAAATCCAGATAGAGTAGATAGAAATGAAACTGATAAAGAAATGATGAGAGATTTTAAAGAAAAGATGTCAAGTGGTGCACCCTTTTGGCATATCCAAAGTCATAGTTACTTTTCAAGAAAGGCCGTGCCAGAGCTTTAAAATCAGTTCACTTTTACCAGTAGCTGTACTGCAGCAGGATCACAGCCATAGGAAACATAAGGGGAAACTGGCAAGTTCTCACAGCAGTTTCATTGGTGGTAGTAAATAGGTGGACATGTTCATGAGTTTTATATCTGTAGGAATTTCTGAAGAAAAAAGAACAACTGTTGTGTTTCCTTGAAAATTCCCATTAAAAGAACTGAAAGTTATTGTATTGTTGTGTAAGGTATGAGGTCACTTGAATATAGGAAGTGTGTTTTTCCCTGAGAATAAGACGTTAGTATTATGTATTGTAATGGCAGATATAAACTTCATTTATAAGCTTTTGAGTTTGCACAAGACAGCAGAATATATTTATGATAATTCTATGCAACACAGAAACATGGGCATTAACAACAGATATATATATATATATATATATATATATATATATATATATATATATATTTATTTATCATCCATTATACTCTTTTGTTAGCTAATGAAACATTGCCTGTCCTAACAGGGAGGTATGTGTTACATCAGTAAGTTTATGTAATACTGAAGTTTTGAAAACCCTGTTTATGTGATTTCAAGATAAACCAAAAGAAACATGTGGAAAGCATTAGATGACCCCACACTATGAGTCAATTTGATAGTCTTGTGGCTTATGTTGAGCATTTATTTTTGCACACTCAACATATTCTAGAAATGAAACTAGTTTAACCCTGAGCCAGAAAAGCATCTTCACCACAAGCAATGCTTACTTAAAGTTCTGCCCACAGTATTTTTTAGCTATGTTTATTGGAAGAAAAAATGTCAAACTCTATAGTATAAACAAATGTAAGATGTTATTGGTTATAGCCGTGATTTTTAAGCGTAATGACAGAAGCATAAAGGAAAGCGAGACATTGGAGTGTGGCTATTGCTTGACAGAGAATTCCACACTATGGTTTCTTAAAATGGCTGGGACAGAACAATTAGTCCCTACTAAACATAGCGTCATATCTGACCTTCTTGAAGTAAGAGGTTAAATAAGTTAAATAGTTGATGAGGCTGAAAAAAGACATGCATCCATCAAGTCATCCACCATGCTAAATCAATCCGGTTGATCCAAAGGAATGAAAAACAAAAAACATTGAAGCCATTTCCAATTAAGCCCCAAGCAGGTAATAAAATTCCTTCCTCGCTCCAAATGGCAGTCAGATAGTTCCCTGAATCAACAACCTGTCTGCATTGAATCCATGTGTCATAATTCTCAATATTGTTCTGGGATTGATAGGTATCCATTGCTTTTTGAAAGCAGTTACAGTATCTGCAAGTGCAATATCCTGAGGCAAAGAATTCCATGGATTTACTGCCCTTACTGTAAAAATCCCTGTCATTGTTTTTGTCAAATGTGCGTTTCCTCTAGTCTTAATGGATGACCTCTCATTCTTAGCTCTGCTCTTTGTGTAAATAATTCACTGGATAGTTCTTTTTATTGACCTTGAATATATTTGTAAATAGTAATCATATTACCCCTTAGACGTATTTTCTCTCATGTAAACAAAGCCAGTTTGGCTAGTATCTCTTTTTAACTCATATCCTCCAATCCCTTTATCAGTTTTGTTGCATGTCTCTGCACTTTTTCCAGTTCAATATTGTATTTAAGAATGGGTGCCATAAACTGTATTCCATATTCTAGATGAGGCCTTACCAAGGATTTACATACTGTAGATGTAGAATTATATTAGCATCCCGTGCATTTACGCCTCTTTTTATGCAGGATAGTACCCTATTTGCTCTTGCAGCAGCTAAGTGACTCTGCACACTGCTGTGAAGTCTATCATCTATCGGTACTACTAAATCTTTCTCAAATGAGGATTCCTTAAGATGTTTACCATTTAGTGTATATGTAGCATGCTTGTTTCTACAGACCAACTGCTTAACCTTACATGTATCTACATTAAATGCCATCTGCCACTTTTCTGCCCATTCACTCAGTTTATCTAAATCCTTCTGCGGAGGAAAATATCCAGCCCCGTATGTATTTCCTTACATAGATTAGTGTCATCAGCAAAGACTGAGACACTGCTTTCAAATCCAGCTTCTAGATCATTAAACAAATTAAGTAAGCACCCCTCCTGATGTCCCTCCCAATGAGGTCTGAATAAAAAATAATGAAGAAAAGATAATAATAATCCTTTGTGTGCTATAGGGGTGTCCAGTGCATTCCAAATACATGCATTGGACCCTCTGTGGCACACAGAATGTCAATTTTATTTTTTTAGTTATTATTTTTTATTCATCCTTCACTGGGGGGCATCAAGACCTCAATGGCATCTATGGGAGACCCACTAACTAGTGATGAGCGAGCACCCCAATGCTCGGGTGTTCGGGTGCTCTGACCGAGCACCCCCTGAGGCTCGAGTGCTCGGCCGAGCACCCGAGCCCCATTGAAGTCAATGGGAGGACTCGAGCATTACACCAGGCACCCCCTGCTCTGATGAGGGGAGGGTGCCTGGTCCATAGGAAAATGGCAGTAAAGGATGGAAACACCACAGAAATGGTTCAGGGACAGCATAGGGAGGATGTCTGGATGCATCTTGGACTCCAACATCGCTGCTGGGAACGATCTTTCGCCCGTAGTACGCCATTTTTACAGACTGACCATAAAACACACAAAAAGGAAAATAAAAACGACTTTAGGCGAAAAATTGTTACCAAACAATATTTGCTGTATATTTACTTGTATATCATCTGCAAATTCTCCCAAAAATTTCCTTGATTTTCTGAAGTGAGGCCATGATTAAGAGGGAAACGTGCGCAGAGGCAAATTATCCCAAAAATGTCCTTGATTTTCAGAACTGAGGCCATGATTAAGAGGGAAACGTGCGCAGAGGCAAATTATCCCAAAAATTTCCTTGATTTTCTGAAGTGAGGCCATGATTAAGAGGGAAACATGCGCAGAGGCAAATTATCCCAAAAATTTCCTTGATTTTCTGAACTGGGGCCATGATTAAGAGGGAAACGTGCGCAGAGGCAAATTATCCCAAAAATTTCCTTGATTTTCTGAACTGGGGCCATGATTAAGAGGGAAACGTGCGCAGAGGCAAATTATCCCAAAAATTTCCTTGATTTTCTGAACTGGGGCCATGATTAAGAGGGAAACGTGCGCAGAGGCAAATTATCCCAAAAATTTCCTTGATTTTCTGAACTGGGGCCATGATTAAGAGGGAAACGTGCGCAGAGGCAAATTATCCCAAAAATTTCCTTGATTTTATTGAACTGAGGCCATGATTAAGAGGGAAACGTGCGCTGAGCTGACCATCTAAAACATTATGGGTGAGGGTCTGCTGCAGAGCTGACCATCCTAAACATTATATGCGAAGGCCCGCTAGTGAGCTGACGCTATAAAACATTATATGAGAGGGCCCGCTAGAGAGCTGACCCAATAAAACATTATATGAGAAGGCCCGCTGGTGAGCTGACCTATACAAAAATTGTCAAAGAGGGCCCGCTGGTGAGCTGGCCCTATATAAAAATTATATCACAGGGCCCGCTGGTGAGCTGGCCCTATATAAAAATTATATCCCAGGGCATATGGAAGAGGAGGAGGAGGATGAGAAGATTAAGAGTCAACCATATACCCGTTTTTTGGGTGGAAGGGGTGAATGGGAATACAGAGTATTCCCATCATTGTAAATAACATATATAAAGTGAGTTTATGTTCCCCCGGGGCTTTCCTCCAGTGGAGTGGAGAAGTCAGGGGAAATCCAGGCCTTGTTCATTTTTATAAGTGTCAACCTATCAGCATTGTCGGTGGAAAGGCGGATACGCTTATCTGTTATGATGCCACCAGCAGCACTAAATACCCGCTCAGACAGAACGCTGGCGGCAGGGCAGGCCAGCACCTCCAAGGCGTAGAGTGCCAGTTCATACCACGTGTCCAGCTTGGACACCCAGTAGTTGTAAGGCACAGAGGGATCATTGAGGACGCTGACACGGTCTGCTACGTACTCCTTCACCATCTTCCAAAACTTTTCCCTCCTTGTGACACTAGGCTGCGCATCAGGGTGAGGGTGCTGGCGGGGTGTCATGAAGGTGTCCCACGCCTTGGAGAGTGTTGCCCTGCCTTTCTCGGAACTGCTGTGTGCTCCCCTTTTCTCCCCTTCTCGGTTGGCCAAGGTAGCACGTACTCTGCCGCCAGCGTTGTCAGATGGAAAATTTTGGAGCAATTTTTCGACAAGAACCTTCTGGTATTGCACCATTTTGCTTGTCCTCTCCACCGGAGGAATGAGAGATGAGAAATTCTCTTTGTAGCGGGGGTCCAGAAGGGTGAACACCCAGTAATCCGTGTTGTTTAAAATGCGTATAACGCGTGGGTCACGGGAAAGGCAGCCTAACATAAAGTCAGCCATGTGTGCCAGAGTACCAACAGTAAAGATTTCGCTGTCCTCACCAGGAGGATGACTCTCAATATCCTCATCCTCTTCCTCCTCTTCTGCCCACCCACGCTGAAGAGATGGAACTAAAGTTCCATGGCTACCCTCTGTAGCGGAGGCAACCGTGTCTTCCTCCTCCTCCTCCTCCAATTGTCGCTGAGAAGACGAAGTGAGGGTGCTCTGGCTATCACCTTGTGTAAGCTCTTCCTCCCCCATTTCCACCTCTTCCACATGCAAAGCGTCGGTTTTAATTGTGAGCAGCGAGCGTTTCAGTAGACACAGAAGTGGGATGGTTACACTGATAATAGCGTTATCGCCGCTCACCATCTGTGTCGATTCCTCAAAATTGCGTAAAACCTCACAGAGGTCTGACATCCATTCCCACTCCTCACTTCTGATTAGAGGAAGTTGAACGGAGAGGCGACGACCGTGTAACAGCTGGTACTCCACTACTGCCCTCTGCTGCTCACAAAGCCGGGCCAACATGTGGAAGGTGGAGTTCCAGCGCGTGCTCACGTCTCACAGCAGCCGGTGAGCTGGCAATTGTAAGCGCTGCTGCAGCGTCAACAGGCCGGCTGAAGCTGTAGATGACTTACGGAAATGTGCACACACGCGGCGCACCTTCGTCAAGAGATCATGCAAATTGGGGTAGGTTTTTAGAAATCGCTGAACCACTAAATTAAATACATGCGCTAGGCATGGTACGTGTGTGAGCTTGCCGAGCTCCAAAGCCGCCACCAAGTTACGCCCATTATCACACACAATCATGCCTGGTTGCAGGTTGAGTGGCGAGAGCCACTGCTCGGTCTGGTGACTAATCCCCTGCAACAGCTCTGAGGCCGTGTGCTGTTTGTCCCCAAGGCAGATCAGCTTCAGCACGGCCTGTTGACGCTTCCCCACTGCAGTGCTACACTGCTTCCAGCTACTGGCTGATGGGGGAGTGGCGCTGCGTGTAGAGAATTCGGAGGTGGAAACGGAGGAGGAGGAGCCAATAACGTAGGTGCTGGCGGAAACCCTGATGGAGGTAGGGCCCGCAATCCTCGGCGTGGGTAGCACCAGTGCCATCCCAGGGTCCGAGTCGCTCCCAGCCTCCACGACATTCACCCAGTGTGCCGTCAGGGAAATGTAGCGTCCCTGGCCACAAGCACTTGTCCATGTGTCAGTCGTTAAGTGGACCTTCCCAGTAACTGCGTTGGTCAGGGCACGGGTGATGTTACGGGACACATGGTGGTGTAATGCGGGGATGGCACACCGGGAAAAGTAGTGGCGGCTGGGGACCGCGTACCGAGGGACAGCTGCTGCCATCAGGCTGCGGAAGGACTCAGTGTCCACAAGCCTAAATGGCAGCATTTCGATGGCCAGTAATTTGGAAAGGTGTGAGGTTAGTGCTATGGCCTGTGGGTGGGTGGCTGGGTACTTTCTCTTGCGCTCAAATGCCTGGGGTAACGAAATTTGGACGCTGCGCTGGGACAGGGAAGTGGATGTGGTCGCTGATGGTGCTTCAGATGCTACAGGTGCAGGGCGGGAGGTATGCGGGCCTGCGCCTTCGACAGGCGATTGGCCGGCACCGAAAACAGGGGAAGAGGAGGCAGTGGTGTGGCCTGCAGACACAGATGGGCGATCCAGGCGTTCCTCCCACTTACTACGGTGCTTGGATGCCATGTGTCGGATCATGCTGGTGGTGGTGAGGTTTCTAGTGTTCATGCCTCGGCTCATTCTGGTGTGGCACAGGTTGCAAACTACAATTCTTTTGTCGTCCGCACTTTCCTTAAAAAAACGCCATACCGCGGAACACCTACCCTTTGGCAAGGTAGATTTACGCAAGGGGGTGCTCCGTGGAACATTTGCGGGCCGGTTTGGTGCGGTCCGCCTTCTTTCTGTAGCCACACCACTGCCTCTTCCAGCCTGTTGCGGTGCTGCAGATGGCTCACCCTCAGGACTGCTGTCATCGCTCGGCTCTACACCTTCCCAGGTGGGGTCAGTCACCTCATCGTCCACCAAGTCCTCCTCCACTTCCTCACTCTGATCATCCTCCTCAAGTCTTGATCCCACCACATACTCAGTCATTGACAACTGTATAACATTCTCCTCAACAAGGTCTTGAGACGGAAATAGTGGTTGATTTAATGGCAACTGTGTCTCATCATCATCATCATCATCATCCACTACTTCCTTTGACCTTAAATGCCGTTCACATCTGTCATCTTCTTGTGATTGGGTAGCCTCTAGAGGTTGTGAATCAGGGCACAAGATGTCATGTTCCTCTGCAAGCGTGCTTGGAGAGAGGGTCAAATGAAGGATTGGTGATGAGACGAGCTCCTCACTATATCCCAGTGTGGGATCACTTCTTTGACCAGACCGTGTATGGTGGGAGGAAGGATGATCAGAGTGAGGATTATGTTGACCAGACTCTTGGCTACTGAGAGTGGACTTGGTGGAAGACAGGGTGGTGCTTAACCGACTGGAAGCAGTATCAGCTGTCATCCAACCGACCACCTGTTCGCAGTGGTCGGACCTCGAGAGTGATGTCCTGCGACGCCCTGTAAAATTAGACATGAAGCTAGGTATGGTGGATGTCTTTCTTTCTTGTGCTCTGGCACCAGGCACAGTTTCTCCGCGTCCTGACCCGCGCCCTGAACTATCAGGATCACGTCCACTTCCCCATCCCTTTTTACCCGCCTTCTTCATCTTACACGGAATATGTGACTTTAATATTTGAGTTTGAAAACTTAACAGTATTTCTTCCTATTCTGCAACTGTGCAGAGTACACAGAATAGGCTGCTAAACTGCGGTGACACACACTGAATGGAATAAGTGACTTTAATATTTGAGTTTGAAAACTTAACAGTATTTCTTCCTAGTCTGCAACTGTGCAGAGTACACAGAATAGGCTGCTAAACTGCGGTGACGAACACAGAATGGAATATGTGACTTTAATATTTTAGTTTGAAAACTTAACAGTATTTCTTCCTATTCTGCAACTCTGCACAGTACACAGAATGTGCTCTAATCTGCAACTTTGCACACTAAACAGAATGTGCTCTAATCTGCAACTTTGCACACTAAACAGAATGTGCTCTAATCTGCAACTGTGCACACTAAACAGAATGTGCTCTAATCTGCAACTTTGCACACTAAACAGAATATATTTTTTTTTTTCCCCCCCCCACACAAAATAACCTGCTGCCCCCACACACAGTAGTCCTAAAAAGGACTTTTGGTTCTTTTTTTTCACAATTTTGCTTGTTTTCCTCCCTACACTGCCTTTCCCTTCCTATCCTCAGCTCTCCCTGGCTAAGACTGAGCCGAACTCGATGGTCAGGTGCTATACAGCACCCGACCACGGGTTCTGGCCAGCCAATCAGTGTAATGCCAGCAGCCAACATGGCTGCTGGCATTACACCGATGTCAGAGCCTCCCTGCACGTTTATTGGCTGCGCAGGAGCCGCAAAACGTGCGGGGAGGAGACCCGAACATGGCGGGCGAGCACATGCGGTACTCGTACGAGTACCGCCATGTGCCGAGCAGAGCGATGCTCGAGCCGATCCGAGCATCGGCCGAGCATGCTCGCTCAACACTACCACTAACCTAAATGCATTTACCTTTAGGCTTTATCTGGTAAACTACACAACACCTTCAAGTTTATATTATCAATAGCAGAGAGAATATTTTAATGATCTGGGCTATTAGCTGTTCTTGAGAAGTACGCATGTTACATAGTATTACCTGCAAAAAATATGGTCTTCTCGTCCTGAGGATCTTCATATACAGCATCAATCTTATCAGGTAGCTCAGGCCAGAAAGTGGCCAAAAGTAGGGGTCCTGATGGCCTGTTCCTTGGGTTAACTGTTCGCCATATAAATCTGTGAAGCAGAGCAGAATTTTACACAAGGATTAAATTAAATTGATAAAACAATATAAACTAGCATAAACTGAAATTAAACCTATAATTGAGGCGATGGACTAAAAAAAATAGTTTAAAGGGATAGTAATACTTAAAATGTAAAAACAAATATGTTGTAGGGTTTATCCCCCTGAGTAAAACAAGGGTACTCCCACTGCTGAAAGGTGTTTCATTCAAAAGTTATTAATTTCCAAAGTTGAATTTTTTAGGTGCAATATCACAGTGGCCTGAAATTGTACAGTGGCGCTGTTGCTACACCATCCTATGAAGATTTCTGGTCAACTGACCAGAGCTGTCCATAGGATCGTGTAGCAACAGCGCCACTGTACAATTTCAGGCCACTGTGATATTGCACCTAAAAAATTCAGCTTTGGAAATTAATAACTTTTGAATGAAACACCTTTCAGCAGTGGGAGTGCCCTTGTTTTACTCAGGGGGATAAACTCTACAACATATTTTTTTTTACATTTTAAGTATTACTATCCCTTTAAGGCTTCTAGAATGAGGTATTTTATGTATGCCTGCATACACGAGTTTATTTACTAGATCCTAAAATGTTTGGTAATTTTTATAAAACTTGTCTGGTTTTTTTTGCTGGGGATAATTATAACTCGGCCTGATTTTAGATTGGTCAGTTAAAGGCTTGGTCACTTAGATTAACTCAACTACACTCAAGCAGTAATATTCTATTACAATAGTGGAGATAAAAGAACAAATAATGTAGCTGGTATGAAAAAAATTGGCAAACTAGATTGTGTGATGTAGGATAAACACTGACACATAGTTTAAAGATAATCAGTATGTCTCTGATATAGCTGACACTGGCTGTCACCCAAGTAGTATGCATCTGCTGCTAGTGAAGATGCCAATAGAGCGGAGGTAGCCATAGCAGTGATCCATTGCCCAGAGTGGTTGTCTCCTTTATGAGAAATTAGCCACCTGGCACATTGCATTCCTCCAACATGCTTAGTGTTGGAAACGACTATTCAGCACAACTGAAGTGAAGCAGTCGCTAGTGCACTCCATGGATCAATGAAATGAAGATAGTGGTTACTGTAATCCATACTTCACAGGATAAATGCAATCCATGCAGGCTTATGGATAGTTTGATAGCTTTTCACCAGTCTTCAAATGCCCTAGGCTCTACAGAACCTGCCTAGATATTATTGGAGCAGTGATTCTTCATGCTCCACGGATTTATACGTAATGAAACAGGAATCATGCATTAGGTTTATTGCTGAATATAATATCCCAATTCAGCCAAAAAGTACTATAAACGACCACCTTTTGAGTAGGGGAGATAATCCCAAAAGCACAACCTGTGGGAAGGAATCAGTCAACAGTTACATAAATAATGTAAGGAAACTTGCTCATTAAGTGTCCAAGGAGAAACTGTGACCAAGAAAAGAATCCACTTGACCTCTTTTTGTAGCAATTTCTTTGAGCTGTTCTCACTATTTGCTGGGGGGGGTACCCAGTCTATGGCTATATATCTTGGAGAGGGAAGGGTATGTTTACGTTTGCAAAATGCATTGTAACTGGCTGGTGATTAGGGTTAGGAAGCTATTTATTTCTAAAATTAAGATTTGCCTCAAGTGCCGCCTTAATTGTAGACCAATGATTACTCAGCCTTTCTTTAAATGTTGTTGTGGCATTGCCCACATACAAGTCCATGAGGACAGAAACTTATATATACAATTATATTTTTGTTTCATTTGGTTCTTTTGTGGTTTTGGTTTTTTTTTTGCGTTTTGTGTTCATATTGCGTTGATAGCCCTCCAAGTATGTCACACAATTACATCACGTGGCAACAGCTGCTTTTGAGTTAAATCACCATTTTATCGTATTATTGTATGTTTAATTGCTTGTGTCTTTGTTGTTGTCTTGATAAAGGTCCATACCTGGGCTAAAATTATGACACTACAACAAAGTAGTATGATGTGATGATATCATATATTTTGTATGATACAACTCCACATATATATATATATATATATATATATATATATATATATATATATATGAGAAAAATAATAACAAATCTAAAACCAACTAAATAAAATAGCAATGATAAGATAAAAGAAAGTAAAAAAAAACTAAAAAATATATACAAAATATATATATGTTTGCCAGAGGATGTCTCCCACCTATTTTTAGTTGGGCACCCCTCTCACCCACATATAACACCCTAAACCCACCTTTCACTGTGAATCCAAACACCTGTTGGACAAATATTCATCAGGCTGCTACTGTTTGTGTGTCACTGTGTAATAGTGACAACCCACAAAACATGCAATAGAAAAAGCGCCACTGATGAATATATAAGTGATATAAACTATTTATTCTATCAAAATACAATTAAAAACAATAATGACATCCATCAAACTAAAACATATCAATATACTCAATGTGCAACGATATTCTATTCCTCTTATAAAATCTGCAACAATATATAAAATATATAGTATGGCTCTTTAAGGTGCTGAACTCCTCCATATAAATATACACAATGTCCCAGTTGTAATTCAATTCTGTATTTCCTATATATATATATATATATATATATATATATTTATTTTATGATTTTTTCCTTTGTAAAAGAAGGTGCCGTTTTAGGGTTATTTATTTTTCATACTTTAACCCTTAGAAATAAAGCTCTTATATATGTAACCTCTCCCGTCCTGGCAGTGCTCTGTAATTTTCTTTCCTCCCTACTTTGTGTGTAAGTGTCCCTCTTTTCTTGTTATGCGGGCAGAGACTCAAATGGAGGTGCTTATAGTGTGAGGTGTATGTTTCTCTCACCTTCCTCCTGTCTGTCGCAGACAGGCCAACTGTGCCCCTTAAATCTGTTGATTTTTTATTTTTGTTTTTGGACCTTTAACAGGATTTTCCTTTTTCTCTCTTCCTCCCGTCTAACGCGGGCAGGTTTGCTGTATCCGTCGATTCCCTTATTTTCTACTACAAGACACCTCCGATGTCTCCAAGGTAAATCGAATCCTTTTGGCAAAATCCTTCCTCTGGGACAGGTTATAATACTGGTTTCAGTCACCTATCTCCAACTTGTTTCGTGCTGATTGACAGAGGTTCTTCAGGGAAATAATTTATAACTTGTTCCAGAGGAAGGATTTTGTCAAAAGGATTCCGAATGACACATAAAGTGTGTTCAGTGGTTTCTGGGGCAGAATGTTCGGAGAGAGGTCTGAGCCAATACCCCATTCCACTTCAAAGTGGGAAAATGCCTGATAATCCAGGCCATGTTTGCAGTAGCTGAGTCACAGTCAAACTACTGAGGTGACAAGGAAATATTCCCTACTGTACCAGGGCAATGAGAGGCCCTGTTCATCACCCTGTACCTTAGAAGGTATTTCCTGCATTGAAGATGTGTGAGTGCTGGCTAGGGGAGGTTTCTCAGAGCCTGGCTTAGCTGGGTAGATTTGACAGTGGTTACTTCAGGCTGGTCAGCCAGGACCAGCACATATAGGCCAGGGAGGGCTGCAATGGGAGCTAGGCTTTTATTTTATGATTTCATCTTCTGGGGATTTGATTTGTTAATAAACAGGCAAACTATAACCCAGTGCCTTACTGTCTTAGAAAACTGTGCTAAAGATCAAAGTACAGTGACTTACAAGGCCCCAGACAAAGGGGTTTATCACAAGAAAAAAAAAATTATATATATCCTATAATATAAAAGGTCAGATGTATTTTTGTCCTATGCAGTCGTGCACAGTAGAAACTGCCTGAACACATAGAATGCTGGGATCGGACAAACATACATCTGGCCTAGACATGCATCAGTTCCAAAGTCCCTCTATTTGCATAATGGTCTTGCCCTGACAGTGAGCCTGCCCAGTGAGAGACAGCTCCCTTCCCAAGTGGTGGTTGTTATGGAACCGGATAGAAAGGAAGGGGAGCTGGTGATTAGTGTCTGCGACTGGGACCGGGAATCCCGCTATCTTACACAGGGAGGCAGCAGCACGAGTGGGCATGAGGGACCAGCTGACCGAGTTGTCAGCGGTGAGTTCAAACACTTTGGCCTGTGTACATGGGCTTTTACACTAGTATATATATATTTAACCCATGAGAGTGAGGTGAATTAAGTCTTAAGTTGTTTGTTTTAATCTTTAGCAGTATAAAATACAGTGTATGGGGATGGTTTTCAAAAAATTTCTGTGAGGTAAACAGGGTTTTTCCTGTTACTGTTCATTTTCTGATTGAATGATAGCACCAGTCTGACAGGATGCTGGAGCGTGTTTTTAAACCAGCTTCCGCTCTGGAATACAATGAACAGTGATGAGTGTATGCAATAAAGGGATTTATTAAAAATACTTAGATATTTACAATTAGAGCTTCAACACATTTCCTGGACACTCTAAGGCCATATTACCAGGAGTAATCAGTCACTAGCTCCCCACCCATTTTTAAAAACTTGGCAGATAATGAAAATCAATTAGCAGCCAAGTGTCAATTTCTTATTGATATGCATTCCACATTAACGTAAAATACATAATCCCTCCTAATAGCCTTAGAGTAGCCTGTAACAAGGTTCTAATTTAGATTTTATTTGTTTTCAGTATATCTAACATTTCACTTTGTTTTAGCCACTAGTTTGCAGATTTGTGCATGGACACATAAGCGTTCACGGCCCAACACTATCCAGCACCTGTCAGCCCAGTCTCAGTCCTCTCCATGGAACACCTGGAGAGGACCTGTGACCTGACACCCTAACACACACCCTCATCTCCAGCCATGTGTCTATGCATACCATGCCTTTATTTTTATTTGATGTTCTAAAACCTGGAGTAGAAAATGCTGATAAAAGGGAGCAGAAGTTAGCGAGCACTCCAGAGGTTGGTATGAATCCAGGTTGAAAAGAAGCTGAGTGAACGCAGAAGTATCTCCTACATGTTACTTTAAACTTAGTCAACACAAAAGTAAGAGGCCATTTGGTGTTTGTTCACTCTTTACACTGAGTGTGAAACTGGATCAACACTAGGGCACCCCAAGATGTTTGTTTTTATCTTGTACAAATTGGGTATAGCTGTTTTGATGAACAACAGATGACATAGGTTTCAGTCAATGTCCAGATTGTGTTACATTTTGGCTCTTTGGCAGGTCTAGGGTATGTGCTTACCACTCAGAACATGTAAGACCTGTGATGAATCCCAGATTGCACAGCTGTAATATTTATGAATAAAGAGTGATAATTTTATTCTTAGAATCTGGAGCTTTGGATTACTAGAATAGTAATTATCTCTGGTCATCAACACTACAATTGTCCAGGCCATCCAATGAACAATTGAGATCATCTATATGAACGTCATAGGAACATATGATTGTTAATTCCAAAAAAAAAAAACCCACTGTATGGAGGATTTAGATCTACCACTTGAAGCTGACCTTTTTTAATTTGGAACACATACAAGAGCATGCTCATATTTTAGTAAATGTGATCACTGTGAGTCCTAATCACAGAGATCATTTATGCTGTACAGATATAGCCTTATTCACTGCGCAGAATGAATTTACTTATCAGATTGAGAGTTGAGGACTGATTAATTTTGTCCCCATCAGTAAGAAGGGAAGCACACAGTCTCTCACAGTTTGCTCCCTTTGCTGTGCACATGCACAGGAGTTTGTTCTCTCTACTGACAGTGCTACCCTATGCAATTCTGTACAGTGATCCAATGCATTGCAATGTTTTTTTTCAAACAAAACTGCAGGATGCTTATTGGATTGGCTCCCCAGAGAGACAAGAGATACAGGCAATCGTCTGAAAGTGAACAGGAAGCACTGTTAGCAGTCAGTTTAAAGGGATAGTAATGTTTCACAATAAAAGCAGCTCCAATTAATCATCACAGTATTTGGGCCATGGAGAGTGTTATTTCAATACTGTCAGAGTTGTAGTTCAAGAGTAATTGAATGATACAGACAGAGCAGCAAGACTGTCCAGATGGATCACAGAAAGGGACAATCTTCAGTGATCATAAGGAGGGGGGGGGGCAGGGTTTTCATTGTTCTCACAGTAAGGGGCAGGAAGAGGATACGTTATCATTCAATTACTCTTTAAATACAACTCTGACAGTATTGAAATAACACTCTCCATGGCCCAAATACTATGAAGATTAATGGGAGCTGCTTTTTTGTGTTAGACATTGCAAAATGTTTAAGCTGTGCCATATATATGAGTCCTTTTGCATTAAAGTGCAAAACATTGTTTCATATATTGTACAATTCAGTTTAATAAGACTTTTTAACATTCCCCCCTTTCATCTTTTTGTTCATATGCTCTACCTGTCTTTAAAGAAAAATGTTTCCCCTCTTATTTGGGAAATGCCATCAAATACAACATCTTTAGAACACAGCTCAGGAGTGACTGGACCCAGTGTAGGTGTTGGTCCACGATCTGGTTTATCTCTAGATCTTTGTCCTAGAACAAATAGAAACATTACACTTGTCAATACTGAGTTAAAGGAGTAGTCCATCGTAGATGAAAAAAAAATACATTTCTTAGTAAATACAGAATTTTGGGAGATTATTTATATATTACGTAAGTGCATAAGTCAAATTGATTATACTTTTTATATTTTTTTTTTTCTTTTCTCAACTTCAGCTATTTTTTTTTTTTAACTTTTACGTCCCTGGTGTTGAGCTCTGTGGACCTCTTTCCAGAAAGCTTTCAGTCAGGTGCTGTGAAAGCAGAGACATTTACACAATTTTGCAGTTTTTTTGCAGCTGTGACTCATCTGACTCACATTGTTTCCCTTTTTTTTACATTGTTCCACTCTATGCTTTCACAGTTAAACACTGAAAGCTTTCTGAAAACAAACTAAGAGAGCTCCCTTTAAAGGACATAAACACATAACAAAATATGTTAAGGTGAAGTAAATAAAAGAAAGGCAATCTGACTTTACGTATTTTCTAGTTGGAGATATGTGACTGTGTGACTTTTACTCGTTGTTTTTGATAATACATTATCTACATTTCCAGGGGAGGGCTGGCAACTTATGGCCCAGGAGCCAAATACAGTCAAGTGGCCCATTTCTATATATCGTTCAAGCCCACTACTATAGAGCTTACAAGGGAAATGGTTTATGCTACTAGTTTAGCACATTTGGATTGTTCCTCTGTGGTGTGATTTATGTAGCTCCATTTCAATTGTAAGCTCTCTGGTATCACTAGTGTAGCTCCATTTACAGCAGCAATTGGGAGGTTTAGTGAGGAGCAGTGGCCCACCAGCCCAGACATATGACCGGCCCAGGGGACAACTGCCCCCCTGCCCCCCAGGCCAGCCCTCCCCTGTACATTTCTCTAACACCTCTAAAGTCAACTGGTTTCTTCTGTCTTTTTCTTCTTATTTTTTCCATAAAACCTCCCACTTATGATCAAAATCCAACTCTGCTGAAGAACTTTTGAAGGAGCAGCATGAATCAAGAGGACAAGGTGAGATGTAATCAGCTGACATCAGAAAAGCAGAAGAACTTGAGAAGAGATACTCTACCATGCAGCTTAGTTAACTGTTTTTTTAAATAGTTTATGTGAATAAGAGATATGAGGATAAAACTAAAAGCAAAAATCTGTTTTATTTTCTCAAATTAAAACAATATTTTACTTGTCTCAGTTTTGTCCTAGGAGGCCCGCACTGCCCTTTTATGGACATCTTAGTCTTCTAACCGGATAAAGAAAAAAATGACACTATAAAATACTGTTTACTCTCCATCCAGTGATTTAGTGCTTATGGACATAGTTTATATATGTTGTAACTTTCTGTCTATTACTGTCTTGTATTAACTATTTTATCACTCAAAGCAATGACAAATACACTGTTACACATTTACTTAAAAGGGGGGGTAGATACATATCCAGGCCAATTACCTTTTAAAAAAATATTTATTATACATAATTTTATATTGATACAGTGAGGGAAAAAAGTATTTGATCCCCTGCTGATTTTGTATGTTTGTCCACTGACAAAGAAATGATCAGTCTATAATTTTAATGGTAGGTTTATTTGAACAGTGAGAGATAGAATAACTCTCCACCATGGCCAAGACCAAAGAGCTGTCCCAGGATGTCAGGGACAAGATTGTAGACCTACACAAAGTTGGAATGGGCTATAAGACCACCGCCAAGCAGCTTGGTGAGAAGGTGACAACAGTTGGTGCGATTATTTGAAAATGGAAGAAACACAAAATAACTGCCAATCTCCCTCTGTCTGGGACTCCATGCAAGATCTCACCTCGTGGAGTTTCAGTGATCATGAGAGCAGTGAGGAATCAGCCCAGAACTACACGGGAGGATCTTGTCAATGATCTCAAGGCAGCTGGGACCATAGTCACCAAGAAAACAATTGGTAACACACTACGCCGTGAAGGACTGAAATCCTGTAGCGCCCACAAGGTCCCCCTACTCAAGAAAGCACATGTACAGGCCCGTCTGAAGTTTGCCAATGAACATCTGAATGATTCAGAGGAGAACTGGGTGGAAGTGTCGTGGTCAAGATGAGACCAAAATCGAGCTCTTTGGCATCAACTCAACTCTCCGTGTTTGAAGGACGAGGAATACTGCCTATGACCCCAAGAACACCATCCCCACCGTCAAATATAGATGTGGAAACATTATGCTTTGGGGGTGTTTTTCTGCTAAGGGGACAGAACAACTTCACCGCATCAGAGGGACGATTGACGGGGCCATGTACCGTCAAATCCTGGGTGAGAACCTCTTTCCCTCAGCCAGGGCATTGAAAATTGGTCGTGGATGGGTATTCCAGCATGACAATGACCCAAAACACACCGCCAAGGCAACAAAGGAGTGGCTCAAGAAGAAGCACATTAAGGTCCTGGAGTAGCCTAGCCAGTCTCCAGACCTTAATCCCATAGAAAATCTGTGAAGGGAGCTGAAGGTTAGAGTTGCCAAACGTCACCCTCGAAACCTTAATGACTTGGAGAGGATCTGCAAAGAGAAGTGTGCAAACCTGATGGCCAACTACAAGAAACATCTGACCACTGTGATTGCCAACAAGGGTTTTGCCACCAAGTATAAGTCATGTTTTGCAAAGGGGTCAAATACTTATTTCACTCAGTAAAATGCAAATCAATGTATAACTTTTTTGAAATGCATTTTTCTGGATTTTTTGTTGTTATTTGGTCTCTCACTGTTCAAATAAACCTACCATTAAAATTATAGACTGATCATTTCTTTGTCAGTGGGCAAACGTATGAAATCAGCAGGGGATCAAATAATTTTTTCCGTCACTGTATTATACAAATTTCAAAATATTTCATAAGAACAAATATGAAGTTTTTAGTCAAACAGTCTGTTTGTTATAGTTGACAACAGACCAGATCAATAATAATAGTTTAGAACACTCAGTATAACATGGGTGACTAAAAAAATACATAAAGGTGAGTAAAAATAGCAATAACAGATATTTCAATAATCCAGAGTCCACTGCAAAAATGTAATTAAAAGGGAGATTTAATGAAAACAAGGTAAAAGAATACACAGGCTGGGATAAAGTGTTTAGTTTACCTCCTATCGCATCTTGTGTCCTCTGCACTTCAGAGAACAGACTCTATGGAACACCTCTAAAGGTTATGTCACATGATTATACTAAAATAACAATGGATATAATAGAGAACTGTACCTCTCACAGTAAAGCAAGTTTAGATTGTTTTACAGAAAAATAAAAAAGCCTGTAAGTTGTACTACTCATTTTTTCATGTTCATTAAAATCGTTTTTTTTTTAATTCACTTTTATGTTTTGGTGGCACAGTGTGATTAATTAGTGTACTAATAATATTATAATAAATTATCCCCGGTCAACAATCTTGTATATGATCTATGAATATGTCTGACAGAGTTAATAAAACAGTTCTTGATCGATCTTGATGATCAGGACATAAACAACATTTCTTTAAAACCCATGGAAGACATCACTAACCTAAAATGAAGGTGACCCAATGACTGGATTTGCAGTGGCATTTCATTGTTTATATAGGTGCTTTGCAATGTATGTTGCCTTTTGCTGTTTTATCTAAATATTTATACCCTTTTCTCTATTTTTGTATTTTAATGATGTAAATATGTGCTGTCTTGTGATGCCTTTAGAGAACTCCGGCAAATATTTTCTAGGATACATTTTGTACATATATCAGTGGTTACCTTGGAATGAACATGTCACCTAACAGTAGGTATATCCTCATGGATGCCATTAGCTATTATAATATCCCTGTAGAGATGGGCTGTATACTGATGAAGTGTGGCTGCTGCGAAAAACATGTCAGAAGGTAAACTGGTGTAATTAATCACACTTTGTGTATCTTTTAATTTAATTTCAATAAATCTCTCCTTTTGTATTGCCTGTTTGTGATGGCCTATTAATTTGATAATCTATACTGGCAAGTTGATATCCTCTTTTTAAACTCACCTTCACCATGTTCAGATTTGCTTTGACTTCTGTGATTCTTGTTAAGCATTTCCAATGACTGGAATGATTATAGCTCCACCACCCTAATTACTTGGAGCAGCCTTTTAATGAGATAACTGGCATTCAGTGGATTACCTAGAAATCCATTTTTGCTGTTTGATTACTAAGAGTACTAAATGTACAAACATTAAAATGTAATTATTTTCCATCAGTCTTTCTTCCCAACTGAATTTCTCAGATTTTTCAGACCCTTGGCGTTCTGAAGTCTATGACATATGAGTCTCAGAACATCCTCACTCCTAATAAACATTTTACTCAGAGTGGATCCGAGGCCTGAGATATACCCATAGCCCCCCCTACTCTCCCTTCCCCTTCCTTCCTGATTCTCACCCTTTCCTTATTTTTCACAGACCACATTGTAGGACCCTACATATGCGGTACTAGGTTCATATCTACATATCTTCGCCCATCAGCACTGTGCAACCACTTCACTTCAGATACTTCCTTAGCCAGATCTGGCTTTCTATTCACTTTACATATTTCAAATATCATAATTTTCAGACATATTCACATGCATTTTTGCCAATTTTGTGTATGTTTGTATTGAAAATGTAGTAGACATATCTATCCTGTTTGCTTACAGCACATGCTATGTCTCCTATTGTTTGAACAAGCTTTAAATTGTCATACACTGTTTTATATGATTTTCAACTGTCACATTCTGTTGATATGTATCTATGCCTTATTTTCAATAAGGCCTTGTTTAAAAAATATAATTAGTTGCTTTTTTAAAGTAATTTTAACCCTTTAAGGCCCAGAGGAGTGGGCAACACAATGAGATATTATATAATACATAATCCTCTAGACCTTAAAAGGTTAAAGACGGAAAATAGTAGATATGATAGATTTTAAGCAGGTGGAAGCATTGAAATTATTTTATGGAAGAATGGCACAGTAAGACAGAAGACCTACTAGCTCCCTTCTTGTACTGAGTGACCAAAAGAAGGTGGAACTAGTTTTTAATGGCTCAAATTATATACTACCTTGCTTACAGTTTGCTTAAGTTATTTGTCAGACAGGTGCTGGATAAACGTGGACTATACGGAATATTTTTCAGTTCAATCTGAAACTTCAGAGGGAACACAAGAACAATAGTATATTGATGACTGAAAGCCATCACAAGCAGCTAAAATCTCTGGAGGAGCATTTCTGACTAAACATATAGCAGGGTATTAATGGTTGAATACACTTACCATAGAGATCCTGGATCCCTGTGACATCATCCTGAGAGAGACGAAAGTTCTTGATGTATGTATAAATAGGAGCCATTAATGCCCCTGGATCGTCAGAGTGCTCTAGACCCAAAGCGTGTCCAAACTCATGAGCAGCAACAAGGAATAAACTGTATCCTTAAGGAAGATGTAAGGTTCATACTTAATAACTAGTATATGTCACAGAACATATTTTAGGCTGTAACGAACACAGCATGACAATATAAAATGTAAATCTTTAAGTGCATAATAGATGATTCAAGCATAGTATATGTTGTTTTAACTTTCTTATAATATCTCAAGCTATATTTATTCTATAAGAGTCCTGGATATCTTTTCTGTGTCTATATGAAGCTTATTTACTGTACTGCCAGTGACAGTATAGCCTCCAAAAGTTTTACTTTGAGCCTGTACTTATTAACTAAGCATTTGATAATTTAATGAATGTGGTTCTTTCAACATTTTCAAACTGGAAGACTATACTGTATAACCCCCTAGCATCAAACTCTCTCAGTTATTTGTCATGGCCAAATCTAATAACCACAGTCTTTCGTTTGCTACCTTGATCAGGACAGAATCCCCACTTTCGGTCATCATCATAGTTGCTGCTTGTGGCACACCATAGTTTTCCATCACTGCGGCCAGAGCTAGTGCATGAGCTGTACTTGTTTCCCAGGAAGATGAAAGGGAAGACACAGGGTGAGCCTTCTGAATTCCCACCCACAGTGGATAGTGCTAGATGGGGAGAGAGACAGTTACCTTAAACCTTACACATATTAGTCCCTTGAGAGTCTAAAAGCATCAACATGCTAGCTCAGTTAATTCCATTCTTTAAGATTTTTCACTCATTTCATGTCCCATGACTTGGTTCTGAAAGGAGAACTATTCCTTAAGAATAATAATTTTGACTAACAGAGTGAATATCCTAAGCAGGTGTCCAGACACATCAGTCCGGTATAACTATTTTAGGGGGGCATTTTACCTAAGCATTCAAAATATAGTTGTGTGAATAAATCCTTCACAAAACATCAGTCGCTACAGCTGCACGTTCAAAAATGATATCATTTAACATACACTCATCCAGTCTGATTCAGGCTTGATGGCCCCGGTGCTGCCCCCACAATCGCAGTAAACCGATTCCACAAACGTGAGGACAACAGGAAGGGAGCGCTCTCGGGACCACCAACAACACTTGAGTCCAATCCAGATTCCAGTAAAAAAGTTTACAACATTTATTGAATCGTATATTAAAAACAACAAACATGAGTCCTCAAACAGAACAACAGTATCTCCAGAGACACCACCTAACGCGTTTCGTCGGTGTGTTCCACTTAATCATAGGCTATGAAAAACGCTCTGCAAATGGTGATTAATAAAAATGCTCAGTAGAGCTTAAACTTCTACGCCGTGTGCAGATATCATCCATTTTTTTGCTTGGTATACTGTGGGTCATAACATGGCACTGACCTTCCTGATAACTTGCACCAGACCAAAGAGTGGTGTGCTGGGGTAAAACATTCTACTCATGAGATAATAAAACACATAAATAATACATTGGGTTCACAATATAATATATGAGAATATCAGTGATTGACTAGATGGGTACCTAGGGAGATGTTATCAGATATTAAACCCTTTAGGACCTCACAGTTTGGGGATGCAGTGCTCTAAAGGACCACAGCACTTTTTTTTTGATGGAAGTGTTAAGTGTTCACAGCGCAGCATGTATGCACACTGCAAACACAAAGTTCCATGACGTACCAGAACTGGCATCAGTCCTTAATGCCCAGACAGCCATGACGATCCGTGCACATCATCGGGTGTTAAGAACCCCTAAACAGGTAAACAGTGACATGATGGAGAGGAAAAAGTAATTAAGAAGAAAGAGAAAGTAGAATGGAGTATCAGAGGAAAGTAAGGAAATTGCCAAAGAGGAGGCAAGAAAGGATATGTATGGGAAGAGAGGTTCCATGGCCAGCTGGGCAGGGAAATGAGGGGAGGTAGGAGGAAGGTACAGGGATTGCCCAACATACATCAGGAAGGGACAGAACTAGTCACACACCAGGAGGCCTCATACTGTAGAATGGAGGCTTAGAGCATTTGAAGTTGGGACAGAGTGTCAGGGTCTGGCAGAAGGGCCAGGAAATTCAAACCAGGTTTTCCAGGTGTCAGCAAATGTATCAGATGTGTTAAGTGACAGGGCGTGTAGTCTCTCCAAATCTGAAAAGTGTGGCATTTTTGTGTTAAAGTAGAATAGTAGATTTCAAATGTTAGGGTATAATGCTTTTCGTGGACAAAATACTTAAAGTGGCCAATCATAAATGGGAAGTGAGCATCTGTGGAAGACAAATGAGGTGTAATAAACAAGATTCAGGGGTCAACAGAACTGAATATCAAAGAATATTATATGTACTACCATCTTGCAGAATGAAGCAATCAAAGCACAGGTACACCAAATATGAAGCATGGTGCCAACCTCGTAATTACAACATCAACAAAAGCTTGAGATATTAGGGAACATATGCCAAGAGTAGAGGGTATTCTATGCCACTTTGTGAGGATTTTATAGAATAGTTCTCTTGAGTGGGTCTCTTTATAAAGAGACTTGATCCTAGAGAAGGTCTTGGACCACACCTTCAGGGGGGAGAGCCTAGCTCCTGCCATTCCAGCATGAAGATATGCTTAGCATGCAATTTCTTAGGTAGGAGGAAATTACAGCATTTGGAGAGAGCCCGTGTGGGTGGCTTGGGGTCAGAGATGAAGGCTTTGAATGGGGTGAGATGAAGGCTTTGAATGGGGTAAGATGTGGCACAGCTGTAAGTTGGACCAGTACTATGAAGTGGGGAGGTTGTTTGCAGTGGAAAAGGTAAAGAATGGGAGTAAGCTGCCAGAAGAAAGTAATGATTGAAAGGTGTCAATTCAGGACTGGTGCTAGGACAAGACGTTGAAAGGCAGTAACCCAGGAAGGAAGTCAGCATTACCAAATATTGATGTAAGGTGAAAGGGATAAGAAGACAGTTGAAATTAGGTCAGTTGATAATGCCATAATCTCAACAGACAGCCTAAGATAGCCTGCTTAAAGCTTTAGGAATAGCTGCCAGGCTTGACTGGAGCAATTGGGGTAGGCAGGAAGAGGGAAAGGAAGTTTACATAATTTGTACCCAGTCTTTAGGAACATGATATTCTGAGAGGATGCGGCATAATAATATTTACTGATGTCTTGCAGTGAGAGACCTCGTAGTGAAAGAACAAGAGTGGAGTATTCTACTTTGTTTGGTCAACAACATAAAGTGGGTGATAAGTGTCTGACATTGTCTGAGGAATTTAGAAGGTGTGTGTTTAGATAAAGCTTGGAAAAGATATAAAAGTTTTGGGTAGAATAACTAGTTTAATCACATTAACTCTTACCCACCAAGACACATACAGAGAGAGCTGCAAGAAGATAAGTCTAATTTAATTGTGGAAAGTAAAGGCATCAGGTTAGCTGAAAGAAGAGCATCTGGGTCTGAAGTGATCCGTATTCCTAAGTATTTGATGGAGGGTAGGTTCCATTTAAAGTGGCATCTTTGCTGCAGGGTGGAGCATTGGTTCTGTCGAAGGTTCAGGTTAAGAATTTCAGACTTTGAGAGACTGACATTAGCTTGAGAGACCAGATTGTATTCAGAGAGGAAGGAGGTTAGTGGACCCAAGTAAGATGTGGGATGGGTGAAGAATATTAAAATATAATCAGTGAAGCATGCTAGTTTTTTGGTTACTGTTAGATATGGAGATTCCAGAGATAGTTTATTTTGGTGAATAAGGAGCAGAAGAGCTTCAGGGGTCAAAATAAATATGACGGGGGAAAAGGAGCAACCTTATCGTATACAGTTTGTGATGTGGAAAGGGTAGGAAAGAACACCATTAACCCCCACTCTAGCAGAAGGATTGTTGCACAAGGAAACAGGAGCTCAAGCTATAAGAGCCCAGGTTCAGATGGCAAAGAAAAGACTCCAGATATAGCCAGTATATCTGGTGGAAAGCTTTTTTAGCATCTATTGAAAGAAGCAGGGAAGGGATCTTATCCTGTGAAGCCTTGTAGAGTAGAGCTATGGCTTTTGTAATATTCTCGTTAATTTGTCTGACTGGAACGAATCCTGCTTGGTGTGGATCAATAATGCTAGGAAGTAAAATCTTCAACCTATAGCGATCATTTTGGCAAAACATTTTATATATTATATATTATTATATATTCAGAAGGGAAATGGGGCAATAGCTAGCACCCAGAGTACTGTCTTTATCAGGTTTTGGAATAACAACTATATGGGCTTCAAGAGCCTGGGAGGGAATTGCATGCTTTAAGGCTACATAGTTAAAAGCCTACAACATAAAGGGGGGTCAGACCTGCAACCTCAGTAGCATGGTAAATGGAGCTTGTTGTAACGATAGCCCACATAAATGCCCCCACAAAGGGAAACATGAATGTGTCCCTGGGGCAGCTGGGAGGGAGGTGGGAAGTCCTGCTGTGTTGTGCCACACATACAGTGTGCCGTGGAGCGCGGAAGTGCCACATTTTAAAGCTTGAGATCTGCCATAGTAGGTAAATAAAATAAAAAAATATCCCACTGCTAATCTTGTTGTAGCAGTTTATCTTTATCTTAAGTGAATGTTCCCCTTTAAACTGAGATCCATCTTCTAGTAGGCCCAGATCCAGTAAAAGTCTTCTCCCTGGTCAATTTCCATCAAAGAGGCACATGAATAGGAGTATGCCTAAAGGGAGATTGGACAGCCCCATATAAATTAAGAAAAAAAAAAAGCTAGCTAAGAGAATCTTCACCTGGACTATATCCTTGAAGGTAATTTTTAAAACCGGGAATCTCTGGTGGGGGTAAAGTGGAGTCGGTAGGGAGTCTCCACCTCCATAGATCTCTGCCTCTTTGTATGCAGGTGCCCTGCCCTCCTTTGGGAGGATATGTTACCCCATGGTTCCTTTGCTTTACAAAAGAGGGCTTGGACTGATTTTTTGGGAATCATGAAATACAGTTTTAATATTTAAATGGTTGAACCTGATGAACACTTGTCTTTTCTCAACATATGTATTTATGTACTATGCAGCTATGTACTTCTGTAAAAGTAGAATCAAATGAGCAGGTTGTGGCATCTTATAGTGGAACCCTAAGTAATATGTGTGCTGTTGTGTTATATGAAACCTCATTGCAAGTCCTGAAGGATTTACACTGTAACAATGTTACCTATTCCCTGTAGGCACTGAGGCATAAGTAGGCCTGTGAATAATGTGGCCTAACTGCACCTATGTCAATAGTCTGATTAATAAAGTTGATTTATGTTCACTTTCCATTTTATTTTCTCCTTAAATTTCTTTCACAATACTTCCTGCTGCCATGGTATGCGACAAAGGGTCTGTAGTCCTCTTTAGTTCCACACTGGTGTTTTCCTTTTGCTTTGTATTGATAATGTGCTACAGAAACTGAGTAACCCAAAGTTCATTACCTAGCAGTTGGTTTGGTATGGCCCTTGCCCCTCCCCTTAAATCTGCAACTGTTATTTTGGTGGACTTCTGGAACTATCAGGAACAAAATGTACAATTTGCGTAACTCTATAACCCTGATGATGGTCCTTCTTGAAATCACCCCCAGAATAAATTCTTGGGCTTACTGTGCTTCATAGACGATAAATGTATTTGATAAGGAGACTGAAGAAACACCAACCATTCTGATTCCCTTATATACTGACTTCAGTATTAATGCTACTTAGGCAAAATAATAAATGACAAGTATGTTCAAGTAAAAAAAGATGGGAGATATTTCCCAAAATGCATAAAAAAATGAGGACACAATTACACAAGGATCACAAGGATCCAATTACAAACTCGATGTGCTATACATAAAATATCCAGTAGATGGTGTTATATGCTTGAACAAGTAGCTGCAGATGTGAAATATCATTTGAAATAATTAAAAACAGCATAGGAATGAACAGTGGTCCTGTGATAAAACATAAATGTGTAGATGTAAAGAATTAAGACAAAAACAAAACAAAAAATACAACTTAACTTTACTATTCACTGAACACAAGTCTTGATAACAGTTTGAGTGCCAGAGAGATACCCAGGCATTGCAACATGTTACATGCCTTTCTGGCATGCTCTAAGGAAAATAAAATGCAATGAGAGAAAATTTTGTCACAGGCAATGATAGAAAATGTAGAAATCACAATATTTAACCTTTTGAGTGCCAGAGGGGCATGCAATGCATTGCTTTGAACTCTGGCACTCAAAGGATTAAAATGAACCTCTAAACCAAAACAAGTTTGTTTTACGGAGATTTAAATCTGCATATTTGATGAACTAGCTATTTTTGTGTAAAACAGTGGCACAGTGTGGCATTTTATCCTAATTCCCTGTAAAATATGGTAATTAGTTAAGTGCAAAGCCAAACTCACTATTAGAAATGACCCCATTAGCTGACACTGTCAATATGAATTCACAGCATGGTGCGTGGTGATATTTTACCCAGCAGTGAAACAAATTAGCATAAAGTGCCAACAACAATGGTTGCTATCGCAAACCTGTTTCTATGACAAACAAAATGGCTGGTACAACCGTTTTTAGTTCTTGGGGGAACAGGTCCACTTACAGTCCATGATCCCCATTATCAGCTGTCAGAGGATACACCAACACCAAGGGCATTATGAAAATGAGAAGTAATTCTAAGGCAAACCAGCTCCAACACTAGAAACAAATGGACATTCACAATGATTTCAGTCTTTTATTCCTTTGAGTGCCAGAGGTATCCAAAGCATTGCACTCAAAAGGTTAATACCCTGAATGTTAGAGAAAATTCCTATGCATTTTTTCACAAAACTCTCCAGCATTCAAGAGGCTAAAAGTGCCAGTTAAATCACTGGAACTTTTGGTAGTGTTTATTTGTCCCCTACAGTACAGTTGGTTTGACCTAGTATTGCTTCCAATTGCTTTTGTACATCTTATAATGAAAGGGACAGGAATGTACCAGAAAAAAATATTTATCATTTTGTAGTACTTAAAAAGTTAAACTGAATGCAAAAAAAACCCTATCTCTCAAACTGCTATGGTTTGAGAGATCTTCACTGTGAAAGTTCCCCCTCCCTCCCCTTTCCCCGGCGTCAGCGCTGTGCTGACTGCAGGGGAATCCTGTCTGGGAACCAACTGCCGGCAGAGCCACAATCACGTTATTTAAAAAGATTGACTTCTTTGGAAAGGTCTACAAAGTGTGCTTGCAAACCAGTGAAGTAATTTGTTTAAAAAACGCAATTGCAGCTCTGTTGAAGAGCCTCATTGTGTCGGCCGACATGGATCTCCAGCTGTCTCCTTTACAGCTGACAGCGGGAGAAGGTAAACTTTAGCGGATGATATCTCTCAAACCATAGTGGTTTGAGAGATAGGTTTTTTTGCATTTGGCTGAACGTTTTAAGCACTACAAATATGATAAATATTTTTTCTGGGACATTACTGTCCCTTGAAAAAAGTATGAGTTAAAAATTGTGTATTGTTTCTTTGGTTACAAGACTGGGTCCAAATAACTTTGTACAGGCACATTTATCAGTGAAATTGTAAAGGACACATCAATGACAGGTGCTTAATTTCCCAGCTGGTTCATTTGGTTTGCTCTAGAATTACTCCAGTTCTCTTTGTACATTGGCTTCTGTATGTTTCCCTCTCACCACCCAAATCCATACAGTGCCAGCCAATATTACACAGTGGGAGAAGTTTGTCACCACTTCCCCCAAAAAATATAAAGTTAACAGGAGAGGTTCAACACTTCCTTGCTCATATCAATACTACAGAATGATAGGAGACAATTAGTACTCCCAAATTCCCAAGGTGGCTTGCTAGGTTCCCAAAAGACTTGCGACAACATAATGCATTGTTAGTGCAACATGCTGCTGAACTACACTGTTACCTGTAGGGGACTACTGCATGTCCCAAGCAGTAATAAAGGCCCAGGCCTAGATGTACTAAACGTTGATGCTGTAGCGATATGATTTTGTTGATGAGTTCAAAGCACTTTGGATTTTTGATGTAGACACGCATCGCCTCATGCACTAAAATTTAGGGATGCAAGCAGAGGGGAGGAGGAGGTACCCACTAGTATACAGGGTTTTCATGCAGCTGTCAATGTTGCAGGGATGCCCCCTTGCACATCACCAGCAGTACTACAGTCCTGAAGTCTGAGAGCATTTTCTCTGTTGCGCAACTTGGTCAGTAGGGAAGTGGACAGGATACTCAGCACCACTCCCTTAACCCTTTGAGTGCCATAGGGATGTGCACTGCACACCCCGGTGGCACTCAAAGGATTAAAAATGTACACCAAGCAGTACACATTCATCCCCCCAGCTCTGTAGTGTAGCATCCATGGTGGTTTGTGTCTACCAGCTGTCCCCCAGCCTTGTTCCCATGCCCACTAGGCTTTAGCCCAAAAAGCCAGTACCTAGCAATATCCCATATACTGCCTATTTCTCACTTCTACAACAGAGTGGCAGGAGCTGCTCACAGCTCTATACTAGCAATGCTACAAAATGTCCAGGCATGCTGACCATTTCCCTTTCTTCTCCTTTTTTATTTATATCCATATGCCTCTCTCTATACCCACTGCTAACCCAGTTTCTGCTTCAAATCTTTCACCTTCTCTCCCCTCCCCTTCACTCTTCCTCAGATATAACCTCTAACATATTATGATGTACCAGTAGCAAAGTCACACTTTTCATGCTAGACATATGTGTAACTAGAACCTATTGGGCCCTGGGATGAAAGATGATGCTGCCCTCCAAAAGGCCTAGAGCAATACCACTCCTATAGAGCCTGTTACATTCTATAGGAGGCTGGTTCTTAGTTGAGTATCTGGCCAATTTGTTTGTGTATGCAAATTAATCTTATGTTTGGTCACCCTAAGGGTAACAGGGGAATCCATACATAGACCTCTTGCTCCCAGTGGAGAAACAGATTGGATGCACCCAATGGAGGAGAAGCAACAGAGATGAAATGTATACTTGAGGTTGGTTTGTAGTCTTAATTATCTAAATGAAACTGCATCCTTGGTAGGACAAAACTCCTATAGAGCTTGCTAAATTCTATAGGAGGCTTGCTCCTAGTTAAGCATCCCTGACTGGTATGTTTGTATATGCAAACTATTCTTAGGTTTGGTTAACCTAAGGGTAATAGGGGAATCCAAACATGGACCCCTTGCTCCCAATGTCTAAAGAGATCAGTTGCCCTTTGCTAATAAGGGTGAAATGTAAGCTTTAGTGGCTTCTCTTGTTCAGAGAGAAATTGGCTGTCACTTTGTGGCTAGACTGTTATTTTGGCAGGATCAGTATGATGTGTTTTAGGATATTTCTTCTCTGTGTAATGCACTAGTGAGTTAAAAAAGACTGCACACTGGGTAGGGCACCACTCCTGTAGAGCCTGATAAATTCTATAGATGGCTCATTCCTAATTCAGTCTCTCTAATCAGTCTGTTTGCATATGCAAATTATCCTTAGGTTTGGTCACTCTATGAGTAACAGGGGAATACTAACATGGATACCTTGCTCACTGTGCTTAGGGAGATCAGCTACACTCAAAGATACAAGAAGCCCAAAAATAATGGGTGGGGTTGGATGCTTATCTTATTCACAGAGGAACTGGTTGGCACTTTCTGGCTAGACTGCTATTTTGGTACAACTGCAATAGTATGTTTAAGTGTATTTTATCTCTGTGTGTAGCAGTAGTGCACTAAAAGGGATTGCACTCTGGTTAGTATGCCACTCCTAGACAGCCTTTTAAATTATATTGTAGGCTTTCCTTATGTTCAGTCATGGACCCCTTGTTCACAGTGCAAGGTGGGATCAGGTACACCTCACTGAAAGGGAGCAACAAGGCTGAAACGTGAGTCTGTTATTGGCTGCTAGTCTTGTTCTGACAGCAAAAGCACTAGTAAACTAAAAGAGACTGCACCCTGTGTATGTCTTTCACAGGGTGCAGTCTCTTTTAGCTCACTAGTGCTTTAGCACTCCTATACAGCATGCTAATTCTATAGGATACTTGTTTCTAGTTGAGTATCTCTGTCCGGTATGTTTGTGTATGCACATTATCTTTTGGTTTGGACACTCTCACGGTAACAGGGGGATCCAAACATGAACCCCTTGCTCCTAGTCTCTAGAGAGATTGATTACACATCACTGACAGGGAAGTTTTTATTTGCTGCCTTCTCTTTTTCAGGTAGGAATTGTTTGGCACTTTGTAGCTAGACTGTTATTTTTGCAGGATCAGAATGATGTACTTTAGAACATTTTCTCTGTGTATAAAGCAGTATTAAGTTAGAAGAAACTGCACCCTCTCACCAGTATGTTTTCATATGCAGATTATGAATGTTACACTTAGGGTGCGAGAGAGAGAGAGAGAGAGAGAGAGAGAGAGAGAGAGAGAGAGAGAGAGAGAGAGAGAGAGAGAGAGAGAGAGAGAGAGAGAGAGAGAGAGAGAGAGAGAGAGAGAGAGAGAGAGAGAGAGAACAAGAACAACAACAACAACAACAACAACAACAACAACAACAACAACAACAACAACAACAACAACAACAACAACAACAACAACAACAACAACAACAACAACAACAACAAGGATAAAACGTATGTTTAGGTTTGGCTGCTAGTCTTGTTTTGTCTTGTTGCTAAATTCTATAGGAAGCTTGTTACTAGTTTACTATCTCTGACCAATATGTTTATGTATGCAAATCAGCCTTAGGTTTGGTCACCCTAAGGCCAACAGGGGAATCCAAACATGGATCCCTTGCTCACAGTGCCTAGAGAAATCAGCTACACATCACTGACAAGGCTGAAATGTATGTTTTGGGTTGCTTGGAGACAAATTGTCTGGCCCTTTGTGGCTAGGTTGCTATTTTGGCAGGATCAGTATGACGTGGTTTAGAATATTTTCTTTCTGTGTAATGCACTAGTGAGCTAAAAGAAACTGCACACTGGGTAGGACTCCAATCCTACAGAGTCTGCTAAATTCTATAGCTGGCTCGTTCCTAACTGAGTGTCCCTGACCAGTCTGTTTGCATATGCAAATTATTCTTAGGTTTGGTCACAGTAAGAGGAACAGTGGAATACAGACATGGACACATTGCTGACAGTGCCTTGAGTGATCAGTTATCGCTCAAAGACAAAGCACAACAAGGCCGAATCAAATGTCTGTGATTGGCTGCTTATCTTGTTCAGAGAGGAATTGGCTGGCACTTTATGTCTAGACTGCTATTTTGGAAGAATTAGTATGATGCGCTTTAGGATATTTCCTCACTGTGTAAAGAACTAGTGAGCTAAATTAGTCTATTATGCAAATTATCATTAGGTTTGGTCGCTCTAAGGGTAACAGTTGCTCACAGTGCAGTAGGATATCAGCTCTATCTTTCTGATGAAACCAAACAAGTCCAAAATATGCGGCTGGGGTTGGCTGCTTTGTTTATTTAGAGTGCAATTGCTTCATGGCTAGACTGTTTTGCCAAGATCAGTATGATGTGTTTTAGGATATTTCGTCTTTGTGTAAAAAACGAAACCGCATCCTGAGTAGGACACCACGTCTATGGAGCCTGCTAAATTCTATAGCAGGCTCACTCCTGGCTGAGCGTCTCTGACAGTATGTTTGTGTATAAATTAGGTTGTTTCTGAGTCTTGCTCTAAATCATTTATTCAGTTCAGAGGTGTCAATAGATCAAGGAATACAATTTTATTTTTATGCTGTTCCCCCAGCACAACAAACGTGTTCCCCTCTTTGGCCATTTGAGGCACTGGCCTCTTTCTTCCTCAAGATCACAGTGAGGAGGAGAGAGTCAGAAAACAGTGACAAAGGCAATGTTCACATACATTGCTTTTGTCAAGTGGATCCACTGGCATATGTGATTGCATGTGAAAAGCTACCTGGGAACGGCTGGAACTGTCTGCTCCTGTCCTTGAACAGTCAGTTACAGCCTCCTCGCTAAGATCAAAGTGCTGCAATCATTAACCCATGACTTTCCAGAAATGTCATTTGTTCTCAAAAGGATGGAGATCCTAGCAGGTCATTTGGCATTAAGAGGTTAAAGGGGGCCTATCACCTTTTGAAATCCTCAGTAGGAGCTTTCATCTTGAAAGGATTTGTATGGTTATTACTGTTATTAGTTTATTCCAGCCCTCTGGTGTAAATTGATAGACTCTAGGAACGTACAAAGGTAGAAAGAGCTGATTTTCTAGACATGTGCGAAATTAACCCCTTAAGGACCCTTGACAGTCCTGGCACATCATAGATCGGCGAGCCATAAGGACCCATGATGTGCCAGGACAGTCGTGGAATTCAGGGTGCCCCACGCGGCTGCATGCCGTTTGGGGAGCCCTGAAACGGATGTGCAAAAAAATAAAAAAATGGTCCATGGTCCTTAAGTGCCAGCCCGCATGCACGTTTGGCCGGTCCTTAAGGGGTTAATGTTTTATCTGATCAAGAAAGAGAACAAAGCACTGCTAAGATTAGATTAAATATCACTGAAATTATTAACCTGTTTAACACTTTAATGACAGGTGGCGTCAGGACCGTCACGCCCGTCTGGACATTAAGGACCGGTAACAGTCCTGGCAAGTCATGGAATTTGGTGATTGCAGCACAGCTGCACACCGCGCTGTGATCACAGGACACAATGAAATAAAGTGCAGTGGTCCTCCCCCTCCAGGACCAGGGTTAACCCCCCCCCCCCCCAGAAATTATAAGCAGTTTAAATAGATACATTTAAAGGAAGTGAGCATTTATTTGGTCTTGACATATTTTGCTACTATAGTATAATGTACAGTATAATTGCTTATACTTTTTTTTTTAGACTTTTTATGTCCTTAAAGTAAGTTCTCTTAATTTCTGTTTCCATGCAGTTCTGAATGATCTATGTGCTATCTTGTTTACATTGTATCTTTTTTTCATTGCACCTTTAAACCTGCTTTTATCTTCTCTGACAGAAAGATCTCTGCAAACATATCCACTATATGTAAAGTTACAGTAAAATCTCAGGTATAATACACCCCTGTTTATAATACGCAGGTGTATATTATGCCCAAGATTTTAAGGGAAAACACGAGTGCCTATGTATAATACGCGCCCTTGTTTTCCCCTCTTAAGAAAAAAAAATTAAGCCTTCCAGATCCCTTCCCTCCCTCCCCCGGAGCTATCCGCTGCTAAAATACCATTTACTTACGTCAAAATTCAAGTCAATACCATAGCTGGAAGGAAGCGGGTGGCGAATGGAAGCATGCCGCCCGCAGGGAATATTGACATCTGTTATATGTTGCCTGCTAATGGGGAAAATGCGGGGAATTGAACTTTGAAGTAAGTAAATGGTATTTTAGCAGCAGATAGCGCCGGGAGAGGGAGGGAAGGGATCTGGCAGGCTTAATTTTTTTTTTTATAAAAAACTCTCGGGTATAATACGCACCCCCCACTTCACATAAGGTGAAGTGGGGTAAAATTGTGCGTAAAGTTATTTTCAACATCGCTATCAGTTTAAAATTTTGAATCAATTCTGAATTAAGCAAAAAAATTAAATACAGGAACATTTCACTACAGGAGGATATCAGAAGGTCTATGTGTACTGGGGAAAGACTGTCAAGAAAAGCCATTTTCTTAAAGCACTAGGCAGCTTCTACATCATGATTCATTACTCACATGCTGACAGTTAACACATTTAGCTCCAAAGGGGTGTCAATCACACTTTGTAATACAAAGGGGAAACCTCTCTGTTGCTCAAAGGCTTAAAGGAGCAATATACTTTTTTTTAATTAAAATCTATATATTGTGTATTGGTTTTTTCCTGTTGAGTAAAATAAAGGTACTGTAACTGCAGAGAAATGCATATTTCCTGAGTAATTACTTTTTAAACAATTTTTTATACTAGTAGTTCCCTTTACTGGTCAAATTCCAATTATATATTCTGTTACATTCTAACGGAGAGGAAAGTCAGTCGCATGCAGTTCTCCATAGAATGTGTTAGAAACTGCTGAGTCATGCTCTCAGTTAGAACTTCCAGGAAGTAAACACAAATTAAATTCACTTCCTGATTATGTGAACTGTTATAACATTTGAAAAGAACAGCTGACAGCAGTGGAAGTATTTTTGTTTTACTCAGAAGGAAAGCACTATAACATATATGTTTTCTTAAAAAAAATGTACTGCTCCTTTACAGAACAAAAGTGAAAGGGGTCACAGACGCTACTTTTATTTTACTGTCTGGTAACAGCAATATATAATGATGATGTATATATATCTTGCGGCAAAGAATCATATAAAACAAACAAAATGGAGCACTCTCAGGCTTCTAATTTTTTACCAGTAAAAATGAGCTATTTTTGGCTGTTTAATCATAGACTGTGAACTAATACATTCACTGTTGAACAGTTAATGTATCAATTTTGGGATTTATGGCTCTGGAAGGCTGATACATTTTTTTTCAATGTTGTGTTTAACAATAAAAAGTATCACTTTTTCTTTACAGAGAAAGCCAGAACGAATATTTTGCATTGCATTATATCTGTAAACCAAGCAAAACTGAGGGCCCACAGAAAGTTAGTCACACACACTGGATGTGGCTCATAGGCCATATTTTTCTCACCTCTGCCCTAGGTGTAAGTAGCTCTTAATTGTTTTAATAGACTGACTTACATATTTAGGTATACTTCATACAACAGTCCACTATATAATGGTCACCAGTGTTCCCTTCTAAGTTGAGCACACATGAGAAAGCTAGAACTGAAACAGTTAAAGAGGAGTTTTTACATTCCCGCATTGGAATAACCAATGCACCATGGAGGATTGCCCTGTTTTAATTACTGTTTTAACTCTTTCGGTGCTGGTGCACTCACCAGTACTCTCCTTAGAGGCAGCCTCTACGTCACAGCTCCTGACAACAAACATTAAGCTTCTACAGACATGAGTAGTTCATAAGGGACAAAAGGTTTTAGCAAATTGTGAACTGAAACAGAACTAAAAAGGAAATCAAATGCAAATGAAAAATGAGACACTTTTTAAGAGTTTTTTAAAATGATAGAGAGTAAAATGAGCACTTCCATATGGTCCTTGCACAGAAAGCTATAAACCATTACATATGTAACTGCTTCTTATATTGTTTGGCCCCAGGAGATACTGGCTCCTGTCTGAGCCATAAGCACACTTTGCTAGCAGGAATAATTGATCCTTAAAATGTACCCCTGTATATAATCAGTGAATGTTACCTACTATTTATCATTACCTGTTTCAGGACAGAAGCCATATTTTTTATCCTTGTCATAATCCTCTGTTGTTGCGCACCACCTGTAGCCGTCTGTCCGTCCTTCAGTTGTGCAGCTGTCATACGTGTTGCCTAGAAACTTGAAAGGGAATTTACAGGGCTTCCCATCAGCATTTCCAGCCAAAGTAAATAGCACTGAGGAGAAAAGAGACAAGACATAATGTAAACGACTTTTTATAAAATACATTGGTTATAAATGGAACTCCTTTTCACTTAGTGGTACTCACTATGAATAAGTCTGACTGGTTTGAAAAGGGTGATATTCACGGCTAATAAATTATGGTTTTGCAAATACTGATATCAATTGATAATAAATGAGCTTTGTTTTTGTAGAATCAAGCAAATACAATTTACAATGTTGTATAAAGCATTTAAGGTGCAATTTAAAATGTTACAGGGGTGAAATTCTGGAGCAAACCAACTGCACCATAGGGGACAAATAAACATTCTCCAAAATGCCCACTTATTAAATCTGGCTTCTGGCTGGAATTAGGAATTTTCATTTTCCCCTAAGGTATAGTTGGTTTAATCCTTTAAGGACCAGAGGTCCAGGGAAGTTACCTTGGACCACTTTGATCCTTGGCGACGCGCCGGTACACGTGACCTGTTACGCATACCGGCGTGCCGCTTTGGGGTCTGAGAGAGATCCCTCCAGTCTTGGAGAGGTAAATTTTAGGCCCCGTTTTTACTTACAGCGCTCTCAGTAGAGATCTGTAAGTAAAACGTATGTGACCCTTAAGGAGCGTGACGGTCATAGCACATCATCTGGTCCTTAAGGGGTTAATCTAGAATTGTTCCTTATTGAATTGCACCTTTGGGTCAAGCTAAAGTGGTGCAATTCAGGAGCAAACCAGCTGCATCTCAAGAGTTGATATTAAGGTTGATTTAAATTATGCTTTTAACCAGTTGAATGCCATAGAGGTTTGTAGTGCAATGTGATACCCAAACATTTAGTATTCAAAGGTAGCATTTAAATCAATGAGAAATTAGTTGTTTTTCTACACAATTGTACCAGTTTAGCTAGAGGAATACCGCCATTAGAGGCTTATGTGGGGAGTTAAAGAGGTGCAATTCTGAATCATTTCAACTACAACAGAGGGGATCTGTAAATTCCCCAAATTCCCATTAATTTGGAGATTGTATCCCCTCGAATGCTTGAGAACTATGCAATGCATTGCAAAAGCCCCATTTAAATCAGTGGGAGTTATTTTCAGCCCACGATGCAGCTGGTTTACTCATAAATTGTTTCTTATTACCTTTCTACATAGGGCCGATAGGTTCTCCTAGTCTTAATTCTACTATCTCTTTTAGACTTGCTTGCATGGCCTTGTTTTAGGAACAGTTGGGTATGTGTGCTTCTGGATATATCAGTGCAGTAGGACAATGCAAGGAGGTCAGTATGTGTGTTTCTAAAGTTTCAATTGACAAGGCTGGGGAGGTAGGGTTAGTATGTGTTTCTACAGCTACCAGTGCAATGGGAAATAGCTAGGAGTTAGTATGTGTGGTTCTATGGCTACAGTGGGACAAGGCTGGGGGTCAGAGAAATGGTGGGAAACTTGAGGCCCTCTAGCTGCTGCCACATTGCAACTCATATTATTGCCTGTCAGCCACTGGCTGGTGGGGACCAATGGGAGTTACAGTCTGTTAGAAGCTGGACAGACTATCATTGCTAATCTTAGTTATCAGATAAGGGAACAAGGCTCTGTGGTCAGTATGTGTGACTCTGTGTCTACCAGTGCAGTGGGGCAAGACTGGAGATCAGTATTTGTGGTTGTTGCTATGGTGGGACAAGGCTGGGTTCAGTATGTGTGGTTCTACGTCAGAGGAACAAAGATGGGGGTCCTAGCAAAAAAAAACAAAAAAACAGGGCAAAACTGCACTTTTGCCCTTTTTGCGCAGAAATATTTACCCACCTCTATTCATAAAGGCCCATATGTGGAGGCTTTTTGTAGATAAGGGATTTTTTGAAAAAAAAAAACCAAGAGATAAGATGGCATATCAGAAGGCTTTTATACCTATTGGATGAAGCACTCAGGTAGGACACCATTTCTAAACTGGAATTTGCTTATTTGCATATACCACACAGTGAAAGTGTGTGTGTGTTTTTAACCATTTTACAAACATACTTGAAAATGTCATAGTCCCTCCTGGGTGTCACACCACTGCTGGTATTAATTGTCTCACAGCTAATATTTCAGTGTTTGTTGAATTGCTTCTGCAAAGGTATGTTGTGAATCTGGTCTCTTTAACCCCTTAAGGATTGGGAAAATCTGAGGTGGATTGCACTGAAGGACCAGAGCAATTCTGACCTTTTTAACTATGTCTTTGTTCAATAATGTTTTCCCTCAAAGTCTTTTATTCCATCAACATAAATTATATACCCTTTTTTATGCACAAGTATGGCTTTCTTTTGATACCACACTTATATGGATATTCTGCCATTTATTTTATCTTGTGATCTTGTGATCATTTGGGCGCAATGGGTTACATTTTTATGGAGACTGTATGAAAGGTATGACCGGTCAGTCATACCTACAAAATGGGCAGTTTTAAGTGGGGACTGTCGCTCTAGGGTGAAAATCCCCATGTCCCTCTTTCCCTCACAGAATTTCTATTTTTTTTATACATTACTGTTAGATGTGTATATAAGTGTATTATTGTGCTCCACATAAATAAAACTCACATTAAACTTTAATTTGGTTTCATTATTTGTATTTTAAACTAAAATTGTGTAAATAAAATTACTTGATGTTTCTCAGCATTATTTTAACCCTTTGAGTGCCAGAGGGGTATGGAACACATTGCCTTGCAATGCGTTCTACACCCCTCTGGCACTCAAAGGGTTAAAATTGTAAGAGTGATGTCAATAGGTCATAAAGAGACTTTCATTTATCCTGTCCCTAGCACCAGCATTGAAGGGGTTAATACCCCAAACTTGGCCTCTTTGTGTTTGCTTTTGGGTCTACTCTCTGCTTCTCTCTTCCTTACTCTCTTAGTAAGGAAGATAGAAACACAGAGCATACACAAAGGCAATGGTTAAAACACATTGCCTTTGTTAATGGGAAAGCCAGTACACGTGACCACCGTAGAAGTGATCACATGTACCGGCAGAAGAAAGAAACACTGAAACTGAATGTTCCATTCCTGAAGTGCTCAGTTTCAGCATCTGCAGAATGATAGCAGCGTGCACCGAGGCACGCTGCTATAATTTCACCCATGATGTGTCAGGACTGTCATGGGTCCTTATGGGATGGTTACCCATGACGGTCCTGGCACATCATGGCTCATTAAGGGGTTAAGAGGAATTCCAAGCATTGGTTAGAAAAGATATGAAACCAAGGATTATGTCTAGGCCACTCTAGACATAACTTTACTATATACTTCACTTGACCAATGGTCATACCTGGGAACTCTCCGGATTTGCCCCGGAGACTCCGGTTCTGATAGAGATTTACCGGGTCTCCGGGGCAGAGGCTGATTCCTCCGGATGTGGAGAGTTTCTATTGAAACTCTGCCACATCTGCTTTTTCTCCCTCTGTTCCTTCTTCCCCAGCCTCCTGTGTGACACCTTTAACTCTCTGAGTGCCAGAGTGGTAAGGAATGCATTGCTTTGCAATGCATTCTGTACCACTCTGGAACTCAAAGGGTTAAGCCCCCCCCACTCGCGGCAAGCCCCGCCCCTTTTGACGCGATTAGCGTCATTTTTGTCACCCCCTGCTGAACAGAGGACTACCCTCCGGGTAGCCCTCAACTGTAAGTTCCCAGGTATGCCAATGGTGGAGATTAGGTGCTTGATAATGTAAAATAACATTAAACGGTGATAACATTTAGTTGTGGTCAACATCAATCAACAACATAAAGGTAATTAAGAATCAAATGTTAAATCTGAAGTGCTGGATGTGGATGGTAGCCGAAACTATATCTCTTGATGATGAATAGGAAGGAATACTAGACAAATTAAAGGCAATTATCATGTATGATTCCAGTGTAACTTTTGATTTAATATTTGTCAGTCTTTCACCAATGTGTACAGTAACTGTCCCAAGTGTCGAAGATGGTGGCAGCTGTGCAAATACCTCCATATGCTTCTGTGTCTTGCATGCTTTTTACCACTTCTACCACATGACACTGGCATGATATTAGATGCTGGTTCATTTTTAAAAAATGTAAGTCTACCGACACTGCTGCTGAATGTATTTGTCCTATGGCCATTAACATTAGAGCCGGCTGTACAGAAAACCTGCTCAGACTGCATGATTACTGATGAGCAACTAAGGGTTTCACTGCATATGCAGGAGTGCTGTCTACACAGTTTGCCAGTACTCAAATGGGTCATTTGTGATGCCTAGGACATAGTCACTGTGCATGTAAGCTTAATAATCTAACATACAGCTGGGTCAATCCTTTTGCAACAGCTACTAGCCCATATTCTGGAAGCACATCACACAGAGATGTGCCAGGGCCACCAACACCACCCCTCAAATATTAAACAGTCTCCCATGATATACATTAATAGCTTTCTGTGATGATATGTATAATCATTTTGCTTGCTTCATTTTCACAAAGACTGAATCTTGTCCTCCAGCAGAAAGACCCATAACTGGGGAGTGTGGAATATCATGCAAAGAAAGACTATAACCTGGGATGGAATCAGATTTTTTTTTTTTTTTTAAATTGATCACCATCCATGCTGCTCCAATGAGGACACTCACTTCTGCAGGTGAAGGTCCAGGACCTCCTCTGAATGAGCTTTCAGTAAAATATTTTACAGATGGGGTAAAAGAGATCCCTAGAAACCGTATGAGGGGAGCAAATGCTGCCATGACTTTTGTGAAAACCCATGGCGCAGAAGCCAGCCCAAAAGGGGGGCAGTGAACTGAAAATGCCAGTCTTGGTCAGCACGGAGAAGGAAGTACTGATGATATCCATGAATGACAGCATGTTCTATGTCTAGTGAAGGCAAAGCTGAGAAGAAAAGGAATAGGAAAAGGGTTGAACTAGATGGACGCAAGTCTTCTTTCAACCTAAATTACTATGTAAGATGGAGTGCAAAGACTCTATCTTGAACAGCAATTATTGAGATGCTTTAAATCCAGGATGACGCAGCAGCCACCATCCTTTTTCTGGAACTATAAAAAGGTTGGAATAGTATCCCATGAATCTTTCCTGAGGTGGAATAGTTATCAAGACCTGCAGGTCCAACAGGGAGGAAACCGCTTATAGAACTAAACAGGTCCACACCAGATTGTGAGGGACTCTGGATATAAAGAAGCAACAAGGAGGAATAGATTTGAAATATGTGCAAAAACCTTCCGAGATCACCCCTAACATCTATTGGTGTGCCACTGAAAAGGTCCACATATTGAAAAAGAGACAACCACCAATTGCCTGTGGATGACTGGGACCCTGTGAGTTATTCAGAGGTAGACTTGTCAGCTGGGGGCTTTTGGGTAGACTTCTTGCCTGCCCAGGCCTGTTTGGGTTTAGAGGAAGGGTACACCTAGGGTGCCAAAGAACTGGGACACATTCAACTCATGCCCATGCTAGCAGGGATAACAAAACCCATGCATTTTCTGTGGAAAAAAGACTGCTTGGGAGTAACCTGTCCCACAGTATGTGCAGGATAATGGAGTACAATTATATTTCCACTGTGCCTTCTTTAGTATGTTGAATTAAACAAAGTGCCGAGGAAATTAAATCACTTAAATGTCCATACACTGCCTCATTGCAATTCTCTCTGTGCAAGTGGTGTTAAGGGGAGAGTTTTCGCTGTAAATGCCACAGTGAACTGGCATTAGTCATAAACTCTAATCCAGCATCTGTTTTTGTACACATCTGTATTTGTATTCTTCATTCCTCTTACTGTGTTATCAGTGAAACAGGGCAAAGCCCATGCAGGGAAGACATTTATAATAGCACAGCCAGTGATATTTTTGATAATGAACAAAACTAACTATCATACTGGACAATAATTACCAAAAAGTGCTACACTGTGCTACCAAAACATACAAGTTCATGTCTCAAAAACAATTTGCACAAAAATGGATAGTACAACATATAGGCAGATTTTATTTAACTGTACAACAAACTAAACTTGTTTAGTGGTGATGGGTTCACTTTAACTAATTTTGATTTAAATCAAACCCAACCAATATAAAATGAGCTGGAGACCTTTCTAGCCTGTACAGGGTTAAAGGCCCCATTAAAATCAAATGCTGAGAATTTCTATTCCACCCTATGGTGCAGTTGTTCTAACCCAGAATGACTTCACTTCGGCTTTGTTCGCGTGTAAGACTACTCACACAAGGTATGCATGAACTATTGCCAAACACAATCTAAAATGAACTTGTATTAGTTTGAGAACAAAGGATTATTTAGCAACTTCTGATGGCTGAAACACACTGAAAGAACTTTAACTACATTGGTATATTCAGTAAATCTTAGAAGAACATAGTGTTCCTAATCACAAACATATGTATTCATCTGTTTGCAGACAAATTTAGCGAGACATGCTAGACCCACCAGTGCCCTTGGATCATTAAAACTACCAATTGTTAGAAATTACAGCTCAAAGCAGCATAGTTGCTGAAGATGAAGAAAGAATAGCGTCCATCAAGCTCCACCTTTGCCATAAACATTAAAATGGCAACTGATATGAAAAATTGATAACAATTGAATGAGTATTGCAGTATTTAATAATAATCTTTTTATTGGACTAACATTCAATTATAAAGACAAGCAACAAGCTTCCTTTATCAACTCAGAAACATACTGTGATTAAAGTGGAACTACCACCCTTTAGAAACATGGCCCAAATAATTACCCATCTGGCGACTAGCTGCTCAGTAGCGCTAGTCATCAGAATTATTACTGCGTTCATGAGATTTATACACTGCTCCGAGAATGACAGGCAGGAAACCTCGCAGACATGTTTCCATAGTGATGTATGTGCGCCTGCACTGTCAGTCCCTTTTGGAGCCAAACGGCTCCTTGCAACGCCTCTTAGAGCAGGCTGTGACTGACAGCGCAGGTGCACAGATGTCACTATGGAATGCGGTAATAATTCTGGCGACTAGCGTTACTAAGCAGCTAGTTGCCAGATGGGTAATTATTTGGGGGCATGTTTCTAAGGGGTGGTAGTTCCGCTGTAAAAAAATGAAACATATAAATTAAATGCCTAGCTAAGGAAAACACAATGTTAGTCCATTGTGAGTGTGTGATTGAGTGTGAGTGTGTGTGATTGAGTGTGCGTGTGTGTGACTGATGTGTTTGTGTCTGTGGTGTAGGAGCGAGTGGCAGCCATTTTCTTTTTTCAGTCACTTGGATAGTGGTGGGCGGGCTGGATAGTGGAGCAGGCCAACTCCCTGCATAATTTAAATCATTCCCCCACTGAATCACCCATTGGGAGCAGTAACTCCAACTTACTTAAGCTGAGGTAACATAGCAATATAACACACGGTGGCTCTTCAGTTGAGGCAACATAGCAATATGCTGAGGGAAAAACTAGAGAGTGGTGTTTGAGGCTTGCCCTCTGTAACATACAGCAAAGCATCTCTCTCCCTTTAAGAAGAAAGGGTGGGAATCAAGAAGCAGGAAGTGGAGGAGTAACAGTTGAAAACAGACAGTTAGTGAGGTTGACTGTAGAGATGAAAAGAGTTAAATAAAAGAGTTGCTATTAAGTTTATCCCGGAGTTTGTATTTTATGGAAAAATTACACCCTCATACTGAAACAGAGTGTATGGAGGGTTACAATTATCTGTGGGAAGTGAAACAGTGTGTTTGTGGGGTCATGATCCTGAGTGAGAGTGTGTGTGGACCGGAAGAAGTTATTGATATGCCCTACTTCAGAAGCAAGTGGCAGCTATATTTTTTTTTTTGTCAGTTGGATAGTGGTGGGCGGGCTGGAGGGGGCAGGCCAACTCCCTGTATGATAAACATGCCCCAACTGAATCACCCAATGGGAGCAGTAACGTACCCACTGAATCACCCAATGGGAATTGTGTCTCCTGATGAGACACAAATTATGTAATGAGGCATTCTGTGCAATGTGTGTGTTTTCTGAGGAGACATAAATTATGTTCTGTGTGTGAGGAACCATAAATTATGCAATGAGGCCTTCTCTTATATATATATATATATATATATATATATATATATATATATATATATATATATATATATATTTTTTTTTTTTTTTTTTTTTTTTTCCCATACATCAATTCTAAACAACAACACCAATTGTACTCAGAATAGTATATCATGTTTTTTTACAAGGAGTTATTTTTGTTAATCTGCTAATTTTATTTTACCTAAGAAACTGTGGCTGAAATTGTGATGTTCAACTTTCCCAACTGCATTGCCTTATTTAGGACCAAATTTTTATTAATGCTAGGAGATTCCAACAGAAATCAGAAACATTTGCAAATATTGTGGTGAGTGTGTTTTAATTCCCCTAATCCTTTGTCCTTAGTTGGACTCTCTACTTTTCTGCCTAAAACTGCAGGGTGAGTCACTTTTTAGAGATTCCAAAGTTCTGTGCATGTGATACATTTCTTGGTAAACAACACATGGACATACAGGAAAGATCTCAGACAGGCTGAGATGCTTTGTACTTTATTACTATTCCTATTAACATATGATTTTTTCTAAGAATATTTCCATCTAAAGCAATGTACCCAATTCAAGTCCTCAGGAAATTAACTTTAAGGATATCTCAGGGGTTAATGTACTACTATAGGTTGATACTGTGGCGATAAGAATTTGTCGATGTGTTCAAAGCACTTTGACTTTTTGATGTAAACACACATCCTAAAATTTAGGGATGCAAGGGTAGGGGAGGAGAAGGTCCCCATTAGGATACAAGATTGTCAAAATGCTGTTGATGTGCACATCAGCAGCAGTATGACAATCCTAAAATCTGAGAGCATTTTCTCTGCTGCCCCATTTGGTCAGTAGGGGAGTGGAGAGGATACTTTCAGCACCACTAACAGCATCACTTCCTTAACCCTTTGTGTGCTGTGCCATAGAGATGTGCATTGTGAACCCCTGTATCACACAAAGGGTTAAACAAGTACACAAAGCAGAACATAATCATCCTCTCAGCTCTGTATCGTATTTCATACATTTTGTGCACTCCCAAGGGAACAAGGCTGGGGTCAGTCAGTGTCCATGGGGATCTGTAGCTACCAGCTGTCCCCCAACCTTGTTCCCTTGCCTACTGGTAGCCATAGAACCCCATGTACTCTGCCTGGCCACCAGACTTGTTCCCCTGCCCACTGGTAGCCACAAATCTGCATGTAAACTGTCTGATCCCTTACCCCAGCCTTGTTCCCTTGCCTACTGGCAGCCACAAATCCACATGGGCAAGGGAACAAGGCTAGGAGGGGGGGTGTCACGCAGTGTTGGTGGAGCTAACACACAATGGTGATATTCCCCAAGTGGGGAAAGGAAACAGGGCTGGGGGGCAGCTGGTAGCCACAAACCCCAATTGACTCTGCCTGACCACAAGCCTTGTTCCTTTGGGAGTACATAACATGTATGAAATATGATACAGAGCTGAGGGGATGATTATGTAATGCTTGGTGTACTTTCTTCAACATTTGAGTGCCACAGAGGTGCGCAAGGCACATCACTATGGCACTCAATGGGATAAGTGAGTGATGCTGAAAGTGTCCACTCCACTCCCCTACTGAGCAAGTGGGGAAATAGAGAGAGAGAATGCTGTTAGACTTCAGGGTTGTCTACTGCTGGTGATGTGTGAGGGAGAGCAACCCTTCCACATCAAAAGCAGTTCAAAACCCTCCCTCCTTCTGATTGATTGAGGGCTGTTCCTGCATAGGAAACTACAGGGAGATCCCAACTTCACCAGCCTCAGGAAGGCTAAGTTGACACTGTGAGCTCTGACAGCAGAGTGAAGTGCATGTGGTGAAGTGACTCAATAACATATAAACACACCCCCATGAATACAATAAAGGCTCATTATCCTGCACTTCCATTTGTAAATGAGTCATTATACTGCATTTACACATGGAAATATGCCATTGTCAATGTGATGAGTGAAAACTCATAAGCCTGTCAAAGGCATGTCAGACTGATGTCGATGTGGGCAGACTTTTGTCGGATTGATGAGGATGTGATGTTGAACGCACTTGTGTGAATATTGTCTATGTGTCTTAAACACTGCTCTGACAGGACATCAACATTTTGAGCTCTCTTCAACCTTTAGTGCATCCTGTCCCTGAGATCATTACTGTAGCATTAGGTGCTCACTCAGTGGTTTGACCAATTTTATAAAACAGAAAAGATCTTTTAAAATCTGGCTTGTTAGGGGCTCCTGAGTACTAGACCTGAGAACCTCACTTCTTCAGTACACTGATGTTCAAAGTACTTTCCTGCTCTAATTATCTTATGTTGTAAATTATAAGGAGACGTTATTGGTTTAATACATCTTGTGCTTCATTTTTACTGCATTAATACAATATTTCAGCTACAGCTTGATACAACTGAGGCACACAGGTACTAATTAAAACTAAATGTATTAATACTTATTAAATACTAATTAATACTTGTTAATATGAAGTAATAACTCATAGCAATTATTGATCAAAAAACATTCTATGAAAGTTTTGTTTTTAAAGAAAATGTCTGATTAGCATCATTTTACCCAGATCAAAATATTTTATCAAAAACAATGTAAAATGTGAATAAGTATTATTTTTTTCAAACAGCTAATGTGTTTAAAATAATATATAAATATCAACAGTGAAATAAAGCTAAAATATTGACATTGCAAATGTATTTGGAATAAGATAAATTTAAAACAATTTCAATGCATACTAAAGAACAGAATTTTGGAAAAGATAAAATTTACTATAAGTCACTGAACAACAATCAGATTAAATCATTATTTTACATTTATTTTCATTTTATTATTTATTTTTTTTTTTAATTGATTTTTTTTTAAATACACATCTTTATGTGTAACAGAGGTCTCCCTCAACTCTGGTTAAGATTGTGGTGCACAAACACAGTTACAAGGGGAAGCTAAGGAGCAAATGTGAAAATGCTTCTGTGAGCTCCCCGATGTGTCTCACAATTAGTAAGTAACCTGTACTAAGTTCCTCAGGGCTGGTAATGACTCCCACACATTTGTCGTGGGACATTTTTACTTTTTTATGCTTATAAATAATTTATTCAGTTATTGATTGATTGATACATGTACCTCATTATGTTTTCTTGAAGATAAAGCAGAATCTCCACAATCTGCTGCTGGACACTTCTCCCAATGGAGAGTGCTCATGTTACCTTAACCAAGATGGTTCGCCTTGACTCAAAACAGTATGACTATATCAATCATTTTGCTGTTAACATATTCTTTCTAACAGAGGTAAATGCATATGTATAACAAATCTCTTTATGTTAGTCATTAGGTTATAAGAAGACATATACATTTAGGGTTTCACTTTAAAGCGGAACTATCACCTAAAACCAAAGTTTTACCATGCGTTTTAATGTTTAACTCGACATTAGTGCTGTGTGTGTGTGTTCTTCAAGTCGCCTGGTAGTGGAGATATTTGCCCTGCAAAACTGGGCACTTCCGCATTCTACGGTATCCTGTACCATCTCAGGATTTCCCAGCTGCCCCAGGGAGCACATTCACGCTGCCCTTCAAAGCTGGATTTCTGTGATGTATCGTTACAGCAAACTCCGTTTACAATGCTACTGAGGTTGCAACCTCAGTAGCATTGTAAACGGAGTTTGCTGTAACGCTACATCACAGAAATCCAGCTTCGAAGGGGAGCGTCAGCGTGCTCCCTGGGGCAGCTGGGAAGTCCTGAGACGTCACGGAGTCCCGCAGAACGCGGAAGTGCCTGATTTTGCACGACAAATATTTCCACTACCAGGCGACTTTAAGAATACACACACACAGCACTAATGTCGGGTTAAACATTAAAGCTCATGGTAAAACTTTGGTTTTAGGTGATAATTCCACTTTAAATATTTCACCAAAGTCTCTAAAGTTGAGTCCTGAAGCAAAGATATGGTAAGTTAAGTAAAAAAAGAGTACTAATGTAATGCTTACACTCATGAGGACAAAAGCCATATTTCCCATCCTGGTCAAAATTGTATGTAGTGGAGCACCATAGGAATCCATCCTTTCTTCCAGCGTCAGTGCAGCTTTTGTATTCCGTGCCATTGAAAAAGAAAGGAAACTTACAGAACTCTCCATCTGCATTTCCGTATTTTACTTTTACAACTGGTGGAAAGAAGAAAATGGACAGGGTTATGGGATGGAGAAAATGGTCTAGGTTAAAACAAACAGAAACAAAAAGTAGAAAAAAAAACATTTCAAAAGTCAACAGCAACAAACAGCTACCTAATAACATCATGCAGTAAGCATAAGGGTACTTTTCCACAGGCTAACTATATAATAAAGTAAAAAGTGTAGCTATTCATTTTAAATAAGCCACCAAATATGAAAACATAACATTCAAATAATTTCTATCCCCTACTATCACTATCAATGGTGAAAGCAGTGAGGAATTCCAGCTTTTTGTCTTACTTAGTTGAAGAGGAAGTAAGTCCTATGAATAATTCCCATAGGATTAGCCTCTTCTAATTGAAACATGCCCTTCAATGTGTTTAATCTGTTCCTATATCCTTACTTGGTGTAATTACCAATGATCGGGGTGTTTAGAAAAATATGGAAGAACGTTAAACTCAGTGTTAATTGCCACCCAGTTTATCACTCAGATATTATATACTGTAATACAAGAACATTTTGGTGCAGACTTCACTTTTGCCAAGCCAGTATCAATGTAAACAAAGTCTTAACCCCTTGAGAACCAGAGTGGTAAAAAGTCCAGAAGAGGTTAAATATAACAAGCTATATCAGATACAGGAAATTAGGCAGTAAAAAAATACCAATAATGTTCTATATCCATTGTTATTTGGTTTATTAAAATGAGTCTTTGTATACACATTAATTGTCTTGATTATGGACTCTCTGTACCAAAAAGTCAGTATGATGAGACATTCTATCACTGCATTAACCATAAAGACATATTGCAAAGTGCTGTTTTCACTAGAGCTGTGGTTCAACTTATAGAACTGGCACTGAAAATTATCCTTGGCATAGGCCACCATGGGTAACAGGGGAATCCAGATATGAACTCCTTGCGCAATGTGCTCAGATAGATCAGTTACACCTCACTCATGAGGTCCAGAAAGGCTGAAACATGTCAGGGATTGACTGGTTCTACTGTTTAGAGATGATTTGCCAGGCACCTTGTGGCTGGGCTTCCTTCATGAAAGGATCAGTAATATGAACTTTAGGATATTTCCTGTGTATAAGGCACTAGTGAGCTAAAAGAGATTGCACCTAGGGTAGGACTCCATTCCTAAAGAGCCTACCAAATTCCATAGCAGGCTTGTTCCTAGTTGAGCATCTGTCACCAGTACTTGTGTATGCAAATTAGCATTAGGACTGGTCACCCAATCCAGACTTGGACCTTTTGCTCAAAGTGCGTAGAAAGATCAGCTACACCTTACTAATGAGGCTAAACAAAGCTGAAATGTATGTTTGGGGTTGGTGGCTTTTTGATATAAATCTAATTGACTGGTGCTTTATGCTGGACTGCTATTCTGGTGGGATCTGTATACTCTGCTTTAAGAGATTTTCTCTCTGTGTAAAGCACAAGTGAGATACATTGTGTAGGATACCATTCCTGTAAATTCTTTCAAATTCTATAGCAGGCCCATTTCTAATTAAGCATATCTGACCAGTACTTTGCTTAGGATATGGAAAAAGCATCTACTGTAAAAGCTATACTAGCTGTTTGGCAGCAACCAATGAATACTGAACCTTTATCCAATACAGTAATTCCCACTGTAAAGGGAATCAACATTGAGGTGGTGCTACATACTGAACACAACCGTTTTTGGATCTAGTAGTATTAATAAAAGAAGTTGCCACAGGGTAATCATATTAGTCAAAACAGCAATGCATAATCAATGATCACAGATTTAAACATAGACAAGACAGAACAGTGGCAAGAGAAATTGAAGACACAGTCAACTACATTTAAAGAGGATTTCAACAGATAAAAACAAATACAAAGTAGATCTAGTGAGCACCGACTATAAAGACAAATGCAGACATCTTTCAGGTACTACCGAGGGCAATCACAAAGAGTAACCAAGGTGTAACAAGTAGATAAGATCACACAAGACTAGTATAATCACTGTTAACTTATCATGAGACAACTAATCACACTGACACAGATGGCAAAACTAGAAGTAACAGTAAGGACATCAACAAAAATCCAGGTAACCCTACTTTTTAGGAGTTGCTACCAGATTTTGGTGTACAAAGGAATGAAAGTACACAAGAGAATGGGCCAGAAGAGGCACAAGAGAAACCCTGCCCCAGTACAAGAAGGCTTAATTTGTAATCTTTATAAACACCCTTGAAACCAAGCTGAATTTTGAGTTTTATCTAACAGCGTATCTCCTGTTACACTTTTCTATTTATGTCAGCGAAAAATAGAGGAAGAAGATGAAACTTAGACCTAACAAGAATGCACACTTTAAAGGGTTACTAATGCCCAAAATAAAGTTGATTCTATATGTTAGATTTTACAAAAATAAAGTATTTGGAAAAAGTCATATCTCTTTATGGTTTGAGAGATATTGTTACAAATCAATATTGCAAAAATATATCCAAACAATAATTTCGAACAAAGAGAATAAAGTCAGTAGCAGAGAATCCCAATATAAATATAAGGCCAGCTGATAAAGGAGGGACAATAGTTATTATGTATAAATAATAATACAAAGTGGGAGTTTAGGGCCAATTACAATATCTGTACACTATAAAAATGAAGAGAAGATCAATAAAAGCATATAAGGAATTATTTGATATTGCACTCCAAGAAGCTTTGACATAGTGGTGGCACACAAAAACACTTTTGCCTCCCTATCACAAATATCCAGTTTCAATTTTATGCACAGTTTCTAAAATACACACATTTAGCAGCAGAAATACCTGGAAGAGAGATGTTTTAATCTATAGTAACACAGAATGACACCAAGTGATAACCTACTGCCTACTCCCAGATCCATAAAAGATCTAAGTGGGCCATGCTAGGTAGAGCAGCACATAGGAACAATGTTACTAAACATTCTGGACAAGTGATAGTGAACCAGAGGGGATAGCAGTGCAGCTACTTAGTAATATTAGTTTGCTGAACTTTTAATGTTACCTCTGAATAATATATCTACAGCATCAGTCTTCTAATAACTTTCATCAGCATAACACTGTATCAGCCCTACTGATTTGTGGTCAAATGTAAAACACTACCTTTGTAGTATTTTGGACTATATCTTAAATGGTAACCAAAGGAACTGTGTAAAAGTATTTAAGAAGTACTGATCCACTTGCTTACCACTACTTTCCTATTTCACAATCACTAGACTGAAAACAGCATAGCAATATTTCCAGAGATATAACTCCGAACGTTTGAACAACAGTTGGTGTTGAAGGAGTATTTTACACCTTGTTCCACTGAACTGCTATTTTAATGGACATTAACGTTGTGTTTACTCAGTATTGTAGATTTTGTTGTATACTAGGGTCCCAGTATCCTTTAACAAATTACTGTTATTATGTGGATATGGTATAGTGCATGAACTGCAGCAGCTCTAAATTACCATTTTGATATAATTATTTCAACCAGTGAATTTGTGAAGAATCTTAACAGCGACAGTAAAAACTGACCATTTCATTCCTCCTTGCACTTTAGTGTCTGTATGGCCAATAACTGTTTTACATTTGAACACTCTTACTACCTTTTAGTTTAGGGTACCTCTTTGAGATCTAATAAATCTTATATCTATGGAACTGTAAGAAAACTGGCAAATCACAGGACCACAGAATATTTTAAAACTACTGAGACATTTTGAATGTATAACAGGTTCAGAATGTAGTGTCAGCAGAGCACCTACAAAATATTTTAAAATTTGAGAAATTGAACTTTAATGATTTAGCAGGCTATATGTATCCACAATAGTGAGCATTCAGTTTATTTAACTCTTTGAGTGCCAGAGTGGTACGCAACACATTGCTTTGCAATGCATTGCGTACCCCTCTGGCACTCAAAGGGTTAACGTGGGCAGATAATAAATGTCACATTTATTACTTGTGTGTAGGCTGTTGATATAGATTGATGGCTGCCTGGATCATATTCCTTTTACATGCACATGAATGCCAATTCTTATATTTAATTGAACATGTTTTTAACTATGTGAGATATGCAGTAAGTTGTAATATTGTCTCCTCTTTCTCTGTGTGTGGCTTGTTTTGATATATCCAAACTCAATTACTTTTTATATATTATGTGACCCTGCTGCATTAGTTCTACAAGCACTTAAAAGGATAGTAATACTTAAAATGTAAAAAAAAAAATGTTGTAGGGTTTATCCCCCTGAGTAAAACAAGAGTACTCCCACTGCTGAAAGGTGTTTCATTCAAAAGTTATTAATTTTCAGTTGAATTTTTTAGGTGCAATATCACAGTGGCCTGAAATTGTACAGTGGCGCTGTTGCTACACCATCCTATGGAGATTTATGGTCAATTGACCAGAGCTGTCCATAGGATCGTGTAGCAACAGCGCCACTGTACAATTTCAGGCCACTGTGATATTGCACCTAAAAAATTCAACTTTGAAAATTCATAACTTTTGAATGAAACACCTTTCAGCAGTGGGAGTACTCTTGTTTTACTCAGGGCGATAAACCCTACAACATATTCTTTTTTACATTTTAAGTATTACTATCCCTTTAAATACATTTTAATTTTTGTGATCTTTGAGTGGTGGGGCTGAACAGGTATAGAACTATCTTTGCTACATAATGTTCTCTCTCATCACTGCATCACCAAGGATATATATATATATATATATATATATATATATATATATATATATATATATATAATAGGATTTTAGTCTTACCTGTTAAATCCTTTTCACTTAGTCCATACAGGTCACTGGTACTCTGGGAGGCGTAAGTCCCCTTTAATAGGCAGGAACAACTATGCAAATGATTTGCAAGGGGCGGAGCCTCCCCTCTTACTTAAGCCACCTTCTGGCCAGAGCCACTTAGATTGATTTGAGACCCTAAAACTGACCTCAGGTAAGCAAAAAGAAAGACTCCTGTGAGCATGCCCGAACGGTCTCCCACTGAATGCCACAGGAGAGCCAAGACTGGTCCCTTGACAGGGTGGGAGACCAGTGACCTGTATGGACTAAGTGAAAAGGATTTAACAGGTAAGACTAAAATCCTATTTTCACTGTCGTCCAATACAGGTCACTGGTACTCTGGGATGTACAAACATTGAGCTGATCCAGAGGCGGGAAGTAAGGCAAGGACCAGGCGCAAGGCCCAAGTCACTAGAACTGCTATGACCCAGTTAATAACATAGCCCAAACTGTAAGTGTCAACGGACACCAACCAAGGGAAACAATCCCTGGACTAACACAGCACACGGAACCAGAGCCAACCGGGCTCAACAGTAAGGAAGCACTAAGGATCACAGAGCGGAAGACCTAAACAGGCAAAACTGCCTCCAGGACCTTCCTACCAAAACTGGCATCAGCCGAAGCCAGTACATCAACTCGATAGTGCTTAGAAAAAGTGTGCACAGAGGACCAAGTGGCCGCTCTGCACAGTTGATCAGCGGAAGCCTGATTCTTGTAGGCCCAAGAGGCCCCAATAGATCTGGTGGAATGGGCAGTCACCCGGAAGGGAACATGCTTATTCCTCAACTTATAGGCTTCACGGATGGTAGCTTTAATCCAAGATGCAATAGTAACTTTGGCAGCCGGTCTCCCTGCCCTAGGTCCCTCAGGAATGACGAATAGAGCGTCAGACTTCCTGATAGACTCGGTGCGATGAACATAAAACTTGAGGCAACGCACCACATCCAACAAATGGAGATCTCTTTCCTTGTCAGATGAAGGATTAGGGCAGAAAGAGGGAACCACAATCTCCTGATTGATGTGAAACTCGGACACAACCTTGGGTAAGAATTCCTTGGTAGTGCGAAGCACAGCCTTATCCTTGTGGAACACCAGGTAAGGAGGTTTACAAGACAAAGCCTGCAACTCTGCTACCCGGCGAACTGAAACAATAGCCAAAAGGAAGGCCATCTTCCAAGTCAAGAGACGTAATGGAATGGAAGCCAAGGATTCAAACGGTGGTCGCTGGAGAACTCCCAGCACCAAATTGAGGTCCCACTGGGGAGCAGAACTCTTGAAGGCAGGTCGAACATGAGTCACACCTTGGAAGAAAACTTTCAAATCAGGAAGGATAGCGATCCTTTCCTGGAAAAACACAGACAAGGCAGAAGTCTGAACTTTGAGGGAACTCAGACTGAGCCCCTTATCCACACTGTCCTGCAAGAAGGCCAGGACAGTGGGAAGATGAAATTCAAGGGATAACTTCTTATCAGAGCACCATGTCACAAAAGTTGACCATATGCGATGATAGATCTTGGAAGACACAGGCTTACGAGCACTGAGCATAGTCGACACCACAGAAGGAGAAAATCCTTTCTTTGCTAGAATCGAGGATTCAACCGCCATGCCATCAAATGGAGTGAGTGAACATCCTCCTTTCACAGATATCCCTGAAGAAGTAGGTCCGGACGGGCAGGAAGCGGGATCGGATCCGTCACTGACATGGCCATCAACTCCGGATACCAGGACTGGCGAGGCCAGTTTGGAGCGATCAGGATGACAGGACAACGCTCCCTCTTCAACTTCTGGATAACTCTGATCAATAGAGGAAGAGGAGGGAAGATGTAAGCCAGGGAGAAATCCCAAGGGATCGACAAGGCATCCACTGCTAGAGCAAGGGAGTCCCTCAACCGGGAGCAAAACACCGGAACCTTCCTGTTGTGTCTGGTAGCCATCAGGTCCACCACAGGCATCCCCCACCGCTGAGTGAGCATGTGAAACACCTCTGGATGAAGAGCCCATTCTCCGCTGTCGACGGTGTGACGACTGAGGAAGTCTGCCATGACGTTGTCCACGCCTGGAATATGAACTGCAGAGATGACAGGCACGTGATCTTCTGCCCAAGACAAAATATCCTTGACCTCCCACCAGGCGGAACCGCTTCTTGTGCCGCCTTGCCTGTTGATGTAAGCCACCGCCGTGGCGTTGTCGGACTCCACTCTGATCGGAAGACCGGTCAGTTGAGACTCCCAGTGCCACAGGGCAAGCCGGACAGCTCGAAGTTCCAGAACATTGATGGAGAGAAGGGATTCCTCCAGACCCCATTTCCCCTGAGCACTGAAGCGACCCCAGACTGCACCCCAGCCCCGAAGGCTGGCATCCGTTGTGACTGTGGTCCAACGAGGAACTAGAAAGGATCTCCCTTTCAGGAGATGAGAGAGATCTAACCACCAGTGCAGACTCGACTCGACATGAGGAGGAAGAGAAACAGACAGATGTTGATGATCTGGATGATTCCTGCACGTCTGGATCACAAATCTCTGAAGTTCCCTGGAGTGGGCCATGGCAAATGGTACTGCTTCGATCGTGGAAATGAACTTCCCCACTAAGGACGACAACTTCGGTACCGGAATTTCGTCCATGTCCAGAATCCCAGCTACTCGGACGGCTATCTGGTGAGCCACATCCTCTGGAAGAAACACCATACATTGGCGAGTGTCGAACAGGAGACCCAGGAACAGAAGCCTCTGAGATGGAATCAAGTCCGACTTGTCCAGATTCAGGATCCAGCCATGACGGTTCAGAGTGTGCATACACTTCTGTAATTGCTGATGGAGGAGCTCCGCTGAGGAGGCTTTCAGTAGGAGATCGTCCATGTAGGGGGTCACTCTGATCCCATCCTGATGAAGCACCGCTATCAAGGAGCCTAACACCCTCTGGAAGACCTGAGGGGATGAAGTCAGCCCAAAGGGGAGCGCTGCAAACTGAAAGTGTCCCTTGTGGCAGGCAATCCTGAGATACCGCCTGCTCTCCGGATGAATAGGGATGTGAAGATAAGCATCCTGAAGGTCCAGGGAGGCAAGAAACTCCCCTGGAGACATTGCTGCAATCACAGAACGCAGGGACTCCTGGCGGAAGTGGGAAGTCACCACATAGGCATTGAGATCTTTGAGATCCAAAATGGGACGAGCTCCTCCGTCCTTTTTGGCTACCACAAACAGGTTGGAATAAAATCCTGAACCTGTGTCCCCTTGAGGAACCGCCTCCAGGACCTCTTTGTCCAAGAGATCCTGAATAGCGTCGTCGAACAGACGCCTTTTTGTGGGTTCCTGAGAAGGACGAGTAAAATGGAACCGAAAAGGAGGAAGGGAAGAGAAAGGGATCCTGTATCCCTCTGACACCACCTGAAGAACCCATGGGTCCGCCACTGACTCCTCCCAAGTCCGGCAAAAGATACGGAGACGACCACTTACAGCCGGATGCGGACCCGGGTTCGGCGAGTCATGCCGAAGAAGTCTTGGAGGTCTTGGCCTTGGGGGCAACTTTGGGCCTCCAGGACTGTTTAGGCTTGGAGGAGGAGTGCGTAGTGGGAGGACCCGTTTGGGCCGAGGAGCGTGTCTCAGTCTGAAAGGAACGAAAGGACCGATTGCGTTTGGCTGGAAACTTTTTCTTAAAGACTGAGGGTAGAAGAGTACTTTTACCGCCAGTAGCCTCACTGATCATTTCTTTGAGTCCAGACCCAAAAAGCAAATTCCCCTGAAAGGGCAAGGAAAGCAAGGCTTTCTTAGAGGCTGTATCAGCAGACCAAATTTTCAGCCAAAGAGCGCGTCTAGCCACCACAGACGAAGTGGAGGCCCTCGCCATCATGCGCACAGCATCAAAAGCAGCGTCAGCAACATAGTTCTGAGCTTCAGTGATATTAGCAAGTAGCTGCAACTGTTCAGATACTGGCGCATCCTGGCGAACTGCTTCAGTCAGTCGTTCAGTCCAGGCCGCAATGGCTCTATTAACCCATGCCACAGCAAAGGTTGGGCGCATGGCAGTGCCAATGGAGGCAAAAATAGATTTAAGAGAAAGCTCTAGCTTTTTATCTGTCCAATCCTGCAGGGCAGAGGCATCAGAGACAGCCAAGGCGGTAGACTTGGATAGTCTAGAAACAGGAGCATCCACCTTGGGAGGATGAACCCATTTTGCCAGCTCAGCCTCAGGAAAAGGGTATAGTTTAGCAAACTTTTTAGAGACAGAGGAAGATCTATCAGGATTCTTCCATGCCTCAGAGACCAGACGGGCAAGAGTAGGGTTAGTTGGAAAACAAACAACTGGCTTAGATGGCTTTTTCTGAAAAACATCAGTAGGATCATAAGTGGATTCCTGAGTCAGAGGAGCGTATTCAGAACCGCTCTGATCAGACCCTCAGCCGAGACTTCAGGGTCACACTCATAGGGGTCCCCAATGGACCTGTTAGATTCAATAACAGTACGTTCCTCAGCATCAGAATCCTGTAAGAGTTCTTCTTCAGAAGAATCAGTGACATCAGGAGCTCCCTGTGGCTTAGGCAGGGAGGTCCTGATGGTAGAGGGGGTCTGCCAGACCTGGAGAGCCCCCTGTATCTGAGAGGGAAAGAGTTGAAGCGTGGATCTGAGATCCCTAGTGGCAGCTTTAAACTCCCTCACCCAAGATGGCTCAATAGCGTGGCTGGAAAGCCCAGGGTTGCTATCTTGACCAGTACAATTAGGGCATAGATCCCCCACATTATCGGTAGACAGCCAAATGTGGCAAGAGGAGCAAAACGCCATGGGGGTAGCAGACCCCCCATCCTCCTTAGACTTGGGTCTAGCCCCTAGCTCCAGTGAAGTAGACATGCTCACAGCGTCAATATACCCCACAAATAACACTATCACCCAGAAAAAGTGTAAATGATTAAAATTTCACCCCAGAAATGTCTAAATTCGGACTTATCTGGCCAGCGAAGGGTTAATCTGTTGAGGAGAGAGAAGGCTCGGTCCCTGCGTAGTGTACTCGCTTAGGAAAAGTACCACAAAATGGCGGCCGTCATGACAGCCAATCAGAAACGAGCGCGAACCAGGCGCTCATGGGAAATGTAGTTTTCCCTTACAAGTACCCCAAACAGTGCCCGAAGCCCCCCTGAACACCCCACATAAATAAAACACATTCCGGATGATAGAGCAGGAGCCTAGCATTAAAATGAGCCCTCTCTGAAGTTGCTGTGACAAGCGGTTCCAGAGATATGTCCCACACTGTGAATTCTCATAGAGAGTAAAGGAGCCCTTGCGTCTGAGCGGGAAAAAGCCGCGCTTAAAGGCGCGGAACACCATTTTTAATAAAGTTTAAGAAAACATTAAAAAGTGCCCAAACAAGCATGAAACACATAAGAAACATAAATAAATGAATACCCAAAGCTCCAAAACCCAGAGAATACCACAGAAATTGCATAAAACAGTAATAATGCAATAAAAACACCCTATGAGTGCTGGAGTGTATTAAAACTCCCAAATACAAGCCCATCAAAGGGACACTGTGGGGACAAGTGGACCTTCAGCACTCAATGGGTGACTCACCTTTCCTGCAGGACTTCTGTCTTCAGGTGACCATGATGAAGTGGGAAAGAACCAGAGGTAAATTCCCCAGTAGGGAAGCTGCTTAACACAAGCTGTCCCCTCTTCAGGGCATAAGGTCCACAGAAAATCCCTGGAAGCTGCACCAGCCACTTTAAAGAGGGCAATTCACAGCCATGGTCACCCTCCTAATGGTGGTATTCCATATTTGAATAAAAAAATAATAAAACACTAAGAAGCATAGATGTTCTCTACCTGGTGTGCAAGGCACTCCAGGAACAAATCAATCTAAGTGGCTCTGGCCAGAAGGTGGCTTAAGTAAGAGGGGAGGCTCCGCCCCTTGCAAATCATTTGCATAGTTGTTCCTGCCTATTAAAGGGGACTTACGCCTCCCAGAGTACCAGTGACCTGTATTGGACGACAGTGAAATATATATATATATATATATATATATATATATATATATATATAATTTGGATTTACCTATCATATATAACAATTCGCTAGGATGTTTATCACGATGCAGTCATGAGCAGTAGAGACTGCCTGCATTCTGGCAGTCTCTACTGCGCATGATTGCATTACATGAGTAAGGCAACGCAAGAATGCATCGCATGGTGCAGTGAGGTAGCGGGCCCTTAACCCTTTGTGTGCCAGAGGGGTACACAAAGCACTGCAAAAGGTTAACATTATCCGGACCTTGGCCTGTGTACACGGGCTTTTATACTAGTTATTTTATAAAGCGCTAGCATATTACACATTCTAGAGACATAACATACTTAAATGACTACAAATGGTGGAGAGGACTCTACTTGTGAGATCTTACAAGACATAGTGAGAAGGAGAACAAGATAAACACAAGGTGCATTCATATGGCAGTTCATTTGGTTAGGGAGAAGGGAAAGGGCAGCTGCAGAGTTTGTCCTCCTGGTTGGTTGAAAAGGGCAAGGACGATGAGTTAGTGCCATTGTGGTAATTCTGGGACAGTTAATGATATTGGGTGTAAGCTTCTTTAAATAGGTAGGTTTTGATGGAGTGATTTATATGACTGAAAGCTAGGAGGAGTCTAGTGGAGTATCATGGTGACTTACAGAAATAGGTTGCAGCTGGGGAACTACATATTGCCAACTCCTGCTTTAGTTTGTGTAATTAGAGCTGTAGGTGTTGCATTAACAGTATAGGACATTTGTGATTTCTATTGTGGACATGGAAGCATGTTTCAGAATCAAGACATCAAGAATATAAATCCCAGAGTGCATTTCTCCAATTCTGCCATACTGACACCTGTAGGTGTGTCCAGCAGCTAAAACAGAGACATCTGAGGTGATACACTGGGTTCCGATTACTTGTACTGTGGTTTGTCAGGAGATTCTCTGTAAAACTAGGAAAAGTAAACTCAAAGATTGCCTTCTCTCAGCAAGAACAATACCCATACTACAATAGTAACATTATGTATATATAGTATGTTAGTTACCTTGACCTTCCCCTAGTGTCCAAAGTTCATCATCATCAAAATGGGAATCACCCCCAACTCCTGATCCTGGTGCAAAAGCATGTGCCAAAAGTCCATCTTTACCATCAAACGGATATCCATCTCCATGCTCTGCAAAATACCAAGATTTATCACACACAGACACTGAGTGACCCAGCTTACAACTGCACATATATAAATAATGTAAGGATACTGAAATTAGATCATACCCCAACGACCAAAGTTGATCATGATATCTGCTTCCCCATCGTGTATTCGGGTAAACTCTAGTGGGGTAACATCACTCCAGACTTTAAATGCACGTGCAAAAGCATCATCAACTGTTTCCGAATCCAGATCTGTTGTGTACCCCAGGATCCTGAAAGAGATACAGTAAATCAAGATTCAGAATAGTGATCTGACTTCCATCAGTGCAAATGTTAAAGGTGAACTCTACTCTTAAAGTAAAGTGCTTTTAATTTGATTGATTGTAAGGCTTTTCTCGGGAATTTGCACTTCATATAGCAGTTATAGCTAATTACTTAGTTTCTCTATTCTATAACTGAACTAGGACATATTACTAACATGAACATTTTCTGAAGTCCAGTTAGAACCACAAGTGGAGCACAGGTGTATCTAACTGTTCTATGAAGGACAGATAACCACCCTTTCTGAGAGCATGACTGTTTATAACTTTCAAAAATAAAAATAAAACCTTATTGATTCTTTAAAATCATGTTCTTAATCCATTCTGTGTAAAGGTCTCAAATGAAAATATGGGTAGAAATATACCTGTATGTAATATGATTCTTTTCCCATTTTGGTTTCCTGGGGAAGAAGTTGTAGTTGGCAACATCTGGATTGCCACATCTTGGCTTCTTCATGGTTTCTATTGTGCTCTGATCAAACTCTCCTGTCTCTGGGAGACCGAAAAATTTCTGCATTTTCTTTAATGAATCCTTCAGGACCATCATATGACACTTATCCTTAGGACAGCCATAGAACTGATTTAGATATTGCTAAAAGAGAACATGCTGCATGTTAGTCCTAGTGGTTGTGCGACATGGACTTTCATAAAGTACAGTAATAAAATGCAAAATATATTAAAGCAAACATTATTAATATCACGTAGATAGAATATATTACTCATTGCTTTTATTTGAGACTATGTGAGGAACCTGTTCAAAACATATCATTGACCAGGTGGTTCCTGTATTTGTTGTTGTTGTAAGAATCACTGGTCATACTCTTCAAAAGCCAACCTCATCAAAAGGCTACAGCAGCTCACATAAGTCACAGATTAGCTCCCACTGACTAGATAACATTTAAGGACTGTGTATTCATCAACGGCCTTGTTCTGTTCATACAAATGCTCAAGCATGTACTATGCGGAATTACACCTGGTAGGGGATACCCATTTTAAGCTGGATGGGGCAGGTGGTTACACTCTTACAACGCATGTCATTCAATGTACACACTACAGGACTGACTAAAATGTGCACAGATTTTGAGGGTGACATTTCACATTTATATGAAAGTTTCAGATTCTAGTAGAATCAAGTAATAATTAGATTTTGGCCATTGGAGAAACAAGACAGATATTAGATTGGAGCCATTGTCAACAGACATGTTAGCATGTGGTATTAGGCTTTGTCTATCTGAAAATAATGTATGATGCATGTATCTATCTCTAGCACCTATCACTGTCAGTCTCTCAGCTCAGTCCAAGGATCTCCTGCCTCAGCCAAAAGTACTTTTGTAAAACTGTCCCTATCTGCCACTGCCTATAAAGAAATTACATCCACAATACCTGCAACCTCAAACAAGTCCAGCTCCCCTCTTTGTCTTTCTGCTTCTACATGTAGCTAGTATAAAACTTTCAGCATAAGCATTCTTTTTATCTCCCAACCAGACTGCAGTGCTTTTTTTTCAAATTAAAGCATACTTATAGACCTTTTAGCTTCACAATCATTAGCTTGCAATGAAGGATAAAAGTGCACTACCAGCAGCTACTTCAGGCACGCAGAATCAAGCTTGCCCCTCTTGTTTCTGCGAATGATAGAATGTGCATGAATAAGTACAGACAGTATATCAAAGTGTAACTATCTGCTTGTATGAAATGTATGATGTCTTTATGGCTGGCTGCAATGTTTCCATCATTCACTCAGACTCAGCAGAGTCTCAGTCTCAACCAGCTCAGGCAGGAACTTGGATCACATGCTTGTCTATTACTTGTCAGTCAAAAAAGTTTTTTTTTCCAACTCTCCTTTCTCCCTTCATGCTCAAGCTTATTTATATATATATATATATTTTTTTTTAATATATAAGATACGGTGTTAGCAGTACATGCACTTTCTAAATTTTCTTCACTTTTATGACATATCTTAAAGGGATAGCAATACCTAATTTAAAGTTTATTAAGTATTGTAGGCTTTAAAAAAATATTAAGAGCTATGTAAGTCTTATCTCTCAAACCTTTATGGTTTGAGAGATATTTGTAACTAAAGTTCCCTCTCCCTGGCTTTTTCAGTCAAGTCTACCATTTAGCTGACAGACTTGGTTTCTGGTCCGCAGACCAGCCAGCGGCTCTTCAGCAATTGGTTTGCAAGAACACTTTGTAGACCGTTCCAGTGAAGTAACTCTTTTTAAAGATCGCAATCCCGGTTCTGCTGAAGGACCAGAATCCAGATCTGTCAGCTAGAGCACTGACGTCATGGAGGGGGGAACTTTAGTTGCAAGCAGGGCCGGTGCCACCTATAGGCGAGGTAGGCGCCGGCCTAGGGCGCACATGTACTGGGGGCGCGGGCATGCAGCGGAGAAGAGCTGCGCCCGCTGACCGTACTCACCACACCGGGAACGCAACACAGTCAGATCTGTGTCGTTACTGCTCTCCCTCATAGCCGTCAACTCTAGTAATGCAGAGCTCGCTGGGAGTCATGATCTCCCAGCACGCTCTGCATTACTGAAGAGAAGAGTTTGCGGGAGCACCAGGTATGTGATGGGGGGCAAGTTGGAGCTGATGGGTGGCAAAGTGGACCTGATGGGGGCAAGTTGGAGCTGATGGGGGCAAAGAATAGCTGGTGGTGGCATGTTGGAGCTGATAGGGGCAAAGTGGAGCTGAGGGGGCAAAGAGGAGCTGGTGAGGCAAGATGGAGCTAGTGGGGGCAAGGTGGAGCTGACAGGGGCAAAGTGGAGCTGGTGGGGGCCAGTTGGATCTGGTGGGGGCAAGTTGGAGCTGATGGGGGGCAAAGTGGAACTGATGGGAGCAAGTTGGAGCTGGTGGGGGCAAGTTGGAGTGGAGGGGGGGCAAAGTGGAGCTGATGGGGAAATGTTGGAGCTGAGGAGGCAAAGTGGAGCTGGTGGGGCAAGTTGGAGCTGGTGGGGGCAAGGTGGAGCTGATAGTGGGCAAAGTGGAGCCAGTGGGGGCAAGTTGGATCTGGTGGGGGCAAGTTGGAGCTGGTGGGGGGCATCTCTTACAGGCATCTCCAGACCAGGGGCAGACTGGCCCAGGGGGCAGAGAGAGGACAATCATGAAAAGAGGTGGGGTATAAGTAGGCAGGGTATAAAGGGGTGGTACACAAGGGGTGGAGCCAAATGGGAGGCAAAATTAGGTTTTGCCTAGGGTGGTAAAAATCCTTGCACCAGCCCTGGTTGCAAATATCTCTCAAACCAAAAAAGGTTTGAGAAATAAGACTTATATAGTTCTTAATATTTTTTTAAAGCCTACAGTACTAAATAAACTTTAAATTAGGTATTATTTTCCCTTTAATGCATGGTGCAAAATCATGTCAAATGATGCATCATTTAAAAAAAAAAAAAAAAAAAAAAAGCAGGAATCACACAGATAGTAATATGTTCCAAATGTGTTTGGGCTACAAGGTATTAATGGCACTGAAAGGGTTAAGAGGTTAAACCACTCAGTAGTACTTGTAGTCACATTGCTTCATTACTAGAGAGAATCCAAAGCAAAATCATAGAAAGGAGCACAGCATGAGAACATTTGGCAATAACCGGTACTCCCAAACCTCCCTCACTTTATCCTAGCAATGTCCAAAAATTTCATTTTAGTGAATTTATTGAAACAGATAAAATAAGCTGTTGAAGAGATTTCACAAAAGTAGGTAGTTGAATAGGTTCTGTTTCTAGGACACAAAATATATACTTTTATATGGTTATTACAATGCTCTAGGGTCATTTTATCATGTAACCAAGGAAAAGAGGATTTTAGTCTTACCTGTTAAATCCTTTTCTCTTAGTCCATACAGGTTACTGGTAAATTTGGGTAGGCGATCAGCCCCTTTAAGTAGGCAGGAACAATTCTGAGAAGTGACTACTGGGTGGAGCCTACCTCCTCACCTTAGCTCGCAGTTAGCCAATCCCCATCCAGTAAGATTTGAAAACTAACTATTGACTAGGTAGTAAGAAGGTAAAGGAAGACTGCTGTGAGCATGAACCCGAAAGCACCCCCACGTTCTGCCGCAGGAGAGCCAAGCATGGTCCCTTGACAGGGTGGGAGACCAGTAACCTGTACAGACTAAGAGAAAAAGATAGACTAAAATCTTCTTTTCTGTTGTCCAATACAGGTGATATTGCCCTTTAAAGGATGAGTATAATTACAAAGAATCTGCTGTAGGACTTTTCCAATGGAGGAAAACAAAGGCAATCCCAATCCTTGTAGATGTTTCTTTCAAAATGTATTAAAAAATAACTTGATACCTTCTGACAGCTTGAATTCAAGATATTTTGCATTCACTTGGCACTTCTGCTTCACACATCTATGGGAAGCATTTGTCTGCAATACTCATCTGTTCATAGACTATAATGCAACATTGCCACACACTTGTAAAACATTTGAACGCAAGCTAACAGAAAATGCTGAGTTATTTTGTTAATAACTTCTGAAAAAAAAAATATCCAAGTACAGTAAAATCTCAGATATAATATGCACAATTTTATCCCACTTCACCTTATGTTAAGTATGTGCAATCCGCTCGCATAAAATAATGCTTGCTTTGACTGGAGTCAACATCTTTCCTGCAGGCGGCATGCTTGCATTTGCCGCCCGCTTCCTTCATTGCACTGTCAGGACCTTCTATTGGCTGGCGGCAGAATATACTGACAGGGCACTGAAGGAAGCAGGAGCAAATACAAGCCTGCCGTCCACAGGAAAGATGTCGACTCAAAGTAAGCAATATTTTATCCAAGTTGATTGCACTGGGGAGAGGGAGGGAAGGTATCTGGCAGCCCTCATATTTTTTTACTAATGGGGAAAATAAGGGTGCGTATTATACATACATATTTCCCCTAAAATCTTGAGTATAATATACACATGCGTACTATACACAGGGGCGTATTATACCTGAGACTTTATGGTATTTGGAGTATTTGTTTTGTTCTATAGGAAAAGCCCTACAATATATTTTATATAATTTATAATTAGAGAGAGAACTATCCCTTTAAAAACAGGAAAGTTCTAGTGTTCCCTTCAGTATGCAAGGCAATCAAGCCAGCTCTCTCATCCAGCTGAAGGGTCATGTGCTAAGGTGAAAAATAGGAAATGACTTCTTCAATGTGATGAATTCTCCACATTCTGCGTTATTCTATACAGCCTATGCACTAAGATCTCTAATGACTGAGAATAACATAGGAACTGGAGAATGTAGCATATTGGAGAAGTGTAAGTGTATACATGGAGGGCGCATATCTCAGGACACTCCTTGTAAATATATATAGGCATTTGTTAGATCAGACTCTCCAATTCTTATGCCATGCAGACGCAACTCCACACAGAGACCAACCTTTCTCTTTCAATCGAAATATAGAGTGAAACAGATGGAATGTGGCTGTCGCCTCACCGGGTCACGATCGGCTCTGCGCATTGTTCCGGCACGTCCTTCCGGGTTGCCGCGCATGCGCGGGACTTCCTGTAGTTCCCGGAGTGTCTTCCGGGTTGTCAGCGCATGCGCGGTTCTCTATGCCATCGGGCGGCCGCGCATGCGCAGTTCCTTTTTTTTCTCTCGTCCCGTTTTTTCGACGTAAGAGCCACTGGGTCTATTTAAGCAGCCTGTTTTCACCTCCCCAGTGCTCTTTCGTCGCGTTCCTTCGCTCCACGTTTGAGCTCTTCCTCTTGCTGCGGTTCAAGATTTTGTCCTCGCTTTTTGTCCCCGGATTCCTCGCTTTGTTTTCGCCGTCTGTTCTGTCCTCGGCTGGTAGTTAGGTTTTTTTTTGCTCTCCTTTCTCTCCGGTCTTTTTGCGTTCGGTAGCAGGTGTCCTTGTCTCTCTCACCTGCTCATCTCTATACTATTCTAGCTACTTGCTATTCTTCGCGAGTTCTCCTTCCTCGCGGAGTTAGTTTTCAAGTAGCTGACAGAACGAAAGAGCCTACAATTCCTATGGAGTCGTCTGGATTAATTGAAGCCTTAAACTCCCTAGGGAGCCGGATCTCCGCCTTAACAGTGACCGTTCAGGAGCTACAAAGCAATCAAGCCCATCTCCAACAGCAGATACAAGATCTTCAATTGGGAGCGCCAGCACCTTCTGCCCATCCCACGGCCTCTGGTGGTCCTCCAGTCTCGGGGACTGAACCTCCTCATGCTCCTGAACCTCGTATTCCTCTTCCTGACCGCTTTAACGGTGACCGTACCAAATACAGGGCCTTCGTTACGTCTTGTGAGCTTCTCTTTGCGATTAACCCCCTCACGTATTCTTCGGAGTTCGTTAAGGTACGCACAGCCATAGCCCTGCTGTCTGGAGAACCACAATCTTGGGGTCATCACCTGTTGCAGATTAATAGTCCTGTGCTTACTTCCTGGAATGAGTTCCGCCTCGCTATGGATGCTCTTTATGAAGACCCTTTTAGAAGCTCCTCTGCTCAAACCGCTCTTCGGTCTCTGTCTCAAGGGAAGAGACCAGTTGAAGACTACGTGGCGGAATTCCGCCGCCTTTCTTGCGATTCCAACTGGAACGAGGCTGCTTTATATGACCAATTTCGCATTGGGTTGACAGATGGACTGAAGGATGAGCTGGCTAGAGTTGCCCCTCCTTCCAGTCTGGAAGAGTTGATACGTCTCTCGGTTTCTATCGACTGAAGACTAAGAGAGAGACGACGCGAGTGGCTGGCAACTACCCCTGTTCCTGCCCCCAGACGCAGCCTCCCAGTACCAGCTCCAACTCTTCCTCCGCCTATTGCGACTCAAGCCACTCCAGAAGAGCCTATGCAGGTTGGGGTAGTCCGCGGTCCACTTTCACCTTCTGAAAAGGAGCGACGCCGCCAGTGGAATCTCTGCTTGTATTGCGGGGAGGGAGGTCATCTTCTTCGCACTTGCCCTACTAGACCACGATCCACTTCAGGTAGCAGTAAATTTCCACTTGTTGCTTCAGCGAACCCAGTTACCAGTTCCACTACTTACCTTTCCATTCCTGTCTCCCTACAGTGGAATAATCAACAGGTTAAGGTCACCGCCATGATCGACTCGGGAGCCAGTGGCTGTTTTATTAATCAAGACGTGGTGCATAGTCTGCGTATTCCTGTCCAGAACAAGGCCTACCCACTCCAAGTCCAGATGGCGGATCATAGTAGCTTACAGTCAGGTCCTGTGCTCCTCGAGACTTGTTTACTCCAAGTCACGTCCAATCATTATCATATAGAACACCTGCGGTTCGATGTCATTCCATCTTTACTTTTCCCACTCATCCTAGGCCTTCCTTGGTTAAAGAAGCACGACCCTAGTATCAAGTGGTCTTCTGCTATAGTCTCCTTCGACTCTTCTTTTTGTCAAGGGACCTGTCTACCACCTATCAGCTTGTCCCTCTTGTCTTCTCCAGAACCAGTCTCCTTACCTTCTCAGTACATACAGTTCGCGGACGTCTTTGACAAAAGAAAGGCCTCCATACTGCCCCCTCATAGGGCTTATGATTGCCCCATAGACCTGCTTCCTGGTGCAGTGATACCTTATGGACGTATCTATCCGCTATCAGGCCCAGAGTCACGTCACTTGAAGGAATATATAACAGACGCCCTACAACACGGTTTCATTCGTCCCTCCACCTCTCCAGCTGGAGCTGGTATATTCTTCGTGCCCAAGAAGGACGGAGGATTACGTCCCTGTGTTGATTATAGGGAACTAAATGATATTACCATCAAGAACCGGTATCCACTTCCCCTTATCCCCGACCTACTTGAACGTGTTTCCTCCGCACGAATATTTTCCAAGATTGACCTACGTGGTGCCTACAACTTGGTGCGCATATGTAGAGGGGATGAATGGAAGACTGCTTTCCGGACCCGTTATGGGCATTTCGAATATACTGTTATGCCTTTTGGATTATGCAATGCCGCGGCTACTTTTCAACGGTTTGTTAACGATGTCTTCAGAGACCTCCTAGATCTTTATGTGATCATATACCTAGATGACATCTTGATATTTTCTGATTCTCTGGCTGACCATCGTCTTCACATGAGGACCGTCCTATCTCGACTGCGTGAACATGGTCTGTACGCCAAACTGGAGAAATGCGTCTTCGAGACAGACAAGATCACCTTCCTGGGCTTTGATATCACACCAGGCTGTATCAGGATGGATCCTAATAAAGTTTCCGCAGTATTGAATTGGCCTACTCCAACTGACAAAAAGGCAGTGCAAAGATTCATTGGCTTCGCCAATTTCTATAGACGTTTTATCAAAGATTTCTCCAAAATTATCGCTCCTCTTACCATTCTCACCCGTGATACCATCCGGTTCCAATGGTCCCCTGAGGCCCAAGTAGCTTTTGACTCGCTCAAGAGAGCTTTCACCCAGGCTCCTGTCCTTCGTCAGCCAGATCCTACGAAGCCTTTCTTTTTGGAAGTTGACGCATCCGAGACTGCTACTGGGGCTGTACTATCTCAACGCTTGGAGGCACGAGATGTTTATCACCCTATTGCCTACTTCTCCAAACGCCTAAGTCCTGCTGAGGTGAACTATGATATTGGGGACAAGGAGTTGTTGGCCATCAAGAGAGCTCTGGAGGAATGGAGACATCTGTTAGAGGGGTCTGAGAACCCAGTCACGGTTTACACAGACCATAAGAATCTGGAATACCTCCGTTCTGCCCGGAGACTTCGTCCCAGACAAGCTAGATGGGCTCTGTTCTTCTCAAGGTTCATTCTACACATTACATACCGACCCGGTACCAAAAACGGGAAAGCGGATGCCTTATCCCGTATATACACCGTATCTACCACTTCTCGGTCTGTTCCAGATACTATACTCTCTCCTCACCACTTCCTGGTATTGAGTAGCGATCTTCTCACTAGACTACGAAAAGAATCTACTCCTACTACTGCAGTAATACAACGACACAGTCTTACTTATACCAATGGTCTCCTATATAAGCAAACTCCCATTTTTGTTCCTGATTCCCTCCGACAAGAGGTACTTCGGTTATACCATGACCTCCCAACTGCTGGCCACGGAGGCCTTACCCAAACGTTAGAAAATCTGCAACGGTATTTCTGGTGGCCCACTATAAAGACGGACACAGAATCTTATGTATCCTCATGTGATATATGCCAACGATCCAAGAGTCGTCATTCTCGACCACCTGGACTCCTGCATCCACTACCTGTTCCTCATGGTCCCTGGAGGGATGTAACCTTAGACTTTGTTGTTGATCTTCCCCCCTCTGAGGGTCACAACACCATCTTGGTGGTGGTCGACCGTTACACTAAGATGGCACATTTCATTCCAGTACCTAGCATCCCTTCTGCTGTTTCTACTGCTGAACTTTACATACGTCATATCTTCCGTTTTCATGGCACCCCAAGTTCTATCACATCTGATCGTGGGGTACAGTTTACCTCCAAATTCTGGAAGGCGTTCTGTTCCGGCCTTGGTATCAAAAGTTTCCTGTCCTCTGGATACCATCCACAAACCAACGGCCAGACAGAACGAACCAATCAGACCCTCGAACAATACCTCAGCTGTTTCTCTACGCACCTTCAGGACAATTGGTATCACCTGCTTCCACTAGCGGAGTTTGCGTACAACAACCATTATCACCGAACATTACGGACATCCCCCTTCTACGCTACCTATGGCTATCATCCCACTGTGTTTCCGGATCTGCCTCCTTCCACTCTGGCACCCTGTGTGGACCAGCATGTAATTAAGCTTCAACAGTGTCATAGAGAACTCCGCACTATATTAAACCAAGCACAAGCGGCTTATAAACAACAAGCTGATAAACATCGACGCGACACTCCCATGTATCAAGTAGGGGACAAAGTTTGGTTATCCTCCTTTCACGTCCGCTTGTCAGATCCATCCAGGAAACTAAGCCCTCGTTTCTTGGGACCTTTCACTGTATCCCGGATCATCAATCCAGTTGCCTGTCGTCTTGACCTGCCAAAGACGTACAAGATCCACCCGACTTTTCACATCTCCCAACTAAAGCCATGGAGGCCTAGCCCTTTCCCTGGCCGGGATCCTGTTCAGCCACCACCACTCGCCATCGGTGATTCGGAGGAGTATGAGGTCCAGGAGATTCTTGACTCTAGATTACGTCGTGGACGTTTAGAATATTTCATCCACTGGAAGGGCTACGGCCCTGAAGACCGGACCTGGGAGCCGTTCAGCAATGTGCATGCGCAGAGACTGCTACGTGCCTTCCACGGTGCTCATCCCGATAAACCTAGTCCCCTTGCCACCCGGAGGGTGTCCCTTTAAGGGGGGGTATCTGTCGCCTCACCGGGTCACGATCGGCTCTGCGCATTGTTCCGGCGCGTCCTTCCGGGTTGCCGCGCATGCGCGGGACTTCCTGTAGTTCCCGGAGTGTCTTCCGGGTTGTCAGCGCATGCGCGGTTCTCTATGCCATCGGGCGGCCGCGCATGCGCAGTTCCTTTTTTTTCTCTCGTCCCGTTTTTTCGACGTAAGAGCCACTGGGTCTATTTAAGCAGCCTGTTTTCACCTCCCCAGTGCTCTTTCGTCGCGTTCCTTCGCTCCACGTTTGAGCTCTTCCTCTTGCTGCGGTTCAAGATTTTGTCCTCGCTTTTTGTCCCCGGATTCCTCGCTTTGTTTTCGCCGTCTGTTCTGTCCTCGGCTGGTAGTTAGGTTTTTTTTTGCTCTCCTTTCTCTCCGGTCTTTTTGCGTTCGGTAGCAGGTGTCCTTGTCTCTCTCACCTGCTCATCTCTATACTATTCTAGCTACTTGCTATTCTTCGCGAGTTCTCCTTCCTCGCGGAGTTAGTTTTCAAGTAGCTGACAGTGACTCTCACTTGGAGGCCACCAACAGAGCCCTATAACAATATATAAAACATAGCACACAGGGATCTTGAAGTCTGTAACATGCTTCACAGTAGACTTTAGGGCATATGCTTCTTTTCATACCTTTAATCTGGTAAATGCTGTGTTATATGTGTCTTTTTATACCCATTTATGATTATTTAATTTGTTTTAATTAATAGGATGTTATGAGTAGGTTGTAATAGACTGAATTTCTGTCTTTTTTATACCTTTGATAGAACATATAAGTATCTTTGTGTTTTCATGTAAATTATATATTTGAAGTATTGTTTGTATATTCCAATAAACTAATTATTACTTTCAATATTATTGTCTGTTATGTTTTCAAAGGATAAGCTATAATGGAGTCTTTCTACTAGTGGTCTGGCTCTTTTTGGTCATATACCGAGTTTCTTTTTCCATTTTGTGAACCAGATACTGTGTGCTATGTTTTATATATTGTTATAGGGCTCTGTTGGTGGCCTAAAAGTCAGAGCCAAATTCAGTTTGTTTCACATATTGGAGACGTTATCTCCACTTACCTCTACCTTTATTGGGTAACTAACTAGCTTTAGAATTCAAGCTTTCAATAAAACTTACTTTTCTTCGGAGTGTTATAGAATTAAAGGGACAGTATTGCTAGATTTTTACAAAAATGTATATTGTAGACATTAAAACTATGAATAGAAAGAGCTATCTCCTATCTCTCAAACTTTTATAGTTTAAGAGATCGAAGCATGTAAAATTCGAGTTTTCCAGAAGTCTGCCATCTAGCTGAGAAAACCACAATCCGGTCCTGTGACCGTCCTGCGGCTCTTCAGCACAGTCAAAATAGTAACAAGAAATACTTCACTGGAACGGACTACAGAAAATGTGCCTGGTTTGCAAGCACACTTTGTAGACCGTTCCAATGAAGTATTTCTTCCTACATCGTGCTATTTCGGCTCTATTAAATTGCTCCTTTAACGAAAAATATAACCTTTTATACAGACAGGCACCAGGGAACAGCGCTGACATCTTGCAGAGCCAGCATCTCCGCATCTGAGCTGTCCATCCCCTTCAACTCCACTATTGGTAAGTTGAATGCCTTTGTGCCGAAAGGCACCAGAAGGAACTGACAGAGCATCATAGGCACACTGCACCAACATTAAATGCATGGCGACTAGCTTGAAAATAGATGTCTTACCATAAAAAAAAAGTACATGTGTCTAAAGGAATCCATCTCGTTTGGAGACCGGAACTGAGGCTAGAGTGCAGACAAGTTGTCTGTGCGTATGCGCCGTCAGTCCCGGTTTCCATAGAGTAGACTGCTTTGCACCATATGGTCACCAGAAGGGACTGATGGCGCAGGCTCACAAACCACACTAACCTGCCCGTCAGTCCTGAAACGGGACGGATTCCTTTAGACACATGTTTTTTTTTACGGTAAGACATCTATTTTCAAGCTAGTTGCCATGCATTTAATGAATGCATGGCGACTGGCTATTGTCTGAAAATTCCGCTATAAAGATGAAAGACAATAATTGAACGCAGTGCCAGAGGCTGAAGTTGTGCCATAAGTTTTAGTAAAAGTAGAAGTTGCAATAAAATCAATGAAAAATGGCAAAGCAGCTGGACCTGATAAAGTTACTATTGAAATGTTACTAGCTAAATTATTTTAAAATGCCTACTACTCTCCTGAAATATGGAAAAATTCAGAAGTCGTCCTACTGCACAAAAAATGTGATAAGGTGGATCTAAAAAACTACCGACCAATAAGCCTATTGCCAGTGGTCTGCAAGGTTTTCACAAAGGTACTATCAAGAAGAATGGACACAATACTTAATGCATCACAACCTAAAGTACAAACAGGCTTCAGGTGCTGTTTAAGTACAATGGACAATATCCAGACAGTGCAAAAAGTTATACAGCAACATAATGAATACAACCTTCCATTAAAGGGATAGTAATGCTTCATAATAAAAGCAGCTCTATTTAATCATCATTGTATTTGGACTTTGGAGAGTGTTATTTCAATTCTGTTAGACTTGTAGTTCAAGAGTAATTCAATGACAAAGTATCCCCCTCCTGCCCCTTTTACTGATGTAACACTGCTCAGACAGATCAGAAGGGAGGTGCCCAGGTAGATTGCAGAGAGGGACAATCTTCAATTAAGATAAGGGAAAAACCTGAAAAACTTGTCAAGGGGGGCAGGGCCTTCATTGTTCTCATAGGAAGAAGACTGTCCCCTGCTGTTATCTGTCTAGTCTATGGACTGCATTCCACATCTGAGAAGAGATGGCTAACACTAGGTAAAAGGGGCGGGAAGGGGAACTTTGCTTGTGAATATCTCTCAAACCATAAAGGATTGAGAGATAAGACTTATATCGTTCTTCATGTTTTTTAATGCCTACAAAATAAAATAAATATAAAGCAAAGTATTACTATCCCTTTAAGCATAGCCTTCATTGACTACAAAAAGGCCTTTGACTCAGTGAAAAGCAAGCAATAAGGAATAGATAGAGCTTACATCAATATCCTCCAATCAATATCTGAAAATGCAACTGCATCAATAAAGGTCAACAATGATAAAGTCCAGGTCAACATAAATAAAGGGTCTGACAGTGAGACACAATCACTCCAAAACTATTTTCTGCTTGTTTAGAAGAAATTTTCCACAAACTAAATTGGGATAAAAAAGGACTTATGATCAATGGAGACTACCTACATCACTTAGGTTTTGCAGACAATATATTCTTTGCCAGTAGTTCTGAAGAACTGCAAGAATGAATTGAAGAGCTACAACAGGAAAGCAAAACTTTTGTTCTGATGATGAATATCAAAAATAAACAAAAGTCATGTTTTAACAAATTTATCATACTAAGGAAAATCACAGTAGATGGACAAGAACTAGAGTGGACAAGTATGTTTACTTAGGACAGGAATTGTCAACAGATGGAAACATCATGATGAAAATTGAGCAACAAATAAAATTCGGATGGCAAACATTTGGAAAAATGTATTAGTACTGTCTGTAAGACAAATTTACCGATCTGCCTCACGCGAAAAGTTTTTGACCAATGTGTCCTTCCAGTCCTTATATATGAGCTGTGACTAACCATTGATTAGGCCATTATGCTGTTTATTAGTCCTTCTTTCTGTATACAATTTCTCTGGGGCAACTGATAATGTATTATGGATTTAACTACCATCTCTATGCAGACTACACACAAATAAATCTCTTCATGCCCTCGCTTGCACCTGACATACAGTAGGTCACAGAATACCTTACTGCTGTCTTTTCTTGGATGGCTCACCATCACTTAAAAAGGTAATATGTCTAAGACTGAGCTACTTATCTTTCCCCCTAAATCCTGGACAATACCTCAGTCTTCTATAACTGTTGATTGCGCCACATTTTACGCTATGGACAAAGCATGTTGAGTAGGGGTAACTATGGACTCTTCTCTTTCCTCCACCAACACTCCCACATTAAAGAAGTAACAAAACCAATGTGCCTCTTTCTGCGAAATATAGCAAAAATCTACCCATTTCTTTCTCACTCTACAACTAAAACTATCATGCACACGTGTATCCTTTCCCACCTGGAATATTGCAACTCCTTACTTATTGGTCTACCTGCTACCCATATTTCTCCTCTTCAATCGATTTTTAACTTGGCTACAGAATACTCTTCCTCTCTTCCATGACAGTACTTACCCTAAACTACTAAAATCATTGACAGGGCTACCCATAAAGCAATGTATCACATTCAAAATCTTCCTCATTACCTTCAAAGCTCTCCAACACTCATCCCCATACTATATTTCATCTTTGATATCCTGTCATAAACCTGCACGTCCTCTATGCTCCAAGCATAATGGATGTCTCTCTGCTCCTGAAAGCTTCTCCCCCTTGTTACTCCCTACATCAGGAACTCCCTAACACCCAGCATTCGCCAAGCCTCAACAACTTCAACACTACTGTAATATGTAAATCTTATCTCTTATATCTGAACTGTCATAAATTACATTTTTTCCTCTGCCTCATTGTATCTGTATATCATCCATCCAATAGATTGCAAGCTGTATGAGACAGGACACTCCTAACCTAATGTATGCATATCTATTGTATTCCTTATGATAATTGCCTGTATAACTACTTAACTACTGCACTAAATGTATCCCTTCCATATTACATGTAAACTGTAAGGCACTAAGTAAACCTGTTGATGCTATTTAAAGGGATAGCATCTACAGTATTATTATATTATTTCCCACATGTTGTAGCCCTTAAAATTCTGAGTTCAATGATACCAGCGGCATCTCTCAAACCTTTATGGTTTGACAGATATCCGCTTTCATAGTTTCCTCTTTTTGGCTTTTCCCCTGACATCCGCGTTGTAACTGAGAGCAGGGGAATCCGGTCAGTGAGCAAGCAGCGGCTCTGCAGGAGTCCTGAGATCTCGCTATAGAAACAGAAATCCTTCAGTAAAATGGTCTTCTACGTGTGCATGCAAACCAAGCACACGTAGAAGACCATTTTACTGAAGGATTTCTGTTTCTATAATGAGATCTCAGCACTGCTACAGAGCCGCCGCCGGTCCCGGGACCGTATTCCCCTGATGTCAGAGAGAATGCTGACGTCGGGGGAGTGGGAACTTTGAAAGCGGATATCTATCAAATCATAAAGGTTTGAGAGATGCCGCTGGTATCTTTGAATTCTACATTTTAAGGGCTACAACATGAGGGATAGTAATAATGAAGTATTACTATCCCTTTAAATAAGAATATATATACATGTATTAGTATGTAACCACTGGAATGTGCATTTTGATTAGTAAAGCTTAAAACACCCATCTGCCCATTAGGGGTCTGTGTAAGCCATGCATGTACAGAAAACTATGCATATTTGGGGAGGTAAACAAATGAAAAAGATGTTTGATTCTGGAGAAACTGCACCATGGGGCAAAGAAAATAAAAATTTACACTGATTTAAATTGTGTTTTTAACCCCTTGAATGCTACTGAGGTTTCCATTCATTGCAAAACAATGTTAGAAGCATTGTTACACACCCCTCTTGATGGAAGATGCATTAAGGAGTGATAATAAGGATATCGTTTCATCGGTGAGATGAACTATCCAGTTCTGGTGTTATTACATGGAGCCTATGCTCCAAGATCTCTCAAGATGGAGAGATATTAGTGCCAGGCTCCATAAAATAACAGAAACCGGAGAGGTTATCACTGAATATTTATCTATTTTTTATCATCACTTTATCACATCTTAGTGCATAACTTCCCTGGACTCAAAGGGTTTACTGAGGTGGCTAAAAACCCTGTTCCTTGAGAGACCCCATTTGTCCCATGGGTAGCGGAGAAGCAATCTGTGTTAAAAAGCAGAGATGTTGGACTGATGGCATGAATATTAATGTGGAAAGTAAAGTCTGAAACAGGCATGGGACTGTTCTTCTTCTGTAAACATCCACAGCCAAAGGGGCCTGCAATGCATTTCTTTGAAATGGTGTAGACCTCTAGGGAGTTTGGCAGGCAACCATGGGCTAATAATTTGTTCCTCAGAGTCAAATTAGTACAGTATCAACTTAGTATTTAAAGGGATAGTAATACTTCATTTTATCTTTATTTTATTTTGTAGGCATTAAAAAAACATGAAGAACGATATAAGTCTTATCTCTCAAACGAGAGATATTCACAAAGTTTCCCCTCTCGCCTCTTTTAGCTTGTGTAAGCCATCTCTTCTCAGATGTGGAATCTGGTTGTAAGACCAGACAGATAACAGAAGGGGACAATCTTCTTCCTATGAGAACAATGAAAGCCCTGCCTCCCTTGACAAGTTTTTCAGGGTTTCCCTTATCTTAATTGAAGATTGTCCCTCTCTGCAGTCTACCTGGGCACCTCCCTTCTGATCTGGCTGAGCAGTGTTATATCAGTAAAAGGGGCGGGAGGGGGATACTTTATCATTCAATTACTCGTGAACTACAACTGTGACAGAACTGAAATACTCTCCAAACTCCAAATACTATGATGATTAATTAGAGCTGCTTTTATTATGAAACATTACTATCCCTTTAATAGGGTTTCATGTCACCGATAGTACTATACTTCAGTCCAGCCTGTTGAGGACTACAGTTCCCATAATAAAAAGCCAGCCAGTGGTGGCTTGGGAATGATGGGAGTTATTGTTCCCAACAGCTGAAGGTCCAACTACTGACTATCCTTTCCTTACCTTTTGACATGCTATGTAATCTCCTATGGACCAGATGCAGATGGAGCTGACAAACAAGAATGCCTTACATTGTCTCTACTACACCTTAAATGCTAAAGATGGTTCCAAAGTATTGAAAGGTTTGGCCTCATTAAAATGATTGCTAATTTTTATTTGTCTCATGGGGTGCAGTTTTACTTACCCAAAATTGCTCAAACTCTTATGATGTTCGTGAACTAAGTAGCACTGGAGAAAACCAACAGCACACGGAGGGGCAAATAAATGTCTCCCATATTTTAAATTCTTCAAAAGCCTTCTAGAGTAACCCTTTAAGTCCCAGAGAGGTATTCAACGCTGGATACCTCTCTGGCACTCAAAGGGTAACCCCATTTAATCGTTTTTGTTTTTTTTTATTGATCCCCTTGGGTGCAGCTGATTTTCCCCTCAAACGCTGCATGTTCGATCATGTACATTTGGCCCATGTTACTTCTCAAAGCCTTCAAATAATCTGTCTTACCTCTGCGTTTCTCCCCATACCCATCAGGGATGATACATTATGCTGCAGCTGGTTTGCTACAGTGTCGCAACACTTTTTAGAACATTAGCACATATATCCCCAAAACTTACCACAGCCAGCTCTTTGTCTGTTTTGGGGGTTTGGTCTCCGGGGAACTTTATAATAGGAGACGGTGGAGCAGTAATATGATGACTGTGTAGTAGGAAAAGGAAGACAGAAAGCTGAAAAACACCGGGAGTCCTCATTTCCGTGATCGGTGAGAGCTAGTACCGAACTTCTCTGGCGCTCTGTGTAAGAGCTGTTCTAACAGACGCCAGATCCACTCACTCCGTCTTCCTCCCTGCTCTGGGTTTTATGGCTCTGCTGCAGTTTCTTTGTATGAAAAGAGTTCCAGAACTACATTCTAAAGCTACCACAAGAGGAAGTCTGGAAACATGAGCTGAGGAGAGAGACCAGATGTTCCTGCCAGGACCCTTTAACCCTTGTAGCGCTGGAGAAGCCTGACACGTCTTTTTTATTTTGTACCTCTAAACTAATATAATCAAGCGGCAGCTCTGCTAAATACGTTTCCCTATAGCAGGGTTGAGCAATTTTAGCCTCCCAGATACTGAAGATACAAATTACCTCGAATCATCCGCTGCCAGCTGTTGGATGACGGGAACTGTAGTCCTTAACAGCTGGAGGGACTGCCCATCCCTGTCCTATACCCGAATGTCTAGCAAACGACAATTAAGATATTGTAAAACTCAAACATCGGTTATCCAATAATCAAAAGTAAAAAAAAAAAACTGTTCATATGTTAAAATAAATCTGAGCCCTTCCTTTGCACTTTCCAAGTTTCTGGAAGCAAAGGGGTTAAAACGCCTCCAACATTTCACAACTGAAAAAGGTACACTCATAACCGCTGCCTCCATATAACTGCTAAAACAAACATTCTCAGTATATGCTGATCTTGTAAAGACCAGACACAACACACCAGTCATAGACTTAATGAGATTTTCTTTACATGATATGGTATTTTTCTGTCCTGTAATTTATTTCAGTCTATGACTATGATCACTTCTGTGCCTGAGTTTATCTGTTACTTGCAGAATGAATCAGAGCTCCCTTTAAATTCTGCACTGAAGAATTGGTACAGCATGCTGATGCTGTTTTCAATGAAGAGCACAAAACTGTACCGAACCTGCTAAAATGTACAGTTGGAGGGTATGGGGTAATCCTCGTGTTAGAGGGGTGTCTCTAAGGAGGGTGCATCCTCCTTCTCTGGTGCTCAAAGGGTTAAATTTAATCAAATTGACAAGATGATTTCCTACTTATTTTGTACTTCTGTCTAATCTGTGCATATCTCTCCTATTTGAGAATGTAAGCTCTAGGATAACGACTCCTTTCGTTAATTTTCTTTTTTTGTAAAGTGTATATCCTGTATTATCAGCTTCAATCCCCTCAGCCTGTACCACTGCATTCATAGCAGCATACAGACTGGGCAGATGCAGATAAAAATAAATAAAATAAATCCTGCTAAACCAACTTCATTTTAACACAGTCAAAGCAATTTCACAATTGGTGTCACCAATCTGACAAGCAAAAAGGGAGGCCATGCATAAGAGATGGAGGATGAAAACTGGACTTAGAGGGATAGTAATTTTTCAAAATAAAAGCAGCTCCAATTAATCTTCAAAGTGTTTGGGCCATGGAGAGTGTTGTTTTACTACTGTCAGAGTTGTAGTTCAAGAGTAATTGAATAATAAAGTATCCCCCTCCCGCCCCTTTTACCTTGTGCAAGCCACCTCCCCTCAGATGTGGAATCTGATCTTGAGACCAGACAGCCCACAGCAAGGGACAATCTTCTTACTCTGAGTATAATGAAAACCATGCACCCCTTGACAGGTTTTTCAGGTTTTTCCTTATGCTAATTGAAGATTGTCCCTCTCAGCAAGCCATCTGGATGCCACCTTGCTGCTCTGAGGTGAGCAGTGTTACATCAGTAAAAGTGGTGGAAGGGGGATACTTTATGATTCAATTACCTTTGAACTACAACTATGACAGCATTGAAATAACACTCTCCATGGCCCAAATACTATGAATATTAATTGGAGATGCTTTTATTTTGAAATATTACTATCCCTTTAAGTATATGATTATTGTGATCAGTGGGTGTGGTGTAAAGACTGCATCTCAAGGCTTCCATCCTTGATAAAAATCTGTATTTTTCAAGAACTTAAACATTTCTTGCAACATCATTTTGTTCCTGTCCAAACAAAATATGTCATCCACATACAGCACTGTGTAAAACTCTTAGGCATGTGTGAAAAAATGCTGTAAAATAAGAATGCTTTCAAAAATAAACATGTAAATAGTTTATTTGTATCATTTAACAAAATGCATAGTGAGTGAACAGAAGAAAGATCTAAATAAAATCAATATTTTGTGTAACTACCATTTGCCTTCAAAACAGCATCGATTCTTCTAAGTATACTTGCACACAGTTTGTTCAGGAACTCAGCAGGTAGGGTATTCCAAACATCTTGGAGAACAAACCACAGTTATTCTGTGGATTTAGGCAGCCTCATTTGTTTCAGTCTCTTCATGTAATCCTAGACAGACTCAATGTTGAGATCAGGGCTCTGTGGGGGCCATACCATCACTTCAAGGTCTCCTTGTTCTTTTTTACACTGAAGATAGTTCTTAATGACTTTGGCTGTATGTTTGGGGTCAATGTCATGCTGCAGAATAAATGTGGGGCCAATCAGATGCCTTCCTGATGGTATTGCATGATGGATAAGTATCTGCCTGTAATTCTCAGCATTGAGGAGACCATTAATTCTGAACAAATCCCAAACTCCATTTACAGAAATGCAGCCCCAGACTTGCAAGGAACCTCTACCATGCTTCCTGCAGACACTCATTCTTGTACCGCTCTCCAGCCCTTCAGCGAACAAACTTCCTTCTGCTACAGCCAAATATTTTTAATTTTGACTCATCAGTCCAGAGCACCTGCTCCCCATTTTTCTGCACCCCAATTCTTGTGTTCTCATGTGTAGTTGAGTTGATTGGCTTTGTTTCCACATTGGAGGTATGGCTTTTGGCCCCAATTCTTCCATGAAGACCACTTCTGACCAGACTTCTACGGACAGTAGATGGGTGTACCAGGATCCCACTGTTTTCTGCCAATTCTGAGCTGATGGCACTGCTGGCCATCTTCCTGTTGCTAAGGGGAGTATGCAGGATGTGTCTTTCATCTGCTGCACTGTTTCCTTGGCTGACCACTTCATCCAGTCCACAGAACAGAATCCAAGTCTGTCAGCTTGAGAGTTGATGTACATAAAAGGGGCAGGAGGGGTAAACTTTAGAATGTAATTGCTCCTAAACTATGAAAGTTATGTGAAAAATACATAGACGGTTTTGTTTATTTATTTAATACATACAATATTATTGCCTGAAAAAAATGAAGTATTACTATCCCTTTAACCCAAAGACCACTGACATCAGTGCTCTTTTCCTGTCTGATTTCCATCCTCCAGTTCTTGTGCAAGGCATACAAAGAACATTTTTGATGTCAGTAATAGAGTTCATGTCATACCTACCAAAAAAGTTTTGAATCCTAAACAAATTTATTATCTTCATGTATACCCTTTGTTACTACATATCATGGGAACTTGAGCAAATAAAAAAACTTTCAAAATATTCTCCAATTCTGAAAGAAAATTCTGTGATCTTCCTTTATTCTCCTCACATAACAGCAAGAATATGTAGTCATCTAGTCAAATCAAGATCGAAAAGAAAGGAAAGAGTACTTTTCTACCTCTAAAACCAAAACCTATGCTTGTCATGTTAGAATTGCATCTTTTTTATAAGTATTTTATCGGGAAGGATACATTGGAGTTGTCCCTCCTTTTCAAGAATGTTTATTTTATCTTCCTCAGAAGGGTGAAAAGTTGAGTTGACCTTGCTGGGACTAAAACCTGCAGCCCTGAGGTTTCTACAGATTCAATAGCTGGTGCATTAACCAACTGAGCTATCTCACCAGCACAAGGTTACCACTCATGTCATTGTCCATATCTGCTCAGGGGCCACAAAAACGTCTTTTTTACCTGTGACATGTAGGGGGTTGTCTACTTCTTGAAGCACCTGTGTGGGTTGGGCTCTATTGACCAGTAAGTAAAAACAAAGATGAAAAATAAAAAAGGAATCTGAAGAAAAGTAAAAGAAAGAGAGCGAAAGAACAGAGGAAAGGTAAGGAAAGAAGTAGTGAGAGAATGGGAGGTGGGAAGGGAGGACAAGGAAAGGAAAGGTATGGGAAGGGTATCCACACAGGCTGGAAGGGGTGTAGGAAGCATGTCAGGATCCTACATATTCAGTACAGGTCTTATAAAGTGTCTCAAAGGACATGATATAATGTATCCATCTCCAAGATATGGTGGATTCTGCTCTTTCAGCCCTCTATGGAAGGGGGGACATTGGATTTCCAATGTTGGGGAATGCACATTCTAGCTGCTGTGAGCAGTATAACCCAATGTCGCAGTGAGTATTTGGAGCATGTAGGCTACTCATTCAATAGGAGAGAGAGAAGAGAAGTTTGAGGGGATACAGCGGGTTTGAACCTGAAAGATTAGGTAAGTGATGAAACAATGAAATTTCCAAAAGCTAGTTAGAAGAGGACAAGACCACCATAGATGTAACATAGTACCTACTGCCACCTCACATCTCCAACACCTAGGGGAATGGCCAGGGGAAAGTTTTGCGAGGAGTTCAGGGGTCCGGTACAATGCATTAGGAGTTTGTAATTTGTCTCTTGCATAAGAATGCTCATAAGATATGTAGAGTGCATAAGGATGGAACGTTGTCATTGTGAATCTGAGATGACAATGCCAAGCTCCTTCTCCCAGGTCCCATTCTGAAGGGGGGAAGTTTGTCCAGACTCCAAGAGTAGGATATCAAACGTCTTAGAGATATTTTTCTTCAGGGAACCTGACTCACCAGGACAGACTCAAAGGGCATTAGGGATCTGGGCTGGTAAGAGTGTGGGGAAACGGTAGAAAGGAAACGGAGAACCTGTCTGTATCTCAACGCTGCAGTGGGGAGGAGACCATAAGCCGAATGTAGTTCTATTAAAGGAGGCAAGCGGTCAGCAGGCAGAAGGTGGTCTAGATCGCACAGACCACAGTCTTGCCACTGCCTGAGCAAGTTCTTATCCAGACCGGGGGGAAAATCCAGATTGGCTATGATAGCGCAGAGTGCTGAGGGGGCCGGGGCCATGTGATAAATAGAATTGTATTTTTTCCAGGTGCAAATAAGCTGAGAAAGAATGGCATTCTGTTGTTGGGGGATGGGTAAATTCCTATAATCTGCCCAGAGGAGCTGAATTAGATTAATATTGCCCAGGGAGCAATGCATAAGAAAGGGCTAGTCTAGGGAAATAGAACTTTGAGAAAGTTCTCTGAGCGTGGACATGGTAACAGCTATCTGGTAAGCAAAGAGTTCTGGTAGGCAATTCCACTTTGCGAGAGAGATTGTGTTAAAATAGACCAATTGATCCTTGGCTGAATACTGCGCCATACAAAGTTGAAGAGTGATTTCTGAATAGTATGCAGTAGTTTTGTAGGTGTGTGTAGCGGGACAGAATGTAAGAGATAAAGAATCTTGGGGAGAATTGTCTTTTTGAGAAGGTTAGAAAGACCCATCCAGGAGATAAATAGCATGGACCAAGACTGAAGAGCCACGTGTATAAATCTTCCCAAAGCTCCCTGATTGAGTGGGACTAACTCCTTTATGGAGAGAGTCAGGGATATTCCCAAATATTGGATATACCCCGTCCACCACAGAAAAGGGAATTGTTTCTGAAGGCGATCAGTCACTGGTGGCGTAGTAGTTAAGTTTAGAATCTCCAGTTTGGAACAATTAATTTTTAGAAAGGATAACGAGACATAGGTGGAAAGTAATGACACCAAAGCAAGGAGAGAAGGCACAGGGTTAGAAAGAAACAATAAAAGATCATCCTCATAGCGAACTAATTTTACCTCTCTATCCGAAACCATTAAACCACCTACATCTGGATGTAAGCAGATGGTGGACAGAATCGGTTCCAAGGACAGTATGAAAAGGATTGGGGAAAGGGGGCAGCCCTGCCTTGTACCATTAGTGATGGAGAAGGGGCTGGATAATGTACCACTGGCATGTACACATTCTGAAGGAGAGGATTAAATGGCTGAAAGCATATCAGTGCCTAAGCCGATGTGACAAAGTACCGCGTGCATGAAATCCCAGTTTACCCTGTCAAACCCTTTTCGGCATCTAGCGATAGGAGCAGGGAAGGAGCATAAGAGGACCACACTGACTTTTAACTAACTTGAAATTGCTACAACAAATGCTCACTGACATATCCTAAGTGAGGAGCACTGCAAATGTAGGATTGGAAGTAGATCTTGCCAGTTATAGTCAGAATGGCTTAAAATTGCAGAGCAGGAGCTGTGACCAGCAAGCTCTCCTTCTCAGCCTGAGTTTGCAGTGCTCCTCACTGGGCCATGAGCACTTGCTGTGGAATAACTAGTTAGTTGAGTATCAATGTGTCTCTGCTACTCAAAAGGTTAAATTATCTCCCAAAGCAAACCCACAGGAATAAGACTGTACACTAGATGAAGGAAAACACATCCTTCATATGGTAGTAAACATTGAAATCCAGTGATATTGCCCTGTCAACATACTGCTCAAGAGGTATACACAGTACTAACTAATACATATCTGCATGATCACATCTGAAGATCAGATGCCTTTCACATCTCTCTGTGCCCCAAAAGATTTGAAGTTCTCCTGCCAGAGACCTCACATAGACTAGTTATGTAATGTATTTAACCCGTTGAGTGCCAAAGGGGTGAGAAATGCATTGGAAAGCAATGTGTGCATATCTCTCTGGTGTTCATAGGGTAAAACCTACCATGGCTTGTACCTAACCATACATCAATTCAAGCAGTGGTGGACTTGTTCTTCTGCTGTCTATAATAATAAATATGCACCCCTCCAAATGTGCAAGGGGAACTTGCATGTTCTCTTTGCAGCAATAAATACATTATTCAGCCTCATTTGCTTTTCTTGCTGAAGGTCCTGCTTATGTGTCCAGCCCTGCTTCATCTGATGACTCCCGAGTCACCAGTTCTGTCCAGTTCCTTGTTCATCTGACAGACCATGTGTCTGAATATGATGTCATTAGAGTGTTCAGGCATTTGGTCTGTAGGATGAGCGAACAGCTGTAACAGGATCATGAAAAGATGTAAGTTGGTAACAGGTCTAGAGAGGGTTATTAGAAAGAACTCAGGAGTCATCAGATGAGGTAGTGTTAGACACATAAGCACGAACTACAGCAGCTGAATAAAACTGGGGAAACTAAGAGTGTGTGTCTGCAGTTCAACAGCTACCAGTGGTAATGGGGCAAGGCTGGGGTGTCATACTGTGTATGTGTGTTTCTGTAGCTACCAGTGGGGCAAAACTGGAAAGTCAGTTAATGTGAGCTTTTGTGACTACCATAGAAGAAGACTGTGTAAGTAGACAGTATGAGTGCCAAAGGGGTGTCCAGTGCATTGACAGGCAAGATTGCAATAGTGATTAAGATACTCAGCCTCAACCTGAAAGTTGAGAGAACACTGCATTACTCCTGTAAGTGAAGGCAGTCAGTGTCTCCCAGATTTCAGGGTTGATTGCCTTTACAATCAGATCGGCAATCAATCCCATGGGAAAGGAAGGGTCCTGATGCCGACTGACAATGTGTAATTTCTTACTGTACTTAACAGTGTGGGATCCATTGAAACTTCCAAACTAAAAGAAAAAGAAAAGCGCAAAAAACACATCTGAGAGTAGCATCTGTATAGAAAATATATAGAGCGCATATAAAATGTACTCACAGGAAACAGACGATAAATGGACACTGAATAATAGTCGAAGGAAATCTACAGTATGTTTGTTATGGAAGTATCCGCATGACCACTGCAAGCTCAGATATATCCAAAGAAAAAATCATGAATAACACGAATCTCCAGACAGGCTCTTGTAATTTCACACGTTTATTAATAGCCCAACATGTTTCGTGAGTCCACAGCTCACTTCATCAGGGGTAAAAACATAAAATATGGGACAAAGCTTATATATATAAAAGGTAATAAAAACTTACATAATTGCACTTCCCTGCGGTCAATGCGATCACTTCTCCGTCTGCCCGCCAAAGCGTTGGTTACCCCGTCATGCGCTGCGTGTCTAGCCTCGCTCCAGCGGTTGCTAGGCAGCCGCATGACAACTAGGCACACATCCTGAAAGCATTGGGGCTGCGTACGGAGGTGATCGCATGTCCTAAACTATATACTGTATCACCTCCGTACGCAGCCCCAATGCTTTCAGGATGTGTGCCTAGTTGTCATGCGGCTGCCTAGCAACCGCTGGAGCGAGGCTAGACACGCAGCGCATGACGGGGTAACCAACGCTTTGGCGGGCAGACGGAGAAGTGATCGCATTGACCGCAGGGAAGTGCAATTATGTAAGTTTTTATTACCTTTTATATATATAAGCTTTGTCCCATATTTTATGTTTTTACCCCTGATGAAGTGAGCTGTGGACTCACGAAACATGTTGGGCTATTAATAAACGTGTGAAATTACAAGAGCCTGTCTGGAGATTCGTGTTATTCATGATCTTTTCTTTGGATATATCTGAGCTTGCAGTGGTCATGCGGATACTTCCATAACAAACATACTGTAGATTTCCTTCGACTATTATTCAGTGTCCATTTATCGTCTGTTTCCTGTGAGTACATTTTATATGCGCTCTATATATTTTCTATACAGATGCTACTCTCAGATGTGTTTTTTGCGCTTTTCTTTTTATTTTAGTTTGGAAGTTTCTGTTTGGGCTTAGCCTTGAGAGGTGAATTACTGGACACCACAAGAGAAAGCTGCATAAACACTGAAGAATACAATTTGGAACTTGCTTGTTAATTTGAAGATAAGTGAGAGTGGTGGAACTCTTCTATTGCCTGTTTATCATCTTATACCTTAAATTTTTGCGCTGTGTGTTTGTTTTTGGGATCCATTGAGCCCACATTATATTTAATGTAAACAAATATGGTCATGCCAGTATCCATCAGAGTGATCATGTATATTTTAACTTTCAGAACTTGGCCTTGCAGTGTTGGTAAAGTCCTACTCTGCATGTATGGGCAGTTTCAAGCTTCTCCCGGCTCCAGAAGTGCAAGAAGGTTGTAAACCAATATCATATTTTTTTAAGTCTTTCAAGCCTACTTTGCCAACCCCAAGAAAATTATGAGGTTTTCCTCCAAAGAGTTAAATTGGGATTTTCACACCTAAAATGCTAAGCTGGTTTCTAGCACACTGCTTCGCAAAGAATTTTAGACCTCCTTAGCATTCAGAGGATTATTCTCTCCTACAGTATAGTTGCCTTGTCACAGAACTGCTGCACTTTTCTTTGCATATGGCCCACTGTATCTGGGCCAGATTAACCCTTTGAGCGCGAGAGAGACACCTCTGAGAAAAAGCCCATCTGAGTTCAGTGGTTGGCTATGGTGGCCCACTCACACTATACAGAATGCAAAAGATGAGCAATTCTTGAGCAAATCAAGTACACCATAGAGGACAATTAAACATATTCCCTTTGAGTACAAAGGGGACATTAACTTGTTTTTGTTGGGACATTAAAGGAGCAGTAAACATTTTTTTTTATAAAAACATATATGTTATAAAGCTTTTTCTGCTGAGTAAAATAAGGATACTCTAACTGCTGTCAGTGGTTTTATTCAACATTTATAAAGGTTCAAATAATCAGGAAGTGAATTTACTGTATGTTTACTTCCTGATAGATCTAACTGACAGCATGACTCAGCAGTTTATATCACATTCTATGTGAAGAACTGTAAGTCACTGAGTTTCCTCTCTATTAGAATGTAACAGAATAACTAATTGGGATTTGATCACTTGAGGACATTGCTAATGTAAAAAAAAGTGGGCTTAAACTGTAATAGCGCTGGAAGTATATATCTCTCAGCAGTGGGAGTACCCTTATTTTACTCAAAAGGAAAAGCCCTACAATATGTATTTTTTCATAAAAAGGTTTACTACTCCTTTAAACTTGTGAATGCTAGAATGTTCTCCAGGGCATTGCAAAGCAATACAATGGAAATCTCTCTAGTATTCAAGAGGTTCAAAGGCCTTCAAAACAGCAGTGTAGAGAAAGGAGTCTGACATCAAAGAAAAAAGGCAAAGGGCTGTATGTTCAAGTCAAAAGTGAAGGAATTCTGGGGCAAACCATTGGCATTATAGGGAAGAACATTAGACTTGTGCACGACAAAAATTTTTGGTACAATTCGATTTCGGACAAATTTTTTTTTTGGCGTTTGGGGGATCCTCAGTTTGGACCGCACCTGTTCGACTTGGGCGAAATTCGACAATAGTCCAAATTATTCGGCCGAATTTAACATACTTTAAAAAAGGACTCTCCCTTGCAGTGGCAATAAGGTACTAAGGCTGACTGACTGCCTATGCTACCTGCCTACACAACAACTGGACACTCTCTATCTCCTTCTGCTCTCTCTGAGCTCCAACAATGGACTAACAGGAAATGCAGACTGTCTGAGGTTCTGACGTGTCATTAGTCAAACCCCAATAATGAAATGAAGAAGCTAATTGGACTGGAGAGGGAGGGAAAGTATGGAGGGAAAGTATTGCGAGCGCAGTAGTTGTCGTTGAATTTCCGAGCTTTTTGATGATGAACTGGGACTGCTCGGATTCGGTTTTAAAACAACTAACAACTTCTTCCTTTCTGACAGCCCGAATGACGCCGAATGACCCTTATTCGTCTGAATTCCAAAATAGGCCAAACCAATTCACACAAATCTAGAGAACATATGCCCCGAACGTTTGAATAAAAGGCATAAACTGATACCTCCTAATAATAACTCTCCTCTAAATCCTTTGAGTGCCAGAGGGGTACGCAAAGCATTGCAGAGCAATGCGTTGCATACCCCTCTAACACTCAAAAGGTTAACTTATTCAAGGAAGAAGATCCAAATTGCTGCTTTGAATTTGTTCTGCATAGACTAGTTCCCCAAATGATTCCTTAAATAGTTGTGGAGGTCATGCTTTGTAGAGACATGCTTCATTGTTACACTACTCCAGGAAATGAAACCTTCTGTCCTAAGAGGACATCAGTAGGATGAGGTCAAGGTCCTGAGTCCTGCAACAAAGAATTATGTCCACTTCCTTGAACATGTTATCTAGCACAAATTAAAGATTAATTTAGGGAAAACAATATATGTAGAAATGATTCATTAATTAGGAAATTATGCCCAGACTAAGGTAAATAGCAGTTTATTATTATAAGAGTTTAGGGTTCTTTAATCCTTTGCCTGCCATAGGTATATGCAGCACATTGATTCACAATACACTGCATTTACCTCTGGCACTCAAAGTGTTAACAACTGTATTGTAGTAGTGCTTCGTTATCACAATGTTTTGGAGGTTTCCTAACTCATTAGGTGTTACATATTCAGAAAACACATACTCACGTATGTCTAATTTAACAGTTGGAATTAGGCACCATATATGACTTTTCCATCTCCTAGCATTGGGATCAAATGGGTCCTAGGGTACTGACATGAGACCCCGATAAAATACACTGTGCCAAACAACCATTTAGTATGGATACAATAATCTAGCAGTAAACAAAAATGACAAAAGAGCAATACTATAGCATCAGTGAGGCTGCTGTTAAAATAAGGAACAGGAGCAATTCTGAGGGAGATCAATTAAGCCACAAGGGGCAGATACAAATGTAAAAAAATCCATTGCTTTAAATGGGATTTGTTACCCCTCAAATGCTAGAGAAGTATTAGAAAGCATATCCTATATAATAATTTGCTAATGTATGTTTGTCAGAAGCTGTTATGTGCAGTACAGACGGCTGTGCGTGCTGCAGTCATGCGCAGTAGAGACTGCCCACGCCGCGGCTGATAGTTATATTATATTATATAAAGCAATGTTTTGGGCAGGGGCGTCCTGGGGGGGACTAAGGGAACTGAAGCCCTGAGTGTAGCTGTGGGCAGCCCCGAATGTTGTAGCCTTGAGTGAAGCACTGGACAGCCCGAATGTGGCCACTCTTATTAATCTTAGCAATGCAATCATGGTAAACGGTACTGCGTCAGGCCCGCTGAACAATATAAATGAAAATAGGAAGCATTGTAAGCCGGTGCGGGTGGCATTATCTAAGACATACCATGCAGTCCAGTATCTTTCCTAGAAGTTTCAATGGCTCTTCAGCCAAGGAGAGAGGTGAGTTTTGCCTGGATACTCCTCTCTCATTGGCTGAAAAAGTGCACATGAAGGTGGCATGGCACTGTTGAGCAGGGTCACGACAGAGCGGTGACCCAACAATTTAACAGCAGGCAGTGGAGCACACCAGTCACAAGCCCTAGGAGGCCCTATTGCCACAGAAAACCCACAGCCAACCCTGTCTCAACTAAACTGATAGTGAGTATGACTATAAAACAGGTAAATCGATGGATTGCATCACAATAATATCAAAGCAATTTAATAGGAAGGCTCGACTGAGATTGTCTCTCATTTTCAAATATGTCCTGGGGGGGTATAGATATTATTACCCAATTTAATACTACTCATTTTATCTACCTCGGATGGATCAAAGGGTGAGCTGACCCTGCTGGGAATAGAACTTGCGACCTTGCAGTTTGAATAGCCATCTCACCAGCTATATATTTTCAGGATGAGTAAGCCTAGCCAATGGAATTCACATTAACCTTTAGAGTGCTAGAAGGGTACTCAACGCATTGCTTTGCAATGTGTTGCATACCCCTTTGCCAAGGGTTAACTCTTTACACTGACTGCACTGGTAGGGGAAGGATTGTTAGATAAGAGTAACCCAGTAACTTGGAAACATAAACCACTTCCTTTACAGTGGTTGTTGTCATGAACGATTATGAATGATTTTATTGAGGAGTATGCACATCTAAGCTCAATATGTTTGAGAAAGCACTAATATGTTAGTAAGATGTAATGTTATCCACTCCATAACAAAATTAACATCCCCTCCCCAATTAGTCTACTACATCCCTGTTATTTGTCATAAACTCCTGTTCTGCAAGTCAAGTAACCCTTTCAATGTCAGAGAGCTTTCACCTGTGTCAACTTAAACTGTGTTACCATACATGAAGAGATTCACTTTTCTGACTGTTGTCACCCTGCAAGTGCCAGGGATGTGTATGCAACATATTTTGTGCACTTGAAGGGTTAATATCAGTGTTTTACCCATATTTCAAGGTCTAGAGTGCTGCTCTGACCTATAGCTGGCAATCATGCGTACGTTGGCTCAGTTTTTTCCATTCATATTGCACTATAGTGCAGAATGTGTTGGCGATAGCTTGGGTAATACACCATTATTCTGAATTACAGGGAAATTATTTCTGAAACTATTGTTCGCAGCACAAGAAAAAAAAATTGTATTATGTGAATATTTACAGCTAAAAGGAACAATTGACCCCTTTTTCTTACTGCTGTACAGAGTTCATCACACAACTAACCCGAATTTTCTGTGTGAAAGAGTGTGATATGCTTGCTTAGATTAACCTTTTGATTTCCAGTGGAGTGTTCAATACAATGCAGTAATTATATTCAGTAATTATATTTTGCAATATATATTAACCATTTGAGTGCCAGAGAGGTAAGCAATGCATTGCTTTGCAATGTGTTCAGTACCCCTCTGGCATGCAAAGTGTTAATAACACAAAACTGCCTCAGTTTAGATCAATGGGTCTTAAGTTAGAACCAAAAAATGGCAAGAATTGAACATAAAATGGCTTACTTCTTAACTCTTTTCCTTACATTATAATGAAATTATTCAAATAATCAGTTATGTTGTGTGAGGATAACCCATTCCTTATGACAGCTTTATTACTACTGGCTACAGCACATGAATTTTACCAAGGAACTCTAGCCTCAGATCTTTTTGGAACCTAGCAACACCTCTGATTTTGGGGACCTTTCCAGCATTCAAGGGGTTAAAATTCCAATTTAAATGATCTATGTCCCCTTTCTTTACAGAACTGGTCTACTTCTCTCTGTTGGTTTGGACCACTTTAATGACAATGAACATAAATATTTGATCCTGCACTGCCATCTAGTGCCAAGCAAGTATAATGTCCTTAAATAAAAGCATATTATTCTGTACAATAAATCAGATGTAAAATTTAGTGAGATATACATTTGCTAAACTGATAAAAATACTTAATAAATAGACTTAAGCTCAAAGCATAAATAAGCAAGAAAGACAAGTCCTAATCTTAATGTGGTTTGTGTTTACTTCTGCTTTGCTTTTTATAATGGAGAATTGCACTTTGTCTAGCATTTTATGTGTTCTAAAGACAATGAACATTGCACCTGGGGGATGGAAGGGATACTTGAAACAACAGAAACTGGTCAAACTTCCAATTATAGAATTCCAGTCCAGATTTTGGTAAGCACATTCAAAAAATATATTTAAACAGCTCAAGTGCAATCAATATTGACAAAAATCCTAAAAAGCAAAAACAGAGGATATTGATCCACATCAATACTTATTAAGTATTAATCCTTTGTACTGTGGCATATTGCCGATTATACTGTCCAGATATGCATGAGGGACAACATGGCTAACAAGTCACTGGCATATGACACACAAATGTGGAAACAAAACATTTTATTCAGTGGTGATCATGTACAGCCTGGAGGTGATAAACAGCCAGATTATGAGGCATACCATCAATACTATGTTATATTGTTTTTTAGAGAGCATTAGTCCAAGTAGCATCAACTTGGGTACACAACTCATGCGGGGTGGATGCAGAAGCATTCTAGCAGAGGTGGAGATCCAAAAAACGCAAGTCATGTTTAACAAATGTATCATAGTAGATGGATAAGAACTTGAAGTCATGGACAAGCATGTTTACCTTGGAGAGGAAATGTCAACAGATGGAAACACCATGATGGAAATTAATTGACAAATAAATTTGGGGTGCATTTTGAAATTAGTAGTATTGTCTTCAAGATAAGTTTGCCACTCTCCCTCATTTTTTTGACCAATGTGAAACATGGCTGTGAAACATGGACACTAAATGATAAAGCCATGCAAAAACTTAAGGTTATGTAGCGAAGTATGGAACATTGAATTTTGAACAAAAAGATAAATGTGTGCTTGAAGTTGACAGCAAACAAAGGTTTATAATATAATTGAAGGAGTACAGCACCTAAAATGGAAATAGACAGGTCACAAAGCAAGAAAGCTTGAGGGTAGATGGACCAAACACGTTTTGAAATGGATTTGACTTGATACTAAATGCCCCAAAAGAAGACCAAAGACAAAATTGGTTGATGAAATTTCCAAACATGTTGGAGGCTTGCTGAGGAGGCCTTGACTCTGCAGTGGATTGACAATGACTGAAGTTGATTTTATATATATATATATATATATATATATATATATATATATATATACAGTACTATGCAAAAGTCTTAGACAGGTGTGAAAAAATGCTGTAATGTTAGAATGCTTTCAAAAATAGACATGTTAATAGTTTATTTTTATCAATTAAAAAAATTATAGTCAGTAAACTGAAGAAAAATCTAAATTTATCAGTGTGACCAACCTTTGCCTTCAAAACAACATTGGTTCTTCAGGGTGTACTTGCACAAAATCAGGGATTTTGTAGGCATATAGTCAGGTGTATGATTAAACAATTATACCAAACAGGTGCTAATGATCATCAATTTAATATGTCGGTTGAAACACAATCATTAACTGAAACAGCAATGTAGGAGGAATAAAAATTGGGTGAGGAACAGCCAAACTCAGCTAACAATGTGAGGTTGCTGAAGACAGTTTAATGTCAAAAGTCATACACCTTGGCAAGACTGAGGACTGCAACAAGACACAAGGTAATTATACTGCATCAGCAAGGGCTCTCCTAGGCAGAAATTTCAAGGCTGACATGGGGTTTCCAGATTTACTGTCCAAACTCTTTTGGATAAGCACAAAGAAACAAGCAACATTGATGCAGTGGTTGGCCAAGAAAACTTAGTGCAGCAGATGAAAGAGAAATCATGCTTACTTCCCTTCACAATCGGAAGATGTCCAGCAGTGTCATCAGCTCAGAATTGGCAGAAAACAGTGGAACCCTGGTGCACCCATCTACTGTCCGGAGAAGTCTGGTCAGAAGTGGTCTTCGTGGAAGATTTGCAGCCAAAAAGCCATACCTCTGACGTGGAGGCCAAGCGACTCAACTATATCTGAAAATATGGGAACTGGGATGTAGAAAAATGGCAGCAGGTGTTCTGGACAGATAAGTCAAAATTTTAATTATTTGGCTGTAGCAGAAGGCAGTTTGTTTGCCAAAGGCTGGAGAGCGGTACAAGAATGAGCATCAGCAGGCAACCGTGAAGTGTGGTGGAGGTTCATTGTAAGTTTGGGCTGCATTTCTGCAAATGGAGTCGGGAATTTGGTCAGAATTAATGGTATCTTCAGTTCTAAGAACTACAGACAGATACTTATCCATCATGCAGTACCATCAGGAAGACATCTGATTGTCCCTTAATTTATTTTACAGCATGACAATGACCCCAAACTTACAGCCAAAGTCATTAAGAACTATCTTCAGCATAAATAAGAAAAGGAGTCTGGATGTGATTGTATGGCCCCACAGAGCCCTGATCTCAACATCATTGTGTCTGTCTGGGATTAAATGAAGACAGAGAAGCAACTGAGACTGCCTAAATACACAGAAGAAATGTGGTTAGTTCTCCGAGATGTTTGGAACAACATACCTGCCGAGTTCCTTAACAAACTGTATGCAAGTGTACCTAGAAGAATTGGTGCTGCTTTGAAGGCAAACGTTGGTCACACCAGATTGATTTGATTTAGATTTTTCTTCTGTTCACTCACTATCATTTTGTCAGTTGATAAACATAAACTATTAAAGTGTCAATTTTTTTTAAAGCATTCTTACTTTACAGAACGTTTTCACACCTACCTAAGACTTATGCACAGCACTGTATAAATATATATGCAAAACAAAAACAAAACTGCACTCCTTCAAACAAATTGTTCAAATGTGTGCCCTGTATAAAGCATATATTATACCACTATGTTAATAAATATGAGTTTTTTTCCATAGTTTGGCCAAAGTATGTGTCACGGTTTGTTAAGACTCTCAGACGTAAGGTTTAGGTAAAAACATAACTTTATTGAAAAGTTAAAGGCAATCCCATAGGGTTTTCATACACATACAAACAATACATAGCAGATAATGACAATAGCAAATAGGTTCTACTGGCCTTGCCAATATACCGGGCAAAGCAACCCAGGCGAGTCTGGAACAAGAGGCTAACGGTATACCAGTGTAGTAGGCTCTACCGGCCTTGCCAATACCGGGTAAGGCAACCTTAAGATGGAATAGTATGCGGTTCTACCAGCCTTACCATAATACCGGGCAAGGCAGCCTGATGGAAAACCAATAAGTAGGCTCTACCGGCCTTGCCAATACCGGGTAAGGCAACCTTAAGGTGGCAAAGTGAAAGGTTCTACCGGCCTTACCAATATACCGGGCAAGGCAGCCCAAAGGAAGGTGACAACCACAGTAACCTAATGACTGTCAGATGATAATGACAGTAAGATGGAATATAGAGGTTACCAGGTCAAGTGGTTTCATAGTAATCAGAAACTCTCGTGCCCATATACTGTAGGAATCAATGCTGTTAGGACTGGACAGCGCACTCGGAACCATCAAGAACCTGACTGCAAGTCAGGGAGTAAACCAGCGCCCTACGTTAGGAACATACAGGCAGAATGAGAGCCGCAAGGCTTAGTGGAGCGAACCAGCGTCCGCACGCTGGGACCAACAGACTGAATGTGAGCAGCAAGGCTAATGGAGCAAACCAGCTTCCGCACGCTGGGACCAACAGACTATAATGTGAGCCGCAAGGCTAATGGAACGAACCAGCGTCCACACACTGGGACCAAGCAGACTGTAATGTGAGCCGCAAGGCTAATGGAGCAAACCAGCGTCTGCACGCTGGGACCAACAGACTGTAATGGGAGCCGCAAGGCTAATGGAGCAAACCAGCGTCCGCACGCTGGAACCAACAGACTGTAATGGGAGCCGCAAGGCTAATGGAGCAAACCAGCGTCCGCACGCTGGGACCAACAGACTGTAATGAAAGCCGCAAGGCTAATGGAGCAAACCAGCGTCCGCACGCTGGGACCAACAGACTGTAATGAGAGCCGCAAGGCTAATGGAGCGAACCAGCGTCCGCACGCTGGGACCAACAGACTGTAATGAGAGCCGCAAGGCTAATGAAGCAAACCAGCGTCCGCACGCTGGAACCAACAGACTGTAATGTGAGCCGCAAGGCAAATGGAGCAAACCAGCGTCTGCACGCTGGACCAACAGACTGTAATGTGAGCTGCAAGGCTAATGGAGCAAACCAGCATCCGCACGCTCGAACCAACAGGCTGAATGTGAGCTGCAAGGCTTAGTGAAGCAAACCAGCGTCCGCACGCCGGAAACCAACAGAAGGAAATGTCGCCGAAGCGAATGAAGAACAATGTCGCCACAGATGCAGGAACTGGAAGCAGGAAACAACAGGAACCAGCAGAGAAGATCAACTGGATCAAGCGCAGCCAAGCAGACTGGCAACAGGAGCATCAGCTACTGATGAGAACAACCGGACTGGAACTGACAAAGCAGGCAGGAACTCAGGAACAGGTAAACTCAGGAATTCAGCAACAGGCCCAATAAGCTACTGCAGTAAGGAGGAAGTGGATGCTGTCAAAGACACCACAAAAGGGCAACCAGAAGGTGCCCAGACTGAGTTTAAAAAGGCAATGTGAGGCGGGCTGAAGGCAGACAGCCAATGGGAGCCCCTTACAGGTGATAGACACTGAATTGCAGCAATCACGGGCACCGTGATAGTATGTTTAAGCTTTCCCACCACATTAAGGCTTTCCAGTATCAGGCAGGTATCAGGCAAGTCCTATCTAGAAAACATATTTAACCTTATCTAAATTAAAAACATTCCCTGAGGATTTCTTGTAAATGAATGTGTTGGAAGTCATATTGTATGCATATAGAGGGTACCTACATTGAAAACAAGAAACATACAGATATTACAGTTGCGTAAAAAGACTCCCTTGATATCAAACTTTGTTGACCTGCAGTGACTGGATGAAAGCCCAAGAAGACTGTTGATCCACCTGCCCTCTTTATAGGCCTATTTCTCCCACCACCATAGGCCACATGGGGTTTGATTATTACATTGATTACAAACAAACATGGTGCATACAAGCCAAATCAACTGGCCAGTTTCCATGCCTTTAACAATCTCTAAATGAAAGATAGGAATAGTGCAAGTCAATTATTAGTGTATTTTATTAATAATTGTTAACTTAAATAGAATTAGAAGAAGCATCTAGAATGAGAAAAGCAGAAAAAAGGCAAAAACTCGCCAACTCGCCATAACATTGACATATAATATATAAGATAAGAAAAAGACCAAGTGAAAAAAATATAGATAGCAAGAAGGATTGAGAGGGTTCTCCAGTCCTCCAAATATTAAACCAAAACCTAAAGTGCAAATGCAAAACAAAACCTGCTCTCTGCCAAATTGTTTAAATATGCAACCTGTATAAAGCATATATTATACCATTGTCTTAATAAATATGATGTTTTTGTTCCATAGTTTGGCCAAAGTATGCTTATTTAATTAATAAATATTAAGTTATTTAATAATGGAACAAGGAAAAGAATACAACAGATGGAACTGCAGAACTTCACTCAGATATTGAGACACAAGGTTTCAAAGGTCACAGGAACTTGAAGTAATCAGAAAGGAGAGAGAAATTAAGACAAGTGAAGAAAAGGTCTTATTTCCAAAAAGTAGAGATTAGACAGGCTAAGCAAGTGTGGTACCTGGAAGTGAAGAGCAAGCATAGTAAGTTTCACCGATGGTCTTTTTACCACAGTGCAGAGATTAGACATAGGGCGAAATGTTCAAAAAGTTGTCATAATGAAAAAATTGCTGGATCATGAATCGGTGGTAAAAGAAGGATGATATTTTCAGAAGTAAATCCATCACATTTGAAAATGTGTCTAAAGAATTAAAAATAACGATAAGATCTTGATGAACATTGTATCACGGTCCCCGTGATCCTTCATGTCACTCTCAACTGTGCTGCTCCCTGATTGGTTGAGCTGTGTTGGCCCGCCCCTGGTTATCTGTTTTAATCCGGCCACCGGCACCTGTCAGGTGCCCTTTCGTGGTGTTTCCGAGCCAGCGTTGCTGTTGCAGTATTCTAGTATCCTGATCTACCGTGTACCGACTAGGCCTGTCCGACGACGTTCCTGTTCCATGATTGACCCGGCCTGGCTGACTTCCTGCGTGTTCCTGATCCGGCTTGTCTGCGAATCTCCTACGGCATCTGACCCGGCCTGGTTGACGATCCTTCTCCGTTACTGATCCGGCTTGTCTGCGAATCTCCTGCGTATCCTGACCCGGCCTGGCTGACTACTGACCACTCGTTGCATTGTTCCTGCTATCCTGATAGACGATTCCCATTGTCGCCTCGGCGACATTCTGATACTGCATAGTGTGACTGATCCTCCACTTATCCGTTGCTGAGCCGTTGCTGAGCCTTCCATTATTTGTCTTTCATGTGCTGAGTCCAGACCCTTTCTGTGCTGTGTCGTTTTTCTGTACATAGACGCTGGTGTTGTTTCATCCGATTACTGCTACTCTTCCACCTATTGCCTCAGCCTGTTTCGCTGTTTCTGAGAGCCGGCCGCTTGTGGGCCTCAGTAGTCGGCAGCTGTACCTTGATAGAGCAGCGGTTCCGTTACGCCCGTTGGCTGTTGGCGAGCAGTACCGTACCCAGTGGTCTCTGTTACGCCCATGGAGGGGCTATCGACACAAGCAATCACGATACTGTAGTCTCCAGTTACTCCCGTGGGGGCTATTGGCTCAAGCAATTACGATACTAGTAGTCTCCGGTTACGCCCGTGGGGGCTATTGGCTCAAGCAATTACGATACTAGTAGTCTCCGTTTACGCCCGTGGGGGCTATTGGCTCAAGCAATCACAATACTAGTAGTCTCCGGTTACGCCCGTGGGGGCTATTGGCTCAAGCAATCACAATACTAGTAGTCTCCGGTTACGCCCGTGGGGGCTATCTCCTTATCACTTGCAGTTCCCGTTCAGTCAGAACTTTATGCTACAGCTTCACACAGTGAATGGACTTGGGTGCTATCTTCCAGCACATATCGCTATATGCAGCACCAAGGGCGTGCCTAACACCACATTTGAGACTGATAACCAGTACTATCAACCTCTTGTGTCCTGTTTTGTGCTTCCATACTTAGTGAAGTATTACCTGTTGCACCAGGTATCTCTGCCTTTATTCTGCTTATGCCAGTACCTCCCCAGTGGCGACCTTGTCATTCATTTTGCTTTAATAAAACTCTATTTGTTTTATCTACCACTGTCTGAGTGTCTGAAAACCGTAACACATTGCCTTTTATTTTGTCTTTGAAATGAAAATTTTCAAAAAAACAAAGACTTTTTTTGTCGTTGAAATGACAAATTGCTTCTCACTCCTGCTAAAAGTAATTTGTCTTCTTCAAGTTTAGACCATTTTTATTTTGTCGGGGAAAAAAATGACAATCAGATAAAAAAGTGACATTGAAACGAATATTTTTTTCTGAAAATACTTTACAATATGACAATATATTAAACCAGACCCACTTTTAAGACAGCTTTTTCCCTTTGACAGAGAAGGTGGAATTGGATGCAAAAAATGACAGAAACATGTCTGAAAATTGACGGACCATGGAGTAAGAACTTTTTTATTCTGGTTACAGACAATTTCAGACACCACCAATTTCTGAACCTTTTTGCCCATAGTCAGGCTAAGTAGGACATGTAATAGAAGTGAAGAGCAGACATAGTCAAGCAGAGATCATATTACCAGGAAGAGGATCATTTCAAGTCCAGACCAATCAGAAGCACAAGACAAGGAATGTTAGATCATTGGAGTAATGTTAAATAATCTGCAAAGCAAAAATGTATAGAACTATAATATAAAGGAAGTCAGTGTGGAGTCACAAGGTTCTGGATGATGCTAGACAACATAATGCTAAGGAACTGGTCAAGTTGACATTATTACTCACAAAAGGAACTGTCCAGCAACCAAGATACCACAGTGTGTAGAGCTGTTACTTAAAACAAAAGAAGAGATAGGTTTATAGTTTCATATAGTTACTTAATAAAATAGAGTGAAAAAAAGATGTCAAGGTCAACAGTATATCATAGAAAATGAAAACTAAATAATTCTTACCATCTCTTATATGGGTGTTTTTCTATTTAACTCTGTATTTAAGGTGAACTATACCCTAAGAATAAGTGGCTCTTAATTTATTTATCAGAAGTTGTTAGGGAATATAGGCCCTGCTGAGTCAGTGTGGAGAGTGTGGGAGGGAAACAATACCAGACCCCTGGTTACCTGTTACTATTCCTAGCAACCACCAAATTAACCCCTGAAATCCCTCCTGCACTATCAACCCAGTACTACAATTTGCTGCCACCACTAAGACTTTATATCTGGGCATCTTAGGTTATCCCAAACACAACAGAATACAGTATAAAATCACCTTACTAATAAGACATATATAATTAACCCTTTAGAACCTGTGCTACCTGAGCTTCCTTCAGAGTAGTGAGTTCATATTAGATAACAGAGACAAGAGCTGATTAATTGAATATTTAATCTGAAAAAAGGCTTCACAGTGCTGGGTACAAAAATACAGGACAAAGGACAATAAGAAATAAAGATTACACATAAGCAAAACAGTCCATAAAATAAAATGGGAGAAACACAAGAGATCTCTATATACAATTTACCGATATATTAGGAGTCCTTGTGGGAACTTCAGATGGTAAAAGCTCTCCTTTCAGTTATTGCAAAGAAATTCGGCTTTTTTTATGCCAAAACCCATATTAAATACTTTCCACAGTTCCTTTTAAGAGGCCAAACCCTCTGGGTGTTTCCTGGGGGGGGGTCAGGGGTTTGGCCTGACAGTTTACGACCCACTCAATCACACCTGTCTGGGATGTTACTGCACAGTTCTACCTGAAAAGTCATAAGGCTTCCCAAAACATGCAACGCACAGCACACCTCTATAATGTTACAATAATCATATTCCTCATATCTCTGTGAATATCTGGACACCAAACATACTTGGTCTAACTGGTTGCAAAGTGGCTATTCTTGTAAGTCATAGCAGGAATACCTCCCCCTGGCATGTTTGGTACCCACCAAAAGGGTAAAACATGGGCATTCTGAATATATATTTGTATTGAACCTTTTTACACTATATATACATGTTCTCCCTATTTCAGTCTATTTCGGTGTCCCCTGGATAAACCTCCCACCAGAGCAGATGGTCCAATATATTTTATGACACTCTGTCCTTCTCCGGTGATCTACTCATTCAGTTTCTGGTGATTTCTACTCAGCTAATTTAGCTAACTGTCACGGTTTGTTAAGACTCTCAGACACAGAGTTAGGTAAAAAATCAACTTTATTGAAAAGTTAATGCAACCGTTAGGGGAATATACACGTACACACACATATCTTTATTAGAATAGAAATGTAATGCAAACAGAGTAATATTGGCTCTACCGGTCCTGCCAATATACCGGGCAGGACAGCCAGGGAACTGGAACTTAAGAGGAGGCTTTACCGGCCTTGCCAATAGCGGGTAAGGCAACCCACGAAAACAGGACTGGTTCTACTGGCCTTACCATATACCGGGCAAGGCAGCCAATTAACAGGGAATGCACAGGCTCTACCGGCCTTGCCAATACCGGGTAAGGCAACCCAGGGAAACAGGACTGGTTCTACCGGCCTTACCATATACTGGGCAAGGCAGCCAATTGACAGAAGAATAAACAGGCTCTACCGGCCTCGCCAATACCGGGTAAGGCAACCCCAAGAAACGGAAGAGGTTCTACCGGCCTTACTGTATACCGGGCAAGCCAGCCCATAGACTAGAGGAATGCCAAACGTTCAGTATAGTGACTGATAGGAGATAACAATCACAAATGACCGAAAGAGGCTAGGTCAGTAACTAAGCCGCCAGCAATAATATAGTGAGGATGCGAAGCTAGCAATGCTTTCCCAGATGGAACGGCATACATATAGAGCAGTCAGGGGTGAATGGAGTGAACCAGTACCCTGTACGTGAAATGCTGTAATACTGGTACAGCCGGGTGGCTGGTGGAGCGAACCAGTACCCTGGATGTGGAAAGCAAATGATATAGATACGGCTGGATGGCTTATGGAGCGAACCAGTACCCTGTACGTGGGACGCTATACACTGAGACAGCTGGGTGGCTTGAGGAGCGAACCAGTACCCTGTACGTGGAACGCTATGCACCAGAGACAGCCGGGTGGCTTGAGCACTGAAACAGCCGGATGGCTTGAGGAGCTAACCTGTACCCTGTACGTGGAAAGCTTTACACCTGAGACAGTCAGGTGGCTTGAGCACTGAAACAGCCGGATGGCTTGAGAAGCGAACCAGTACCCTGTATGTGGAACACTTTACACATGAGACAGCCAAGTGGCTTGAGCACTGAAACAGCCGGATGGCTTGAGGAGCGAACCAGTACCCTGTATGTGGAACGCTTTACACATGAGACAGCAGGGTGGCTTGAGCACTGAAACAGCCGGATGGCTTGAGGAGCAAACCAGTACCCTGTACGTGGAACGCTTTACACATGAGACAGTCGGGTGGCTTGAATACTGAAAAAGACTGATGGTTTGAGGAGCGAACTAGTACCCTGTACGTGGAACGCTATTCTTGGAGGCAGCCGGATGGCTTGATGAGCGAACCAGTACCCTGTACGTGGAACGCTAAACACATGAGACAGCCGGATGGCTTGAGGAGCGAACCAGTACCCGGTACGTGGAACTCTATACATATGAGACAGCCAGGTGGCTTGAGGAGCGAACCAGTACCCTGTACGTGGAACGCTATACACATGAGACAGTCGGGTGGCTTGAGTCTCTCGAAAGATAGCTGGCAAGATAACAATGTCGCCAAGTCGACTCAGGAACGTCTTGAAGTCAAACAGGACTGGACAGGAACCAGCGGAAGGAAGCAGGAAACCGCAGGCGGACGGTCTACCGGAATCAGGACGCCGGTGGAGACTGACAGCAGGAAGTGGAGGCTCAACCGGATCAAACGTCAGCAGGAACTCTCGAACTGGAAACACTGGAATGGGTAGACACTGGTCACAGGAATACAGCAAAGGCCCAGGATACTCAGGAACAGTGAAAATCACAACAGCAAAGAGACAACACGAACGGGCAACCAAAGGGTTTAAATAGGCAATACGGGGCGGGCTGAAGACAGACAGCCAATGGAGAGCCCCCTACTGGTGACAGACATAAAAAGAGAGCAATCATGGGCACCGTGATACTAACACTTTAAAAGGTTACAATAAAGTACACAAAATAAACAAATTAATTGTACATACCAGAGGCCTCCAAAGGCCAAATTATGTCTTGACATGATAGAAGGGATTACCTAGGAAGGGGTTCTTCAAACAACAGTCAATTATTTCTATTTGCATTTGATTTAGTCTTCTGCTAGTTGTTTCAGTTTCTGTTTAGTGTCCCTTACAATCCATTCAGGTTAATAGAAACCTATTGTTTGTTGTGAGGTGATGTGACCTTGCAGCAAAATTCAGTATTATAATATACAAGATACTATCGATATAATGCAAAAAATTAAAAAAACACCTGACTGCTGTTTGAAGGACACCTATCTAGTTGAATCAATTTGTTAAATAAATTTAGTGAATTATAGCTAAGGAATATTTTTGTTTTATCCTACCAACACGTAATATAGCCCTGTGTGCCCCCTTCTGCTAGAAATGTACGTAATTCTTTCTTAAATGTATCCATTATATCTGCCATGATGATATCCCTAGGTAAAGCATTTTGTGAGCCTGAGATTAATAGTGGGGAAGTTGCTTGCAGGTATAATAATGTGTATATAGTGAATTCCAGAGAGCAAACATTTCAATGTAAATAAACATTGGCTTTATGAAGTTTGCATAAGTAGGAACTATTTATGGTGCTGCTACGTCCTCAGGCGCATCACTGGTGCTAGCCGTGACAAATGGAACCTTCACCATACATCATCCATGTTACTGATTTTGTTGATCCCATCCCCTTTGAGCTGCCTAATCATCCTGCTGTTTAAACAACTCAGCAGCAGCAGCAGCAGCAAGAACAGCAGTCACAAATTACCACAATTACATCAATTGACAATGGACAGTGGCCAACACGAAATGACCTGCTGGTACTACGCCAGTAGGTATTTTTTTCCTCAGGGCTTGTTCTTTAAAAAAAAAAAAAACCAAAAAAAACAAAAAAACAGAGGCCTACAAAAAATAAGCAATATTTAGGGGCTTGTTTCTAAGAAGCCTAAGTCCTACAAATCAAGGTTTCCTCAGGGTTTGGGCCTAACACAAATGTTATTTCCCACAACAAATCAATGTTTCTTCAGGGATTGTGCCTCTAATAAGTATAAGTCCTACAAATCAATGTTTGCTCAGGGGTTGGGCCTAACAGAAGTGTAATTTCCTACAACTAATCAATGTTTCTTCAGGGCTGGTGTCATTAGTAATATAGCTAAGTCCTACAAATCAATGTTTCACAAGCCCTACAAATCTTCCTCTACAAAATACTCTATCCTGTCAAGTATCAGTCTATCCCTGTCGCAGCTTATGTCAGGGGGTCCCTGACTCTGTCATGTTATGTACCAATTTCTTATTTATTTATTTTTGTATTAACTGTCCCCCAATCCCAGCCAACAACCCTCCCAAAACAAATTCCCTGTTCAACTGATTCTTTCCCCAGACTATAGCAACCAACACAGACCCTCTCGTCAGACCCATTTTATACCATGTCTTATGAAGTATTTTTTAACTGTATTTAGTTTTTATTTTTTTATTAACTGTCCTCCAATGCTAGTAAGCAATCCCCCACCCAAAAAAAAACCTTCCCTGATTAACTGATTCTTTCCCCACACTCCACCAGCACAGGCACCTTCATACCCCTTTTATATTATGCCTTTGGGAAATAAAATAACATTTGCTATGTGTTGTGTGTAAATTCAATGTTCCCATTAATTTCAATGGAATTAGGTAGGTGAAAAAAGCAGAAAAATGTCACTTTTCACTGGAAATTATTTGCCAAGAGGAATGTGCCTTATTTGCCAATTCTGGTTTGAGGCGAACATTTTCACCCATCCCTAGTCATCTCTCTTCTCTAACAATTACAAAATGAGAACAATTGAAATATGTAAATATATGTTAATTTAAAAGTAAAAGTTGGAATTAACATTTTCTAGAAAACGAATCACTATTCCAGAGACTACTACAATGCTCTGAACTGGTTTACAGCTGATTTACTGTTATGGGGATTTGCTCATTGCTCTGTCATATTGTAAAGTTTACATTTTTCTATTTGTTACATTACTGCTATTAAATCTACAGCACAAATATAAATATCAATTAATTAAAATAAATTAAGTAAATTAAAGTAATTAAGAAAATTTAGAATAAGTGGTTTCATTGGAAAATAACAAGATATGCATGAAATCAATATTTATTAATTATATATTTTTTCAGGGCAATAGTTTTCTATCTCTACCCTGGAAACCAATAACATGGTTCCAGATTTGTGCACAAAAACCTGAACCTTGTTAGGATTATTAAACATGTTAAATCCTGCTAGAATATACTCTATCATGTTTTCCCTCTTTTAGAAAAGCTGCTGTAATCAAACACTTACAACTATTAAATCTGTGCGCTAATTCCTTAGCAATAAGATGCTGAAATGTAATGTAATTTCATATTTATTGTACATGTCATCTCATAATTCTTAGTCTCAAATGTATGCTACTATTTGTAATTAAATGCCCCCTGGAAGGGGAAATGAGTGCTTGTGTGGATTATCTTTTCTTCAGGCATAATAAATGTCTGTTTCAGCAGCACTCAACCCTTAAATGAGGACTTCCATGAAGTTAATTCTGTTTATGTATATATTTATGCATGTGGCTACAACATGTGGCTATTACTGAAATATGTTGGTGTGTATACAGGCATTCCAGATTCTGCACTGAATATTTATTACTTTGATCAATGCAGGGATTCTCTACAATGTGTTTAGTGGTGGTCAATAGACAGTTCATGTACAAAAGGGTGAGTGATTTTATGATTTTATCAGCTGTGCATACTGGGACATTGCTTTACTGAAATTTTTTTTAGTTTTTAGAAATGTTTAGAGTAATTCTATCAGTAAAAGAAGCAGAAGTAGAATCTAATCCAATGCAGGTGTAGACAATAGGTGTTACTGTTATTACAAAGGAAAACAGGGTAGTTTATAATGCTTAAAAAGCAGCACACAAAGTCTAGGTGTTATATTACCTATCCGTTTGAGAAGTCCCAACCAGACACCCAAGCAATAATAGGCCAGACACTCATACATGCATAAGGTGTATCCACCCTCATATAAGAGCACTGGCAACACCTCAGGCTGGGTTATATCACTCTGTCAAGTCACAGGTATCTACGTTTGTCAGTCCATCCATAGGCAGGTGATTTTTCCTTCTCACGATGTCACTGTTTTATAAACTACCAACAAGTAGGGTAATATGTGCTTCTTGGCAAATGTATCCACTTTTCCCCTGCAATGTTGAAAAAGACCCTCCCCAGTGATTGCCACTAATCGCCCCCTGAAATAAGAGGTATGTAGGATATAATTGTCCTTACCTTTTTTTAAAATAGCAAAAATATAAACAAGTAACAATACAAAAATGTATTTTGTAATGCTCATAGTTATATATTCAAAAAGAGTACATCTAGTTTAATAATAAAAAAGCATTTATAAAAGCCATCCAGAAAAACACTGTACTTGAATGCCTAGGACATAGGCAATGGTATATATTATTAAGGCAGACTTACTCCTGAAGAAGTAATGGTGAGCATTGCAAAATGTGTTGTCTGAGCTACTACTGGGAAACAAGGCTTCTTGCAAAAGGAACCTGGATATACAGTACTGTATTTGTAAATGAAATGCAGTTAGTAGCACAGAGCTTTAACATCCTATATAATAATTCACTAAAACGTGTGTAACAACGAAGTCATGCACAGTAGCGAGTGCTGCACGTGCTGCAGTCATGCACAGTAGAGACTGCCTGCGACGCGGCTGATACAGAGCTGGACGCTCCTTCGGAGCGTCCAGCTCTGTATCAGTCGCAACACAGGCAGTCTCTACTGCGCATGACTGCCCCACGACCGGCTGGCAGTGGCACTGTGGCCCATGTAACGGGCTCTTCAGCTAGTTTTAAATAAAACAGAAAGAAGTGTAAATACAACTGACTTTAAAGGCATAGTAATGTTTCATAATAAAAGCAGCTCTAATTAATCATCATAGTATTTGGACTTCAGAGAGTGTTATTTCAATTCTGTCAGAGTTGTAGTTCCAGAGTAATTCAATGACAAAGTGTCCCCCTCCCGCCCCTTTTACTGATGTAACACTGCTCAGCCACAGCAGAAGGGAGGTGCCCAGGTAGACTGCAGAGAGGGACAATCTTCAATTAAGATAAGGGAAAAACCTGAAAAGTTTGTCAAGGGGGGCAGTGATTTCATTGTTTTCATAGGAATAAGAGTGTGCCCTTCTGTTATCTGTCCAGTCTATGGACTGGATTCCACATCTGAGAAGAGATTGCTTACACTAAGTAAAAAGGGGCGGGAGGGGGAAACTTTGCTTGTGAATATCTCTTAAACCATAAAGGTTTGAGCGATAAGACTTATATCATTCTTCATGTTTTTTTAATGCCTACAAAATAAAATAAAGTTAAAACGAAGTATTACTATCCCTTTAAAACATATTGTATAATGTTAATTATTGTCAAATCTAAAGAATTAAAAAAATAGAATGTACTTAAAGAAGATGAAGTGAGAACCCATCTATAATACCAGAAAATCCCAAATTCTTTTTTTACTAGCCTTCACCAGAACAGCTTTTTTAACTAGTATATCAAAGTTAATTTCACCTAAAGCTAATGAAGTTAAAACTGGTCAGATTAAAGTTAGTAAAATTTGTTAAATGTAAAACATTCACGTTTAATTCCAACAAAATAAATTAAATTAAATGTAATGTTCTAAATAAAGAGAATTAAATCAGTTACATCATTATTTGCAGTACTAGGTTTGTTGTGTATATAGGACACACTGGTAGAAGTGGGGAGAGCAGAGGAAAGATGTCTTGGCCCCTTCCAGGTACAATTTACTTAGCAAATAAATACAAACAGGGTGCCTAGCAGTAAACCGATATTGAATGAACAATCCACATGTGCAAATAATGTATAAGTAAAATATTTATATCTGTAGTTCTACCAACAACTCTTGATGTTCCTTATATAGCTGGTGGGCATATTAGTGCAAGCCCTCCCCTTCCAGGCTCTAATCCACAGGATCCAAGATAAATAATACACTTCAGGATAGAACTGACTAGGTAGGTTGGACACAATTGGGCTTGAATAGGACAAAAAAAAAAAAATTAAAAACAACATTGCAGGGGTGTGGTTTCGCACCTATACAGAGAAGCTGCATTTCTATGCTGCCCCATTACCAAACATTAGAACCTTGTGCCAGTCCATGCATCAGAATACACATTTCTACAAACAGACACTCTCATATGTTTCTAATGCCCCTGGAGACAAACTGAGCACCATCTGTGAGATAACAGGTGTCTCTGATCCAATTTTTATATTGCTGAAGTCTAGGCTGCATGCTGCGGTCTAGATTTTAACTCACACAGTACATCACTGGAGACCTGCTGATTGCGATTGGCAGAGCCTTGGTTGAGATTGCCAGGTGGTGGGCAACCTATGAAGGCAACCTGCATTGTTGACTACTTCAGCTGATTGAAAAGTGTAACTGAAGCCTAGTGGGATACTGCTGGATGTGAATCAGCACCTCTAAAGAGTCAGGCCTAGAGCTGCGTGGGTGAGCTGTAGGTTGCCAAGCAGCTGGGGAACCTGAGACCCAACGGGCCAGGAGACATGGCCTACGATGCTACCATTTAATACGCACTGGAATAGTACATTCAGTGAAGTGAAGTATTGAGGCATACCTTGAAGGAACAAATGAGGTTTGCTGAGGAGGTTGGGTAGTGGTGGGGTCCATGTGTTCCAACTGTACCATAGCCAAAAGGCTCAAGCAGATCCCCTGGGCCTCGTTGGGCATACTGCCTTCAGCTGATACTGCATCAAAAGGCCTGGTGAGTTGGAGCCCCTGATATGCCTATTACAACACATTATATCTTAACACATTCATGACTCAATACAGTACTATAAGAGTGTCTTAACGTGCTGCTACCCATGTGCATTACTTGACTACATACCCTGAGCCACTCAGGGTGAAACTGCTCTCCCCCCAGCTTTGAAGGCTCCTTTCAAAGATGTGCTGTAGGGCATACTCAGTGAGACACTTGTGGTGTATAATCCAATATATCATTTTTTTTTTAAATATATTTTATTATCAGATTGCTCCATACACATCTTAAATACAAATAAAGGGATACATGTAAGGTCGTTCAAGTTCAACAAAGTTATTTGTAACAATGAAAAGAATATATGCAGATCAGTAGGGCATACAGAGTCAACCTGAGGTTTTTATTATTAGTTCATCCTTCAATAACCCAAACTCCTAAAATCTAACCTAACTTAACTTTTACTATACCCCCTGACCCCAATTCCTCTCTCTCCCGAGCCCGCAGCACCCCCCCCCCCCCGCCCACCAGCCAGCAGTTTCACAAAATCCCGGCATGTACAAGGATCATACACAATATTACAAATCAATTACACATCACAACCATCCACACGGCAAGCAGATATGACCTCAATCAAACACCACCAGTAAGTTGCACATCATCAGGTGCCACAGTATTATCTGCTCTGTTCATCCACCAGGTCTGCATCTTGCCCCAGATCTTGTCAAACTTTGTCGGGGTACCCCGGTGTAAATAAATCAATTTATAATGTGGAATACACTGTAAAACCAGGTTTATCCACGCTCTAGAATTGGGAACTCTGACATCCAGTTCAAGGCCACCACCTTTCTCGCCATCACCAAGAGCTCAGTCCGTAGAGATCTGTCAGTTGCATTCTCAATCTCATCTGGAAAAACAGACAGTAAACAAATCTTTGGAGTCACTGGAACAGGTCTCCCCAACACCAGGGCCACATTATGCATTATTTCTCTCCAAAACCTCCTGACTTCAGGACACTCCCAAATCATATGCAAGTATGTGCCCTGAACATTATCACACCGAAGACAACAGTCGGTACCAGAATTCCCCATTTTGTACAGTCTGACTGGCGTATAATAAATTCTATGTAGGATATTCAACTGTATCATCTGGTGTCTAGTCGACGTCGCCACCAGTGCTGGTCCCGCCTTAGCCAAATCCCATTCCCAGTTCTCTAATGGACCCACGTCCATTTCCCATTTGTTCCATGAAGGAAACTCCTGATACCTCATGTGAGATTCTAGCCACTGGTAAATGAAAGAGAGAGGTCTCGAAGGCTCAAGGATCATCAATCTAGTAAGAAGCGGGAAAGTAGAAATCATCGGTGCTCGATCGCCCCACTGAGCTCTAGAGCATGCCTAATACATAAATATGAGTAAAAGAGATTATGTGGAATATGGTACTCGTCATGTAATTGTGCAAAGGATTTCAGCTGATTATCCTGGTATAATTGTCCAAGGGTATTAATCCCAAATCTAGCCCACAAGGGACCAAACTCGCTACCAAGTAAATGGTGTATCCCCGCGGCGCCCCATAAGGGGGTATCCGGATCCATGGCTTTATATCCCAGTAGCTTTTTTAACTCCAGCCACGCCTCATGTAGAGTTGTTGCTAATGGAGTCCGAATTTTAAAAACTTCGGGGCCGCCATGTAAAAATTGGGACAGCTTTTAAGCAGTCTGTAATAATAGTGTATCTATTTGAGTAGTCTGGTAACGAGGTTGGGGAGAAACAAAATCTAGCACATACCGACATTGTACTGCTAAGTAGTACCTATAGAAATTGGGCAAAGCAATTCCCCCTCACGTTTTGGTCTCATGAGAGTAGTTAGCTTGAGTCTAGCCCAACCCCCCGCTATATGAAATGCGAAATAATTTTATCTGTTAGTCGGAAATATTTTTTAGGAATAGGAACCAGCGTATTTTGAAAAAATACAAAAATGTAGGCAAAAAGATCATTTTAATGAGGTTCGATCTACCAATAACATTTAAGGGCAGGTGAAGCCATACCATTGTTTTGTCGCTAAAGTATTGAATAATAAGTATCAAATTCAGCACCAAAAAGGAGTCCGTCGTCGCTGCCACCCTAATCCCCAAATATGTACACTTAGCCACATAAGAAATCGGGATGTCTGTTGGTTGAGATTCCCGTAGACCACTATCAATTGGAATCAAAGAGGACTTAGTCCAATTTATTTGAAATCCAGAGTACGTACCAAAATTGTACACCAATTGTAACGTGGTACGCAAGGAATTCCCATCATCACCTAGAAAGAGCAGGATGTCATCAGCATACAATGCAAGCTTTTCCTCTCTGCCTTCTATACTGAGTCCTTGAATCAATGGATTTGCATGAATTAGAACAGCCAGGGGCTCTAGGGCCTAGGCAAACAGGCCGGGTGAGAGTGGGCAGCTCTGCCACGATGCCGGGAGAAGGGTTGTGAACTCAGTCCACCCGTCACCACAGAAGCCTTGGGTTTACTATATAAAATATGTATCCATTTAATAAAGGATTGGCCAAACCCAAAACCCCGGAGTACGTGCCAAAGGTATGGCCATTCGACAGAGTCAAAGGCCTTAGATGCATCACCCGAGTCCCGATGACATCATGAGGAAGTTGCAGGTGCATAAATAGCCTTCTAAGATTGTGTGACGTCGATTTGCCTGGGATAAAGCCAGTTTGATCTTTGTGTACTATGGTTCCCAGCACCATATTTAATCTGGTAGCCAGAATTTTCGCCACAATTTTAGCATCCGTAGTCAACAAGGAAATGGGCCTGTAAGAGTCATAAATCTCCGAATCCTTTTCTGGTTTGGGCAATACAATAATGGAATCCAGAATCCACCATATAATTTACTGAGATCCATGTTTTACCTCCAACGATGGCTAATAAGGTAGACGCCAGGCGGAGGAGCATAAAACTTATGCCTTGGGCCCTGAATTTTTGCATACTTACTGATAAAGGAGACCCTGGATGATACTGATCCAGCATGATCATCTGCCAACTTGAACTGTCTCTACAATATGCCTGTGCTCTGTAAACAATTAATTTACCTTAACAACGATTGCTGTAGCCTCAGGTTCACTGATAATACCCTAATTTCATTATCACTGACCTGATATTAATATTCAGGAGAAACTTTCTGATGATGTGTATGGTGAATCCCCTGATATGTGTTACTGAAACGCAGATGTAGCACTGTTACTGACTAGGGAGGGGCGAAAGTAGTCGCCGTGTTCCCGTGAGAAATTTCGCGAAAATCATGTTGTTGTCCTCTTTTTCATGGGAAAATCAGCTTTAAAACTAGAGGTCAAAATGTTTGCATTTTTCGCCCATTGGCCAAAATTTTCCCCATTTTTTCTATGGCTAGAAAGTTTCCACCCATTGATTTTCATTGTTTTCGCATTTCCGCTATAAAAACATGATGTATTTGCGGTAGGCAGACACAACAGAAACAGCTACAGAGCCAGAAAGATGTGGTGTGCTGTTCTTCTGTGATAAATTGAGGCAGGAGAGGCTCATAGTGACAGCTATCACTATGAGCAGCGAAAGGAGGAACTGAAAGGACCCTTATTATGTGTCCACTGAGTCTGAGGAAGAGGAGAAGGAAGTGACTAGCAGTACTGAACCAATGCTGTCCAGGGAATGTGAAGGGAGGGAGCAGGACAGATCAGCTGCCTGTGCTTGCTGCAAGACGTGCTGCCCCTACTGCCAGTGCCACCATTGCTGTACCTGCAGCCTTTAGTGTTGTACCTGCTGCCAGACATGCTGCCCCTGCTGCCACTAGTGTTGTACATGCTGCCAGACGTGCTGCCCCTGCTGCCACCATTGCTGTACCTGCTGCCAGTGCTGAACCTGCTACCACCAATGGTTTGCCTGCTGCTAGTGTATACTCAGGAGAGGGGGAGAGAAAATTATGCCATGTGTGACAGCAAGGGACTCTAAATCACTCTTGTCATTCTGAAGCAGTCCTTCCAGTGCTAGTACTACTGCTACTAAGGTCCAGCGGCTTGTTAGCATTAGGAGTGAAGGAGGGGTAATCAACAATATCCTCATACTACTAGTGACTGTGAGACTGAGGAGGAAGACTCTGTGACTGAACTTGATGTGGTTAGTGTTAGTGGTAGTAGCAGTAATGGTGAGGCAGCCAGAGTAGTAGGGGAAACATTGGAGAGCGTGCAGACTAGCAGTCAAGGGAGCCCACACCATTCCTCTGGCTCTGGGAGTCCAGAACTGGTGTTGGGGGAGGAAAGCAGGCTCAGAATTAATACCACCACCACCAGCAGGAGCACAGATCAGCTGCCTGTGCCTGCTGCTACTACTGCTAGTGCTAGTCCACCTTCTTCTGGTCAAAAGGAAATGGCAAGTGTGGCATTAGGGGACCCTCTGTCACATTGCTCGTCACCTCCTCCAAGCAGCAGTGAGATGTCTGGAATAGGGCAGCAGCACTTAGGGACTAGTGACGGTGGTGATGATGATGCTGGAGAAGCTGGGGTGGAAGAGACATTGATGGCCTTTTTAGCAGAAACTGAGAAGGAATGGGAGACAGGGAATAGGATGGGCATCACCATCACCACTAACAATGACATTTCGGAATTAGAGGAATTTGCAACTGCTCTAATTCCTTCTTATGCTGAGATGCAAGGGCAGCAGGATGATGAGGAGCAGGTTAGTGTGTCACAGACCACCGTGGGCACAGTGGGAATGGGCTCAACAAGTGATGCGGGAGTAGGGCAGGTTCCACTTGCCAGAGCCAGCAATACTCCTGGTCCTAGTTTCAGTGCTGATTCTGAGACAGAAGCTGCAACAGCAGCAACATTATCCGCTGGCACAGACAATGAAGTGGAATGTGGAGGACAAGAAGAAAGAGACCATCTTCTCCATCTGTTCCCTTCCCCCTGAAGTCATCATGGTTATGGGATGATTTTTCTGTTGGGGTAGGCATAGTGCAGTCATCAGCAATGGCACTGTGCACAATTTGTGATAAGTCAGTGAGAAGAGGAAAGGAGGGAACACACTTTGGCACAAGTGCCCTGATATCACACATGAAACACAGATACCATGACATTTACATCAAACATGTTAAAGACAAACACCCACCACAGAAATCAAGCACTGCTTTTGCTGTCCCTGACTCTCCTGAAAGGCAACAAGAGGTAAGACAGAGATCAAAGAGGAGGAAGAATAGAGCAACCCAGGCAGAGACTGGAAGTTCCATGACAAGTGAAACAACTAGCTCACCATCACCTTCTAGGGTAACTATATCCTTCTAGGGTAACTACATCTTCTGGCAATCCAACTCATTCATCATTACCTCCCCCACCAAATGATAGTCACTCTGTTGATGTTAGGACGTGGCAGTTCGTGTCCACCCATTGCACACTGTGTGGTACACTGACCACACATGCCAGTGTGGTGGAGGCGAATTGCAAGCAATGCATCAAGCGGCATCTGAGATTCCATCTCACAGAATATGCTAAGATGCTGGCAGGGAGGGTTAATCATTACTATTAAACTGTCAGCAAGTTGTCTTGTGTCCTTAGCATGGTCTGGACAAGGGGTATAGTGACAGCAGCAGTACTTGGTTTCGAGTGGCATGGTGTTTGGAAACAGTTGTGCCACCAGATGTTATTTACCACACACACACTGTGCACATCACAGTTGCTGATGAGAGCCACTGTTCCTGATGTCAAGGGAAAATTTCTATTCTGATAACACACCCATGATTTTTGAAGAGGGGCAGGTGGAGAAGAATCATTGGCCAACTTCTTCTTTTCTCCACATAGACTGGGGGCTACTTAATGTGCTGCTACTGCCACAGGTGCATCACTGGAGACAGTTGTGGCAAGTGGAACCTTCATTATCCATCTTCCATGTTACTGCTATTGTTGATCCCATTCCCTTTCAGCTGCTTAATCATCCTGCATCTTAAACAACTCAGCAGCAGCAGTGGGAACAGAAGTTGCAACTCAGGACTCAGGAGGACATTTGACAATGGCAAGTTGCATCTGGCCAACATGACCTGCTGGCATTTGGCCAATATGGCATTTTTATTTTTCTTCTCAGAGCTTGTGCTTTGAAAAAAAAAACATAGTCCTACAAAAAAAATAAACAATTTTGTGGGGTTTGTTTCTAACAAGCCTAAGTCCTACAAAGCCTCTAACAACAAATCTAACAAATCATCATCTACAAAATATTTATTAGGACAAGTATCAGTCCACCCCAGTGGCAGCTTATGTCAAGGGGTTCCTGTCTCTATCACTATAAATACTAATTTCATATTTTATTTATTTTTTATTAACTGTCCCACCCAATAGCAGTCAAGAAACCCCCCAAAACAAATTCCCTGTTCAAATGGTTCATTCATTCACCAACACAGGCACCCTCCTCAGACGCCTTTTATACCATGCCTTATGTTTTTTTTTTTAATTTTATTTAGAATTTATTTTTTATTAACTGCCCCCCAATCTCAGTAAACAACCCCCCCAAAAACATTTCCTGTTCAACTGATTTTTCCCCACTCCCCACCATTACAGGCACCCTCATGCCCTTTTTATACTATGCCTTTGGTAAATAAAATAATATTTGCTGTGTGTTGTGTGTAACTCTATGTTCCCACTGATTTTAATGGAATGAGCTTGGGAAAAAAGTGGGAAAAGGCCATTTACTCAGGTGGCTCTAAACAAGGCCCATGTGTCCATAATAGCTATTTATTAACCTCTGATTCTTTATGATGATCCCAAAAGCTCAATGAACATTGGTTTGCTGGTGGATAATTATGTAAGTTGTTACCTCATAACAACTGGAGGGCCTCACTTTGCACACCTCTTCCATAAAACCACACATGCTGAGCCCCCAACCCTGTTACTTTGTACTGGTAATTACAGAAACACACATGCTTACCTCCAGCCTTATTCCACTACAGTGGGAGCCAAAGAGCCATAAATAATGTGTTTGCCTCCCCCAGTTCTGCCAATGGAATTCTGAGCATAGGCAGAAAATGGCAATGTTCTTGAGAAACTACTTTAGAAAAAAGGAGAAAAAGTTATATGTTTTCTATGCATTGGAATTTTCTTGGAAAAAAGCAGCATATTGTGGGTTTCCTGGGAAAAATGACTTTTCACTCATTACTTTTGAGTAAAATAGTGCTTTGTTTATCACCTTTTTAATGATTTGAGATTATTTTCCTAGCCCGTTCTTATTCAAGGCTACTATGTCTCCTTAGGCACTCTATGGCAAAGGCTTCCACCAATTTCTCTTCCATGCATGGCTCAACACAACGTACAGTAGCAACTGACATCACAGTAGGTATTGTACTACTACTAAAGCTATCATTTACTGGCTGCCTCTCCTATCTGGACCACTTCATGCAAGCAACTCTGCTAACTGTCTAGTTGTCATTAACACATGGTTCCATTCTATAGGGGGTAGAGGAGAGAAGAGAGAATACATAATATGAGCATGGCATAGGAATGAGATAAAAACCTTGCTTTTACAGAAACGTGGACAAAGGAGCAAGAGAAGATGAGCTGGTTAAAAGAAATATGGGACTAGTAATAGTAGAGGCAAAGCTGATGAAAGGGCAGGTAGAGATGAGAGAAAAGAATCAATTAACACAAGGTTGGGTAAAGGAGAGGGAAACTTATACAGGGACAGCAAGTGGCAAAGGAGTGATACAACAGGCAAGGCTGATGACTAAGCAAAGAAACAGGGGGCTAACACAAGTGTGACAAGAAAAGGGAAAACAGTGACTAAACAACTGGAGGCCAGCAGGGTGGGAAGGGAGAAAGAATAAGCAGAGTTTAACAGAAATGCTGGCAGAGTAGTGATAAAAGGCAGGGTTAACAGAAGGCAGATAAAGGAACATAGAGAAATGGATTAAAGGGCAGGGGGAGTAAGAGAAGAAGTAGGGAAAAACAAAGGGGTACCTAGTGGAGTGAGAGAATAGGCAGAAGTTCAGGAGAAAGGGAAAAGGTGTGAGAGGAAAGAAAAAGATTTATAGGATGGCAACAGAGAAATAGACAAAAATAGAAAGGGGGCAGAGAAGGAAATAATAACTGAATGAAAACTGAAAGAAAAGAGAATGCGTGAGAGAATAGACAAAGGTTAACAGCAGATGTATGAAGAAAAGACTGGAAATCACGTATGGGTGTGAGTAGGGATGGGGGAAAAGTGTTTTTTCCTGTGGGAATTTTCATGAAATATGCACTCTGTTCCACTTTATAATGGGAATTCTCACCCACAGAGACACCCATAGATTTTCCACCATTTCGCTAACATAACAGATTTGCCCACCAGTACAGTTTCATTTTCTGCCCATGTTTTAAGTGATACACCATCCCCCATACTATGAAAGCCTGGAAATTTCCACCATGCAGCATGTGAAAGAATAGGAAAGAATCAGAGAGGAATCAGATATAGCGGGAGAGAGAGATTTACAAAGAATAAAACAATTGGTTGCTGACCAGGCTAGTTTGTCATGGACCACAGTGGGTTCAACCAGGATTGATATGGGACAAGGACAAGGTATATGTGATTCCACTTGCCACTACTCCTGGTCCCAGCGCTAGTACTGGAACTTAGGCAGCAGCAGCAGCACCTGCCCCATCTATTACAGCTTTTTCTAGGTACAATAAAGTAGAGAAAAGGGGAAAGGAGAGGGCCGATCATAGTATAACTGCCCTTATTAAGCACATGAAACATAAACACCCTGACATTTATGTTAAACATGTGAAATCCACCCACCACAATCAGAAATTGAGGGCTGCTATCACTATGCCCCTTGTCCCTCCCCAAGGGCAGAAAGTATGGTGGAGAAAATGCCACAGAATGACAAGGGGAACACCCAACCAAAGGACCAAAAAACTATTGCAAATGGCCCTATGCATCCAAAAATATAGCAAATAATAATATATACAACAGGAGTTGGCTGCTATCCTGGCTGGTCTTAAAGTGTGCAAAAAGACTGAAAAGGGCACAAATACAAATTAGAATAGGAGAGCATTCCTAATATATATATATATTATGAAACTTAATAAGATTGAAATTAAACACAAAATAATACATTTAATAAGACATAAAATAAATCATAAATATGTTTACACTGTAAACTAAAAATAAGGCATATGGAAATATCAAATGTAAAGATAAAAACAGAGAAAAATCTATACCTCCTAATCCTATGTAGGGTAAAATTTGTCCAATAATAACAATAAAAATAGACTGGTGACTAATGGCAGAGAACAGAGGATCTTGATGTAAAAATATATGATGTAAATCAATAAGTATATTTGTTCCAATGATTGAGATTTTATGTCCATTATTGTGCTTAAAAACTGTTATTTGTATGTACTCTGTAATAGATGATTTTACAACAAATGAGTTACCTTTTCCAATGTATTCTAGAGTGGTGCTACAATGTAGAGGGCAGAAATTCACATCCAGTCAGTTGATGTGCACCTCACCAGTTCATATGCATACAGGACTCTCCTGACTCCCAATGGTGGTTGCAAGGACTTGTTAACCAAAAACAGATTCCTTAGATTTTTTCTGGCATATTACCACAATATATTATATTGCTGCTATATTATGGTAATATTCCTGAAAACAGAGAGATAAGAACCAGATCAGGAAGAAACTTGGTTCATAGCGGCCATTATCTTCCTACTCAGTCACACTGAATGTTGGGATATTTGGGTCAACCTCCTTTCTCTCATCTTGACCACCAGAGTCTGTTAATTCAGATAACAGTTTTCCTGCCTACAAGACACCCTAAACTACACTTGAAGTTTAATTAATTTGCCTATCTTAGATAGCTCAGAAAAATTGAAAGAAAGATCAGAGATGCTCCACTAGGCCCATGAGCTTGCAAATACATTCAAAAAGCTCACTAAGGCTGTGTCCTGATCCCAGACTGCAATCTCTTTTAGCTCACCAGTGCCATAGACAGAGAGGAAATCTTCTGAAGCACATCATACTAGTCCTGTCAACTAACAGTCCAGACACGAAATGCCAGACAATTCCTCTCCCCAGACACACATTATAGCCTTTTTGGTTTTTGATCAGTTAGGTACAGCTGATCGCTCTGGCACTGTAACATAGTAACATAGTTGATGAGGCTGAAACAAGACATGTGTCCATCAAGTCCAGCCCATGCCAAAAACACCCCTGTTGATCCAGAGGAAGGCAAAAAAAACCCTCTGAAGCAATTTCTAATTTAGCCCCAAGTGGGTAAAAAAAAATCCTTCCTGACTCCAAATTGCAGTCAGATATTTCCCTGGATCAACATCCTATCTGCTTTGAAGCCATCTGTCATAATGTTCAATATTGTTCTGTGCTAGATAGGCATCCATCACATTTTTGAAAGCACTTGCATTATCTGCAAGTACAACATGCCGAGGCAAATAATTCCATAGCTTTACCACCCTGCCTTTGCTTTAGTCAAAAGCACCTTTCCTCTAGTCTTAATTGATGACCTCTTGTTCTTAGCTCCGTACTTTGCGTAAATAATTAATTGGCTTGTTCTTTGTATTGACCTTGAATGTATTTGTATGGCTAGTCTCTATAACTCAGATCCTCCAATCCCTTTATCAGTTTTGTTGCACGTCTCTGCACCTTTTCCAGTTCAACAATGACTTTTTTAAGAACTGGCTCCCAAAATTGTACTCCATATTCCAGATGAGGCCTAACCAAGGAATTATACAGAGGCAGGGCCGGCCCTAACATGGGTCTTGATGGGTCCATGGACCCAGGTGGCACTTTGACTAGGGCATCAATTTGCCGCCCCAGTCAGTCACTTTTGCTCCAGCTAGCCACCAGGTCTGTGTCCACACGGCACGGGACAAAGTGTTTTGACTCCATCCTGCGAGTGGAGCGCCTGCTGTAGCAGTAATTAGTGTGTAAGCCTGACTGAGGCTGAGCCACACTAATCACTGTCACAGCAGGTATGCTTGGCAGGGTGTCACTACTCTTTGTCTCCAGCCGACAGGCACATGTCACTGAGTCGGCAGCCCAGCTCTGACAGTAAATACTATTTAATAAAGGACCTATAATTTAAATGAATCACCTAGCCACTTAGATACTAAACAGGAATCACAATACTTTGGAGACTTCTTTAGCAATTAAGTGATCAAATGGCCAATTTATATTAATGGGAATGCTTCTCTGCTCCCTGTAGTAGTTAGTTTGTCGCATTATTTCACTACTTTACCGAAACCTTTTTGAGTGCCAGTGAGGTATCTGCAGTTTGTTGGCTACTTCCCTGACACTCAAAGGGTTAGTGCATAAACCTTACTGTCACATGGGAAAATTGGCTTCATACAAAGTAGATTATGGACTAAATTTAACCCTTTAAGTACCAGAAGGGTGCTCATTGCTTAGATCCCCCATCTGCAAATGAAAGGGTTTGAAAAACCTTTGGAGCACTAGTTAGTAATATTTAGACATTTGTTTTATCACATACTTTGCAAGGGAATAGAAACCTTTCGAAAAAGAAAAAAATTTACTATTTTTATGTGTGGTCTGAAGCCACATTAAATCAATATTTTTATTTAATATCTTAATCCTTTAGATGCTAGAGATGTCTTACTGCATATGCAAAGTATTAAACTGAATATAGGTTCCTTGAGATGAATTGCTAGTAGTTTTTAGGATTTTCCAGTTTTCAAGAAAAAAGTAGTTTTGACCTATTTTGCTTAATCATATTTAGGGAGATAGAGGACAAACAAAAATTCCCCAAATGACCATGGTTTTATTTTTTTAATAATCTTTATTTTCTTTTGAGAAAAGGTCAGGCATTAAATTGTGCAGTCATTAGACAGTGGAGGACATGCACTAAGAGGTGATAAGGGACCAGGATGGCCATATGGTGTTATTTGTAGCATATCAACAGCATGTAGTAAGGTGTCTTCCCCATCATATTCCTGTGAATCCACCACCAATCCGCCAACATCGATATGAGTCATCCATGCCTTCAACAGGTTTACTGTTTTTATTGATAGTGGTTCATTTGCATATGGAAATGCAAGTTAATGAGCCATTGTTATATCCATGTTGGTGTTTTTATATGTTTGCCACATGCAATAAACCTCAATAGATGCCTCTGCTGTTGGAGTTCACAGTCCCAACATCTCCTTCCTGAGGTTGGTGATGTTGGGATTACCTTATAGCTGTCAATAGAGCCAGAAGTCAGTTTGTTGTCCCTAGTCTAGGGAGCAGAAACCACAGCTACCTAACCCCTAAACATTTCAGTGCCATAGGAATGTGTGTTGCATACCCCAGTAGCATTGAAAGTGGTAAAAAAAAGTTGTGTTAATAGCGGAAACTGAGGGGCTGGATAGGGGATTCAGTAACATGCACAGTGCACAGTTGGGAGCATCAGTAATAGAGGAATTCCACTTTAAGAATTCACATACTATTTCCCTGTGAAATGTATCGCTTCAAAGAGAAAATAATACTTGTCAATGCACATTGTGTCATATCCGTTTTGAAGAAAAGCTTCACCAAGCTGCCCCGCTGGCATCCACTCACATCGTCAGCTTGCAGAGTGCACATTGCTCTTTCATGCGTTTCCAGGGCCGGCCCTTACATGAGTCCTGGTGGGTCCATGTACCCAGGCAGCACTCTAATAGGGGCATCACTTTGCCGCCCCGAGGCATGCTATTTTGTGTGCAGTGTCTCCCCACTGCCTGCACTGATGACAGCTGGGATGCAGAGACTCTGTGTAGAGCAGGCCGGGGTTTTCTTCCTCTGTTTGAGGCCAGTGCAAGTTTAAAACTGGCTCCCAGACTGACAAAGAAAATCCCAGCATTCACCATGCGGCGTCTCCACATGTGACACGGTCCCGGGTGTCATCAGTGCGAGCAGTGGGGTGACTGAGTAAGCAAACTGAAGAGCCAAAAGGAGAAGAGAGAGCCAGAGAGAAGAGAGAGAGTGAAGGAGAAGAGAAACAGGCAAGAGGGTGGGGGAAGAGGCGCAAGGGGTGAAAAGAGGGGGAAAAGGCACAAGGGGTGAAAAGAGGGTGAAAAATGCACAGGGGATGAAAAGAGGGGGGAGAAAGAGGTACAAGGGGTGTAAAAAAACAAAAAACATTACAGTTCTATATGATTTTAGGAGCAGGAGAGGGTTTAATATAATTAAGGATGTGGCATGTTTTGGTGGGTGTGGTTTTGGTGTGCGGGGGGGGGGCAGCATTTCATCCTTGGACCCAGGCAGCACAATGTCTTGGGCCGGCCCTGTACAGAGGTAGGATAATATTAGCATCCCTTGCATCTACACCTCTTTATATGCAGGCTAGTACCCTATTTGCTCTTGCAGCATCTGAGTGACTGCACACTGCTATGAAGTCTATTGTCTATCAGCACTCCTAAATCTCTCTTTAATGAGGATTCCCCAAGTTGCTTCCCATTTAATGTATATGTAGGAAGTTTGTTTCTACAGCCCAAATGCATAACCTTACATATATGTACATTAAATGTCATCTGCCACTTTTCTGCCCATTCACTCAGTTTATTTAAATCCTTCTGCAGAGAAAAAACATTCAGCTCTGTACGTATTTCCTTACATAGCTTAGTGTCATCAGCAAAGATTGAGATGCTACTTTCAATTCCCACTTCTAGATCATTAATAAACAAATTAAAAAGCATTAGGCCCAGGACTGAACCCTGCGGAACACCACTTATAACATTAGACCAATTTGAAAAAGTTCCATTTACAACAACTCTCTACCATCTATCATTTAACCAGTTCTCAATCCATGTACAGATAACACCGCCCAAAACAAAGCCTTTTAATTTATGCAATAACCTGTTGTGAGGCACTGTATCAAAGGCTTTTACACAATCCAAGTATACTACATCTACAGCAATTCCCCTGTCCAAATTATTATCTTACCCACTATGGAAGTCAAGCTCACAGGTCTATAATTTCCTGGTTTGGATCTTGCTCCCTGATCAAGGTGTCCTTGTCTGGATTCTGCATAATTACATTTAAGGTAACCAACACCAAGCACAATTAGCAAACATAGAAAGAAAGGTCAGAGATGATCAACTAGGCCCATGACATGCAGAAAGCTCACTAGGACTGTGTCCTGCCCCCAGGGTGCAATCTTTTTCTTCTCTGTGTATGGCATTTGTGAGCTAAAAGAGATTGCACCCTGGGCTCTGGCCACAGTACTATTGAGCTCTTTGCATACCCTTGCAAGCTCATGAGCCGAGTTGAGCGTCTTTAACTTCTTCTCTGTATATACAAATTGCTCTTAGGGTTGGTCACCCTAAGTGTAATGGGAGAATCCAGAAGTGGACCCTTTGTTTAAAAAAAAAAAAAAAAAAAAAAAAAAAAAAACTGATATGGCTGAAACTTACTTCTGAGGTTAGCTGTTTCCTTGTTCTGAGAATTGTCTGGTATTTTTTTGAACATTTTATTGAAGATTAAAGAAATACATAGAAATATGTGAAATGTATATATTTGAGGTACAACATAAAATAGTCATATTCATATCAAGGACAGAGTCAGTGTACAATAATAAGGTCAACAAAGCTAAATCAAGTTTTGAATACTTGTTCATGTATTTTAAGATGAGAAGAACAAAGAAGTATGGTTAACTTTTCTCCAATGCCACACAGGTCATTGGAGGAAATACTGTGTAATACAGATTACACTGTCACAATGAACACTCCACAATTATTCACTAAGGAAGATCTGTCTCATCTAACTACCAAGGATGACATGAAGGCCTTCTTTCTAGATATTCAGCAAGTTCAAAACCCGGAACGAATCGTGGCGGAGCAGGATGGAACTGTCAAACATCTATTGGCTAAGACTGATGACCTGTTTAATAGGAGCAGGCTCTGTAACAGTCTGCTGAAGGATTTTTGTGAGTCTGTCCCAGCAAAAAAACTAATCCCTTCTAAACAACATTTATCTGCTGAATGTTTGTTGAATGTCTGTTGATTCCCTCTTGAAAATTAAGAAATCGCAAAGGGCCCTATGACCTAGAGCAGTTTTTCTCAACCACGGTGCCCAGTCACTTTGGTGTGCCACTAACATCCACTTAGGGTGCTCCATTTTATCTATAAGGCTTTTGCCAAAAAAAATGTGAATGTGTACTTAAATATATTACTATGCAAAATATTTTTATTTTAGTTGTGAGGTCTAAACTAACTCTGTATTTATGTATTTGTAACCATCATTACACCCTTGACAAATGACATAAAATTATAGGGATTCCCTGAAAATGCCAGAATGAGTAGCAAAAAACACTTGAGAACCACTGACCTAGAGGTCCACCAGGCTCCAAATCACATGATGTCAATTGCTGTATGCACAATTTCTCAAAAAATAGTGCTTCATAAGATGCAGCAGAGATCTAGAAGAGACCAAGGTCAATGAGTGCGTGAATCCCAGGAGTAGTGACGAAGGGTGTCTATAAATATATATAGCTCCCCAAATCCTACAAGGTGTTTACCCTGATTAACCCCAGGGGAATGTAGTATATAGTTAATTTGTTATACATTGTAAATCTCTGTATTTTGGGTCCCTGGGGTGGAGCATTTGGATAGAACGGTAGGCCATTTCTCCACCTCACAATTTCCTAGTAACTGATATATGCCAGGTGAGGAATCCACAAGTGGAGTTCTATCACTCCCTACTTTCACTCACCTGCATCTGGTATTTAATGCAGCGAGCAGTCAAATACATCCCCCTGCAGTAAGACATGCTCTCTTTTTGAATTCCCAGAGAGGAAGAAATTAACCTCTGAAAGCCTGCAACTTGTGAGTTTACTTGTGCCTGGTGGATTGTGCTTCTTTATTTCACTAAGCTGGTAATCTGACTAGCAGTCCAAATACAGGAGCTGATGTGTTTAGTTAGTGCTCAGTAGAGCACGGACTTTGTTTTGATTGATTTGTTTTTTATGCTGCTGTCTCACCACTTGGAGACAAATAAAAAGGCAAAGTCTTGAATTATACTCCTGTGTGTGAAGTGTCTCTGCAACCTAGAAGGCTAATCCCAAGACAGAAGGTATAATATATTAAAGAGTACTTTTGTCACAAGTCTTATGCATTTATATAAAGAGGTATATATTCATACCCTGCATCAATGACATGCGTTAAAGCCACTCACTCATCACCTCACAATACTTACTTCAAATAAAAATGGGGGTTCCCTTCAACCTCTCAGCTTCATATAAAGGTGTTGCTGCCTTGCTCCAGGACTGCAAAGATACCCAGTTTTTTTTTTTTTGCAAAACTCTGGGGAACCCTGCTCTAGAGCCCACAAAGCATTTTGGACCTCCTACTCAAGGCTCTCAAATACCTGGGAAGGAGAAACTAGAGAGGTAGAATATGGTGGCTGACCCTTGCAACAAAAGGGTGAACCTAATACAGAGATTCCAGATGAAGATCTCACCAGCAACAAGTCTGATTAAACACTGTCACACTGTGTCTTAGGGGACTTCATAGATCCCTTTCAACTACTGACAACCATTCCTAGATGTTTGACCTCTGCCATTTTAGTGTTGACTGTATTATGTTACATCTTCACAGTTTTAGCAACAGTTGTGCTTGAGATTGTTATAACTACTAAGGTGTGATCATTGGGTGATCAGTTCACTAATCCTTACACTTGTATGTTCTTTTGAATGTCTAAAGATATTTTAGTGGGAATATCCTGAGCTTGTATATTTTCCCCTCTCCTTCCCTCCCCCTCTTTCCCCTCCTACCTCCTTCTCCCTTCTTTCTTTTCTTTAGGACATTTTTTGATTTAGTAATGAACACACTATTCCCAAAGTAATTATATGCAGGGCCAGGTGTGACAGTCCCTCAACATTTTTGCTCATATACACATAGTATGCCAATTTATTTCTGGTCCCCACGTGTGGGTCTTTCCTTACATCTTATTACACACACACACACACACACACACACACACACACACACATACACACATATATATAATTATTTATATGCCTATTGGGGATACCACCTTGTGGACCATTTGTTCTGGCATTTCTGTTTACCATGATTTCCCCATGGCACTAGAAAGATCCCTTTGGTCCTACCTTCCTCTCTCTTTCATCCTCAGTAATGCAACTGTGATGTCATGTGTTGCACCCCTTTGGCATATCCCAGCCACAGTTATTTTTCAAGGACAGCTGTACCAGAATTGTACAATCAGGTGGTTAATATGGTGAGCAAATTCCTACAAATCTCATTTGGCAAGAAACGTCACCTGACAACAGATATGTGGGCAAGTAGTTAGAGTGAAGATTATATGACTGTCATTGATTACTGGGTTTCCCTCCCACAAGGCCAGCATCCCAAAACAGGTCACACACACAGGAATATTGCCTCTGGTTCTGGGAGTATTATTAACCTTTGAGTGTCAGACAGGTATCCAATGCATTGCAAAGCAATGGCACTGAAAGGGTTAAAGGACAATAGAAGGGTGATCCATACCATCGGCACACCACTTTGTGAATGAAGAGTTTTGAGAGACAATCCCACAAAGCCATAGATGTGTTTAATAAACTGGAGCAGGTAATAGAGAAATGGCTTGTACCCCACTCCTTGACAGTTGGTTGTGTGTCTTCTGATAATGGTTCAAAGGAATGATCAGCACTATCCCTATGAGGAATCCGATTCTGGGAAAAATATAACAAATGTTGATAGATAGAGTGAAGGCAGGTTGCATTGTAGAGGATAAGAGAGAGAAAACTAGGGTTAAACACTACCAGAAATCATAGTGAAAGCAAAGCAGGCAAATGATTTATACCAACAGCAGCAACAACATCAGCAAGAACATCACAAAATGTTTCAGAACATGTCATCATCTTCTAATAAAGCAATTTATGTGTGTCTAGGGTGGCAATTTAACACTTTCTCCCAGAGTATGGGTTTGTAACTGAAACACACAAACACTGTATAATGCTGAGTGGTCCCACTGCATGTGAGATGGTAACAGCATACTTGCAGGAGAGCAGCATACTAGATCAAAATGATGACCCCATTGACTGTGTGACCTGCACTGATACATACTGCTGTCAATACCCTTAATTGCCCAACAGGAAGTATACAGTCTGAATGGGTTTTCAGTTGATAGGGATTATAGTTAATGTCCGTAGGACACGGCTATCAAGCATCAGTGTTGGGAGACGTACATTTCAGATGTCTTCAGATTTATTACCACGTTTAGTTCACAATAGCACAAAATTTGTTCTTTGGTGAAGTCAAGGTTACCTATTTTGGAGACGGATCCGATTCTGGCTCAATTGTTAGAGAAAGGCTGTGACTCTGTGGCCAAGAGGGGTCTTACGTTAGGTAACATGATATCACCAAGTCTATTCTTGTCAAAGCCAGTAAAACCTACGTGGTTGACATCTGAAGGTTTTTATATTTGTGGTGTGAACATTTGTAAAACCTGTCAGGTAGCTAATGTTTCCAGATTATTTAAGTGTAATGTGGATGTAGCAGACTACAAAATTAGAAGTTATATCAATTGTAACACACGTAATGTTGTGTATCTTTTTACATGTCTTGCCTGCTCTGTACAATATGTGGGCCGTACGATTCGCCCCCTCAAGATGCGGGTGAGAGAACATCTTTACCTGATTCAGAAGTGTGAGAGTGACTCAGCTATAGCCAGGCATATTTGCCAGAAACATGGAGGAGATATAACAGCCTGTAGTTTTCAGGGTATAGAAAGAGTCACCTTAACATTTCAGGGGGGCGATATGTTGCGGCTTCTAAATGAGAGAGAAGCATATTGGATTTTTCAGTTGAAAACTAGAATGCCCTTGGGATTAAATCTTGAATGGGATATCAGCCATATAATGTAACTTTGAGTGATTGCTCTGTCGTTATAGTGAGGTAAACCTTGGTGGGACTGCACCTTTAATATTTTCATTCAGGATCCGAGTCCCATGGATGATTCATAATTTAAAGGATATTATTGTTGTGATTATATCATTTTATAATCCCATTAGTATGGGTTTTATTATTTATAATGGAAATCCTAAAAGAGTCATGGATGGGTTTCCGATTCCTGTTTTAAAGGTTGGTTTTGTCTCACAGGGTACGTTATGGAATAGCTAAAAGGGTTAATAAGGTGAACGTAGCCTCTGTTTGTTTTTATTGGCAGTGACTATTTTTGAAGCAGGTTTTTTGGATTATGTTGATTTTAAACTTTTATAAGTAGTAATGGAGATTAGGTTTGTTTGTGTCTATGATTAAGCGCTAGTATGAGCGTGAAACGCGTTAGACTGTGAGTGTCAGTCCTGTTTTATACGGGATCCTTATTTTGTCTCACCTCTGTCCTGCTTAATTCGCCATAGAATTTTAAAGAGCCAAATAAAGCTATATGTGTTTTAATTAATTCCGGAAGTGCCATTCATCCTTTTGTATTCACGCCAAATCAGGTAGTCAGACACTGCCAAGGTCAAAAAAGAACAGGTAGTTGGACAAGCCATGGTCATACACAGATCGGGTAGTCAGACAAAGCCACAGGATCAATCAGAAGTAAACACGGCAGCCAAGCAAGGGTCAAACGAGAGCAAAAATGAAGAAATGCACAGATACACCATGAAAGGGCAACAGGTCCTGTCTCAATGAGGTTTATAAAGCAGCAAAAGGAGGTGGACCCAATTATGACCAACAGAATAGGCCCATGAACAGGCGTCTGTGCCAGTGCCTGTAACATGACTTTAGCAATGAGGAAGTGGCCGGAGGCCATGCCGGCTGGTGGCCATATAGAGGTAAGAGCACAGGATCGCTTAGGCCTCAAAGGGAGACTGTGAGACAAGCATTAATTAATTCTATCATTCATTTCTATGAATTGTGATAATTATTCATCAATCACACCACTCTACCACCATACACATGTGCCACATCCACTGTAACCTTCCTTTATTTTATTTTTATTTATCTCTTTAAAAATAATGGTTAGCGTAGTTTCAGGCTTACAGAAAGAAAAGCCTGAGAAATATTTTTTTGCAGGCTTACTGAAGGTGAAACCTCCTAAACATTACAGCAAGATTAAGGTTGAAAAAAATGATTACATGACTTGCAGAGTCTAAACAAGGCTAGGTCTGAAGAATATCTGTTTTCAGGCTTCAGGCTTTAAAAAAATAAGCTTGAAAACAAAAAAGTTTGCATTACTGAACCAGTGTCAGCAGTTCTAGATGCCTGGTGGTGGCCAATAGTGACATTCTGTAATTTGCTACTGATGCTAAATCTTGGTTATTTGGCTGCTCCATAGGACTGGGATCAATAGCAGTGACATGAGACAGGCGATATTACAATAATGGTTCTTCTTAAGGCATCAGCAACACCACCACAAACCTAATCACTACATGTGCATTTATTGAGCAGACGTTATGGCCAGTTATGCTTCTACTTCCTCACCTTCTCTAAAATCTTGCTTGTGTTGGAATATTTTTTCCCTTAAAAGCAGAAAGGAACTATGCCTTATCACCAGCTATTGCAACATGCAAGGAAACATTGTACATTAGAGGAAGGACTGGGAAGTAGCACAGCTGACAAATCTGCTCTCATATAAAGCAACAGGTGCAACTGCAACCAACCACCTTGATGCTTAGCTCAGCAGTAGTGTTGAGCGAGCACCCCGATGCTCGGGTGTTCGGGTGCTCTGACCGAGCACCCCCTGAGGCTCGAGTGCTCGGCCGAGCACCCGAACCCCATTGAATTAAATGGGAGGACTCGAGCATTACACCAGGCACCCCCTGCTCTGATGAGGGGAGGGTGCCTGGTCAATGCCCCCCTTCATCTCCACAATGCCCCTCTTCCACAATGTCCCCCTTCCACAATGTCCCCCTTCATCTCCGCAATGTCCCCCTTCATCTCCGCAATGCTTCATCTCTGCAATGCCCCCTTCATCTCCGCAATGCCCCCTTCATCTCCGCAATGCCCCCCTTCCACAATGTCCCCCTTCCACAATGTCCCCCTTCCACAATGTCCCCCTTCATCTCCGCAATGCTTCATCTCCGCAATGCCCCCTTCATCTCCGCAATGCCCCCCTTCCACAATGTCCCCATTCCACAATGTCCCCCTTCCACAATGTCCCCCTTCATCTCTGCAATGTCCCCCTTCATCTCCGCAATGCCCCCTTCATCTCCGCAATGCCCCCTACCTCCAGTCCCTGGTGGTCCAGCGGAGCGTCTGCAAGATCTGTGCCTCCTTCGGCACAGATCCCTGCCACCCGAACATGGCGGGCGAGCACATGGCGGTACTCGTACGAGTGCCGCCATGTGCCGAGCAGAGCGATGCTCGAGCCGATCCGAGCATCGGCCGAGCATGCTCGCTCAACACTACTCAGCAGTGCTAAACCATGCATAAAGATATCAAGTGCTGTACTGTGACAATGTCCTTTGTCCACTCTGCTATGGACACATGATGTCAGGAAATCTGAATAAAAATAATTAATCCTTCCTGCCACAAGCTTAGCATATTCAATGGGATGGATTGCCATCAGATGCCTGATAGCCTATATTTGACTGCTCTCCACCAGATTGCCATATGTGATCAGTGCACCATAAATGTGCAATGGGTGGACACAAACTGCTAGATCCTAACTTCTACAGAGTTACTATCAGTTGGTGGAAGTGGGTGCCGAGGTGGGGTCAATGGATGCAGTTTCCTGTACCCACATCCTAGTGCAAGAAGATGATGATGACTCAGGTGTCACCAGACTTCCAGTTTTTCTTGTTTTCTCTTCTGTTTTCTCTCCCATTATTTGTGCTCTTAGGGAGGGACACGGGGTACAGTAACAGCATCATTCTATTTCTTTTTTTGAGGGGGTTTGGCATTCACATCCTCAACATAAACATCCTTGTGTTTATGTTGCATGTGCATTGTGAGGGAAGATGATTTCAGTGAGGGGAGAGGTGGACAAGGACAGCCTTCTTCTTCTTCTTCTTCAGAATTACCTTCAGTGGCTGGGGAAGCTGCTGCTTTTTCCTCAGCATCAACACTAGAGGTAGAACCAGGAGGAATGGTGGCAAGTGGAACATGTCCTAGTCCCATAGCATTGTTTCCTGAACCAATCACATAATGGCCACAATGATCTGTGGCACGCTAGCCTGCTCATTATCATCCTGTTGCTGAGACAGATAAATGTCCATCTCAGATTACTCAGAAGCAGGAATTACAGCAGCACCAAAGGTCAGAATGTCACTAGTGGTGGTGTCCATCCCCAATTCCATCTCTTTTTACCATTCCTTATCACTTTCTGCCCAAAACACCCTGATACTCTCTTCCAAATCAGCTGCTTTTCCCCCCTACCCTCATCACCACCACCAGTCGCTTGCTGCTCTCTGGTATTGGTTGGGGATGACAAATATGACAGAGGATCCCCTGATTGAAGGAGGTACACTGACAGCAGTAGCAGGCACAGACAGCTGGACTGGCTGCTCATACTGCTGCCTAGTGACCCTTGCCCAGTGGTTTGGGTACTGTAGATCATGTGGGCAAAAGAACTGGTCTCCCTTTACTCCTGGTGCTGCTGGATTCCTCCATGTCTGATCCAGCAGCATCTGTAGGATTACTCTGGCTTCTCCTGATGCTGATTGTGCTAGTCAGCACTGAAAGCAACTTTGTTTGTTCCTCTCTCTTTTTCCATGTCTACTTTTACTCTCTTTCTCTGCTATTTTACAATATATATCATGACAGGAAGTTCTGGATTTTTATATTTTGGGATGGGAAGTTTTGCTGCCATTAAAAACATAGGTGAAAAATAGATCCATTCTCACTGGAAGATCTGTGGTTTTGGCAAAATGGCTGAAAGTCTATGGGTTTCTCTATAGGCAGTAATCCTCATGGAGAAAGTGGAATAGTTTGCTTTTTTTTTTTTAAATTCCCATTGGAACAAAACAGGACTTTTTGTCCATCCCTACACTTGGGTGTCGGTTTGCAAATTATTCTGTCAGTCCGTCACAGTGTTTCATCTAACTCAGGAAGGAGCTTATATCACCTGCCAGTCTCTTTTCTGTGAAATAATATTTGGGGATTTTTTTGATAAATCAGCCTTCTCCCTTCATACTCCTCCATAGTCTCCAGACTCTCTGCCAATAATCTATAGATCAAAAACGGTTGTGCTTTCTCTATCTCTCAAAAACACAGAATGACACATCTTTTATACTATCCTGGTAGAAATAGAATGGAAACTTTCTACATGGGCAGGAAATTCACTCTTAAAGGAGCAGTAAACTTTTTTTATGAAAACACATATTTTACAGAGCATTTCCTGCTGAATAAAACAAGGTCACTCCCATTGCTGTCAGATGTTTTATTCAAAAATTATAGCAGTTTAAATAATCAGGAAGTGAATTTACTGTGTTTACTTCCTGATAGTTCTAACTGACAGGAAGTGACAGGCAGTTTCTATCACATTCTATGGAGAACTGTATGTCTCTGACTTTTCTGACTTTCCTCTCCATTAGAATCTAACAGGAAATCTAATTAGAATTTAACCACTAGAGGGCACTGCTAATGTAAAAAAACATGGGTTTAAACTGTAATAACTCTGGAAATATAAATCTCAATAGGAAAATCCCTACAATATATTTTTTTCATAAAAAAAGTTTACTGCTCCTTTAACATTTATTTCAATAAAATGATCAAGACGGAAAATAGAAAGAAAACTGCACTTTTTGTGAAAAATTTCCCTCACATTGGGAAGTGCCATTTTTGTCTGTTTCACTATTGAGACAAAATGGTCTGCCCATCTCTAACTATGCCCCAATAAACATGTACTGAATGTCAGTTGTGCAGTAAAAGGATGGGAAAATTCAAATCAACTGCATGGAATGATAAGTGGAGATAAGAATGTGGGTTGATTACATGCAATGTCATCTTTGCTAAAAGGGCTCACACAGAGTAAGGTCTGTGCAGTTTACCATGATCTAATTTACTGCATCATGTTAGTGTAAAAAACTGTTACTAAGGAATATTTATACTTGGAGTTCTGCAGAGATGTTCATCTGGGTTTGTTCTTTCCCTGTTCTGATATGATTTCCTATGGGGTCACCTTTTCCTAATGAATTATCTTCTCCAGAGGTGTTGACAGAAGTATTTATTGTCTTATCATAGGATTGAAGATTTGGACTGGAGCTAGTTTGTTCACACAATTTTAAGTTATTCTCACAATTTTGCATCACTGAGGTGCTTGTGCCCATATAAGTTTTTCCCTTGTGTGAGACATGGAGAGCAAATGGATAACCCCACCTGTAGATGTAGGGATTCTTTCTTAAGGCATCTTTGAGGTGTTTCAAAGCCTTTTTTAGAGTAGATGCAGAAAGGCCATTATACAGTTATCTGTTCCCTCATTTGAGATTTTATAACAATAGTTGTCTCACTTTCTTCATAATTAATTATTTCTGAAGGGAGGACAACAGCCAATAGGTCACATCCCTGGGCCTTTTTCCTGACTGGGACTTGGGATGTAGTACTCTGTGGGCACGCTCAGTATGAATACTCTGATTCTCAGCTGCACTAAGCCTAGCAAAAATCCTCTGGATGATAAGTATTAGGATTACAAGAGGTTGCAAATTCTTATATTATACCTGCAATACTTCTCTTTAGACTGTAGTTTAAGGCCCTCATTTTAGCTTACAGGGATTCCATGACGTTTCTTTTGTGCAGATGGTTCAGGTCTATAATGATTTTGCATAGGATGCCTTTTCTTGGCAGCTTTTTAAAGTCATCCTCACTAATACATATATCTTTTGTCTTGTTTCTGCGAAACACTTAGGTTCTCACCCTAAGTATAAAGGCTAATCCGGACGTGGACCCCATGCTCTCAGTGCCTAGGGAACCCAGCTGCACCTCACTGATGAGTCCCAAATAAGACTGAAATGTGTGTCTGGGGTTAGCTGTTTTTTCTGTGCAGAGGAGACTTGCCTATCATTTTGGTACTGGTCTGCCCTTATGGGCGGGATTATTCTAATATGTATGCATGCATACATTTCTCCTCTTTAATGGCACTAGAGAACTAAAATGTGATGCTTTTAAGCAGTGACTAGCTGAAGAACAGGCCATTGTGCTTTTGTTTGTGCTCAGAGCCTCTCACATCTTTTGGCTTGTTTTTGCAAAACACTTAGCTTCTCCCTCTAAGTGTAAAGGGTAATCCAGATGTAGACCCCTTGCTTTCAGTGCCTAGGGAAGGCAGCTGAACCTCACTGACAAGGCCCAAATAAGGCTGAAACGTACGTCTGGAGTTAGCTGTTTTTTTTCTGTGCAGAGGGGACTTGCCCATCATTTTGGTACTGGACTGCCTTTATGGGCAGGATTAGTCTAATATGTATGTGGAAATTTCTCCTCTGTAATGGCACTAGAGAGCCAAAATGTGATGCTCTTGAGTGGTGACTAGCTGGACAACAGGTCATTGTGCGTTTGTTCGTGCTCAGAGCCTTTCACATCTTTTGGCTTGTTTCTGCGAAACACTTAGGTTCTCCCCCTAAGTGTAAAGGGTAATCCAGACGTGGACCCCTTGCTCTCAGTGCCTAAGGATGCCAAATGCCCCTCACTGACGAGGCCCAAATAAGGCTAAAATGTACATCTGGTTTAGCTGTTTTTTCTGTGCGGAGGGGACTTGCCCATCCTTTTGGTACTGGACTGCTCTTATGGGCAGGATTAGTCTAATATGTATGTGGAAAATTTCTCCTCTATAATGGCACTAGATAGCTAAAATGTAATGCTCTTGAGTGGTGACTAGCTGGAGAACAGGCTATTGTGCTTTTGTTCATGCTCAGAGCCTCTCACATCTTTTGGCTTGTTAATACATTAATTAGTATCTTTCTTTACTTACCTCACCAGAGGCCAGCATGGTAAGAAGATCCAAATTGGTCACTGATGGTGCTTTTCTGGTTAGTTAAGTTGTTATATTTGAAGATTTTCTCTTATGTCAGTCATCAGTTTGAGTGAGGAGTCATAGTCTATTTTCCTACAGCATTGTAGGCTAGTTTGATTTGGCTCTTAATTATTTCTCTGCACCATTCAAAATGGACACTTCTCCCAGAGAGGTGAGGTGTGTGAGTATTTTATTATCTTCCCTATGGTTCAATTTATTTTCCCAAGAATGGCTCCACTTTTCTATTGTGCAAAAGGCCCAGTGTGCAGTAATATTGGCCCAGTGCAAAAATGAATTAGAATAAAGGGCCATATTTGCCAATAGTAAATACAAATGGGTAGTACATCTTATAATCAGTTTGTAATTCATTTTAAAATTAAATGGTTAGTAATGTTTAAAAATAAAAGGAGCTCCAATTAATCTTCATAATATTTGGGCCATGGAGAACATTATTTCAATACTGTCAGAGTTGTAGTTGAATAGTAATTGAATGATAAAGTATCCTAATCCCTCCCCTTTTACTGATGTAACACTGTTCACCTCAGGGCAGCAAGATGGTGTCCAAATGGATTGCAGAGAGGGACAACTATCAATTAACAAAAGGGAAAAACCTGTCATTGGAAGTAGGATTTTCATTATACTCACAGTAAAAAGATTGTCCCTTCCACATCTGAGGGGAGGTGGCTTACACTAGGTAAAAGGGGTGGGAGGGGATACTTTATCATTCAATAACTCTTGAACTACAACTCTGACAGTATTGAAATAACACTCCCTATGGCCCAAATACTATGAAGATTAATTGGAGCTTCTGTTTTTGTCAAACATTACTATCGCTTTAACTAAACGTATCTTGAGGTGACAGGTCTACTTTAAGTATTTTGTAAATGCTGCCAAAACTGTTGCAAGTGCTAGATTTTACATTCTCTTTCAATAATAACGAAACCTTCAAATTTGAAAGTGAGAAGAAACTACATTGCCTGAACCTTTTGATATTTCTTTTCTGTGATTAAGACAAAAAAATTAGTTTAACATTGTCCAATGCAACTGATTAATAAAAGTAATGGCTTTTATAATACTACAAACAAGACTCTAATATAAATATGACATTTAAATTCCACTTAGTTTAGAGATGCAGATGATATGAAGTAATAAGTGTTTTACCCTTGGGTGTATACTACCCCCCAGCTTACATTCGTACGCATTCAACTTTTCAAAGCAATTTTTTTTTCTAAAGGAACGAAATTGTGAAGACATCTGTTATGTTATTAATTTCACATAAATCTTAAGCTCCTCAAGGCTCAAAATGAGGCTTCACTCGAGCTGAATTAATGAAACATGATTGTTAGTCCCATGCATGCTAATGCTGTCATGAAGTATTGAATTGCTTATAATCACAGCATATTCTCACAAGCTGCTAAGGGAAAGCTACTCTCAATCCTTCCACAAAGCAATATCTTCAGTATCTCAACACTAACCACATCCCGAAAGATTAATAACAGATGAAAATTTCTCTGAAGTGAATCATTTTTCCTGTGTAACGGATAGTCCTGTTTGATGCAGATTTGAGTATTTTGTAGTGTGCTTCTGGATAAAAATGCAAGTTTCTCAACCCGACTGATTAAATTAAGGCTGGATTAATAGTTTATAGAGTAAATCATTGTGAATGAACCCTTTGAATGCCAGCGAGGGCACCATTGCTTTGTGAAGCAATGTATTGTAGACTTCTCTAGCATCCAAAGATTTAGAAAATGTAAACACACAAGGTAGAATGTATGATTATATCACATTGGTATGTATCAATTTGGCACTGAAGATGTGTTCTACCCTTTGTACTTGAGTGACTATAACACTGCTTCATTGATACTGTGCTTTGAGATCATTCCCAAAATGATTCACAGAGTATTTAAATGTAATGGTCATTGCTGGGTGGAGCCAAACACTGAGTCATATTCTGGATGGTAAACTGGTGCAATTCTACTTTTAACATCTTGAATGCCAAAGCATTGCTCTCCTCTAACATTTGAGAGGTTAAAAGCTTAGTTTAAATCAATAAGCATATTTACGTCCTATGATGCAGCTTGTTTGCACCTCTTCAGGTTTCTGAACACAGTACCTTACTATAGCTTTAACTCTTTCATTGTCAGAGGGGTATGCAACGCATTGCTTTGCAATGCTTTGCGTCCCCCCTGGCATTGAAAGGGTTAACCTATATGGAAAGTTTTGCTGCAAGAATGAGGTTGCAGTTTATTGACAGTTTCTCCTGAGTCAAAAAGGGTTAATGGATTAGCTTGTTTTGCTTATTGTTACTGGCATAACCTGGTTAATAATGAGTTGCTACCACAACGTTATTCTGTGCCAGTAATTCTACAATGAAAAATATTACTAAAAAGGATTAGTTCTGCAGTGGGGCCTTATTTTAATCAGAATATCAAATTGCTTGTCTTCTTGGAAACCTCTCATGCGGCTCCTTCTGGCAGAACAATCCTGTTTCTTTTTAAGGCTGCTGTCTCTTTGTGTAATTAGGCATGTGCTTTGTGGAAAGCTTTTAACCATTTCAGTGCCAGTGGGTTACACAACACATTTCTTCACAATGCATTGTGTACCCCTCTGACATTATAAGGGTTAAAATAAAAGACATATTAGGTTAGTCTTATATACATATATTAAGGGTGGGCAAACTAAGGCCTCTCCAGTTGTGGAGAGCTACAACTTCATTCAAGCTGGTGAGGGAAAATGGGACTTCTAATCTTCCATAGCTGGAAGGCCTCAGCTTGATAACACCCTGCTGTTTATTATTATTTTATGTTGTGTAATTAGCAGATGAGTAATTATTTATGTGCTCAGTCCACAAAATTGGATATTAACATATGCATATTTACACTATCCTAAATTAGCAGTCAGCCAGGACCAACCTCTATTTCTGTGCCCTCTTGCTGGCTTTTTTCCCTATTAAAAGCCCTGATGGTTAAAGCAGGAGGGAAGAGAACTAAAGGGACTTTTGGAAATTCTGTAAATGTGGTCTGTGTCACACTCCCAGGCATGTATCTGATAAAGAAGGTGACATCAAGCAGAGAGAGTAGTTCAAGTCAGTACCTCAGAATGCCCCTCACTATCTTGAAATTGGTGAGCAACGCTTGAGAATGAACCTGGGATATATTGATAACTGTGGCATTTTTGAAAAGTCTGTATTTTGGAAAGAAATAAACTAGCTTTGAAGTACTAATTCCTCTGTATATCTGATGTCTTACTACCTTTCTCGCAAACAGTTTTAACCCTGCCCCTTTTCCTTCCCTGTCCTAGTGCCCAACCACTCATTTTATCCCCCACAAAAATACCACAATGCTTTTGGTTTACCTGTTAGCATTACAGGGGTTTATGACTTTTACACCATTATCAATTGAATACATATTTAACACTGCCATTTTTAACCATTATTAGCATATCACATTTTACTTTTAGCAGCACGTAGCAAAATATGTGACCCAAAAAATCTCACCAATTTGCCTCACCCTTTTTTTGTAATCTTAATTAACTATATGTTTATTATTTTGACCATTATCCTTTTACCTGTTTTTAAATATTTTTAATTAGCTTATTTCTTACTGTAGTATTTTTTCCCTTTTTATTGGTGGCCACATTTTTTGTGCTTAAGTCTTTTAGTACATTAATTCTGTGACATATATATATATATATATATATATATATATATATATATATATATATATATCAAAGTGAAAAGTGGGCACTCCAAAACTCGAACTACTATAGTAACTCCTTGGTGCTACTTGAAATAATGTATAAAATATGTTGTAGATGGAAAACCATCTAACATCAAGTGCACAACAAGATTTTAAAAAAACTAATAACTTTTGTTATTATCATTATCATTTGTTATTATCATTATCGACGTTGCAACCCCTTTACTGGGGCCTTTTTCAAGACCTTGAGAAAGGCCCCAGAAAGGGGTTGAAACGTCGATGATGAGTTTTTAATATTAATAAAAGTTATTTGTCTTTTAAAATCTTGTTGTGCACTTGATGTTAGATGGTTTTCCATCTACAACATATTTTATATATATATATATATATATATATATATATATATATATGTGCAGAACAATCACAGGAAGATGCAAGTTTGATGATAAAGATGTTTTTATTATATTTAACAACATTTGTACTACCATTTGTAGTCAGACAATAAATAGAAGGCTTCATTCATGGGTCCTTCTATCCCAATGAAGTACAGCAAGTACTCAGTGAACATTTGTTGAGCTTAGTGTTTGCACTCTTGTACTGCGAGGTCCCTCCCATGACCCCATTGTGAACCAACTACTGTCCATCCTATGCCCACCCAGCCATACCAGTAACAATTGTAACCAGTCTTAATTTATATCCCTTCTCCATTTTTTTTACAAAATGTAGCAAGGGTCACTCTACGTCTTGCAACATCAGCCTTCTTTATATACCAGGATTTAGTTAGTTTCCTGAAACAACCAGCACATGGAGAAATGTACTGGAGCACCAGAATAACTAAGCATCTCAGGCTGTAACATTTGAGACAGGACACCTGGAGTACACAGATATGTTGGCTACTAAGAACAAAGGACTCCCAAGATATGACATGACATCGGTAATGCACAGTTTGTTTGTTTGTTAATAAGAGGAAACCAAAGATGCTAAAAGTCTATGAGAGGACAGATGTGTTTTCAAACATTGAAGGCATTTTATGTGATTTATGTATATGTATAAATTAATAATATACTCAAATTATGCTTCCCTTTCTGCCTGTTTGTATCTTTGATGTTAGCAGTAAATTCTGTATGGTAGCATAGAATTTGACTGACACTTATTGATGGCCAAGAGAAGGTGATTTGAAAATTGACATTATAGTGTTGAGGTCTCTAACTAATTGCTTCACAAGAACAACAGAGCTAGAAGAGGTACCTCATTGGGTAATAACAGTGATGACAAATATATTCACACAATTGTGTTTGTCACCTATACAAATACTGTATGTATTAAAGTGACAGACTTGCATGTAGGGACTAATCAGATCTGCCCCTACTCAGGCCCCTAGTTAGAGTTCACTGGTGTATCATGTGGTTGTCTGACCTCTCACCCAAATGGACACCAGAAACCCTCAGAAGAAAATAAGAATAGGGGCACTTGGTGCATATGTGCAATTCAGTAATAAAACATTTTCTCCTCTGTTTAAAATTGCAGGATATATATAAGTTGAGTAGATATAATAAAATAATCTTCAGGTATACACCTTCATGTTAATGCCACATTAGAAGGTAGTTAATATAGGAGCAACAAAAATATATTCTCACCAAACAACTGAATATCCACTAGGCAACTTCATGTGGTCAAATGTTGTGGACTGGAACAGCTGCGGTTCACCATACTGCAGTCGTATATCTTTCAGCGGTATATCCACCTGTATCATTTGATGTGCAATGAGGATCAAATAGAATTAGTTCAAGAACATATACAGAGTCTACAGTTGGTGTGCAATAAAAACAAAGATTTATTTATAAGAATAAAGTGCAATATCTATAAAAAACCTTGACCGAGATAAGTTATCATCTATTCTTTTAATCCCTGTTCCACTGCTGCCCAAGATCTGTATATTCTCCATTACACCAAATGGCCTGCTGTCACTCCATCAGACTAAATTGCTTAGGGAACTACTTTTGATGGGCAGGAAACTAATAGCGTTGAAGTGGATGTCTGCTGAGGCCCCTTCATATAGTGCGTGGGTTCAAATAGTCAATCAGAACATACCTCACTACCATCTAGTACACATTCACAGAGGCTCGCCTCATCAATTCAATAACATTTGGGATCCATGGCTCTCAAACGCTTATATTACATCATTGTATCCATTGCTGTTTACTTGTAACAGGACTTACTGTATTAAATACCACTGCTCTCAATGGGGGGGGGGCTCCACCTATGGGTGGGTTAGTTTTAGCTAGGGGGGTTTCTTGTTTTTCTTAGTTTGTTATTTAGTTTTATATTGTTAAAACAGTTGAGAAAGTCAGCCATTATTCTGGTGTAGCTAAGATATGTTACTACTTCAATGTATACTTTGTACCTTTTCAATGTACTTACTGCATACCTCTATTGTCATTGTACTACCTTCTTTCTTATAATAAAAGGAATTTATAAAAAACAAAAAAACAAAAACTTGACCGGTTTAGGTGTACAAAACACCGTTTTCAAAACTGGAAGACTTCCCCTTTTGAAGATGGTGTTTTATACTCTGAAACTGGCCAAGGGTTTTTATAGATATTGCACTTTATTCTTATAAATAAATCTTTGTTTTTTTTGTACACCGACTCCATACCGTGTATATGTTGCTAAACTAATTTGATACAGGTCTAGAGTTAACTTTGTATTTGTGGCTCTATGAAGATTAAACATTGTGTAATTCAGTAATAAGAATTTAGCCCTAATAAGAGTGGACTTTTAACTCATATTAGTAATCCCACCCTGTGCACAAACTGGACACTTGTATTAGATATTCTGAGTGATTAAGATTCATCCCTGCTTGGGCATCGGTGTGGAAAATGGCAGATCAAACAGGTATGTATGCCACTTGGCTTGAATAGTATGGATATTTGCTTGTTCATCCTAAAAAAAACAAATATTGAATGCCAAAAAACATATTAAGCATGCACACGCATGCACAGGTCTCCCTACATACCTAATTCCTGTGTCTGCTGCATGCTCCAATGCAATCCTAATGTCATTAACAGTCCATTACCTAATTAGCGTCAAGTAATACTGGATTGTACATAACAATTGCATGCTGCTATTCTTTTCTCCTGATAGTCATTTCTTAACTACATGTTGAGGACCCGTCTAACAATAAAGGCGTTAAAGAGCTCCTACAGGAGTAGAACCCCAAAATGTTTGCAAAGCAAAAAGAAAAAGAAACTCACAGTGCTAGGACACCATGATTTGTAAGGCTAGTGTATAAATAAAAACCCATGCAAATAAGGTACGGATTGCAGCAAAGAATGGAGGTGGAAAAGCTTAGAGAAACAGCAAAACAAACAAGACCCTTAAGTACTGCTCCATACAAATTAAATGTGAACCCTGTGTAAAGCATATATTATACCAATGTGTCACTTTACTACTTAGAAAATAATGAGGGTTTTGTTGCATGGCTTGGCCAAAGTATGTTTAAGCTCGCTTACCTCACCGAGATACCCCATTCCGAGTGAGTCCTATCTAAAATATTACCATGTTTATGACTTCTAAAATAAAAACGCTAACATTTAAAAACTGCTCCTGAAGGAATTGCTCCTCTTGCCATTTGGGAGTTCAGAAAACTAACCTGGCAAGATACAGAAAAGAAGAGAGACAGTGCTTGCTACAAAGGTGGGACAGTTGTTGATGTGATTTGATTATCCATCCAAGTTGCAGTCTCTTAAAGAGCTATCTGCATCTATACTATGCAAAGATAGTACATTAATTTATTGGCATATGTGCACAGACAAAAACATATTGGGCATACACCCTGTACAAAGGAGGTGTCTTACATGTGAAATAAACCATATATAGCACTTCATAAGAGGCTTCACAGAGGGTATCACCTCATATTCTTTAGTCATGCACTAAATGTTGAGGTGGTGTCGGTATGATATTGTCGATGTGTTCGAATCACACCAACAATTCGATCTGCACACACATCGACATATTCACAAAAATTGTCAGTTGGAGAAGGTCCCTATTAACATACAGGATTTTCAAAGTGCTGTCGGTGTGGAAGGGATTTCCTCCCCTCATATATCACCAACACTACGACAATCCTGAACAGCATTCTCTGTGTTTCTCTACCCAGCCAGTAGGGGAATACAGAGAAGGCGTTCAGCACCATGGACAGCACTGAATGCCACAGGGATGTGTATTTCTCACCCCTGTTGCATTAAAAGGGTTACAATAAACCTAGTACACCAAGCACTTCACAATGTCCCCCCTCTCCTTTGACATCCCCCTCAGTATGTCGACATATATTGCTTATATTCAACATACTAATTCCATCTGACATTCACCTCAGGGACTGCCATGTAGTGACAAATCTGTCTTTTATTAAACACTTAACCCTTTGAATACCAGAGAGGTAGGAAGGCATTGCTTAGCAATGTGTTTCCTATCCCTCTGTACTCAGAGGGTTAATAGGCAAGGTATGGGCTGCATACCTTGCCTGTATATGTGTGTGTTGACACTTTATGTTTTATTTAAAAATGTGTTTATCTTTAAAAATATAAATATTAGACCTCAAGGGGGGTATCATGACCCCTCATGACACCCCCTAACATGAGGCTGACAATTGCCCGTTAATTACATTAAGCGCATATAAGCTGTGTGAAACATAGTCTATATGCACTTTTATGCTGATAGTAAAAGATCAGACCTCAAAGGGGGGCACCAGGACCCCTCCTGATAGCCCCCCTACCAAAAGGATAGATGATCCATGGGGCAACCCCAAAGGCATTTACTGCCTTATTGATGTTGCCGGTGTTACAGCCGACTACAGCATCCAGCTCTGAATGAATTAATGAACCCAGTCACTGGTTTCATTCAAGGTAAACGGAGCGGTGTGCTCTCATCATTGAATTAGACACCAGGGTCAAACCTGGTAACTGATTCAATGATCAGAGGGCAGGGCTGCTTTCTAAGAATGAACCCGGTGACAGGGTTCATTCATTGAAGGGAACGCTTAAAGTAGATGCGGCTTTTACATCAATGATTACAGCGCAGCAATTCTCTTACCTTGAATGAACCCAGTGACCGGGTCCATTCAGTCATTCAGTCATTGAGAGCTGGATGCTGCAGTCGGCTGTAAAGCCGGCAGCATCAATAAGGCAGTTAATGCCTTTAGGGTTGCCCCATGGATCATCTATCCTTTTGGCAAGATAATCCATGGTAGGGGGGCTATCAGGAGGGGTCCTGGTGCCCCCCTTTGAGGTCTAATCTTTTACTGTCAACATAAAAGCTCATATAAGCTATGTTTCACGGGGGGAGTCATTGTGTAGTGCTTGGTGTACTATTTCTGTTTATTGTAACCCTTTGAATGCCACAGGGGTGAGCAATGTACATCCCCATGGCATTCAGTGCTGTCCATTGTGCTGAAAGCCTTCTCTGTATTCCCCTACTGGCTGGTTAGGGAAGCACAGAGAATGCTGTTCAGACTGTTGTAGCTCTCCCTGCTGTTATTCCATAGGAGAGTACAAGGGAGATCCCAGCTACGACAGCCTGAGTTAGGTTAAGTAGAGACTGTGAACTCTGACAGCAGAGGCTGCTATCAGAGTTTACTGAATGAGTTAAAGTGTCACATTATAATATCACCACACCCCCCTGCATACAAATGTATCTGATTATGCTTCATTTCCATATGGAAATTAGCAATTGTCTATTTGAAGAATAAAGATTCATAGACATGGTGAAGGCATATCGGATTGATGTAGATGTGGGTATTGTTTTGTCGGAGTTCTGGTGAAGTGATGTTGTAGATACTGAGGATGTACCTATGACACTGTTCCGACAGAACATTGACATTCGTAGCCCTCTTTGACCTTTAGTGCATCTAGGCCATTGTATATCTATTTCATTTTCTTTTTGCTCAGAAAATAAACCTTCCAAAATGGCAGATGTGTTGAGCTAAACAGGTAAGTCTGTGTCACAAGCCACAGGCTTCACTTGTTGCATACAATCCCCTACACTACAGTTTGGGGCTTGAAAGCCCTTCACTTGCAGTCTATGTTAAGTGCACATGCAACTTCGGAAGATAGAACTGTGAGACTTAAAATACATTATTCTGATTCTGAGGGGATATCTATAAAGGAATGACGGTCTCTTTTATTACCAATGAATCAGGTCTCCAGCTGCAATACCAGGTTGCACAATGCAGACCTGCTGAGAGGGAAGTTATGAATTTAGGACATCTGTTGATAGAGAAAGATCTGTGACTTTTGCATATTCCCTTTCTGACACATTATTGTCTATGTTGTGCCATTTTTAAATTCACATGCTCATTACTTTGAAATTATTTCAAATTAACTTATCAAACTGCATCTTTTTTTAGTTTTGTATAATACTCTGTTAGCCCGATTGCATCAATGTTTGGTTTGTTGGATCATGACAGTTGGAAGTTCCTTGGAATAGTTATAGAGCAGTGGAGTGAAACTGGCAGTGAATAACCAATCTCGATGCTTTGGTTATGTGCATGAGATCTACAGGTGAAAGGAATCCACCTAGCTAGTAATTTACCTTATAGCTCCTGTCCTCATCATGTTCATTGCATAACTGAATGAAGCGTAATCAAATGTGTGGCTACTTACAGTTTGTAAAAGTGTTTAAGAATGTTGGTCCTGAGATACCTTAAACTGAACAGGTTACAACATAGCTGGCAGGGATTTTTAGAAGATCTCAGCATATGCATTTTATAATCTTTCTGCAGTAAGTGCATTATATTCATAATACATTACATAAACAGCATATTACAGTGAATTAACAACTTTTCAGATATTTAGAGGTAGCATTCACTGTCAGTATGAGCAATATATGAGCCTTCTGATCATTGCAGGGCTCAACATCCAGACCTTAACATGGAAATAGAAAAAGGTAAGATAAATCAATATGAATATTGTCATTATTTCTTCCAAGCCCTAGGAAAATTCATTTGAATTTTGTGTCAAAATGTCCTAAAGTTCTTTCAGCTTTACACAGGACATTTTTCAACTGCACTTCATACTCAGGTATATATTAAGAGATTAAAGCAGAAAAGAGAAGAAAGCTCACAGCGCTTACTCACCATAAAATATCCATATCATATTATAAATTAATAAAAGAATAAAGTTTGAAATGTAGATAGCAGCAAGGAATGAGAGGGTTCTCCAGTCCCTCTAACATTAGGCCTAAACTATTAAGAGATTAGTCATCTGTAGTGTTTCTTGAATATCTTCACTAGTCAGATATTATATATATATATATATATATATATATATATATATATATATATATATATAATTATATATATTATATATATATTTATTATATATATAATATAATATATAGATATTATATATATTATTATATTATATATAATAATATTTTACAGTTTGAAATTTGAAACACTTGATTGTCAATCCAGATGAAGGCACATTTGTTTTGAGCATAGAAACACACACAGCTTTTGAATTAAACTTGAACTTCCATATTTGAATGTTACTATATGCTGCTTGTATGTGTAGCAATAATCTGTAAAATGCTCTGCATACTCTTGTTTCTTATCTGCACTGTATAATGTAATTGTTGTGCGATTGTAATCGGATAATTGTCAATAATTTAAAAAAAAAAAAATTAAAAACTTGAACTTCCAAGTTGAACTTCTGCATTACACGAAGCACAAACCTGGAGACATCAGGGCCGAGATGTTCTAAGGTTCAGTGCTGTGACTGGCTTTGTGTGGGGGAATACTTTGCCTTGGCGATGTAGACACACATTGCCATATGCATTAAGATTTATGTATGCAAGAGGAGGGGAGAAGTTCCCCATTAGGATACAGGGTTGTCAAACTACTGGCAACATGGAAGGGATGTCCACCCTTATATACACTGCCAGAAGTAGACAAATCTGACACATTGAAAAGCAAGGGGTTAATTCCTTTTTCTTTTTTTCTTTTTTTTTTTAAATAATGTGAGTGCACTACAAATATGAATATAAAAAATGACACAGAGCTGAGGAAATGATTTGTACTGGTTGGTTTACTTTTCTAACACTTTGAGTGCTACAGGGTTGTGCAATGCACATCCTTATGGCACTCAAAGGGTGAAGGCAGTGATTCAGTTTGTGGTGTTGAAAGGATCTTCTCCATTTTCCCCCCTGAGCAAGTGGGGAAGCAGAGAGTATTTCTCAGACTTCAGTGTTTTCTACTGCTGGAGATGTGTGTGGAGGACATCCCTTATACTTTGCCAGCAGTATGACAACCCTCCATGCTTATGATTCATTGAGGGCTGTTACTGCACAGGAAACTTCAGGGAGATCCCAGCATTGCCAACCTCAGGTAGGAGATGTTGGGACTGTGAACTCCAACAGCAGAGGCAGCTATTGGATCTTAGTGCATGTGGTGAACAGCCACATTAACATATAAACACACCCACATGAATATAATAGTGGTTTATTATCCTGCATTCCATATGGAAGTTACTCATGAAACTATATTTCCATATGGAAATGAGCTGTTGTCAATGGGTTCAGTCCAAACTCATAAACCTGATGAAGGCATGGTGGATTGGTGGCAGATTGAAGGGGATATATGATGGAAAAGACACATTAGTGCATATTGTTGATATGCCGTCGTCACATATCTGAAATGACATTGCCATCCTGAGTTCTCATCAACCTGTAGTTCATCTCTCTCCAGGTGTTCCTCACAGTGTCCAAGTACTTACAAAGGGAGAACGGAGTCTGCATCTATCCAGTCCAGAAGGGAAAACCATTTGCTGTAGGAAATCACCAGCAGTGACACTCTGCCGGATAGGAGCTAAGATTTCCACTCATTGTTCAAAGTGTGAGTAACTTGATAATCAAGTCAGGGGACATCTTTCATGAGATGTCAGGACCTTTTTCTAAAATTAATTTTCTTCTGTAAGGGTGCATTACTTACTTCAAGTTTGATTTTATTTAATTATTGCTTTGCAAAGTATTGGATACTTCTCTGTAACTCAAAGTGTTAGGTTTTTGAGTAGACTGAAGGGCTCTTAAAAAGGTTACAATAAAAATAGATCAATAAATAGTATTATATTGATTTTATAATATTTAATTTATTTTTGTGTTCTTTGTTTACCACACATATGAATATATTTATATATTTTTTTCCTATATTGTTTCATCTACTGGGTTATAGGACTACTCTGTTTACGCTGCCTCTCCCCTATTCCCTTCTTAGGAAGAAAGTCTTCTAGGTGGTTGTGTGTGGCAGTACTTTTTCCTTTATTTCTTACTAGTTGAACAGCCCATTACACGGACCACAGTGCCACTGCAACCCGGTCGCGGGGCAGTTACGCGCAGTAGAGACTGCCCGCGCCACGGCTGATACAGAGCTGGACGCTCCTTTGAAGCGCCCAGCTCTGCATCAGCTGTGGCGCGGGCAGTCTCTACTGCGCATGACTGCAGCACGTGCAGCAGTGTCTACTGCGCATGTTGCGGCGTTACACACGATTTAGCGAATTATTATATAGGATAACTTTTCTACTGTTCCTTTGCTGGTGTTGCAGTTTCCACTGACAACTGAGGTTCATTGTTGTATCAAGTTTATTTCTGTTGAGATTGGTTGTATTGTTGGGAGTTTTACTACCCCTCCCTGGAATTATGGTTAGCTTTGGTATATCCCCATGTTTTCTGTGTTTCACAGTGAATGAAAGTGAAAAGGGGATTGTTGTGTTCTGGATCTGGATGGGTAAATACTAAACAGAAAGCTTCTTAAGAAATAGATGACCAATGAAAAGGCACATCTCTATGGCTGAGTCTTTATTTGGTGTGATGACAGTAAAAAGAGTTGTTTATAAACTTCTGAAAGAAATTCACAAAATCAATGAATCTTTGGACTTGCATAAGTGTCATAAGTGCCCGCCTCTGAAGAACAGCATCTGTTTTGGCTGCATCAATCTGTAGCTAGGAAGGCAAGATATTTAAACATAAAAATTGGATGCTGGTACACAAAGTAATTGCTGGACCTTTTTCATATACAAACTATGTTAATCTAGTGAGTTGGAGAAAATCAAGATTTCATCCAATTAGATGAATACAAACGGATCCATGCAATCTTAATAGACATTGTTAATCAAGAACTGTAAAGTAAAATGGGAGTTACATATCTCAAACAGCATTATCTTATATTCAAAGTGTCCATATCTTATCCAAGATTATAGGCACACATCAAGTCCAATTTTGTGAAGATGTTCTCCACCCACAGATGATCCAGCAATTCTGGAATCACTGGCAAAGGATACCTGTTTTTGATGGTCACCTTTTTAAGAGCCCTGCAGGTTACTCAAGGACTTAACCCTATCAATGCCAGAGACGGATCCAGTGCATTGCAGTGCAAAATGTTGGCATTCAATCAATCCTTTTCAGCAACAAAGGATTTGTCTGTTGAATAAAACTTTTGCTATGATTTTCTTGCAGGTTTTACCTCCTGCTTTAGATCAGACTCAAACATGGAGTACATTTTTCCAAATGGCATTTGTTCCCCTGATATTAAGCCTATAGTACAGTCATATCTTATCCTCCTCCTACATACTGAATTCATTAGAAAATTCAGAGATGACTCTGTAGAAGTACAGCAGAAATGGAACAAAACTACAGACTTGTCTTCTCAGAATACAATACATAACAGAAGTTAACTTTTTCACAAGAAGATAATGAATCCTTATCCAATGTAGGCCCAGAACAATGGGATTGTGAGAAGCAGTTTAATATCAAAATCTATCTCTTCTGGGTGTTCGCAAAAGATAATAAATGTTCATAGTACAGTGGGGTGGCCTCAATCAATGCTACTGATGGCTATTTCTTGAGTTTGGGTAGTATCTCTCATATTTCTACAAAACTGGAATCTATCCAATTACACCTGGCTCCAGGATCAATTACATAAATGGTCGAATTGTTTTCCTGAAAATAAACAGAAATTAAAAGTTTAGTCATCAGTCTGGAATCCTGAGCTGCAAATAGGAGAGTTAAACAAATCTAGTATAACCCTTAGAAAAAGTTGGTGAAGACTTCTAATTGGGACATAAATCAGCCAAAAGTAATTCCTTGCTACAGCATAAGCAAAGACTATTTTCTCTTTGCTGGCCTTTTTCCTCCTGAGGGAAAGGTCCTTCAGTTAATCCCATATGTATTGCCTTCAACCCCGACACTGAGACATAACATGAGAGCTGGTGGGAGCTGGAACAACTAGAGAAGGAGACACTGTATAATGAAATGGTGTGCTCCTGTGTTGCCTTTGACTTTCAGAATACCTCATATCAATCCTGATGCTGAGGTGGGTGAAGGCTTCCAGAGTTCCAGGAACTTGTCCGGACAGACTTATCCTGAAGTGAAACTATTGAGCTGCCTCATTCCATTTAGTACATGCAACCCAGTACAGTAAATCTGGAGCATAATCCACAAATGTCCATCTGCACTGCTTAAGTTGGAGAAGAGAGATTTTGGAAGTTGAAAGGGATAGTAATGTCTTTTTTAATCAAAACTAAATTTTGTAGATATTACAAAAATAAATTTTCTGGAGCAAGTCTTATCTCGCAAACCTTTATGGTTTGAGAGATATTCAGTTATAAAGTTCCCCCTCCCTCCCCTTTCATAGACGTCAGCTGTAAGGCTGACAGCAGGAGATTCGAGTCATGAGACTCAAGGCGGCTTCTCAGCAGATCCGAAATACCGCAATCTAAAAAAAAATACTTAATTGGAACGGTCTACAAAGTGTGCTTGGTTTGCAAGCACACTTTGGAGACTGTTCCAATGAAGTATTTCATTTAGATTTTGGTATTTCGGCTCTGCTGAAGAACCACGAGCTGGTCCCAGGATCAGGATCTCCTGCTGTCAGCTTACAGCTGATGTCAGTGAAAGGGGAGGGAGGGGGGAACTTTAGCATAGTATATCTCTCAAACCACAAAGGTCTGAGAGATGGGACTTGCTCCAGATAATTTATTTTTGTAAGATATACAATACATTACTAACCCTTGAAGTGTGATTTAGATAATCAAAAATTACTGACATTGTAGCACAAAATCCACTTGATTATGTAACAAGGTATTATCTTGCTTAACCAAAGTTGAGGCCCATGCAAATGCTTTGTCTTTTAGAAAGTTCGGGTTTAAGCCAACTCTTCCGTGGACAGACAAATAAGTGAGAGGTTGAATACAGTAGATAAATTGGCACTGATTAATAAATCCCCTAAACAATATACAGTCGTCTCTGACCTTATTTTGGTAAGCTCTCAAAAGCAGCAGGGTGTATCCAGTTGCGTGTAAATCATGAAGCTAGCTTTGGATTTGGTCTACCTGTCCTTTAAGTCTCTTCAAGGCTTGATTCAAATTCAGCAGTTTCTGGCCAAGGTCCATGGTAAGAAATCTGCTTTAGTTAGAAACCTACAGAAACCCACATTATTGTGTAAGGAATCTATGAAGGAGGTTATTGACTGACGGTTCCAAGTGGCTGAAATAAATAATGACATTGCACTGAATGTAAATTGAGTATTCTGACAAGTAGTGTCTTCTAATTGCCTGTTCTGCTGCCTATACCCCTTAGGTGCCCCTAGATGTTGAGCTTCTGTTTTTTTCTGAAGTGCAGATCTTGTTAGAACTGATAGGAGAGGCAGACAATTCAGGTAGGCACTCAATAGGTTTTATATATATATATATATATATATATATATATATATATATATATTAAAATAACTGGAGGACAATATAGGTACCAAAATCAACTTTACTGATTTGGGCTGAGCTGATCATTGACGTTGGGGAGAGGACTGTGGTCAGAAATCCATAACACAAGCCTCCTCGCCATGGTGTAGGTTCCAAGGGGGAAGAGGTCTCTTCTAGCAATGTAAAAGTCAGCAGTGTTCTCAATTCACATGCAACAGTCTTTACAATAGAAGTTTCACTAATGATAATAAAATAGGACGTGTTTCGTGTCTCCAACGTATCTTGTACACTTCCTCATGGAATAATCATTATATCATTATACTATAAAGAATGTTTCATGTGAATTTAGCAAGTTACATGTGCTAAAGTACTGGTTCAGTTGGGCTTATTAACCTGTGAGGGCATGCAAACAGCTTATCTCTGATCAATACTTTTGCACATGTAAATTTGCTGTTGGAGTTGATCAATCTAAGAGTAATGGGGGAATCCACATGTGGACCCCTTGCTCACAGATAAATAGAATGGACAGATGTAACTTACTGATTATGTTGAATAAGGACTAAATATATGTTTGGGGTTAGATGCTTCTTTTATAGAGAGAGGGATTGTTTAGTATTTTGTGGATGGCCTGTTTCTTTGGCAGGATTTGAATAATATGTTTCTGAACAATCCAGTAAAGGACACTAGTCCTAATGAGCTGTTTGCATGCTCTTGCAGGTCCATAAGCCCTAGTTTATATTTGCCCCTACTTTTCTCTTTCTCAACCTCACAATGTAGCCTCTACTCTTTAAGCATATGTTTATATTCTTACACAGGATCTGATTCCGCAGAGATGCTGCTGATCCCACCTTGGCATAATTTAATCACTATTTGACATCAATTCTGAAATTGTATGTTTAAAGTTTTGGTCCAGCAAAATAGCAAGGACATATTCCTCTTGGCTTTTAATAGACACTAAATGCATGCTAAAATGTCATTCACTAGCTTTTTCATATCTGTGTTTTTATTGTAAGATAAATGGGTTCCAGCCAACCATTGGCTGGAATGTGTGCTTATGCACCTCCCAGCCAATCAGCTTCTAGTGGGGGGTGATGAAACCCACTAGAAACTGATTAGCTGGGAGGTGCGTAAGCACAACTCCCAGCCAATTGTAGGCTGGAATCTATTTTGAACAGAGGCTGGCCTTACAAAAGCCATCCTCTGTTCAAATGTATGATTCTGGCAATGGCCCAGAAGGGAAGGGGTGGGGGGGTCTGTGCCACTATACATTCCTACCACTGCCAGAGGAGCCAGCAGAGGCAGTGGCAATGGAAATATCTTTATTCATTGGAAGCCCTTTTATTTCTGGAAAAAAAGAAATTACTTCTTTATTTTAAAATGGAATGGCTGAATTTCAGTTTTAAAAGATATGCCACACTGCATTTAACCCTTTGAGCACTGAAGGGGTACCCCTCCAACGCTCAAAAGGGTTAACTCAGGCATATCTTGGGGGCATTTTTTTTTTTTTTTTACTACTCTGACATTTTATTTTATATTACAGGAAAGATGAAAAAGAATATAAGAAGAAAGAAGATTAGAGAGAATGTAAAGTAGATTGAAGAAGAAGACAGACAGTAACTGACCAGGGTGCTGAAGATTGGACATTAGAATTACTGGTAAGTGTTAATTGTTAAGGGCTGTTTTTTAACTTAGCTGGATTTATGCTGTGAGTGCCAGTGGAGTAAGCATACCCCCGGCACTCATAGGGTTAATTCAACTAACATTTGACACATTTTGGGACTGGATGTATTGATATGGGGCTTAGGGCCCCATAATATTTAATATCTCTGTATGTCTATTCCCTATTGTACAGAGCTGTGGAATAAGTTGGTGCTATACAAATAAAGAATATTAATATCCACTGGTGACTTTTTTAATGCTTTTTTTAAACTTTCAATTCCTGCGTCAACACTTTTCAGATGCATTAAGGGACTTTTGCGCCCATTAAAACTGAGTGCAAATTTTCACACGTGTCGGTCCCTTTACGGATCTTAGTGATAACGCAATTAATTGAATGTCATTTATTGGCAATTTTTTGGCAGTGGGTAAAAATGAAGCAAATTTATTGCCTGAAATGGGGGGTTTTATCCGGTATTTTTTCATATCACATGCAATTTCTTGGCTTACCGTGCATGAAAAAATATGATCGGCTGTTTTATTGGTCGATGGGGCCATTTGAATCAAGGCAATAATGTCTTGTTCACCAAACCTCAATGCTATATCTTGCAGAACTGTCTCACACTCTTATAAGAGAACTATATGTAAAAAAAGAGAGTGCATTAAACACACCTCTAAATTGTTAGTAACCACTAACTGGTATCAAATCATTATCCCTATATATTATAAACCCACAATACATGCACATACATATATGAACATACACAGTACAGCAAAAGGTGAATAAAACAATGACCACTAATCACTGTCTAATCCTAATCCCCATATACTAGAAATCTGAAATACCTGCACATATATATTTGAAATATACAATGTAGCAAAATGGTGAATAAAACACCAATGAAAATATAATAGGGCAAAAATTGTATATACGATACCAAAGCCATACAAATCAGATCATAGGATCATATCGTCCACCAGACCAAAAGGTAATAGATATAGTCCAATCCCATCCTATCCACACTGCTCGCTGCCTGTGGGTAGGCGGGTCAAAGTTAGTTATATAGCAAAGCATAACAATATAATATCAATATAAAAAATATTATATAATATCTGCACTAGAATAATATTAAATAATCCGGTATCTAAGCAAAGTCTATATTAAGCAGTGCTTGCAATCAGGGCTTAAAATGTGAAATCCTTTGCTACTAGCCAGACCTGAAAAGTTACTCACCAATGCAACCATAACATACCCACTAGGCCTGAATTTCTACTTGCCAGAGCTAAATTTTCACTCGCCATTGGCTAGTGGCGAGTGGAAATTTTGAGCCCTGCTTGCAATAATGAAAATTATATACTAATCAGCCTTGATTTTCTCTCTCTCTCTCTCTCTCTCTCTCTCTCTCTCTCTCTCTCAGTACTAACACATTAGATTAATCCTATTCTTATATACTTTTATCAGTATAATTCAACCAATGAACATTTGTATTATTTCAGTATAATTAATAGTAACTATCAATTTTATTATAAGCAATAATAACTTATTTTTTCAATTCAGTAAAATCAATGGCAACTATTAATTTTAGTTTAACTAATAATCCTTGGTCATCACTTTAGTATATCCAATAATTACTATAATGCTGAGCATGTACAAAAGGCCATTGTGGTTTTACACATGGATGATGTATCTATTTTATGAGCTCCATTATATAAAATTAAGGTTTATGGTTTGCTATAAAAGAATAAGCTAACATGTCAACTGTCAACATTTTTGCGATTTTTTCAGTTTCAGTTTTTGACTGTGTACCTTTATTGCTTTAACAAAATGACTTTGAGGTTGAGGTTGTAGGGGGCTGGTGGCACATGTGGGCACTGCATGACTCTTATCTCATCCAACAAACTGAGTCATACTTCTCTGATTTACATGTAAAGTAATGCAGCAAGAACCATAGGTGTTATTTCAAATTAAGGAAATCTTGGTCCACTCTCTGATCCATCTACCAGAATACTTTCATGTGTCCCAGAGCCCCAGAAACTTTTAGAAATGCTTTTACTGCTGCTAGTCATGGGGCCTCCAACATGCTGATGATGAATCTTCCAATCAGAACTATGGGTGTGCTTCAGATGAGCTCTCAATGTGAATGTGCCTAGATGTGATCCTGATTGCCCCATGCTCATATATTTTTTACACAAACAACAGACATCAACATGTTTAGCTTTTGTATCATTCATGAGTGAAGCATCTCCATACTGTAGTGTTCATAGACTGAGATATTTCTAAGGGGCTACTACTACTGGTCCTAGATGTTGCAATTATAGTTCTAGTAGGTGTCAAAAGTGCTGAAATTCCAACAGCAGCAGAAACACTCATTGTAGCTAGGGTTGTGAATGTTGATGACTTATGTTGCTGATTATTCAGTGATAGTATGAGTGGCTGAGTGGGGACTGGACTTGGAAGCAGTGATGATGCTGATAACTGACAGGATGATTGCATATTTTTAGGTATCTTTGCTTGGTCAGAGTGAGAATTTCCAATTTATTTCTCAAACAGCTTATAAACAGGCATAATGCTCCTTTTCAGTGGTGGAAGGTTAAGCCTGTTCCTTTCAGCCAATTTTCTTGCCATATCACCATCTCTCTCTGTCACGGTTAGTTACTGTTTGTAAAAGAACTCTCAGACAATTAGGTAAGGTTAAAAGCTTTATTGAAAATAATGCACAATAACCACACTCAGGTCCAGATAAGGTCCGTACCAAGTACTTTCCAGATCTGATGCAGGTCAGGACTAAAATACACACACACTAGTAGTAAGTAAATAAGTGTGATGATCTTGGACTTGTAGGCAGATTCTCAGCAAGTTTCAGGAACAAGAATATCCTCGACAGCCCCACACCACAATAGGTGACACAGGTAATGGGTAACTGAAGGGCAATCCCTAGTGGATTAGGGGTAACGAAAGCAGCACCGATAGTGTACAAGTGGACACTAGGCCCTAGGCTTCTAGGGTTAACGGAGGCAACACTGGCAAGACACTGGCAGAGGACTGACCCTAGGAGAGTAGGGTAAACGGAGGCAACACGGGCAGGACTCTGGCAGTGACTGAACCCTAGAATGCTAGGGTTAATCGAGGCAACACAGGCAGTACTCTGGCAATGGCTAAACCTTAGAACATTAGGCTTATGGAGTTAGGACTCTGGCAGCAACTTGACCCTAGCACACTAGGGATAACGGAGGCAACACGGCTGTGGCACAGTTAGTGAGTGAACCCTAGAACGCTAGGGTAAATGGAGGCAACACATACAGGACTCTGGTAGTGACGGGACCCTAGCACACTAGGGTGAACGGAGGCAACAGACACCAGATACTGGCATTATAGCAACCCTAAGACAATAGGGTGAACTGAGGCAATGCGGGCACAAATGTGGTACAGACTGGACCCAGATATTATAGGGTTACTGGAGGCAACACAGACACTGGTGAGTGCAGGGACTCCCACAGGCTCCAGGAGACTAGAGGAGCGGTAAGCGGGCGGGAGAGAGATAGGTACGTAACGTAACCGGTCCACAACCAGTGTCTCCCTGATCGGTACACGGAGGAAGTAAGCTAGTCCCGAGAGTGACTGAACTAGAGGCACAACCAGGTCGGCACACACGGATTACAGCCAGTCAGGAAAACCACCAGACACCAGCCCAGCCAGACCGGTGATAACGGATCATCAGCCAGTCCTTAGTCAATAACGGAATCAGACACTCAGCCACACCAGTTCGGTACACAAGGAGTTAGTCAGCCTGTCCTAGTCGGTAATGGAATCAGATACTCAGCCAAGCCAGTTCGGTACACAAAGGAGTTAGTCAGCCAGTCCTAGTAGGTAATGGAATCAGATACTCAGCCAAGCCAGTTCGGTACACAAAGGAGTTAGTCAGCCAGTCCAGGTCAGCAATGGAATCGGATCACAGGAGCGTCAGGCACTAAGGGTAGTCAGGCGAGCATACACGGAAACAGGAAACAAGAGCAACTAGTCACTGGATACGGGTACACCATGAAAGGGCAACGGTATAGTGAGAGGAGGGCATATATAAAGGCAAACCCAGGGAGGAGTCATAGCGCAGGACCAATAAGAATGCAGCTAGGGTAAACCTGGAAGTAACAACATCGCAGGCAGAATCATGGCACCATGATACTCTTGCACTCTCAACTGTATGTGTATCAGAAGAAGAGGGTGTTAGAAGGATATATTCTAGATCAACATTATCATCAATAATTAGGTCATCATCAGCATCGCCCACAGCTTCTTTCCACTACCTTAATATTCCTTTAGGCTTTTTGAATGTTCAAACAATATCTTTTTACTTTTCCTCTTAGAGGATTTTCAGCACATTCTCTACTTTTTTCAGGACAGGTGATGTACTCGTTATTCTCACTGTGAGACTCAGCAGTTGATTGAACTGCTACAGTTTCCTTCAGTATGCCATCATCACTAGAATATAAGTAATTGTTGTCTTCAGTGTTTTTAAATGGTTTAGTAATACCAATGGTGGTGGAGGAATATTTTATGTTACTTTCATAAGCATCCTTCTAAGGAGGAGAAGGATCATCATCATTTATTGTACAAAGTTAGTTTTTGGACTTTATAATACATCTCTGAATTGTTCCTACTACTTTCCTCTATCCTTTTACTTAATACATTTGCTGGTCATTATCAAAAGTTGTGTGGATTTTATCAGAAAAGTACACAACAGAACTGTCTATGTGTTAGGCTGACCATACCTCACCTTCAAAAAGGGACACATAGGAAATAGGTATATTTCAGGAGTGCACCAAAATCAAAGCAACCCTGTAGTATGTATTTTTCATGTGTGTCCCTTTTTAAAGGTGAGGTATGGTCAGCCTACTATGTGTGACATCTTGCCCTTCACAAAATAATGTATCATATAAGTCACCCTATTATATGTTACAGTTAACTTCAGTCACAGCTAATATCAGGGTCAAAAACATTTTTTTAATTAACTTTCCCTTTTTAATGTATTTCCCTTTTGAATGCAAAATTTAACATAAAATGTGTGTTTTGTGTCATTCAGAGTAAGACAAGAAATGAATGCCATGGAACACACAATTTCAGAAGCAGAAACCTTCAGTTCATTCATTTAAATCTGTTTGTTCATTTTATTTTTTCATTCACACACTTACTCACACTCTTAAACTATTCATAAAAAGATATCAGAGGTCCGGCTGTAACCTTGATGGCCTGGTTCTCATGTATATTCTGTCCAAAAACAAATAAACATACCCCCAAAAAAACTGCAAGGTCCCCACCCCCTGTACAGACTAAAATATCTCCCCCTTAGTCCTGCTCGGGCCATTGCCCGAGCCACAATGAAAAAAAGTGAACAGTGACTGGCTTTTATATGGCCATCCATGTTTAAATTAGTTCTCACTCTCCCATTGACTAGGATTGTGGGGTTACACAGTGCATGGAATGTGCCATGGAGTGACTTCCCAGCCAATAAGCATCTATCTGGTGGGATCACAGATGAGAGTAACATCATCCTTCCAGCTAGCCTAATAATTTGGATGATACCATTTTTTTTCTGTGCACAAGTCTAGTGCCTGTCAGCCACTCTCTGTAAATACAACTACTTCTGCCCCAGATAGTGTCAAGAGGATTTCAGCAGCAGCGTTGTCTCTCTCCCAATGTCCCTGCAATCTTAATTTGTTTACAGTACAGGATGAGGGTAGACCATAGTCAATATGTTGGCCCCTCTTCTGGCTATGGTAAGACTTAGTGTTAGTTGCAGTTGTCAGTCTCTTTGATGTCAGACACCACATTTTGCTGTCAGTCTATCAGCCAGTCACAGAGGCTCAGCCAGCTCAAGAAGGGTCTTGGGTCACCTGCTGTCTCTTCTCAGTCAAACAGGATTTTTGGTATTTTGGGTAAATCTACTTTCCTCCTTTACACTCCCCTAGACTCACCTAAGACAGATAAACAAATTCCCTTCCCCTCAGGCTCCTTAATGTAAAGTACAACTACACTTTCTTTGCTTATAATCTCTAGTTCCAAAATTGTGCTGCTTTCTCTCTCCCTAATAAACACGGAATAACTGGCCTTCCCTCCTTTCCCCTGTGCAATCGGTCTTAAATTCAGCTGCATAAACCACCACACTCTGGTTCAGCCCAAAAGCTGAACCTACTCACATCATTCTTAGACATCTAACATGACTCCGTATTCTTCAATGTAACACTTAGAATGTCCTTATTCTTACCATTAATGCTCTCTGCACTGCTGTCCCCCTTTACATCTCTTCCCTCATTTCCTCTAATGTTCCTGGCTGCTTTGCTCAGTACCCAATGCCCCTCTTGTTACCTCATTCACACCCTCTGCCCTCTTCCATCTCAAACCTTTTTCACTTTCCTCTCACTACCTATGGAACTCCATATATCTCTTTCTACATCTAGAACAATTACCCTCTCTCTTTAAGTCTACACTGAAATCCTATCTTGTGGACCACTAGCACCATGCACTACCTTATAGCAAACTCAGCACTTGATCTCTCAGCACTTCACACACTCATACCCTGTCCCCTACTACTGATTTAGACTGCAAGCACTTTGGGGCAGGTACCTCTTTCCTACTGTTTCTATGACTTATTTATTGTAGTATACTGCTGTTTAAGGTGCTGCGTACACTGTGTGGCGCCATATAAATAAAGATATACATACATACATACTGCTGGAACCTGACACCCTTTTTATATTCTCCCAGTAGGAAAAGAAGGGAAACGTTCAAATGGGGGCAGGATTCATTCTTGCCACTGATCTCAAGCAATAAGCAAGGTGGCAAAAAGCAGAAAATCTACATATTTCATGAAAGTGGAAGTGCCATTTTTGCCTGTTTCACTTGAGGTGAAAAATTTCACCCATCCCTACCACTGTGTATGTACAGGTTTCTCCTCTGTAATGGCTTTTGAGAGCTGAAATGTGTTTCTTCTGAGCAGAAACTAGCTGCAGAACAGGCAATATTTGCTTACACCCTCAGAGCCTCTCACATGCTTTTTGGTACTTCTTTCATTACCTCCCATCCAAATTTCCACAGTTTTGTAATCACTTAAGGGCTGCAGTTTATATTTTTCCTGTAATGATCAGAAGAGATCTGTTAGCTTGAATCAACTTGCAAACTGCAACAAAAGATAAAGCATGCAGTACCAGAGTTCACCAATCCACAGTGAATCCTCTTTTTCTTCTCTGTGTGGATGCTGGTGGGAATGTGTGTACAGAGTATGTCAATATGCCCCTGTTGTGAAATACAAAAAGAATAATACAAAACAGTGGCACAATAATAGGATTAAGTGCATGGCTAGTGACCCTATAAACAGCTACAGATGAAAGTTCTCACTCTCTAAGAACCAAACAAAGTCAAATATATTAACAAATCGACCTCTCTGTATGGACAAAATAGTGGATATAATAAAGTATTTTAAGGGATAGTAATACTTAAAATGTAAAAAAATATGTTGTAGAGTTTATCCCCCTGAGTAAAACAAGAGTACTGAATGAAAGGTGTTTCATTCAAAAGTTATTAATTTTCAAAGTTGAAATTTTTAGGTGCAATATCACAGTGGCCTGAAATTGTACAGTGGCGCTGTTGCTACACGATCCTATGGACAGCTCTGGTCCCGGGACCATAAATCTCCATAGGATGGTGTAGCAACAGCGCCACTGTACAATTTCAGGCCACTATGATATTGCACCTAAAAAATTCAACTTTGAAAATTAATAACTTTTGAATGAAACACCTTTCAGCAGTGGGAGAACTCTTGTTTTACTCAGGGGGATAAACCCTACAACATATTTTTTTTTACATTTTAAGTATTACTATCCCTTTAAGAGCAATTTACCATCAGTATCTTCCTTTTATCAAAGCAACAACTTATCACCAGCTATAACCTACATGAAGGTATCCCTTCCCAGAACTCTCAATCACTTAAATATTTTAATGTGAATCAATCTATAAGATCCCAATATAATTGAAACATAAGACAATACTTCTAAGAAAAGCAGAAAAAATATACTTTTTATATATTAATGACTAAATCATATAAAAACAACACATGAAAAATTAAAATTCAGATATGATATAATGTGTATAGCCCAATTCTCCTATATTTAACAACTAAAACAAGATCACTGGAGTATAGAAAGACATGGCGATCCACAAGGGCAAAATCACCCTCCAAATATTGATCACTATTTACACACTGCCAAAATCCATCAGTTCTTCTTCAAGTCTTGACAATGATTATAGTGCACAACCATAACCAATTTGTGGCAATAATCTCAATGACTAACCCTTCACTCCATTCCCCAGCAATCAATCTATTACAAAATAACCACTAACAAATACTACTACGTCTGGCACATAGTCCGAATACCTATAATTTGGATCAGAACTCAGAGAATATAATAATTGATTATACTAACTTCCAGATCTGAAATCAATCAGCCCTTAGTGATTATATGACTCAAACCACCATTTGAAGTAACCAACTCTGCATGTGATGGTCCCGGTCAATACACAAATCATAAATATAGTTCAATATGAATCATCACAAACTTAAAATCACAAGATAAAAAAAGGAAAAGAATATCAATTGTAACGTAATAAAGAAGTGTATACTTCAAAAAATATATCCTTTCCCTCACCCCTGGTACCTGGGGCAATCGGGGGAAAGAAAAAATAGTCCCCTTGAATTAATGAACACCAGTATATATCGATAGCGCAATAACTTCAAATGTAGAGAAACAGTCACCTCCGGTTTTCAAAAGCTTTATTAATGGATTACAAGACAGAGAACATACAGTAATGAAGCTGTGCACATACAGCCAACATCAGTTACAATGAAATAAAACACAGCAATAATACCCAGATGATTAAAGATACAGTAAAAGCCAATGAGAAATACTTCAAATTAGTAGCAGATATAGTAATATAGTCCAAATTGAGAATTTCTGCTACACACCAGATTAAAGAAATATTTCCTATAATATAGTCTAAAGCCTGAAAATCTGCTGCATCGCAGATGAAAGAGGTTTCTCCCTAGGACAAACTCTAAGAAGATACTAACTCTGAGAATGGCATAATCAGAACAGAATAGGTCCAAACAGTAGAGGAAGAAGAGGAATAACAAGCGAGACCCAGAAGAGCATCACATAACGATAGAGAATGTAGACAATGGAAAAGGAGAAGAAGCAGGAATAGGATAAGAAGAAGTAAACAGTCAAGAAAGGAAACAAGGGAAAGAAAAAGAAGGGGGAAAGGAGGAGTGAAGGAGGGGTAAGGAGTGTGGTACACACTGGGGCAATGGATTACCAAATAAATTCACAATGCAGTGAATGATAGACAAGAAGCAAAAATAACCTCAAAATCCTTCAGTCGTCCCAGGGAGACGTAATAAAGTCTCTCGCATGCATATTTATCACAGTGCCTGTGATTGCTGCATTTTCTTGTCTGTCACCAGTAGGGGGCTTCTATTGGCTGTCTGCATTTAGCCCGCCTCATATTGCCTATTTAAACCTGGATTGGGCACCCTCTGGGTGCCCTTTCGTGTTGTTTCTGACATTTTTCGCTATCACTATGTCCAGTGATTGTTGGGCCTCTGTTCCTGTGTTCCTGAGTTCCTGATTGCAGCTGTTCCAGTGCCTCCTGAATGCTGAGTTGTTCTAGTCCTGGTTCCGGCCTAGTCCTCTGGGGTTGCAGTTCCTGCTGACCTTCTTCTCTGCTGTTTCCTGCCCTGACTGATCGCTCTGCTGGTTCCTGCCATCTCCTCGCCTGTCTCCTGTGATCCTGGCGACCTTCTGCTTGGTCGCGTCGGCGACATTGTTTGTTAGTCCCAGTGTGCGGAAGCTGGTTTGCTCCAAAGCCTTGCGGCTACACGATTCAGTTGTTACTCCAGTGTGCGGACACTGGTTTGCTCCAAAGCCTATCGGCTATACTATTCAGTGGTTGGTCCCAGCGTGCGGACGCTGGTTTGCTCCAAAGCCTTGCGGCTACACGATTCCCTGTTGGTCCAGTGTGCAGGACACTGGTTTGCTCCAAAGCCTATCAGCTACACTACTCAGTGGTTGGTCCCAGCGTGCAGACGCTGGTTTGCTCCAAATCCTTGCGGCTATACGATTCACTTGTTGGTCCAGTGTGCGGACACTGGTTTGCTTCAAAGCCTATCGGCTACACTACTCAGTGGTTGGTCCCAGCGTGCGGACGCTGGTTTGCTCCAAAGCCTTGCGGCTATACGATTCACTTGTTAGTCCAGTGTGCGGACACTGGTTTGCTCCAAAGCCTATCGGCTATACGATTCAGTAGCTGGTCCCAGCGTGCGGACGCTGGTTTGCTCCAAAGCCTTGCGGCTATCCGATTCAATTGTTAGTCCAGTGTGAGGACGCTGGTTTGCTCCAAAGCCTTGCGGCTATCCGATTCAATTGTTAGTCCAGTGTGAGGACGCTGGTTTGCTCCTAAGCCTTGCGGCTATACGATTCCTCTGTTGGTCTCAGTGTGTGGACACTGGGTTGCTTACGATCCTGTCACTCTGTCATTATCATCCGACAGCTAATGATACCTCTGGGCTGCCTTGCCCGGTATTGGTAAGGCCGGTAGAACCTTGCTTTGCATTCCCCTTGAGGTTGCCTTACCTGATATTGGCAAGGCCGGTAGAGCCTATATCGAGGGTTGTTGGGCTGCCTTGCCCGGTATTGGTAAGGCCGGTAGAACCTTTTGCCACATTCCATCTGAGGTTGCCCTACCCGGTATTGGCAAGGTCGGTAGAGCCTACACTGTGTACTTATTGGGGCTGCCTTGCCCGGTATTTAGGTAAGGCCGGTAGAACCTTGGCGCTATTCCATCTGCAGGTTGCCTTACCCGGTACTGGGCAAGGCCGGTAGAGCCTATTATTCCATCATCTCAGACTGTCCTGTCTGGTATATTGACAGGACCGGTAGAGTCTGCATACTGTCTTTGCTATTTACTCTTGATATATATGTATGTGATTGCCATTCTAAGTGATCATTTTATTATTTCAATAAAATTGAGTTTTTTACCTAAAACTTGTGTCTGAGAGTCATAACAAACCGTGACAGTACGAAAGGGCCATGACCTCAGACAGCAAATGTGAAGGTAACGCACAGAATATCCATTGGAGGATGGATATGCACAAGCAACATTTGGATCAGTTGGCGGTTGCAATTCAAACGATCCTTGAACGCACGGTACTCGCTGACAAATCTGGCTCTAGCCCGGTGGTCTCGCCAAGTCAGACACCGGAAAGTGATACCAGGCCCCTAGGGGGTACTGTTAAAGGGTTAACAGCTTCTGAACCCTTGCCGCTAAGATATGATGGTGACCCTAGTCTCTGCAGAGGGTTCATTAACCAACTTGAAATATTTATGGAATTGACGGCACACGCATTTCCCAATGATCGTAGTAAAGTGGGGTTTACAATATCGCTGCTCACTGGCAGAGCATTGGCTTGGGCTAACCCCTTGTGGGAGAATGCTAAACCTTGCACTAAGAACTTTAGAGAATTTGTGCAATCCTTTCGAAGAGTGTTTGAGCCTCCTAGTAGAACCACCTCTGCTGCCAAACGTCTTATGGAGATACAACAGAGCAAGCGTACAGTGGGCGACTATGCCATCGAATTCCGCACCTTGGCAGCAGAGGTAGGTTGGAATAACAAGGCATTATTGGCAGCCTTTGCTCAAGGCCTGAATGACCATATTAAAGATGAAATCGCTGCAAAAGATCTACCTATTGACCTAGATGATTACATTGAGTATGTTATGCTAATTGACTCCAGAATACGTGAGAGATCAACTGCCAGAGATCGTAGGATACGGTCAAAAAATAATGAGTCTAGTAGCATGTTTTGCCCACCCATCCCTCCCCTGGTATTGAAGTCTAGTGAACCAGTACGGGAACCAAGTGAACCTATGCAAGTAGGTTTCACTAGACTAACCAAGGAAGAGAGACTATATCGCAAGAAACAAGGGTTGTGTTTATACTGCGGTAAAAACGGGCACTTGCTAAAATCCTGTCCGGTACGTCCGGGAAACGCACACACCTAGGGTACCTTGGGGGACAGGCCCTAGGTGGTGTACAATCGTCCCCAGTGTCGGGCATAATGAAACCCACCATACAGGTGGTATTATCATGGGCACAATGCTCTGTGGAGGTTTTGGCCCTGGTTGATTCTGGTGCAGCAGGGTATTTTATGGATAATACCTTTGCCGAATTGCACGGAGTTCCACGCATTGAAAGAGAATACCCACAGAAACCTAGACCCTATTCTAGGAGAGGGGGTATTTGAAAGGGGGGTACTATCACAGTGCCTGTGATTGCTGCATTTTCTTGTCTGTCACCAGTAGGGGTCTTCTATTGGCTGTCTGCATTTAGCCCGCCTCATGTTGCCTATTTAAACCTGGATTGGGCACCCTTTGAGTGCCCTTTCATGTTGTTCTGACATTTTTCGCTATCACTATGTCCAGTGATTGTTGGGCCTCTGTTCTTGTGTTCCTGAGTTCCTGATTGCAGCTGTTCCAGTGCCTCCTGAATGCTGAGTTGTTCCAGTCCTGGTTCCGGCCTAGTCCTCTGGGGTTGCAGTTCCTGCTGACCTTCTTCTCTGCTGTTTCCTGCCCTGACTGATCACTCTGCTGGTTCCTGCCATCTCCTCGCCTGTCTCCTGTGATCCTGGCGACCTTCTGCTTGGTCGCGTCGGCGACATTGTTTGTTAGTCCCAGCGTGCGGACGCTGGTTTGCTCCAAAGCCTTGCGGCTACTCGATTCAGTTGTTACTCCAGTGTGCGGACACTGGTTTGCTCCAAAGCCTATCGGCTATACTATTCAGTGGTTGGTCCCAGCGTGCGGACGCTGATTTGCTCCAAAGCCTTGCGGCTACACGATTCCCTGTTGGTCCAGTGTGCAGGACACTGGTTTGCTCCAAAGCCTATCAGCTACGCTACTCAGTGGTTGGTCCCAGCGTGCGGACGCTGGTTTGCTCCAAATCCTTGCGGCTATACGATTCACTTGTTGGTCCAGTGTGCGGACACTGGTTTGCTTCAAAGCCTATCGGCTACACTACTCAGTGGTTGGTCCCAGCGTGCGGACGCTGGTTTGCTCCAAAGCCTTGCGGCTATACGATTCACTTGTTAGTCCAGTGTGCGGACACTGGTTTGCTCCAAAGCCTATCGGCTATACGATTCAGTAGCTGGTCCCAGCGTGCGGATGCTGGTTTGCTCCAAAGCCTTGCAGCTATCCGATTCAATTGTTAGTCCAGTGTGAGGATGCTGGTTTGCTCCAAAGCCTTGCGGCTATCCGATTCAATTGTTAGTCCAGTGTGAGGATGCTGGTTTGCTCCTAAGCCTTGCGGCTACGATTCCTCTGTTGGTCTCAGTGTGCGGACACTGGGTTGCTTACGATCCTGTCACTCTGTCATTATCATCCGACAGCTATTGATACCTCTGGGCTGCCTTGCCTGGTATTGGTAAGGCTGGTAGAACCTTGCTTCGCATTCCCCTTGAGGTTGCCTTACCCGGTATTGGCAAGGCCGGTAGAGCCTATATCGAGGGTTGTTGGGCTGCCTTGCCACATTCCATCTGAGGTTGCCTTACCCGGTATTGGCAAGGTCGGTAGAGCCTATACCGTGTACTTATTGGGGCTGCTTGCCCGGTATTTAGGTAAGGCTGGTAGAACCTTGACGCTATTCCATCTGCAGGTTGCCTTACCCGGTATTGGCAAGGCCGGTAGAGCCTATTATTCCATCATCTCAGACTGTCCTGTCTGGTATATTGACAGGACCGGTAGAGTCTGCATACTATCTTTGCTATTTACTCTTGATATATATGTATGTGATTGCCATTCTAAGTGATCATTTTATTATTTCAATAAAATTGAGTTTTTTACCTAAAACTTGTGTCTGAGAGTCATAACAAACCGTGGCAATATTTTCCAACCCTCCATAGAGGAAGGAGTAGTAGATTTCCACCTTTGGGGAATAAGGTCTGAGCTGCAGCGAGCAAAAGGATCCAAAGTTTAAGAGCAGAAGCATGTGGAATAGGAGGACCCACTGGCAAAATAGATAAAAGAAAGGTTTGAGGGGAGCAGGGAAGGTGTAGACCAGACAATCCCAGGACATGCACTCCAACATCCAGCCAAAATTGAGTCAGTTCCGAACAAGTCCACTAGATGTGAACCAGGGTACCTTCAGATTTCCCACATCTCCAACAGAGAGGGAAACTACAGGAAAGAGTCTAGCCAACCTAACCTGAGTACGGTAACATTGCATCATAAGTTTATAGTTTCCTTGAGTAGAACATTCGTCAAAAGTTTTGTGTGAATTCTAAAAGCAGATATCCACTGGGCTTCAGAGATTTCTATGTTAAGAGATTAGATTCCCACAGAGCTTTCTGTGGCAGTGGCGGAGGAAATGGAGTGGAGTCTAAAAATTCGACCTTACAAGACAAGCCTCATTTGGAGGGGGAAGCAGTGAGAAGAAGACTCTCCAAGGGTGAGATCCCCTGGAGCCTGAAATCAGCATTGATCATCGGGGATATAAACTGATACAACTGGCAACATCTCCAAAATTTCAAGGAAGGAAAATTATGAGAAACACAGAGAACTCTAAAGGTAGGAAATTTACCTGTAGTAAGTAGGTGGTCTAAGTCATCCAACCCCAAGAGAGTCCAAGAGCGGAAAGCAGAGGGTCGTAAACCGAGAGGAAAGCTGCAAGACATTTTATTGGTCTTTATTCTAAAGGAGGGTATGTTCCTCATAATCCCCAATGATAATAATTAGAAGGACACTAGGATACATAACTCCCAAGATGAGGCAGGGTGGTCTTGTTATCTACTGAATACTGCTGGGACAAGATAACATGTTTTTCTAGTGTAAAATCCAGATTAACAGGTGATGATGAAATGTAATCTGGACAAAAATAAAGTCCCATGGACATGTTTTTGAGATAACCTTTTTCCTGTTCTTAGGAATTTTACATTTCAGTACAAAGTTCAGTCTGTAACTTGATATAAAGCACCTTTCAATAAACATTTCCATTCTGAAATCGCATATTTAATGGCAAAAAAAAATATCATAATTAATTTATGTAGGGGATAACTGCCAGTATTATTATGCATATGGATGCAGCACTATCTTGTTCCCCACACTCTGGGAGATAACAGCTCCTACAATGAAAATAACAAGATTCTACCACAACAATTAATGGAAGTACAGATTTGGGGTGAATCAATAAGGAACCTGTGAAAAAACAAGGTCTTAAGGTGAACAAAGGAATCTTTAGCTTCCATAGACCACAGTAAGGCATTCCCTTTTTGTTCAGTTGTGTAATCTTGGCTATTATAGTACAACAGCTGTAAAAATTTGCAAATAACACAATCTCTGTACACCCTTTTCATTTTGGGTGATGTAGTAGTAGTTTGGATCTTGTTTGGTTCCATATTAACACTTCAGGACAGATGATATAACCAAGTAGGCTATGACAAATTGATCATACAGGTCTGGAAGATTATTGTTCAACAGATTTAAAGTGGGCCAGATTATTCTGTCATGGGCTGTGCTCCGGAAATAGGAATCCAGTTCCTGGAATGGTAGATCATCACTCACACACCTGATCATGTTTTTGAATCTCAAGTTTGAAAAGGACACATGCAGTTGCACAGGAACATAAAGTAAACATGAAGGATAGAGTTATCATAGCAAAACATAGCAGACAACTTCTTATCAGGGATCAAATATTACAGTTAATCAGGCTGAGCATCTGACATCATCAGAAGTGAAGAGTAGGGGTAGTGAAATGGACCACAGATCTAATTACCACTGAACAAAGAACAGAAGTTATCAAACAGAGCAGAGTGATTGTAACAGGGAAGCAGACATTAGATGTAGTAAGATGTTTTTACCATGAGTAAAGAGCAGGTATAGCCAAACATAATAGAAATCTTATATTAGTGAGTAGATAGCAGCTATAGTGCAAATTAAGCTGGGTTTGGAGTACTGAATATTGAAACAGTTTTAAATGTAATGGTAAATAATTTCTTGTGTGTTGTTGATATGGATATCTAGTTGAAAATATTTGTACATAGATAAAATTATGCATCGTTCTGTAATTATAAATATCCTAATTGAAATATTTTTTGTGGTAATGCGCATAATGTGTGTACTCAAGGACAGGAACATTACAATTTCAAATTTTTTGTTCTACCTGTCATAGTTTTAAAGAAAATGTTGCAGTATGTCAGCAATATCTTTTTCTGCCATCTTCATAAAAAAATGCATTTAGTAGTGGAAATGTCAGATGTATTCAATTTTCTTATAATTTTTTACACAGAACTGCCAGAATCAAACGCAGTCAGCGATTTGTTTAATGTATTAAAACTACATTTTAGTTTTATTTTTGTACTGTTTTTAGTGTGTTGATACCAGATTAAATATGAGTTCAAGTAAATAAACTGGATTAAGTAACTCTAATTTAGCAAATTGAATGCATAAGTGGAACAGTTTTGGAACAGCTTTGATAGGTTAGACCTGTAATTAGATGGCATATTTCTTGAGTTGCATCCTTAATGAACATGTACTGAGGCTTCCTTTTTATGTGAAAGTTATGCTTGAGAATTGTAATTGGAAAGTGCATGTCATTGCTTCATTTCATATTCATGTGTTCTTTCAGAAACTAAAAATTATAACATATTAATATCAATTGGCTCACATCTCTAGCCTTAAATCTGACATAGACCCAAAACAAAACAGTCTAGAATGAAACAAAATATTAACTTCATTGTTAAAGTGGCTTGTGCTTGTGTGACAAACCAGTGAGAAAAAAAAAAATTGGGGGGGTTAATTTACTAAATGGTGCATATGTCCGTTGCTTTCTGTGCCTAGACCGATTAAACCAAATATATCCACAAACTGATGATGTTTCACTTATCTCTAGAATTGAGGACAACATTGATTCAAAACATTTGTCCTGGTTCTTACGATAAATTATAGTTTTATATTCATTTTTCTTTACTTGTTTCCATATCGTATATAGATCTGAATAAAGGTCGCCACAATGACCCATCTGACAGCTAATTCAGTGTTCACTCTGCCACTTAAAATATTGTACATTTAATTGCCTTTACATGTAATTGGAAGAAAAATATTTTAACAAAAAGTAAAGGGGGCAATTAACATTTACAGACAAAAAATTTGGGCTAACCACATTGCTACCTATTCTACTTAATCCTTTAACCTTTTAAGGGCTAGAGGGGTGCTCAGTGTATTGAAAAATAATTGATCCAGGGAAATATCTGACTGCCATATGGAGTCAGGAAGGATTTTTTTCTACCCACTTGGGGCTAAATGAGAAATTGCTCCAGAGGTTTTTATTTTGCCTTCCTCTGGATCAACAGGGGTGTTTTTGGCATGGGCTGGACTTGATGGACACATGTCTTTTTTCAGCCTCATCAACTATGACCCTGAATGTCAATGAAAGAACCATAACAGAGCAGGTTATGTGCAGTGGGTGGCATTTCTGTTTTGTGGTCCTGCTAACAACTGTCATATCTGCCTGCATGGGCATGACCTCATGGACTGTTTAAAGATTTTATCTCTTGAACAATGGTATAAGGGCAAAATTAATTGAGGTTATTAGGATTTTTTGCCATAATAAAATAAGGGGTTATAATTATTAGGTGTTACTTCTCCATTAATCAGACTAATAGCTGCAGGCATTCATTTTTCATATATTGAAAAGAAAGGGTTGCAACAGCACTCGTTCAATCACCGTCTTTCAGTACACCAAAAGTTTAAAAACATTAAATCTTTATTCCAACACTTAAAATTGGCATACAAGATTACTAAGGAGGTGGAAGACCTAAACCGCACAAACAAGACCCCCCAAGAAGGTCTAATGTGTTTCGGGCTATACCCAGCACTTAATCATAGACCTTAGTAATCTTGTATGCCAATTTTAAGTGTTGGAATAAAGATTTAATGTTTTTAAACTTTTGGTGTACTGAAAGACGGTGATTGAACGAGTGCTGTTGCAACCCTTTCTTTTCAATATACAGATGTATTCAGGCTGGAGAACCTGCAGCGACTATTGCACCAGAATTCATCGTCCTATATTTTACCTTATTGGGGGGTAAGTTTACCCTTTTTTCAACTTGAGTATTATATATGCAGCGTGATTAGCACTACACCTATGTGAATACTAAACAAGATTCATTTTTCATAGTAAGATGGAATAGCCCATAGGAGGGTTTTAGTAACCTGCTTTATCATGGTAAAAATTGAATAGCTCTTGATCACATTATAAGTTGTAGTGACCCACTTCCTCACAATAGAAGTTGTAATCTGCTCAAGCAGTTATACCTGGTTCAAACTGTAGTGACCTTGACAGGAACCATTTTTGAATGATGGTTAGGTCATTTTGTGTTGTTTTTGGACATCATGTGATTAATTTTCATACAAAATAATCGTTAAAACTGCAAATCAAATATAATACTAAGCATCTGTTTCAAGGCTTTCACAACAGGCTATTTCATACAAATATAGATACAGTATAGTAAAATTGTTTTTCTTATGTTTTTTGATTGCGCTTGATAACATCAGGATCCAAGACTTCTTTTCATTACCCTTCATGGTTTTTCTTGCCAAAAGAGCATTCACAGTATTATGTTCTATGATGTAATCTAAAAGTGTTCACTTTGGGGGCGTGGCCTGGCAGCCATACTGGACGGACGTGCTCTGCAATAGCTCCAGCACCTACAACAAAATATCTTAATCCATCGGATGCTGCAGAGAACATTCTTTTATGAAACTACCCCTATTGTGTTCTCCAATTCCTGGACTACAAGGGAATACTGAAATTGTGGGATTTTAATGTTGGAGATCGGAGTTCTGTCATGATTCCTGCCTAGGCCACACATAACTGGTCTTGAGTTGCGGACGGGACCGCTCCACGAGCTCTTACATCCTACTTACCTACATGGACATGGAGTTCTTGTTTGCCTTTGCGGACGGTGTACTGGAGAGAGTCCTTACCTCTTCTGTGTCGGATGAGCTGGAGGGTCGGCGGAGGTGAGCCTGGTGCCGGAGGAGGCCTTGGAGCATGGGCGGTCTCCAGAATGGAGATACTAGCACAGGAACGCTGTACTCTGCCATTAGTCACACAGGGGAGCCGGTCCTTTCCGTTGCATGTCTGTGGCCTACTGCATTCCCGCTGGTTCTTCTACAGTGCCTGTTGTGAGTACCTTTGGTGGGCTTATACTAACTGTTGGCTGTTGGTCGCACTCCCCCCCACCACCCTTTTTGTTATTTTTTACCCCAGTATAACTACCCTCCTGTAGGTCTTTAGTGTATGTCATGTTATGTAGTGAAGCAGACCTTAACAATCCATTGCGGAGGCCTTTTACCACCCGCTAAAGCATTGGATACTTCAATGTACCGAATGACATAAGTGTATTAAGAATTTACTGAGATTTGCAGCAAACATGAAGTTCTATATACCTTATCTACGTGTCAAAATAGCCATCCTTATGTAACGTATTAGGACTGTCCCGTTCTGTGCCCTTACTGGTACTGCTGATGCTGGTGCGGGCCTTTTGATAATCTATTACTATTCTACAGAGCACCCCCACTATGGGTAAAAAAGCCAATGAATATAAGTCTAAACTGAGTAAATATGCTAGACATCAGTTAACAGAACATGAGATGGAAGCAATGATGGAGTCACCTGCAGAGTCAGCATCTGCCTCACCGATGCATTCTTCCAAACCAGAAGACACCACTAACTCTCATTTTATAGAGCTTATGACGGCAATAACCAACTGTCAAAATGTTCTTACAGTCAAAATTGATACTATTCAAACTGAATTGAACCTACTTAGAGCTGACCAACAGGCCATGCACGAGAGGGTTCAAGAGAGAGTGGAGAATCACAGTCCGGAAGATTTCCTTGAAAACTGGCTTGCATCTACCTTGGGCTGAGAAGGTCTCTCACAAGCCTTCCTTATTGAACGAGCACATCGAGTACCGTCTGTACAGCCGCCACCGGGTGCTTCACCGAGGCCCTTAATCGCTAAAATTTTAAACTACAGAGATAGGGATGCGATTCTACGATTGGCACGGCAGAAAGGTGAACTCGCCTTTGAAAATCACAAAATCAGTATATACCCTGACTTCTCTCCAGATGTCCAGCGACAAAGACGGCAATTTTTGGAGGTCAAACGTCGACTTAGAGAGCGCAACATTCCATATGCTATTCTCTTTCCAGCTCGGCTACGAGTTATACATGCAACAACACCCATTTCTTTACAACTGAGGGGGAGGCCCTCGCCTGGCTTGAAACGTGCTAAAGTAACTCTTCCTTGCTGATATCGGATGGAGAGCCGACAAGACTCTGGTGGACCAGCACCGCTTCAGTGATGTCCTGGGACTCACAGGCTCATACCCTGCCTGCATGACCTTCTGTATATGCCCCTCTATGTGAGCCACATGTTCGTTGACTATTCTTGGACTGTCGTCCCTAGACTGTGATTCCTTCTTCTTTTTCATTGATGTGATATGCTCATGTAACTGCAGTACTAACCTCTTACCCGTTTCTCCCTTTGTAATGCCAGCATTGGGTCTCAGGTATTCAATGTATGGAATGTTGTGCATCTCATCTTCTGTACAATGAGTTAGTTTGTTGCACTTTTTCAATTACTGAATTTTTTTTTTTTTTCATTCATTATTGCATAACTGTTCTCTTGTCATTGTGCCTGTATGGCAGGGCATGCAGTGAGATGGGACGTGGATCTCGCCCTTTCATATGTGTATATATTGTAACAAGATTGGCCCACTTTGGGTTGATCACAATCTATAATTGGGAATGGTGTACTTATAAAGGATCAGGGTGTTGCAGCCCTGTGACTGGGCTCTGAGCTGTATGCTCCCCATCAGTCCCAGCAGATGCACTGCAATGCAGGTATATGACATTGTGGACCTTGGTCCTATGCTTTTTACTTTGGGGCGACACCTGGAACGGAATATAGGTGATGGGTGGCCAGCGCCATCCCTGTGACATCATTACACTATTAGGATAATGCCCTGCCTGTAGTTGCCTCTGGGAATTTGTGCATGTGACCCTCTGCTTGCATTGTGTGCCCGTTGACATTTCTTGAGTGATCGCTCTGGGACTGCGTCTATCATTCTCTTTCGATTTCTGTTTTCCATTATTATGAAAAATATATATATATATTTTTCCTTTCTCCCCTTGTCCTATTCTTACTTTTCTTCTCTTCTCTCATCTATATACATTCTAAACTTTACAGTCACACCTGTGCGGCAGAGAGTATGGTGAGATGGGACGTTGGTCTCACTTTACGATACATGTGCATGTTTGTAATATGATTGGCGTAGTTAGCATTGGCTACTATGTATAATTGGAGGGGGAGTACCTGCATGGGGCTGATGTCTCATGGCTATATGCAGGGGCTCTTACCTATATGTTCTCCATCTGTCCTGATCAGTACAATATGGTGCCGATTTAGACCGAATGGGACAGTTTGTTTGCTTGTTACTGTAATCTGTCACTTGCTACTGTGGACTCGTAGTCTATCAGTATATATTACTGTTGGGTGGTGGGGGGTGGGTTAAGTTCACATTAGCACCGACCGATGATTTATTTGTTTAGGGTCAAAGTCCTCATCAGGTTGGGGGGAATGGGGGCGGGGTGGGGGGATATGTTCTTTTTCCTGTGCTCATGCAGATGGGTGGTTCCTACTGGTTGGGCAGGGGGTAAACCCTGGTATTATTTTTACTTTGAGAGTGACTATGGCTAAGTATACCACTAAATTTCTCTTATGGAATGTGAGAGGCCTTAATGACCCGGTTAAACGCTCCCTGATCCTACAGCGTGTCAAAAAATATCATCCTGACATCCTGTTACTACAGGAGACACACCTCACTGGTAGTAAAGTATTAACTCTCAAGAAACCATGGGTGGGACATCACTATCATGCTACCTATTCCACGCATTCATGTGGGGTCTCTTTATTGGTGCACAAACGTATCCCTTTTGAATTGATTGAACTTAGATCTGACTCTAGGGGACGTTATATATTTTTGGATTGTAAATTATGGAATCATGCTTTTGTCCTCATGGTTATGTATGTGCCACCGCCTTTTGCGCCTGATATCTTACAGGAAGCGTTAGCTTATGTACTTACTAAACCTGGTCACTTGGTGCTGTGTAGGGGAGATTTTAATATGACATTACACCCACACTTGGATAGACTGGGTGGGACAACATCTGATTCTGTGTGCTCTAGAACCAAATTATTAGATTTCTTGGAGGATGCAAATTTGGTAGATGCCTGGAGAACAACCCATCCAGATGTTAGGGAGTATTCCTGCCACTCAGCTACGCATAAGTCCTTATCCAGGATTGACCATGTGTTTGTCTCGAGACAGGTGCTGCAAAGAACCTTGTCTTGTCAATACTTACCGAGAGTTGCATCAGACCACTCTCCTCTTCTTTTGACTGTCCAACTAGGGGCAGACTTATGGGACAGGATCTGGAAGTTGCAACCTTTTTGGGTTTCTATTGACTCTATCGCTGAAAAACATGAAAAGGATTTGATATATTATATGCAGGAAAACGTGGATACGTCTTCCCAGGCAACGTTCTGGGATAAGGCCAAGGCGACTGCTAGGGGTTCCCTCATTTCTCTCATTTCCTCTTATAAGAAACAAGTAGGTGAGAGTATTCAGGAGAGAGAAGATGAGTTGAGAGATGAATGTCAATATATTGAGGATTACACTTTGCTTAACCATGATCGACTACTACTGGCCACCTCTAAATTGTCTTTAGAACTTGCTTCTAAAAATGTTGAACATATGTTTTATAAAAAGCAAAATTATTTTGAAAACGGGGATAGGACGGGCAAGCTGATGGCCCACCTGGTCAAGACTAGCGGAGGGAAACATGAGATTGCCTCTCTTGTCTCTGAAGACCAATCTTTAATCACTGATGCAAGGGGTATTAATAGCACATTTATGCAGTTTTATTCAAACTTATATAGTTCGGAGATCGGGGTGACCGCCTCGGGTCTGGAGGACTATCTTGGGGGTTGTGGAGTGCCGTCCTTGTCCATGGATGATCGCCGAATGTTGGACTCTCCTATCTTACTTAGGGAGGTGATAGATGCTATAAAAACCCTTCCCCTTGGTAGGTCTCCGGATGGAGATGGCCTTCCAGCGGAGTGGTACAGGCGGTATTCAGAAATACTGGCTCTACATCTTTTAAACACTTTTTGCGCTGCTTTTGATTATTTCACCCTGCCTGCATCGATGAAAGAGGAGGTGATTATAGTCCTCCCGAAGCCGGGAAAGGACCCCCAATTATGTGACTCATACCGTCCCATATCTCTTCTCCCGACGGATACTAAGTTACTGGCTAAAATTCTTGCTAATCGTCTGAACAAGGTCATATCGACTTTGATTCACCCGGATCAGGCAGGCTTAATGCCTGGTAAGTCTACCTTTCATAACTTGTGCCATGTATTTATGCATATCCAATCCTCGCATGTTGACCACAGATCGGGAGCTATTGTATCATTGGACGCTGCTAAGGCATTCAATTCCCTGGAATGGGAATATCTCTGGGCAGTTCTGCGCAGATTTGGTTTTGGACCTACGTTTTTGCGATGGGTTCAAGTACTGTATGCCGCCCCGTGTGCCAGGGTTATGACTGGAGGTCTACTGTCAAATCATTTTTTACTAGAGAGAGGTACGAGACAGGGTTGTCCTCTGTCACCGGGTCTTTTCACTCTGGCTGTGGAACCTCTGGTGATGAAAATCAGACACGAGACTAGTATTGGGGGCTTCATGGTGGGAGAGCGAGAGGAGAAGCTCGCGCTATATGCCGACAACATACTGGTGTTTTTTCGAGATGCTAGGGCTTCTCTTCGAAGTCTTCTGGATATGGTTGAGCAATTTGGCCCCCTCTCGGGACTCAAGATAAATTAGAATAAATAGACTATGATGTTGCTGAATCCGGAAACTGACTATATAGTTCCTCCGGATATTCCCCTGATCTGTGGTAATGCATTTAAATATCTCAGCCTTACTGTGGCAAACTCCCCATATAACTACATCAAAGATAACCTAGACCCCTTTATGTCACAATTCAGAGATAAGATGTCCTCATGGGCTACCCTCCCTCTCAATATCATTGGCCGGGCAAACTTAATTAAAATGATATTCTTGCCGAATTTTTATATGTCATTAAGGGAGCACCGATAGCAATTCCTAAAAAATATTTCGGTGAAATTGATAAAATTATCACTAAGTTTCTCTGGTCTGGTAAATCTCCTAGAATAAAGCTATCAACTCTGAAGAGGCCTGTGGACTTGGGGAGTATTTCTCTCCCTGATTTTTATCATTACTATTTAGCAGCTCAGGCTCAATATATGCTGCCATATGTGTCTCCACTTTCTACCCATACGTTTCAACACATTGATGGATCTTATCTGAGAGAGGGTTATAAACTTGAACACTTAGCAACTGTGGGCGTAAATATATGTCTCACACCTCTACTGGCCACCCACTCTTTGTGTCAGATCTGGTCGAAAATTCAGGCAATTGGAGGTCATAAGGGGATTTCTCCATCTTATCCTTTGTGGGGCAGTGGGGGTCCCCCCCATCTGCGTGAGTTGGACTGGCCCAGTGTGGTCCAGATTTGGTATTACTGAAATAGGTCATCTATATATGGGGTCCACGCTTAAGTCATTTGAACAACTTCACATGGAATTTAACATTCCCCACAGGCTATTTTTCACATACTTGAGACTGAGACATGCGATATCCGCTTTACGTTCTGAAACGCAGTTTGACCTGCAAGAATTTGTGCTACTGAAATTGGTAACTATTCGTCTGTCTATCAGACTGATCTCCTTTATCTATTCCTGGCCGAGTAAATCTGTGGCTACGGACCTTGCTGCTCTTAGGGGCAGATGGGAGATGGACATAGGTGCCCTGGACGACTGTGAATGGGACATGGCGGTTCAGGGACCTAAAATGGTAACGGCAACGGCCAGACATCAGCTTATACAACTAAAGATTCTGCACCGAATTTATTATACACCCACATGGTTGTTTAAAATGGGTAAATTATCACACAACAAATGCACTAAATGCGGGCAGGAAGCTGCTGACTTCATCCATTTCATTTGGCATTGCCAGTATGTACAGCAATTCTGGGGGGACGTGGCGGTGGTGGTGTCTCGACTGGTGGGATGGGAGCTCTCTCTTTCACCCAAGGCTTTCTTACTTTCTGTGTTACCAGATCAACTGCACACGACTAGTGACTATACACTTATAAGAGAGTTATTGGTAATGGCGCGGAAGGTGGTGGCACTGGCATGAATGAGTGTGGACCCGCCGACTAAAGCATGTTGGGTTAATCTAGTCAATTCTAACCTACGTCACTACCGGGATATTTACCTCTATAGGGGCAAATTGAGTAAATTTAATGAGGTGTGGGGGAGCTGGGTCTCCTGTTTTCTTACCTAATATGCTCTGTTTTTGTATATGGTATCCCCCCCCTTTTTTTTTTCCCCAATGCTATGGGTTTTTCCCTGCTTGGAAAGGTGGTGGGGGCTGCCTGTCCGCACGGGCGTGGGGTGGGGTTAGGTTTTAGGAGTAGGTGAATTATTTGGGTTGTGTTGGGGGGGAGGGTTTTGGTTTTGGGTGATAAGGACGAAGCGGTTCACCTGTGTAATATGTTTGACTCGAATTGTGCCCACTGTTCATTTATTGTGCTATCCATATTCTGTACTGCCTTTTTCCATGGTGTGGGGTCAAAATTTATAGAAGTTTATGCTGCAGATCTGCTGAAAAATGGTTGCTCCGTAGAAATATATGCATAGGGATGGGTGAAAATTTTCACCTTAAACCAAAGTAGGTAAAAAATGGCACTTCCCGAGTAGCAGGAAATTTCCTGTGAAAAGTGCAATGTTTCTGTTTTTTTCACCTTGTTCATTGCATTAAAATCAATGGGAAGACTGAATTTACACACAACACATAGCAAATGTTATTTTATTTCCCTCAGGCATGGTATAAAAGGGGCCTGATGATGACTGTTGGTGGAGTCTGAGGAAAGAATCAGTCGAGCAGGGAACTTTTTTTGGGGTGTTGTTGTCTGGAATTGGGAGGACGGTTAATAAAAAAAAACAAAAAACAATAAAAAAAAACAAAATAAAAAACAAATTGGTGCATAAAGTGGCAGAGACTGGGACCCCCCTGACATAAGCTGTGACTGGGGCACACGGATACTTGACAGAAAAGAGTATTTAGTAGAGGATTATTTGTAGGACTTAGACTTGTTGTTAGAAGCCTAAACCCTGAGGAAACACTGATTTGTTAGGAACAAGCCCTTTGGAAACATTCATTTGTAGGACTTAGACTTGTTGTTAGAGGCCCACACCCTGAGGAAACATTGTAGATTTAAACTTGTTAGGCACAAGCCCTGAGAAAATATGGATTTGTAGAACTTAGACTTATTAGGCACAAGCCCTGTGGAATCAGTATTTTCAGGACTCAGGATTTTTAGAGGCATAAGCCCTGAGGAATCAGTGATGATTTTTTTGGCCTCAGGATTGCAGTCTTAATAATAATGATGAATCCTACCTGCCACCAGCTTAGCTTAATCTGCTTAATATAATCTCATCGGATGCTGCTTGATTCCATGCCTGAAATTATACTCAACCACTCTGCCATGTGTGGGCAGAGCACCACACAATGTGCAATGGGTGGACACAAACTGCCACATCCTCAACAGACTCTCTATCAGCTGGTGAAGGAGGTAAAGATGAAAGATGATGATATATCTTCCTAAACCCAGACCCTAGCATCTGAAGGTGATTGAGAACCAAGTGTGTCACTTGCCATCACACTTTAAGGCTCAGGCTGGGTTTCTCTATTTTTCATCCTCTTCGATTTCTGCCTCAACTCTTGGAGCCCTTAGGGAGAGATGGGGGTACAGCAACAGCTGCTCCTAATTTCCTTTGTGAGGGTTTGGCTTTAACACGCTTCACATAAATGTCATGGTGTCTGTATATCATGTGTGTTATCAGGGTGGTTGTGTCAAGGTGTGTTCCCTCCTTTCCACAGATTTATCACAGATCATGCACAGTGCCGTCGCTGATGACTGCACTGTGGCTGCCCCAAATGAAAAATATTCCCACACCCATGACTTCAGGGGATAGGGGAAAGGGGGAGAAGAATGGCCTTTTTCTTCCTTTCCACAATTCCCTTCACTGGCTGGGGCAGAGGATGCTGCTGCTGCAGCCTGGGAATCAGCACTACAACTAGCCAGGAGTATTGCTTGCAATTGAAACCTGTCCTAATCCTGCATCACAATTACTTCTGGACCCCACTCACACAGTGGTCCCAGTGGTACACTATTCTGCTGCTAATCAGCCTACTGCCCTTGCAATGCAGCAGCAGGAATTACAGCAGCAGAAAACTCCAGAAATTCACAATCTCACTGCTGTTAGTGGTGGTGATTCCTGTCCCCATTTGCACATCTGTCTCCCATTCCTTCTCACCTTTGGCTAAAAGGCCATTAATGTCTCTTACGCCCCAGCTGCTCCTCCATCACCCTCATCACCACCACCACCACCAGTCTCTTCTTGCAGCTACTCCTGTTCTAAGAGGGTCTCACTGGTTGGCAATGATAACAAATGTGTCAGAGGGTCCCCTACTGTCTGTCATATTTACTTGCCATCTCTGCAGGTGAAGAAGGCATACTGGCAACACTAGCAGCAGGAATAGGCAGCTGATCTTTGCTGATGCTAATACTTCTGCTACCCAGTTCTGCCATCCTCAGCATCAGGTCCCAGAGGCACAATGCCAGGGAAAGGGGAATCACTGGGTCAGAGGGATGTTGTGGGCTCCCTTGACCACTAGTCTGGCTGATCGGATTCACTTGGCCTTCCACCGCAGCAGGGGTAGTAGTAGCAATCAAGTTAGTCCTACCACCAGCTGATTCACTATCATCACCTTCGCCATCACCCCCTCCCTCACCCCCAACACTCTCTAGCTGCTGCATGGTATTAGTAGTAGTGTAACTGCTTAAGGATGGCAAGTGTGACTTTGGGTCCCCTGCTGTCACACTTGCCATCCCTTGATCCTACTCCTGAGTATCATAAAACACACTGACAGCAGTAGCAGCAAGCTGAGGTAGCTGACCTGTGCTACTCACACTTCTACCCACTTCTTCCTGTGCCTTTGCTGAAGATGACAGTATTTTCCCTCAGATCCCAAGAGATGGTGCTGGGGGACTGGGCATCATTGGGTCTGGGGAATCAGGGCTTCCAGACCCTTCTATGCTGATAGCCACTTCCTTCTCTTTTTCACACTCACTGGACACATTACAGTTCTTCCAGCTCCTTCATCACGGTTCTTCAGATGGGAGCTCATCCTGTTAGCCAACAGTGTGAGCCTCTGTTGCTTTAATTTTGCTAAATAAATAGCTTCAAAATAGCCTAACACCCTTCTCTATGTATCTAGCTACTTGTTTTTGTGATTCTCTTCCTGCAAACATCACATTTTTGGCAAGAAAATACAAAGTACACATAAGGAAAGTGGCGGGAAGTTTGTAGCCACTGAAAAAGAGAGCAAAAGCATTTTGACAGTAGGAGAAAACTGCAAAGATTTCAGGGGCTTTGTTTAAGGCAGAATACATATGATAGGTGCACCGCCAATGATAGAGTGTATAGGCTATTCAAATGAATAAAGTGAATGTGCTTCAGATTATTGTAAGATATATACAAGGAAGAGAGAAGAAAAATCTTAAACAGCACCAGACCCTCACCTAGATATATTGTAGACCAGTGGGATTCACTGGGTGTGCGTTTGTTTGGGAAAGAACCGTCTTAAAATAAAATTAAAATGTAACTTTTATTAACCTTCTTAAAATAAGCAAGGGAATTAAAAACAAGAGAACAATCAAAATAATGTTAACATATTCCGTGTTAGGGAGGATATCAAAGGATCTGTATCCTTACTAATAAGTAGTTATGGATCACTCCTATATCTTTTTTATATACAGTCTCTCACAATTAGGGATGAGTGAAACTTTCTGCCTCAAACTGAAATAGGCAAAAAATGACACTTTCCGCTTGGCGAAAAATTTCCAGCAAAAAGTGCCGATCTTCCGCTTTTTTACACTTTTTTTGCCCATTGAAATCAGTGGGAACATAGATGTTAAACACAACACATTACAAATAATATTTTATTCCCCAAAGGGGCATGAGGGTGCCTGTGATGGTGGGTTGTGGGGAAAGAATCAGTTGAACAGGGGATGATTTTGGGGGGTTGTTTACTGGGATTGGGGGGCACTTAATAAAAAAGAAATCCTAAATAAAATAAAGTAAAAACCTAAGACATTGTATAAAGGGGTCTGAGGAGGGTGCCTGTGTTGGTGAATGAATGAATCATTTGAACAGGGAATTTGTTTTGGGGGGGGGTTTGACTGCTATTGGGGGGACAGTTAATAAAAAAATTAATCAATAAAATAAAATAAGACATTCGTATTTAAAGTGACAGAGACAGGAACCCCCTGACATAAGCTGCCACTGGGGTGGACTGATACTTGATAGAGTATTTTGTAGAGGATTATTTGTTTGATTTGTTGCTAGAGGCCTTTGTAGGACTTAGACTTATTAGAGGCCCAATCCCTGAAGAACCATTGATTTGTAGGACTTAAAGGGATAGTAATACTTAGTTTTAACTTTATTTTATTTTGTAGGCATTAAAAAAACATGAAGAATGATATGTCTTATCTCTCAAACCTTTATGGTTTATGAGATATTCACAAGCAAAGTTTCCCCCTCCCGCCCTTTTACCTAGTGTAAGCTATCTCTTCTCAGATGTGGAATGCAGTCCATAGACTGGACAGATAACAGAAGGGGACACTCTTATTCCTATGAAAACAATGAAATCCCTGCCCCCCTTGACAAGCTTTTCAGGTTTTTCCCTTATCTTAATTGAAGATTGTCCCTCTCTGCAGTCTACCTGGGCACCTCCCTTCTGCTCAGGCTGAGAAGTGTGACATCAGTAAAAGGGGAGGGAGGGGGACCCTTTGTCATTGAATTACTCTGGAACTACAACTCTGACAGAATTGAAATAACACTCTCCAAGGTCCAAATACTATGATGATTAATTAGAGCTGTTTTTATTATGAAACATTACTATCCCTTTAATCTTGTTTGGCACAAGCCCTAAGAAAACATTGATTTGTAGGACTTAGGCTTGTTAGAAACAAACCCCCCCAAAAATGTTTATTTTTTGTAGGACTAGTTTTTATTTATTTATTTATTTTTAAAACACAAGCCCTGAGAATAAAATAAAAATGCCCTACTGGCCTAATGCCAGCAGGTCATGTTGGCCAGTGGCCACCGTCAAATGTCCTCCTGAGTGTCAACTGCTGTTCGTACTGCTGCTGCTGAGTTGTTTAAGCAGCAGGATGATTTGGCAGCTGAAAAAGAATGAGATCAACAATAGCAGTAACATGGAAGATGGATGATGAAGGTTCCATTTGCCACAACTGGCTCCAGTGATGCATCTAAGGCAGTAGCAGCAGAATAAGTAGCCCCGTATTTGTGGAGAAAAGAACAACTTGGCCATTAAATCTTCTCCACCTGCCCCTCTTCCAAAATCATCATGGGTGTGTTGTTATTAGAATATATTTTTTCCCTTGAGAGCAGAATCAGTGGGTCTCCTCAGCAACTGCAATGTGCACGGTATATGTGTGGTAAATAACATCTGGGGGCACAACTGTATCCAAACACCATGACAACCGAAACCAAGTACTGCCACTGTCACTGTACCTCTTGTCCAGACCTCGCTAAGGACACATGACAACTTGCTGACAGTTTAATAGTAATGATGAACCCTCCCTGCCAGAATCCTAGCAAATTCTGCAGGATGGAATCTCCTCAGATGCTACCTGATGACCTGGTATCGATTCTCCGCAACCACACTGGCATGTGTTGTCATTGCACCACACAGTGTGCAATGGGTAGAGACAAACTGCCATTGTCTGGGGAGGTAATGAACAAGGATGATTGGCAGAAGATGTAGAAGATGATCGCGAGCTAGTTGTTTCACTCATCATGGAACTTCCAGTCTCTGCCTGGGTTGTTCTATTCGTCCTCCTCTTTGATCTCCACTTCGCCTCTTGTTGCCTTTCTGGTGAGTCAGTATCATGGTGCCCGTGCTCTTTTTGTTTTGCTGTTAGTCTATCCTGTGCTTTGCACCCATTGGCTAACGTGTGTTTGTCCCGCCCAGTATGACCTTTATATACTGGGCTATTGGCACCCCTCGGGTGCCCTTTCGTGGTGTTCCTGTGCCTGTGCTTATTTCTGCTCAGTGATTCCCAGTGTACCGACTTGGCCTGCCTGACTACTCTGCATATTGTCTGCTGCTCCTTTGTACCGACCCGGATTGCCTGACTATTCTTCTGACATTCCTGCTCCTGTATACCGACCCGGTTGGCTGACGTTACTGCTCCTGTGTACCGACCCGGCTTGGCTGACGTTCCTGCTCCTGTGTATCGACCCGGCTTGGCTGACGTTCCTGCTCCGTGATCCGACCCGGCTTGGCTGACATTCCTGCTCCGTGATTCGACCCTGCTTGGTTGGCGTTCCTGTGCTGTGTCGCATAGGCGACATTCTGACTGTCTGGCAATTGTGTCCATTTCCTCCTGCAGAGTACCAGCGGCCAGTTCCGTTACTGCTACGGCAGTTTACCTTGGGCCTAGTTTCAACAATAGCACTGGAAGAGTAAACGTGGGGCTCAGCAGTAATGGAGGCAACAGTGGTTCTCTGTCTGGCAGGCCCAAACTAGGCGGAAGTCAGAATGTCGCCCAGGCGACACGATGCACAGGAACTGGAGAGCTGGGCTGGATCTCGGAGCAGGAACGTCAGACAAGCCGGATCAGGTCACGGAGCAGGAACGTCAGCCAGGCCAGGTCGAATCACGGAGCAGGAACATCAGACAAGCCGGATCAGGTCACAGAGCAGGAACGTCAGCCAGGCTGGGTTGAATCACGGAGCAGGAACCAGAAGTGGAGTAGTCAGACGGGCCAAGTCGGTACACGGGAACACAAGTAAGCACTGGTACAGGAACACCACGAAAGGGCACCAGACAGGTGCCAGAGGCCCAGTATAAAAAGACCATACTGGGCGGGCCAAATCAAGCTCAGCCAATGGGAGCGCAGCATACAGAGACTGACAGGAAAAAGCACGGGCACCGTGATAGAAGTTTAATGTGGGAAAATGTAAAGTCATGCGTTTGGGAACAAAAAATCCTAATACTACTTATGAACTTAATGGAATCATTTTAAGGGACTCATTGCTAGAGAAAGACCTGGGAATCCTTGTAGACTACACACTTTGAAACAGTGACCAGTGTCTAATGCCAGCAGCAAAAGAAAAAAAAACATGGATAACATTATTTTGTCATTGTACAAATCATTGGTAAGACTTCACCTCAAATTTGCAATGCAGTTTTGGGCACCAATTCAGAAAAAGGATATACTAGAACTGGAGAACATACAGTGAAGAGCAACAAAATTAATTAAGGGAATGGAGGACTTTACATATCAGGAACAATTAGATAAACTTGGTTTATTTACTCTAGAGAAAAAGATGACTAAGAGAAGATTTTATCACATTGTACAAATATATGAGAGGTCAATACAAGGACCTCTGTGGTGAGCTATTCATTCCAAGGCCTGATCAAATGATATGAGGATACCCCTTGAGATTAGAGGAAAGGAGGTTTAGACTTCAGCAGAGGAAGGATTTTTTACAGTAAGGTCTGTTAAATAATGGAATTCCTTGCCCAAGGATGTGGTTACGGCAGATACAATGGATAAATTTTTTTAAAAAATTAGATACATTGCTTTCAAAAGGGAACATACAGGGTTATACTGTGTATTAGTAGGCAAATCAGGAAAGTCTGATAAAGACTAACTTATTTGGTAGCAGGAAAGCTTTATAATTCTCATGTCACCGGGTTATGTGGCAAAGATGTGTCTTTTTCCAACCTAATTTAGTTTTGTTACTATAATACTACATTATGATGTTTGCATACTTGCACAGTACAGCGTGTGTACCATCCTACCTGTGTGTTTTTTGATATGTAGTGTAACTATTTGTGCATATATTGAATGCAGACATGTGTGTTAGCTCCTCGCATCCGATGTAGACCAATACAGTGCTCAGTGTATTTTAAGACAGTGTTGCATTTACTGGATATTAGGAGCTATTGGATATATGATTTGCATAGATCATTGTTTCTCTATATGGATCAACCTGTGTATACACATTGTTTAGGTATTTTATGTATATATGCGGGCAGAGACATCTCTTACATTCTTTACATCTTTTATTTATTTGTAAGATATGGTGTCCCCTTGCATATAGGGGTTAGTCTTTACACAACTGATTTTGTGTGTCTTTGTCCTTTTGGGACAGTGACACACTTACCAGTTACTGTAAGTGTCTCCTTAATTGATGTTATTATTTACTATTCAAATTGACCATCATTTGGTTTATAGAATTTATGGCCAGTGTATTTGCTACATTATTGTAGAGGTAAAGTGCACTTAAAATTTGCCCACATTTATCATTTAATGTTAAAGAGATATTTAACCCTTTTGATACTTGAGAGATTTTCTGTCCATAATGGATGATTGGCCAGAATGGATTTTAATGATGTATACCCATTTTTACTCCATATAGATACAGATTTTGAATTCATAGATACTTCTGACTTTAGTCTGCACCTCTAGATGATTTTTTTTCAATTTGATTGAACCAATCAAGATGCTCAACAGTAGACCCTGTTTACTGTTTAGTTGTTTGTCAGCCATTATCTTCTTTGTTTGTTCATGTATGCAGGCTAGTTTTATTTTGATTTGACAAAGCAGCAAGCCGAGCCATGAAATACATAATGCTTTTTGTCTGTTTATGATTTTAAAGACATTTAAACAAATACGTACATTAATTATTCTACAGAGGAATGTCTTTGATTTCACTATATTGCACAAGTTTATATTGACCCTTTGGAGAAGCTTTGGACTAATCATCTCAGGGGATCTATCAACGAAAAGACACTCAAACAGGTAAAGTACCCCCTGCATGCTTTATTCGTTGATTGCCGGTATATGCCTGTCTCTCAACAATATATAAATGTGAGTGCATATTTCTTAAATTAAATATAGTGGCTGGCTAGATCTATACCAGTTAAGGTGCTATTGCCCCCCCCCTTTATTTTTCTTTTTTTTCTACAGTATGGAGATACTTCACTCTTGATCCAAAGGTTAACCATGTTGCTGTCTGTTGTCTGTGTAAAAGGCATGTGACCAGGAAGAAAGCACAATCACATCTAGGCACATCCTCATTAAGATCCCACCTGACACACAACCGCACATCTGATAGGGAGACATGCTATCAACATGCCAGACATGCCATGACTAACAATAGTAGATGCACTCCTAAAAGTTCCTGGGACTCTGTGGAACATAGTAGTATTGCTGTTTTATATATATATATATATATATATATATATATATATATAGAGAGAGAGAGAGAGAGAGAGAGAGAGAGAGACAAGTGTGTGTGTGGGTGGGAACATAGAAAGGCGGAGAAGTTAAAATATATAAAAGATGCAATCTGTTGAGAAGACAAAATGGTGGGCAAGAGAGATGAAAGGAATACAGAATAGTGAGGTTTAGAAAAGAGGGGAAGACAGGGTGCAGTAAAAGTAAATAGGTAAAGAGAAAGGTGGAGAAGGGTAGAAAAGGTCTCTCCATTCATTTTGTGTTCTGTCGGCACAGCAAGATCAAATATAACCAGTCTCTCACAAATTTACAAACTCTGTGGGCTGGACTTTCTGGCCTTGATCTGCAGATGTAGTACAAACTGAATGTGTCAATGCCTATATCAGGAGCCTTGGAGACCACAGGTGACTCAGATGGGCCCTACTTTTGAGTCAGGTCTGGAATAACACTCCTCCCTGTCCCCTCCTGCAAGTATTGTGGCCTGTAGTAACCTGCAGAACAAGTGTGGGTCCCTTGAGATGCCAAGGCCAGGTGCAGTTGTAGCAGCTATATTTCCAGTAGTTATGCCACTACAGACAAGTCAGATCCCAGAACATTATTGTTTTTCCTTCTGATTGGTTAAAATGGAAAATGAAATGTGAAACAAAACACCAGTTACAAAAGATTTGATTTATGTCTTGAGATCTAACATTTGAATATGAATACTGAAATTTCAGAATAATTTCCCTCATCATCACTAAAAGGAGACCACACCATCTCTCTTGTTTGCTACTTGTCCCACCCCATCTTCCTTTTGCTTGTGTACTGCCCTCTCATCCACAACAACTGTCTTTCTCTGTTCTGTACTTCAGCAACTTCACTTTCCCCCCTCTACCTTGTCCCTCTCTCTCCCCCCAACCTCCATGGTCTGTTCCAATTCAGCTATTCTTCAAAATGAATCACTGAGGGTTCACTCATCTCTGGACGTTGCCATGGGCAGTGCCTTGTCTGGGGCACTTGAAATGTTAATGCAGCACTGACTGTAACGTGGTACACAATTCCCGTCGCCTTTTAACTTTACTTCCCAGATGATAAATGTTGATGAAGCAGAGTGTCAGAAAAGATTTGTAAAGCCTAAAATTATAGATGAGTTTATTTTTTTTAAAAACTTTTGTGGATAAGAGAGCAGAGATCCTGATTGCTAAATCCATTCAGTCTACCCCTAGGGCTATAAAATGCCAGAATCGTTAAACAGCCCACTTAATATATAACCTCATTCTTTATGCTTGACTATTTTGTTTTTAATTTTAATTCCCCATTTTTCAGACTGCTCAAATCAAATGGGATCAAAGAAAAAAATTATCCTCGCTGGATTGTGCTAAAATATTAATGGGGTTAGGGTTGAGTGGGTAAATTGAATATCTCTGTTGATCTGGCTTGCATATTTAACTTCTGCTTAAGAAAATATGTTTCCTTGGTGATAACCTTTTATGTACCAGACTGACTTCATTGAAATGCATAGAGATGGAAATGTGTCACAGTCCACATGCAATGCTTTTCTTGTGTGGCAGAATGATTATTCACATGATAATTGCCCCCTACCTGTAGACTGCTGAAATTCTGTAGTCAATCATTCAATTTGAAGTTAAAATATGGGAATGAATAAATATATCATTTGCATTCTGAATGTCAGGAGTCTAAATCCACAGAAAGGGGAAAATAGAACAGTCAATACACGAAGTGAATGGCTATAGAGAGATTATTTCTTGACTTTATCCTTTTTAAAGGCGCTGAGACTGATGTAATAAGAACTGGAATATTTCCAAGACTGGGCATTTGCATCGTAGGGGATAAATAAGAATCCCAGTTGATTTAAATGGGACTTTTAACCCACTGAGTGCCAAAGTGATCTCTAACACATTGCTTTGCAGCATGTTAGAGACATCTGCAATTCAAAGTGTTAAAGCTCAATTTAAATCAATGGAAATGTTGGGAATTGTTATCTGTTCTCTAAGGATGGGTGAAAGTTTTCACCTCAACAAAGAAATAGGTAAAAAATTGCACTTCCTGCCTAGCTGGAAATTTCCAGTGAAAAGTGCTGTTTTCCCTCTTTTTTTAGTCTAGCTCATTTCATTGAAATCAGTGGAAAGACTGAATTCTCTCCACCACATGACAGTTTTCTCTTGTTTTCCTGCAGGCATATAAAATGGTGTCAGGCTCTCACAGCATGCCATTCTGTGCTTGTGAGAGGAGAAAGCAGCACATTTTTGAGCTAAAGAAGATAAACAAAGTGGAATTGAAGCTTAGATTAGGGAGTCTTGTAGGTAGGACATTTGTTTTCTGGGGACACTGTGGGGGCACTCTGGTGGAGAAGAAAGGAGAAAGAAGGTTGACCCCAAATACAGCAAAGTTCAGAGTGACTGACTGGCAAGACACAAGCAGCTGTGATCCAAGCTCCTTCCTGATCTGACTTTTATTATCTCTGTGCTGGAGGAGTCTGGGGTGTGAGAAGGGAGCAAAGGAGGTTGATCCCAAATACCCCAACATTATGTCTGGCTGATTTGATTTGAAAGACACAGACAGCTGTGATCCACATTCCTTGCTGATCTTGCTGTTATTGTCTGTGCTGGGGAAGTTGTTGATTTTTTTTTGTTATAATTTTTTTTTGGACAGTGATAGGGTGGACAGCACGGTTTAAAAAAAATAAATGACTGAAATAGAAATATTAGGTGACAGCTGACTGGGACTCTGACGTTAGCTGTGTGACCGAGGCAGACTTGATAGACAGCAGACGAGACTGAGTATTTTGTTGCAGGCCAAGGCAAGACATCACACAGTTGCGTTGTGTGCTTTATAGTAAAAATGTGCACAGTAATTCAGTAATGTCCAGCAAGTACAAGAGGTAGGGGGAGAAGGAAAGGAGGAGCAGTGCATGGACATGAGAGTCAAGTGACAGTTCCAAAACTGACTGCAGCCATGGTTGCTGCAGTGTGTGCATTACATGATCATGATCCCTTACCTCCCGGGAGGAATGCAGTTTGTCAAGGTCCCACCAAAATTTCCACCACCACCTCCACCAGAGCCAGTATTATAAAAAAAAACATATAAGAAGAACACTGAAGATGACAAGCAGTCAAATTATAGTATTGGTTATGGCATAATGGAGGGAGATATAGCAGCTGAACCAACTTCTACATCTGACAGTGTGACAAACAAGCACCAAAACAACTGTCCTCAAATTAGTATCGGACTTTGTGATGGTAAAAATAAAAAATTGTCCCCAGCACCTGTCCTGACTGCACAATTGTGCTGTGCTGCCATTTGACCAGTTAAGTTCCATCTCCCAGGCCCCTTTGCAGCTGCCCAGCTCCCCCTGGTGGTTTCTGTAAGTTTGGAGGTGACAGGAGCCGGTCACAGAAGCCTGGGAGATGGAGTTCACAGACTAAAGGTTAGTCACCGAATTATACCTGAAGCACCTGGTGCCAATAGCACTGGGGTGATGTGTGGGATATATTCTAATACAAGGTTTTTTCTCTTTGTGCCCCCTTGTGTTAGTGCAGCAATTATTGTGCTGCATGTATGATGCATATTTGGGGTCACAGAGAGTGGAATAGACCCGCTTCTCATCAGCAGTTTTAGTATGTTTTTGTAACGGTTTTATTTGACACTCAGACACAGTAGGTTAGATAAAACACAGTTTTATTGAATAAACACATAATAATAATAACCCTCACGGTCCAGTAATATATGTGCACAATATAGTACTGACACAGGACCGGTTACAGTAATCAATACCCACATGGGTCCAGTATATGTATAAATCAGCAAAAATAATATACTGATACAGAAAAGGTAAAGTTCGTGTGATACTCAAACAAGACAGCAGTGAAATGGTTACTATTAGGCCAGGAAGGCTGACAGGCCCTAATAGCGCGAGGCCCTCAAGACTTTCACTCTGCAGAGATTGACAGAATAGCAAGTAATGACACAGGAGTAAACGGAGGCCCAGGACAAGCTGTGGACTGCCGTAGCAGTAACAGAGGACTGCAACAGTATGCTCGGAGGAACACCCAACGGAGACTGCAATGACGGAAATCCTGTGGAAAATGGCACCTCCCCTGAAGGGGTTAACGACCTCTCAGACCTAATGTCAACTGCCAGATAGTGACCAACCTCAGCTCGCAGCAGTAAGAGGTCAAGCGTACTGTGGTGCAACCAGATGGATCTACCACACCTGAGTGTCGCCCGCGCGACTCAGTAAGTGACAAGTTTACCGTGACTAGACTGCCTGAGCGGCAACAAGGCAATAGAGGCTCTGTCTGAGGACTGAGAGGACACCAGATGACAGCCCCAAACCAGATACCGGATGGGACCGCAGGCAGGCCCTGATACACGGACAATGTTCGCCCAAACCGGTTCGATACACAGAACAGGATCCTCAGCCAGGCCTGGTCGGTACACAGAGCAGGAAAGTCAGCCAATCCGAGTCGGTACACAGAGCAGGAAAGTCAGCCAATCCGAGTCGGTACACAGAGCAGGAAAGTCAGCCAATCCGATTCGGCACACAGCGCAGGAACGTCAGCCATTCCGGGTCGGTACACAGAGCAGGAACGTAGATAGCAGGGTAGTCAGGCAGTCTGGGTCTGTACACAGAGCAGGAACGGATACAGCAGAGTAGTCAGGCAGTCTGGGTCATACACAGAGATCACACGAATAACTGGAACAAGCGCTGGCAACGAAACACCACGAAAGGGCACCGGAGAAGTGACAAGGCCCAGTATTTAAGGACAAATACTGGGTGGGGCAAAGCCACATCAACCAATAAAAGGCAGCAGGAAGTAAAACTGACAGAACGTCGCCAGCAATAGCACGGGCACTGTGACAGTTTTTCTTTACATTTGGTACATCAAGTATCAGCTTTTTTTAATCAGTACATTTAATTTACCTTTTGGTATCTGTTTAAGACTCATGGACTTCATGGAGGAGGGCACTCAAGGGGTAAATTCAGCATTATACATCGAACTGTTGTCATGTATGTGGCGACCATTAAGCGTGTGATATCTGTATGTCGCTCTATTGATTGGGGCAACATTCTGGTCTCACCCTTTTGGTTCAGGAAAACATGCCCTTTTGTTGGTAACCCAATACATGGTGACATTTCAATAGTGAACCAAGCAATATATAGAGCTTACATCAATATCCTACAATCAATATATTAAAATGGAACTGCATCAATACAGGTGAATGATAAAAGCTAGATCAACATAGAAAAGGAGTCCAACAAGAAGACACAATCTCTTGTTTAGAATATATTTTTCGCAAACTAAATTGGGATAAGAAGGGCTTAAAATCCATAGAAACTACCTACATCACATACGTTTGCAAATTATATCATAATCTATGCAAGTAGTCCTGAAGAACTGCAAGAACACGTTGTAGAGCAGCAACATGAAAGACAAATATCAACAAAACAAATTCACAATACCAAGGAAAATCACAGTAGTTGGACAAGAACTAGAAGAAGTGGACAAGTACGTTTACATTGGACAGGAAATGTCAACAGATGGAAACACCATGAAGGAAACTGAGAAAACTTAGTTGTACAGTACTGTAGGCCCTATATATTGTGGGTCCTACAGCAACATATGTCTTGAAAAAATAGTTAGCAGGTTGACTGCCTTTGTCCTTTGCCCACAACACTAATTTCCTGCTGAAGTAACATTGGTACAACCATCCTTGAAAATTAATTGTGGATTGGTATTTTCTAGTACAGTGCAACACTTGACATCAGTTCTTTAAATCCTCTGTTTGCAAAAAAAAGAAAAAGGGCAACATATCAACTGACAACATTTTCGCAAGTTTACTATTCTATAGACGAACATTTGCAGTATGTTTGTATTGACTTCTAAGAACTTAGTAAGTGTGGGATGGCAGTACATAAAAGAACTTTGTGACTTTATTGCTTTAACCTGTTCAGTGCCAGAGAGGTATCCAACACATTGCAACACAATGCATTGGATACCTTCCTGGCACTCAAAGGGTTAATGCACTGACTTGTAGATGTGGTTGTGGTATGTATAGGCACTTTTCAACTCCTGTCATCTCCAAAAACAAACTCAGAGTCATACTTCTCTGCAGCAGGAACATAAAATATTTGCACACTCTCTGATACATCAACAGCACGTCTGTTATGTACTCCAGAGTAGGGGTGGGTGAAAACTTTCACTTCAAACTGAAATTGGCAGATAATGGCACATCCCATTTGGTGAATAATTTCCTGAAAAAAACACCATTTTTCTGCTTTTTTCGGCTAGCTCATTACATTGAAATCAATGGGAACTTTGAATTTAAACACAACAAATATTATTTTATTTCCCAAAGGCATAGTATAAAAGGGGCATGAGGGTGCCTGTGTTGGTGGGGTGTGGAGATAGAATCAGTTGAACAGGGGACGTTTTTCTTGGGAATTAATCAGTTGAACAGGGAATTTGTTTTGGGGGCTTCTTGACTGGTATTGGGGGACAGTTAATAAAAACTAAAATAATACATTTATATGTAAAGTGATACAGACAGGAAACCCCTGACATAAGCTGCCACTGAGGTGGACTGATACTTGATTTGATTAAGTATTTTGTAGAGGATGATTTGTTAGATATGTTGTTAGAGGCCCAAGCCCTGAGGAAACATTGATTTTTCATACTTAGACTTGTTAGAGGCACAAGCACTGAAGAAACATTGATTTGTAGGAATTAAGCTTGCTTGACACAAGCCCTAAGGAAACATTGATTTGTAGGACTTAGGCTTGTTAGAAACAAACCCCCAAAAATGGTTTATTTTTTTTGTAGGACTATGTTTTTTTATTATATATTTTTTATTTTATTTTTTTTTTAAGTACAAGCCTTGAGAAAAAAGAATGCCCTACTGGCCTAGTGCCAGCAGGTCATGTTGGCCAGAGTCCACTAGCTATTGTCAAATGTCCTCCAGTTCTGAGTCCCTAATTGCGGAATCTGCTACTGCTGTTATTGCTGCTGAGTTGTTTAAAGGGATAGTAATACTTAAAATGTAAAAAAAAATATGTTGTAGGGTTTATCCCCCTGAGTAAAGCAAGGGTACTCCCACTGCTGAAAGGTGTTTCATTCAAAAGTTATTAATTTTCAAAGTTGAATATTTTAGGTGCAATATCACAGTGGCCTGAAATTATACAGTGGCGCTGTTGCTACACCATCCTATGGAGATTTATGGTCAATTGACCAGAACTGTCCATAGGATCGTGTAGCAACAGCACCACTGTACAATTTCAGGCCACTATGATATTGCACCTAAAAAATTCAACTTTGAAAATTAATAACTTTTGAATGAAACACCTTTCAGCAGTGGGAGTACCCTTGCTTTACTCAGGGGGATAAACTCTACAACATATTTTTTTTTACATTTTAAGTATTACTATCCCTTTAAACAACAGGATGAATAGGCAGCTGAAATGGAATGATATGAACAATAGAAGTAACATGGGAGATGGATGATGAAGCTTCCACTTGCAACAAATAGCTCCAGTGATGCACCCGAGGCAGTAGCAGCACAATAAGTAGCCCTCAGTATATGTGGAGAAAATAAGAAGTTGGTCAATAATTCTTCTCCACCTGCCCCTCCTCCAAAATCATGGCTTTGTTGTTATTAGAATATAATTTTTTCCCTTGAGAGCAGGATCTGTGCCTCTCATCAGCAAAGTTACTAGCGGAAATCAAGTCAAAACAGATAGCAAAATGCTTAAAGTGTGTCTGGCTAACAGGGTACAGAAAATGTTCCAAGCCCCTGCACTGAAATTTTAACAGTTATGTGTCTTCATAAACTATTTTTATCTTAATGAATGGTGTCTTTATAGTCCTTAATATAATTGTGTATTATATCACCATATGTAATTGGCAGGTGTTGGAGCTTTAAATAATATATATATATATATATATATATATATATATATATATATATACAGTTCAAGCAAGGAGATCGCACTCACAGGACTTCAATTCCATATGAAATGTTGTTACATGTTTATTGAGATCGATCTCAATAAACATGTAACAACATTTCATATGGAATTGAAGTCCTGTGAGTGCGATCTCCTTGCTTGAACTGTATGTATCATCTTCATTATTTGATATGCACCCAGGCGGTTTTATTTGAACTACAGTGTGTGCGGTCCACTCCACAACTACTATTGTATATATATATATATATATATATAATACACACACACACTACAGTGCAAAAGTTTTAGGCAGGTTTGAAAAAATGCTGTAAAGTAAGAATGCTTTCAAAAATAGACCTATGAATAGTTTATTTTTATCAATTAACAAAATGCAAAGTGAGTGAACAGAAGAAAAATCTAAATTAATCAATATATGATGTGATCACCCTTTGCCTTCAAAACAGCACCAATGCTTCTAGGTACACTTGCACACAGTTAGTTAAGGAACTTGGCAGGTAGGTTGTTCCAAACACCTTGGAGAACTAACCACAGTTTATCTGTGGATTTAGGTAACCTCAGTTGCTTCTCTCTCTTCATGTAATCCCAAAGAGAGTCAATGATGTTGTGATCAGGGCTCTGTGGGAGCCATACCATCACTTCCGGGACTTCTTCTTCTTCTTTACACTGAAGATAGTTCTTAATGACTTTGGCTGTGTTTGGGATCATTGTCATGCTGCAGAATACACTTTGGGGCCAATCAGATGCCTCCCTGATGGTATTGCATGATGTATAAGTATTTGCCTGTACTTCTCAGCATTGAGGTGACCATTAATTCTGACCAAATCCCCAACACCATTTTCAGATATGCAGCCCCAAACTTGCTTCACTGTTGCCTGCAGACACTCATTCTTGTACCACTCTCCAGTCATTCAATGAACAAACTGCCTCCTGCTACAGCCAAATATTTAAAATTTTGACTCATCAATCCATTGTACCTGCTGCCATTTTTCTGCACCCCAGTTCCTGTTTTCATGCATAGTTGATTCACTGGTCTTGTTTCCACATCGGCGGTATGGCTTTTTGGCCACAAGTCTTCCATGAAGATCACATCTCCAGACAGTAGATAGGTGTACCAGGGCCCCACTGTTTTCTGCCAGTTCTGAGCTGATGGCACTGCTGGACATCTTCTGATTGTGAAGGGCAGTAAGCATGATGTGTATTTCATCTGCTGCAAAAATTTTTTTGGTTGACCACTGCATCTACGGTCCTTATCGTTGCCAGTTTCTTTGTGCTTCTTCAAAACAGCTTGGACAGCATATCTGGAAACCCTGTTTGCCTTCATATTTCTGCCTGGGAGAGACCTTGCTGATGCAGTATAACTACCATGTGTCTTGTTACTGTGCTCAGTCTTGCCATGGTGTATGACTTTTGACATTAAACTGTCTTCAGCATCACCTTGTTAGCTGAGTTTTGCTGTTCCTCACATAGTGTTATTCCTCCTACACAGCTGTTTCTGTTTCAACCTACTATTAAATTGATGATCAATATAAACTATTGACATGTCTATTTTTGAAAGCATTTTTACTTTACAGTATTTTTGACACCTGCCTAAAACTTTTGCAGTATATATATACTATATATGTGTGTGTTCTCATTATCTTGACTCAGCAAAAAAAGTTGCACAGCTGTAAATAAGCAGCTCTGAAGCCACATATTCACACAAATAAATCAAATAAAAAAATTTGCAAAACTAAATAAAATAATAAAAATAATGCGCCCCCCCCCCCACTAAGAGGAGGTCTTATTCTGCAGGACGCATGGTACCTAGGTGTTATGTAATACATTGAATCCTGTTTGTCTCCACCAGATTGCAGTGTGTAGTCACACTACGCCACACAGAGTGCTATGTGTGGACATGTATTTTCATATTTGTGCCTGCACAGAAATGCTGTCTGGAGGAAGAAAATTACATTGGTAGAGGGATTTGGGAATAAGAAGGAACAATTTGGATGGGTGTAGAAGTTGGAAGTTGAGCTGCTAGTTTTTGTGGTATTGGTTACTCTAAAAGCTGATGAGGGATTGCTGCTGGCTGATGGGGGATTACTGCAGCCAATGTGGTCATCTTATTGGAGTTTTTTGTGTGCATGGATTTTGATGGGGGTAGTACTAGCAGGCACAACAGTAGCCATGGCTCTTTACTATTTTCTGCATGCATTTCTGAATGCCTATGCTGCATATGCTTAATTCCTTGAGGACCAGATGAGTGTGCAACACATTGTGAATTAGGAGGTTGAGTAATACAGATGTGTCAAAGTGAGATTCCTGCTTTCCACTCTTCACTATGTGTTAACACAGTATGCATAAGGAATTTCTAGTTTCCTGCACCATTCCAAACCCCAGAGAGAAATACTCCCACATGCACAACTTTAGCACATGTGGACGTGTCACTGGAACATCTGCTGCAGACACTGAGTCTGATGTTGCCTCAGTGAACTTTGGACTCTTTTTGTAGTTTTTCCACTTTCATTCTCCTCCTCTTCAGCCTCTGCAGTAGCTGTCACCAGTCCTGCCACTATATCTCCATGACCAATCACAGGAACCTACCCCTCTTTCTTCTTACTCGCAGGCAGAACCTGCACCTCTTCCTCCTGACCACACATAGGAACCTGCCCCTCTTTCTGCCCACTCACAACCAGAACCTGCCCCTCTTCCTTCCCACTCACAGCAAGAAACGGTGAGTATTACAAAACACACTGGCAACAGGCACAGCACTGGTGGTGGCACTGGCAGCAGGGGTAGCATGTCTGACAGCAGGCACAGCACTGGTGGCAGCAAGGGCAGTACTGGCAGCAGGCACAGCACTGGTGAGGGCACTTGCAGCAGGGGCAGCAAGTCAGACAGCAAGCAAAGCACATCTTACAGCAGGCACAGCACGTCTAGCAGCAGGAACAGGCAGCTGACCTGTCCTGCTCGATTACTACTACCCTTTTGTTCCTCCCTTGACATTAACTTCCCCAAGAACCCTAGGGGTGATTTAGGGGGACTGGCTAGCATTGCTTCTGTAGTGCTCACTTCCTCCTCAGACTCAAACTCAGTGGACACAAAATGGTCCTACCAATCCCTCCTTTTATTATTTTTAAACCTGCTCATAGTGATAGCAGTCACTATGAGCCTCTCCTGCCTCAGTTTTGCTAAAGATACACAGCACAACACATCTACCTCACTCTGTAGCTGCTTCCATTGTGTTTCACTTCCTGGAATACGTCACGTTTTTATAGCGAAAAGGCAAAAAACACGTAAATCAATGGTGAGAAACTTTCTTGCCACTGAAAAAATAATGAAGAAATAATCGAATGGAAGAAAAAAGCAAATAATTTCATTGCTATTTTTAAAGACGATTTTCCCATGAGAAAGCGGACAATAATGTGGTTTTGTGGATTTTTTTTTCAGGAACACAGTAGGACCTTTCACCCACCCCTACTCCAGAGCCACCGGAACATTGTTTGAGTACTTCTGCTGCTGTTTCTTGTTGCATCTCTGATGTATTCATGCTGTGTCTCCCAGTCAGGCCCATGATTGTGCTTCAGGTGGGAACTCACTGAGGAGATGCCTAGGTTTGAGCCTACTTTCCCCATGTTCCTATATTTTTTGCACAGACAACAGATACCAAAATGTTTAGCTTTTGGATCATAAAGTATCTCTATAATGTGGATTTCATGGACTGCGGTGTTACTGAGTTGGGGTGTGCAAAAAGTCAGAAACATTTCACTTATACTCCTTTTTACCACTGCAAAATTTTTCTCCATTTCGGCACTGCCAAAAATGTTTTATCTATATTTCCTATGCTGCAACTTTTCCCATCACAATATTACTTCTTCAGTGGGCTTCAGTGGAGAAATAAATAGCTGAAACTCAAAGTTTCAGCTACATATGCCTTGAAAAAATTGCATGCAGGCTAAGTGCCTTTGTCCTTTGCCCACAACATTAACTTCCTGCTTAAGTGACACTGGCACATATTCTAGCAGGGTGCAATACAGGACATCAGTTATTTCAAGTCTACAACAAATTGAAAGGGCAGCATGATGTCATGAGATGAAAAAGAAAAAAAAGTACAACCTACAATATGGCAGATGTGTATGGTAGTGGTGGTGGTGTACTGGTGTGGTGTATATATGTATATATAAATAGGAAAGAACTGGACACACTCACGGATATGGGTACAAAATTTGTTGAATATATTTAAAATTGCCTCATAGCATCTCAATAAACAATATGCAGCACAAACAGCGACATTTTGATCCTCTTCATGGGATCTTTCTCAAACCATGGTGTATATGTGTGTGTATAGATATAGATATAGATATATATATAGAGAGAGAGAGAGAGAGAGAGCACAAACTGAAAAGGTTATGGTGGGGAAAAGAGTGAATGAAAACCCCTTCCACCGGAATTTAGTGGGTGGTAGGGGTTTTTATTCACTTTTTTCCCCACCATAACCTTTTCAGTTTGTGCTCCACAAATACACCAAGCCTCAATAGCAAGCCAGTAAAACCAACCTCATTCTGATGAGTTGCATTAACAATGATACGGCTGTCCATGAGTGGCTCACTGGCTTTGCATCTCTTCCTGAGTTGTGTCTTAAAGCTGTTGCTCAGCATACACATACTCTAAGGAATCCATGTATAAACTGGAATCTGAGGCAAAAAGGTGATTCCTTATTTGTATATGCCTACCCAGAATCCCTTGCAGTAGTAACAACACTGCAAATCTAAGATTTCTGTGGGAAAAGCAAGACTTATGGCTTGACTGGTGTGTCAAATTTTTGTATGTATATATATATATATATATATATATATATATATATATATATATAGAGAGAGAGAGAGAGAGAAAGACAGAGACAGAGAGAGAGAGAGAGAGACCCCTGCTGAGATCCAGGAATTTCCCTTTATTGAGAATGGGATGTTCTGACTGATGATATAGGTGCTCCTGCTGGTGCTGCTTCTGGTTGAAATACCTTGTTGACTTCTTTTTCACTATGCTGTCTAGACTTCAGCCTCTCATCCTCCACAATGCAACCCTCCACTCGATCATTAAACATATCTCTATATTCCTTGACAGAATCCGATTCCTCAGAGAGATGCTGCTGATCGTCATCACTCCTTGTTGTGACAAACTGCTGATGTGTTTTGGCAGAAATTCTGAAATGTTGTGTTTAAAGCAGCGATCCAGAAAACGTGGCAAGAATGTATTCCTCACCTCTTTTAATGGACACTATAAACTAGGATCATGTTCAAAGCATGCTAACATGTCTGTGACCAGCTGGTGCATGTCTGTGTTATCATTATGGTAAGATTCCTCAGCCATGCTCTTCATTTTTTTCTGCAATAAATGTTCAGTGGTAGAATTTCACTCATTCCTGTCCCTAGGCAACTCACCATCATGTTTGCCTCCTCAAAGGATTTCAGCTGCTTACATACATCAAACATTAGTTGCAATTGGCTAGGTGACAAAGAGAGCAACCTTGATAGCTAATAAGTGAGAGCATGGGAGTAGGGGTGGGAGAAAAGTGAGAAAAATTTCCTGCAAATTCCAGCAAATTTTTTGCTTATTTCAACACATTTTCGTCCTATTCTAACACATTTTTCTCCTATTCCGACATATTTTTTTCCTATTCCAACACATTTTTTGCCTAAGGTTCCTATGGTACAACATTTCCCAGCACAATATTACTTCTTCTGAGGGCTGTAATGAAGAAATAAGTAGCTGAAAGTCAAAGTTGTGAGTTCTACAGCAACATATATCTTGAAAAATGTGTTATCATGCAGAGTGCATTTTCCTTTGCTCACAACACTTACTTCCTGCTTAAGTGACACTGGCACATATTCTTGGTGATGTCAAGTGATAAAAAATAAAGTACATCCTACAATGTGGCAGCTTTGTATGGTGTTTGGGGACTGGCATGGTGTGATTGGTGAGACCTTCACAAACTGCATCTTCGACTCGGAGGAGAGGAATCATCATCATTTATTGCACATGCTGCAGCAATAATTTCTGCAGTCAGTTTTTGAACTACCACTTTACTCCCACATCTCTGCACTGCTCCACCTTTCCCCCTCCCCCTTATGAATTTGCTGTACATTACTCAACTACTGTGTGTGCTGATACTCTCTACAGTACACAACTGATGGAGTGTGATGTCTTGCCTTTGCCCTTAACAAAATTCTCAATGTCGTCTGTTGTTTATCAAGTCTGCCTCCGTCACAGAGATCACATCAGGCTCCCAGTCAGCTGTCTGTCACCTAATATATTTATTTGTTTATGTATGTATTATTATTTTTTTAAGTTATCCACTCTACTTTATCACAGTCAGTCCAAAACATATATACACACATATAAAGTACATACATACACACACATATATAACAAAATCAACAGCTTCTTTCCCCAGACTTCCCCAGCACAAAATTACCAAGCAATTTGAACCCCAGCTGCCTGTATCTTGCCACTCAGTCACACCAAGGTTTGGGGTATTGGCGTCAACCTCCTTCCTCCCTTCTTCTCCCCCAGATTGCCCCCAGGCTCTGCTAATACAGAGAACAAATGTTCTACCTAAAAGACTCCCTAAACTAAGCTTCAATTCTCATTTATTTTCCTATCTTCTTTAGCTCAAAAACATTCTGCTTTCTCCTCTCACAAACACAGAATGGCATGCTGTGAGAGCCTGACACCCTTTTATATGGATGGGGTAGAGGATGATGTTACTACAACTGCCTCAGAATCATCACTGCAGCTAGGAGCAGTAGAATTGCTGCTGCTGGCAAGTGGAACCTGTCCTAGTCCCACATCACTTGTTGACCCCATTCCCACTGGGTCCACAGTGGTCTGTGGCACACTAGCCTGCTCCTCAGCACCCTGCTGTCCTTGCAACTCAGCAGCAGCAGCAGCACCAGGAATTAGAGCAGTTGCAAACTCTGCAAATTCCAAAAGCACACTGCTAGTGGTGGTGGTGATGCCTATCACCACCCCTGTCTACCATTCCTTCTCTGTTTGGGCTAATAAGGCCATTAATGTCTCTTCCACCATAGCTTCTTCACCATCATCATCATAACCACCACCAGTCCATCTGTGCTGCTGCTGCTCTATTACAGACATCTTGCCGGTTGGAGGAGGTGATAAGAAATGTGACAGAGGGTCCCCTAATGTCAAACTTTGCCATTTCTTGTTGACCTGAAGAAGGCAGACTGGCGGCACTAGCATCAGACACAGGCAGCTGATCTGTGCTCCTGGTGGTGGTATTATTGTTGCTAAGCAACAATTCTGCCTTCTTCAGGATCATGTTCCACCTGGACAATGTTGTGGGAGGAAGGAGACTCCAAGAGTCAGGGGGATGGTGTGGGCTCCCTTGACCACTAGTCTGGACACTCTGCATTACTTCCCCTACCATTCCCCTAATGCTAGTCCCACCAGTTGCTTCACCATCACTGTTACTACTACTGACATCAACCACATCAATTTCAGTCCCTGACCCTGAATCTTCCTCCTCACTAATAATATGATGATCACCACGTTCTTCACTCCTAACACCCTGTACAAGCTGCTGCACCTTATTAGTGGTAGTACTAAGGAGGAACTTCTTGGGGATGGTAAGTGTGACTTAGGGTTCCAAGCTGTCACACTTTGCATCATCTCCTCTTGAGAATTACAAGACATACCTGCAGCAGGTTCAGCACTGGCAGCAGGTTCAGCATTGTCAGCAGGTGCAGCACTGGTGGCAGCAGGGGCAGTACAGGCAGCAAACACAGCACTGACAGCAGGCACAGGCAGTTGATCTGTCCTGCTCACACTACTATACTCTTCTTTCTCCCGAGAGATAAATTTCCTCAAGATCCCTGAGGTGATTTAGGAGGACTGGCCAGCATTGGTAGTGGTCACTTCCTCCTCCTCCTCAGATTCACTGGACACATAAAGGTCCTTTCAGCTACTCCTTTTATTATTCTTAAACTTGCTCATAGTCATAGCAGTCACTATGAATCATTCCTGACTCAATTTTGCTATAAAATTCACAGTATAGCACATCTCTCTCACTCTGTAGCTGCTCGTATTGTGTTTCACTTCCTGGAAAGCATCCCATTTTATACTGAAAAGCAAAAAACACACTAATAGAGGGGTGAAAACTTTCTAGCCATTGAAAAAATAGCAAAGAATTTTTGCCTATGGGTGAAAACGGTGAAGATTTTAATTGTTGTATTTAAAGCAGATTTTCCAACATGATTTTCTCAGATTTTTTTGGTGGGAACTCTACGAGACCTTTCACTCACCCCTGTTAACGAGGTGAGTAGATGAAATCAAAAACCACCTCCTCAGTGTGGAGGACCGTGGTGGTTAGCTGAAGGTTAACAGTTTCTAAAGAGATGTGACCATCTTTGAAGGGTTCTGGCTTCAGAAGAGTGTGAATTCTGTTATTCTTGGGTCAGGACAAGTCCATGAAGATACCAGCATCCTCGGAATATAGAAAAGCAAGAAGTGAAACAGAGCCCAAAGTCCATTTCACTGTTACAGGAGGAACATGAATAACCCCCCCCCCCACGCACACACACACACATCAACATTCAACTGGAATGGTGAGTGGTGAAAACTCTGGCTCTACAGTTGTTGATGGACTACAAATCCCATTATCTCATGATCACCTATGGATGATGGAAATTTTTATCCAGAAGCAGTTGGAGACTCACAGGTTGCCCATCCTGATGTATTGGCATAATCATATCCTCCAACAGAACGTTTTATGTGCACATGTACCATATAAAACAACAGATGCATTTAGACCAGGTACCAGAAACTCAGGCACAAAAGTGATCCTAAACATACAATGTAATGATAATTGACAGGACACAACAATATCATGCCATATCAAACACATCTCATTAATAACTATATGTCCACTCCTGTGTATTTTTCTGTCTGGTCTTTCAGCCAACGTGTATATTACCAGTTATAAGGAGGCAACGGCTGTTTTTCTTACCTCTTTTTTAATTTGGACATATTAAAGGGTTTGGTAAAATATATTCATTAATACTGTGTCAGGAAATACCCATATTCATTATGGTTTCTTTTTTATTATTAATATTATTATTATTTTATTTATTACTAGCAGTATGGGACGGCATTACACATCTGTTTGTTTTATAAGCAATGTACATTAATATACATTATATATATAATCCTGTGTCACTGAGCCTCACAGTAACGCTTTGAGTGCCAGAGGTGTACACAATGCACTGCATTTCTTTCAGTCCCCCTCTGCCACTCAAAGACTTAAGCATTGCTTAAAAAATGGGCAACTCCGTCCCACATTGCTAGTTCCAATATATATAAATAAATATATATATATATATATATATATATATATATATATATATATATATATATACACACATATATCTATCTATCTATCTATATATATATATAGATATAGATATATATATAGAGATATATAGATATATATGTTAAGGGATCTGTGTTGGTAAGATATTTTGTTGAATTAGCTTATTGGTTGAATGTATACTGTTAATATGTATTTAATCAATTATGAATATGTTAAAGGTAATTTGGCATATTTTTGAAATTACAGTTTGTTGCAATTTAAATTAAGGTGAACGTATCATGCATTATTGAATGTTGTAGTGATTTTCCTGCTAATTAACACCTTAAGGACTAATGACGTACCAGGACTATGACCAGTGGATTTGCATTAAGGACCAGTGACTGGCACGTCATGGAATTCTGGGATGGCAACAGTGCTGCACATCACTCTGCCATCCCAGATTTCATTGTGATTTAAAAAAAGCACTGTGGTCCTTAATGGCTGCCCCCACTAGATCAGGCTGTCGTTGAAGTCTTAAAACAAAAGTACTGTTGGGGGATGCTCCATTCCAAGTGTTTTCAATCTGGTGACAAAAGTCATCAGTAGTGGGCATCCATAGAACACATGTTTCATGAGCAATTAAATCAAAACCAACCTAAAACATCAGGTCATTTGAAGTTTTACAATGAAATACACAAGTCTGAGCTATAGAAAGCTTTTAAAGAAGTTTCTGACAACAGTAGCAGTACCTACCATATATATCATATATTTTTCAGTTTTGTAATATTTTATCTAAGGGTTTCATACTACCCTGTCCTTCTCCCTTCATCTGAACCATCATAGTTATCTAATATTTTAACTTTCACAGATACATGTATAAAGTAGCATTATGCATTAGCACTATTTGAGCTGGAAGTAACAAATACATAGCTGATATCAGATGCATTACTGAGTTATTACAACAGTTACAGATCAATCTGTATTGAGCAAATTGTGTAAGCTCCACCCTCATCTTTATCAGGGTATTTCATATGGTATTCTGATAGACATGCTTTGCTCCCTGTAATGCTACAAATATGAAGTAGTGCAATATCTGATCTGCTTTTTAAGAAATAATCACTGTACAAATTAGTTGGTATTACAAAATTTTCACCATGCAACATTTAAACAGAAAAAGGACAGATTAAGAACCTTTGATGCCTCCAACAATAGGCCCATTAATATTTGTTTGAAAAACAGCCACATTATTGTGTTGAGCATCAAGGACAGTCTCTCTCTTTTAGATAATAAATTAGATTGTTTTGTTATAGAAAATCTGAGTTTTTTGGGGACTCGTGAAACTGGCGGCCCCCAGGAAATTTACAGTATGCCAGTGCTTTAAAATGGCCACAAAGAGAAATGTTTTGTATATGGAGTATGCCATTAACCCTTCTTCTTTTCATGTCCAGCACTATCATAAATCAGTATGGGCATAAGGCATCACCTGAAGCAGATGACATTAACCACTTGAGTGTGGAATACATCTCCAAAAACATTATGCATATTCCTCATGTAATATGGATGACAACATTTTGCAAGACATCCTGGCCTGGGTAGGGCTAGCTAAGCTATCTAAGCTTTTTATTCTGAGCATAATTCTTCAAATAATGAGATCTCAGATTTTTCTGGTATGTAATCCTTATTAATCTTTTTTATAAAGTAAATCTCTACACTCTGTCAGCAAAGAATTGGTGGCAATCAGCAGATATTGCACTCACAGCATGAAACACTCTTTCAGACAACACACTTGCTGTAGGACAACTAATGATTTCTAATGAAAGCTTAGCTTTTTGATTTCATATGTCAGTTTTGCTTGCCCATTATTCAATAATGTCTAAGTTTGAGTGGAAGGGGCAATCTTGATGTAGGCCACTACCTTATTAGCAACATTGTCACAGGACTCAAAGGAGAAGATATTTTTCCCACCTTGGTTTCTGGAATATTGACATAAAGGATGACTAAAACCACCAACATCATTATTATCACAGGCAAAAGTGCCATTACTCCTGGCACTGTCTTTCAGGCAACATGATATATGATTCCTACTGTGTTGTGAAGAAGATGATAGAGTAGTACTCAGGTAGAGGTTTTGAATGCCACAGGAGCAACGACTTGAGCTCCAAGGTTTATGTAGCCTCGAGTGCTCAGAGAGAGAATTTCATTTGTGGAACAAAGGGCTGAGACAAAATCAAAGTTAAGCATTCTGAGGTTAGGGCTTAATGTAATATTAATCAAAGCAAATTGTCAGGGCCGGCAGATGTCTGAAGTCTGAAGTAGGTAACACAAGTCAGCACCTTGATAATTGGGAAGGAAACAGAGGAAAGTCCAGATAGAAGTAGAGGAAGTAGACCAATCAATAGCCAGAGTCTAATTGGTGTCAAATGTAGAGATGGGGGAAAGATCTTTTTTTGTTCTTGTAAGATATTCAGAGAAAACCATGTGGTTATCTTCTTTATTTCATGAGAAATTCCTCCTTTAGCAAAAACGTTACCATTTCTCCAATTTCGCCTACACCAAAAAAAAGTTTTGCGAAAATGTTTCCATATTTTGCCTATGTCTTTTAGTGAGTGGAAACTTCCCACCCATTTTCTATAAATATTTCTCATTTTCCCTCCAAAAACATGATATAACCAGGAAGTGAAATGGAGAAAAATCAGATAGAGAGATAGAGTGCAAAAGGCAATTTTCAAACTATTTAATAAGAGAAATAAGGGAGAAGAGGCTCATAGTGTTGGCTGACAAAATGAGCACCCATAATAAAAAGGAGGAGCTGGAAGGACAGTAATACATCCAGGGACACAGAGGAGGAAGTCACAACCACCAGCATGGAAGGGTCTGGGAACCCACATTCCTCAGACCCAATGATGCCCAGTCCCCCAATATCGTCACTTGACATCTGGGGGATAATTGTGACAAAGGCACAAGCAAAACTTGGTAGCAGAGGTCAGCTGCCCATGCCTACTGCTATTGCTGCCACGGTTCCTTGTAATTTAGAGGAAAAGGAGGAGACAATGACAAGTCACACCTCTCATTCCGAAGCAGCCCTACTATCACACAGTAGTGTGGGGGTGGTGAAGCAGCTGCTGGGACTAGCACTATGGACCCTAATGCTGAGGTAGAAGGGGAAGTGAGCAGCCAGACTAGTGGTCAAGGGAGCCCACATATCCCTGACCATATGCCCATTCCCCAACATTGTCCCTCTGGGGAATTATGCTGAAGATAGAATTATGCTGCCAGTTTGCTTTCTTCATCTGAGAGATGGCAAGAGTGACAGTAGGGCACCCTCTGTCACATTTGTCGTCTCCAACCAGTCCTACCCCCATACAGCAGCAGCAAGAGACTGATGGTGGTTATCATGAGAGTGAGGGTGATGGTGGAGCAGCTGGAGTTGAGGAGACAATGAGGGCCTTTTTTTCTGGCCATGTTATCAACTCTCTCACTCTCAACTTCATGCTACAGGGATATATTCTAAATCACCATAATCATCATTAATCATCTTCGGTATTACTATCCTCTTCTTCCCCTCTAATATTATATTCCTTTATTCTTTTTAAAGTCTTAAACAATTTATATTTATTCTACTCTTACAGGAATTTTGTATAACATGTGTTGTACTGTTTTGTATAACTGTCAGATGCAGCTGTTGGTTGAAGTGCTACAACTTATTCCATTATGTCATCAACACCAGACTGTGACTTACGTCATCTTCAGTGTTCTTAGATGGTGTATTAATATTACTGGTGGAACTTTTTATGGGACTTTGAAAAATAGCATCCTCAAGAGGAGGATAAGCATCATCATTTATTGTACACACTGCATAACCCATAGCTGCAATCAGTTTTGTATTACTACTTTACTAACACTTTCTTCAATGCTCCTATTCCCTTCACCTCCCCTGTCCCTAGTATGTTTGCTGAACATTATTAAACTAGTGTGTACATTTTAACAATGAAGTATACAATAGAACAGATTGTGTGTGAGATCTTGTCACAACTCACGTCAGGGTCCCTGTCTCTGTCACATACCAGTCAAACTATTTTTAATTTTTTTTTACTTTTTTGAAAGAGTTTTTTTTTATTAACTGTCTTTATCACTATAGACAAAAACAACAAGAAAAAAAACCACACACTTACTGTGTACTGCTTCTTCCCCTTTTAGCCTTTAAAAAATGTCGAGACAATTGCAGCTGCTGCTGCTTTCCTTTTCTCTCCCAATGTCACTGCAATCTTTTTTTCCATATAGATGATGATGGTAGACTTTACTAAATATGCTGGCCCCTCTTTATCTGGCTGTTGAAGGAGTCCATGTCACTTGAATTTGTCTATCTATTCAGTGTTAGTCTGTAGTGTTGAGCGAGCATGCTCGGCCGATGCTCGGATCGGCTCGAGCATCGCTCTGCTCGGCACATGGCGGTACTCGTACGAGTACCGCATGTGCTCGCCCGCCATGTTCGGGTCTCCTCCCCGCACGTTTTGCGGCTGCTGCGCAGCCAATAAACGTGCAGGGAGGCTCTGACATCGGTGTAATGCCAGCAGCCATGTTGGCTGCTGGCATTACACTGATTGGCTGGCCAGAACCCGTGGTCAGGTGCTGTATAGCACCTGACCATCGAGTTCGGCTCAGTCTGAGCCAGGGAGAGCTGAGGATAGGAAGGGAAAGGCAGTGTAGGGAGGAAAAAAACAAAAATTGTGAAAAAAAAGAACCAAAAGTCCTTTTTAGGACTACTGTGTGTGGGGGCAGCAGGTTATTTGGTGTGGGGGGAAAAAAACAAAAAAAAAAAAAAAAAAATATATATATTCTGTTTAGTGTGCAAAGTTGCAGATTAGAGCATATTCTGTTTAGTGTGCACAGTTGCAGATTAGAGCACATTCTGTTTAGTGTGCAAAGTTGCAGATTAGAGCACATTCTGTTTAGTGTGCAAAGTTGCAGATTAGAGCACATTCTGTTTAGTGTGCAAAGTTGCAGATTAGAGCACATTCTGTTAAGTCTTCAAACTAAAATATCAAAGTCACGTATTCCATTCAGTGTGCGTCGCCGCAGTTTAGCAGCACATTCTGAGTACTGTGCAGAGTTGCAGAATAGGAAGAAATACTGTTAAGTCTTCAAACTAAAATATCAAAGTCACATATTCCATTCAGTGTGCTTCGCCGCAGTTTAGCAGCACATTCTGTGTACTGTGCAGAGTTGCAGAATAGGAAGAAATACTGTTAAGTCTTCAAACTAAAATATCAAAGTCACATATTCCATTCAGTGTGCTTCGCCGCAGTTTAGCAGCACATTCTGTGTACTGTGCAGAGTTGCAGAATAGGAAGAAATACTGTTAAGTCTTCAAACTAAAATATCAAAGTCACATATTCCATTCAGTGTGCTTCGCCGCAGTGTAGCAGCACATTCTGTGTACTGTGCAGAGTTGCAGAATAGGAAGAAATACTGTTAAGTCTTCAAACTAAAATATCAAAGTCACATATTCCATTCAGTGTGCTTCGCCGCAGTGTAGCAGCACATTCTGTGTACTGTGCAGAGTTGCAGAATAGGAAGAAATACTGTTAAGTCTTCAAACTAAAATATCAAAGTCACATATTCCATTCAGTGTGCTTCGCCGCAGTGTAGCAGCACATTCTGTGTACTGTGCAGAGTTGCAGAATAGGAAGAAATACTGTTAAGTCTTCAAACTAAAATATCAAAGTCACATATTCCATTCAGTGTGCTTCGCCGCAGTTTAGCAGCACATTCTGTGTACTGTGCAGAGTTGCAGAATAGGAAGAAATACTGTTAAGTCTTCAAACTAAAATATCAAAGTCACATATTCCATTCAGTGTGCTTCGCCGCAGTGTAGCAGCACATTCTGTGTACTGTGCAGAGTTGCAGAATAGGAAGAAATACTGTTAAGTCTTCAAACTAAAATATCAAAGTCACATATTCCATTCAGTGTGCTTCGCCGCAGTGTAGCAGCACATTCTGTGTACTGTGCAGAGTTGCAGAATAGGAAGAAATACTGTTAAGTCTTCAAACTAAAATATCAAAGTCACATATTCCATTCAGTGTCTTTCACCGCCGTTTAACAGCCTATTCTGTGTACTCTGCAGAGTTGCAGAATTATAAGAAATACTGTTAAGTTTTCAAACTCAAATATTAAAGTCACATATTCCATTCAGTGTCTTTCACCGCCGTTTAACAGCCTATTCTGTGTACTCTGTACAGTTGCAGAATTATAAGAAATACTGTTAAGTTTTCAAACTCAAATATTAAAGTCACATATTCCATTCAGTGTCTTTCACCGCCGTTTAACAGCCTATTCTGTGTACTCTGTACAGTTCCAGAATTATAAGAAATACTGTTAAGTTTTCAAACTCAAATATTAAAGTCACATATTCCATTCAGTGTGTTTCAACGCCGTTTAACAGCCTATTCTGTGTACTCTGCAGAGTTGCAGAATAGTAAGAAATACTGTTAATTTTTCAAACTCAAATATTAAAGTCACTTATTCCATTCAGTGTGTGTCACCGCAGTTTAGCAGCCTATTCTGTGTACTCTGCAGAGTTGCAGAATAGTAAGAAATACTGTTAATTTTTCAAACTCAAATATTAAAGTCACTTATTCCATTCAGTGTGTGTCACCGCAGTTTAGCAGCCTATTCTGTGTACTCTGCAGAGTTGCAGAATAGTAAGAAATACTGTTAAGTTTTCAAACTCATATATATTAAAGTCATATATATTGTGTAAGATGAAGAAGGCGGGTAAAAAGGGACGGGGAAGTGGACGTGATCCTGAAAGTTCAGGGCGCGGGTCAGGACGCGGAGAAACTGTGCCTGGTGCCAGAGCACAAGAAAGAAAGACATCCACCATACCTAGCTTCATGTCTGATTTCACAGGGCGTCGCAGGACATCACTCTCGAGGTCCGACCAGTGCGAACAGGTGGTCGGTTGGATGACAGCTGATACTGCTTCCAGTCGGTTAAGCACCACCCTGTCTTCCACCAAGTCCACTCTCAGTAGCCAAGAGTCTGGTCAACATAATCCTCACTCTGATCATCCTTCCTCCCACCATACACGGTCTGGTCAAAGAAGTGATCCCACACTGGGATATAGTGATGAGCTCGTCTCATCACCAATCCTTCATTTGACCCTCTCTCCAAGCACGCTTGCAGAGGAACATGACATCTTGTGCCCTGATTCACAACCTCTAGAGGCTACCCAATCACAAGAAGATGACAGATGTGAACGGCATTTAAGGTCAAAGGAAGTAGTGGATGATGATGATGATGATGAGACACAGTTGCCATTAAATCAACCACTATTTCCTTCTCAAGACCTTGTTGAGGAGAATGTTATACAGTTGTCAATGACTGAGTATGTGGTGGGATCAAGACTTGAGGAGGATGATCAGAGTGAGGAAGTGGAGGAGGACTTGGTGGACGATGAGGTGACTGACCCCACCTGGGAAGGTGTAGAGCCGAGCGATGACAGCAGTCCTGAGGGTTAGCCATCTGCAGCACCGCAACAGGCTGGAAGAGGCAGTGGTGTGGCTACAGAAAGAAGGCGGACCGCACCAAACCGGCCCGCAAATGTTCCACGGAGCACCCCCTTGCGTAAATCTACCTTGCCAAGGGGTAGGTGTTCCGCGGTATGGCGTTTTTTTAAGGAAAGTGCGGACGACAAAAGATTTGTAGTTTGCAACCTGTGCCACACCAGAATGAGCCGAGGCATGAACACTAGAAACCTCACCACCACCAGCATGATCCGACACATGGCATCCAAGCACCGTAGTAAGTGGGAGGAACGCCTGGATCGCCCATCTGTGTCTGCAGGCCACACCACTGCCTCCTCTTCCCCTGTTTTCGGTGCCGGCCAATCGCCTGTCGAAGGCGCAGGCCCGCATACCTCCCGCCCTGCACCTGTAGCATCTGAAGCACCATCAGCGACCACATCCACTTCCCTGTCCCAGCACAGCGTCCAAATGTCGTTACCCCAGGCATTTGAGCGCAAGAGAAAATACCCAGCCACCCACCCACAGGCCATAGCACTAACCTCACACCTTTCAAAATTACTGGCCATCGAAATGCTGCCATTTAGGCTTGTGGACACTGAGTCCTTCCGCAGCCTGATGGCAGCAGCTGTCCCTCGGTACGCGGTCCCCAGCCGCCACTACTTTTCCCGGTGTGCCATCCCCGCATTACACCACCATGTGTCCCGTAACATCACCCGTGCCCTGACCAACGCAGTTACTGGGAAGGTCCACTTAACGACTGACACATGGACAAGTGCTTGTGGCCAGGGACGCTACATTTCCCTGACGGCACACTGGGTGAATGTCGTGGAGGCTGGGAGCGACTCGGACCCTGGGATGGCACGGGTGCTACCCACGCCGAGGATTGCGGGCCCTACCTCCATCAGGGTTTCCACCAGCACCTACGTTATTGGCTCCTCCTCCTCCGTTTCCACCTCCGAATTCTCTACACACACCGCCACTCCCCCATCAGCCAGTAGCTGGAAGCAGTGTAGCACTGCAGTGGGGAAGCGTCAACAGGCCGTGCTGAAGCTGATCTGCCTTGGGGACAAACAGCACACGGCCTCAGAGCTGTTGCAGGGGATTAGTCACCAGACCGAGCAGTGGCTCTCGCCACTCAACCTGCAAGCAGGCATGGTTGTGTGTGATAATGGGCGTAACTTGGTGGCGGCTTTGGAGCTCGGCAAGCTCACACACGTACCATGCCTAGCGCATGTATTTAATTTAGTGGTGCAGCGATTTCTAAAAACCTACCCCAATGTGCATGATCTCTTGACCAAGGTGCGCCGCGTGTGTGCACATTTCCGTAAGTCATCTACAGCTTCGGCCGGCCTGTTGAAGCTGCAGCAGCGCTTACAATTGCCAGCTCACCGGCTGCTGTGTGACGTGAGCACGCGCTGGAACTCCACCTTCCACATGTTGGCCCGGCTTTGTGAGCAGCAGAGGGCAGTAGTGGAGTACCAGCTGTTACACGGTCGTCGCCTCTCCGTTCAACTTCCTGTAATCAGAAGTGAGGAGTGGGAATGGATGTCAGACCTCTGCGAGGTTTTACGCAATTTTGAGGAATCGACACAGATGGTGAGCGGCGATAACGCTATTATCAGTGTAACCATCCCACTTCTGTGTCTACTGAAACGCTCGCTGCTCACAATTAAAACCGACGCTTTGCATGTGGAAGAGGTGGAAATGGGGGAGGAAGAGCTTACACAAGGTGATAGCCAGAGCACCCTCACTTCGTCTTCTCAGCGACAATTGGAGGAGGCGGAGGAGGAGGAGGAGGAGGAGGAGGAGGAGGAAGACACGGTTGCCTCCGCTACAGAGGGTAGCCATGGAACTTTAGTTCCATCTCTTCAGCGTGGGTGGGCAGAAGAGGAGGAAGAGGATGAGGATATTGAGAGTCAGCCTCCTGGTGAGGACAGCGAAATCTTGACTGTTGGTACTCTGGCACACATGGCTGACTTTATGTTAGGCTGCCTTTCCCGTGACCCACGCGTTGTACGCATTTTAGACAACACGGATTACTGGGTGTTCACCCTTCTGGACCCCCGCTACAAAGAGAATTTCTCATCTCTCATTCCTCCGGTGGAGAGGACAAGCAAAATGGTGCAATACCAGAAGGTTCTTGTTGAAAAATTGCTCCAAAATTTTCCATCTGACAACGCTGGCGGCAGAGTACGTGCTACCTTGGCCAACCGAGAAGGGGAGAAAAGGGGAGCACACAGCAGTTCCGACAAAGGCAGGGCAACACTCTCCAAGGCGTGGGACACCTTCATGACACCCCGCCAGCACCCTCACCCTGATGCGCAGCCTAGTGTCACAAGGAGGGAAAAGTTTTGGAAGATGGTGAAGGAGTACGTAGCAGACCGTGTCAGCGTCCTCAATGATCCCTCTGTGCCTTACAACTACTGGGTGTCCAAGCTGGACACGTGGTATGAACTGGCACTCTACGCCTTGGAGGTGCTGGCCTGCCCTGCCGCCAGCGTTCTGTCTGAGCGAGTATTTAGTGCTGCTGGTGGCATCATAACAGATAAGCGTATCCGCCTTTCCACCGACAATGCTGATAGGTTGACACTTATAAAAATGAACAAGGCCTGGATTTCCCCTGACTTCTCCACTCCACTGGAGGAAAGCCCCGGGGGAACATAAACTCACTTTATATATGTTATTTACAATGATGGGAATACTCTGTATTCCCATTCACCCCTTCCACCCCAAAAACGGGTATATGGTTGACTCTTAATGTTCTCATCCTCCTCCTCCTCTTCCATATGCCCTGGGATATAATTTTTATATAGGGCCAGCTCACCAGCGTGCCCTGGGATATAATTTTTATATAGGGCCAGCTCACCAGCGGGCCCTGTGATATAATTTTTATATAGGGCCAGCTCACCAGCGGGCCCTGTTTGCCAATTTTTATATAGGTCAGCTCACCAGCGGGCCTTCTCATATAATGTTTTATTGGGTCAGCTCTCTAGCGGGCCCTCTCATATAATGTTTTATAGCGTCAGCTCACTAGCGGGCCTTCGCATATAATGTTTAGGATGGTCAGCTCTGCAGCAGACCCTCACCCATAATGTTTTAGATGGTCAGCTCAGCGCACGTTTCCCTCTTAATCATGGCCTCAGTTCTGAAAATCAAGGAAATTTTTGGGAGAATTTGCCTCTGCGCACGTTTCCCTCTTAATCATGGCCTCAGTTCTGAAAATCAAGGAAATTTTTGGGATAATTTGCCTCTGCGCACGTTTCCCTCTTAATCATGGCCTCAGTTCTGAAAATCAAGGAAATTTTTGGGAGAATTTGCCTCTGCGCACGTTTCCCTCTTAATCATGGCCTCAGTTCTGAAAATCAAGGAAATTTTTGGGATAATTTGCCTCTGCGCACGTTTCCCTCTTAATCATGGCCTCACTTCAGAAAATCGATGAAATTTTTGGGAGAATTTGCAGATGATATACAAGTAAATATACAGCAAATACTGTTTGGTAACAATTTTTCGCCTAAAGTCGTTTTTATTTTCCTTTTTGTGTGTTTTACGGTCAGTCTGTAAAAATGGCGTACTACGGGCGAAAGATCGTTCCCAGCAGCGATGTTGGAGTCCAAGGTGCATCCAGACATCCTCCCTATGCTGTCCCTGAACCATTTCTGTAGTGTTTCCATCTTTTTCTGCCCTTTTCCTATGGACCAGGCACCCTCCCCTCATCAGAGCAGGGGGTGCCTGGTGTAATGCTCGAGTCCTCCCATTGACTTCAATGGGGCTCGGGTGCTCGGCCGAGCACTCGAGCCTCAGGGGGTGCTCGGTCAGAGCACCCGAACATCCGAGCATTGGGGTGCTCGCTCATCACTATTAGTCTGCCAAATAGTCTGTCAGTCAATCAGGCTGTCAGTGTCAGAGGCTAAGCCAGCTCACGAAGGAACTTGGATTACCTACCTGTCTCTTTTCAGTCACACTATGTTTTGGGGTATTTGGGATAAATCTCCTTTCCTCCCTTCACATACCCCATACTCCCCTAATACAGAGAAAAGCCAGCAGAAAGGGACTTGGACCACAGCTCAGTCACACAAGATTTTGGGGTATCTGGGGTAAATCATTTTTCCTTCTTTAGATACACCCAGACTCCCCTACTATAATGAACAACAATCTCAGGAAGGAATGTTGATCACTTACCTGTCTCTGTCACACTAGATTTTGATTTTCTCCCTTCACACTCTCCCAGACTCCCCAGTAGTTTAGGGAGTCTTGAGGGAAGGCAACTTGTTTTCTACAAGTTGCCTTCCCTCAAGACTTCCTAAACTACACTCCAACTTCCCTTTATTTACCTATCCTAACTAGTTAAAAAATTGTCCTGCTTTCTCTACATGCCTATCTCAGGCAAACACACAATTACATGCTGCTGGAACCTGACACCCCTTTTATATTATCCCTGCAGGAAAAGTAGGGAGAATTGTCACATGGGGAGGGGGGATTTACTCTTACTATCATCAAAATGAGCTAGGCAGGAAGAAGCCAAAAATCTGCATTTTCATGAAACATTTGCTGCTCGGCAGGAATGCCAATTTAGGTCTGTTTCGCTTCTGAGCTGAAAATGTTACCCATCCCTAATATTAACCGCTCAAAAGGTCCTTCCTACTATAATACTGCTTACAGTCAGGATAGCCATTTTCGTTACAAATTAACATTTTATGTGAGAATTGTAGCTGTCTTTTCAACTGCATAATGGACAGGGCTTTAGCACCCTTGGTAGTATTCCCATTTTATATCTGTGTTATTTGTGGAAAATAAAAATTTCTAAATTCCAATTGATTTTAAATGAGGGTTTTAATCCCTCAAATGCTCATCTTTTTCTTTCTGTATGAGGCCTAATGATTGTAAATGCAAGGACACAAGTTATAAAGGACTCCTTACAATGAAAAATCATAAGCAGTTACCATTTCCACTCAGTTCTTTATCAGGATAAATAACCAATATATATGTGGCCCAAAACCAAAATAACATAAAAATGTAAATTGATTTGTTTAATAATTTAACATTTCCACAGATCTGTATAGGAGTGGAAGACTGAAAAAGTGAAATGTAATTACATTCAAAATGTAAATTATCTTCATAACTATGTGTCATATGCAGAAAGCTAGTAGAATGTATAAGAGTCCTGTTGATTTAAATTGGGCCTCTAACTCCTTGGCTACTTGTGAGAGGAGATGCACTAATGATCAATGTTGTTGCTATGCGTATCTGGCGATCTGTGGGGAGCACATAGCCTATGTGATGGACAAACACATCAACATAAGCACTAAGAATTAGGGTGGCAAGGGGAGGGCAGAGAATGTCCTCATAAGCCTGTACTGGTCAAAATAAAGCAAAGTTCTGACTATGCAGAATGCATGCCCTCCCTTACACATTGCTAGCAATTTGATAACCCTGAAGTCTGAGTGCATTCTCTATCTGCTCCCGCACTGGGGAACAAAGAGGATGTGCTCATACTTCAGCACCACAAACATTACCACAAACCCTTTCAGTGATGGGGATGTTAATTACATACCCCTGTGACACTAAAAGGGGTAAAAAGTTGTAGTTCAAGCTGAATATAAGCTAGGGGACTCAGTAATCCCCTCAGGAATCCCACCTAAAGAATTTAGTGACTGTTTGCCTGTGAAACATATAGCTTCAAAGAGAGATAGAAGAGTTGCTACTGCACATAGTGTAATAGCTATTTTGAACACAAGCTATGCTGGCCACCAAGCTGCCCCTCTGGCATCCCCTTATATTGCAAGCTTACACAGTGTGTCTGACAATGTGAGGGAATGTGACTTTGCCAAGCGGTGCAGCATACGCACATTCTCTTTGCATGACTTTTGCCGTTTTGCCACTTCGCTCTCCTCCCACCCTCCATTTTCACTCATCACCTGTTCACCCAATCATAATGACCTTTCCACAGTACTTCTACTCATAGGAATTATGTAACTGAATAGATGTGCTAGAGAGGGGAGACTGAGCTTTGGAAGTCTGAGTGCCAGATGGGTCCTCAAAGCATTGCTCTGTAACAAATGGTGGTATGTGTGAAAGGTGGTGGTAGGAGGAGGGCAAAGAAAAGGGAATGAGAATCTATATGCTGCACTGCTTGGCAAAGTCACATCCCCTCACATTGCCAGACACACTGTGCAAGCTGGTGATGTAAAGGGATGTCAGCGGGGCAGCATGGTAACTAGCATAACTTGTGTTAAAAAAAAACAATTCCACTTTGGGCCATAAAAAGTTTTCCATCTCTCTGTGCAGCTATACATTTCACAGGCAAACAGTGACTGAATTCTTTAGGTGGGATTACATTCTTACTATCTAGCCTCACAT